>CAXKWD010000004.1:64686225-66039260 GCA_964059195.1 Ectobius pallidus
AATTATAATCACTGAAAACTTAAAGTGATCGTAAAACATCAGTATAATGCACCTTTTTACTTCTTCTATAATGGAGATGCCATGACGGTGGTTCCATGTAACGGAAAGGAGTAGGGAAAATAAAATAAATTGATATTTATGTATCACGGAATTACTTTATTGATGGAACTTAACAGTACAACACAATATAATTTTTACCATTTTGAAATCTATAGTTCAGTTTATCTATCATTGCTACCTAGTTTTGAGTAGTGACTGTAAAGTTAAATTATCTAGGCCTAGTTGAAAAATCGTATTAGTTAGTTATTCACACAGTTCATAGTTTTACAAAGTTTGCATAGTTCTTAAAGCTAACATTTTTATGCAGTACATACAGTAGAACAAACAAAATATGAATTATGTATTGATTCAAAATTAATATACAAACAAACAGAGAAAGAAGAAAGAAAGAAAGAAAAAAGCTATTTACAATACAATGCAAATAATATCCACATAGCTCAAGAGTTAACAAAATTTTTAGTTGATTTATTAATGTTATATATATGTTGCAAGGTTGTCCGATGTCCCCCACATTGTTTAAAATATACATAGCAGTCAGCTTGAGAACATGGTCTCGGAAATGTGAGAAAATGGGTATAGAAGTAGCAGAAGGCAGATTTTTATATCACTTACTGTTCGCAGATGATCAGGTGATAGTTGCACAAGATGGAGAGGATGCTAATTATATGTGCAACCAATTATCACAGGAATATAGAAAGTGGGGATTGAAAATAAATCAAAAAAAAAACACAATATTTGACTAGTGATAGAGATGAGTTATACATTGACGGAAAGAAAATTCAGAAAGTGGATGACTTCCGTTACCTCGGTTCAATATTAGAAAAGAATGGAACCTCAAACAAAGAAATAACAAAAAGGATCAGTGATGGAAAGAAGGTAATAGGTATGCTCAACTCGGTCTTATGGAGTCGAAATATCAACAAGACTAAGAAATTAATATATAATTCCATACTGCAAAGCATTATGTTATACGGAGCAGAAACATGGACTATGAATAGGAGACACGTGGAAAGATTAACAGCAGTAGAGATGGATTTTTGGAGAAGGTCGGCTAGGAAATCTCGGCGAGAAAGGATACGGAATACTACGATTCGACAAATTATGGAAACTGAACGAACGATAGGTGAGGTAATTGAGCAAAAGAGACTGACGTGGTTCGGACATGTAAGAAGAATGGAAAATGACCGGATCCCAAAGATGGTTCAAGAATGGGAAGCAGAGGGTCGACGAAGAAGGGGACGACCACTGACCTCATGGAAAGACAACGTTTACTGCTCAATGGAGACGTTTGGACTAACACCAGAAGACGCAGATAACCGGAATAGATGGAGAAGGAGAATTGATAGACGAAATTGATTGTATGGTCGCAGGGAAAACCTCGATATGAGGATTATCCTGGAAGAGAAGAAGATATATATGTAATTTATTTAACGTATTTGAGTTTTAGCTACTTTGCATATAGGCCAGATTCGATCTACTGAGCTGCTTTATCGCAGCATCCGGATGGTGTTCTTTAATGTACGTGTTATTTTCAACTAAT
Source organism: Ectobius pallidus (assembly GCA_964059195.1). Classification (NCBI taxonomy): domain Eukaryota; kingdom Metazoa; phylum Arthropoda; class Insecta; order Blattodea; family Ectobiidae; genus Ectobius; species Ectobius pallidus. The sequence continues at coordinate 64,687,826 of CAXKWD010000004.1, forward strand.
GAGAGATCCTGCCTGAAATACCGAATCCTCTTTTCGGAACATAATTATTTTTATTAGGCGGTGTCAACAAATTATTAATATTTTCCCTCACTGTGCTTCGAATTACCTTATCTTCGTGTAGGCCTATGTCTATTAAATACTGAATATTGATTTAAAAGAGCGCATTGCAGCGAATGAATTAAATTAGGGTAGATCTGTTCGTCAAGAATTTTAAACTTTTGATCCGGTTTCATTTTAAGAGAGAGAGAGAGAGAGAGAGAGAGAGAGAGAGAGTGTGTGTTTGTGTGTGTGTATGTGTATGTGGAGAGTGGAGACGCACAGAGGATATGAAACAAATCTGATGTATGACATTCTGTTCGTGATAACTGGTTGTAAAAATAAAGAGAATGTCGATACTCATCGCATTGCATCCCCGAAGGATACATAACCCAAATTAAGTTTTATTAATACACTTTCTTAACTTTATCTTGCTTTAAGCATGGCCATTACATCTTTCTCACTTCACATTCTGATATAGAAGAAGAGGCCATATTGCAAAGAATGCTTATTCCGAATGGGTGATTTATAACTACCCGTTAGATAATTTTTTAGAAAAAAGTTTCAAATAAATGTTTTAGCTCTTAGTTATGCATCCCCCGTATAAAATTTAAATTAAATCGTGAAAGCTGTTTTCGAGAAAATAATGACAAACGATATTTCACTTTATGTAAAGTTCACTTAAAAATAAGAGAAAGTTGTCGCCAATCACATGTGAGGTTGTCACAACCTCAGAAATACCTAACCCAAATACAAAATTTTGTTTTCATACGATTTTTCGTTCTGGAACTAAGTTGTTCACAGGCACACACACGGACATGTTCCCGAAAATAGTTTTTTTTTTTTATTCAGGGTCCTCAAAACGTGTATTTATATTAAAAACTCAACTTGAAATTTGGAGGTCTAAAACAATACTTCCATACTTATGGTATGGGCAGAGGAAACAATTACAACAATTATTATTGTAATCATGTTTGTTGTTATTATAGCAACAATAATATTACTAAGTTTTAATGAATAGTAAAAAAAATTCTGCCTATGAACATTATAGGCTATAGTTACGTGCCACTCATTTTTTTTTCTTGTACGCGTTATATTTGTGAATATTGTTTTCAAAATACCCTAAGTAATTTACGCTTTGCCGTTTAATAAAGCTAACATTTCTTATTGATACGATGTCGTATTCTGCCGAATAACGATGCCCCTGGGTTGCTACCTTTATTATATTATTCCTATCCAGATTCTATAGTACACACTACCTGAGTTTCTGATAGTAGTTTTTTTCTGGTATTATCTTACATTTTGTTGTCTAATGTAGTGCAGCATATGTAGAGACTGACTTATGTTATATAAGCTAAGAAAACAACATGTAGAAAATATGTATGCTAGCAGATCTAAAACCGTGTGTATTTTCTTCGGGTACGTTAATGTATCCCTGTAGAATTCCGTTTTTACTCAACCTATTATATGAGCTAACATACAAACATACACAGTCACTCGCAGCAAGATTTTCAGCTCTTCGTAATTTTTGAACTATGGGAATCCCCAAGTCGCACTAAGGTTCTGAAAAGCACTTCTTTGTGTACGTTACTTAAAATATTTATGCGGTACGAGGTAAAGGAAAACACTAGAGTAAGAAATCCGGTTGAATTACAGCCCGTTCGTTTCTTTCAAAACCTCGGAGCATTCCTTTTTTCCTTTTTACGTCTGTGTGTTTCACATTCTATTTCCATTTATTTCATTTTATGTGCAGTAGATGAGTTTATTCGTGTTTTTTAGAATACACTTATTTTTAACCCTCAAAATATGAGCTCATATTTTCTGAATATGGCAATGATGTTCAAATACATAACTGAGAGAGCTAAGTAGATTACGGTATATTCAACACGAAGATGTTACACCCAATACTAAAAGTAAACTGTGCGATTAGTCTTTGTATTTGTGAAAGTTATTTTTCTTTCTTATCTCTTAAAACTTTATTTCAAGAGCAGCTTCAATTATTTAAACCGGAAAGATGTACTACTATGATATATGACATTAACAAATTCTTGGTAAAATTAATTTATCATGATGTTTTGTACTTCTCTTTATATATAGTTTAGGAAATTGTCAAATGAATTATGAGAAATATTTTATTTTTAGTGCATTTGTGCTGTATATATATATATATATATATATATATATATATATATATATATATGTGTGTGTGTGTGTGTGTGTGTGTGTGTGTGTGTGTGTGTGTGTGTGTCTCCAGGGGTGTATATTAAAGTTTACAATAATTTTCATAAACTAACACTATCCTTCCCTTCTTAAAATTTCAAGATAGTGTTTTTTTTCCTCTCATCCTAGATCAGAAGAGTCTAACTGTGATTTGACTGGACTTCGTTTCCATTGTAACCGTCACTAATCTTGTTTCCTTCCCGAAATTACTCTGTGGGTGTACTTCGTGAATGCCTAGTAGGGGTCTCTCTGATTGTGAGTCCAGAATCTATTGAATTGTGCTGTAGTTCGTTTCAGAGATGAGTATAAGGAATATTGGGTAAAGTAAGTTGGTAGGATTATAGTCATTCCGCCTTTTTATCCACTAAAGAGTCTCATAAAATCCATACCTCTCGTTATAATAATATAACCCAGCGTTTCTAAACCTTTATGAACCCGAGGACCTATAAAATGTAAAAAAAAAAATTACAGACCCCTAATTTTACATCCCATTTTTAAAAGAAGGCCTATATTCTTAATATTTGGGGTATTAATTTTGTTCATTATAACGACATATGTGAAAAATTTTACTTATTTACTTTCCACTTGCTTTACGATATTTTTTAATTATATCTGCGGACCATCTGCACAATCTTCGCGGACCACCAGTGGTCCGCGGACCATAGGTTGAGAAACGCTGAATAACCTAAAGTTTAAAATATCCTAAATACAATAAGAATATACGAACATCAGGTTTATAAAGTATTAATTAGTAAAAATTTGACCTTGAAAATCACATCAGCTTTTGAAATAATTGAAAACATTATCAGGCGTCACATAATCGTTGTCGGTTACAGGTTTTCTGTGTCAACTTCCTAAAATCTAGCAGCCCTACTGGGTGACCCAGCTCTTCCTTTCCATGATGCAGTCTAAGGGTGTTTAAAGGAAGTTGTAGAATAATTCGGAAGGAAAAGAGAAGCAGAAGTTGTAAAAGTGTTGAAGAGAACGCCACAAGAAAAAATCTTCGTCTATTACGTGTTGTGTCTTAGTATTCTGAGCGCAGACAGAGTAAGGGAAATCCCATTTCAGTGCGCTCTTCTCCACATTTTCACATGTCTCTCACGCCGGCTCTATAGGCTATGCAGCTGTAAACGGCAAACGTGTAGAGTAGTCCAATTCCTTGCCTGCCCTGGATGCTGTACTGCTTCCCTAGATGGTGCGGTAAAATCGAATACACTTGTCCCAGTGACCTAGAAGAAAATATTTACAAATATATACAGAAATAATGTACAAATTCGAAATCTTCTGAGCACCGATTGTACCGTAGAAGAAGAAGAAGAAGAGAAAATAAGGAAATAAATAGCTGTTATTTTTACACATAGATGGCCGCCCACATGGTCGAGTGGTTAGACCGCTCCCTTTCACCGCTGAGACCCGGGATATAATCTTGGTGGATCCATGTGGACTTTGTGGTGGACAAAATGGGGTTGGGGCAGGTTTTCTCGGGGTGCTACTGTTTCCCCTGCCATATATCATTCCACCAGAGCTCCATTCCTGATACTATGACCATTGGTTGCAATAAAGGATTATATTTTACACATAGATCGTCTTGTAGGAAGGTATAGGGTTTTCTCCCATGCAGAGAATCTAGGCTACTATACCGTGAACTCCGGTTTGAGGGAAGTCTGTTTTTCAGCTGGGTCATTTTCCACAGATTATGGCGATGCCGTTGTATTGCATAGCTCCAGTGAAGGAGTACCCACCCCACACTCACTCGTCACACCAACAGTAATAAAAAAATTAATGAACAAAGGTATTCGTACTTAAAGGACGAATGGCACGCAGGATAGTAGGTACAATTATCGACAAATAAGAATAATAATGTAATTATTAATAAAGATTGTTACACATGATTATTAAACATTTAATATATTTAAATTTACTAAATTACACTTTAAGTACAAAATTTGCAAAATACAATGATTAATACCACAACGTAAACGTCTTATGTTTTAGGCATGGTACACTTTAAGAAACTTCAATTAATACTATACATTTGAATATTTTACATTTACATTTTTTTAATACAAAAAATTAACCTGTAAATAAAAAAAACTTACTTTTGCTATTATAAATTTTAATGAAAATAATAAATTTTAAAAAGATGTACAAAATTACAAAGAATAAAAATAGTGTATGTTATACAAATTAATGGGGTACGCCGTAGCGTAGTGGTTGAGGCGCTGCGCTACAAACCAGAAGGTCGCGGGTTCGATCCCCGATGAGGTCATTGGAGTTTTTCAATTGGCCTAATCCTTCTGGTGGCACTATGGCCCTGGGGTCGACTCAGCCTCTAACAGAAATGAGTACCAGGAGTAATCCTGGGGGTAAAGGCGGCCGGTGCGTAAGGCTGACAACCTTACCACCTTCATGTGCCGACTGTCTAAAAATCCGGGAGCCTCAACCTCCTGGTACCCTCTGGGCCTCCATGGCCTGTAATAGGGTACACTTTACCTTTTTTTTTTACCTTTTTATACAAATTAATAGTTTTCTTAATGAAAGGATTTGGATTTCAATGTGAGACTTTTACCACAATTGAAACATAAGTTACTATCTACCAGACTGAAAATTTTGGTAATAAAAATCAGTAAAATAACTGTTCTGTAAAAAATGTTGATAGATATTTTTATACATATTTCCTATGAACCAGTTTCTCTTTATTGGGGGAGTGACTTTGTTTCGACTCGTGATGAGAAGCACTGGTTTTAAAAGTCCTTTTCCAAGCATATTTCTTATCCTAGATTCGTTCTCTTTCGTAGCAGAACAATACTGTTCGTACATGTATGCATTACTTTAATAGCTAATTTATTCAAATTAGGAAAACTTAAGGAATCCTTTCTTAATTAATATTCCACATATAGTTATTATGAACATATTGTTCAAGATATTGTGTATTCATTCTCTTTTTTTTCTGTGTGAAGTGGAGGTTGGTTTACCACTCAGCTACGAATAACCACTGAGTATTTTAACCTGCCGAGAAGATTTGCTCAGTAACTTGTTCACCAAACTCTGAGAGCTTCCATTAGCGGGGTGTACTATTTATAAGCACTCCATAATGGAATGCACAAATTATGGATGCATTATCATGTGCAGTACTAGATTAGCACATAATTGAGCACTTCAGAGAAAAACTTGTGAAAGGCACAATTTACTTCATGAAGATAATGGTGTCTTCAGCCTGATAATCGAAATTATAAACAAATTCTCTTATTTTTGTCTTGTTCTTTTCTTCTTTCTTCTTCCTTTTATTCAAGTCTGTTCCACTTAATTTCTTTTCTTTGATGTTCTCTTCTTAGAATATTTTTTACCTGCTTTATCTACATCAATTTTAATTATTTAAATTTGTGAGACAACATCTTTAAAATGTGAACTCCAAATAGTTTATATAGTAGTAAATTTGACATGGAGTTGTGGTTTTCAACCCTTTCAGAGCCGAATTTTTTATATTGTTTTAGCTATTTTTTAACTCAAATTATCGTTCAGTTTAAAGTCAATGAGGAAATGTTTAGTAGAAAACTCGTTTCCGTAAATGATAACTGTGACACCGGAACAAAAATCCTTCCACTTAACGTAAAACATTGCGATAATAATCTTATATTTCTGCTTTAATGCAATTTTTGGCGGTGACCTGAAAAGGTTAAAATGAAGTTCATTGACAAAAATTCAAACTTTCTTGTGTTGATATAAAGTTTCCGTTTAATCCAATTCTCTTCTTTAATTTGCGAAGTTGCATAGCAGGCATTCCTTCTGCTTCTGCTGCCAACGTGCAATTCCCATTCCAATATTCCTCTTTCTTGATCCAGCTTGTGAATAAGTAAAATCTTGAACAGAAGAAGTTTTCAGAAGTAAGATATTCAAACTTCAAATTACAGATGTTTCACTTGTGTCGCTATTTCTCTTATTGCAGATATTAACATTCGACAAACTGATTATTAACCATACATTCTTGTGTAGCTCCGCTTTTTTAGTATTTTCTTCGAATATTGATATTTTTATTTGGTTATTATCCATTATAGACATTAAACGTGATTTTAAAAAATGCTGTTTGTTATATCTGATAAAGCCATGGGTAAGATTCGAAAGTATTATATTTATATAGAGAGTGAATACTCTTATAGATAACTGTATACTCCCAATAGTTTAATGCTTTGTTAATGCTGTAACTTTGTAATAAAGGAAAAATAAGTTAGTGCAGTAACCATTTGCCTTCATAAATATCCTACATATTTCATTCTACTATACAGAAGTTGTAGGAACTGTACCATGGGGTTAGATGATCATTCATGATTTCATGATTTAGTTTTCTACTAGGGTTAGCAGGTGTTTGTTCATTCTTAAATTAGACATGGTTAAAGGAAAATATAGTGTTTGTATTTCAACAGATGTGGATGTGGAAAAGAGAATTTATGTATTTGAGGTATAATTATCAGTTAACTATTACATTCATGGTACTTATAAAATAAGATTCATACAGAATATTTAACTAGAAGGCCTAAAATGACTATTCGGACGGCTGAGGCTGCTCATCTTCATTTACACGGACTGGGATTTTTGTTATTCTATGTTTATTAAATTAGGTCTGTTCAATACCTTGCAGTATATCGCACCCCTGGTGGAAGACTGCCACAAGTCAAAAATAACATTTTTTCAGGAGGAGCATTTAAAGATTTTGATGCAATATGAAAAACAGTAAATATTACTTTAACACAAAATTGCTGCCACTTCCGGACAAGAACACTGCATAATCTCGGGTTTACGGGCTTGCGTATGATAAAAAAACTGAGATATGGCAGTTTTCTGCTATTTGAAACATCAGATGCTAGTGAGAAGAAAAATCAATTATATGCTGTAGAATCCTTATCGTTACGATTTGGGTTGTGCCACTTTTCCAGGACATGGACATGATGACGAGCACTTATAAGTACTAGTTATCTCAAAATTCAATTTTTTTGACTTATGGCAGTCTTCCACCAGGGGTGCGATATGATCTGTAGAATAGGAGCGTCTAAACTTGCTTCCTTATAAACTTTATACCGAATAGTGAACTTGTAAACCACTTTCTTCAGATCTTCGGTTAAGAGACATCCAATCTGTCGTCGTGGTTTTAAATTGTAATACAGTATTTGTTTTAATTCACAGTTTAATAATGTCTTTACATTACATTCCTTATGTTTAAATAGGTTTTCCGTACTAGGTATAGGGTTGTGCTGTTTTTAACAGACTATTGTTTCAACCATTCCAAAACTTGTAGGTCTATGTGACATATATTTGTTCTGAATTTGCATAAAATGTAGGTGATAAAAGATCCGTTGAATAGTGATGGAATACCAGAGAAATAAGGAACGCTATAAAGAAATGAAGCAACAAAGGTGAAACCTTATTTTTAAAATTCTCTCGCTGTAGAAGTGGATAGATTTTAATATACTCGTAAAATCAAACTAATTAATCAAGATGAAAACCAACGAGACCTGTCATCCCATCTTCCACTAGCCAACAATGCTTGTTTAGTATGTTCACAGCACTGCCTTCTAAACTGTATTAATCGTGTAATTCTCGAGACGGCGGTGGTTCACAGACACCAATATGGCAACATCGAAAAAATGCCTACCGATTCAAGACAGATTCTTGGCATCATGGATAAATTTCTAGTTTGTTTTCAGATATCGGCGCCCGGAGACTAGACAGACATTGCATATAATAGCTATTTCATGAGACCCTGAAATTCCAACATAGATTTCAGGTAATACAGTTCAGGGATTGGTCTGTAATTTGTATCTAGTTGTGTACTGAATGGATTAATTCTACCTCATTAAAATATAGAATTATAAACTGATAACCCCTTGTTTTTAAGTACTGTATGACGTTTCACTACTAACGAAATTTTCTGTGTTTCACTAGAGGTATATATATATATATCATCTGAATCTAATTTGCTATAGCAAATAAATCATATTTATATAGCTTTTAACGAATTCAGAGCGATTATATAAATGCAATGTAAAATTTAATGTCCAATTTCTCGACCGATCTTCTGTATTTAACATAGTTGCAGCCTAAACACTGTAATATGAGGTAATAAAAGCCATATAATTCCTTAATGTTTAGTATTTATGTGCTAAAATAAATACTTAAGCTACATTTTTATATTATATGTCTGGTAATAGTAAATGCCACTCTTTCGAAAAATGAGGTTATGTTATAACTTATGCATAGGCCTACTATACAGCCCTATTAATATCATATTAATGATCAATTTTCAAGCATCTTTATTAAGTGAAGACGTGCCTGCGTTGTGTTTCAAATTAGTATACATTAAGTTCTTAATTAAGCCTTTATAATTTTCCTTTTAAAATACAGTTCAACATTTCTTTATACAGACTACTGTACTAATTTATTATACATTTAAAGTAACTGACCTTAAATATTCTCTGATTCTGCTGTAATTTGAAACCCAATACATATTTACAGTATTTTGTAGAACACATTGTAGGTAAATTGATATTTTTTTTTAAATTCTGGTGAAACTTGTTATCAGATGTAATTATTTCGGTTCAAAAATTATATTTTTAATCCAGAGATCTTAGAAATATTGCTGAATTTACAACCACCTCATTAATCAATCAGGCCTATTTCTGATAATAACTTAGGCCTATACTGGTCTGTTAAATATTGGTTCTTGAGTATTAGTTTCTGTCAATAATGAAGGGCAATCCATAAAAAGACGCATCAGTTCGTGTGTTTTTAGATGTTGTGCCGAGAGTTTATTCGGTTTCATTTTTTACAGCAGACTTGGGAGGATTTAGCTTATGACTAAAAGTATTAATTATTAGCATCATAAAGAAAAGTTTTGAAGAAGTCATTTTAACTAACACTCTTTGTAAATTTATAATTCCCCTAAGTCACATTGGTAGAATTGCTCGAAATTATTTCATTTTACGATATCATTAACATATCAACTGAAGCGTTCTTTATGTCCCTGTAGGTGATCGACATGACTGATACGATAAAACAAGTTATGACTTATAGTGCTCATCGTTCTGCCTGAAAACTCATGTTGGTGTCAACATATTCAGAAGGGAATGTATACATCTAACAAGCCAAAGAGACAGAGGTACATAGATAAATCAACACAGTATGACGAAAACGATGAAACTGATCGATTTTTTCCTTCGTTGTTTGATATCGATGAATTATTGTTGGAAAAAGATTGCCCGTCTCAAGGAATTAAAAAATCTGATATCTTAATTCATGCAATCAAGGAACAGTTGTTGGACACAAAAACACGAAAAAGTAGTCCGCAAGTATGTATCAAGGAGGTTGCTTTTAACGGCATTGAAGACAAACCTAAATTGGATCCAAATGATCACAACAAAGATAGATTGATATATTCTATGAGGCAAAAGTTACCCGATGTTGGATCTCAAATTGATTCCCCTTCATTGAAAAAAGAACCAATTACACCAGGTAAAGGTTACAATGAAGATAAAGCGGTGTTGACTGCAATAGTAAAAGGATTTGGAACTGAGTATAAAGAAAATATTTTAACAGGCTCTACAGATAAGTTTCACAGGTTAGGTCTATCCAACTCGGCTTTCGGAGATATTAGGAGAGTAGATCTTGAAAATTTCACTGGTGAAACAAAAAACACTAATAAGTACGTCGCACCTCAGAAAAACATGGCCTATCAAGATAATCATCCTTACAGCTTTAGTGTCACAGAATATGGGTATAAAACGCAACCATCACCTGTAGTTCACACTAAAAATGTTAAAGTTGATGAAAGAAACAGCAGTTTATTTCTTGGGTACGACAACTTTCAGCCCAATCCAACTGGAAGTATATGTCAATGTACATTAGGTACTGAAGTAAGAGGTGCACAGGCAACTCAACAACCTCAATCTTTGCCTCAAAATTTTCCAGGTGTAACCTCAGGGAGGAAGGTCTGTGCATGCGGCATTTCTCATTTCCAGCGTAAACCAGAAGAACCCGTTCCAGAAGAATCAGTTCCAAAAGAACCAGTTTCAGAAGAACCAAGATCTAGTTCCAAAACATTTCACCGGCAAATACCGAAGAAGTCTTGCCCTTGCCCTCCACCAAAATCATCCTGTGGATGTATAAATAAGTGCACATGTGAGGAGAAGGTGCATTTCTCCAACTGTTCCAATTCAGCGGTCATTATCGTTAAAACGTGCGAAGGAAATCCCCTTGAAAGCGGTAATTGTAGCTGTATAAATAATTGCACATGCAGAAAGGACAATTTTCGACCAATAAACAAATCATGTGGTTGTGTACATGTCTGTACGTGTGGAAAAAATGAAACTTTCTCACCAGTTAAACAACAGTATCCTCCAGTTGAACGGAGCAGCCAGAAAACGCATTACACTCCTTGTGCAAATTCTGCTATTGTGCAAATAAAAACTTGTTCGGGAGCACCAGTGAAGAAATGTACCTGTGTAAGGGTTTGCACTTGTGAAAAATATACAGAGCTTAATGACGTCAAAAAGGTAACTCCGAAGCCACTCTGCAATTGCAATAATGTATTCCGTACTTATGGCATCGGTTCACCTTATTCTCAATGTGCAGATCCTAGCTGTAAAGGTAATCCTGATAGCAATTTGATGGTTCAGATGCTTCCAAACTTATCAATCAGAGGAAATTTGGATGTGAGGAAAATTCCTACGATCAGTCTTCCACCACCAGGAGCACTTCCGCATACGCAAAGGAAAAACGTTGCAGTGTTGGGCACTTCACATAGTCAAATGGAATTGGAACTGTATGGAAATCTACAATGCGAGTGTCGTAAAAGGACTTGCAGTGTGTGTAACCAAAATAACTGATCTTGCATATATCTCGGCAAAGTGTGCTGCTTTAATTTATTTGTGATCATGGACTTCTGAAGCTCTTTGTAGTTTAAAAGTTTCTTCACAGCTTATGGTGAACCACATAAGCATAAGGGAAAGTTTAACGAAAATAATTTTCATAAATGATATTATACTGCGCCTAGAAACGTGATTTATCCTTATTATAGAATAGCCCACTTATATAGTATCACATTACGCATTAGTATATTATTTATTATTTTCTACTGTTATTTAGTTATTCGGAACAAAAAATAAACCCAGTACCTGTACTGTATATTCTTATTTAATCAGATCTTACTTTTTGCTGATGTTTCAACTCCAGTATACCGTTTGTCAACTTGGCTAACGTATTTCGCGTAATTATTGATTTATGAGCACCAAATTATAATGACTTTAATGCCCTGTAGCATACACATTTTACGTCATAGAGCAAAATCTCTTAATAATAGTTGCTTGTCTAAGTCCCCTCTATATACAGGTAAAATTGTTCGGTGTATTTATTAACACCCTGTATGTTTCTTCAAGCTGTATGATACATTTCGAAAACAGTTCTACCAATATGCATGGCTGGGAGATATAACAATTATATAATTAGGGGGTCCTGTGAAGATGTCTTCTTTAAAGAAAATGAAATGCGCTTAAAGCTCAGGAAACAGCATTATAATGAATTATATTTTATCGGAAAATGTACGAGGATAAGTCAATAAGTATCCGCATTTTTGTTTATTCTTTTGTAGGTTGACTGTACCGCTCTATGTTCGCGAACGTCGATATGTTGTTCATTTGTCTCCGCTTGTGGAATGTTTGACCGTTATGACTCCTTTGAGTGTTGCGCTGATTGTATATTAAACATGGCTGCACCACTCAGCGTTCGCACCAAAGAAGAACAGCTTGCAGTAATCCGTTTTTTGTCGTCTGAAGGTATACCAGGAGCCGAAATCTATCGATGACTTTCCGCACAATATGGAGGCAATTTTTTACCATGTCGAAGTGTATACGAATGGACTGAAAAGTTTAAAAATGGTCGGACAAGTGTGAAGGACGAAGAAATAACAGGACGTCCACATCCACATCCACTAGTTACGCCAACATTGAGCAAGTGCGTATCATGATTCAAACCGAAGAGTGACTGTCGATGAAGTGGCCGTCGATTCACCTCAGACCAAGAACTGAAGGAAGCGGTGCATACGTGGCTTGCTACTCAGCAGAAAAACTTTTTTCTGAGTATATCAGGCAGCTTTGCAACGATGCATTGAGAAGCATTGTTGAAAAATGTGGTAAATGAACGTTTTGTATTGTTGTAATAAATTAAAAAAAAAAGAGTGTTCGGAAACTCATTGACTTACACCCTCGTATATGATACTGTTTATGAAAGCTTTTACAACATGGCAATATTATAATCTATGTAGGCATTCAATGCGAACAAAATCGATCGAAATATGTTAGTCTGTTTCACTTTTCTTTTTATCTAAACGTAAAAGTGTTGTAATAAAAATAAAATTCATGCTATAGTATGCAATTCACTTATGCCTTAATCCCATTCTGTGAAAGTTTAATTCACATTTCGCGGTTTTGTTTTCCTTCTGTTAAAGCGTAGTTGTACTTGTTAGAGAAAAATTAAACTAGAGGTAACAACCTTGTTTTTAAAAAACTTTTTTGCCGAGTAAACTAGCAGTCACTGAAAATACCGTTTTATTCCTTTTCATAATTGATATAAAAGTGTACAATCAACGGAAAGCTTTCTTCTGGAGTTTACTAAAAACCGCAGAACATGAGAATAACAGTGAAATCTTGAAAAGGAGTTAGTCCATACGTACGAGCGAGAAGACAATAGGAATTTCTAATTGCTAACCAGGTTACAGAGGGTATAGCACAATAGCCCTTCTTCTCATACTCATGATCCTCTCTCTCTCTCTCTCTCTCTCTTCCTCTCTCTTGTGTTCTCGTTCTATTTCCCTTTTCCTAATGACAAGATTACTGCCAGCTGGGCCTGGTGGGTTATTGGTAATGAAATAAATGTCTTCTAAATCCAGTAAAAGGCATTCCCAACAAACGGAGCTCGTTCTATGGACCAAATAACCTGGTAACTAGTTCACCATCTCCGAACATGCTTTTATACTTACTCAGAGATATTTAAATTAGAAAGGGAATATCTGAGCACCCAATTAGTATGAAAGAGAACCATCTGTGATTACTCCAGAGTAAATTGCTTTTATGTTAACCCTCTCACGTGCCACGATGGAAGCTGAAACACATGAGGTAAAGTCTGGATTAAAGCCATAACCAACCAAAGATTACATAATAGCATTCAAATTGTACGTGCTTCTGTTGACACATTTATTATTCTTGGATCAGGTTCTAATTCTTAAGCAGGAATATGTTAATGTCTTCTATGGTTTGAAGATATTATTCGAGTCACCCAGATATGTCTAAGTTGCAAACAGTCTCCTGTTCAGTACCTGTAGATATCCTGGATCTCGACTCTGTGCTAGCATAGGCGTAACCAGGCCGACCATATGGGGGGGTTATAACATCCGCGGGGTCTGGCGAGTATGGAAGGAGAGGGGGGTCCGGGGGCCCTCCCCCGGAAAATTTTAAAAATTAAGATGCAAAATAACGAGTTTTAAGCTTCCGGGGGTTCTCCCACGGAAAATTTTAAAAATTAATATGCAAAATAACAAGTTTTAAGCTTCCGGGGGTCCTTTCCCGGAAAATTTTAAAAATTAAGACGCAAAATAACGAGTTTTAAGCTTCGCACGCTTTATACTTGTATTAAGCAATTTATGGGCAGACTTAAAAAAATTATACAATTTTCCTTTTTTTAATCAATGGGGGGGGGGGTTCAAACCCCCAAACCCCCCCCCCCTCGCTACGCCTATGTGTGCTAGTGGTCCGAGATTCATTGATTCAAAACTCTTTGCTGTAATGCACCTTGTACTGCAATGTCGTAGCTCTGACACTGGATTACTATAAATGTAAAGACAGGAAAATAAATTTTGCATGGGCACCTTCTAGTTAAGAAAGTCTGTTAAGGCACGTGAATCTTCATTAGTAGTTAGCGTTAATTACTTCCATTTCAAAGATAAAACACCAAGATTCAACGCACTCTTGGAGAAAAGAACAATTTCGTCATCCCTAGAGACATCTGTGTGATGCAGTTCTATCAGCTCCAATTAAACTGATATATGTATTTCAAAACACTTGCAGCAGACCGCCTGAAACCAGTGTTTGCATATGTAAAAAGGGGGCAGTTCTGAAGACGGGAAGACTTCGTAATGATGGCAGTAATTTTCTGACTAGAAGTGCATGTACAATTCTGTAATAAATTTAATCATTAATTTGAAAGAGCTATAATAGAAAAAATGTAATATTTTGAACGCATAATCATATTTGCCGTTACTCCTATTTAAACAAAAAAATTAACTCCGTGGAGCGACATCCCCGAAGGGACAAGGCCTACTACCCGACCGCTGCGTCATCTACCTATAGGCAGATGGCAGGGTTGGGGGGCGTGTGGTCAGCATGCCGACACCCACGGCCGTTAATGGTGGTTTCCGTTACTCCAATTAACAGTCTGATAATTTCAGTACCTCATATGCCATAACATTCTTTAAAATAGTAGGTATACTAGTTTCATACAATGCTTTCTTTTCCTCGTGAACATATTCTGATTTTACGAATTTCAAAATAGACTGTAATGGTCTATAATAATAGAAAAAAACCCTTTGTTTTTCTCGAAGACAAATATCTATAGCAGGCTATATCCATAATGTTAGGATAAACATACTGTATTGACCGGTTCTTTACAAGGCCTTATTAGCCTATATAAAATTATGAAGGGGCTTTGTCAATTTTAAAGTAAATTTTGAGGTCCATGCTTTGCCTAATAGGTAATTTTGCATAGAAGAACCGGTGCACTCTCAGTGACACCACAAGCGTAGATATAGGTCTATCTTGTTAGTATACTATATAAATTGGTATGGTAAGATGCATCTTTATTCTTATATACACTATACAAATAACGTAATGGTTCTTCCTCCCTGTTCCTTGAGCCTTATTTGTACTATCTAATAAACTAATGTGGCAGCACAAGTTTCTCTCTCATTAGTTCACTTTGGTGCATTGTTGCAGTTCCACCTTACTTCCCTACTTTGAAGGTTTTATCATAAAATGGCTCGCATGTTTACAGAAACAAGTTTTCAACGAACATATTTTATACGACGCATAAACTTGATATATTAAAAAAAGTTTTCTTCGTAGCCTATATGAAAGTAATTATATTTTAGCTTAGTCCTGCCAATAATGGACTGAAAAGAATTTTAATAGTTTTATAACCTTCAGGGTAATGAAATATTTAATAAAATTCTAAAAAGTATCAAGTTTTGGTGCAAGAATTTTAATTACCTTTGCAAGATAGAAGATTTGTAAGTAATAATAAAGTAGGTGAACTATGTGAAAGTATGTGACAAAGTTTTTTCACTTTCCCTTTTATGCAGATCACCGGAGGCTGAAGCAGACCCGGAGAATATAGCCTCCTATTCTCTCAGTTCCAGACTTCAAACTTTAATTTCACGAGTTAGTTTGCTTTAAGTTTCTATACTTCATCATAGAACTATCCACATACAGCATCGTTGGTTGATGCTGGCAAACTTAATGGTGTAAATTGGAATGCATATTTTACACATATTGGCGTATAATTTCCCGGATGTTTAATAAAATATAGATTAATTTTACACATTGAATTTTACATAGTTGGAACATGAAGGTCGTGCCATTGTTAGTCTTGACACACCGACTCCAGAATTATTCCTGGTAATCATATAATAAGTTAGAGGTTAATACCACCAAGAAACAATAAGATAGATGAAAAATTTAAATGACATTGGCGATCGAACCGGGATTTTCTTATTTCTAGCTCAGTCCCTCAACAATAACGCTATGGTGTATTCCAGCTTGAAAAAACATACTTTGGTACCCTATATTCCAAAATCGCATAACAAATATAAAATGTTAGCACATAAATGGGGCCTTAACAATAAAATGGAATAGTTCTAGTCATTGTTTTGTAAACGAAAATGGTTCATACTAGTTACTTGTACCAACACCGCAAACAAGACCGATCCATCCAAGATGGTCGCCTGGGAAGGTATTACAACATATGAGAAGTGTAGGGAAAAAAGGTGATATAAAAAGAAATGTTCAACACAAAGAGAAGAGTTTGTCAAATTGAGGATTCATTGTATCGAAGAAAGCCTACTCTTAAGTTCTTTAATATTAAGGTAAAATTATTAACCCTTTCAAGAGTTAAATTGATATTAATAATAGCAATGAAGTGAATTCACCAGTCAATTATCAGTTTGAAAGAAGTAAGGGAGATTTCAGTGAAATAGCTGGTTTATGTAATGTAATGTAATAAGTGATCACAGTAATTAACTTTTTACAAATTCCAATGCAAACAATCGCATGAGTCCGCATGGACCGTACATGCTTACGCAAAAACACACACAAAAAATCATAATAATCATCACGTATTGACTTAAACCATTTCTGGCACTAATAAGAAAGTCTGCTTTATGTATATATATATATATATATATATATATATATATATATATATTGCAGTTACGCATTTATTAGTCAGTATAGCGGTGAAAAGGTTAAAATATTACATATTTGGTTTGTAGAATCAAAACTTAACTTTTCCCTAATCTTTTCAAGAATATCATTGATTTTATCAATGTTACAGACGCTTCCAGACATTTTGTGGCCTCCTATATTTGTCAGTTTTTTGTCACAATAGTAATTCTTAAGCTCTTACCCACAACAACTGAACTAGTTAGCCAATTTTTGGAAGTATTCCATATTCAGTTTGTACAAAGAGAACACTATCACCCTTGTCATGAATAGTCTAATAGTTGTGCAATAACCAACTGAATTGACCGTCACACATTAGAATTATATTTTATTCCATCTCATAAATTTATTTCCACTTTCCACAATTGCTGATTGTAGGTTTTCATTTTCTAATCGTAATCTTTTCTTCAGGGATTTGTCTAAATGAAGTACTTTGGTTACTAAAATATTTATGATAGTTAGGCACTAATGAAGGCACAGCTCCAGAAATTAGTCTTGAAATTTTTAAAGGCAATATTATTTCCTGGCGTTTTTGGGGAAATCACTATGGTCTTTCGCAGCTCTGAAGTTTGAACAAAATTTTGAACGTTGTTGAATTTTGTTGGTTAGTTAGTATTAACACGATCATGTAAGTAAGTAAGTAAGTTCAGTAAACCTATTATTACAAGGAAAGTTGTTTTATCAGAAATGTTATTCAAACATTTTGCTATTGGCTGCTTACTACTAAATGCTTTGTATGAATCCTCTCAATCGCTTATATATATTTTCTTTCCAGTTCTTCATCAGTAGGAAATTTAAAATGTGCACTTTATCATCACATTATAATTACTCCTGCATTTGCGGTTAAGAAACTTATCAACCATAATTATTCACAAAGGCAGTAAATCATTGCAAGAATAAGATATGTCGCCTATCGCCTTCGTATTCCACCATTTCAGCTTTTGAAAAATTAGAATGCACGCTTGTATTAAAGGGTTTTGTTTGTTTTAATTTAAATTGCCAAAGTTTTATTTTTTAATTCATAATTTATCCGTTGTAAGTTAATTCCTATTCAACAATATTACTGAGATTACCTACTGTTGGATAAAATTTAGATTAGATCTTAAGCTTATGAGTTTACATAATTTCTTCAAAAAATCTTCTATCATCACTGCAGGGTTATTTTTATTTAAATAGCCTAAATTGTTAAAATTATAGCAACATTTCCTTTAAAAAGTTTACGAAAATTCATAGTTATATATGAGAATCAAGAGTAATTTTATTTTTGTATTAAATGTTTTATATATTTTTTTTATAATTATGTAAATCCCTGTGTAAACACAAAACAGAACATGGTCTTTGAGTCGTACCCAATTCTATTGATGTGTACCTAGGTTTGTCATTCATGTTAATGGATTTAAACACATGCCACTATACATACTGAAGTTCTTTATTGGTACCGCAAACCCACTTAGCAGATTAATTATGCAAACGTTCCGTTGCGAACTTCCACAAAATGACCCGCTGCACCGGTGCAACAGAGGAAACGGCATTCTGGCTGACGTACTCTTGTTTCTATTAGGCTACCCGGATTTGCTGTCTCTTGGTTCTACTCCTACTCAAGTTGTAAAAACAAATAACTTGCTTTGAAGATCAATTTCATATATAGAAAAAGCAATACCGGTACCGGTAATTCGCAAACATGCCTACAGACTCGGAAGTCCGCATTTACTTCCCACATTCATTTTTACTATAAAAGCGTATTTCTGGTACGATGATGTTTCTGAAATAATTAATGGTATATCGGTTTGCATGTGCACGGATTTGACCTCGTGTTCCAGTGCTTAAAGGCGCGTGTGGTCTCTAAACTTGGCCATAGGAGGACTTATTCTATTTATTTATTCTATTTATTTATTTATTTATTTATTACAAGAGATATTACAAGAGGTATTACATTTAGTAATACACCCGAATGAGCAAGACTGCTCGTGCTCGGGTGCCGTTTCAAAAATATCAAAGTGAAGAAAGAGGAGAGACAAAGAAATAGAGTGTATAATGTGCTTAACTAAAAAAGAAAGTAAAACAAAAACATTAAACATAAAAACATAAATACATAAAAGGAGTGAAACAAAAATTACTTAAAAGCTAAAAAATTACAAAAAATTCTTTACATATCTATTAAATTTAACAGTGGAGTATGCTGAGAGATCAGGATTTTTTCTGATAATTGAGTTATAGAAGCGCGGTCCAAAATTAATGCTATGCTTTAATCCTGCCGATGTGAGACATTTGGGTTCTAATAGGAGTAAATTAGTATTTCGTCTAGTTTTGTAGATATGATCACTGGAAGAGTATTTTATACGATGTTTGTGAAAATATTTTAATATAGAAAATTTGTAAATTTGGTCCAAACTTAAAACATTAAATTCCGAAAATATTAGGCTAGTTGGGTAATCAATGTGTTTTCTTAGACAGATTTTTATTATTCTTTTTTGTAAAAGGCAGAGGGGCTTAAGGGTAGTTTTCGCTAATCCTCCCCAGACGAGAATGCCATATTGAATAATGGACTGGAAAAGTGCTAGATAAACGGAACGTAAAACAGTAATGGGCATACAGTGGCGTAAAATGACAAATTTATGAATTGTTCGGCGTAGTCTATTACAGATGTAGTTAACATGGTGAGACCATTTAAGGTGTTTATCAATAAAAATACCCAAATATTTCACAACGGCTGTTTCTTTCAGTGGTAAGCATTTACAATTCACATCAAAATTACAATTATGTATTATTAAATTTAAATTTGTACATTTTTTCCGCGCTATCTGACCAGTAGATGTTAATGAGAAAGGAACTAATGTTGATTTATCCACGTTTAGTGACAGAAGGTTAGAATCGAACCATTTTTTTATAATTTTCATGCCAGTATTAGCGTATTTATATGCTACTTCCCATGAATGACCACTGAAAATCACAACAGTGTCATCTGCGTATGAAAATATGGAGCCGTTTATTTGATCTAGGTTTAAATTTAGCAAATCATTTACATATATTAAGTATAAGATTGGTCCTAATATCGTTCCTTGTGGCACACCAATATCAATATTTGATATTTCACTTATATGGCTGTCAACCTTTGTCATTATACATCTATTGCTCAGATATGATTCAAATAATTTGTAAACTGTTCCTCTAATTCCTATCTTATTCAGTTTATCTAATAGTATCGAGTGAATAACAGTATCAAAAGCTTTACGTAAGTCCAAGAAAATTCCTAAACAATTATTACCTTTGTCTAATTCTTTAATAATGTTACCTGTAACGTTAATAAAAGCATCGTCAGTAGATATGTTGCTCTGGAAACCAAATTGATTTTTTGATATAATTTCATGTTTTTGTAAATAGTTTAGTAGCCTAACTTTTATGCATTTCTCTAGTATCTTGGAAAAGGCCGGAAGAAGTGATATTGTATTTAACTGTTTATTTTCATATTATGAACATTACAACAATGCTATTACAATATTCATATGTAATAGGATGTATTCTAATATTAATGATGCAACTTCGGCGTCATAATTTTTGTTAGTTTTAGTCGTCATCTTCGACTTCATCGCCTTCTTCACCTTCTGGGCCTTCCTCCCCAGCCTCTTCCCCTGCTCTTCTCTCCTCTGCTTCTTCTGCCTCGTTTTGTTGAACCGTGTCCTTGTCGATTCGTTTTATCTTCGGTAAATATACGAGAATCTCTACTCTGTAAAAACATAATAAGTCATGTATACCAGAGTTTTAGCTCGGTGCCATTTACCCTAATTACGGGTTTCAACAATTGTGGAATCTATGCTATGAATTTTACTATCAGCTATCAGTAAACTCAATAATCGGTTTATGTGCAAACATTTTCATGGAAATAAAACTACAGACATTGAACTAACTCCGGAAGTTGTAAGCATGTTGTTTCTTTTGAACACATTCAAGAAATCCGTGCTGGTCACCAAGTCTGCAGCATTTACACGGAATATGGTATGTTTTAAAATCAGATACTATTCGGCCCTAAAATAACTATTATTCGTAATTGTTCAAGTAATAAATCATCGAATCGAAACATTACTATCGTTCACTCTATGATCTTTCCTAAAAGAAACAAAACCAAACTCACTTATGCCTGTATCACTCTTAGGTATGTAAGAGTAATACGCTATAGTGAGATATAAGTTCTTGTTTTCTGTGTAGTTTAGGGCCGAATCTAAGATTCAGTTGACTACATTTCGGCCTGGAAGGGATGGAATTTTTCCTATCGACAAAAAGTCTTTATTTATTTTAAACGTTTTCGTACCTATTCGACCATCATCCAATAGAATCTTCTCCAGATGAAGGGCATAAGATTCATAATTAAAATTAATACACACTTATCTAGGTAAAATTTAAATTATAAATAAATATATATTTGAAAAGTAATCTATTTGAGGCATATAGCGTTGAGACGCGAATCATCTTTTAAGTCATTATTTTATTTCCCATTGCAAGCTTGAGTGAATACAATTTGGAGTAGCAACTTGCGATGTCAATATTATTAAGCCTACCCTGCTTTTGGAGAGTCATGAAATCCCCTATGTAATCCACACTCAGTGGTGTTAACTGAGCGTAGGAAAAGCTGGGGGTTTTATTGGGTTTTACTTCCTACCTGTACTCTTCTTCAAAGTCGGTTGTGAAAGGATTCTCCAGGACGACAAGCGCCTCCAATGATGGCAAAACACTCAGTTTCTTCAGCTCTTTCATGTTTTCTATCAGATTATTCCTGCAAGGAAAGTGAGAAAAACAACTTGAAAACCTATCAGCTAGGAAGTACTGATCTCACTTGTGTCTATGTGAAATCTTGAAATCTTTCCGTCTAAAGAAATTATGGATAACCTTTCTGTATTGGGTTTGTCTTTAATCTCCAGTAAGCTACCATAACAAATACTCTTAAATGCGTTATTCTCATAACCCTAGCATAATCTCCTCTCGACTTCACGAACGCATAATCTGAACCTATTGCTTATTCTCCGATATACATAATCATTCTATGCATTTTGAATGTGTATCCCTCGCTTTTGGAATTCGTTGTCCCGTCATATCAGAGACAGTCGAAATATAGGCTGATCACAATTTAGAAATCATTGAATATTCATTTTATAATTTAATAGATAGTTAGCATTATTATTTTAATTCATTTTATCTGTAACATATTTCGTTTTTAATTCTAGATCTCTATCAAATCTCTAACGAATTTTGTTATACTTGCGAAGTGACAGATAAGACCTTATATCCTTAACTTCGCTAGGATAAATAAATAAATAATAAATAAATAAACATGTTTGTTTAACGTGCTTTGAGACTGATGATCGGAAACCGTAAGAGTAGCCAAGGACTTTAGAAGATGCCTGTGTCTATAAACGAAATAGTTTGCAAGCGTTGGATAAATATCAGGTCATGCTTTCATCAAATGAATTATCCTAAAATATGATTGAAAAGGATTTGTTATTTACGCTACAATTCTTAGACTTTTATGCGAAAAAAATGTTTGTCATTCTGTATAAGGCGTTCACTTCGTATAAGAACATAATAAAGAACTGTGCTTTACGTTAAGATCCCAAGTTCTGAATGCGAAAACTCAAAGAGACCCACATTCCGTATTCAGCTTATAGTCAATTATCTGATTTAAAGTAAGTTACTTTAGTTGTTCAGGCATAAGTTCTCAAAACTCTGGTTTAATTATCGTTATTCCATACAAATTGAGAGTTATTGTGTTGGATGAACGACTTTTGAACACAGTCAGAAGTTCTAATTTTCTGTTAATTTTCTCCAGCGAAACCGAAAATTAATTTAATGGAATCTCCATGACAAGCTTATTGCACATTCTTTGTTCTAATAGGCGGTGCCATTCTTACTTCATGTTTTTTGTTCAGTGCTTTTGGTTACGTCGAAATTATTTCCTTTATCTCAATGTGTTTTGTTTTCATTGGGAAAATTACATTTATCTAATAAAGTAACGATGTTGTTATTTCATCTCCCCTAGTTCTTCGCGGGAAGGAAATTAATTTTCTTGTTTTCTAATAACAGGATATTTTCCTTGCCCTGGCTTCGCTGTAGCTTCTTAATATAAGCAAGGGTTGAAATTTGCCTCTTGTTTACCTTTGTAAAGAATGTTCTCATTCCTTTTGCATAATGAAATTTTTTTTCGTATGCACTGATTTAAGATCCCTCATTATGGGAAAAGAACCTAAAGTTGCTAGAGGCAATTCCGTAGGAGAGCAAAAAAAAATCCCAGTCTTATTGTTTGGGTTAAGTGTTATAATCCCAAAATTACTTTGTAGTAACTTCTAAACTATAGCTCCTAAAATTATGAGTTTTGTTTCTGAACTTTCGAAAATACTGCTATTTTCAAACCCTAAAAATTGTACTTACAGCCCCGCAACAGGACACAATTATATGAAATTAATATGTGGCATTACAATTACGATGTTTCACTAGCCTATCTGGTGACAATTTGAGCATGTCCTTGATTTACCGGTAGTTCATTTTGACAAAACCGCATTTAGGAGTGAGTTGTTAGTAATAAGTCAGCATTGGAGATGTTAGGTCATGGGTGCCCAACTGTGGCACATCGTGTCACTGTGCGGTAGGGGAATTTCTCCCACTACCGTCGCCCTTGACGTCAGCATAAAGCAGTTTCGACGTGACACTGAACATGAAGAACAGGTTTCTTACGTCACAGGAGGATGGGGGATTAAAACTTTTCCCCTCAGTTGCTCACCTATGTGTTAGGTGGTCGAGTTTTCCTAGTCGTATCATCTTTCTGTGTGTAAATTATTTGTGTGTAAAATTGGAGACATTCGTTTAGGAACCTTACTTGAGGAGTTGATTTGTTTTATTATGCGTCCCCATCGTGCTGCCTTTCCCCAGCGGTCGGCTTCATCTGTACACAAAAATGTCCCTACTCCACTTTCCAAGGGGTGGGAATATGATATTAAATGTGTAGAGTCTGTAGCGTTGTTCTCGTTCGTTGAGACATCTTCGAACGAGAACCTTCAGATGGCGTTATTAGAACATCAGGCAGAGCTTCAGCGGATTTGGTTCATCAGATTGTATTATATTTGGCTATGTATTATTATCATAATTATTTATTGCTTTTACTAAAAATTGTGTTTGTTGAATCGCTGAACAGGGAAAATTAGGGTACTGTTGACATGCATAGTACGATATCTTGTTTTTCCAATTCCCTCACGATCGTATGAATCGTTCTTCAATTCATTCAAGTTTTACGTCTGTCAATGAAGTTTCCACTTTCCACAGCGACCGCCGAAAGATCTTTTTACGCTCTGAAAAACTAAAGAAAGAAAACTTGGATTAAAAAAAAAAATGAATCCATTCTAAATATACTCGTGGATAGCGCGAAAAGTTAGACGCACAATTCAATAAATTTTTATATAAGACAGAAGTGTGGAGTACAATACATTGGCGATTGTTTAAAAAGAAGAGTGAAACGAGCATGTATAAATAAATAATTAAGAATAATTGGTTAAATCTGAAAGGGACAATAAACCAGTAGGGATCGGGTCGTCCACGAAAAAAGATGGAGTGGCTACTGATCTAAGGAAAGATGTTGGTGATGCTTGTTACGAATCTGTTGGGATAACTCCAGTCAGAAGAAACGTATTTTGCAACACGCCGTGCTACTTAATGGGACTCCGTGTAGAGTATATTTTAGTAGTTACCTAAACCCCCCCCCCCCAAAAAAAAATCTGATGTGAAAGTCTCATAACTTCCTCTGCCCAAATAAATGTTAGCATCTTAGTATATATAATAGGCCTAAATATCCAGCCTGAAATTTAAAAAAATAGTTTAATGGTAAAGTTGCCAGTATTCACATATTATCCTTGTACAGAAATGCAAGACTGCCGAAGAAATATAGGCCTATATATGTGTGTGTGTGTGTGTGTGTTTTAATCCATATGCCTACACACCACCTCCTCTGAATGATATATAACAATTAATAACATAAGTAATTAATGCATATGTATGTCATGCATTTCTGGTATTTTATGCAACTTCGAGACTGTTGTTTTAACGAGATGTTGATTTTCTTACATTAATGTTGTGATTTGATGATGGAGATGCAGATGGTGATAATAATGATGATGGTGGTGGTGGTTAATGATAGGTGCTGGTGATTTTATAGAAGCAGTTTAATTAATCAAACAACGCTAACGGCTGTGATTTCCTTTTGATGCAAGAGGAAGTTAATTCAGAGGTTTATTTATTCAACCGCACTGTAAACTATTCAGCTTCCCATAACGTGGTCATTTGTAGTTCAAATACCATTAGTACGAAGACAGACGAATGATCAGTTAATTTGTGGTTCACCGTTTCACTTAATTACTATTACGCGTATCGTATTTAGACCACCTGATTCTTGAAATAGAACTTTTTATTCTCGTTACCCCAACCATAAAAGAAGTATTGCATCGATCGTGAAATTTTGCATCTAATTTACATCAAAAATACATATTGTGAGGTCCCCCGAGCCCAGAAGTAAAATTGTCATTATTTGGTATATCAGTATATCTGTCCGTCTGTCCTATCAAAATGAATGTTAGGCTTCGGACATTGTGATAGGAAGCATGTCGTTTACGTTCTCAATGGTCATAATGATTACCAAGGAAGGCATCCCATAATGGTGAAGTACCATCGATTCCTATTAATATAAATATTATGGAACGTAGTTTTCAGTTTGCTGTAATACCCACGGACTGTCCAATCCAACCGGTACTTGCGACATTTTTCTGCTGTTTTTGTGAGTAATGCAGGGCTTTATGGCTAGGACCTCCCAGTAGATATTACTGTTTTTCTTTTCTTACTTTTTTTCCTTCTTTCTTTCACTTTGAATGTGCCTTATAACACTTTGGTTCTAGCGACGAAAAAGGGTACAATGCATACACACCTGATGTTTATATATTTTAGTTTTTCCAAACTCTTACTGAAGCCATCCAGTTTCTTGAGTCTGTTGCTACGTAGATGAAGTCTTTGGAGATTAACTAACGCGTCTAGACCTTCCAGTCTGTTGATTAAATTGTCTGCCTGTAATTAAATTTGAGAGTATTACTCGATTAAAATCACAAAGTGGGCTGAGAAACAATATCACATCTGAGGTATAATTGACTCAACAATTCAAAACCTGTCACTATGAAATATTCATTCTCTTTGTGTATATAAATCTCGTAAATTTCAACATACCCAAGAAATGGAGAAGCATGTGATTTCATACAATCTGGTAACCAACAATAGCTGATATGGTATTGAGTTTTCATTGTGTTAGCACTAATGCAGTGAACTACAATTTTTAAGATTATACAGTATATTTACTTACTCAAGGGCAATAAACAATTCCTCAGCAAGCTAAAGGAATATTATCTATTTGTTGGAACCCGGAGGTTCATTGCCGCGCTTACCTGAGCCCGCCATTCAACCCTATTCTGAGCTAACTCCATCCAATCATCCCTCGCAAATCCTACTTCCCTTAAATCTATCCTAATATTGTCCTCCCACCTGCGTCTGGGTCTTCGAGTCAATACTTTTGAAATATGTCTTTCCTCCCCCATGCGCGCAACACGTCCAGCCCATTTCATCCTCCGTGATTTAATTACTCTTACTATGTCCGGTGAAGCTCTTCGTTGTGCAGTTCTCTCCAGTCCCCATTTTCATCTCTCTTAGGCCCAAATATTTTCCTAAGCACCCTGTTTTCGAACATAATCAGATTATGTTCTTCCCGAAGAGTAAGCGACATGTGTCACATCCATATAATAGCCTACAACCGGCAGATTAATGGACTTATAAATGCTTATCTTTAGATTTCTGGATAGAAGACAGAGTTTCTGAACTGAAAAAAACAAGCATTTCCTTATTTTAGTCGACACTTAAATTCTACCTCAGTATCATTAAACTTCTTATTTAACTTCTAAAATGAAAACATTTATTGGTAACATTACCATATCGATAAGTAGGAGCAGGTACGGCTATCTCAAAAGATTTAAACCCTCAACCTGGTCATCCCAGGGACAGTCAGCATTTCTTCTTCCAACCATCCGTCTACGAGCATCTACCTCAAAGAAAATTAACTTACGGTGATTTAATTTTTTTTAAATTTTTTAATACGGTTCATCTTAAGTTTGATATAGTATCAAAATAATTTGATTTCCTGGTTATTATTAATCATTCCACCGGTTTCATAAGTTTGCAAATTATTAAAGGTCGCAAAAAAATCTTCTAGCCTTTCTGTTTATGAAATGGTTTCCAATGGACAGCTCGACTTCGCTCTTCTCTGTTTGGAAAATGAACTCCAATCCTCTACTGGGGGGACAATCCTATATGAAGTTTACAACAAGCTCTCTGTCAGACTTTGAAAATCTTTATAACCTGTAATGAAGATATAAATCAAAGCAAACGCGACCTTGCTACGGATTAGTTTAGTTCAGTCTTATTTTTCTTTGGGGTTGCACGCATTGTATTAGTGGTTCGAAATTCCACTACTAAGGACTAAATTTTACAAACATAATTTTCGATTTTAAAATATGACTTGGGTTAAAAAGGTTTGGGTGATTAAGCAGGAATTGTATAAGTTAAGTTTTTTCGTGATACGACCATCAACACTGAAGTTCAGAATAAAACACACTTTTTTTTTTGCAGTTACAGGAAGTGACGTCAGACATTAGACATTTAGACACATTCCGAAAATTGGGCATGAAGAATGTCTTAATAAACGAATTGGCTGTAACGATTTTATTTAGATGTTGACATTTTAAATGTAAATAGTTTCATAAAATAGTTATCAGTTATCTTGCCAAGATCACAGAAAACTGAAGTCCCGCTTCTTGTGTAATTTGGCTTTGTTAAAGGGTAAGAAAAGGAATGCTTAATTTGTAAGGGGGATATGAAACGAACAAATGGTGAAAACCATGCTTAGGTTAAGAATACATGTATCCCATTTAATAATGAGCACTTGAAGAGTATGAAGGACTTACAAGGTACAAGGTGTGTAGCGTCGGCAAACATATTCCAAGAGTTGTGGTAAGAGCGTTGCCCCTCAGTTCCAAGTTTCGCAAATGAAGTATCTTTGGATCCATGCCCTCCACCAATTTGATGAGATTATCTGTGAATAACATTAACTTATAAATTTGTTTATACGGTAATGGAGGAAAACAAATACTATTTACTTAAATATGTTTTAAATAAGCCTAATTAAGTTTCTAAGCGTCATTAGAGCTGTTACACAAGTATTTATTCACTGTGTAAGGTAAACTAAATATCTTTGTTAACCAACTTGAAATTATATCAGTATTGTCCTTAGGGATTAAGAAAATTAAAAAAATGCTTTAGTAGTATCTTAAATCACAACATTGATTTCCAATTCAATATTTGCATTAAAACACTGGAGTAAACTTTCTCCTCCATTTTACACTAGGTGACTTGTAGTTTTACCAGACTAAAGTATTTAATTATTTCAGTACATTCTTTGATTTTCCTATTAAATACATAAAACAGTTTGTCAGTGCCTTTAAAACACCATTAGACGTAATAAGTAGGCCTAATCCCAATTAAATTTTAAGCAATAATAGAGTAGAAGAGTATAACATCGGCATTGAAAAACTGGTACCACGTTACAATAAATGTCTTGACAGTCATGGCGATTACATTGAGAAATAGAATAAGGTACTGTATATTTGTAAGGAAAGTTTTGTGTTTCCTTATTGTATAGTAATGCCAAATCGTTCTTTACTTTATGGGCGACCCTCGTAAAATAAAAAGTAGTAGCAGGAGTAATAACAACAATCATTAATTATTAATATAAATAGGAATAACAATAATGGCTGTAAGAATGAATAAATATGAATGTTACTCATCTTGAAAAGTAGGCCTACTGCGCTATGGAATTTATTGCGGCTCTCCGAAAAATATTGTTCCCGGTATTTGGCTCTAGTTTAATGTATAGTGAGTACCGCTGCTCTAGACTATGAGGTAGGCTAACTTATTTTAAATAACGGTAATTCTTATATCTGTATAGTTTTTTTTTTTTTCTATTTTCGTGTTCTACATCAATAAGTTTTATCTCAGTTATAAAAATTTTTATAAGAGGAATCCTTTCAATCGTTTATTATTATTATTATTATTATTATTATTATTATTATTATTATTATTATTATTATTATTATTATTACTATACGTGATTAATAAATCGCATCATTTGAGAGAAGATTGCAGTAAGTGAATGCTTAATTAGTTAATAGACTATCTTTCAGATATTTCCTTTTACTTTTAGGTTAGGGAATTGTTGTTGACCAAAAGACTGACATGTGCCAGTAAAGTCTTCCAATTCGAGTAACCTGTTCAGGTAGCAATTGACCATGTAAGTTGTAGTTTAAAACTAATAAGTAATACGTAAAACTAATTAAGCTTTGCATATTTGGGATATATTGTGTTTATTTAGGGACACAAATTGGGATTTTTTACGGAATAACGTAATGATCTAAGAACAGTTGTTCATAGATTTACTTACGATTGCCCAAATGCCGTAGTAGTTAGTGGCATAATTAGTCTTGCAGTAGCGGCTGAACTTCCAAATCTACCACGCATGGTAACAGAGCATCTCCCGCCCGTAGACTGGCGGCATCACGCAGGCAATACGAGAAGTTCAGTGAATACTTCTCAATTTCGCCACTAGAGTGCATGGGATGTGTAGTTTATAATACAGCAGAAGCAACTCCCAAGTTTGTATTCATGCTCCTGTTGTGGGAAATTATTGTTTATAGCCCAGTTTGTTAATAAATTGCCAATTTGCTAATAAAATACTTGTAAAACAGCATCGCAGAAGTTCGTTGCAATCTCATCAAAACCATTGTTACGGCAATGGTCATCAGGTCTTTTGTTTTCATTTTAGTCTTAAATTGAGCATATAATTAATTATATATACCTTACTTTCTGTTGGACCAAGTAGTTACTTACGATTGCGAATTACATTTCTAAAGTAAAAATCGCCCCCTCTCCATATATAGAGTAATGTTTTAGAAACATACACCACACATGTAGAATTATCAATATATTTTTATTTTTATTTTTATTAAGTCCCAGTATGGTACATTTATCGGATTTTCATGAAACTTTATAAACGCATGTATAACGTCCATGAGGAGAAGCCTATTTATTTTGGAACAAAATCAGTTTACTGCTACCGGAGTAACGACTAATTAAAGGCCACATGCCTTTTAAATGGCAAATCATCACTATACTACATCAAAGCTGCGTTGCTAGCCATAACTACGGTCTCCTACCTCAATTTAAGATGTCATATACGCATCAGTCGCAGCAGGCCGAATGCATGAGTCAGCCATTACATTATTCTGGATGAAAATGATCTGTTTATACAGAAATATAAAAATTCCTAATAAGTGGTGCTCCTAGCTGTACTATAGGAATGATAATGCTAACGGAGAGTCTCTAAACATTTTTCAGTATTATGTTAAACTCATACGGTGGTAGTAATTGTGATTTATAGTTTATTAAGGATATTTATTTACATTACTGCTATTGAATTTCTTACTAAACGCATTATTCTTTCTTTCTTTTTTCTTCACCTTAGTTTTACCTCTCCCTTTTAGGGACATAAACTTTTTTTACAATATTTAAATAGCCTATAGCCTATTAACTCCATCTGGCACTTTGGTATGTCAGTTTACCTGATTTTATTAAATATCATTTTTTATTATTTTCTTTCATGTGTTAAAATCTAGAATTCACTGAATGGTTCCTTTCAAATTAATTACTTCGATTAACTAGTCATTTTTACGTCAGAAATGTGCGATATTATCCGCTAGGACTCACGGTGAAGCTCTGTAGTGAGCTCAGGTCGATGGTGCACTCTTCAGGGAAGGACTAGTACTAAACGTTACCATTCTGCTCAAACACTGTATTATGTCTCGAAAAAAGCTAGTTTTCTACAAGCTATTTCGATGGGCACATATCTTTAGAATCACGATGTTATCAGAACATAAATTAAGGACGGAATCCATCGATTCTTTCATTTTCAGATGAGTTGACGCTGTTTACTAACGATTGGCACCAGGTCCTTCACCCATTATGTCTGATTTTTAGTTAATATCTAAGTTTTAGAAATTAGTTTGTAGTGGCAGAAATTAGTTGCCACCAATTGTTTGTGTTAAGTTATCAAAAAGCACTAAATTAAAAAAAAAAACATTATTATACCGCTGATTGTTCTACTCGCGTTCTTTAACCGGGTGTGTTACCAGATATTGTTCTACTCATCAGTAATTTTGTATGTATCACTAAAATACATAATAAAATCATGCATACGTAGATGGAATATATCAGGCATTACATATATGAATAGGTGAATAGGTACATAAAAGTGGAGTAATTTCTTGGCCCTCGGTGTTGCATACATAGGTTAAATTGTAGTAGAAAAATACGCTAGCAAAATTGAATAATTTTCTGTTACAAAACTATATAAAATGTCTTAATGCAATATCTCCTTAGCGTACTCCCCTCGTAGTTACGAAGTTTCTGTTGATTTTTTAAACGCTATGTTTTATTTAATGATTTAAGCCTTTTAAGCCTAATAATAAGATATAGTATTTCCTATTAATATTGTCATTGTCATTCTTATTGTTGTTATTTTATAT
This sequence comes from Ectobius pallidus, assembly GCA_964059195.1. NCBI lineage: Eukaryota > Metazoa > Arthropoda > Insecta > Blattodea > Ectobiidae > Ectobius > Ectobius pallidus. The sequence continues at coordinate 64,719,318 of CAXKWD010000004.1, forward strand.
AGTGCATACCTTAACTTCATTAACGGGAACTTACAACTTGAAGCAGTTCTCACCAGCTTCGAATGAGGCTATTTGAACCGCGGGTATTCTAAACCATTTCTCAAACGCGAATTTAATTATTGTACGAATTGTTTTTGAATACTGTTAACAAAATGTAGCTAAATGGCTATTTGCCTGAAAGGGAACAAAATCCTTGTTTCGCATTTATTTTCCTAGTTGTATTTCCTTTACTCTAGTGTTTCTGTAGCTAGCTCATTTGTAACTTTGCTGAAATATCCTACGCGAGTGTTTTATGCAAATTCGGAAGAACAACACCCCTTTAATGTATTTTCAATTACACGGAACGCAGGTGAAAATTGCATAAACCATGTTCGTGAACACCTTTCTGTAGCCGCTACTTGAGCATGTGGTTTGAAGGGCTAGAGGCTAATATGCTAATACTGCATTTGCTGAAAATAATATATTCCTGTTCTCCTTCCATCCTGCACACACAATTTACAGGAAAGCGTACGAGTGGTTTTGTATAGATGCAGATGGTACTGTAAACCTATATCCAAACACTTTCAGTGTATTGAGTTAAAACAGCCAGAAAGTTTTCAGAAAACTTTATATATACCGGTAACTATTTACAATTATTGTTTTATTTTTAATTTTTTGGATTTTATGTGATAACTATAATTAATAATTTTTTAAAGAACGTAAAGTATGATTCTTGTGCATTAAATCCAGTTCTAGTAGTAAAATGGGACAAACGATTTCAGATGTGGACATAGGCGTAACCAGGCCGACCCCCCAGGAAGAGGGGGGTCCGGGGGTCCTCCCCCGGAAAATTTTAAAAATTAAGATGCAAAATAACGAGTTTTAAGCTTCCGGGGGCCCTCCCCCGGAGAATTTTAAAAATTAAGACTCAAAATAACGAGTTTTAAGCTTCCGGGGGTCCTACTCCGAAAATTAAAAAAATTAAGACCCAAAATAACGAGTTTTAAGCTTCCGGGGGTAAGACGCAAAATAACGAGTTTTAAGCTTCCGGGGGTGCTTCCGGGGGTCCCCCCGGAAAATTTTAATTATTAAGACGCAAAATAACGAGTTTTAAGCTTCCCACGCTTTATACTTGTATTAAGTAATTTATGGGCAGACATAAAAAAATTATACAATTTTCCTTTTTTTAATCAATGGGGGGTTCAAACCCCCAAAACCCCCCCTCGGTACGCCTATGGATGTGGACGCTAAGATGGGCTGCCCCATTGTGTTAGGAATTTTTAACTCTGGGATTTCATTCCAAATTTACTCCATGGGGTAGGTAACCAGAGACTCAGAAATTCTCCATTGGTGGGAGCAAGCAGCTGCATTCGCAATACGGTAGCTGTGTCATGTAATCACTACCAAAACAGAGTTTCACCCCCTAATACCGGAAGTCTGATGCGATTATACCTCGGTAGTGACCAACCCCTGCAGTTAAATAGTTTACGATCCATAAGGAATTCAATAGCAAGTGTCTTGTTGCAAATAACTAAAATTTTGATGCAAGAAGGAGTATTAAAGCAGATGAAAAATTAAATATAAATTAATTTTAAGATTGCAGTATTAATAACGATACATAGGTTTACAAGTAAAATTAGTTTTAAAATAATAATTATGGAAAAATGTTACTTTTGACAATTTCACGGTTACATCCCTTTAAATTACCGATCTTCTGATCGCAAGATTCCTAATCATTAACTTGTATCATGGACAAAAGGCACGGAATAAAAGGTCGTAATCATAGTATCTCTATATATATAAAAGGCTTTGTCCTGACTGACAGGAATCAACGTACAGCCTAAACTATAACAGGTAGAGACTTGGAATTTTGATAGTACCTTCGTTTCATAATGTAGGTGCTCACTAAGAAAGGATTTTGCAAAATTTTGATTCTAAATGCCAAAAATTAAATGTTTTTGAAAATACTTAATCCCTTTTTACATAGAATTATCAATCCCAAATCACAGAATATATTGTTGCCAAATGGTATCAGATGGGCTTGGAAAAAACAAATGAAATGCACTTTTGACAAATAAGAGAAGTTATCAAAATAATTCATGTTATAAATAAATATTACAGAATGAAATCCACTAAAATAATGGAATCACATAACTTTCTCTACCCTGGACATACAGAAAACAAAACGAGGTATGGTAATGTGTATATTATTATATTATATCGCAGGTTTTTGGAGAGAAAAGTATGAAAGTGATAATGCTTTCTGTTTAATTTCATCCCCAAAACGGTTTTATGGTAAAATAAGAGTGGGAAATTTCCTGCCTCGATATTACAATTTTATGTTACAGGAATTTCTGTTTCTTCTTATTTAAACCTCTACCAGGCTTGCTGTGCACTGTACAAGCGATGGGATGCAAAATTCTAGATCCTCTATGAGCCATAAAAAACTATATCAAGCGTTTTCTGAGGGAATAGTTTGAGTGTAATACGTCGTTCTTCCTATTTCAAATTATAAATACCTATATAAGGACCTAGAATTTAAAAATCGAAAGTCCTTCATAAGTTAATTTCAAACTACAAAATGCAAAACCCGGGCGACGCCGGGTCTTTTAAGCTAGTACATTATGCTTGGAACATCAAAGAGCGATACGAACAATCCTCAATAAATAGGCTATACTGGTGGTAGTGGGTATGCTAACTGATCATGTAAACAAGAACTCGTTACATTGTTAACATTTTAAGTTTCTCATTCCACGACGATTTTCACATGTTTTTTCACCGGTGTTTCGTCGTTTTTCTACCCATACCTCACCTCCTTAATATCAGTAACATAAGGGGGGGACACAGCTTTCGGTGAAATTCATAGGTGAAAAATTCCTGAATTTCATAATTTTTTTCATCACCAATGAATTACTCTACAAACTTGCAATCTGACATAGCCTACTCTTTATTGACTACTTCTACAATTGGATACTATTTTCAAAATTAATCAAACTGTTACAGTTACAGGGAATTGTTTCAAAATGACAGCCACATTTCATGTACTGAAATACCGTTTCCATATAACTTCTGCAAATATCATTATTTATGAGTGACACATTTCTGTGAATTTGTTAATGTCTTATGAACGACACTATCTAGAATCATTCATTTAACATTAATCTTTTTTTAATATATTTATTTTAATGAAAAAGAATCAACATTTAAAAATACTTATACTGTATATATTCCAAAGATTGTAGATGATGTTGTTCATAATATGATGCTTACAAATAGATAGAAAAAATAATCACTCAAAAATATTCTCTTTTTAGAAATTATCACGGAAACGGCATTTTAGGGCACGAAATGTGGCTGGCATTTTGTAACGATAATTACCAATTACTGTAACAGTTTGATTAATTTAGAAAATAGTATGCAATTGTAGAAGTAGTCAGTAAAGAGTATGTCAGATTGCAAGATTGTAGAGCAATTCATTGCTGAGGAAAAAAATAGTGAAATTCACCTATTTCTCGCCTCTAAATTTCACCGAAAGCTGTATGTCCCCCCTTAATGGAAAAGATAGAATAATGAACAAACGATCTTTGTGGAACGGGCATAGGAGGTGAACTGCGAGGGTACTTACTGGGTCGTTAGTATTGTAGAGCCGGGGAGGTTTGCGTGCCTGTTCCTGTTGAGTAGTGGGCGGAAAACCTCAGGGGCAAACTTAGTAGCGGTCAGCAGACAGAGTAATAGCCGGGTCTCCCAATGTGCACGCTTGTTTTATCACCTCCTATCTCTATCGCATTTCTCCTTTCTTGCGTAACATCACACGCACAGATTGGAGGAATCCTTTCTTTTAATTAAGTTGTTATTATCCCTGTTTTAATGGCCCTAATTGGAATATTTTCATGTCCCGTTAAACTATGAGTTTTTATATAAAAAGGTAAGGCAATTTTATTGTAAACGTGCACCTGTATTGTAATATTTATATTTCTACGCTTAATTTTTTTTGTGAAAATATTCTCTTCGCATGTGTATACGTGAAGCTGATTGTCGATGACAATCTTAGACGTGAAATATTGTCATACCACATCTCTATGCCCGCTTCTATAAAATGTTCTCTTTACAAATCAAAATTTGCAAGATTCAAGTTCTTTTCTAAATCTTTCAGTTGCCTGGATGTAACAGTTACTAAGACATTAACTTTTTTTTTCTTTCAAAAGTGCAATCCAGACCCAGGTCGATAGCATTCATTAGTGCTCAAACGTGCCAATGGATCTCTGTACATTTCTCAGGACATTAAGCAACTCCTGCTGGAAAAAAAAAATCCGGCCCGCCGGCTACGGATTCAGGCCTAAGTAGTTGTACACAAACCGAAGTAAAAAACCATAACAGAAAGTGCAAATTAACTAACGAACTAATAGGCCATGCAAACTTACCTACTAATTAACCCGAACAAACTAACGAACGTCCCCTACATAGTAAAATGCGAATCGTACTGACAAACAAACAAATTAGCTAACAAACTCACGAACGAACTACCAGCAAATCAACGAACTTAAAGGTAACCAGCGAACTAACGAGCTAAGCAACGAATTAACGGAATAACTAACGACCTTTTCAACCAAGTAATCAACCAACTAATTAACAAATTAACCAATCAAAAAACAAACCTACTAACCATCCAATGAACCAATCAACTAATCAACAGACCAACTGAGTGGTTGACCGACTGAAAAACTAACTGCTTGACTGGCTGACTAATCAACTGTATACTTATTAATTATACGCTATATACAAAGACTACTAATTAACTAAATACTATCAACATATATAATAACAATTTATTAACTAACAATAGGCTACAAGGCTTTCTAACAAACAAAATTCTAACTATTCTATATCCCAACTACATACCAGCTTACCAACTAGTCCTATGATATGATTAGAAGCGATATTATGATTTGAAGTGATTATGTTACAGTTTGAACCAGGTAGGCATATGACACTTTATCCCCTTTAAGCTTTAGTAAGAGATGTACTTTCAAGGTTAGTTTAATTATTTTATGAGTCAACTAAATACAACGCTATTCACATTTCTTTGTCTCATTATGTTATCTCTCTCCTTGAACTACCTACTATACCTTCACAATATGGATAATACCGCTAAGGAAATAAGGATATGATTAGTTCCAATAAAAGGAAAATTTGCCATGTTTTGTGTAAATTTATATTTAGAATGCTTGTTTTCTTCAAAAGAAAATAGGCCTATAATAACGCTATGAATTCATTTCTTATAAATAAATAAAACAAAGAAAACCTGTATTCCAAAGCAAAAATTGCCCTTTGTTTGATAGAACGTATATAGGCCTATTTCCAGTCTCAGTTATTTTTAATCATATTTAAGTCGTAAACTTAATTAGTCTAGTTTCAGTTTGTACAGATCACAGCTAATTAATCTGTTTATGTACACATTTATACTTTTTTGTACACTCACATGAATCAAACAAGTTTAATTCTTAATTTCGTCACTTTCTTAGCAGTGTGTGTAACTGTATAATAAAATAATTTGCAGGAAACCTGTTCAGCAATTAAGCAATAAAGTAATTTACGCCATTTTTTTTTTTTTTACTGGCGTGTGCAAGTAGCTACAGCAGGGGAAGGAGTTCCTGGTAACAGAAAAACAGGATCAAGTTTAGCATAAGAAAAAAACATCCGAGATTACGTAATCGCTTGAAAATCGTTCTATTTGAAAAATAATTATAAAAGACAATAATGTTATAAATTTATCGAATAATCCACAAGCTAAACAGTTTTTATTTCCATAGCCTAGTCATAGCATTTAGCCCTCGAATCACCATTAGGGTCCATTTTGTATCCTTTCAGGAAAACGCCGGAATGAACCTTTAGTTGAGTTCATGGACATCCGTTTCATTATCCATCTTCTCCCTGTCTTTTGATTTTGTGCCTCTATCGTCCCAAAAATTGGTCCTGCACGGTTCTCCATTGCCCTTTCTAAATACCGTACCGTATATTAGTTTCAGAATGCTCCCTTCCTCCCCTACAGGTATTGATTTCCATAGGAGAGGTAAAGCCGATAAAATAAAAATACAAATAAATAAAAATACAAATTCTCACTCACAATACTAGTGCAGAAAATATTTTTAATGCATAGATTTGCAATTTCAGCATTCAGGTTTCAAAACCCCTAAAGTTTTATTGATTGCATGCGTAAACTGTAGAGAGGATTAAGATCATATGTTCTATGTATTTTCATAAAATGAGATGGAAAACATGGTAGTTTCAATTTTATATTTTTGGTTACACAGCCATGTTCCATCCCTGGTAGATACAGACTAACAAATTTACTTCTTTCAAAAATGTTACCGTTCAGTGTTTGAAGACTTGTGAAACTGCACCTTTTGACTATAATCTTTATAACCTTATTTTTTACATAGAAATGTGACCCCAACTAGACCTTCTGAGTATAGTCCATATAACCTTTCTTTTTTACATACAAATGTGACCCCAACTGAGGGGAGATGGCACATCTGAGTTTGACTTTGTCATGGTTTCTCTTACTCACAAACGGTAACGCTGGATTGGAATTTGCTTTCCACCTACACCGAAAGTTCCTGTCTATTGACCTATGTGTTTCTGTTCTAGAGGAAGCTCTGCTTCCGGTTGGTTCCTCACAAGGGAGTTCCTCCATGTTCTATCCAGATAATTAAAATTTGGGGACATTTTGACCTAAATAGGTCTATGTAGTTTATAAGACTATTGCGACAAAATAGTTTTCGTAAATTACAACAAAAATGTAATTTTTTATTTACTTAAAACTCATATAGGCTATTTGTAGGGACGCCGTACCTCCATTCCCCCCAAACTAAAGCATTACTGGGCTTTTGAGATTAAATACAATCTAATATATAAAGTCGAATGTGTGTTTGTGGGTATGTATGTATGTTTGTTCCTTATACAAATCCACATTTCTTCACCAATTTGTACGAAATTTTGCACACATACCCAGTTAAGCCCGGGAAGTTACGCGGTCAACATTAAAATTGAAATAAATCAGTCCTTCCCTTGAAAATTATATAATTTCTGAGAATTTTATACTGAAAAAAAAAGAAATGCTGTTTAGTTCACATGGCAACAATGAATTGTTTACTATGATTACATAGGGCCTTGGCAAGTATATAGCCTAATGCTGGAATTTAATGTAATACGAGTATCTTGGCGAAAATCTAATATATAAAATCGAAAGTGTGTATGTATGTATGTATGTATGTATGTTTGTTCCTTATACAAATCTACATTTCTTTACCAGTTTACACGACATTTTGCACACATACCCAGTTAAGCCCGGGAAGTATAGCTGTCGACACTAAAATTCAAACAAAATACTCCTTCCCTTGAAAATTATATAATTTCTGAGAATTTTATACTGAAAAAATGAATTGCTGTTTAGTTCACATGGCAACAGTGAATTGTTTATTATGATTACATAGGGCCTTGGCAAGTATATAGCCTAATGCTTTAACGAATTATGATTCCATCGATGTAATATATTGGCGAAAATAATTACTGAAAATGAAATCCACGAAAATAAAGCACAGTGTGATGTAGTCACATAACTTTCTCTACCCTCGACATAAGAAATATTTACTCACTTCACATTTTGATGTAGAATAAGAGGGACAACTTAAGTGTGTGAGTATGCTATATCAAAAGTCTGTAAATAATCCTTTCCGCTGATAAGTTATCCATACCTGTAGGCTTTGTATTAGTTGAGAAATAGGGATGTTTATCATAGGCCCTAAGCATGGGATGGAACATTTTGAGTCCTATGCTCGCAGTATATTATGTCCCGGGTTCTAGGGGAGGAAAGTATGAAAGTGATACTGCATTTCTCTTTTATTTCAGCTCCGAAACGATTGTATAGTAACATGAGAATGAGAAATAAAATTTTCCGTCAAGTCAGTACAATCTTATGTAATTTGTGTTTCTTCTTATTTCAACCCCTCCCAAGCATGATGTGTAGAAGCAACGGAATGCAGCATTCCACATCCTCTATGAGCCATAAAAAGCTATATCCAGCGTTTTCTGATGGAATAGTTTGAGTGTGATAAATCTTTTTCTTCATTTCAAGTTCTACATACATAAAGTCCTTCATAAGTTAATTTCAAATTAAAAAATACAAAGCCCGGGCGACGCCGGGCCTTTTCAGCTAGTCTAATATATAAAGTCGAATGTGTGTTTGTGGGTATGTATGTATGTTTGTTCCTTATACAAATCCACATTTCTTCACCAATTTGTACGAAATTTTGCACACATACCCAGTTAAGCCCGGGAAGTTACGCGGTCAACATTAAAATTGAAATAAATCAGTCCTTCCCTTGAAAATTATATAATTTCTGAGAATTTTATACTGAAAAAAAAAGAAATGCTGTTTAGTTCACATGGCAACAATGAATTGTTTACTATGAATACATAGGGCCTTCATCTTCACTCACTGAAGATGTCAGGACTATCTTGGAAGCGTTCATTTGCAGCTTTATATCCCCAAAACTACACTGACCGACATATTAGGTCCTGTGCGATGTTGTTGATTACACAGAAAAAATGCCAAGATGTTCCTCCAACAAGATCTGCACTGGATCTGGCATGGCTAAGGGATCACCTTCAATGTTTTGAATGGAATAAGGACCTAAATAAGCATCCCAATAACCCACCGCCCTCAGATTTTGGGTGGAAAAAAGTAGGGAGTGCATACGAGTCTGTTGCTTGTACCAATCCTTGTGCACCAGAGCTTATCTTGGAACTTTGTCGCTGCTCATGCTCCAAAAGGCGTTGCTCTCCTCCATGTAGGCCACATGTCAGTCAAATGGACTCCGGTGTACTGAAATGTGCACTTGAGAAGGTAATCCCAACCGTTGTGACAATATGGGAGAGTGCGAGCTGGACGATGATGAAGATTTAGGTCTAAGTGAGATTTGTATTGAAAGTGACGATGATTATAATTAGAAATGTAATTTTAGGAGTGTATCCAATCTGTCTATAGGCCTATAAATCTGCAAACATTGTATTTCTTCCACAGTATTTTCGTTAAAGTTTAAAACAATAGTAGTACTTTTTATCTTTCAGTTTCCTACGGCACAACATAAGGGAAAGGGGTTATTTTTAAATTTATTAGTGTTTAACATATTAATTATTGTTAGAAGTATCCAATGGCCGTGTAAATAATGTCAGGCATGTAAATATGCGCTTGCAAAACCCTCATACTGAGACATAATCATTTTTAATTTTGAAAAATATAAAAGTACTTTTTATGAGAAAACGGTTGATCCTACATAAAAGTTGTAATAATCTTTTCTGTGCAGAATCTATGTAGCTACATTTCTTGTTTCAAACTTTTTTTTGTAATCCCAACGGTTACTGATATAAATAGGAAAACATGTTTGCGATGGCAGCCATTTTGTTTTTTGAACCCACCATTCAAACGCACCATTTTCAAGAGTGGCACCATCGAAATTATGTTTCTCCAAGGTCAAACGAAGAGATTGAGACCACTCCCACACTTGCATCATCAAGGAGCACACGGGAGCCTTTTTTTGTACATTTGACAGGGGACTAGTAATACGAGTATCTTGGCGAAAATAATTACTGAAAATGAAATCCACGAAAATAAAGCACAGTGTGATGTAGTCACGTAACTTTCTCTACCCTCGACATAAGAAATATTTACTCACTTCACATTTTGATGTAGAATAAGAGGGACAACTTAAGTGTGTGAGTATGCTATATCAAAAGTCTGTAAATAATCCTTTCCGCTGATAAGTTATCCATACCTGTAGGCTTTGTATTAGTTGAGAATAGGGATGTTTATCATAGGCCCTAAGCATGGGATGGAACATTTTGACTCGCAGTATATTATGTCTCGGGTTCTAGGGGAGGAAAGTATGAAAGTGATACTGCATTTCTCTTTTATTTCAGCTCCGAAACGATTGTATAGTAACATGAGAATGAGAAATATTATTTTCCGTCAAGTCAGTACAATCTTATGTAATTTGTGTTTCTTCTTATTTCAACCCCTCCCAAGCATGATGTGTAGAAGCAACGGAATGCAGCATTCCACATCCTCTATGAGCCATAAAAATTTATATCCAGCGTTTTCTGATGGAATAGTTTGAGTGTGATAAATCGTTTTCTTCATTTCAAGTTCTACATACATAAAGTCCTTCATAAGTTAATTTCAAATTAAAAAATACAAAGCCCGGGCGACGCCGGGCCTTTTCAGCTAGTACAAGATAAAAACAAAAAATTGCCAATGAAAAATTCAGAGTGCTAAGTATTTCTATGTACAGTGCTTTACTGCATTGTGTGAAAGCATGAAAATAGCCCTTGTAAGTGAAGTACTTGTAGTGATTAATTAATAAGCTATTTCGGGAAGGTTGGTGATTGTGGTGTATGTGGCGTGCAGTAGGTGGCAACGTTGTGGGATGGCTGCACGCCGTGGTCACGCGAGAGTACAGCGAGACGTGTATGCAAATACTGGGCTTTACCATCATTCTCTTGAATACCAATTACAGAGCCCATTATCTAATATCTGTGCACCTATTTTAATGTCCGATTACTTAGGTTCCGTCATGTAACTAACCCTGATGCTGGTACTACTCGTACACACAGTAAGCCAGCACATGCAAGATTGCTACAGGCTTTGAAAAACTGAGACCAAATTGTGAAAACTGGTAATATTGAAATTCCTTTTATTCTACGTATAGTTGAAAACAAATTATTATATGTTAAGCGTAAACTATTGACTCCGACAGCTGTTCTAAGAAATGCCATGGAAAATTTCTCATTCAAAAGAAATTTTCGCGCGCTATTTCCTTACAAACGCCGGATTGTAAGTTGCGTTTATTTTCCATAACTTATTGCCACTATGTCACCCGACATAATTATTTAACCTTTTCGCTGCTACTGACGTATAAATGCGTCAACTAAAAAAATCTACTTAAAAGTAGATATATTGTTAGATTTCAGTTGTAGAGTAGGCCTAATGATTTATGTAAAATAGGGGCATTTTTATCCACGTGTTATATTTATCACTCATGGAAACCAGCTATTCCATTTAAATCTGTTCATAAATTTCAAATTTAGAGCCCACTGATGACTTCATTTGATAATGCTTACATTGTATAAATTCAGTTCTGAAAGGGTTAAACTGCATTATTTATCAGGAAGGCAATGCAGAACAATAGAAGCAGATGAAACGAATAAGCTCTTTTCCTAAATAAACGGTGCAACATATGGTGCACTAAGTTTCTCACATATAGGTGTACATGTTAACATTTGTTTTGTTGAGGATTTTAGATTGATGAAACCGGTATGTTTCATTTAAAAATGAATGTGCAATCTCCAGATTGAATATATTTAGGGATGGCATCGAATTCTTCGCACCTCACATATTAAACTGAATATAATATTTCTCCTACTATTCAATTGATTCAGATTTTCTAGGTGAAGAAAATAAATCATAAAAGAGAGTGCAAAGTGAAGTCAACATTATTTACCCACTGTAATTATTGCTATTTTTTATGTGAGGATATTTTATGGACCTATTCTGAATACCGTACTTTTCAGTTCTGTCTAAATTTAGGTTTGTGCAAGAAAATATAGTAATCTATATTTGAGCCTACTGTTGTCTTCATTATTATTATCATTATTACTATTATTATTAATGTATTATTTAGCTTATTTTGCATGCTTTAACTGCATAGGCCTATCACATGTTTAGAATCATAGTGTGTAGCCTACCAGGAAGCTCTTGTTCATTCGTGTGGATTTATTTCTATCGCTTGGTCTTCTTTGCTGATATTCAGTTTAAACAATTGTGATATTGGGTGACATATCGGCGATGAGTTATGGACTGTAAACAAGTCCGCGAAGTTCGAGTGAGGAAGCCTTGGAAAACAAAAGTCGAATTGAACCCAGTTTGTTTGAATTTGAACCCAGGACTTCTTACTTCTACCACCTCACTCAGATCGGTTTCAACGATGCGTAGGCCTACATACAGGTATCGGTATCCTGCATTTAACAATAATAAGTTAATTATAGTTTTCTATAACAAAACAAAAGAATATATTTCATATTTTAATTAGCCTAATGTATGTTCTGTCATTCTGTTTTGAAGTCATATTTATTTTCTATCTCTCTACCTATGCATTTTCTAAAGAATAACATGAACTTTTAATTTTTAGCTAGATTTTCATCTATCGCCTACTGTTATGGAGAAAACCTAAAAAATCGAAAATGGATACCAGTAAACCAGCCCCTTAGTAATCTTTACAGAGAACTACTTCAGCCATTTAATAGGTCATAGATAAATGTTTAGAAATTTACATTTTTAAATAAAATCGGAGTTTTTTTCATAAATCTAAATTTTGAACAAATTTTCATAAAAAGTCCCTTTAATATTTAAATTACCAAATTACCAGATTCTGGACGGTCAATAAAATTCCAAACATGTCCCTAATTCAAAAAAGGAAGTAAATACAACGACCCGTTTATCCGTGACTGACGTACACAGACGGACGGGCAGGCAGGCAGGCAGGCAGACGTCATTCCAAAAACATGGTTTCCTGTTTCTAGGCATTTTGTAATATGTTTTCCCGGTGTTATTCTAGATTTAGATGTTTTTTTCACGATCACGATTATTTCTCTATACTACCTACATGCGAGAAAGTAAAATGCATTCTCTTCGAAAGTGAACATTCTGGATCTGGGTAGCCTATCTTTTTTCTTGGGAATCACACTCGTTTCTCAATATCTTAATTTATTCATATCTCACATTTTCACATTCAGTGAACATGGCGATGTTTTGTTACTTACAAGATAAAGAATTGTCACAATGATGGAGGTGGCTGAACTGATAATTAGCAATCTGCCACTAACAGCGTGAACTGAATCGGTAATGAGTATATGCAGTAAATGAAATTTCACACTTCAGCATTATCATATTTATGAACACACGAATGTATTACTTCGCTACCTTAGTAAATGAGATTTTATTCATGGTTTGTGTCGAATGAAATTGCTTTTCGCTTCTTATGTTTGCATTTTGAGTTGATTTAGTTTTTCATTTAGCTGTTTACATACAGCAATAAAAACTACCTTGCTCATGATTGTTTTTACTTGTATTAGAAATAGTATAAAACCATTAAATTATTTTAAAATCTTAGCCCTACTCATACATTATAAATTAATATTTTTACCACGAAATAGGCCTGTTCGTTAAAAAAAAATTATATAGTAGAACTTATATTGACTTGTAAATTTTAATTATTTCATCATAATTTATCGAATACTAGCTTAAAGGATCCGGCATCTTCCTGGTTTTGTATTTTGCTATTACCTCGAAGTAAACTTTTGAAGGACCCAGCATTATTTTCAGCTTTGGTTGTTATTATTATTATTATTATTATTATTATTATTATTATTATTATTATTGTTATTATTATTATTATTATTATTATTATTATTATTATTATTATTATTAGTATTAGTATTATCATTATTTATCGTTTTCTAGTTTTTTAAAGAATAAGTTAATATTAAATCGTTTTACTACTGGAAACCACCATATCACGAAATTCATATAATTTTAAAATTTGTATATTTAAAATTATATCGATTGTTTATTGCAAGAATTATTAAACTTAGAGCCCTTTATTTTAAATAACCTACTTCTTCTGAGAAAGCAGCTTCTGTAAACTTCGTAATTTATTTTCGATTTATTTATGAGAGTTGAACGATCAGCTCAGAATTATTCTGATACCTTGATTAATTTTGTACTTTCGTTTGACATGACTGTGAAAACTTGACACGATTATTCGATATTATTTGAGCTACATTCCTTACTGATGGCTTGCAATTCCTTCCTTACAAAAGTGTATTTGACGGGTGCGGCACAGTATATAACTGAAGTCAGAAAGCCTCTTCAAATCATTATCTCTTTTTCATTGAATTGAACAGAAGACGACAATAGCTGTTCAGTACTTCAGTCTACAATGAGTTCGGAAATATACCGGAATCTCGCTATCTTCATTGAGATCGCGCAGTTGAAAAGAAGGCATCAATCACCTCATGATTGCTTCATGAATCGTTATAAAAATATTCGTCTTTCGAAAGGTGATCAGCAAGTAGACTGTTACGTGCAGAAGTTTTGTTCGGTACCATTGCTATTTAAGGGTATGATTGGAACCGATTTCTGTGTACTCAGCATGCTAAATTACCACTTCTATCTTATTCTGAGAAGCTGAAAAAGAGCAATAATTCGACTGGATAAGAATACTTCTTTTTGCATCTCACTTCTCCTTAATCAAGTCCTATTGAAGTTTAGTAATTGAAATTACATTTTTTGTTATATTTATTTTACCAATACATAAGATCTGCAGGCTGTATTTAGTAGTTGCTTCCCCGAGTGTTTGCCACAACAGCATCTTTCAATTTAAAACTGACATATCTCCATTTTTAGTTACAGTAGGCCTATTAGACTTTCCTGCCAGAAAGTCAAGTTAGTATAATATTTACAATATAACTAAATTATGAAGTTAGTATTGCAATAGAAAGTGAGTAGTCTACATTATTTTAACATATTTTAAGGATAGTCTATGATAGTCCTACTTACTCACTCAATGGGAGTAGACAATTCCTCAGAAAGCTAAAGGAATATTTTCTATTTTATGAAACCAGAAGGTTCATTGCCGCGCTTACCTGAGCCCGTCATTCTAGCCTATTCTGAGCTAACTCCATCCAATCATCCCTGGCAAATCCTACTTCTCTGAAATCTATCCTAATATTTTCCTCCCATCTACGTCTAGATCTTCCAAGTGGTCTTTTTCAATACTTTTGAGATATGTCTTTCGTCCCACATGCGTGCAACATGTCCAGTCCTTTTCATCCTCCGTGATTTAATTACCCTTACTATATCCGGTGAAGAGTACAGTTTATGAATCTCGTCGTTGGTATAGTCTAGATCTGTAAAATGTATTAATTAATTAATTAATTACTTAAATTACCCTTCGAGGCAGAAAGCCTCCCGCAAATCATATGGTGAGCTCGGTAGGCGAGTCTGTTCTAGCGAGTTAGTGCCTTCTTACTACCTAAGAGTAATACGCAGGCGTAATACATCAATCGGAAGGCATGGACAACACAATTTTGAACAACCTTGTAACCATACAAATTGTTACTTCCGTAGTAAACTTACCATAGCCTAGGTAGAGGTAATATTATGTCCAATCCCGAAATTTTATGATTTTGGGTTTTCGATGTCAATGCACGTTTTTAGGTCCCTGAATCTCACAATCTGTTTTCGGAAACGTATTTGTGTGTGTTTGTGTCTACGTCAGTGTATGTATGTTTCTCTGTGATCAGCATAGCTTAAGACAAAAGAAAAACTGCATATAACACAATGTTATATTTGAGCTAAACATCCTCTGAGGACGTGATACGAAGATTAACAACGACTTTCTCTTGCTTTTAATGCGACTTTTCACGAAGAAAATAAATTATTCTCAATTTTCTCGAAAATGGATTTAACTACTTTGTTTAAATTAACTCTTGTATTAAGAGTTTAAAACTTTTATTTGAAACGTGTTTCGCGAAAATTCTCTGAAGGGTAGTTATAGGATAAGCCAGCTACCGTTCATAGAAATCCAGGCTCTAATCTTACTTGGCGAACAATACAGGCTAATGGTGGTACAACTGCATACGTACTTCTAGCAATGCAGTGAAAATCAGGGTAAGAAATGAGAAAGTTAGATTGCCCACGTTTAGAGTGCAAGTGCACTACATCAGGCTTTATAAAAGTTTGTGTATCCTTCGGGGATGAGACACAAAGCGTGGCAGCCAACTTTCAGATCATTCTTACACGGAATGTTTTCTTACATTCCTTCGTACATTATTTATTACATTCTTCTCTCACTTTATATAGACAGAATTAAATTTTTCGCTATTTTCTCCAAACGGCTCTAATGATTTTGTTTAAATTTTCAAAGCGAATTACATAATAGAACCATTCATAATATATTATGTTGTTATATATAAAATAAAATAATAAAAATATATCACATTAAAAGCTAAAACTATTATTTGATATATTTTCCCATTTAATTCTTTGCCTCTTATATCATACGCAAATTTTTGTTTCATTAATAAGACGACTTTGAATGAGGCCGAAACTAAATGCGCACAGCTATAATACGGCCGTGTACTTTTTACTTGAATATAATTATTAAGAATAGAGGAACTTCTGTGAATGTTCCACACCGGATTTCTTTTCGGTTTCATTAGGTTTTTCTTCCTAGTTGTTTTGAATGTATGCTTTATTTCATTGCTTTGCCTATTTATTGAAAATCATAACCCGTATTCAAAATAAATTACCGATTTTGACAGCATGTACTATTTAATGAAATTCATAAACGTGTATTCAAAATAAATAACAAATTTTGACAGCATGTAGCCTATCGTACGTCGTCAGAATATATTTTGTAACGTAAGACCCAAATTGAAACTAATACATTAACATACGATTACGTAGGACTTAATATGCTGGACAAAGGTTCAAAACAAACATGAAACAAGTAAATAGATAAAAAAAAAAAAAAAAAAAATTGTTTGTTGTAATGAGTAACGTAATTGTTAATATGTGAAACTGGATATAGTGAGTTGTAGCATAGGCAGAGATGTACTGTCTGCCTTTGCAGCTAGTGGTAGTGATAAATTGGCTGTGAGGAGGCGTTACAGCGGGTATAACCACATCAATCAATCCATCATCCATTCCTCTCTCAGTCTGTCAGTTACAAGTTTATATAATTTTATTTCTACCTATGAGTATTCATGCTATTTGTACATCTAGTATGACAGGATGCTGATAAAATGGTGAGAAACGTATTGCGAACTCTTTTATTATCTTTGGTGTTCGAAGGAGACTATTTTACTGACGTTTTCAGTCTTATAATAAATATATATATTATATTCTGTAGATGAACTGTCCTGGGCGAAAGTCGAACCCGTGTTTTCTGTTTGGTAGCTGATGCCGAACCAAGACGAACCCTGTCCCATTCCAATTATTCCTCTAGACCCCTAGCGACTTCTTCACATAATTATTTCGCATATCTGCGATGTAGAGAGGAGGTACCAGACATACTCAATTTTATTTTCTGTGCCTGTATTAAACTATACATGTTGAGGAAGTATTGTGTTCGTTCACGAAATTCGATACCGCGTTTTCAACATAAATATACATTTTGAGGTCCTCTAAAACTAAAACTTTACATTTTTAGAAACATGTCAGTCTGTCTGTCTGTGTGTGACTGTGAATAGTATAGCTCGAAAATGAAAAATCGTATAGAAACAAAATTTTGTATTTGGGAAAGTGACATTTAGATTGGCGATGACTTTCTCTTATTTTAGATTCCATTTCACATGAAGATAATTTCGTTTCTCGCGACTTTCTCGAAAAACGGCTTGAACGAATTGTTTAAATTTTGTTAGCTACATGAGGCGTTTTTACAAATTGGAACATTTTTTTGCAAAAATTCTCTGTAGGGTAGTTATAAGCCAGACGCCGAAACTCGCTCTTGTCTGGTGAACGATAAATCTTTGCATCAAACTTAAACCACTGAGTATGTACTCCTTGCAACACGACCTCTTATTCTATAAGAATGTGTTATAAGAAAGGTGTTTTGTCCTTGCTTGGTGTAAGGAAAGTTATGCAAGTGTGTTACATAAGATTTTATTTGGGTTGTGCATCCTTCGGGGATGCGACACGAAGCGTGGCGATGACTTTCTTTTTATTTTCTAAACACTTGACATACTTAACATAAAGACTGGGTGTTACATTCTGAGGAACGATTACTGTGTTATAGATCTTGGATTTTAAATTCTGTAATGTTTTGCTATGAAGTTCCCAAACTATCTAATGAACTCGGACCTCCTGCCTGGAAGTCAGAATCGGAGCACAAAAATCTGAGACGGATGACTGGACGTATACAGATAATATGCAATTGTTTAGCACAATAGCTGATTCAGCCAAGGTTAAGCTTGCTCATACAATCTAAACCTTGAAACCCAAAACCTGATTTCTTTCTTAAAAAGAGAATCTTTATTCTTGTTCTCTCGGATATAAAAGGACACACAATCAATCCTACCACACATAACTTTTTAACACAACAAAAACTGCTAACTTTTTTACGGAGCTCAGATAGATGTGGATTGATGATCTTTCAGATATTTTTTGAAGGACAAGGAACCAGAAGTAAAATGTAAGGTAGACTCCTGTATATCAGAGCAAGAATGGATTAAATACGTTGCTCTCCTATATGTTTATTATGAGCAAGCCTTCTACAGATCTGGGCGATAGTCTTCATTATCTAAATGTATGCTTCTTTCCCCTTTTCTGTTCATTCACCCATCAACTATCTTTCTTACACTTTCTGTAGCTTCTCGTTGAATTCTTACTGAACACAATCACGTGTTTGTTACATCCAATTTCTTACTGGATTTGTTCTTTTCACCCTTTCTCTCTTCTTGTCATTCTTCCATTATTTCTTTCTATTTTCATAATATCCCGTCTGTGTATTTGTCTCATCTGTATTTAATTAGCTTGTCTTTGTTCTTTGTTCAATTTTTCTTGTCTTCCTTCACTAATCCAGTCTTCATTTTTCGCAGTTTCTCTATTAATTTGATCCCATTCTTTAATGTAGGTCATATTGGTTTCCACCTCCACTCTATCTTCTATCTTCTTTTATTGCGTTCTATCTACCTTGTTTGTTTGTAATTTCGTTATTTCTTTATATTTTTATTAGTCTATGCTTCTGATTTCCGACAATTTAACTTTTAGCCATTTATTACTTTAATCATTTCTGTGGTATTGTGTGTTTCTTCAAATTTTAACCAGATGAGTATTCACTTTATGTAGGCCTAACTCTTCTGAGTGTGGGTCTATAATAGTGTGAATACTTAATAAATTACAATGCTCACCTTTAAGCCTATGTGCCTCAAAGAAGAGACTTGTGCAATTAACATCATGCTAATTAATTTGAGATGTCCCTTTTGCAGTGAACCGGATTAACTAAAAGATTTCGCGACCCTATAATAGGGCCACATAATGTTACAAAATATCTTAAAGTAGCACCAAATCCGTGTATTTATTTTTAACCGATGGTTTTATTTTAAACCGATGTTTCGCATTACCATTGCCTAACATTCTTAATTACAGAATTTATAATCTAGAATATCTAGTAATGGCTAACGAGGCCACCTGACCGCATGGACGTAGCCAGGGGACCGGGCCCCCTTAAATAATAAAAGAAACTTGTGAAAATACAACAATTAAATACGGGAAATGTTTAAGTTTTAAAATAGGATTGCTGAGTTGAAAAATTATACAGTACATTCAGTACATTGGGTTTTTGTTTTCTTTTTACATTTTAGGTTTTTTAACATTAAGGATTATTTTATTAGTATTTTCGTCGTTAAAATGCACCTTTAGGTAAGCCCATTACTCAAAATAATTTTTTAATATGTTTATTTTCCAAAATTAAATTATTTTAAGTGTGTAAAATTAGCTCAAACAATTATTTTACCATTACAAAAGAGTATTTTAGAAAAGTAACTATTTTGAAAGATTTAAAAGTTAATATTGTTTAATTACTGTAAATAAACTGTTTCACTTTTAAAGTATTACTTAAGCTAAATGCATAATTGTGTGAGGCTTTTCATTTAGCGAAAAATGTATTACTCATTTATATTCTTAAGTGGTGTGTTATTATCCTTTTGGCATTTTATAATAGACCGACAGTACTATTTATTAACAATTTTATTGCAAAATTAAGCATGAAAATTTCGTTTTAATGCCCTTTTCTCAAAATATTATTTTGGAACAGTAAAAGTGAAATTTGAATGCTTCATTTTACAACTAAAAAATCGTGGGTATACCCCCTACCCCCACACCTCCGGTGGGCTCCTCCCAAACCAATATACTGGCTACGTTCCTACCTGACCGTATCGCAGTTTATTAGGAATTGCATGTAACAATGGCAAAGTAATCATGGATACACTGCCTCGTGTAAATTTTGTGTGCATAATATATTCTCGAAAAAAGGACCTTCATAATAAGACGAAATTTGTAAGTTAATTTATTTTATCACAAATTATCATTAATCATAAGACATTGCGTTTTACATTGCTAAATATGAAATGTAACTAGCTTAGTAAAATTCACTTAGCTCTATATTGTAACTCTATGCTGATTTTGAGGAAGGATTTTTGCTTACGTTGAATCGTAATTCCCACATTGTTAGTAAATCATAAAATCGCGATAAAATTACCTAAGGCTTCTTGAACGAACAGCTATCTCTAACTGGGTGTAAAAATATTCCAGGGCCTAGAGGGAGTCAGTATGTTAAAACTTTACAAACTATAGCAGGATGTCGACGCCAACCAACTAGCTGATTTGATTACATGTGTCCAGAAAGTTAAAGTTTCCTTAAGCTGTCCATGTGCAACTTTCTTTTCGATCCAAGGCTATTCAATGTTGATCAGATGATACCGCATAAAAACAATTTAGAACTAATTCTATACTAATAGTAGAACTTATTTACTTCCTTTAGTAGCTCCGAAAAAATGACAAAATTATCCTAATAGCCCTAAAGACGGTTCCACAGTAAAACTGTGAAATACAAATATATGTCGCCGAAATTTATGTCGTTTCTTCAGATTTCGAATTATTGTTGCACTTTAAATAGGCCTAACGCTCTTCTTCAATGGAATTTCACACATATTTCACTTAAACCTATAGCTATATACATTAATTGGGTTGAAAATGTATTGTTAAGTCCGGTTCCCTAGATTTTTATTCAACCCATATATTTAACTATATTTAAAGAACCATGCTTTTCCCTTTTTAATCAGCCTTACGGCAGGATAAAAGTCCCTGTAGGGGAGAGACAAAGGTCTATTCTATAGACTTATAGAGGAATACTGGGAGGAAATACAACTGTTTTGGATGATTTCGTGTTTGGCCCGCGAAAATATAATTGTACAGCCTGTATACTAAGCATGGGGCAGCAGAGACTATATATGAGTAATAGTGGCTGGTTAGTCACATATGGCACGGTCTAGAACGCACGAAAGTCCTGAAACGAAAACGAGAAAAGCCTGAGGAGGTGGAAAATGCACGCGAATCTTGAACATCTGGAAGTCGGAACTCGAAGCTATGAGAAAATATGTTGTGTTCTTTTCATTAGAATAAGAAATACGGTATCGTGACCAGAAGCGGTTTGTGTAGTTCTCTAGTTTCTTCCTGCTTGGATTTAATTTGTTTTATTTCGGGGTTTAACAAGAAAATCTGGTTCAGAGACAAGAATATTACGAGAGTAACAAATTGTAGAAACAACTATATTAGTAAAACAGGTGGATTTCCCAATATTTAAAGCATTCAAGTCTTGTTGAAAAATGGTCCCATGGTCTATTTCATAGAACTTTCCAATAATATTAGAACTCATAATATTTATTAGGTAGGTTAGGCGCGAAGCTACAACGTAAAAGATTCTAAAAGGAAAGAATCTATCTTCTATTTGTACTCTAACGTACTCTATTTGAACACTTTCAATATTGTTGAATGATAGTTTTATACTCTAAAGTCTTATATTACTACTTTGGCAGGAATAAGTTATCCTAATTAATTTTTATTTGTTTTTACTCCAAGTGTAATGTAGGCCTAATAGCTTTTATTATGATAAGGAGATTAATCGGTTTTATACTCTAAAGTCTTATATTACTACTTTCGTAGGAATGAGTTAGCCTAATTAATTTTATTTGTTTTTACTCCAAGTGTAATGTAGGCCTAATAGCTTTTGTTATGATAAAGAGATTAATCAGTTCTGAAACAAAGACTCTAAATTCCCTTTCTATGAAAACATTTTAGATTCTGATTGATTCTCTGATAACCGAGGAAGACAAATGTGTTCTCTCTAAAAGTTAGAATGAAAATTCTCTATAGTGGTGAAAAGCACTTTTGTAACACCAAGGATGTTTCAATTAGGACACAGAATAATTTTAGTTACCAATTAGATTGCAATACTAAAACCTATAGAAAATTATTTTTCCGGCGAAAGGTTTTGAAATATAGACAAACTAACGTTATTCAAAATTAATCAGATTTCCCTACGAAGCATTTCTGGGCAGGATTAGAGAAACTTTTACCAAAATAATTTTATTTCTTATTATGTTCATACATTCTATTAGATTAGTACAATAATAGTTTTAACGAGAGTAGTAAACACCTTTCTAAAAATATAAATTTAATTATTGAAAATGTTATCGGACGTGATGACTGCTTGAGGATGACGCATAATACTGTTGATAAACGAAGAACGATTGAACATTAAATACGTTTCCCTAGCGTTTGCTTGATGAAAGCGAATTTAATAACGACAATGGTCGAAGAACTTTGAAAGATCTACGTCATTTAAAAAACGTAGGCCTAAATGAAAATCGTATAGTGACTACTCTATCTACATAACATTTATAACACAACGATTTGCATAGCGTTTCATGTAGTTCAAGTTTTGTGTAAATCATCCAAATAACTAGAAACAGACAATACATTCAAAGGACAGGATGGGAATTCCAACAGGCAGGACTGCTTTTCACTTTAATGAGGAACCCCTAATAGCGAAGTTGCTCATTTAATTTGCTTATATTGTTTTTTAAGAAAAAATTCTACCTGCTGAGACTTATAGCTCATTGTTGCGTGAAGCAATCTTCACATGTTTGGATGATTAATGATGTTTTATCAATACAGCCATAACTCCGTGGCTGTGTATAAACGAAGCACATGAGTAAGCCTCTAGCATATTGTGACCTGTGGAAGGGTTACAGAGAAATTCTTCTCCCACCTTGACGGTATCCCTCTTCTTAAAAATAGAATATTAACAAAAGGTTTTTACAAAAAAATCTCACACAGGTATAAAAATTACCTTCGTATATACTACGTAAAAAGGAAAGATTCGTCATGCTTTTTTAGATAATTCATAAAAATCAGCAGTGTTTAAAAATTCCAGACGGGTATTCTATATGGTATTCAAGAAACGTATACATTATTTTTTATTTATTAAAAAAGAAAAAGGAAAAATCCTCTTGTGAAGCAGAAATCACGTGGATGGTGGTAGTATGTCTTATCTCGCTAATGGATTTTTATATTGTGGCCCATCCCACTTGCTGTTCAGTAGCAGACCTACCGTGTTGAAGTAACCCTTTTTGTACTTTTTTACATCCAGGATCCCTCCTCTCTTCATACCTCTGGTAACGACTTTCATGATATTTCGCATAAAATCCGTCTTCAAAATCTAGGAATCTTCAAGAGTGGGGGTCATATTCGGATGAGTTGAATGGTTTATAGTCAAAGGAATAAATGTATTTGTATGATTTATTAAGATGACCAATGGACCGTAATGGACTTTCGCTTTCGTAGAATTTAAATTTATGGATTAACACTTAAAAACTCTCCATCAATTAATTTTAATGTTTTGATGTTCAAATATGCCATATGAATATTAATATACTGGTTCTATAAAGAATACTACCAATCTAAGCCTTTGTTTACTGGAACCAAACATATTTTGGTTCAAGTTACTAGAGAGGAAGAATATTGTTTTTAGATATTAGAATTAATAAATTTCACAGCATACTGAGTTCCAATTTAATATCATGGTTAAGTGAAGACTATCATAAGTAGCATAATTTGGTGATAAAAGGTAATCCCTTTCCGATATTACTCCATTCAACCAGCATCTCTTAACTCATCTGGCACAACGATTTTCAGGAAATTTATAATTCTTATTTACAACTTATAATTAATATATACTGTACAGAAATCGGAATTGAATTTTTAAAATATGTTTATTTGTTTCGAATCCCTTAATGAATATTAGGTCCTTATGGACGAGGAACGGTTATAAACTTATGATAGGTGTATGTGTGGTTGAGGTAAGGATTTCCATTTAACACTAACAGAGTCAAACAGGCATTCTGGAGAGGCAAATGTTCCCTGCGTTTGATGCGATCCCGAATTTTCAGGTTGGTACGCTAACGCCGAATCCACTGGGCTCCTCCATAAATGTACTGTCTCATTCCAGATCATCTCCATACTTTTCCGGGCTTCACTACAAACACCAGAACATCTACAATGTTGAACGGATGCAGCTAACTGAGATGTTCATTTAATTTTATAAAATTGTGAGTTAAATATGACAGAGTTCGTGTAGCTATTAAGTTTTCAGTTTTATTCCAATGACGACATATTATATTCTATAGAGAAAATTTTGTCCTGGGCAAGAATCGAACTCTCTGTGGGTCAAAACTGAAACCTTGTTATATTCACTCAATTCTAATGGTCGCTTATACCGTTCGGCAAAGATTTAAAGCAATTTTAGAACTGAAGGATGCTTTTCTAAAACAGTTGTGGAATAGCTATGGTTCCGTACCGTATTTTATTCTCAATGATTGTTGTGGTACAGTACAACTCAACTTAACTCTAATGAAGAAATTTGTCTGTGTTTCTAACGTAACATTTTATAAGACATTAAAAACATTATCCGATCTTGTAGCTTGTGGTCCAGTTGACATTGGTGTGCCAAAAGTTTCGTCCACAACCACGGCGGATATCGTCAGTGGTGGTGGAGTCAAGGGCGAAGCGTTAACAGCCAGCCACCGACCAGAACGCTTAACTTTTGAACCACGTATAAATCCAAGTATTTCACAATAATTCCTTACTTCTCTCCACTTCAAGTTGGAATCAGCCGAAACTGCGTAGTGTTGTAACTCATTGTTCCCAGTACATCCCGCGCCTACGAATTCAAATAAAAAAGTGTTGTGAAATTTAGTTGCTAAACCTAGTTTCGTCGTGTAGACTAGCATTAACTATCGTAGAGGAAATATTATCTTTTTACCACTTGTATCGTACACTATTGTTAATGTGTGAAATACTAGTAATAAACAATAAGTTTACTCTATGAACCTCGAATTGCCCTGCCATCTAGTGCATATACACATGCACATACGCAGGAAGAGGTCTCTGGTGCACGGCAGCCAACACAATTAATGGAGTCGACAACGCTTTTCAACCATCAAGTATAAGGAATTTTTGTGACCACTGTAGTAATTGAACATTTAAAGAGGCTTACAGTAAATGAATTTCGGTATTTTCAATTTTTTCTGACTGAGACTAAATACTCATATACAAGCATTCTGAACTTAAACAGTATTTTCCATGTGATTGAAACCAAAGTTGGTTACAATGTACTTTTAACAATATTGCGATAATACAACTTTTACTTCTTGTATCTTGTGAAATTATCTTTTTAATTCAAGCTGTCCAAAAATTACTTTGTGATAATATGGACTATGACAAAATATTCGGAATTGAAATGTGCCCAAGAATTTGTTTCAAGTATTGCTCATTCATTGTACCGTTACTGAGAACATTTTAAGAAATAACCTAACGGAAACGGAAATGTTTTATCGTGATCATATTTCAAAGAAAAATCAAGTAACTGCAAATTCGCATTGTGTTCGAACTGTTTCCGGGATAGTGTGATCATCCTGAAAGAGTTAGATGATAGATCGTTTTCAGGTGGGAAAATTTCTCAGGTTACCCTCCTGTATTGTTAAGGGCTGTTTCACCCCTTTCTAATGCGATACGATCGTTCCGCCTCTACGTCCTAAAATATGAGAAACAACTTTCAATCTAAGGTCAATGAAAACAAATCTTAAGCACAATTTTAGGTTTATAAACGGAATTTTGAGGGGGATATATATGTACATGATTAGGGGAGATTTGGCTTTGAAAGGAATTTGTAGTTTAAAAAACGGCAACCATGAAAAAGGAGGAAGACGGATTGTACTTTTCGTTGACATTTATAAATAGTTTCTTCAATGTTGCAGCATATTTTTTGTATTAATCATTTTTACGTCATCCGCTCCAACGAGCAGATTTGATTTGCTTCGTATGTGTACGTAAAACTTGAAGACATCACCGGTAACCCTTTATATTTTTTACTGAGTTTTTTAGTTTCCTTAAAGCCTGGTACAGAGACCTGCCGGTGTTCGTGGTTGCATGAAAGAGACCGAATCTTTTCCTTGCTTTTTAGAAAGGATCTTCTGTCCATTTTTTATTCTTTATATAATCCAGAATGTTTCGAAACGCTGGAATCAGTAGGGTGCATGTGAATTCATTGTCAGTGACATCCTGGTGGAATAGTGGCGTACGACTCAACCCTTTCAAAGCTAAGGAACAGCTGCGTCTTGCACAAACATATCTTACACTTTTTTCTTCTGGTTTCAGCTTACGATTTCCTTTAGTCTGGGCGTTCAAATTGCATGTAGAGTTTTTACTTTTTGTACACATGCCATAGGCAATATAGGTAAAGGAGGTATTTGGCCCTGAAATACGATTTCGAGTTTTCAATATATTTAGGCCTAAACATTTTAAGATTCTCTGAATTTATTAAAGAAAAGTGTGCTTGTATGAGTCTGTTTGTCTACCTGTGAACAACATATCTCAAAAACAGAAAAATAAAAATCACTTTAAAATGAAACGTTACATATGTTACAAATGTTACAAATAAGTCAGGCCCATGTCACTGAAGGCCGATGACTATTACTCATACTACTATTTACATTTGAAACAAATGCCGGAACAGGCAAAGGTGCCTAACCCTGGATTGTCAAAAGAAGAAGAAGACAAATTTTATACTTTTTGTCGAAAATGATTGCAACTACATCCATTATGAGATTTGCCCTATAATCCGATCATGCGCAATCTACCGTAGGCAAATGACAGAATTTTGGGGCATGTTGTCAGTATGCCTACTTCCACGGTCGTTATTGAAAAATGTTGCGACCGGACCCGCTACTTCTTAATCAAGTAGCTCCTGAGTTGGTGTTACGCGGCTGAGTGCATCCCGTTCCAGACCTCTCTACCTCATAGATATGTGAGGAGGTGTCTGGGAACGAAGTAAGACCTGAGGATCCGTGGTTAGCAACTCTAACCGCTAGACCACGCAAGGGAACCAGACCTTCACTTAAGTCCTATCTCACGAACAGTAGTAAATCTGATACAATTGAATATGCATTTTCGCAATGCGGCCTCTTATCGAAGGTCGAAATTTTAAGACAGAATTGGCTAAACTAATACTAGTACAAACATTAAGATTTTCTGTTATATTTTGAGAAGTAAACCGAGAAAAGATGTAGCGTTTTGGAGATTTACCTGTTACTTTAGCGTTTCGAAAGCCTACCTGTCAGAAGTGATAAGCCCTGCTGCAATATTTACTCCTAAGAACCGTAGTGATTAAGAGTCAGTCCAGCATTTGCAAAAGTGTGCCATATAGACGCAATAGGCTGGAAGAGAAAAGGCTTGTATTTCACCCCTTGAAGACTACGATCTCGGAAAGTTTGGTCCCGCAAATTTAATTCTCATCCCCGACCAAAGTATTCCACAGAAATATTGATCAAATTTCATGGTATGTTATGAGGGCAAACGAATGGTCTTGAAATAATGAATCACCATTAACGGCAGTTCATTTGAAAACTGAAAATGAAAGATCTACATTTTTGTGGTTACCATAGTTTCGGAAGAAATTTTATAAATACCGTGAGCTGGAATATGAAATTTGTTTCTAAATACGAACATAACATCCTATATAGTCCTAATGTTTATTTCTTCGTTGCAGATATCATTGGAACTACTGCTCCTGTTTCTGGAAAGAATTGGTAAGTGATAAATTTCAGTATTTAGAAACCATATTTATAATTCTTTTTAAGTTGTATGATTGATCTACTACATCCTACTTTTTAATTCTTCCGTTTTCGGGATAATTAATTATCTCACGAATGTAATAATACCATATATTCTTTTAAAACTGAAATAATTATGTAAAATCTCACTCATTTTAGGCAGATCTAATAGTGTATTCGTTTAAAGTTCAAGACTGTCCACTTTTCGAAATAGTTATTTATGATACAAGGACTAGAAGAAGGATTTTATTTCGTGAGTAGGTATATAGGCCTAAGTATTTATGCCTTCACGGCCGGCGTCTATTGAAGTAAATCTTCCGGGCTTTTGAGTCGATCAATTTTGCTGGCTGGTCACCTTGTAGTGTCATAATTTTATAACACTCAATGGTATAATTTTCTCCTTTTAATTACTATCGTCTAGTGTTAAAAGTGCTTATTTTACTTTCGACTGTCTAAATATATTATTTTGTAGTTTTCTCTACGTTCGCCTATTATTCTAACTATTGTTAGAATGAACTAAACTGTGAAACTGAATTAATCGTAAAGTTATCATTAAAACCTTCCAGAAGTTGCACATTTTGTAGATATTTTGTAACATTTTGTGAACACTTTTTAACACAAGTAGCCTATTCTAATATAAAGCTTTTTGTAAAGGTTATATCTCATGTAATATTGTAAGACTTCTTTAAGTAAGACCAACCAGAAAGTCACGACATCTTGTGTTATGAAAATTTCCCTAGAAAGGCTATCCTCTGAAATTGTGCATTGTAAATTGTTTATATAAATTACTCATTGTTCCACTGGCTTCAAAAGCGATAGTTTTACAAGATAATTTCTTAATTGGAATGAACTTTAAAAATACATGTTATCTGTTCAAACTAAACTTGTTAACAATTCTCTTGATACTAAGGCTCCCTCACAGACTTTCGTTTTGAATCTCCAAGCTCCTGCTCATGAATTTCCAAGTGTGTTTTCCAAGATGGCGCCTACAACTGAAGTGGGTGGTGATTCTCTCTCAGTAAAAAGAGTGAGATTTTGTGATAAATGTGCTAAATGCAAGAAAATTGTAAGAAACGGAACTCTTTGCAATGTGTGTGACAAGTGGTATCATTTTAAATGTGGGAATATTGATAAGGATGAAGTGATTGATGAAAACTTGGAATGGACATGCAACTTGTGTATAGCAAATGGCGACTCGGGAAATGCTGCTCTTAGTTATGATGAAAGCAACCTAATACAGATTATTAATATAATCTACGAGGACCTAAAAGTACTAAAAAGTGAAAATTCTGCCTTAAAAGAGAGGTTGGATAAATTGGTATGTTTGCCTAATGGACTTGTACCTAACCAACATGAATATACGACAGAAGATACATGGTCGCATATAGTATCAAAATCAAAACGTAAAAATTATAATCCACATAGCTGCGAAATAAATATTCCAGTAGTTAATAGATTTGAAGCACTAGCGAACTCATCACATGTGGAAGAAACCTGTGGAACTAATAAATCAGCAGAGAGCGACTCTAACAGTGCAAGTTGTAAAGTGGGTGGACACTTTAGGCCTACACGTAGTGAGCGCGCAAATAGGACAAGAGTCAACGAATCAATAAGGAAAAGTGTAGCTAATCAGTGTGCAAAAAAGAAAATTGTGATTTATGGTGATAGTCATGCTAGAGGAATAACTGATCAACTAAATGTATCAGGTCCATCCACGGAAACCACAAAAATAGGTTATGTTAAACCTGGTGCACCTACAGCTGAGATTGTGAGAGATATACAAAACAATTTAGGGGAAACCTTTTGTGACAAAGACTGTGTGGTGTTGATAAGTGGATCTAATGATATCAGTAGAAATAACACTGAAGGATTGCTACTCGGATTAAGAAAAGCCCTGGGAAAATTGACCTGTACTAAAGTAATTTTAGTGAATTTACCTTACAGGTATGATCTACCAGTATACTCTTGTATAAATGAGGAAATTAAAGTAGCTAATGTATTAATAAATAAATTGTGCAAAAAATTCAAGAATGTAACGATGGTGGATCTGAACTCTGTAGGGCGTGATAATTTCACCAAGCATGGTATGCATTTACATGCAACAGGGAAAAGTTTACTGTCAGCGATGATCAGTGAAGCTATCAATAATGCAGTTATTGTAAAGAATACTATTATGCTTCCTTATAGGAGTCAGGAAAACTAACAGACAGCACTGTGAGCAGTAGTATACAGCAGTGCAAAGATGTTGGTAAATCAAAACTGGGTATCAAAATTGTACATCTAAATGTTCAATACGTAAGTAACAAAATTGATGCCATCCAGATATGGTTGAACAATATTAAAGCTGATATTGTAATATTCACCGAACATGGTATAAAAAGTGAGCAAATGCAGTACTTCAAACTTGACAACTATACGTTGTTGGCATATTTTGGTAGAAAGGATCATAAGGGTGGGGGAGTAGCGGTATTGTCTAGTAATGAGTTTGATGCATGTAATATGTCCTGCATAAATACAGACAGTGTTGAAAAATCTTTTGAAAGTGCTGGTATTGTACTAAATACTAACAGTGCAGTTGTAAAAATCTTCGGACTATACCGCTCACCTAGTGCCCCGGTTGCAGAATTTCTGGAACACCTTGAAAACTTACTTGATAAATACAACAATGTTAATAATAAATCACATATCATACTTGCAGGTGATTTTAATATTAATTTAGATTATAGTAATAATGATTATAAAAGGTTCCTAGATCTTATCAGTTCAAATAATGTGCGGGATGTTATACATCAACATACTAGAGTAACTGCAACGTCCTCAACAATAATAGATCACATAGTCACTAACCTTCCGGCGGATGATATCTCAACTGAAGTTATCAACTCCTACTTATCAGATCATTTTGCGCAGATTCTTTACATTAAAAATGTTTATGTAAATTTATTAAGTAATAAAATATATGAACACAGAAATATAAATAAAACAAGTCTGGAAATCTTTAACTACTATTTAGATAATGAAACTTGGGATGAAGTTATCTGTGCTGGAACAGTTAATGAAAAATGGGATTGTTTTTATGCTATCTTTTTTAAATATTTTGAATTAAGTTTCCCCTTAACTAAGAAAATAGTTTGGACAAAAAAGTCTAAACTGCCATATTTAAGTAATGAAATACGTACTTTACGTAATAAAGTTAAGGACTTTCATATTTTATATAAGAATACTGCCTTAAATTATTATAAACTAAAATATAAAGAAGTATATAAAAAGTATCGAGAAGCATTAATTAATCTTAGATCTTCTGACGTAGCCATGAAAATTAACAATTCTGCAAATAAATCTAAAACTGTATGGGACATGATTAACCAAAACAGGAAAATCAGAAACGACGTAAGAAATCTGCAATTAAATGTAAACAACAATATTATAAATACTCCGGAGGAAGTATGCAATGAATTTAATAATTACTTTACAAATTGTGTAAACGGTGTAAACGATTCACTCAACATTGGTTGTAATGCGACCATTGAACCCATCCGAGATTCGCTATATTTAACTCCCACTACTGTGCACGAAATTACAAACATCATAAACCAATTGCCTAATAAAAATACCAGTGGTTGGGATGATGTCTCCTCAACCCTACTAAAGTCTTGTAAATACTCTCTAGTAATGCCGCTAGAACATTTATTTAATGCTGCTATGGAAGTAGGAGTCTTTCCTAATTGTCTTAAAATTGGCATAATTAGACCTGTACATAAAAAAGGGGATAAGCAAGACATTACTAATTATAGGCCTATATCTCTAACATCCGTTATTGCTAAGTTATTCGAAAAATTACTATTAGTGAGGATAGTTAGCTTTCTCAATAAACATGAAATCTTACAAAAAAGTCAGCACGGTTTTAGGAAAGGTCATTCAACCTCGACTGCAATAATATCTTATATTCATGAAGTTATGGAACAATTAAAACATAATAATAAAACTGCAACTATTCTACTTGACCTGTCGAAGGCCTTCGACTGTGTACAACATAGCCTACTATTAAGTAAAATGGAGAAATATGGCTTTAGAGGCATATCACACAATCTATTATCTTCTTATTTGCAGGGAAGGGTACAATGTACTGAAATAATCACTGAGGCGGATAATTATAATTCTAGGACTAAATCTCAATTTCTGGAAGTAAAAAGCGGAGTACCCCAAGGTTCTGTATTGGGGCCAGTTTTATTCATATTATATATTAATGATATTCCAAAAGGCAATTCATTCCGTTCTGTCACATATGCTGATGATACAACTGTTCTCTGCTTGGAAAAATCATTATACGCCCTTCATAATTCTGTCTTATGCACTCTTGCACTACTAGAACAATACTTTAGATCTAATGGTCTCACCTTGAACAAAACTAAGACAAAAATAATATTCTTTGATTTGAATAACAGAGGAATTCAAAATGATGCGTTGTCTGATGAATTCATCGCTATGACTACCTCAGATCACTCCTTCCTGGGTATACAATTAGATCATCGGTTATCATGGGACAAACATATTAACATCTTATGCTCTAAACTCAGTAAAGCAGTATATTTAATGAAGGTCATGAGAAATTATGTTAATACTAAGGTTAGAGAATTGATATATTATGGCTTGTTCTATTCTCACCTTAATTATGGTATAGAAGTTTGGGGTGGTGCAGCATTTACTCATATAAACAGGATACTAGTACTGCAAAAGAAAATTATTAGACTAATGTATAACTTAAAAAAAAATGTCTCCTGTAGAGAAGTCTTTAGTTCAAATAATATTCTTACTGTTGTTTCACTCTTTGTATTTAAAACGGTTTTACTTGTGGTAAACAAATCGGAACAAAAAAATAATATTGATGTACATAGCTACTGCACTAGAAGTAGATTTGATTATTTTAGGGAAGCCTATACTAAGAAAATAATTGACAAAGACCCATATAGAATGGGAGTAATCCTATTCAATAGACTACCAGTTGAAATTAAGAGTGCTAGAAAGGATAAATTCAAAAAAAGACTTAAGGAATACTTAGTAAGGAAGGCTTTGTACAGACTAGACGAACTGTAAATGCCATTACCAATCTGTGTTAAAAACGTTTCACTCATCAAATACTCCCTGTACTTTTATTTTATGTTTTGACTTGTAGCTATTTTTAAGCATTAATTGTTGTATTTAGTAATGTATCTTATACTTGACAATGTCTGATAGCTGTAAGCTCTATTGGCAATAAAGTTTATTATTATTATTATTATTATTAATTGAACTACATAATTAATATAAATGTCTGCATTATTAGAAACCACGTTCATAACTGAGTACAGTTTCTATAGTTCTATCAGCAGGTTGATAAATATTTCAATTGTATAATTCTTTATAATAGCATAAATTGAAATGTATGTACTTAACGCTTACTCAGTTCCTTTAAAAACTCGGAAAAATGTGTCGTTGAATATTAAGAAAATTAGCAGTATGTCAAATGGGTTATATTCGAGAACAACTGAATTCAACTGCAATAGATAGGCTATATTATTCTCATTTATAAGTTGATTTGAATAAGGTGCGTAAGATGTAGGAAGTTCAACCGAAAAATATGTAAGTAAGCATATTGATTTGGCTGATATAAGTTATTGGTGAAGGAAAAACAAAATATGTAAAACAAGACTTTATTAATAGTTATTTCCTATTTTAAAATAGTTTAATACTGCATAAGACGAGTTTATCAAAAACGTATAAGTAGTCTGGTTTGATTAAATTAACTTCTTCATAAACTATTTAATAGACCTATAGTAATTATTGAGGCAATAAGCGATTAATCTGTAAGAAATTAAGAATTCTGTAGGATGTTATTTATTTTAAAGTGTTCTCTATACAGGCCATGCAGGCCCAGAGGATTCCAGGAGGTTGAGGATCCCAGATTTTGGACATTCGGCACGTGAAGGTGGTAAGGTTGTCAGCCTTACTAACCGGCCGCCTTTACATCCAGGATTGCTCCTGGTACTCATTTCTGTTAGAGGCTGAGTCGACTCCCGGGCCATAGTGCCACCAGAAGGATTATGCCAGTTGAAAAACTCCAGCGACCTCATCGGGAATCGAAACCGCGACCTTCCGGTTTGTAGCGCACCGCCTCAACCACTGCGCTCTTCCGTACTCCCGTTATTTATTTTACTGAAGCAAATAGGTAAAAAATCATAGAATTCTGTTGAGTGTTATTTACACCACTGTAAAATAACTTATATTTAAAATACGTAATAACAGACATTCTATATTCGTAGAAGCTGATACATATTGGGATTATTTTGATTTTAATAGAAGACACATTTGAAATTAAGAGAAGCATTGATTTCCCCTATACATTGTAGTTAAGAAGTTCGCATTTACTTGAGTTTTTTATCTTTCTGGAATAATGTTTCAATATTCTCTAATGAATGATGAAACTTTTACTGCAGGATCCATAAGGTGTTCGACCAATAACACATAACTTGGCGTATAAATATCAAGGATAATAATTACCGTTAGCCTATAAGAGATTTCGAGCGATGGAAGAAAATATTGAGGGATATGGAGGCCATGCAGAGAAAGACTGATTAAGGTCTGTGGCATTCCAGGCGGTCTCTTGCCAGATTTGCATGTCATTTGAAATCTTAATTTATCAGTGTCACTTAGAAACAATGCTCGGTATCCCCCGGCATTCTCTTTCTTCAGTCCGTCAACAACCATATGGGAAATAATTTGTTCCTCCTTTTTAGAGGTATTTCACCCTTTTGCCGTCCATAGTTGTAAAATTAAAGGATGGAAAACATACACAATTGTGACGGTATTTTTTATCTTCTAAATTTAAAGGATGCAGGTAAAAGTTTTTTAGTTCTATCCTTAGCTATAATAACATGTAAGGGGTTAAAATAGCTTCTCATAGAATAGGAAGCTGAGAAGTATAAAAGAAAATGGAAGAAATGAAAATGACTGGGATGAGCAAATGAAAGAAGACAGATAAAGCTTGATGCTTTGACAACGAAACTCTTTCATCCGAAAGATGTTTTGAGAAGAGATTTTCTCACAAAATTGGATGTGAGTTTTGATAAAAATAATGTTCCTCATATCAAAATAATGCACAGTGACAGCTCACCAGACAGGAATACGCATTAATGTACAAGACAAGCATCCACAAGTAAGCGTGTTTTTTATCTTATAAAAATAACATGCATTGCATGCTTAGATGTACAATGAAAATTGGGGACGTACGAATCATTACAAATGAAGAGAAACCTCATTATGCAAGCTCAGATTACATTAGACGAATACAGAGGGGAGAGTGTGTCCTTTCAAATATCGGATTCTATAACTTACCATACGAAACTTACACAGAAATATTGTAGGCCCAGAAGTGCATAAAATAAATGTTTAAGAATTTTTAATGCTTATAACTGCTCCTACCAACAATTGCATAAATAGTCATCTTATTTTAGGCCTATATTTAAAAACACGAATGGTATCATGTTCTCTAGGGTTTCAAAAACAGATGTTGAAGAACTTTTCGTAACACTTGTAGAAATATACTCCATCGATTATATAAAAATTTCTCGCTTAATCCCATTCTTTATCATCTTATTATAGGTCTATATTAGAAATAGAAATGTTGTAGGTTCTCATGGGTTTCGTAAACAGATGTTTAAGAATCCTTCATAACGCTTACTTCGAAAAATTCTGTATACACTTCGATCGTATAAAAATGTCTCTCTTAATACTCTTCGCATTATAAGCTCCCAACGGAAATAGAGTCGTATTAAATGTCACAAGGTTTACATAAATAATTTATGTCAAGGCCAAATATCATAACCCATCTCAAAATGTCTGTCTTCTTCCTCTAACTTTCACTATTGTGGAATAAGTCCTTTCCGAATGTTAGTGAAGTAATGGCAAGCCGTTCCCCTAGTATAAAAGCGAGTTACAATAATTATAATGAGATTATTCATCTAATTGCACCAGATGGTAAAGAATGGCCTTGTCCAAGAATTCCAGAATAGAATTATTATTGGAGTTTGAGCCTCAGAATATAGAAATTAGACAACGGTTAATTAGAATCGTCATTGTGACAAAGACAAGCCGATTAATTCTTCATCGCCACTCAATGACTAGTCTTCATAAAAAGGAGGCTGTAGAAGATATGCATTACAAGAACAAACAGCTAAATAATTCACTATAGGTACCCTTTAGAAAAGATTACTAAAAATGTGTTGATTAAAAACTGTGGAAAAAAATATGGAAATTTAAAACATACTTGTTACATCCTTATAATGAAAAACGAGGTGCTTGCGACTAGTTTTCTTAATTCCTAGATATCATTATTCTCGTAACCCTCTACTATTTTTCAACGACAAGTCCCGCCACGGAAAACCAAGGTAAACAAAACGGTGAACTAAAATACTTCAGGAAAATTTGCCAATGGCCGGATAACGCTAAAAAAAGTACGAGAGTATCAACTTTATAAAGTAGTGACTATTTTAGTCTTGTCGCATCACGCATGGATGAATGAAAAATGAATCAATATTATGAAATAAAAAGGAAGTAATGACACTGGTAAGATTTAAATATATAGCCTATATACATCAATAGTCAGGAATATAATAGTATACATGGATTGCAAAGAAGGTAAAAGACGCAGGAGGATAGGTTACCGGCACTGGATGCAGAAAGTGTTGGTTCTCACCCTGATAGCTTGAACGAGAAATGGATGAAAGAACACCTAGCGTCGATAAGAGAAGATTTTCAGTTTTATGTGTTGAAATTAAACAGAAAATTGGCCTATACCTCCGGTGTACAGGTATATCAGTTGGGTATCTTTATTGTTACCTTGTATTCATTTTTCGTATTAAATATTGATATTCATATAGGCTTCCTAGATAAAAGCATTAGAGTAAAGGAGACGTGCCACAGCTCCTCTTACAGAGTTCTATTTTAATTTTATGAATGGACGCCTCAATAAAAGTATTCTATTTATACCATGTCAGGCCGAAATGAAAAGTAAAGACAGCCTGCTACAGCAACCAGAATCCTTTAATGCCAGCTACGGTAGAGGGAGATTAAAAGAACAGTATGCCAATTTTCTGTATTTTCTATGCCCGCGTATTTGAAAATGTCCAGATGTCAGATGTGTTTAGTTTCCATTGTAGTCTTGAGTACGTTATAGTTGTAGCCTTTCATTATAAATTCCATTTACTCCGGATTGCAGCGATAGTTGAGTAGATGGCTGCATCATTCCTCTTGACAACCCCGCGCCATCCCCCTCTCCTCGAGCGACAAGAGGAGCGCTTTGATCGATCGATCCTACAGGGATGAGTTTTAGAAGGTTCAACAGGTTTTTAAGGAAAAAAAAGTTAGGCAGATTAAAAAAAAGAATCGTGGAAAGGGTTGAAGTATCGGCTATAATGAAAAGGGGTTAAAAGTAGGGAAAGGGTTGTAAAACTAAGGGAAAAGAGGGTTAGTAGTGGATGTAGGCCATACAGGGGTTGTTTCCTCCGCTTTTGTATGAAAAAAGTCTTCTATCCCTCCCTTGATCCAAGTTTTCTCTCGTTTTATTATTCGCATTTAATAAAATAGAAAGCCCCTCCCGCTATCTCTAGCACACCTGGGCTATACGAAGGGATTAAATCACCCCTTTTACGGAAAAATCTATATTCCATACATTTCACCCCTTTTATTTCGCGTAGCATGGATGACGTATAGAGAAGGGTTGATCAGCCGAAAACACTGCGTGAGCGAAATTTCTGATGAGTCTGCAAAAATCATAGGTCGTTGTATGCTGGAAAATGTCTCTTTTTGCAAACTGACAATCCTGGGAAAGTTATTGCCAAATTACAAATGAACGAGGAAGTAATAATATCCGCGATAAAGTTATAATCATCTTTCCGTAATATTTTATATTAATACAACCCTTTGAACGGGTTGAGTTCTTGTTGTGAGTATAAGCGATAAACCTAATGATCTCTTTTCTGTAATAATAGGGCACATAAGTAATTCAATGGAATAATAAGATCAAACCCCGTTATAATGTCTTTCTTATGAATTTTGAAATATCATTCTTCCAAAACTGGGAGACCTGAGAGAACTGTTGTCTACCTGCTGAAATTAACCAAAAAAAGGCAATTGATAATCCTGGGAAACTGTTAAGAAATTGTAACTAAAAACTATGTTGTAATAAATCTTAACGTACCTGTAATTTATTCAATGTGTTATTCAGAAGGATGCAGTTTCGTTCTTTTTTTCATAATTTAAAAAAGAAAATAATGGATCCAGAACTTTCGTAACTTTTATTTAGAATAATGGAAAATTATACTTCCATTACATTTAACCATTGGCGTTTGGTGAAAAGCCTGAATTATACTTGAAATTCCTTCAGGCTTACTCTTCAGAAATAATAAGACTTTACTAATCTCTCTCTATGCCATATGTAGTACGATTATTACCTTATAGGCCACGGAAGCCTGCAAGTGTAAAATAATTTTCATAGTCTATTTCATAAAATTCTACTAATCTTCAGAAAAAAATATTTAGCGCTTGGATTGGCATTAATACACCATTTGTTTAATATCCATCATATTTCATGATATACTGTAGTGTCATGACTTGAGCTCATTCAGTAAAAGTGTTCAGTCACATTACTGCTATTTTATTGCTTTATATTATATTTATTTAAATTATATTTATTATATTTAAATTATTTATTTATTCATCCATTTATTCACTAATTTACTTTCTGTGCTTTACTTTCTCTACCCGACCAAAGATTACTGTGGGCAGATGGAATATTGTGTTCAACCCTGAAATTTTATGTCGAGGTATGTGAGTTTCCGTTCGTTTTGAGTTTCCCTCGATTCTGTCTGTGTGTGATGTTGTCGTCCTGAGACTAGCATAACTCAAAATGAAGATTATGCACAATGTGCGCAATTCTCATTATTATTAAAATGAAGATTACATAAAAGTAAGTCAAGAATAAATGTTCTATGCTCCTGTCGGTGAGCTGACACGAAAAATGTTGAATCTCTTTTTTCTTTCCATTATACATTCAGAAAATTGTATTTTCCCAGTCTTTCGGAAAAATACGTCAAGCGATTTTTTCGATTACTCCCATTGCTTGTACTAATATAGTGGCAGAAATTATCTGTCATGCTTATGGTGTTTTTATTATATTTACGAATTTATTTCGAAGCGGTATCAATAAAAATAAAATTTATTTACAGTTTTCACGTGTAAAATCTAATTACAGAGAATTTCGTATTTTTTCTTCTTCGTCTTAATATAAATTAATTTCACTAATGATGGTGTATTCGGAGTCTTTCCTCAGGTGAGGGAACTTATCGGTTCCATTTTTAGTGATTACACAAGGTTTTACTGCAGTATTTATTTAGTGTATGATACATATCTGTATATGGCTTCCCTCAATTAAGGGTTGTACAAAGACAAATCATACTATAAAAACCAAATGCTTACAATTAAACAATAAACGAACATTTACAATGATCATTATTACATTTACAACGTTTACAACAATTATTACTGAACATACATAACTTATAGGCCTAAATTAATAAATTCAGCATTCTTGTGGTTCAGGAGTATAAATGATTTCTAAGTATGATGAGGGAACCTTTCAGGGCGGTCAGACCTATCTCTTTAATTAAGAGATTGTCTAGATTGAAAATTCTGCAGAACTGCACAAAGAATAGGTGACAGTTATTTCCAGCTGCAGATATTTTTTGTACATACCACTGCTAAGTGAAGTGTCATGGATTCTTTTTGAAACATTGTTTGTAGACTTTCTAGAAGTGTCATCCTATATCTCTTAAAACCTCTGGTCTGTTATTTGATCATATCATCTGTTTTATCTGGTTTTTATTTTATGTTTTCAAAACTATTTAAATTCAAATGTACAAACAAAGCTATTTAGACACTGAATCTTAACGGTTAGAAAGCTTTCCTCATTAGAATTCTTTCCTTCTTCTTCGTGCCGTAATAACTTCTATTCCTGTA
This sequence comes from Ectobius pallidus, assembly GCA_964059195.1. NCBI lineage: Eukaryota > Metazoa > Arthropoda > Insecta > Blattodea > Ectobiidae > Ectobius > Ectobius pallidus. Next base: position 64,759,197 of record CAXKWD010000004.1, read on the forward strand.
TTATTCCTTTGGTATCAAATGCCTAATCATTTTCACGTCCATTCGAAAGAACATTTTTATTTACCATGAAATCGTACTGTATATTACAAACGGCCATTTACGCATAAATGTAATGTTTTAAAATTCACCTTTAACATTCATCATGTGAACGAACCTGCAATAAATGAACACGCCAATGTTTATGGACAAGAAAAGGGGAGGAGCAATTCCGAAGAAAGCAAAACATACTATACCTTTCGAAAACATTAACATTTACCATATGTTGAAGCATGACGATCAGATAAATGTAAAAATAATGTATGCATTCCTGGAATATTAAAGGTGTTCTGCAATACTTGTAATATTCTGTTCTTGTGTTCTGTAATAGGTTACTTGTATGGAAGCAAATTCATGGGAATTGGAAATTTCTCGCGTAATGAAGAATACTCAAGTGAGTTATTTAAAGTAATGTCCCTAGCATTCTCTAAGAATCGAACGCTATCGAGCTTTTATTCAATTTTTTCTTAAGTTATTGTCTATAGTTTTACAGACAATAAATTACCTTAAAATATATAGATCTAATCCCTTTCAGTTAGGAAATCAATAAGTTGAATGTGTACCTTTAATGTTAGGCTGTAGTTAAATATTTCTAGCATATGATATTGCAGGACATTGGGATTACTACTTGTAAGGTGCCTAGAAATCCACAATGCTCTATACCAGTTCGCTCGAAAATGGAGAGAATAAATCTCAAAGTTCTCATAATTTTGGGCCTGATAAAAGTTTTAACGTGTTCCTAGGAAGATAAGAAACACTATGTTTAAATGCTATAAAATGGGTTAAGTTTCTATGGTAGAATTTTTATATAGTTTTTTGTATTTTCAAAATTTTGTAATTACTTAATAGCCTAGTTAGTGATTAAAAGAAATACTTAAAAGGAGAATGTTAGATGTTACTTATAATATTAGTTAAGATTATTCTTTATCAAGCATGTTTTGGAGTTAAAGCAATGAAAATATAAATGTTTCTGCACTTATCTGTATCTGTATCTGTTACCCTATGATCCCCAGGTGGGGCGAAGGGGCCTCCAATGGAGGTTTCATTACCTATACTAATTTTGATATGCGTATTTTCCGAGAGAGAGGGGAGAGGGACAGGTGGTAAGCCCATCGCCTCGCAACCCCCCTCTGGAAACTAAGTATTTCTTGGACGTGAAAGGGCCGAGAAATTTTGTCCAGAGGCTCTAATTTAGGCTTGGAGTTCTTTTACTTGCCGTAAATCTACGACACGGGACCCCCAGCTTAAAGTCCCTCCCGGAGGACTCCGTGCCCAGGATTTTTACGTCCTGAAAAATCCATCGACCGCGGCCGGGTTTTTCTGCACTTAAGAGTGTTAAATTATAGCTTAATACTGTCATTAGAAACAGCTTCGTGTTATAATTAGATTACATTGTGAGATAATGTATTTTTAAACAATTAGTACATTTTTATGTCACTTCAATTTTACTACATTAGAACGCTGCATCACTCTGTAACGTTACATGTTACATGGTATAAAGGTAGAATGTTAAAGTGTAATCAAGTAGATTTATGTCAAAAAATGTGTTTATGATTTCAGTGGGCATGAATGAAAATATTTCGCATCAAAATTAAAAGAAAAAAACAAGGGACTCAGAACTTCCAAAATCTAGTAATTGTAAAGTGTATACAAATTTATCATCTCTTGGGTCAAATAATACAAGAAAAGTAATTTAAAATTTAATTTAATTGCTAAATTCGGCCACAAAAGGGACAAATATGTATATTTTAATGGAATATATTAATGTAATATCCTATAGCCTGCATAATCATTTTGAAAAGGAGAAGATAACCTAATAAATATATTTTATTCATACAAGTTTTTAATATTTATTAATGTTTAAAAAGTTACTTTAGGCTCCAAGACCATCTACCACCATCGCAGCCATGTTATCAGTCGCCTATAGGTTACACTGGGAAAGGGGAGACTATCTTTGTAATTTTACCTGTGGTATTTGAAATAGGTTGTTTGTAGCATCTTTGAACACATCTTGCAGTGAAATGTTACATTCACAACTGAAGGGTATCGAATATGGGACTCCAAAGTCGGAGAGTAATATTATTATTATTCATTTGCATTGAGTCATGCTTCATGTTACGGCAACCACTTATTTTCTTGAACAGGAATTTCAATGTTGAATAGGGCAAGAAATTCACAAAGGAACTGAATTCTGTTTATCTTCTTAATAATCCTCCTTTAAAAGATAAAAAGACACGTGCACGCTATGTCCGTGAATTATAATCCAGCAAAAAGCCAAGGATCTGTAAACCGAAGAATAGATCTTTGGAAGGAACATTAAATAAAAGTATGAAGAGATAAGATTGCAATTCAGCTGTGCCATCTCGGAACCGGTTCATCAGCTCTTGAAACTCTACCTCTTTTAATATAAAGAAACTTCTATCTTTTATGTTTGAAAATTTAATACAAGTTCTAAATACGGCGACTAGTGTGATGTACGGCATTTTGGAATACAAAGTAAAGGATGCCATTCTGTGCTACTGACCTTCTTGGCAAGCCAAACCTAACTACAATGTACAGAATGATGTGTAACTCAGTAAACTAGTGGATAATATTTTTAAGATTGACTCCGGCCAGGAAAGCCTACAGTGTTTTGTAAACTTGTATGCTGTTTAATAATATTTTAGAGAATAAGTTTATTTTTCACCTTTAAAAAATAGAACATGAGTATTCATCTACATGAACGTACCCACTATAATTATAAGAGTTATACTTATAGGCCTAAATAGTGAAATAAACCGGCTGGTTTTGGTTCTATTTTAGTTTATTTTACGCGAAGTAAGTTATTTTAGAGACTATTACAGTTGACATCGAAAAAGTTTACTTGTGTTTACTACAATAGGGTTTCATAGTTTCCATGGAAATTACTTGTGTTTACTACAATAAGGCTAAATCCTTTCCATGGATACATAAATTGATTATTCACTGTTATAGGCTACCTCCTTTCCATGGGAGTGCTTACTTCAATAGGGCTAACTCCGTCCATGGAAACATATACTTATTTGGCCTAACTACTGGTGTTTATTAAAATAGGGCTACATCGTATTCATGGTAACAAACTGATAATTTACTTGTGTTCACTACAATTGGGCTACGTCGTTTCTATGGAAACATAAACTGATAATTTCCTTTAAAACAATAGGACTACATCCTTTCCATAGGAACATAAACTGTTTATTTACTCATGTTTATTACAATAGGGCTATATTCTTTCCATGGAAACAAATTGATTATGCCTATTGTGTTTACTACAATAGGGCTAGATCCTTTCCATAGAAACAACTAATTATTTACTCGTGTTTATTAAAATAGGGCGAAATTCGTTCCGTAGTAACAAACTGGTTAGGCCTAATTACTTGTGTTTAAAACAATAAAGTTCCTTCCCATGGAAACATAAACTGACTGTTTACTTGTGTTTATTATAATAGGACTACATTTTCTGGTTACTACAATAGGCTACATCCTTTCCATGGGAATATAAACTGATTATTTACCAGTGCTTACTACAATAGGAATACATCCTTTCCATAGAAACTGTTTTATTCATGTTTACTACAATAGGGCTATATTCTTAACATGAAAACATAAACTGATTAGGCCTGTTTACTTGTGTTCACTACAATAGGGCTTCATCTTTTGTATGGAAATATGGATTATTTAATTGTGTTTAATACAAAACATAGAAAAAACTGATTTACTCGTGTTTACTACAATATGGCTACATAAGTTACAGGGAAATATAAACTGTTTATTTATTTGTGTATACTTCAGTAGGGTTATACTACGTCCATCCCATGGAACAAACTAATAATTTACTTGTATTTGCTACAATAGCGTTACAACCTTCATATGGATACATAAACTGATTATAATTTACTTGTGTTGATTACAATAGGGCTACATCCTTTCCATGGATATATGAACATAATAACAGCTTTAGGTGATGCCACAGCGAGATCGAAACACTTGCTCATGTCTTGGGTTTCTGTCCCTTCTATGAACTTCTTTCAAGTAGTATACACCACATGATCAGGACAAAAATTGCCAAACAGCAATAGAACAGCGGTTTCACCACATAAGAAAAAAGTGCAGGGCTTAGAAGACAATGGAAGCATACGTTGCATCAACGCTATTACATCCCAAACCCAGATTCGCAAAAGACTATAGAGTTCAACCATAAGATTCGGATATCATAAGAGTCCAAGCGGAAGACGTAAATAAATTCAGAACAAATCATTCTATGAGCCGTCTATCAGCTATTACAAGGAGGCTTACCACCTCATTGATATGGAAGTTATTGTTCTCATCGGAGGCAGAGAAACAGTCACCGCCTTTTTCTTTTCCTTCTGCCGCCAATTTCAGATTCGCTTTTATTACCATTAAGGAGGAAAGTTTTGGAAACGCTGAAATCATCCATACTGATGCGGTAATGAGGCACAATTTTATTTTACACTGTAGCATGTATATAAACGTGTTTTATTTTATTGCTTTCAATACTCATGTTTAAGGTTTTTATTTTGTTCTAGAAGACTAAAAATCTTATGTAAACATATGTAACAAATATATATTATGCTTTGTCATAAGGCAACCTCACATGTCCTGAAGATTAATAATAATAATAATAATAATAATAAATTGTTTTTATTAAAATCGCTCTTTTCAGAAGATTAAGTTCTTCAACGTTTTTATAATTTTTTTTCAAGCTAGTAATGAATACCATGACGTTTTTATAACAAAAACTGTAGGAAAATCTCTCCAGTTCGAGTCATAAATGAGTTTTAATCATACTACGTTTCCTTTCTCCAAATGTTCAGTGAATTAGCGCTAATAGCCCTTTAATTTCAGGGTTTGGAAGAGATAGGCAATCAATTGTGCTTTAGGAACAACTTTATCATTTCCTTTATCGTATAGTGAAATTGATGATTTTTGGTTTCGAATTACTTCTCTTGTGATGAGTAAATGATAAAGGTCATTTTCTGGATTTCAGACATTCACAGGCGATGAGGGTCCGTGGCTGAAGAGGGTTCATTAATGAGTCACGTTGGGTGTAGAAGGGGTCATCACCCTAACCATTTCATGGGGAGGGTGGCGGCGAATGTGTGATCTCATCTTAATAAGACACAACTACTAATCTTTTACAATAATTCTCCAAGTTGTAAACACTATTAATCTGTTCATATTGTGTCTCGGCAGCGTTTGTACTGGTTTGTATTGAGGACTGATCAAAATATACGACTTTTTACTGAGGGTTATCTTCATGATTCCACTAGTTTGTTTATTAATCCAAATTCAATTCTTAGTGGCAAAATATCTACATTTATAGATTTTGACATAAATTTCCATCTTATTTTAGGCGCATGATCTTTTAACAAAGGAATTTAGTTAATAAACTTTTCATTTATAGACTAACTAAAACCAGTTAGACAGCAGTTTGTTATATTCTCATGACTAGCAGGTGCCCGTGGCTTTGCCCACGATAAATAATTCCAAAATTAAAAATTAAATCAGTAATTAAAGCATTATATTTATTTATCCTTACACGCGAATCATTCAAAATCGGAACTACTAATAATTGTAATGAAACAACTAAAAATTCGGCTTTGGAGTGCATTCCACGATTAGAAAGCGCTGCCTGGGAAGAATGACATCACATTCGAGTTCCCTGGCCCAGAACACCCCTTCATAGTTAGTTCCGACCCAATCGATCAATTTTTGCCCATGTAGGTCTATTTTAGGCCTAATTATCCCTCTTCCGTCTTGGTTGAAAATTTTAGATGTCTGCTTGCCTTGACATTATAAACGAATGAATCGACCAGTGTGGGCTTACAAAATTGAAGCGATCGATAATTCCATGCGATATGTGAAAAAATTGCAATGCTCTGATTTCCAGGTTATGACCAAAAAAGAAAGAAAAAGCAAAGCAAACCCACCTGAAGTTGAAATGTAGGCTAATAGCGAAAACTGATGCTTCGAAAGTGCTAAAAATCTCATTTTCTGCCAGTTTTCACTATAACTCGCGAACGAAAGGAATGATTAGTCAAGCGGATAAGGTAGAATCTATAATTATTAAGTAAACGGAGTAAAGATTCAGAATTGTGGTGTGGTGGAAGGATCCAGTTTCTGTAACAAACTAAAGGCATCCATCCAGATTATTAGAAGAAACAAGAGTTCGAAAAAAGACTCTATTCCGTAGTTATTAAAAAGGAGATCAGCTGCAGATCATAGCTTACAAATTTCAGACTGTACAAACAGAAGGGAAAAACGATTTTAGCCCCATAGCCCAATTGAAGTAAATCAGTTTTAATATAGAATTCAGTCGTGTCTTAATCTAGCCATGTATTGTTGGATAATTTTAAGTTTTGAGTATCGGAATTGTGGGAAAGTTTTGCTATGGTTGCTCGTAATTAAAGGTAATCATTTATATGTTTTTTATTAAAGTTTTTAGAATGTAGTAAAAAGCTAAGAGTGTAATCTGTTGTAGAAATTTTTTACAATATTTCGTCGAAAAAAGTCAATAACGTATTTTCAGTCTCAAGAGGGCTATTGACAAGTCCCAATAGTCAGACATGTAATTTTCAGTACGGTACGTCATTGAACGTCAAGATGTTAAATAATCAATCATCGTATATCTCTTGCGTCAGTTGTACGTTCAATTCACTTTCATGCACTCCTTTTTTTCCTACGCCCGGGGTCCCTCCTTTATTTGCGATGGGTAGGGTTTCCATATCGTGTGCAATCCTTATTATGTGATACCGTGGGGTTCTTCTTCATGCCTGAGGAGAAGGAACCCCCCACGGGGTGCGTGGAGCTGGTTGTGAGAATTAGCCGACTATTGTGCACGGAAAAAGAGAGCAGGTTCAACATCACTATTGTTGCTAAGCTCACGAATAATAGCATTTACTCAGGCTTACTATCCTGTCCAAAATACGCTCTTTATTTATATATACCCTATGAGCTTTCCATACTGCTACCTATTTATGCACTAATTTACATACACTTTGTTTCTTTATTCGGTATATTTACCATCTATTTCGTTGTACTTTTAAGGAAACATAATTCACGACATTTGCATTTTATTACTTTTTATCCCTTAAGCGTCGGAAGCTAGTTACTAGGTTGATCTATGTAGATATCTAAATATTCTTCACACCTTTCAAATGATCCTTATACAAGGTGCGGCAGAGGAAACGGACGTTTTTCAAATAACCATAACTCGGAAGATTTTCAAGTTAAACAAAATTTAATTGCACTGAAATGTAGCTTGTATAATGCAGTTTCTCTTGACTATTTCAGAATTACCTCCAAAAAATAACGTCCGTCAAGTGACAACCTTCTTTCTGTATACACTCATGAAACCTTACTTAGAAATTCTGCTTGCTCTTCCCAACATTTCTTCCTCCACATTAGTGATTTCTACACGAATGAACTCTTGGACGTTGCGGGGTTTGTTTAAGTAAACGTTTGATTTGAGGTAACCCCACAAATAATAATCACATATGGACAAGTCAGGGGAGCGAGGCGGCCAATGAACGTCGCCAAAACGGGAGATCACATGTTGAGGAAACATGTCGCGAAGCACTTGCATTGATGCTCTCGCAGTATGTGCTGTGGCACCATCTTATTGGAACCAAATTTGCTGCATGTTTACTCTTCGTCTGCGTAGTTCCGGAAGCAGGAATCTGTAGAGCATTTCAATGTAGTGTGCTGAAGTCACTGTCACTGGTAGGCTATTGTCCTCTTCAAAAAAATAAGGACCGATGATCCCAAATTTAGCAACACCACACCACACTGTTATTGGATATACCCAGAAGAAGGCCACAACATGAGGGCCGAAACGTCGGTTTTAGACATGACGACACGGCGACACCCGGACACTCAAAGTTTTTATTAATGAGATTGCATGGTAGATAATTCCATTGTTGCATTGACGGCATTTATTTTTCGGGGGTAATTCTGAAATAGTCAAGAGAAACTGCATTATACAAGCTTCATTTCTGTGTATTTAAATTTTGTTTAACTTGAAAATCTTCCGAGTTATGGTTATTTGAAAAACGTCCGTTTCCTCTGCCGCACCTTGTACTATTGCAATAAATCGTTCATTTTAACATGCAATGCTTTTCAAGTTCCTGTTGAATTGCTTTAATTTATTGTGTTATCGCGAAAGTACACCAACTTTACTTTCTGCTACTTTTTTCAAAGTGTAGTAATTGCAACATGTTGATTAAAACTATGGTATGTGATGGGTTACATAAAATAGCTGACAGGAATTCTTACTAATGGCATTCTCGCCGTTGTACTGTCCCGCTAACGATTACATTGTTACCGGTCTTTGGGCAACCGATTAAAATTATGTCACTGGCATCATTGCTTCCTATAGTAAAACTCTTCGAGTTTTAGACCCTGTGAACTTCGAAAGGTGGTGTGAAAACCGGTTTTCTCTAGTATTTGTTGACTGTCAAAGCTCACTACATAACTCATGGCCTCCAACGACCCTAAAATTTACTTCGTGTCTCTTGCAATTATTCTGTTACATTACTACATTACTTTACTAATTAATAACAATCAAGTTAGATTCCTTAGGATTATTGCATGTTTAAATTTCACATTTTGTGTTAATAAATTTTAATAAAAATGTCCTAAATACATTGGTAACGTTGTAACAATTAGGTATATGATCAGACTATCAGGTTGTTTCCATGAATACATTCTGCATCTAAGTTGTCGTTGGAGCTTTAGTTTCAATTTATATTAAATTTTCTTTGTAAGTATGGAGTGCTACTATAGGGAATTAAGGACACAAACAATTCACGGGCACAGGACAGGTGCAGACTGGCGGACTGACGAATCGAAGGATAGACGGACAGATAGACGGGTGGCTGGCTGGCTGGATGGATGGATGATTAGATGGGAGGACCGGAATGAAACGGGTGGGGACGGAACGAGACTAGTGGTGAAAAACGAGATTGGTTTGGAAACTTGACGTAACGCAAATGAACGGAAGGAATGGCGTACAAACAGCAGTAGGACACAGACGTTGACGGACGAACGGTGGATGGGCGTGGGGACGTTCGGACGAACGGACGGACGATCTCTCAATACACGCATTCATTTTTGTCTTAGTTTTCTCATAATACAAATTAAAAATCCAAAAACCGAAACAAAAATCGGGTATAATATTTTTATAGTGATGTCCCTCCTGAGCGAGATGAGAATGCTTGATGCAAAGCCTCATTTCTGCCTTCAGGTCTGTCATGACTCCAAACATATCCTTCAGGCCACAAAATTGCAGCCACTTCCAATATCTGAAGTAAAAAAGAAAAAGTAAACTAGATTAGTGATTACATAAATATCAGGATGTGTATATCTAAGGAGGAAATATTATTAATTATTACAAGAGATTAAAAACAAGAGAGGGAATAGTTTATCGAGCCAAGAATAAAATAGTAATAATCACATGTAGAATGTGTTATGCACAAATTTACAGGCTATCAGACTACTGGCACTATGTAACTAATTAAATGGTACCGTGTTTTGCTTACCTTCCTGGTTCCGATGAACATTGTTTCCAGGGAAACAATGGAAACAATGTTGAACGACAGTTGAACGAAGACAAAAGACAGTTGAAGACAGTTTAACGAAGCTGAACATATGAAAAGGATAAATTAAAACTGCCACATCTTGACAACGGAATCAAAAAGTAAAGTCTTTACTCATACGTAAATCCAAATGCATTCAAGGAACATTCATGTCGGATTGGAAGAAAAACGAACGACGAGTTTGGCCGTGAATGCTTGAACAAACAAATTTGTAGACAAACAGGCGAACGATCGAGTTAAAACAGGACCTCGCTTCGCTCGGTTAATCGTCAGTAAATTCTGTTTGGCTGCTAGATCAGAATTTGTGTGCAAAGAAATGATGTAGAAATTCATGAAGCCAGGTCGCCTATCGAGGTGTCCTTAGAAATCATATGAGAGGCTCTACTTGCACCTCAAGCGATAATGCCTATATATATATATATACATACATACATACATTGGTGTGCATCGAGAGGAGAGTCTTAATACCGTGGAGGAGCCGAAGTCCGGCAGAGACCACCAGGTTGGAGTGACAATATCGAAATTCGTCACATGCTCCAAAGTCTCCTATATAATATATCTTCAGTTATAATCTTCATATAATAATGTTTTTTTAATTGTTTTTCTTTGATTTTTTTTTTCTTTTCTGTAGCAAACAATTGAAACTCGTAAAGTTTTCACGGAAACCCATACAGTTCGGACACGACTGGGTCCTCCCCAATTTTGTATATGTTTATTTATTTTACTTCCGCTATTAGGGAATTGGGCGTGTCCCCTTGGACAACATTATGTTAATTATTCAAGATTTATTAAACTTATAAATGTATTGAACAGTACACTGAGATGTAAGTGAAGATATAGCTGATATAATTAAATAAATAATTACTAAATACACTACATTAATACAAGTATTTATAAATTATAGTATTGTAGAAGTTATGTAGGACGTAAAATTGGTATATGAAACATAACATGTGAGCACGAGGTTAAAACAAATAATTTAATTTCGCTTGTGCCTAGAATAGTAGCTGAAAAACTTATTTGGTAATTTCATATTGCAGCTGAATTCAGGCTGTTTAGATTGGCAAGAACTGTTGAAAAGAAATCACTGGACACTGGAAGAAAGCAGTTGGAAATATCAGAAATATTTATGGTAAAGAATGAATCGTGATCTACGAGTATTTATAAAGAAATGGATATCAGTCTTGAAGTTATTGAAAAGGCATGTAACGAAATGATTTTGAAAAATCCTTCGCTATAAGAAGTTGCAGGTGTTTAATGAATAGGAAGAAAAAATAGTTCGTAAGTAATCTTATAAATAAAACTGTGTTGTTTTACATTTTTGTTTTGTCGAAACATTTAAACCGTCTGGTTTAGGTACCAAATTTTCAATGCTGAAACATATTATTTTGAATTGTAAATAGGCCTAATTAATTTATAAAAGTAGTGGTAGGTGATGGGCTTACCACCTGTCCCTCTGCCCTCTCTAGGAAAATAAGCGTAACAAAATTCACCTCGGTAAACAGAAACCTCCACTTGGAGGCACTTCGCCCCAACATGGGGGCATAGGGTTCGAGAGAGGGAGGGGGAGAGAGAGAGAGAGAGAGAGAGTGGTAGGAATAATAGTATCTGTGGTGGTTAAAATGAAGGAACTGAATATTTCTTTGTACGAAAGGGAAGAGAACGACAGTAACATCATTGTGCTATCTATTATAACGGGCTATAACTTTTTTTATTTACATTTAAACTTTATTTACATTTAACTTTTCCTTTACAGCACAGCCCTTAAAATGGAACTTTACGTAAGGAGAGAGTTCTGTTAAACCACATTTAGGATTTAAAATAACATACAATCAATAAAAACGTTAGGTAATGGTTTATACTGTATAACAATATGTTGTGGATGGAAAGCGAATATCGATATATTGAAGATGATGGCAAGATGAAAACCGAGATCCAAATCGCCTTAAACATTACTGGGCGTTTGTCTTGCAAATTCCTAAAGAAATCCCAGTTGAAAACATTGCAGACACTTTCCTCTATTTATATTTGTGCCGTGAATTTCTGTAAGTCGTGGGCTTTTTGCTACATGCTTCAATGTAATACCTAAAATATCTGACACAATTATGTATTTAAATTGTACTGTAACAGGATAGGTCAAAGTCATGTACTGCGAATGTAAATTCATCCTACGCTGTTGTGATCCAATTTTTAAAATAGTTATATAATTGTAATAAAGACATTATGCACCCTATCAATTTATCTGCCATTTCCATTTGAATCATGTGTAGGGTTTGGCAGATGAATTAAGATGACTGCTTAAACTACATTAAAATTCTATGGGTTTGCTGTAAATAAGGTATTCCCAGACACAACCCTATTTCTTCACAACGATTTCGTATTTAGAATACAATGGAAGTCCAAATGAATAATGCATCAAAATATTATTATATTTTCTGATATGCGGTGATCATGATGTCATAAAATAACTGGTGTACATTGTCAAATAGCTTTTCCTGAACAATGGTATAAGGGAACTGTGCCTTAATTTAAAGTAATTCATGTTATGCCTTAACCTTGTTAGATTTTATCAGAAATAAATATTTTACAATTTGGAGATATGAAATCCTTTCTTTCGTGAATAGCATACTGGGACAAGACTTCTATCTAGGATACAACTTTTATGATATTTGATGGTAGTAATTTAAGACCCAGGAGATATTGGAGGAAATAGAAGAATGTCTTGCAAGCAACAAAATTATTCTCTTCCCTAAGATAAATATTATTTCTATAAAATAAAATCATCACCTGTTTTGTTTTCTATAACGATCACTGTAGCTTTGAATGATAGAATTAAGCATATCTTCTTGAATGAATTCTCTTTGGCCATTACTTGAATTTTTTTATTAAAGCTTGTTCAGACCATAGAGATTAGGAGATTTAATCTACTTTAAAAGATCCTTTCATTTAATAAAACCATGGATACAACATTTTCATGAAACTATAACAAACCTTTTATCATAGGGAATCCCACGAGAGATTACGAGTTTATCGATAGATTCGCTAAATATAACCCGAAGTCCGGATTCTCTCAAAATAAATTAGGATTTATCTTTATATAACCAATGATACTTAAAGGTATGGAACAAAAATTCTGCCTTCGTACTTACTGTTTAAATTGAGGCTTTCTAGCATGGGCTGCTTCATACCGACGGTCGTAGGAATTTCATTATTGCTCAGAATTAATACCTGTAAGAATGAAAAGATACTATTAACATTAGGCTATAGGCTAGTATTTACCGTAATTGCACTATTATAATGAATTTCCTTATGTATAGTCTGCATATGGAGTCATGAGTAAAAATTAATATGTTCATAATGTAGTGTTTGATCATTTATACAAGTCAAGATATTCAAACTAAACTAAACTCCGTGGCGCTACATTCCTGGAGGGACTTGGCCTACCACCCGACCACTGCGTTATCTACCACAGGCAGATGGAAGGATTGGGGGCATGTGGAAGATATTCAAAGCTTAACAGAAATTATCTATCGAAAGCGAACAACTTTCTCAAATTTTAGAAAATTCGTACTGCATAGTAAACCAAACTTCAAAGAAAAGTTTTTATTTTATTATGTTCGTTACTTTCTCTACCCGTAATGTACTAACTTAAAGGCAGAGGAGTATTAGGCTATGTTCGAGCCTGAAATTCGTTGTCGAACGTTCAATATTAATACCAGTTTTGAGGTCTCCGTAGTCCAAAAATTGAATTATTAGACAGCTTGAATTAAAATGAGAACTTCTAGCACAAGACACACGACGTAAAGTTGCACATCATCGCACTTATAAAATATTTGTGCAGCTCCATTGGTACTAATTTTTGTTTCCGTCACATCAAAAACACTCGTTTAGTCATATTTGCATATGATTATTAAATAGACTCAGTTTGATAAAAATTGGCAATTTTAAAATTCACTGCGACAAAATGTGAAAATTCTCACAGGTGATTACAAAATTCATTACATTTGGTGGGTGAAAGGAGTTCTAAATTTTTGGATTTTGTTTGTTCTGTAGTGATGCAGCCAGATGTGAAATTCATTAAATTATTTTTAAACTTTTTTTTTACCGACACTCAATACTTCGTTTTTTGTAATATGAATTACCTTATTGAAGCACTTTCATTCTCATTCGCAGAGAGGTAGGCCTATGTTATCATAGAACGGATTCCGATATTTTAGCTTTACATGGTTTTATAATAAAAAAAGAGTAATTTCAGGTTTAAATTAAAAAAAAAAACACACACACACCAATCAAATTAATAGACTGGAAACACCACTCCTAAACATTAAATTTACTTCTTAAGAAAGAAAAATAGAATGGACAATCATTGTTCATCCATCAATTACCTGCCCTCTCATACGTCTTCCGACTTCTCCAATATTGAGAATCAATTGTTCAGAAACAATATCCTGTGGTTTCATGAATACTATTATCTAATATATAAAATCGAAAGTGTGTATGTATGTTTGTTCCTTATACAAATCTACATTTCTTTACCAATTTACACGACACTTTGCACACATACCCAGCTAAGCCCGGGAAGTATAGCTGTCAACATTAAAATTGAAACAAATCAGTCCTTCCCTTGAAAATTATATAATTTCTGAGAATATTATGCAAACAAAATGTAATCCCATTCAGTTGTCAAGACAACAGTGTATTGTTTACACAGTTCATATAGGGCTCTGGACATTACATAACATTGGACTTGAACGAATTCTGATGCTAACTTTTGTAAAAATAATTCTTGAAGAATAAAATCCACGAGAATAAAGCACATTGTAATGCAGTCACATAACTTTCTCTACCCTCGACACAAGAAATATTTTCTCACTTCACATCTTGATGTAGAATAAGAGGTCGTATTGCTGGGATAACTTAAGTGTGTGAGTATGCTATATCAGAAGTAGGTAAACAATCCTTTCCGCTTATACGTTATCCATAGCTGTATGCTTTGTATTAGTAGAGAAATAAGGATGTTTATCATAGGCCCTAAGCATGGGATGGAACATTTTGAGTCCTATGCTCGCAGTATTTTATGTCCCGGGTTTTAGGGGAGGAAAGTATGAAAGTGATACTGCATTTCTCTTATTTCAGAACCGAAACGGTTGTATGGTAACATGAGAATGAGAAATAAAATTTTCCGACAAGTCAATACAATCTTATTTAATTTATGTTTCTTCTTATTTCAAATCCTCCCAAGCATGATGTGTAGAAGCAACGGAATGAAGCTTTCGACATCCTCTATGAGCCATAAAAAGCTATATCTAGCGTTTTCTGATGGAATAGTTTGAGTGTGATAAATCTTTTTCTTCATTTCAAGTTTTACATACATATTATATAAGCACCTAGAGTTTCAAAATCGAAAGTCCTCCAAAAGTTAATTTCAAATTACAAAATACAAAGCCCGGGCGACGCCGGGCCTTTTCAGCTAGTAGGCTATATTTCTCAGATACTTCTCACGAGATGCTTTAACAGATAGCGTTAAATTTCTTAAAAATCAGAGATATATAGTTATAGAATTTATATAGGTCTATATATATGCTGTACATAGATAGATGCCTACATAGTACGTTATATAATGCACATAAAATGTATGTACACACAACGCATTCCACTATTGAAAGATACAAAAATAACAGCCTCTACTGCGTCTACCTGTTGTGAAGCTCTGGTTATGGCGTAAGTCTGATCTCTACTTCATGGATGCACAGCAGTTCAAATTGCATTATTAATTTCTTCCCAATTTCTAATCATTGGTCACCCAGATTCATGTTATATGCAGTCTGTGTGTTTTCTAGGAGACGCTATGCATTGTTCTTTTACGTGACTGTTACAATTTTTCCCCATAAATGCTACTTCAGTCTGTCCTTTCTACAGAAGAGAATCCTCAGGGCGTATCCCTTCCTCCCTATGATGAAATAAAAGTGAAAAGGAAACAATGCCTGCCAGAAGGAAGTGAAGCTCATCGCCAGTAACGCGCAGCTGTAGGGAATGTTTTATTCCCCACATGTACTATACTAAGATTCACACCTTGCATTCGCCAGAGGCGATGAAAAGTTCAGCAACTTTTAAGTACTTTATGAAATTTGTAATTCTAGATGCAAAATTCGTCGGACATTAACATAACATTTGGAAAATTTATTTATGTCCACATAGATTATTAGCTAATGGACAGAATTGTAAGAGTACGCCGTGGCGTAGTGGTCCAGGCACTGCGCTATAAACCAGATGGTCGCAGGTTCTGTCCTCGATGAGGTCGTTGGGATTTTTCAGTGACCTAGAGCTTCCAGTGGCACTATGGCCCTGGGATCGACTCAGCTTCTAACAGAAATGAATTCCAGGAACAATCTTTGGGTAACGGCGACCTGTGCATAGGACTTACACTTTCCTGGTCCGAATGACTCAAAATCTGGCATCCTCGAACTCCAGGAATCATTAGAGCCTCCACGGCTTGTACAGAGAACACTTTACTTTATTCTACAGAAGAATTGGAAACATTCAGTTTTCTGTCTATAGATCCCGATTTTCTACCAGAGATTTAAAACTCCATGTTTAAAAAGTAGATATGCCAAGCTATCTCAGGGGCTGCCAAACGACTTCACAGGTCGTCATTTAATAAATTTAGTACACAATAACATTTAGGAATTGATGCTCATTTCTAAAATATTTTTTTGAAAATTGTCATTATTTTTAATAACTAAGAACGTATTTGTTTAGTCTTTCATCTTTTTTCATTTCTTTATTTTAGTCATTTGTATGATATATTATTCAAGTACTTTGTTTGAATTTTTGTCTTAGTATTTAATGTATGTTTCTTGTAGGCCTATTCCGGTATATCAATTCTTGTTTTTCATTTATTATTATTATTATTATTATTATTATTATTATTATTATTGGGGGTACGCCGTAGCGTAGTGGTTGAGGCGCTGCGCTACAAACCGGAAGGTCGCGGGTTCGATTCCCGATGAGGTCGTTGGAGTTTTTCAATTGGCCTAATCCTTCTGGTGGCACTATGGCCCTGGGGTCGACTCAGCCTCTAACAGAAATGAGTACCAGGAGCAATCCTGGGAGTAAAGGCGGCCGGTGCGTAAGGCTGACAACCCTACCACCTTCATGTGCCATATGTCTAAAAATCTGGGAGCCTTAACCTCCTGGAACCCTCTGGGCCTCCATGGCCTGTAATAGGGAACACTATTATTATTATTATTATTATTATTATTATTATTATTATTATTATTATTATTATTATCTATTTCATGTTTTTGCCCTGGCTGAGTGGTAGAGAAGGACTTATGGCCTTAACTCCGCCAGGTTAAATAAATAAATAAATAAATCCAGATCGTCTGCGTGGTCTAGAGTTAGGCCTAACGTTAGAAACTTAGTCATCAAATGCGATGAACCTTAAACAACAGATAGGAATGCACATTAGGTATAGATAAAGACGATAGCAACTACACGAGAAAATTTCCTCTGGTACCAGTCTTTTGTCCGACAGCAAGCGGGTTTTATAGGTCAGTCGAATTTTTAGTCAAAAGATAATTAATTATTATCGTCCCTTGTTTCTCTTAGATACATTGAGCCTGACATAAGAATTGCGTCCTGCACACAGAGCGCCAAATAGACCGGTACAAAATTTAATTTGTTTTAATTATTCATATTAATTAGTTTCTTAATTTATTTGTTTCATTTAACTTTGTGCCAATTGCGTATCGGTATCACGGAGTGTTTGTGCGTTTATTTACATAACTTACACAAATTGTATTAGACCTATAGGGCCTATATAGACCTATATGAAAATTCTGCGTATTATACTGTATATGAAAATTGATATTTTTTTTATGTGATGGATATAGGCTATGTATTTTTACATTACTAGGGGTTTTCTAATAGTATTTTTATATTTCTGTTTCCCATTTTTCCAGTTAATTTAGCACTGTAGGTATCATTCATTTTCTTTTTGATGATTCTTTTAATTGATTAATAAGAAAAGGTGTTTGTTGTACATGTACCTGTAGAAATTGCATGATGGGATACACCAAAGCCTGAATGATGTTTCCGTCAGCTTTTATAAACACCAAGTTCTTGAGGTTTGCAAGGGTGTACAGCGCTTCAGTTTTGAGATGATTCCCAGACACGTCTACGAATTCCAAATACTTAAAAGTCGGGATCACACTGATGTCCGTTAAGCCCCTGGATCAACACACAGACAAAACACAGTTCCTCAATGCTATACACTCCGTAACACCAGTACACTTTCCATCTGAATATATTATTGGATTTCACTGAACTACAACATTTAAACTATTAGTTTTAATAGGAAGTGAGAGTCCACAATATTCGTCTCATAAGTCATCTAAAGAAAATTAGAAGAAAACAAGTATTTGTCATTCTATATATCTCCTCGTTATCTGATCAGTTTTTTTCTAAATAAGTAAACGTGTTCAACATTATTGGAGTATTCGAATTATAACAATAATGACATTATTAAGAGCCAGGATGGTACTTTATAAGATTGTTTAGTGAAGGGAAAAATGTTTGTCCGTCCGTGAGTCTGAATGCGCAATAACTCGAATACGCTTTATCGGATTTACATGAAACTTGGTATACGCATTTATAACGTCCATGGGACGAAGCCTATTGATGTTGGACCACAACGGTTGACTGTTACCAGAGTAGAGGCAATGTAGCACCTATTTTATGGTAGTAGCCTACATTAGAATTGATCAAATGCAAATCAGTTCTCATGACAACATATTGTTTTATAGTGTTCATGCATATTAGAATTGTTTTAAGAGCACACACTTCCTAACCCTGTTTATAAACCAGGATTTCCAGTATGATAGAATTTCAAAACCTCTGCAGGCATTATTACAATTCATAATTACTGTGTTTCCAATGAAGGTAGAACAGTCTGTTGAGCCTACTGTAAAATTAAGAAACGTAGTTTTCACTCAAAATATATTTTTGATAAGTATAAAAATATAAATTTTAAGTGACATGAGTACCTTTTAGTTTCTAAATGAAAAATTATGTTATACACCTGTAATAAATCTGCGTTAGTCAAATGACTTCTGGAGTATGTTAATATCTACAAAGATCTTATTAAAGACATGCTGTACTGCTCTTTCCGAAGTAGTACTTAGCCATGTTAATTTAATTGGTGCAAGAGGTTTTGATTGATATACAGTCACATCGTGCTCTTTTATATTCAAGCCTATACAGTTTAAATAGGATACCTGAAAGTTATTGTAGGATAGTCATTAAAGCAGAAAAGATTCATGTGGTCTTTTATGGAAATGGTATCCACTACAACTTAAGCACATAGGAGTGTATCAAATCTTAACTTTTGTAAAATTACATATGCCTAGGCATCAAAGACATTACTTACATATTAATAGCTTCCACTTTGAGATAAGCGTAGTCTATGGCATTCCCAGTTTTGCCCAGCATTGTCAGGCATTTCCCAGCTTCTTCTTTAGTCAGTTTCTTTTCTTCTTCAGGCTCTGGATGCACCGGTTTACTACTCACTTTCTGCAATACGAGTTTTGTTTCTAAATCGACTCCATCTTCTTCTTCTTCGCCCTTCTCCTCCTCTTCTTCTCCTCCCTCTTCCTTGTCGTCCTCTACAATGGACTGAAAACATAGATACATTTTAGAAATATCCTAATAAACTAAACCAACTTCAGATTAGGCGAATAAAACTAGCAACGAGAAAATCCAAAAACAGGGCGCATCTTGGGATAGTGGTATCCCGCCCGACCCACCCAAAAGGGTTTCTTTTATACCACGATCTAGCGTATTCGTCTATCCTGGTATACGTAGAAACTCGTGATTGGACGTTGGAGGTGTGACGTCATATCGCTAGACGACTGGTGACAGGCTGACAAACCTCGCGGGAAATATAATGAGGTGGGTACAAGGCACTTGCGACAATATACAAGGACAGTTGGTCATCCTTCTTCGCTAAGAAACAAAATACATCACACAGTCCGTGCAAATGTGAATATCGAGAGGGCGGAGTTTAAGGGGCCACCTGTTTTATTACTTCGCCTTAGCAACTTTTTTGGTTCATGATTCATATAACTTATATGGAAGGTATAATTTTAACTAAGTTAGTTTAAAACAAACCAACGTCTTGCGCTCTGAATACCGGATTTTCATGAATTATCTGCCAGACAAAGTTTTACGATAGAGAAGTCTAAAACAAAAATCTATACAACTTAATTTGAGAGAATTCCTCAATTTGTGCTCATCCATAAATGAATTTGAAGCTTATGTAGAGGTTAAAAGAGGATGTTAAGATATAACCATCAGCAAAAGTTCAGTTGTTTCCTTCCATGCCGAATGCCGACAAGGGGATAAGTATCATATATTTTATGGTTGAAACTCATTAAGAATTTTAAATTGAAAACATTTCACTTAAATTCGGTGGAAAACAAAAAGTATATTGTTCTGAGTGTATCATCCTACATTGTTCAACATTGAGAATGCAATATTACACTTCTTTTTTTTTAACAGTAAACATATTTCAGTCAGTAGTAGTTCTAGTGCATTTTTACAATCTTCCCCGAAATGAACCCTAATTTTATCGTATTCCAATAAACTAACTTATATGCATATAAACGATTGTGAAAAGCCTCAACATAGGCCTAGTGTGTTGAACGCGTAGATAATAATCGTTAAATGAAAGAAATTTGAAAACAGATCGGATCTAACAGAAGGACGGGCAGATTGCGTGTTGTGAATTAGCGATTATGGCTATTGGCATCGAACTGGAAGATGACTGAAAATGTGAAACTAATGGATTACTTTCATTATATATCTAGAAAAGGGTAAATATTACGTGCGATATGTACAATATGTATGTATGTATATTAGTACAATCCTAAATGATTGAAAGTCACGAAACAAGAGTTTAGAAAGATGACGATGAAAGAAGGATATTTATTATTGAGAGTTTAAATATGGACTTTTAGTAAGAAAGGAGTAAGCAGTGAAAATAAGTTGTAACAAGAAGGAAATGCTAAGTTGTGCGTTCAAGTAATTAATTAAATTCTCAATTAAAGTTATTTAAAAGGGTGCTTAAGAAAATATTTGAACCTAAGAGAGATGAAAATAGGGACTGGAGAAAAATACATGATGACGAACTTCTTACTTGTACTCTTCACCAAATATAGCAAGGGTAATTTATCACCGAGGATAAAATGGGCTGGACATGTTGCGCGCATGGGGGGATAAAGGCGTATCTAAAAAATATTAGACCCGAAGGGAAGAGACCACTATGAAGACCTAGACGTAGATGGGAGGACAATATTAGGATAAAATTAAGGGAAATAGGATTTGCGAGGAATGGGTGAATGCAGTACGTACAGAATCGGAATGGCGGGCGCATGTAAGCGCGGCAATGAACGTCCGGATTCCATAAACAAAATTATATTCCTTTAGCTTGCTTAGGAATGATGATATGGATTTGGTATTTTTAAATTAATGATATTTTTATGGTATGGTATTTTTAAATTACTGTAATATTACGTGAGTAATGTTTTGATAATAAGAATTAAAATTATAAATAATTAAGAAATGCGAAACAAAATGCCAGATGAGGATATATGACCTGGAAGGAACGTCACAAGGAAAGATACTCTTACCCTGGAAGGTCAATGGAAGCAATGGTAAATGGACAGAGAAGGAAGAGTTGAATAGAATATTGGGCTGAAGATCAGATAGGCTATATCAAGTTCACATGAAACCTAACTGCAGGCACAATAACATAAAAATAAGTATCAAACTAAACCTCATTGGCGCTACATTCCATGGCTAGCCTATCATCTGACTGCTGTTTCAACTAACTCTTTCGACTTCATTGATAGATGGCAAGTTCGGGACATGTGATTAGCCTGCTTGGCCACTATGCGTGTTTTTTTTTTTACTGGAGCGTTATAACGTTATCAAGTGTCTCCTCACTTGTCCTCAAGAGGCTGAGTGCACCCCTGCCCAGAACTAATTCAAAGGAGGAACCGGGATGGAACTACTCTTCCAGATCCGTAGTCATACACTGCTTCATGGAAATGGTCAGTTAATAAGTACTAAGCTACGGCGTGTCCCCGGCGACCTTCCACGACAAACTTCGTAGGTGATCATCACTCACTGCCTATTCCTCTCAATGAAAATGAATGTAGCCAGTTTACCTATGACGAAGATCGTCGTAATTGCCTTTGAGAAAAATTGTGGACGATGATCGCTACAGTTTGTCATATAGCCTATTGCGCTAAGCTAAGAATAATATTAATATTGGTACATGAATTAGGCCTATTATTTTCCTTTACAATCTTTATGGGATTTCAAGCTCGAATTACAAGAGGTATATAAAGCCAAGGTATATAAAGCTACTACGCTACTACATAGGTCATAGAGCATTGTTTTTTTGGAAACTTTCTTTTCAATTTTGGCTTCCTTTTGCAATAAGTTATAGATATTTCTGTTTTTTACTGTTAATTTTCGTTAACTTTTCAGAGCTGAATTTATGTATTAATATAAATAATCATTAAGTGATATCTTCATTGAGATCCACGTTTAAAATCAATGAGAAAAATTTCAGTGGAATAGCTGGTGTCCATAAATGACAACCCAGATTTGTGGATAAAAAATCCTCACAGTTTCTATAAAGTTTTCTTTATCGATGTTATTTATCTACTTTTATAGAGTTATTAAGGTGACGAATTTATACGTCATTTGCAGTGAAAAGGTTAACCCCGGCGTTCTTCTTGTAGCCAGATGGGCAGCAATTATCATTTGGATTAGAACAGGCAGCGATGTTCGATGTAGACAAATCGTAGCTATAGATATAGTCTGCGCGCAGATGTTTTAGACCAGGGGAGGACAGAAGGTTGTTATGTGACGTCATTTAAGTCTGCGCTTTCTTCACGCGGTAAGAGTTCTGCGAGGAGTTTGTGAAATGTAGGCACCATTGGACAGGGGGAAAGATAGGGGCATTAGTATTGCTGTGGGAAGTGCTCTTACCTGACGTCATACACAGTGACTTGCCGTACACTTCCTTCACAAACGTCATCACTGGACGAAGCTGTCTTCCATTGTTTTAGACAGTGGAATGGGTAGATTCTGTCCGATCTAGAACCAGTTCTGAAGTATGTCTGTCTGTCTCACTCTAGCTCATTACTAGTATCTACTTAAGAGTTAGTCATACTACTGTAGTTTACTTAGGACCGGTTTTAGACCAGACAACATGTAGGCTATCCATCCCACTGTCCAAAACATTTGCGCGCTGTATAATACACCATGGCCCTCTGCTTGGTATAGGCAACTCTTAAGTAAACGAGACGAATTAGAGTATGCATAGCTTATTGTTACTATAGGTAACATTTGAACAACATTACTAAAAACTGTCATTTTCTGTAGGCCTATGTCACATGGCTATATAATAAACTAGTATGACTCAAGTTGAACTACAGATGCAAATTCTTTCTTGCTTTTGTAGTGCAGTGAGGATATTAATGAGTAGTCTAATATTAGAAATTTATTCGGATTATAGCGTATGTGCATTCAATTTCACTTACTCTTCAGTACCTATGTAAATAAGAGGTAGATCTACATAAAATGTCATTTGAACATGAAGATACTAATAATGATAGTACTTGTTAAGGCAAGAAGACACTTCGGTGCCTATTTTAATACATACCCAACAGTCTACTCAACATTACTTGTGTAAAATACAGGGATCAGCAATACCTTATTGATGCCATTGTATTTCGCAATGGCTATCTAAAAACCATAGTATTACTGTCAAAATTACCCGATAATTCTTATGTGCTTACCTCTTCTGCCGATGATTCATCATCCGACATATTGAATAATTATATCTCAGCTGAAACAATGTTCTTTTACAAGTAGATAATGTTCATATGAGCTGCGAAAGCCTTGAACTTATAAAACATATAACTTTTCAGAAGTGCTCTTGGCTAAAATATATTTCTTTTGTGTATATTAATAATTCCATGACAACCACTTAATATTGTTAGGTCACGCTTTCGGTAGAAGCAAATCACCTGCGTTCGTGTAATTATTATAGGAATACAGAATGCATTTATTATGAGGGCAGATCCACATTCAAGCTATATTAATACACGTTATCGAAATAAAGCACAAAAAACAAAACCTGTATTTAATTACTCCTTTAAGCAATATATCAGAATTACTTATTTGTGTAGAGAAGTACTAAACTCACGGAACGGAATCGTGCGCTACTAATGTTATCGTTATTTCATTCATCTTTCTAGAATATGAATGAAATTCTGCCACTGGCAAAATCTTCATTCGTGACTAGGATTTCCAGATGCTTTTAGACAAAACTAGCTTTTATATTAATGAAAATAGCCATTTTTTTTATCCACTTTAGACATAGTGGAGATTGTCCCGGTACGGGTCAGGCCTTGTTACCGGTCAACAATGTTTTCTCTAAAATGGCGAGACATAGCAACAGAAGACAGTAAGTTATAAAGTGGTAGGCAGGGAAAAAAAACTTTATTCCTCCCATAGAGTCCGTGTTTGTCTCGCTATTTTAGAGGAAACCTTGTTGACCGGTAACGAGGCCTGACCGGTACCGGGGCAAACTACCCTGCTCAATTGATCGACTGGACTAATATTGCAAATTAAGCTTAATGTTAAAGGTTTGAAGTGGTACACGTTTTTTCCTGTTTCTGGTCTTTTCATGCATCACTATAGTCATATAAGCTAAATAGAAGCCTTCCGTTGAACAAAACTTATGATTGTTGCAGCAAGCGCAGCTTTATCCCGCGCAGGCTTCTTTCTAGCTTCTAGGAATTTAAACATGTTTCTTGTAAATAAAATAGAACAGTTACACGTTTACAACATACTGCACTGAATTTTAATATCAGCCGTTATGATCGGTTCCCCATGCTGGAATATATTTTCTATTCATGATGTGTAAGTACGTAATAAACAATTGATTTTATAAAACACAATAGGTAAAATAAAACAAAGAGATGGGCCAAAATGTACGCTGTTCAGATGGACATATAACAAATAAAATTTGAAACTAAGCGAATCCCTTGCACTGACACTGTTACATCACAAAAGTAGGGTGTGCCTGGGTGGCGCAGTTAGTATCGCCCAAGATTGCGGGTTCGATCCCGGCCCAGGTCGATGGCATTTATGTGTGCATAAATGTGACAGGCCCATGTCATTAGATTTACTGGCATGTAAAAAAAATCCTGCGGCACACCGGCGACGGTCATAGGCCTAAGTTACAGTACATCCCCGTCGTTAAATAACCATATAGGCTTAACAACCAACCAACAAAAGTAGGAAATGAACTAATTCACGCACAGTTGTCATGTAGTTTATCTTCTACAGTGTGTCCCAAACAAGAGTTGGCCAATCCTGCGGGTTTCTGCGTCGCGCCGACTACAGCTCTAACTCCCGAGCGAGCGGGTGAAATATCTACGCTAATAAAGCCGCTAATGGCGTTATGATTCAGGTTCTCACATTTACAGTTGGAATTACAATGAAAATAACCACGTACCTCATCATAAGAGACGTTGGAAATGACCCCCTCTTGCATCCACACAACTCTGGAACCTTTTTAAGAAATTTTCTTTCACGCGCATAAATTCAGCTTCCGAGATAGAAACACCGTGCTTTTGTTGGGAGAGAACTCGTCTTTTTTAAATCCACGAATTGTATCAAAATAAAATGAGGTAACTGATAGGCCTATAAGAACGTGCCAGAATGCTTTTTTTAATCAGTAGGCCTATTGCCAGATAAATCACATGTATTTTTCTTTGTGAGAACCTGAACCATTACACCATCAGCGGACTTTATTAGTGTAGATATTTCACCCGTTTCCTTTGTAATGTACGGGAAGTTGACCTACACACGTTATTTTTCAAGTTTCTCCATAAATAATATTCACATACTGTTAGAAGAACTTAAAGACATAGGCCTATCACAAGAGAAATGAACTCTGTCTCGGAAGCTGAACTTATGCGCGTGAAAGAACATTTCTTAAAAAGGTGTCAGTGTTGTGTGGATGCAAGAGGAGAACATTTCCAACATCTCTTGTGATGAAGTACGTGTTTATTTTCATTGTAATTTTAACTGTAAATGTGAGAACCTAAATCGTAACACGGATCGCGGCTTCATTAGCGTAGATATTTCACCCGATCACTCGGGAGTTGGAGCTGTGCCCGCCGCGCCGCAGGAACCCGCGTCATTGGCCAACTCTTGCGTGGGACACACTGTATAACATGTTTTATGGATTACTGTATAAGTTATATAATGTTCAATTCATCAGGTTAGTAAATTAGCCATAATTAGCCAAAAACAGGTGGCTAATTTTTCGGAAATATTTCATGTAAATTAGCCACATTGGCAACCCTGTTCGTGACTTCTCATCTACTATAATTTTGCTGACGTTTTCATTCGGGGAATTCCATTTCATTTCAACTCTTTCTTAGCATATAGAGTTTAATTAAATTTGGTGACACTTCTTAATATTCACATTAAAGAAGACTGCTATTTCGAGTTCTCGTTTAGCATCACGTTTTCAGTCGGTCTTAGGGGGAATCCCAAACAGCATCAAACACTTTGACTTGACTTTTCCCTGTAACCCCTACGGTGGGGCATAAGGCCTTCAGTTAAAGGTATCAGTACCTAGATTAATTTTGATAAGTTTATTTTCCGAGAGCGAGGACAGAGAGACAGGTGGTAAGCCCTCCTCCGGAGACTAAGGTGTTAATTACTTGGACATTAAAATGCCGAGGAATTTTGTCCAGAGCCCCTAATTTAGGCACCAAACTCTTTGACCTTTGGATATTCATTGTGCTAACCTAAAACTGCATGGAGAGGAACATTTGTGTTCACCAATGATGAATGTCATAAACACAGAGCACTCCACTACTTAGAAGCAGCCACAAGGAATCACCACAATCAGATTTCAAACCCCTATTGCCCCAGTGATCGATTGGTTAATGTTTCATGCACGGAAAGACTATGGACGCACTTCAAAAAATTGTTTTTGGTGCAATGGTGCATTTCCTTTAAGTAAACGTATTACTTATTGTTAAGAGCTTAGCTGAATAATAAATGAACTCGAGGGATGATTATGAGATTTTTGTTCGAAACAGATCGCATGGGAAATTTATTGCAGTTCAGATACTTCGGTAAAAAGAAATAAACAAGATAACCAAATTAAGTATAATAAATGACAGATTAATTGCCCAAATTTATTCAAACTAAAATCATAAAATCTCATAGCCCGTGTTTGGTCTTAAAATGACCGTGAAAAGACGGAACATTCATTATAAATATTATTAACTAGAAAGAAGGCAAAGGTAAAAAGTTTAACAACATCATTTTAAATAACTATTAAAATGAGATTGCAGTGAATAGACGGAGAAGCTGGGAATTTCCCTAGCAGACCTAGCGGGTGCGAGATAAGGCAATGCAGTACTCAGGTACAATGTATCGGGAATCTCCCAAGATCTTATCACAGAGGGTACTGATCCACTTAAGTAATTCTAAGAAGTCGGCTATTGTGTTTAAGCCTAGCTGCTGATGTTGCTACTGATACAACACGCTGTCCGAACCTTCTTAGAAATCCGAGACGCTAAGTTGTGGGTTTTGAGAATAAGGGAAAATCCAATTGATTTCCGTGGGAAACTAACATATTATTATTGGTCGGGAGATTTGCCAATAAGAACTGGTCTATAGTACCACGTGCCGGGATTCACGAATAATAATTAAGAAGAGTAGGGATAAATGTTGGTCCAAGAAAGTTTTCTTTAGGCCTAACGTGGCACTGTAAAATCACTCTACTTCAAGGCCCCGCGCCTATAACAGTCATATTCAACTCTACTTCAAGGCCCCGTGCCTAGAGCAGTCAACAGGACTCTACTTCAAGGCCCCGTGCCTAGAACAGTCAAAATCACTCTACGTCGAGGCCGCGTGCCTACATCAATCACTCTACTTATCTTTGAGGCCGCGTGCCCACAGAATTAATTGGACTTATAAAATTTTAGCTGTGGAATTAATCGACTTAGAAGGATTCTTACTTTCAATCGCGATTAGTCAAAATCATATACGGCAGCAATTGTATCACTAGTAACGATCTACCGAGAACTTGCAACAATACTAATTATTCACAAACAAATTTTGTAATTATTGTCAATGACTGGACTTGTATTTCCAACGTTTTGAATAAACAGAATATTCCTTCAGTGTTCAAAGAAACTGCATTATTATTCAAGCAATAATATTAAGGTGTTCTTCGCTTCCTACCCTGAAGCTAGAGGGAAGTGCTCAACGATCGACTGGCAGACCGGAGGCGGGTTCAACAAATCAGAAATATTCAGTATATGCATTATACTGTGGCGCCCAGGTAAACATCACTTCAACACCGAACCGCTGTACATGGCTATTTCCCAACGTGAGGCACGAGTGAAGCTGGACATCAAGGATCACCAACTTCAAAAATCATCCCAAAACGGAAGGAAGACACCGCAGAATTTCTAGAACGTCACCCGTAAAGGCACCGCTGGAATTCAAGATCGTGGTACATCAGTTCCGGAGACCGCCGCAGAAAACATCAAAAATCACCAACAGATAAGAACTTAAATATACATAGAGTTTCAGTAAAGTAAACAATTTTATTATCAATAATTTAAGAAACAGTAAATATTAATTAAATAAATTAGTAAGCCTGACATCAAATAATATTTTTTTAAAAGTTTGCAATTTAAGATCAAAGTAAAATTAAACTGAAACTCACTAAGTAAATTAAAGAATAAATTCAAGTAAAATAAAATCTTTTTCAAATTAAAAGAACTCAGGCATATCGAATATTTATTGTGCAAGGGTATAATTATACATGTTATGCATTATATGTTGAACTTCTTAACCAAAGGTAAGGTAGATCGTAAGAGTGTATCAGTACCCTTATAATTTATGTATGTGGCTTAGAAACGGAAAAGTTACTAGGAATAAAATTAATATGGAAGGTGGAGAGGGGCACGACTTGCTTACTGGTGAGGAAATAAATAATTGTAGAATGGAGATTAACAATGAGAACAGTGTCGCGACAGGTGACGGGGTTTTGGAGCAGGGAGTTGATAATAGGCAGGAAAATATTGCAACAAATATTCAGCTGACCGAGAATGATAGTGTAACTGAACATAGGCCTAGGGAATTGAATCAAACTATAGACCCGAATTCTATTGCATATTTGATAGCTATGATGAGGGAATCTAAGGAAACTATGATGAAGGGACTAGAAAAATCAAGTAACGATACTAGGGAAAGTATTAAGGGGTTAGAAAAATCTAGTAAGGAAACTAGGGAAAGTATCAATGAAACTAGGGAAAGTATCAATGAAACTAGGGAAAGTATAAAGGAACTAGAGAAAAATTCTAAGGAAAATATGAAGGAACTAGAGAAAAATACCGGGGAAAAGATAGAGAAACTGGGAGATAGGATAGACCAATCGGACCAAGAACATAGGCAGAATATAGATAGGCTTGAGAGGGAGCTTAATAATATAAAAGAGGTCCAATCTAACATATGCAACGAAATCAGGGGAGAACTCTGTAGGGAACTTAAAGAAAGTGAAAAAGCAATGAGGCAAGAAATTAGTGAAAGTCAAGGGGAAATTAGGTCTGAATTAGAGGCTAATATGGCATCGGTAGATAGAAAAATAGAAATGCAGGGCAAGAAATATGAAGAAAAATTATTCAATGAAAGGAAAATTTTGGAGAAGGAAATACAGAAATCGGAGTCTAGCTTGAAAAATAATATGGAGACTCAGGTGGGAAAAGTAAAAGTAGGGTTAGGAGACAAAATCTCGGAAGTAAATGACAAGGTAGTGCATTTAGAAAATATATTAGCGGTTAAAATAGGGGAAATCTCTAAAGAAGTAAGCACGGTAGCTAAAGAGGTCGAAAATCGTAGGCCTGTAGCAAATAACTATGCTGTAAATTGTAGTGAGAGTATATGTAATGGAATAGGAAATACATATAGGCCTCCTAGTGTTGCAAATGAGTCCTGTAATACAGTACACGAGACGGTAGCCACCAGCGTGCCGGTAGTTAGCGATAATAGGATTAATATATGTAATTTAATAGGAAATGAGGTATCACTTCCCAGCTTCAATGAGAGCAACACGAGCCCTCAGAGCTTCTTGAAATCTGTTGAAGAATATTTTACTTTACGGTCTATTCCATCTCAGTACAAAATGTTGATCCTCGGTAGAGCCTTAAAAGGAAAAACAAAAGAGTGGTTTGAACTTACAGTACACCCGGAGTGCAACTATGAGGATTTTAAGCAGTTATTCTTAGCAAGATATTGGGGTGAGGCGAAGAGAGCTTTAGCTAGAAATGAGGTCTATAATGGGAGATATTCTCCTAGGGGCAACGTCTCTTTATCGGACCATTTCCTAAGAGTTATAGGCCTAATCAAGTTACTAGACCCCGGAATGCCAGAACGCGAGGCCATTCAGCTTGTGACGAGACATTTTCAGCCGGAAATATGTAACCTGCTTATAGTATCATGTCCCCAAACTTATAGCAAGGCTTTGGAGTTATTATCTAGTTTCGAAGTAGGAACTAACAGAGAAGAGCGTAGCGATAATAGGAGACAAAATGGACCGGATAATATGCAAATGAATCAAGATACGAGAGGAGGTCCAAATAATGACAGAGGTAGATGGAACCAAGGACATGCCAACAGAAATGCGGAATCGAACAGAGGACCCCCTAATAATAACTCATATAGAAATAATGGGAACCAAAACTGGAGGGGAAATAATCAAGAGAATAGGCCTCAAGACAGACAAGTAAATAATGTTCGATTTCATGGCAGGATGCAGAACGAAGTAGGAGAACGAATTCCAGAAAACCAGGGGGGCATTAACATAGAAGGTGAAAGGAATCAGGCGCATAGCACGGGAAATCACAATGATATTCAGGGAGACATTCGTCACAGAAATGACGAAAGGCATGTAGCGCAAGACAGGCCTTTAAACTACTAGGAGACGCATTTGGAGGTCGAAATGACGTCACACAGACCGAGGGATTAAAAGGATTAAAAAGACCTGATAATGAAAATAAAACACGAGAGAAGGGGTGCGTAGTAGGATGTGCAAATAGAGAGGGTATAACACCCACATATCCGCCATTAATAAGGGTAAAAATAGACCAATTTGAAGTCGATATGTTGGTGGACACTGGCTGTACTTTTTCTCTAATAAACGAAAAATTCTATGAAACGCTGAAAGCAGCAAGAGTGCGCGTTCAGGAATTGAAAGTACATGGCCTATACGCACAAACTGCAATTGGTGCCAAATCCCATAAAATTGAGCATCAGTGTATGTTGCCGTTGGAAATTGAGGGAAAGAAGTTAGAAGTCTACTTTTTGACAATAAAACATTTAGCACATAAATTAATTCTGGGTTGTGATTCTATGACAGATCAACTAATGAGAATAAATTTTGAAGAAAATTGGGTAGAAATGGAATTAGATGAGAAAGAAAAGTTACGTGTACCGTTTTTATCTAATGAGAATATAATTACTAAGGAGTTGGAGTGCCAAAATGAAGATGTATTATTACGCGAGCCTTTCGTGGTGGAATCAGTTGTAGTACAAGAGGGAAATAGTATCGACGAATATAGGCCTATGGGAATTAAACCGGCCGTATTTATATATGAAGGTGATAATGAGGCTGATTGTGACGAAAGTATCGCAGAGTTACAGGGAATGGAATCTGATATTGTTTGGGAGGACGAAGAATATGATCATTTGTGCATTAAGGGTTCTAATAATTATGTAGATGAAAATGAATGTGAAACGGTACACGCGAATTTTACTAACATTAGTCAGAATGGAAGAAATGAAGAGGAAAATGTTGATATCGAATTAATTCTCAGGGAGAAAGTAGAAGAAATTGATGTGCTGTCAGATGGTCAAAAGTCGACTTTATATAACATGCTATATAAGAACAAATCAGTGTTCAGTTCAACTCCAGGCCTATTTCGGGGTTACCAACACAAATTTAAATTAAAACAAGAAATTCCTGAGCGTCGCTATAAGAGTAGGCCTGTACCAATTTCAATGAGGGATGAAGCCGATAAGCTAATAAAATCCATGCTAGATGCAAATATTATTAGAGTATCGGACTCAAAGTATTTGAATCCGATTTGTTGGGTCGTGAAAGCGAATGGAAAGCTACGTTTAACCCTGGACTCTAGGCATACTAACCTATATATAGAACCAGATCAATTCCGGGCGGAGCCAGTAGAAGATTTACTTGCCAAAATGGGAGACTCAAAATTTTTTAGCAGTATTGATTTGACGTCAAGTTTTTGGCAGATAGAGTTAAGAGAAGAAGACAGACAATATTGCGCATTCAACCATTGTGGTGTTACGTACGAATATTGCCGCTGCGCGTTTGGAGTCAAAACCTCGGGCAGTGCGCTACTGAGAGCGTTGAAAATAATGTTTCCGGATGGGCAAGGCTCCTGTGTGACGTCATTTGTTGACGACTACCTGATTCATACAATAGACTTTGAAGAACACGTGAGACAACTGGATAATGTATTAGGAACATTTCTGAGGTTCGGAATGTCTGTAAACCCGAAGAAAGTCTTTCTCATGAGAAAAGAGGTTAAGTTTCTCGGGTACATTATATCGGAGAATGGCGTAAGGGCTGATCCGGAGAGGATTGAAGCAATAAGGAACATTCCTAGGCCTACTAGCGTAAAGCAAGTTAGAAAGCTATTAGGCATTTTCAACTACCAATCACGCTTTATTCCTGGTTATGCGGAGCTTATTACACCCATCAGAAAGCTCTTGAGTAGCAAATCTAAAAGGTTCAAATGGGGAGATGTGGAAGACAGAGCTTTTATAAGTATAAAAAGGGCTTTCCAGGAATCTATCCTATTAGAACGGCCTAAACAGGACCTACAATACATTCTATACACGGACTCTTCGAGTAATGCAATTGGCTGTGCGCTTATGCAGGAGCATAACGATGGAACTAAGCATATTATAGCTGTGGCCTCCAGGGCCCTTAGCGAGTTGGAATCACATGGATCAGTTACTCTATTAGAGATTTTAGGGGTGTACTTTGGGCTCACAAGATTCAATAGGTACATCTTCAACAGGCATGTTATCGTGTACACAGACCACGTTAGCCTCACTTTCATAAATAAATGCAGATTGAGTAATAGTAAAATAAGCAGAATCATTCACGAAATTAGCCAATATGACATTGAGATAAGGCACGTGCCTGGGAAGGAAAATATTCTGTGTGACTATCTCTCTAGAATGAAGGAGGAAATACCGGAGAACCAGCAATCGTCAAATAGGCCTATCGAAGTGATGCCGGTACGCCTAATAAGGGAACCATCCTTAAAAGCGAACTTTGCGAATATTGTAGAGTTACAGAGACAAGACCCAGAAATAGCACGAGTAATTAATGAACTGAGTAGGCCTATTGAAGATGACGCAAATAAAACAAAGCTAAAATACAGGTGCATCGATGATGTAATATATAAATTATGTGGGCAGGACGTCAAGAAATGGCTAATTTATGTGCCCCGAGAAATAGAAACAAACATCATCAGTACAGTCCATACAGTTTTAGGCCACAGTGGAACGGAGAGGGTGATGCTTTATATATCTGCGAGGGTGTACATTAAGAACTTGGGACGGAAAGTAAGAAAATTCATAAGCAGCTGTGATCTATGCCAGAGGGTAAAACCGCTAAATAAGAAGTTTGATCGGCCTCCTTTGACGATCACAAGGGAAGAAAAAGGGAGCTTAATAGCTATAGACTACCATGGACCGATTCCCACTGGGAGATTCGGGATGAAGTATATCTTTATAGTGGTAGACATTTTTACTCATTTCGTAAAACTCTACCCAGTGACAAGAGCAGACCGTATCCAATGCCTCAGGAAACTTACAGGGGATTTTATTCCGACCTATGGCCCCATCCAAAATCTAATTTCGGACAACGGAGCGCCTTTCACAGGTGAGAGGTTTAAGAACGTGTTAAATAAACATGGAGTGAAGGTATATAAGGTATCAAAATATCATCCCGAGGGGAACCGGAGTGAGCGGGAACTCAGAAATGTGTCACTGTATCTTAGGGCGCTGTGTCACAGGAAGCATTCAGCCTGGGTACCATATTGCCAGAAAATCGAAGATATTCTGAACCACACAGTCAACCCAATAACAGGGATAGAGCCATTTCGATTGATGACTGGGGGTGAGCCTAAAGAACTGGTAAAAGGGATGCCTGAGGCGCTGGATTACGACCAAAATGGCGAGACTATGGAGGAAATTTGTAAGCGGGTCGTAGAGAGAATCCGCAAGAAGAACGAGAAGAGGAGAAGCAAAGCAAAGAGACACAAAACTGTGTGGCTACCTCAGATAGGGGAAGAAATAATGGTAAAAAGGAAGAACTTATCCAGCGCACTAAGAAAGGAGTATGCAAAGATGAATTTATTGTACGACGGACCGTACCAAGTCACCCAAGTTTTTAACGGAATTACAGTAGAGGCATACGACCCGGAAAAAGACAGAATTGTAGGAAGATACAACCTGTCCTTCATTAAACCATACATAAGGGCAGAATAATCGAAATGCATTGTACTGAGCTGGAATAATGTAGGCCTATAACCTGTAATGTATATTTTACGCGGCGAAATAGCTATTGGCATGATAGGTTATCAGTCCCACATAGGTTTAGGATTATAGGAATGTGTGTGAATGAGAGTAAAATATACGTGTGTGTATTGCATTCTTTATAATATAGTGCAAGTGTAATGAGAACTGCTTGATCGACCTTGTCAAAGTCTCATGGTAAAAGAGTGTTTCTTTGCATTCTTTATAAAATAGTGCAAGTGTAGTGAGAACTGCTTGATCGACCTTGTCAAAGTCTCATGGTAAAAGAGTGTTTCTTTGCATTCTTTATAATATAGTGTAGGTGTAGTGAGAACTGCTTGATCGACCTTGTCAAAGTCTCAATATAAAAAAAAGTGTTTTTGTTTTTCTTTATGCATTCAATATATTTTATAAAATTTCAGTGAGAACTGCTTGAGCTTAATTTTCATGGTCTCACGAGGGTATATCGGTAAATTTATGGTGTTTACGTAAAATTTTGTTGTAATGTCTTGGTCGTGCAATAAACCAAGTAATACGTACAAGCAACGTAACACTACAGGAAACCGCAAGATGTATGAATGCATGAATGTGATAGGTTCAGAAAACTTGTACATGTGGGACAGGATTTAAGGTGAAGTCTCGTGTCAAGATAGGAATTAAATTAGTTATGTATTTGTTTAAGATAGTTGCAACACTGGAGGAAAATAAGGTATAATATTTTGTGGAGAGATGCAGTATATTCAGCCAGTAAGTCAATCATAGGCTATGATGATTCCTGTCTTAATAGACTGGGGCATATATTGCAGTTCAGATACTTCGGTAAAAAGAAATAAACAAGATAACCAAATTAAGTATAATAAATGACAGATTAATTGCCCAAATTTATTCAAACTAAAATCATAAAATCTCATAGCCCGTGTTTGGTCTTAAAATGACCGTGAAAAGACGGAACATTCATTATAAATATTATTAACTAGAAAGAAGGCAAAGGTAAAAAGTTTAACAACATCATTTTAAATAACTATTAAAATGAGATTGCAGTGAATAGACGGAGAAGCTGGGAATTTCCCTAGCAGACCTAGCGGGTGCGAGATAAGGCAATGCAGTACTCAGGTACAATGTATCGGGAATCTCCCAAGATCTTATCACAGAGGGTACTGATCCACTTAAGTAATTCTAAGAAGTCGGCTATTGTGTTTAAGCCTAGCTGCTGATGTTGCTACTGATACAACACGCTGTCCGAACCTTCTTAGAAATCCGAGACGCTAAGTTGTGGGTTTTGAGAATAAGGGAAAATCCAATTGATTTCCGTGGGAAACTAACATATTATTATTGGTCGGGAGATTTGCCAATAAGAACTGGTCTATAGTACCACGTGCCGGGATTCACGAATAATAATTAAGAAGAGTAGGGATAAATGTTGGTCCAAGAAAGTTTTCTTTAGGCCTAACGTGGCACTGTAAAATCACTCTACTTCAAGGCCCCGCGCCTATAACAGTCATATTCAACTCTACTTCAAGGCCCCGTGCCTAGAGCAGTCAACAGGACTCTACTTCAAGGCCCCGTGCCTAGAACAGTCAAAATCACTCTACGTCGAGGCCGCGTGCCTACATCAATCACTCTACTTATCTTTGAGGCCGCGTGCCCACAGAATTAATTGGACTTATAAAATTTTAGCTGTGGAATTAATCGACTTAGAAGGATTCTTACTTTCAATCGCGATTAGTCAAAATCATATACGGCAGCAATTGTATCACTAGTAACGATCTACCGAGAACTTGCAACAATACTAATTATTCACAAACAAATTTTGTAATTATTGTCAATGACTGGACTTGTATTTCCAACGTTTTGAATAAACAGAATATTCCTTCAGTGTTCAAAGAAACTGCATTATTATTCAAGCAATAATATTAAGGTGTTCTTCGCTTCCTACCCTGAAGCTAGAGGGAAGTGCTCAACGATCGACTGGCAGACCGGAGGCGGGTTCAACAAATCAGAAATATTCAGTATATGCATTATACTGTGGCGCCCAGGTAAACATCTCTTCAACACCGAACCGCTGTAAATTATCCTTCATTTGCCTTATGGAAGGAGGACATTGTGGGGGCAAATTCTCGCCACATAGGTAATTTAGCCCAAGATAGATTCGAACCAACTTCTGAACTGTGGCAGTCATGATCAAATATTTCTATCATGAGATTATTGTAGGAGAAAAGTTCCCCTGACGCTGGGATTTGAACCCATGACCTTCGGCCTTCCGTGGCACTGCTCTACCAACTGAGGTAGCCTATAGTTCGATTTACAGTGCCAGATGGAATCTGTTTCCTATTCTATAACTGATTATTCTTTAATGATCCACCTCACTTGACTACATATTTCCATCTTATAAGTTATAAATATAAATTACTTGCCATTCTGACTGCGATTAAAAAAAAAAATAATATTCGAAAAGGATTTCATTGTTTATTACT
Organism: Ectobius pallidus; assembly: GCA_964059195.1. Lineage (NCBI taxonomy): Eukaryota > Metazoa > Arthropoda > Insecta > Blattodea > Ectobiidae > Ectobius > Ectobius pallidus. Next base: position 64,796,080 of record CAXKWD010000004.1, read on the forward strand.
CTGACTTTTATGGCAATAGGCTTACTTGACTTCATAAACCTTACTGTAGCCTAGATAGAGGAAAGATGAAGTCAGTTGTGTATGAATCAACATTAAATATATTTGAAACATTTTTATTCCCAAGGACTAGACATTTTCCATATAAAAATTTAATTTAATTTGGTCTAATGAATCCATGTACTAATTACCGTTCTTGCAGCACAGACCTCCCAAAAATGAGATTTGGAGCTGCAGAGAAAGTGTGGCTCGCTATCATGTAGTTTTAATTAAATAACTGTGAGATGTCATGCCGTTATTTATCACTTCTCCGGTTTTTATTGAATTCCACCTGAATAAATACCCTCATAAATAAAATATGACAGCTCCTTTATTACTTTTGTAGCTTTCTACTAGTATACAGTATAAAAAATACCTAGGAATACTTTTCAATTTCCAGTTACACGTATGTATAGCCTAACACAAAAGCGAACTAAAAGTTGTAATGAGAAAATATCATTCAATTATTTCTGAGTTTATCTTCATCTGACTACGAAGTGAAACGTGAAGCGATAATCATTTTAATTTTAAATGATTTGATCATTCAAACGTAAAATAAGCATTTGTTACTTTGCCTAGTTTTTATAATTAAGTTCCCAGAGACGGCTATTAGTTTCACTGTAAAAGTAAGTAACGTGGTCCCTTATACAGGCCATGAAGGCCCTTAGGTTCTCAGGAGGTTGAGGCTCCCAGACAGTGAAACATTCGGCATATGAAGATGGTATGTTGTCAGCCCGATAACATATTATATGATGAGTGTTCTGCCCGAAGGCAGGTCTAGACCCGGGACGAAGCCATGGGGTGATGACCACGACTCGTCCAAGGCGATTCAGGCAAGGATGATACCGCGGAGATAAGCCCCTTAAAGTCCATGTGGGGTAACTCACATTACTGCTGTTCTGAGATATTGAAGGTTTTGTCTGTCACCAAATACATGGCTTTATGGACAGCATAAAATTGTGCTCCTGCCTACAGAATTGCTATGCAAGTTATGACTTACACCATTTGCGCTATTAATAGAAGAACACTTTCTGAATAGGATCCTGACCATAACCAAAAAAATAAAAAACTGGAGTTACACCACTTGGGCTGTAAGGGGCTCATTATGCAACCTTGTTATTTAGTCGTACGCTATATTCTGGATTACTTAAGAAAATATTATTTCTGTAATGACAAAACTAATAACAACAATGATAATTCTTATTGTTATAATTACCGAATAATTTTTATTATTATTATTATCGTTGTTACATTATTATTTTTTTGTGTTTATTTGTGTTATCTACATAAACATTTCTAACTGCCTGACAGTTTTGCGCGGTGTAAGCATAGAATATACTGTGTATTGTTTTATATCTGTACATATGAACTAACACCCTGAGGAAAGAAAAAAATTCTTAAATGCCGCCATGATCCAAGTGTGAAGGAACTTTTGACCTTACAGAAATATAAGTTTTATACTGGCCACGAACAAAAAAGATAGAGCCTTTGGGATTTTGTAGATAATCGTGATTTTAAAGTCGGATGACAATATATCTTAGAAATTCCCTGGCTGTACCCACACGCCCCTCTAGGATAAAAACAACCAGCCATTACAAATTGAGCAGTCGACAAGGCGGATGCCGACTAGCCATCTTAGTGGAAAAAGTTTCAGAAACCTATAATTCCGGACGACGACACTGATCGTGTTTTGTCTGAGTATTCCCCCTTACGGCCCCCTTTCCAAAAGTCTCGTAATGCCACGGCTGGCTCACTCTTTCTAAGCAAAACGTGTCTTTCCAATGTGTAGATGGGATTATGATTCAAGCTCTCCTCGCTTTATTTTTCGTCTTTTTTTACCTTTTTTAAAACAAAGTGATACAGAGTCTGACTTCTTTGTTTCTATTGTTTCGATGTACTTTTTCTTGCATTTTTTGAGTATTGTTTTCTGTTAGACCACACGCGTTCGTGCCACCGATAGAATTTTATGCCCAATATATTCATTAATTTGATCGTGGTGCTAGAGTTTATTGGCCATTCTCCTGATATTATTATTATTATTATTATTATTATTATTATTATTATTATTATTATTATTATTATTATTATTATTATTATTACACAATTGTTATTGTAGCATATTTTAATTTCAAACTTTACTTCTACTGTTTTCTCCTAATTATCGCGTAGAGAAAGTGACTTCTTTGATTTTTCAAAGAAATAATCTACCTCGCCTGAACTAACATAGGCTAACCATAAGCCTAGGCGGTGTAGTCTATCTAGGAATTAGTGCTGTATTCTCGGATTTGCTCAGGCTCCAATAAATGTAGGACTGCAATCATGGGCGTCGTCATGGGGGGGGGGGGGCAAGGAAAGCCTTATGAATTAATTTATTGTTTTTGTACTCTTGCTCTGTGAACTACTAGTCATTGCAAGAAGATTAAAATATATAAAATAATATTTAATAATGAGTTTAGCAAGTATTAACTTACGATTATATCCGCCTCAGTATATTTGTAATAATCCGTGTAATAATAATGTATGTGTAATAAGGCTGAGGCTCAAAAGAATATAATCTATTAATTTAAACACTTTGCCGCCTCACCGAATTCAGTTGGGATTCAAAACTACGAGACAGGAAACTATGTGTACATTAATGTATTTAGCCTGATCATTTGAAATTGAGTTCTGACATTGATTTTCAGTCGATCATTCGTATTACTTGATTGTGGATTAACTTCAATTAGGAATTAGCTCACAGTACACTTGACTTGAGGCGCTGCGCTACAAACCGGAAGGTCGCGGGTTCGATCCCCGATGAGGTCGTTGGAGTTTTTCAATTGGCCTAATCCTTATGGTGGCACTATGGCCCTGGGGTCGACTCAGCCCCTAACAGAAATGAGTACCAGGAGCAATTCTGGGGGTAAAGGCGGCCGGTGGGTAAGGCTGACAACCTTAACACCTTCGTGTGCCGAATGTCCAAAATCTGGGAGCCTCAATCTCCTGGAACCCTCTGGGCCTCCATGGCCTGTATAGGGAACACTTTACCTTCACTTACACTTACTTAAACTTATTGTCGTAATACCACTAATTGTTCACGATGTTAACTGAATTCTTATTATTGTAGATTATTATATAATGTAGCCTAATAAGTAGGAATCATTGTTTCCAGAATTATGTTGAGTTTGCCCCCCTTAATAAAATTCTTGGCGACGCCCCTGACTGCAGTATATTATACCAGCGTTTCTCAACCTATGGTCCGCGGACCACCATAATTAAAAAATATTATAAAGCAAGTGGAAAGTAAAGAAGTAATTTTTTTTATATATTTCGTTATAATGACCTATAATTGATACCCCAAATATTAAGAATATAGGTCTTCTTTTAAAAATGGTATGTAATATTAGGGGTCCGTAAAGTTTTTTAGACATTTTAGAGGTCCTCGGGTTCAAAAAGGTTGAGAAACGCTGTATTATACGAACAAAGCCACTAGGCTTTAGTAGGCGATGCGATGATTTCGTTCTTTCCTTTGTACTATTGAAAGTGGAATGCTGTAAAAATAACGATTTTCTAAACAAGATTACCGTTTGATATCGCAACAGTGTACTCGCTATTCGTATACTGTTAAAAATAAAACTAAACTCCGTGGCGCTACATCCCTGAAGGGATAAGGCCTACCACCCGACCGCTGCGTCATCTACCATAGGGAGATGGCAGGATTGGGGGCATGTGGTCAGCATGCCGACACCCATAGCATTCGTATACGGTAAATATTGTGCACGCAGTATCTATTAAGTTATATTATCTTGGGTATTGGGTGTACGAAAAACCTGTGAGGTCAGTATATCATTTTGTAAAACTAAAAATAAAGCTTTGCACCTGAGAGCATTAATCTAACCTACAAAACAGCCAGAAATGAATGCTATTCAAACTCTTTTTGTTACCAGAGAAAAGGGGAGCAACCCCTCTGAGTTCAAAGAGCATGTTTTTACCCCAAATGTTAGCTTGATTCTGTACAAAAATCGGGAAATCCGTAGCAGAGGGTTGATTTATATGTCTCAGACATGGCGATGAAATGTTTTGTAGTGGAGACATTTTGACACATGTCATTGACGGACCTGCTCGCCCCCGCAACTTTTTTTTATTCCTCTCTCTTTTTCTGTCCCGCTATCCCTCGCAATTTTGTGCTGGGTGTAAAGGTGATATAATTTATTGTGAATGGGACGTGGTCTGAAGAAAGGAAATACTACCATCTGTTACTGGAACTCTGCTTAATCTTACATTGATACCATTTTGTTCGTGTACTATTTCGTCGCTCATTATACCTTAGGTACATATTGTGATTAGCCTACATGTTCTTCTAGTACAAGCAACTTACAGTGTCTGGATTTCAAGATAAAATTAATATGATCTAATTAACCAGGTAGAAGTTGTTAGGTGAAAGTAATGATGACTGTAACAATAGTGATAATAAAAAGAGCCTATGTTTTATTTTAATTTGCATTCCTCAATTAGATTAACTGATATAATAGTTGTAATTAGCAAACGTGGAATATGTATTAATGGAAGTTGTGAAATTAAATACGAAAGTTACTTACCCCTACTATTATTTTAATGCTTTAGAAATTAAATAAAAATAGCTTTTATTTTAAAAATAATTAATATCTTCAATCCTTATAGTGAGAATTTTATATTCGAAAAGAGTTTCGACTGAGATAAACTCGAACTATACAGTGAGTCCATTTTATGAGGAAACCTCGCATCACTGCCGCATTGCCGCGCTAGCATTGTACAAAGCATAGACCCTACAAGCGGTTAGTTGCTTCGGTGTCTTGTAGTGTCTTGTAGTGAGACGCTTGTCTATTGTTGTGTGTTACGTAAGACAATAATCGAAAATGTATACGGTTGAACAGCGAATTTATTTGGTGGAATGTTACTTATTGAGAAATAACCATAGAAGGCGCGTTCGGAGATTTTCTCGTAAATATCCTGACTGTACCATCCGTACAAAATGGTGAGTAATAAGCCTCTGCATGTAGGCCTATTTTGATAATAAATTGGTTGAGTTATTCTATTTTGTAGTGTTTCTAAAGTCTTGATTTGCCGATTTGCCGGTAGGAACGGAACACGGTCCCGGCCGGTGCAAGCGCAACGCTGTTAAAAAGTTTCCGCATAAAATGGATTCCCTGTATTATAGCCTATGTAATTATGTGTGAAAATTATATGAGTTTTACCTGGAGAAAGTATCTTTCGTTAGGGCTGTATCCACCTATGAATTGCAGAGAAAAATACAGATCCGGTCCTGGGAGAAATATGTCAGCAGAAGTGTGCTGAACAGAAATTCTGTAAACGATTATGACAGATGCTTTGTAATAGGACTGTTCGTAAACTCCTAGTCCAAAGGTTTCGAATTCTGTTTCCATGGTTTTAAAAGTTAGTCATAATGCTTCCTAATAATGTAAATTCATTTTACTTTATCGCATATACGTAATATAGAGAAAATATTGTAGCAAAAAATCGAAATCGAGATTACACCAGGAAAAAATGTTTCACGACGCCTAAACCCGAAAAAAGTGTTTTTGGAATGTCATCTGCCTGTCGGTTTGTCCAATGTGTTGAAAACATGTTGCCCTGAAGGTGGAGACCAAAGGCATTGGCATGTTGAGTTTGAGGTATTGAATTAGGCCTATTATTATGTCTGTCCGTCTGTCTATGGACGAGCGTAGTGGGTAAACGGTTCATTGTATTTACTTCTTTTTGCAATTAATGCTGTTTTAATTATATCGAAACGCTTGAAATTTGGCTTATATAACGGAAATATTAAGGAGAAATTTCATGAAAACTTTTTCGAATTTGTTATTTTTTAAATGGTTCTTAAGGTTTTAATAAAAATGTAAATTTACTCACGTTTATTTTCGGTTTTTCTAGACTACACTTAAAATGATTTAGTAGTTTTAATTTAATATGCCTCCAGTGACAAAGTAGTTTTATTCGCAGTGAATGTACTTCTACATATGAGGTAATAATTTTGAACTATATATCTTAATTCTAAAGAAAAACACACACACGTACATATAGCTAATAAGAGAGCAATAGGTTGTTAAGAAAAATAGAACATAAATCTACATACAACTTAATTGTTATCTATACCCGTGTTATATACTTTCGATTACTTTATATTAAGTATAAAATGAAACTTTACCATACTTATTAAAATCTATATACTTGCAGAACATGAAGACATATTATAATAATATTCATCAGCAACCCACATCACTAAGTCCATATTCTGTTTTGTCTTAATTATATAATTTAATTTTTCTGACAATATAAAAGTTGTAGATACGAATATTATACATTGACAACAGAATATAATGATATCATCATTGTAATGTCCCAATATTTTTACAAAATCACAGATTTTTATAAAGGACTTAATAGAGGTAAAATGGCAAGGCAGATAATAGAATCAAATATTTATAAATGTCAGATTCCCTGAAGATGGCTGATTGTAACCGCAAGGCCTAGGAAAATAAAATAAGAGATTGAGAAGAAAGTTACTATATTATTATTTTATTAATCGAGTTCAACAATACCATTACAGCAGGTTTCCTATTATTATTACTATTATTGTTATTATTATTATTATCTGTCACATACGTAATTTATGACAGATTCATTTATGACAGTAATTTTACTTTTTTTTTACATTATGAAGAAGCTTTAGTAAACACGATTCCTTCCAGACGATTGTGTCTCCTTATTTGAAGATGATTCACATCGTTGTCTGAGCCTTCTTGAAGGACGTCTCACAGCTCCTGCGGAAGGGTAAGATTTCAACAAAATAAAAATATGACGGATGAAAAAGTGGCATTACTGCAAAAGAAGACGAGACACATATCCCTATTAAAAACCGGAAGTGATGTTCTTAAAGTGGCGGAAGAAGGGTAAAGAAAGGGGTTGTGTTTGACATTTATTTTTTAAAGAGTTTAGTTTGTCGTTTTTTCTCATGTTTTGAAGTGTAAAAGTTTAGAAGTAGGGTCTCCGAGATTTTTAATGGCAATATTCAGCGATTTCTTGAAAACCAAAGTAGGAAAGCACGAGGGAGAATCAAATGAAAACAGCAATTAATTTTTCTCAATATATTACTACAGGAAGAATGTTTGCTTTTACATTATTTTCCTACTTAGTCCCCTCCTAGTTCAACGCACTTATGCCATCGGATAGGAAGTGCGTGAGAAGAATTATTTTGGTTCACGTTGTAGCCACTCGTGCACCGCCGATTGGACATCTTCGTCAGACTTCCAAGGTGCTCCTTTAATGGGCCAAATATGTGGAAATCCGGCAGTGCCAAAGCGAAGGAAATTGCTGAATGTCTTTTCAACATGATAACGCCCGGCCTCATGCTCCTCGTGCAACAATGAAAACCGTCGACGACATCCGCCATAATCGCCATTTGAGTATTGTATAATAGAAACAGTGTCAACTTAATAAAACAATTTCCTTCAGACCCCTGCCGAGACTTCTTTCGGTGATTTTATAGTTTCTCGCTCCAGTCGCGTAAGGCTAATAATGTTGAGGGTGTTGGAAAAGGAAGGAAAGGAAAACATAAAATAAGAGTACATTTAATTAGCGTGTTTAAGATCTGCGACTTCAACCAACTATTATATTTCCCATCCTAAGGAAGGAATGATGCCGATAAACATAAGCCCTGCAGCCAACTTTGAATCAGCTAATCTTAGATTTACCAGCAAGAATGTAACCACTGGACCATTCTTTTCCTCAAACGTTATTTAAAATTTTGTGAAATGTACAGCAGCTTTATCTATTTTAGCGTGACTTTATATAGCTTACCGTCCAATTATGAGCATGTTTTCTATCCTTCTTCTTGGTTCCAAAACATTTTTAGGAAATGTTTCGCAGCAAAATAGCTATATTCTTTCAGCAAGAATCAATTAGAAGAGATTGATGATCTAGGAACACGCAATATGTTACGATTTGCAGAAGCGTGGTGACATGAAGGGACCAAAAATTCCAGCCAGACTGACAAGGACAAATAGTTTGAGAATTCTATGCAGTAATTTAACCTCAGTGTGAAAACACTCCCTTCATCAGATTTTTGCATTGCTCTGACACTAAGCTTCAAAGCAAAGAGAAATGAATGTAAAAAACATGCACTTAGCCTCCATTTGTGACAAAGGCGTGTGTGGTATTTGGTTATGCAGACGGAGGGGTCGGATATATCGTGGGAAGCGACGGAAGAGGAACTGCGGATATGCTGCACCACGGATGCTGCACTTAAATCTTAATGAGCTCCGCGTCCGCCGTTACAAATGTCGTCAGGTGTATACAACACACTGTGACGTAGTAGTTTAATGAAGTAAAGGCTTGCTTACTTTGTATTTTTAGTTGTCCTTGGTGTTCTGATAACAAAACCATTCGTTGAACTGAGCTTCAATGTAATGATTATTGGAACTATCTTATAACTAGTTTGGAATAATTGGAACTAGTTAAAATAGCCCTGAATTAATTAATCTTAAAATTACAAATTTAAAATATATTTTGTTTTCATGTTTTTTTTTTTTAGTTTTTTTGCACTATATTAGGTGTTTATTTATTTTTATTTAATTATTTATTTAAATTACATTTACAAACTTATGTACAAATACAAATACAAATACAAAAATACACAAATAAACAAAAAGCATTTACAAATTTCAAAATTAAAGTACAATACTTTTTAAGAAAAGAAAAAGAAAGAAAAGAACCAAATATTTATTTAGAAATACACCCGAATGAGCAAACTGCTCGTGCTCGGGAGTGGATGTTTATTTCTTCTTTCTTTCTTCTGTTAAAATTTCCTTCCTATTATTATTGTAAACGATTGTACTGTAATCGGTGAACCGCTTAGACAGCGTTTCTCAACCTTTTTGAACCCGAGGACCTCTAAAATGTCTAACAATTTTTACGGACCCCTAATTTTACATCCCACTTTTAAAAGAAGGCCTATATTCTTAATATTTGGGGTATTAATTATAGGTCATTATAACGAAATATGTGAAAACATTTTACTTCTTTACTTTCCACTTGCTTTATGATATTTTAAAATTATGTCTGCGGACCATCTGCGGACTATATGTTGAGAAACGCTGGCTTAGAGGGTTCGAGAAGTAAGTGATAATAAGTAAAATAATGTTTTATTAAGATTTTTTTCATAACTTAAGTTTAAACTGTCCGAGTTTCGGTAATTGGTCAATGCAACTCAGTGTGCGCAACTCGAGTTGCCCTGAAGACACCTAAATGGTATTCCACCTCCCGTAAGTGTTCTGTAGCACTTTTGGAGGGACTAACGCTGCTTTTCTGTAATGCGTTGTCTTAGTCCTTGCAAACAACACTCTTCACAAAGCCCCAAAACGAAATGTACACAAGGATCGGGTCGGGTGACCTGGGTGGCCAGGCGATGGGTCCTCCTCTTCCAATACACTGACCAGGAAAGTTCTCATCCAAGATGGCATGTATATCTCCAGAGTAAATGAATTTATTCACAACAATAAACAAACTTTCAACATATTTTATATTTATTTATATGTATATTATTTTATTTCCTTTTAGTATTATTTTATCCTGTCTTATGTGTTGAAGATCTCTTTACTAATTGGCCATAGAGTAAGAAATGCTGTATAAAAAAGATTTATTACTTTTTCCACGTGCATCATCTGAATTTGGGTCTAAGGGATTGGTCGGACGTAAAATCCATCTTCTTTTTACGCTACAGACTTAATTTTTAATATACCCACATAGTTTCCTTACTATAGGTATTGTAAAATTATTCATTTCTGTTCCTCAATAGTTTTGGAGTTATTTAAATTAAAAAAAAAAAATGCATATATTCAAAGTGATACTAAGTTGCTCATAGACCAAATGCAAATTATATGAATAAATTTGTCCTTTCATATCTTTCAGTTGTTTAGAGAAGTGCTTATCAATATTTTTAGATATAATTTTGCTTGAAACAAGAATAAATTTTACGAATAATAAAGTTATAAATAATAATAACAGTAATAATAATAATAAAATTAGGCATTTATTTAGAATTTATAACGTCCATTGCAAACATTATTTTATTGAAAAAGCTCTAGCATTTTTAAGTAAAGAGTTATGTAAGGAAGTTTCAAAGAACGTACAACAATAATTTAATGTTCCTATATTTTTTTGAATGTAAAGAGTTAGGCGTAATGTAGAAGAGTAATAAAAAAATTAGCTTGAAAGTAAAACCAAAATCGAAGTTACTGAATACTGCTTTTTTTCAGTACCGCAGAGAATCGGTTATAGTGACATGTTATACTCTATGTTTTGTGAAAACAGGATGCAACCTTATATAGAAAATGTGAATTTCTAGTCAGATAAAAAGTGGTGGAGCAAACGTAGTCTTTTAAATACGACGTCATAAAACTTTTATTCGAAACTTTTTAATCGAAGTCCTCTTAAGGGTAGGTATAAGCTACTCACCTCTTCAAGAAAGTCATGGATAATATCCCTCTGTGTTAGCTTGAGATTATTGAGTTCATATAGTCTGTTTTGCAGCTACTTTCTCTCTCTCTCTCTATATATATATATATATATATATATATATATATATATATACACACCCAAAGGTTCATTGCCGCGCTTACCTGAGTCCGCCATTCAACCCTATACTGTGCTAACTTCATCCAATCATCCCTCACTTCCCTTAAATCCGTTTTAAGATTGTCCTCCCACCTACATCTAGGTCTTCCACGTGGTCTTTTCCCTCCGGGTCTCCCAGTCAATACATTTGAGATATGTCTTTCTTCCCCCATGCGTGTAACATGTCCAGCCCATTTCATCCTTCACGATTTAATTACCCTTACTAAGTTATATCAGGTGAAGCGTACAGGTCCTGAAGCTCGTCGTTATGCAATATAGGTATATGCTTGTCTGTCTGGAACTCTATAGCCCCCTATGTTGGGGCGAAGGGGCCTCCAAGTGGAGGTTTCTGTTACCTATATGAATTTTGTTACGCTTATTTTCCGAGAGAAGGCAGAGGGACAGGTGGTAAGCTCATCGCCTCTCAACCACCCTTACGAAACTAATAGGCCTATTACTTGGACGTGAAAGGGCCGAGAAATTTTGTCCAGAGGCTCTAATTTAGGCTTGGAGTTCTTTCACGGGCCCCCCAGCTCAAAGTCCGTGCCCACGAGTTTTACGTCCTGAAAAACCTATCGACCGCGGTCGGGTTTGATCCCGAATATAAATGCTTAGGGAATGTAAATGAATGTGGTGTATCGGGAAGATGTTTTAAATGATGGATGAGTAAGTTTGATCAGAGAAAAGAAAATTCGTACAAAAAAAAATAAAAGGTTAATACTTTATGCCTACATTGTGCAGTTAAATTCAACAGGGCTTATTTACAGTACATTGTTGATATTATATACTGGTACGTTCCTTCTGTTAAGTTAGGCGTATCGAGTTGATTATAAACTTGGTATTTCTAAATGTGTTTTTTAAATAATGTAATTCAAAGTGTCTATCGAAAGTTATTTGTCCTATCGCTGGTGGTCTGGCTGTCTGGAAGGCGTTGCAGGTGGTTTACCGCAAAGGGAATAATTTGCCAATTTGTTCACAGCAGACTGGTAATTTTTTTGGCCGCTTAGTCTTTTGAATTAGGTTATATTGGTTTTAGAACATGAGTTTTTTCTTAGAGAAAACATAACACGAAATACAAGATGTGAATAACCCAGCAGTGCGTGCCATTGAATAAATTTCCTGTATAAAGCCACGGTAAATTATGTGGAAGTCCTGGAGAAAATAATTGATATTAGAATAGTGATGAAATTCAACAGCCATATATACTAACCTATTAGAAGACATTGGTTGGTTAGTTTGTATATTCTATTTTCATAACATAGTAGGCCTACAGTGTTTTTCATAATATAATAAAAAATGTTACATAAAATTAATGATTAAACGTTTTTTTTATTATTCAGTACATTTGAATGTACTAAATTACACTTCAGTTACAAAATACAATATACAATTAATACCACAACATAAACGTTTTGTATTTTAAACATGGTATGGTTCGAAAACCTTATAATTTATTAATTCTGTACATTTAGATTTTTACATTTAAGTTTCATCTGTAATTTAGACTTCCAAAAGATTAATAGCATATATATTTATATACTAGTTCAATGTAGTCATAAATTGAGCAAAGAGACAGAAAATTACAAAGAATGTTTTTTTATATATTATAGAAACGGTTTTCTAAAGGAAAGGATTTAAGCATAGTCTTTTGTGATGCGATATGAGAACATACGTAGTATAAAGGCAATTCGAAAAGCTGGGTAGAGTGTTTAGATATTCCTATGCTGTTTTTATTTCGCGTGTAGTGAGAATGGTAGTAAGAATTGATTTCTAAAAGGTGCCTACGAGGATAAGCAAAGAGGGTGCCTTCAAATATAATTATTATACATGAGATTAGGAGTACATTGTGAGTTTTAAATAGTTTGCAGAAAACAAGTAGATGGCATTATACATAGGCTATCAGCGTTTTTGTAAGACAGAGATTGTGTTTATGAGGAATTGATCAGCTGCTTTCCAAGTGATAATGTTATATCTTATCCTAGAATATACATACCTGTAATAGCATAAAAGATGCGTTTTCTTATTGCAACAAGATACCTCACAAATAAATAATTAGAACTAGATAATTGTTTACACAAATTGTACATGTGTCCTTTTGAAATGGCAATTATTTGTCCTTAGCCCTAGATATTTAGAGTTCTTGACAGTCCTTCAATTTCCTTACGGTTGAACACTAATTCGACGTTTAAAGCCCGGTGATAAATCCGGATTAATGGCATCCACTACGGTTATCAGATAAAGCCCTGGCTAAGATTTGATTGTAGCCTATTTGATTGTATATTTATCCGGACATTTAGGTAGGAAAAAAGGGCGACAATTTTTCTTTTTGATTACGATGTCTTGGGATATCTTCTGGTTTGGCTATCTGGTAGGTTAAGTTATAGTTATACTACGAGCTGGCATTTAAGCAATCCTGGTAGAAACAAATTGGCAGACCTGTGGGAGCTCGGTGGTCACCTGAATAAATAATTTTTGTTTATCATGTTTTTGTCTGCAAGGAAAGGGTTATGATGGATAAAACGCTAACTCGTCACTGGATACATCACGGTATCAGTATGTAGTGATTAATATGTTACTTATTGGGATTGTTGCCAATGAACAGAATAAAAACACATTATTTTTAAAACATAACTTATTTGGCAATTGAAACTACTTAAATGTGCATTGATGAAAAATACAATTTTGATTTCCTTAAAGTCACTTCTTGTGTTTTTAATCGGCTTTGATTTTAGCTTCTCTTTTGAGGTTATTTTTTCATTCACACTGTTGGTTTTAGTAGCCATTCTCTGTATGCGGTGACTCATTAGATTGTTTTTGGACTTAGTACGTCGTGATCTCTGACAGCTGACACAGTACTGACTTCGTTTTAAACAACACAAGGGAAGAAAGTAATTATCATTTATAGAAGGTCACATTTTATTAATGGAATAGTTTTAATAAATCTCTAATGGGATACCTATGATATTATAAGCCTATTGGAAATCTACAATCCGCATTAGTTCAACCAATTTCCATTTATCACAATCTTAAAAATCCATTATCACTGAACAACACCAATAAAATAGGGGATTTATTACCTATTGTATGCTAGGGTATAGCCTACCTATTACTGTTGCATAGGCCTTACTTCGTAGAGGGCATGTGTACAGAAATTTTGTTTATAAATCGCCACACCTTTTTATTTGCTCGTTACTTTTGCTATAGATCGTCCCAGCCTTAAAAGACAGTATTGAGTTAAATGTAGTATTTGCATCTCACTTGCACTCGTACGTTCTGCAATTAGCTTCGTCCTTTTCTATCCCGACAATGTTGCCATTTTCCAAAGTGATAAATGTAATAATGTGATTGCGTGGTCTGATAGGGAATTTTCCGCCCTTTCTAATGATGTCAATTGTAAAGCCATAAATAATTAATATGAGGCCTATTTTTCATAATTACGTTATTTTAGCGGAAGTCAATATTTTTGCACATTAATAACTTATCACGCGATAGACAGAAAACTAATAATCAAAACAAGTAAAGATTTTTTTCTTGGACTGCCTGATGGTGAAAGAAAGTACTCCCTTTCCTTCGGCAATAAATTTTACATAAGAAGAAAGCTATATATTTTTTTATTAAGTGCTACCTGAAAATTCTCGGACGGCAACACAGAAAAGTTAGGTAGTGAGTAACATACTTTGGTATTGACTTTACGTTGGTGACTAAGCGAGAAGAAATGTTTATAGATGTCTGAAAAAGTATTTAAAACAAACCAGAGCTCTCTATCATGTAGCATTAATAAATTATCACAGTTTTCCCGAGTTCAGCATTCTCGCGCTCATGACTTGGTTGCGTTGAGATTTTGTGTACTCAGATGTTTCTCAGACTATCGTGTCTTCTTCAGAGCTCATTGTTATATAGTAGCTGTGTAGTGAAGTTTAACTTTGATGTGAAGTGGTTCTTGTGTTTTTTTTAAATTAAATTTTATATTAATTAATATTTTATATTAATTATGAATAGAGGAACTAGAAATCTTAGTGTTGACAAATTGCGCAGTAAAGAGCGAATTATAGTATTAAATATACTTAATTATTTCTTGAAGAAAATGAACGTTACCCAGGCAATTAAAGAGATAGCAGAAGCTACCGGGTGTCCAGAAAGTTTACTGTATAGAATAAGAAAAGAAAAAACGAAAGGCCCTCTGAGAAGGAATAATACTACTCCCTGAGGATAGTGAACAGGCCTAAAGGCATGTATGTATTTTAACTATTACTTCCCTTTATAATTATATTCTTGAAAATTATAACACAATAATAGTAATAATAATATCAATAATAATAATAATAATATCAATAATAATAATAATAATAATAATAATGATGATGAAAAATAATATTATCGAAATGAAATTTAATATTAAATTTAACATTTATAAATTATTAGCTTAAAGGACCCGGCGTCACCTGGTTTTGTATTTTACTTGTACTTCGAAGTCAATTTTGGAGGAAGCCCCTTTAATTTTCAAAATTTAGGCCCTAGAGAAAGCACAACTTGTCACACTCAAGGACCCTATTACTTCTAAAGACCATGGAGGGTGGGGTTGAGGTAAGAAGAGACAGAAATTCCTATTAGTATTTCTTTTCTGTGTGTCAAGTCGTAAAATGAGCCAAAAGAATGTAGATTTAAACGTCATTTAATGGGGATTAAAACATTTAAGGGACTTTTTTTTCCCCCAAATTTAGTTTTACCTAAGTTTTTCTCCTGGTTCTGTTAGCTCTGTGTAAAGTCTGGCAAAAATTGATCAGAGAATTTAGATTTAAATAACATTTATATAATAGGGGTTGCAACATTTAAGGAGTGGTTTCATCCAAATAAACTTTGGTTAAAAATTTCTCTTGATTCTATAGGTTCTTGGTATAAAGTCTGATAAAATTGGTCAAAGGATGTAGATAAATATATATCACAAAATAGGGGTGAAAGATCTAAAATGTGGTTTGTTCCAAAATTAGTTTTCCTACCATTTTCTCCTGATTCTATACGTTCTGTGTACAAAGTCTGTTAAAAACACGTCAAGAATGTAGATCTAAATTTTGGTGGTGTAATAGGGGTAGAAACATTTAAAGGGTGGCTTCTTCCAAAATTAACTTCGCCTAATTTTTCTCTTGTTTTTATAGGGTCTGTGTGTAAAGTTTAGTAAAAATCGTTCAAACAATGTAGACTAGTAAAAAGATCACAAAGTAGGGATTGAAAATTTCGCAAGGGGTGTTTTTTTCGAGAATGATTGTCTCGTAGAATTTTTACTTGATTCCACAGGGTACACGTGTAACATTTTGTAGACATTGGTCAGAAAATGTAGATTTGTGGGCCTATAGAGAAAATATTACTCATGGGGGTTGAAAATAAGGGAAGAAGGGTGTGCCGTCGTTCTATCTGCAGGGCATGATTTACATTAATTATTATGTACAAGAAACAAATTTCGATGTTTTCACGAGGTTTTAGAGCTTTTTCACATCATGTGCCGGGCCTTGTAATGTGAGTAGATCTGGCATCAGTGCGCTGCATAAGACCAATACTGTCTTTTAAGGTTGGGACGGTCTATAGGCAGAAATTGAACAAATATAATTATTTGGTAATTAAATACACGTACGTAAGCACTAGTTCAAACATTGTCCTTGAGACAAAAGCGGTGACAGATGACCTTGCGTTTCGCTCCCTTGCGGGCCAAAAACTTGTATCGTGGTAACGAATTTGACAATTCTACACGCTGTATTGTTGTTACTGAAGGAAAAAACCCGGTATATCTGGTAATAAATGAATACCTTCAAAACTTGCATGTCCACCAATTTGAGCAATAAAAGTCGCCATATTTAAGATCCTGCATATCATTTTAAAACCGGGAATATTTAACAAAAAGGTGTATTTAAAGATTTTTTCAGACTGACTTTATTCCGATAATAAAACCCATTCTCCTGCAGGAGTTGTTAAGGAAACGACGGTCGTAATTTCTAATTTAACTTACAGGAATAAATAACCTTCCCTTTATACTGGCTGTACAAACAAATATTTATGATACTTTTCACAGTTTAGCGTAAGTAACTTAGAACTTGGTATAAACGTATTATATTATAGAATTAAACACATTCTAGGTTGATGACTTTAAGGGAGGCCTTTATGCTTTCAGAAAGCACCTGTCTGCAATTAACACATGAAGCTTTCATTACTTGTTTCCATTATGCATAGAGTAGTCCATACCACCTCTTTCTCTTGTAGTCCACACATGTTCTATGTGCTCATACGCAAGTTTTAAGTATTCCAACATTTTCCATATGTTCTCGGCAGGCACCGAATACAAGCATTCTCTCACATATTCCAAAATAAAATATGATAAATCTCCACAGAACTGAGCAACATATGTCTGCCAACCTGCTTTTTCGAACAAAATCGACCTATGTGACGCTTCGTTTCCTAATGAAATAGCGGGGTTGTTTCTGGCATAAAATTTTTTTGGCATAATTTAGTTTTATTGAACTTGTAAACCTATAGTAAAAAATAACCCTCAACGTTTTCTAATATTCCAGCAGTTCGGGTTTTTTTTTTGGTAATTTTTACAGAATATTGTGAATAGACAAATATATAGTTCCAATATATTTTTTATCGTGGCAGTAGTGGCTTTTTCGTTGTATTCATTAATTCTTTTCACCCACATCTACATCTGAATTACAGCGTTATTAAAATATTATCGAACAACCAATACATAAGAAAAGAGAATTATCCTCTTTAAGATAAAACAGATGAATACCAATAGACTGTAACTCTGATATTATCACTACTCTGTTACCTAGATTAAACAAAGAATATGTTTAATAATAAATTATTGGCATCACTTTTGTTGGTGGTTATTATTTTTGATAATGCGACTTATTGTTGTAACTAGGGATGGGTCGATACCAGATTTTCACGATACTCGATACTCGATACCGATACATGATTTTTTCCTCGATACTCGATACCTTCAACATTTCCAGTTTCAATAAATAGGTACATTAAAAATTAAAATTTGAGAGAACTGTCTAATACCAACTAAATTAATTAAGTCTGCATATTTAATGAGACAAAATTTAAGATCATCAGTAGCCTATAATTATTTTTAAACTCTACAATAAAACTAAAATTAGTTTTTTAAACAGTCCACTTACAAGTTTTTGTTTAAAAATACTAGCATTCTCACTTAATTGCAGAATTGCAGAATTACAAAAGTATCGAAAAAGTATCGAACGAGTTTTCTGAAGTATCGTTCGATGCCGATACCATGCAAGTATCGAGAGTATCGAGGTATCGAAAGTATCGAGGACCCATCCCTAGTTGTAACATTTCCTCTCCTAGAAGCTCCTCTCAGCGTAATAAGTAGAGCTTAGAGTCGTGTAAGTCATTGTTTCATTCACTCACGCTGACAGAAGAATGCACTAACTTCAAGCTTACCCGTAAGAGAACCAGCAAATAAAGAGAAAAAATTCGAAGCGGATAAAAAGGGTTAAACGGAAGTTTGAAAGCAAAAATAGAGATGGAAATGTGTTTTTCTCTCTTTTTTGTCGTTTTTTGCCCATATCTATCTAAAATATTTCTATGAAGACTTTTGAGCTTTACTAATAAAAAAAAAAGTTATGAATTCCATTCCAGTAAATGGAAAAATGTGTTCCAAATATATTCAGACTGAAGATCGTTGTCGGGTGAGAGAGAAACAGGGAAGCAAGGATGTGTTTAACTACGACGCCTGTATATATGGCTGTGAATGTGTTTGTGTAAGAAGAAACAGCACCAGTAGAGGGGCGGGTAACTGTCCTCATGAGATTAACATTAACTATACAAGCTCTGGAGTCCAAACAAAACAAGCATTCAGCTCTCAGTATCTTCAAATAATTTTTTACCTTCGCTAGATTAAAAGTACTCGTTGCGCGGGATTTTCCTATCTAGAATTAACAGAGTTATCACATATTTTAAGGGAAAAATATACCTAAATTTGAGGGGAAATTGGTCTCCTGTGTGGAGAAAGTGCAGGGGTCTACAATCTACGAGCCACAATATACCTTCATCCGGCCCAATAGCCGAAAGGAAAATTAATTTTTTTTTAACCCATGTGGAATGTGGTACAAATGTTGTACAATGACAGTATGTATCATGGTCTACTATACCAGTATACTGATGTTCATTTCTTGCTTTTAAGATTCAGATTCAATTTTCTCTATGAAGTGAAATTGTATTTCCAAATATGACATCACAACAAAGATGTGGGCCTAACCAATGGAGATCAAGGATTCCTCTTTAAAATACAAGGAATGTGGGAAGGCAGCATCAACAAGGAGTACGCGAACAGATGAGTTTTCAGTAAAGCCGCTACATCTTGGAGCGCCGAAAAATTCGAGTAATATAAGTAAAAGCGATATTAGCGAAGCGTAGATTTCACGAAAGAATCCATTGGTCATTGGAGCAACGATACAACGATGAAAGAGAGCTCTTTTGGATGAGATTGCCGAATTCTTATATTTATTTATTTGTTTAACCTGGCGGAGTTAAGGCCATAAGGCCTTCTCTACCACTCAGCTAGGAAAAAACATTAAAAACATAATAATAATAATAATAATAATAATAATAATAATAAATTAAAACAAGAAATGATCTACAGTACCTGAATACAAGAAAACTTATATTGAATACAAAGAAAAAAAATCAAATATTAAGTACTTGAATAATATATAAAATGATTAAAATAAAGAAATTAAAAAAAAAGATGAAGACTAAACAAATACATTCTTAGTCAAAATACAATGAAAATTAAATATATATATATATATATATATATATATATATATTTCGTATTATCGAGTAAATAAGATCCATGTGTAGTGTATACGTACATTATATGTTAATGTTTGTTTTGGTACAGCGATTATAGTATCTTTATAATCTTATAGTCGCTCCAATGTGTATAGACTGCCTAACGTTATCGAACGTTAAGTCAGGAGCCAGTTGTCTCACTGCCACATAATTTATTTCCGAATTATGATACATAATTATAAATTCTTTTGCTAAAGCTTGTATTCTGAAGTATACGTGTGAACCAAGTGACTATTCTCTCACGACCACACATCCGTGAAATCTGTCTGGTTGATATTAATTTTCATTCCTCCAGGAAAGAGTTACTTCGCCCTCATAACTCTCATTCTAATATATTCCTTGCTCTATATTTTAACATCTTTTTTTTCTGTCTGTCTGGTATATTAACTGCACTGTTTCTTAAACTATTCATATTTCATTTTCTAAGGAAGAAAGAAAAAAGTAAAAATAATTAGTATTCTGAATTCTTTCGCATACCTTTCTCAACCAGACGAGACACATATATTTCGAAAGGATATGCATAGAAAAGGCACTTTCATACTTTAATAAAGTCAGAAATGAGGTAAAAAGCCTGGAACTTGGAACAGGGAATTCCATCAGCTTTTTAAAGAAACGTGAGAAGCTGAGTATCTCGACTTCTTGGATGATAAATATTTCAGGAATTCCTATTTTGTGTAGTAGATATGCGGGAAGTTAATGAAAAACGAAATTGTGTTACTCCTCTCTCCACCGCGTATTGTAAGTAAACAAAAATTTCCGTTTATGTACAGAATTTTGTGGTAGGAATTCTTAGCTATGGAACCATTCTAGCAAGATTGATTCTATGTTTACATAATTTCGCATCATTCATATAACTTAAAATGATTATGAATTCAGTCCCCAGCATTTAAACGGTGTATTGTATTGTTGCTATGGGTAGACCGTTTTCATATTGTTGCAATATTTCTGAAATGTAAATAAAATTGAAAATAGTATGAGTGTCATTAGGACGCCAGGAGAGATTAGTGTTTTACATTAGTTAAAAATAAAAATTTTGTATACATACTTTTATATTATATTAAATTTAAATATTAAACTTTTCAGAAAGACCCTACTTTTTGTCTGAATTATCTAGTAGGCCTAATATTATTGCATATTTCCAGTTAACAGAATTAATTACTAGGAATAACTGGAATTTCTGTTAAATGTACAAAAGAGTCAAGATGATTAAAGTATTAAAAAAATAATTCAAAGATAACTAGGCCAATTTTGAGGTAGGCTATGCGATAATAAATTCGCATTATTACATGGTTCTGAAAATTTACAATAGAAGTAAAACAAATCGTGCAAATTCGAGAATATATATTATATGTATAAATGTATATATATATATACACACACACACAACCTTATACCCCTTCCAAAAGCTATCCTGGGACCAGATCTCCAACATTACGCGTTCATAAATAAAGCATATCACACACACAGATTAAAACAATGTTTCTCACAATATTTAAAATATCAGTTGTTTATGACATTGTCTGTCCAGTCCTTCTTCTTACGGATTCCCAGATTGTCATTATTAAAAAGATGCATTTCGGCACCTATGATGGCCCATCTTCAGTTCTTATTCAGGAGTTGACGATATGATCCTCTGTCACTCCACCTGATATAATGATACCGTATGATAATGTAATCACTACTGATATAATGATGCAGTAACCATACAGCATCATTATATCAAGTGGCAGTGAAAGAAGATCATATAGTCAACTCAATAAAAACTGAAGATGGGTCATCATTGGTGCTGAAAATAATATGAATGATAATCAGGGATCCAGTAAGAAGAAGGACTGGAATGACAGTATCATAAACAACTGACATTTTAAATATTGTGACATTGTGTGTGTGTGTGTATGATATGTTTTCTTTATGAATGCTTACTGTTCGAGATCCGGTCCCAGGATAGCTTTTAGTAAGGGTGTAAGGTTGTATATATTTTATCAAGTTTTTAATATCGATTACACCTTACTGGAAATGGAATTCATTAATAGTGATTCTTGAGTTAGAAGTAAGAAGTCTTTATCATTTTTTCAATTAATATTTTTTCGTAAGGCGCAAAGTTTATGGGACTCTAGTAAACTGCTCTCCTGGCGCAGTGAAAAGAAAATGTAAGCACGCAAGAATAACATTTCTCGGAATTGCCGCCTTGATTGGTTAGCCTACTATTTTCAAAAGGCAGCCATATGTAATATACAGCTATCGTATAATAGAAATAGTAATTGACGTTTATCCATTCTACGACATCTATGGAAGACACATACGACAAGATGGCAGTGCACTGTGCCTTTTGAATAATCGTCACTGTACAATTAATGATGTGAAGTAAGGAACGTATTTTCCGGAAGGGTTAGAGAACCACATGCCGTACTGAGAAATGCTGTCTTGGAGAATAAATGTGCTAAGGAAGTTATGTAAATTCCATAAGTTAATGGAGTAAAGCATACGTAAGTGACAGACATAAGGGAACGGAATTCCTTACACTTGCTCTGGCATGGCAATATGAACATTATCAAAGCTGGGTAAATGCATCCTCGTTGTTTCGACAATAAACATCACGCCATTATTTATTATTTATAAGAGAATACGTACTGGCGCTGAGCATAAATTATGAGATATACAAAAGATCCAGATAATTAGTTTCTTATTGCTGTTAAGAGTGGTATCCAGATGTACAGAGACGCCTGCCTGGCACCATTCTTTTATACATAATTTCTCTGTACAGATAGCTTGATGATCTGGCATGGCATTATTTTCATTATTTCACTTTACTTTTTCTCGTAATCTACGAGGGCCGTCCACAAAGTAAGTTTCCCTAGGGTCGTTTACAGAAACAAAACAAAATTTCATGGAAATATTTATTGCAACAGATATAGCAAGTGTTCAGCTATTTTTCAACATATTCGCCACAGGAATTGAGACATTTGTCATACCGTAAGACCAGCTTTTTAACACTCGTGTCGTAGAAGTCTGCCGCCGGGATTTCAACCACTGTGTGACAACCATCTCCGCTTCTCTGTCATTCTCTGTCATTTATTGAGGTGTAGGAAAAGATGAAAATCACTGGGAGCGAGGTCCGTGCTGTAGGGTGGGTGTTGAAATATCTCCTAGCCGAAATTTTGCAGCAGACTTACAGGGAGGTGTTTAATCCTCCACCCTACAGCTCGGACCGCGCACCCAGAGATGTTCATCTTTTGCCACACCTCAAGAAATAACAGTGAATGTCAGAGATTGGTAGAGATTGATAGATAAACGGAGAAGGTTATCACACAGTTCAAATCCCAGGCAGCAGATTTCTAAGGCACGTGTATTCAAAATTTGGCCTCACGGTATGCCAAATGTCTCAATTCCGGTGGCAATATGTTGAAAAATAACTGAACACTTGGTGTATCTGTTACAATAAATGTTTCCATTAAATTGTGTTTTGTTTCCGTTAATAGCCTGTGGGGAAGTTACTTTATGGACGCGCCTTGTATTTATAAAGAGATTCATAGGGGCCGTGGTTAGTTGTCTAGTGGCAAAGTTTGGTAGGGTCATGAGGTCCAACGCTTTTGTGTATTTCACAGATTATTGATACTGAGATAAATAATCACCTACAAGGTTACCGTACAAGTTTTGACAAGTCACTACTTTTTTCTACGGTAATGCGGGTCAGGCAACGAATTTTAAATTATACAATTGGAGAGTCATATGCTAATGTTAATTAATGGCTTTTGAACGACATAGAGATCTGTATTGGGATAGAGAAGAAGGCAATCTTTCGTTAAAACTGTGTTTATTTCTCAATTTACAACATGTAAAATGTCGACCTCGATCCAGAATTTAAAGTTCCATTGCGTGGGGTACGTTTTCGGACACGTGAAGACATTGTCACAGCAATGAAACGTGAAATCAGCAGATTCTACCATTGTGAGGCTTCAGGTTAGTTGACATCTTCCACATATTTGGTAGTTTGGATTCCTTGGTAGATTACTTCGAAGGTCTGTATATGCCATACGTATTCATACGCGTGTATGTATCCTATGAGATTTAGTTGCTGTAGTTAAAAGTATAAACATATTTGTAATGAACGATTGATGGTTCTTATTTTTTTTCTATCCTACTACAGGTCACTTATGTTTTTTCCGAATTCACACATTAAACATTAGCATAGACTGTTAGACCGACAACTTTATACTACACAATTCCTTATCCCTTAGAAAAATAGTGCCATGACTTTTGCAGTAACCCTCGTACAAAGCATATTAAGCGGGTAATTCCTTTCTATATTCATTAGCCGTCGTTAGTGGTTTGGCCCGATCCAAAGCGTTCCTGAAAAAGTTAGAGTCAACCATGCATTTCTACAGTGTGTCCCACGCAAGAGTTGGCCAATGAAGCGGGTTTCTGCGTCGCGGCTGGCACAGCTCCAACTCCCGAGCGATCGGGTGAAATATGTACGCAAATAATGCCGCGGCTGGTGTAATGATTCAGGTTATCACATTTACAGTTAAAATTACAACGAAAATAACCACGTACCTCACAAGAGATGTTGGAAATGTTCTCCTCATGCATAAGCACAACATTGACACCTTTTTTAGGGAATTTTCTTTCACGCGCCTAAGTTCAGCTTCCGAGATAGAGTTAATTTATCTTGTGATGTTGTCTTTAAGTTCTTCTTGTGTATGGGAAATTGACCTATACACTTTATTTTTAAAGTTTCCCCATAAATAATATTTACATACTGTTAGAAGAACTTGATGACAATATCACATAGGCCTATCACAAGAGAAAGTAACTCTGTCTCGGAAGCTGAACTTATGCGCGTGAAAGAAAATTTCCTAAAAAGGTGCCAGTATTGTCTGGATGCAAGAGGAGAACATTTCCATCACCTCTTGTGATGAAGTACGTGGTTATTTTCATTGTAATTTTAACTGTAAATGTGATAACGTGAATCATTACATCAACCGCGGCATTATTTGCGTAGATATTTCACCCGATCGCTCGGGAGTTGGAGCTGTGCCAGCCGCGACGCAGAAACCCGCATCATTGGCCAACTCTTGCGTGGGACTCACTGTATAAATAGACATTGCTTCTATTCCAAGATTATAATAATGTAAACTTTTTATATGCAATTGGCATTATTGTATAAGGAAAGTAAATTTCACCTTTTTGTGGTAGTCTAATACTTACTTGCGTTTTCTTGTATTGTGCATTTGTATATCACCATTGACTTTTTTTCGCTATGTAACTCAATATTTACTTTAAAAGAAGAGAAGGCTGATAATAATCTTCTCCCATGTTTGTAGTTTAAGTTCGCAGACAGGAAACTATTTTATGATCTGGTTTACGTTTCATAGAAACCGTTCAACAATTGACGGATGTTACTGCTTTTCTATGAAACATAAAGTTTCCGTATAATATCCTATCACTATAAAAATAATAGTGCGAGATGTTGTTACACACATATCAGAACATCAAGTTTTATGTTTATTGAAATGTGTTTCTCAAAGATCAAATACGTTGTCTTGTAGCCTACATTTTAAATGTCAGGATTAATATAATATCTGGTTCGAGACAATTCTCAATTCTCACAGTAACTAACAGCTTGTTTTGAAAATAATATTGAAGTGCTTCTCTGCAACATAATTAAAGGCCTACACATCTTACAACAAAATTTGTTATACCATGAAATAATGAGATTTGATGTTTTTTCTTACTACAACATAATTT
This sequence comes from Ectobius pallidus, assembly GCA_964059195.1. Classification (NCBI taxonomy): domain Eukaryota; kingdom Metazoa; phylum Arthropoda; class Insecta; order Blattodea; family Ectobiidae; genus Ectobius; species Ectobius pallidus. The sequence continues at coordinate 64,821,382 of CAXKWD010000004.1, forward strand.
GTTATACCATGACATAATGCGATTTGAATGTTTTTCTTACACAGTTACTAAAAATATAGGCTAACATAAGATTACGATGCTCAAGTTTACTCATATTTCATTGCCTATAAGCCTATTCAGATTTCACAATATTTGAGACTTGTACAATTAATGTTTGCGTATTGTTGCTAGTTGTGGGCACTTCTTCAATTTGGTGATACTAGGCATCTATTTTTCTTGCATTCCGACCACCGTTTTCAGAACCACTACATTAAAATGTGGCAGTATACGCTATAAGCAGCCAGATTTGCGTCAGTTCTGTAAATTGAGTTATTTGTATCACTTTCGAATGGGGAAACCTTTATCACTTTCGTTAACTCGGTTCCAAAATTTAAAATACAAGATACAGACAACCATTAAAATTTCAAGTTTCGAGGGCCTGGACACAAGAAAAATACACAAAAAAATTACTTACTGTTTAAATCGATACTGTTTGATAAGTGTTGCGGTCAGTTGTTTTCGAGTTCTAGTTAGGGATGGATCTCCTCTCAAGTAGTGCTTGTTATATTGTCTTGCATGGTGCAGAGTATGCTATTTTTTATGTGTGAAGTTTTAAATGAGGCTCTTATCTTCCTGTATTCGAAAAAATGCTTGGTGTATCGGTACTGGTATTTTATATCCTAACCATCCATCAGGACAAAAAGCTTGTTTTGAAAATGGATAGTAACCAAATATTTATAATCGGCAGTTCAAGAAAATTATATTTTAATATTATTTATAATGTAGCTAATTATATGAAAGACAGAGAGAATTTATTTATTTTAAAATGTAGCTTAGCTATCGATAATTTTAAAATGAGTGCAAGGATGATTCACAGTCAGACATATATTTCGCAAAAACTTCTTCTGAATTGGATTCGCAATATGATTGGCAAAAATAACTAGTCGCCAGAGTAAATCGGCCTAAATGACCACTTACCTGTTGAAGCTGGCTCCTCCCAGCATATTCCCGCGAGCATAGAAAATTTCCAGGTTTCTTTTGTAACTTAATGACCTATATGGTAGAAATATCATTATTTATAATAACAGAGAGAATCTAAAACTGTCATTACAAGTGATCAAATCGTTGCTCGGTACAGTTACCGCATAAAGCAAGTAAATAGTATAGCATGTCAAAAATGCAGTAACCAGTAATAGCTGTCTTTTCGATCAATATTTTCGATGTTTATGAATCATGATGAATAGCAACGGATATCTTCTATAGCCATTATACTGCGTAAAGCGTAAGTTATTCTTCGTTATGCGTGCAATGTTTTTGTCTCCAAATCTTCCAGTCCCACTAATGATCAGTGTTATTCTGACACTAGATTGCTTTGAAAAATGTCATTAGTAAATAGAACTAGTCTCTTACAATAAAAGACAAGCTAAATGTACGCTACGAATCCAGTGTGTGCCTGGTCATAGTCTTCTATTTTATTTCGCCTTTATCTAGTATAGATTAGACCTACTAATCCGTGGAATGATAATTTTAGTCCGTTCATTATTTATGCTCTCTGCTCTTCATTAAAATTAATATGTCTCTCCTGTTTAGATTTAAAACCTATCCGATTACGTTCTCTCTTTTCTTTCTTTTTATTTCTACTTAAGTGACTTTGCAACATTGTCAGCTCTTCAGATCAGACTTGACACTAAGTTATTAATGTTCTGATAAATTATTTATTCTGTTTAACTACAGGCTTACTTTTACTGTTCAACTAAAATTTTTCAGTAAATCATATATCAATAATTAATAATTTTCTCTATTTAGTATTAAGTTAAGATTACTGTCATTCTTTCTATGCATTGTGTTTATCTCTGGTCGTGTGGAAAAGGAGACCCTAAGATCTTAACTGTAACAGGAAAAATATAACTGTTGTATTTCTGTACTATTATTATTGCTATTATTTTTTTTATTATTAATGAGATGTATCTTAGTCTTGCTATCTGCCTTTGAAGTATAAGGGATAGTGGAAGCAGAATTCAAATTATATCTTTATCATTATATTTCATGGGTAGTAAGAGCAGTAGAAAATTCTCATTATTAGTGTTTATAATAATATTTATGTTCAATTTATTGTTATAATTCTTACTGTTATTATCATTATCATCATCATCATCTACACTATTAGGCCTACTGTTACTTCTGCAGTCTCGTGAATAATATATTTTTCGCACTGTTGCCATATTTTAAAACTGATTACGCGTGTTAGTTCAATTTGCCAACACTAACACTTTGGGCTGCTGTAAGTCTAGTTTTATGATGAAAAATGAGATATGAAGCGTACGTATTGCGATATAATTATAAATAGACTGGGAGTGACATAGCCAGACATGGGACGTCTCTCATAATATGACACATGCTAACACGCAGCACATGTTCCACACTGACTGGGGAATCCTAAAATATGTGTATGTTAATAAAAAACTAGATGAAGGGGAGAAAACACTTTTCGAAAGGTGGCATGTTTAATATTCAGACGTAGGTGGAAGAAGACGTTCAACTGTGGAAAATCAAGTTTAAGAATACCATATGGCTTGGGTTATATTTATATTGTTAACCTGTGAATACTCTCCCCAAGACTAAATGTCTTTATTAATGTTTTACTTAACTCATTAGCTTTCTTCGTGTATTAGACTACCACAATTTTTATACATTATCATTTATGTATGATTTTTTATTGCTACTTTCCACCATTATTTCTATGTTTTCTATTTCTGTGTTTTCTATTTCTATTCACCATGTTTTCTTTTCATGATATTTTATATGAACGTTTAAGAAGTAAGTATTAGGGATTTCCTTCCATTTTATGAATGGTCTAAATTCAAATAAAGGACGACAGGAAATATAAACAAATCTTACATGCGTCAGATGCAGTGTCCTCGCTTCCTATCACCGCTAGAGTTAAGCGGCCGTTTAGCAGAAGTTAGCATTACGCCAAATTCAATCGCTTTCCATCGAAATAGAAAACTTCCTAAATTATGAACACACTTCTAATAGCGTCGACCATCATTGTCAATATACACTGCATTTGAAAATGCAAGCATAACGCTTCTGATACTTAAGAGATTGAAGAATTTTATTATTATTTTCGCAGTTCCATAGAATGGTCAATGGTACAACCAGGGTGTTATAAAGTTCTTACTGATTATCGGTATGAATACTGAAGAACATAGAGAAGTATATTATATTAAACGATTAACCCTTTCGTGGCTGTACTACTATATTAATATAAGCAAGCTCTAAGCTTGAAATCGCCAAGGAACATTTGAGTTAAGAGCTGAATCACACGATTGATAATTCTAACATGTGAACAAAAATCGTCATATTTTGTATGAAACAATACTGTATTAATAATGGGCCTGTCTTTTTATACATTTTGTGACCTGATGTAGCATTGAAAAGATGCTGTGATGACAAAATGAAATTTTAACGAAGAGAAATTGTTAATATGAGACAAGAAAAATGGGTACACATCATTCTTCTCCACATACGAAGTAAATTTACACATGATTCACTGGAGCATCAATCTGGAAGACATAAATATTTTATTTGTACAATTTTGGATAACGTACTTGTACGTAATATATTTCGATTGGGGTATGTCTGAATATGTGTGATTGGAGGGGTGACATACAGCTTAAATCTTGACTAAGTCTTCCAAAGAGACCTCTTTAAAAAGCATGATTCTACAGTTTATTCTCAAAAGTTTCGTGGAGATGAGGGGTCGACTTACCGCCTACGTAGGCCCTGATAAACGAGAAGTGGAGTAATATATGGACCGTAATTTATACCAAGGCCCCTTTTTAAGTGTGTAACGTGCTGAAGTGTAAAGGTGCTTCTTCTGTCCTCTTAGGTACACATATTAAAATAACGCTACTAGATGAAATAAGTTCTGAATTAGATTATAGTTTGAACATTCGAAACAGAAACTAAATGGTTTTAGCTAATGCATATGTTCAAACTTCGATTGCAATTAATTTAGTTATTATTTATTTCGGTTATTACGGTTGCGAGTTTGGAAGTCTCGATGGGGATGCCCTCAGCATCATTTGTTTAACTGAGGAAATCTTGATAAAGAGTCAGTGGACCCTTTAAGAACATGCGTTAGCTAACGAATATGGGATTCGGCATGCTGATCACTTTCCCCTCAATCTACAATGTACCAATGAAGACAGGCAGATAACGCAGTATAGGATGGAATCCCTCGTTCCTCAATAGAAGTTTCACGAGTATTTCATTATCTCTGTAACTAAAACTAATTTATCTTAGGGATTGAAATGTTACACTCGAGGGATGCGAGTTCAAACCCGGGTATGGGTGTAAAGCTTTTCCCAGCAAGATAATGGGCGGTTATCTACACCACTATACTTTCAAATTATACTTTTTATTTCCTCCTGTTCCTATTTCAATACGGTATATCCTTCAATTAAAGGAATTTTGAATTATACTTAAAGAGATCGAGAGGTTAAAATTTGCTAGGAATGGCATATAGCCTGAAGCCTGTCAAGTGCCGATGGTCTACAGATGATTGAGCTTTATGTAATAACTTGATGTATAACTCTCGTCAATGCATTTGATTTTCATTGATAATAAATTATTATAGGTTATAGATTGAACCTTATTTAACAATGTATAGGATTTTTTCCCAGCCCTATATAGACTTATGGTTAGGTCAACAAGAAAAATCACACGAAATTTGAAGATTCTTTATCTTTTAATTCCTGCACAAGCATTATAAAAACATTTTAATCAATTTGAAACAGGTTTTTTGAGAAAAAGAAAATAAACATAATTTCTTACATGTTTACCTTCAGTTCATAAGAATGTAGATTCACATCTTTTCAGAAAATAAGAGCGCTTGAAGGATCTCTTGACGTAAATTGGAGAACCTCTGTATATTTAAGAAATTCATTTTCTAAAGAGTGTTTATAATGGTTTTCTTAAGTAACTCTTAATCTATTTTTAATACCCGTCTATTAGATGAAGTTTGGTTTTCATCTTTGATTAAACTCTGTCCGAGAAATGCTTAGATGGGCAAGAGAAATAGATGAATATGGGTGGAGCATGCATGAAGGTGTGTATAAGGGATTTTTAATAACGTTTGATGCTTCATATAACTTAATTACACTTTCAGCCTTCAGAAAATACGTTTTAACACTGCAGCGTGATTCTTAATCAAACTATCCCGATCTATCAACTTTCTAGCCATTTTTCAACTCACGACTATACATACAAAATTAACAATGACAAAAAACACTGAAAAATAAAAAAAGTGAACACCACATCGAAGCGAGAGATAGCAAGCGGAGTTAGCCATCCAAATGTTACATCATGTAGAAAATAACTTGAAATGGTATCACGTTCGACGATAAACATATGTTTTCTTTTTTTGGTTATCATCCATTTTCATTTCTTCACAAAGATTAAAGGAAAAAGACAAGGAAAAATTTGAGAGGGAAAGAAGGAAAGATAATAATATAATGGAAATACAAGACGCAAAAAATGACAGTCGAATCTTCTTGCCCTGATGCTAGTCGTTGCATGTATAAGTGGCACATGTTTCTGCCTGACGAATGTCTGTGTTTTATTGCGAAAATGACTAAGCTTGCGTCAAAAAAAATTCATATTGTCTTACAAATTATAATGTGGAATTAGAATATAACATGGTAAAGCTAATGCAAGTTTCGTTACCAATATTTGAAATTATTATAGTTGCACTTCCATATTCATGTTAAAATTTCTTGGAATAACTGGTTTTTAGTATCTTTTGCGACTATTTATTCTTCTTCATCTGCTGCTGCTACTCCTCCTCCTTCTCCTCCACCTCCATGTCTTCCTCCTTTAGGCCTACTTGTTAATACCGGGAGCCTGTTCAGTAAACGGCTGGTGGGGTGGTGTGGCCTATTCCACGAATGCTCCTCTGGGGTAGTGCCAAGGTGAAGAGCCCTCAAATGTGAGTTAATGATTTCTGAAGATAGCTTTACAGTATTCAGATCTACAGTATAAGGTTGATCCTGAATCACAGAGATCTTAGAATAATATTCTTATGGGTATTAATACTACTATGATAGAATTTCCCGTGAAACTTATATGTAATTTATAATTACTAACCTTTTCAGAGCGTAAATATATAGACTTCTATAAGCAATTATTAAGTCAAATCATCAGAGGTCTCTAACTTTGAAATCACCAAGAACAATTAAGTAAAACAGCTGGTTCGTGTGAATGACAGTTATAACATACCAATAAAAAAGCCTCACATTTTATAATGAAAGATTCCTCTATTAATGTTACAACGTTTATACAGTCTTGAGGTGACGCATTTATACGACAGTAGCAGTGAAAGGGTCAAGTTATACTTTTTCCTCAAGGGAATTCTTCAGATCAATTAGACTAAGTATATTCGGAACAGGGTTGTTACAGAACCACGATGGCAAAGTCTTATTAATTATAGCCTATGTTATACAGAGAGGACTAATATTTGTAAAGAAACGTAATATTTTAGCTGTCACGTCCTTAAGAAGCCATGCATTTTGAAAAGAGACCCATTTTCTTGGGTCGGAAATGAAATTTAGTGTTCCGTACATGCATTAAGAATTTAGTACAAACTTCTTGTTGGCACTATTGGAATTTTACAGTTTATTATTCTCCTTGCATGTTCTGTCAACTTATTGCTTTTCAACAAATCCAACATAATCATACCAAATTTTGCAAGATTGGACTATCAATGGCAAGGAAATATGAATAAAGTATAAGAAAAGCAATTTGAACTGCTAGAGTAAATCGACACAGCATGTCTAGAAAATAAGAGTTCAATTGTAAACTCTCAATTGCAGGAAAAAATATTTCTTGTAAATTGAAAGAAAATGGAAAGAATAAAAGTTAAATTTCAACATTTGAAAAAATGTTGTACTAAATTGGCTAAACATGAACGGAAATTGTACGCTATTTCTCCACCAAAATATGAAATCTAACTTTCCAGTTGTAAAGATCCTTCAGGACGTGTCAGGCAACATAAGTTCCTTCAACAAAAAAGTTCCTGTCTGTATGACTTGTAATTTCTCCTAGCTTTTCGGTGAGGTCCTGTAGCACTTCGTGTATAAACCATAGATTTTTCACATTAAAGAGTTGCCTAGATGGGGCACCACCACCAATATCATCGTCATCATCAGTATCATTATCACCACCATCAATGTAAGCATCGTCAGTTTGACTTTGGACAACATCATAACCTGTGTAACTATTATTACAGGTAACTTTCTACAGTCGCTTCTATCATTTGGTTGTTTTATTTCCTTTTTATTACATGCATAGGCTAGTAAACCTACTGTTAATATTGTAGTAGGCCTATATACAATTATATATATTTGTGTATTTATTTCTTATTTTATTTTATAGATCTCTGGACAATAAAGGTCTTTCAGGTTTATTGACTTTCCATTTATGAAAAATGCAGGGTTAACCAAATTCCAATCCTGAATTTCCTCTGTGATTGGGGAAACCCCCACGGAAAAAGGAACCCAAGAATTTCGAATGCAAGTCCATGAGACAACAGTCTCTTCCACCTCGCTTGTTTTCATTATTAATGCTGTCATGAACTTCATAGTCGATGACCACTACCGTCAATGCTATCACCATCAAAGAAGTCATTAAAGTTATTGTAATCATCATAATCAACAACAGTTTGTACTTGTTTTTCATCACGATTGCACTGCGTTTAATTGCAGCGCATATTAGTACACTCTCTGGTACGGTGGTTTCAGACACGTCTGTTGTTCTCGTAAATCTTCATATCCCGTCCTATTAGCTCGATGATAATAGAAATGAAGTAAAAAATAGGCGCATACGCTCGTGCCGGAATATAGATAAATAAGGAAGCCTTAAAAAAAAGCTTCGCGTCACGGTTAACCAGGTAAATACAGATCGCGTTGCTTACCACAAGTCACTGAGCATCAGCTCTGTTAACTCAAGTAATTGAGAAGCAATGTTATTAACACTTAACACATCTGCCTTCCATTTCTTTAATGGTTTCCAAGCTCTAAGTACAAGCAAAAAGCGTTCTCACGACAGTAGTTATGATGTCATCTCATAAAGGACACACCAAAGCCTTCCTGTTGAAACCTTCCTTAAAATTTTGGTAACAAAATAGTTATACGCGTTGTAAGTTCACGTGTATGAAATTAGATTCGTCTTTCCAGAGTTAGTGTTCTGAAATCGAGAACGGTTCCCAACCTGGGGTCTGTGAAGATTTAATTTAATTTAATTTAATTTAGATATTCTATTTACTCTAAAATGTTCATAAATTTCATAACAGGTTCTGTAGGGAAGATATGAAGCTACCGCTGCTTGATGCAGACACAGATCAGTGACTGTCTAAATATATTAAATAAGGATGGACATGCTTTCATTTCAACCCTCGCCTAACTCTTCATTTTCTTCTTTGAAAAAGGGAAAGCAATTGCAATGTCACGTTTTGTATTCACTGTGTTGTGATAAGCTGTTTAATTCTTGTGCCCTTTGGTGTAACTGATTTTTCCTAGATAATTTGCATATGGATTGATGGTTAAAATTTACGGATGTAGTATGTCTTAAATATTGATTAGATCTCGCGGAACTTACTTTACATGACGTTATAGTTTAGTAGGATATCATGTTGTTTAAGTAAGGTACACATAAAAAAATTTACAGGATAGGCCTATATGCCAAATGGCATATAACACATGTGGCATTACATATATCAATGGCCACAACCTCCAGTACATTCCCAATTAACTGCTTCAAATGGTAGCGGAATCCACAGTTTACTTCCCTTTCGTTGATTCTGCAGTATAAGCGGTCAGTACAAATTTCCGATTTGGCACACTTTTCAAATAACGAATTACTGCCAAGAAAACAGTTCTCTTCATGTATTTTTAGTAGTAGACATTATTGTACAATAGGTTTTATTATATAGTAGATCTTTGCCTGTAGACATTGTAATATAACATATAGGCCTAGTAAAAATTTTGTTGTAGACTTTTCACTTTTATAGACCTCTTTTGAAGTAAGCTTACTTTTCTTAGACCATCCTTCTCTTGGACCTAAGATCAGTAGAAATGTAGTTTTATTATACAAAATGTAATATCAAATTGGATTAAATATCATTTATGGGGGGTACAAAGGAAAAATTCAAAGGTAGCCGGCCCTGACACTTTAAAGACCGGGAACTTACTGCTGTATAGTCAGCGCGAAATGTTTTAGAGTTTAAGACAGTAAAATGGGTTGAAAATACGAGCTCTAGAACCGGCCCAGAAGTAAACAAGTATGTCTGTCTCATTCTAGAGCATTACTTCTATCTACGTAAGAGAGAGAGACAGGCGCTTGCTTACTTTGGGCCGGTTCTAGACTGGACAGTACCTACCCATCCATCATCCTCTCAAGACTTTAATCTCCTTATGGCTGTACCAGTCGATTATACACAGCTTTCTGTTCCAAAGTTCGCAGTTTCGATCCTGGTGCAGGTGACAGTTAGTGTATAAATGTTCTATCGGCTATATAAAACAACTGCACGCCAAAATTCCGTCACACCAGCAAGGAATACTCGTAAAAGCAACGTAGTCATTTAAAAACAACAAAATGTTATAAAGAAACTAGTAGGTCTGTAGTTTTCCTGCTAACGACATTTTTCTCTGTGACTAGGGCAGAGAAAGTAATCTTGTCTTTATACGAGGGGTATTCCGAAAGTAAGTTTCGTCAATGTATGGCAGGAGCGGCGTATTCACCAGGGGAACCAAACAAACGCCAGACGAATCCCCACCCGTGGCTGGTTCCACGACGGAAGTGGCGTCAGCGGAGGAGGCATGACGCATGCGCACTGCGCCGTAGAAGAGCGAGTCGCAGCAGACTGGCGTGCCCGCGGGTATTAGTGTACCGCTCACGATGGCACGAGAGATTTGGCGCCACTGACATGTACCGCTATCTCCCCTCTTTCAAACGAGCCATTGCTGCAGCCGCTGAACCTTTTATTGTCCGAGATAGAGCTGTTTGAAATTGATCTCCCGATTTCCGTCCCCGCAAAGTGCGGCCTCCACGAACCCATCTCGCACAAACCTTATGGAACATCAATTTGTCACTCAAAATGGTCTGTATGGAACCTTTAGTAATGTCAGGAAGCTGAGGTGGAGCAGGCTGTGCGCCAATTCCTTGCATCGCAGGGCACCGCGTTTTACCACAGTGGGTTCTTCAAACTGATCGCACGCTACGACAAATGTCTCAATGTCGCTGGCGACTATGTCGAAAAATAGTGCACGGTGTATAGTTCATGCTACCATGCTGTATTGCTTTTGGGTCAATAAAGTGTCCGTGTGACAAACTGACGAAACTTACTTTCGGAATACCCCTCGTATTTAAGTTTATAATAGGTTGAGTTAACTACAACAAATCACACTGTACCAGACTTTCTTTGTTTATTAAGGCAAGAACAACAAAATCTGTACCATAAATTTTCTGATACCACAACGCAAATTATACAAGTTAGTCTAATAAAATTGTGACAATAAGTGGACATTAGGTGTACAAAGGTCCGAAAATGTAAATGATCATGCAAGAACTCAATGCTGAAAATGTGTAGACTACTGGTAACATAATTCGTATTAAGTTATTTACTACGTGTTAGGCTGGCAGAGACTATAGTTCGATTATTTCATGACTACCTTTAAATAACATGTTTTGCTTGTTTATTTTTAAATTAATGTAGCTATATAAGTTATTTGTTTTTTTCACGTTGTTCAAAAGTAAATAAATAAAGGAAAAAATTAAAAAGAAAAACGTTCATAGTGTGCTATGTATTTGATACGAAAGTGGCATACACCAGACAATGACTCTTAAATCAATCTTTGTTTGTCTGTCTAAAAAATAGTAGATCCCATAGAATGGTGTTCGTCAGCAATTCTCAGCATTAATTTTTAGAAAGATCCGGGTCTTAGAAAATAAACTATTCATTAACTGCTGAGTAATATAATCCAAATCTCTTTCTAACGGATTTAATTTTATAAACACAATTCCGGAGTAAAAGAATGAACAGAAGGGTCAAGTTTGGCGTACAGGTCTCGCTAACTTATGGGTTGCAATTGCATGAGTTTTTCATTTTTATTGTTTAACGGGAATGGTAATTAATAAGGTAGGCTATCAACTGAAATATCTCTCTGCTGATAAAAACATTTCTAATTTAATAAAAAAATCGATCTGCGTTTTATTTTTGCGGTAATGGTAATGCGGGTAATTGGTTTTCTTAGAAAACAAATAATTTATTTTCATATTACGTCACATATGAAACCAGTTTCCTTAAAATGTTATTGGAATCTTAATTTCGTAATATTACAACCAGTATTTTCTAATTTACAATTTCTATTACTTATCTTTTACCTATCCTAAATATCTTCTTGAGTCAGAATAATTTCTGAATTTACCCGTTTCTAAAAGCCTAATAGGTAGACTAATTACTAGTTACAGAACTTCCCTGAATGCGAACTTTGCTCATTCCGAATGGCTGGTATGAGTATTATACTTGTAATTTACTGTTTTGTATATGTAACTCTACAAAAATAGGTATTTTCATTTGTCATGGTCTCTGGAAAACAGACAAACGTCTTGGCTTACTATGGCATTATTTATAAATATTTAATTTCTTTTGTTAAAGGATACGAGTAAATGTTAAATAACAGACTCGCATTTACGAGTTAACCAGAAATATGAACTCATTGTTATGGATAATCTTTCATTATTACTAGAAGATCGTAAACAGTATAGCTTACTGCTTTATTGCTATATCACCTTGACTTTATAGTGCATTAAAGTGGCCAGTTACTCAATGAAATTAAAGATGTTATCAGTTCTTGAGAAATGTTCTTTATTTCAATCGTTTTATTTATAATGCTACTGACTTTTATCACTTATCAGGCATTGTCTTTCTTCAGTTTTCTTTGATTCTCTTCTTCGGTGTGAAAAGAAAATCATCAGATTTTGTATTTGAATAAATTATTCAATTTATATGCTGGGCTAGCATGAGTGCAATCTGCTCTCGCAATACTGTATCTACAAAAGTAATATTTCAGGTGATATTGCTATTACAATTAAAATTACTTGAACTTGGAGTTCGTATCGAGTCTCCCTGCAACCCGGCGCCCCGGATTCGATTCACGGGCGGGTCAAGTATTTTTCAGTAACAGGAAATTTTCGAAATCAGGACTGGTTGTTGTGAAGTTTCTTCAACCCCATCCGGCGAGAGGCAAGGGCAAATCTCCGCGCTATCACCGTTGCTGAAAGAGCCTTGAGCGAGTCATGGTCATTTTCCCATGGCTTCGTTCCGGGACTCAACCTGCCTTCGGCTGAATATCATCGTCATACTGACGTTGCCTAGCGTTTTTAAAAATTGAAGATCGCAATTTTCGAGGTTTTCTAAAAACTGCTTAAAGACTTTTCCGAGTTTATATAGAGAACATAACAGAAGAAAAAAAAAACTACATAATATCTTTATACATTATTCTTCCCATGAATCATTAGACCGTCTGTGCTATAACTAATAGTACAAGAAGAAACACAAAGTATTAAAAACTAATTAACACATTAACAAAACGCGCAAACAAACAGAAATATCGGATACAAAAAGATTTAATCACACCATCCTATTTTACATCCTGATATCTGTATAGCTCTAATGAAATAGGCTACTCTCCCTCTTACCCCCTCCCACCCACTCGGTCAGTTCCATCCTAACCTATCTTACTTTTACACAATACTGTAAATACATAAACACCCATATACACAGTTTTGCTTATTGCATGGATTTTGGAATCATTCATGTAACTTACTTCTCGGAAAAATAGAATTGTTTATTAGTTTTCTCTCTTCAAATTTACGAAGATAATGCAGTACCTAGGCCACTGTTGCAATCAAGAGGTTTGCTATATCAGAGTAGAAATTACTGTGTTTCCCTCGGAATTTCCAAGTGTAGTAATTGGAAAGGACACCGGGCGCGGTTGCTGCACTTCTTTTGTTCCATTTGTTTTTTGCTTTTTTCATCCGTTCATATTGCTTTTTGTTATTATTTCAAGTTTGATTTTCTCTATGCTTACCAAAGTATAGTTTGTTTCCAGCGGAATGAGAAATTATTGTGACTCTTGGCGGTATATTATGATTAATGTTGTGTTACGATGTCAGACCAATAATTATACAAAATTGAAACATGGAAATTTATGCCTTGTACCTTATTACGAGAAAAGAAATAACCTGGTGGTATTAATAAGAATAAAAATGCAATATTATAGGTTGATGGTTAAATTGCTGACTTAGATGAAAAACTAAAGTGAGTTTTCTCATACTAAATACGTACTTTTGGTTTTTGGGAAGCCATTCTTGAACCTGTTATAGGTAATTATCTTAAGGCTGTCACTTAACGAAGTACTGGGAAAGCACTTAAAACAAAGTATATAGTACTTAGAAGCAATGAACCTTGAAACCTTTACTTTAATGAGTATCGAAACTATGTGAAAATGGCCAAAAATGTACGCTTTGGAGATATTAAATGCCTTCAAACTTGAAATTAATTGATCTTCTACGGACCGAATTTCCAAATACTTAGCATCATAATCTATTAGTTCTTGCGGTTTAATGAGAATAGGTAGATGAGGTAGTCTTACAGATTACCCAATGAAGAGACTATAAAGCAGGTTTTTAAACTTAAAGCCGGAATTAATACAAAAAATAGTATATCTTCTTTTAAAACTCATATCAACGCCACAATTATCTAAAATACATGCTTTCTTATAAAAGTTGTTCTTTCAAAGAAGTTCCGTACATAGACCTATGTTTGTTATTATGAATTTTCGGAATAAAGTAATCCAAATTTATTTTATTTTTGTAATATTTTTGCCAGTGGACCGATCGAATATTACAAAAATCTGCTCATGGTTGATTTTACGGTTACTTTAACGACGGTAGTTTACTGCAACTTAGATCTGTGACCGTCGCCTAAGTGCCGGAATTTTGTCCCACGGGACTGTCACTTTTATGCGAATGGTATAGTGATATAATTTTAGTCATAATTTTATTCTTCCTTGCAAATAAAAAAACGCACCTCTTTATAGTTGTTCCAAAAGTATTATCTGTTTTGAATGAAACTGTTGCGAAAAATGATCTGAACTCTTCTTTATTGTAAATTCGCCTGTCTTTAAGAACCTCGTTTTCATGTTCGTATTACCAGAATTTAATAAAACATCCTTTCAAACACCTATTGTCTTATATGCACTTTTGAACATGATAGAAATCTTGAAAATATTGTTCATAAGATATTTAGCTCAGAATACGAGTTCAGAATACGAAATGAGAACCTTAAGTAGCCTACAATATTTTTATGGACCTATTGAAACAAATGTATAACTTTAATGTTCTTAGCTCTTAAGAAGCTGAATGTTCCGTTTCCTACAAATAACTTAAGAAAATACATTTTTACATTTTGTATATGTCAACCTTACCATTTTCATGTGCCGAATGTCCAAAATCTAGGAGCCTCAACCTCCTGGAACCCTCTGGGCCTCCATGGCCTGTATAGGGATCACTTTACCTTATATGTCAATTGAGAACTACGAGTACATTGCTTCTGTGTTCTATAATTATGTCAGTATTTCAAAGGACAGGATTCCCCAATCCCAACATTATATACCCTTTTGTTCTGTAGCGTATCATTGTTTGAAGAATTAATTTACCTGAATTATCAGTACAGGCAGTAACTTAATTGTTTCCTGTCTGAAATTCAATAACGAATTTTTAGCATTTAATACAAGTTTCGAGGTGCCCTAAAAAGAATACACTTTCAAACGTTTAAATTATATCGGAGAGAGATTGATATTTTTTCTAAAAAAATCTTCACTATTATCATGTTGTACATTTGTTCGTATTCTGGGACATTTTTACTATTTCAGAATGAACGAATAAACTTTATTTTAAAATGTTGGAAATTTTACAGACAAATAATTATTGTTTTTCAACTCCATATTATATAATTAATATAGCATTCATCGTACTACAATATATATATATATATAATAGAACTATAATAAGTGTATGATGGGAATCATAGTTCTTCATCCGAAATAGTATTCGAGCTATTGAACAGTGAGCTTCATAAATAAATAAAAAATTCATGGGGGGGGGGAAATGAAGTCAAAGTTTTGCGCTTTCGTCCAGAGAATAAGAGTATGAAACACTGCGTAACGGAGAAAGAAGTCATTGCAGACAATGGCTAATTACATAAACATTTATTGACGTAATTAGATTATATAAACAATACACTACCGGTATTATTTTTTCTAATAAATATTTCATCAACGTTGTAAAATCCAGCAAGTTTCCTAAAATAATTGGCTTGCATGTAGGCCTAATGGATTCGCTCGGAGTTACTAGATTTCAGCTTTGTGTATAATGTATTATGCTTTGTTTTCTTGGCAGTCAATGTAGGCGTACACTGCAGAGGTGGTCTAATGGACTTCCATTTTCTGTTCTTCAGCAAAGGTATTAAACAAAAACCAATTACGAATAAAACATTTATTTAAAGCTATTCTCCTATAAATTGCGCACCACCCTCTTGAAATGTGACCACGGATCATAATTATGGGGCTAGGTAATAAGATCTGGAGTAATGCAACCGAAGAAAACAGATCTCCTTACTGAAGCACAGGAAACAAAATTAGAGGAAACTTGAAATTATATTGCAGACAGGGATATTAAATTTAGAAGGATCCGGGCCCACCCAAGACAAGAATAATTCAATTTTTAATTTTCTGCACTATTACTCAACTTGAGATACTTTGAGTTGTTGTTGAGTTGCTTTGGTTGTTTACAACATTATTTGTGAGGTTATTTGGAGTGGGATTTGAATATACTACACACACACGCATTATATGCATATATTTGTGTGCAAAATAAATTTAATGATCAGCTTTTATCCTCTTGTTAGTTATATTTTGAAAACTAACAGCATATTTAGGTACATAATTCCAGGTTAAGGGACAGAATGTGCAAGTGTCTTTCTTATTGGTGTTCTTATTCTTCCCGCTTTGTTATCATATCGTCCGCAGATAAAGAAAGGGATCTAAACTAGTCTTAAAACAATAAATCCAGAGTATTTTAAGGGGTCAAATATGTTAAAGTGAGGTAATGAGACTCAAATTTTTAACCAAAACGTAAGAAAGTTTTTGAGAAAAACCATTACGCTCAAAACTAATAAATAAGTCCCTTTTTATATCTCACACCGATTTTGTAAACTAAATTGAACACTTTAACTTGCAGACAAAATGAAAACTTATGCTTGCTGGGTTACCAATGTTGCTCTCAGGTAACATGGTATTTCATAGCCTAAGTCTAATGCTTATTATCTAACAATTGCACCTTCTATTGGGCAATATTGCCTAAAAGCTACATTTACAATATCCCAGGTAACATGAACTGACTGTTTAGTTCAAATTTTAACAGTTAGATAGCAGTAGCATGTGTTTTATTAGTCTATTTGCAAAAGAGGTGTGCGCATCTCCGGAAATGAGAGCAACTCTGCGAAATAAAGGATTAAATATTTTTTGAGCCCCTATTATTTTATTGACCCAGAATGATCTTTTTATACGTGAATTTAAAACTCTAGGCAGATTTTTAGCTTAGGACACTAAAAAATTGGTTTCATTCATTCTTTTTTCCCCTTTAGTGTACAGAATAGGGGGAAAAATAGCGGACCGACTGAAATATCTAAGTTGCCGATATGAGACACTGCGCATGCCTAGCGGCATTCACAGCATAGCAGGGAATGTATTGAAATTTGTTCTAGTGTCGATAAATTGCTTGAATTGAGAAATAATTTCAGGTAATTTGCATTGCTTGTGAAAACAAACGTTTCCGTTACATCTCTTACATTTATTTATGTATCACAAGGCTCTGACATCAGCTACAAGAGTCGGTCCGCTTTTTTTTCCCTACCTGTACATGGCTCGTGTAAACTTGCACATTAATACTATGAAAACACGATCTTTTGATTCTGTATTAAAGCCATTTTTAAATTTTCAAAGTACAACTAAATTTATATACCGTATTATTTATTCTGCGTAGTCTAGTGGTTAGCGTTGCTGACAAGGGCTCCGCAAGTCTGGGTTCGATCTCCGGTACTCTTTAGGATCTGTGTGAGGTAGGGGATCTGGAACAGGGAGTACCCAGCCCCGTGACACAAACTGCTGAGCTACTTGATAAAGAAGTAACGGTTCCAGTCAGTAAGCCATCTGTAACGGCATGCTGACCACATGCCCCCAATCCTGCCATGTGTCTACGGTAAATGCTGCAGTGGTTGGATGGCAGGTCTGGCCCTTCCTGGATGTGGCGCCATGGAGTTTAGAGTTCATTATGTATTTAAAATGCAACTACTTTATTTGGTAGAACTTAGATTTTCCCTTTAACGGAACCAATATATTTTAGCGTTCAAAATTCTGTTCTTTTTTATTTTGAAGATTAAAGTTAGGTATGCTAAAATACCTTCATGCTTTATTTAAATAGTTAATGTTTTAAATTTATAATAAATGAAATGTATTAAATAATATATATAAGAGATTTATAAAATATTATTACACTTATATTAATTTCTTTCTACACAAAATAGGTAAAGAGAGGCATGTTTTTGACATTTTTAGAGTTCCCTTATGTATATGGTAGCATAAACAAAAATTTTGAAAAATGATTACAGTAGTTTTTGAATTGTCAGAAAATGGTCCTGAAAAATGTACTTTGCAGAAAAAGAGCATTCAACATAGGCTTATGATTATAACACTAATTACAGTAGTCTGAAGTTACTTATGTAGAATATGCAGCATCTTGCATTAAAATTCGTAACTTTAAAAATGATGCAGGTATTTAAATTTTTTTGCACCAAAATGAACTAAAGAAATTGCTAATTATTTTAAGTATTAGGTACTTTGGGAACCGATTTTATCAAAATCTAAGTTTGATCTACACTCTTAAATAAGATTAATTTTTCTTGCAAAGATTCCAGAAAGAGACGAGTAATAATTATTTCTGAACAAATATACAATAATTACGAGTATGTTTCTTTTCTGTTGCCGACGAATGTACTGGGTGAGTGTTGTGAAGGATATTAATGTAAATATTTACTCAAAGGTGTTATACTAGGCCTATGCAATTTATTGATCTTTCATTAAATCTTTCGCATCACTAGTCCTGTGGTTTCGTATTATAAGGTAGAATAATTGTTATACAATATTAGAAAGTCATTAATTTCTTCCACGTTTTAGTATACTAGACGAAACTACCAGATAGCAAATATCAGTTATCGGAAGAAGTCCCAAATTTGTTTTGGTGACTTTTCTATAAAACCATCTACTTATTTTCCATTAAACACTTGAATTGACTTGAATTACACTTGACCTTTTATTTTGTCTTAGTCTGCCAATTGAGAAGATGCCACTTAGAATCGAGAAGTTAAAACCTTGATCATTAGCTAGGTAGGATGTTCATGATATCTTGAAAGAGAGGAAAAGGTGTAATGAAATAAACGGAATGACCCCGAGAAGACCCATTCACAATTGCTTTTTGCAGACCACACACTCCCAAAATTGCCCGCCTCATACTGACACGGAAGCGACACGAACTGTAGTTGTTGTAAGGTATGGAATTAAGCTAAACGGAATTAGGACAGATTCTTTTTGTAATAAACAACATTTATTGCAAATTGTATTTCGCTCAGGGTTTCTCTCTCTTAAAGTTGCTGTTCCTCTCGACTCGAAAGCTGCAATTTAATAAATACTCTCTGCAGACCTACAATGGTTATATTCTCAGTAGTGGACGATAATATAACAGAACAATTTAAGGAAAACTATCAAATCATACGATTTAAATGTTTTTAAATGTCTAATGTTCTCTATTTTCAGCAAATTTCAAAAAAGATTACAAAATACAAATTAATACAAAATTATTACAAATACAAATATAAATAATATAAATACAATTAGTACAATTTCAAAAGAGCAATGGATATCGCAAATCTTCCCAATTGTAGAGACTGAAGTGACTGTACCAATTCGCGTCCCCGCACGCAGTAGTGAATTTAATGATTATTAAAGAAGTGTTATTATTCTAATTTTATATTTTAACGCTGCAATATGTTTGTTTATTTACTATCCCTTATTTCCCAATTTATTAATAGTCGTATTTTGATATGATCTTTGTCATTTATCCAAGCTTACCTTTAAAATATACTTTGAGGTTCTTTTAAGCTTATCTAGGTGGCCGAAATTTCCCAGTAATAATTATCATAAGCTGCTGTCATTATTCACATTGTAATTAGATAATCCACTGAGAGCACAGCAGGGCGAATTAGTCTTATTGCTGGTGGCGTAAACCAGCTCTCTAAGGCGTATCATTGTCACATATATGTAACTGCAACACTGCACTGATCTCGGGCATATGCCTGTAATATGTACCTGGCGGATTCGACATTGGCGTCTCCTATTTTGAAAAATAAAGGCGTTACCAGAAGTTGATTTTTTTTATGCATTCGGACTACCATTATAACGGAAGTTCCCTTATTTTCAGGAATATTGATTTACATTTTAATTTTTTTCTAACATATTAGGCCTAATTCAAGTCACCCATCTTTCTTTTTCAGTTTTGAGAAATTTATTAACGAACATAGTGCTAAAATGTGTGGAAGTAAGTGAAGAATCCCATAATTTACATGAACTGATAGAGTTAATGACATTGATCCTGCTAAAGAAGAAGTGGATCTGTAGGCGTGAGTATCGTTTTTAAGTAGTATGAAATCGTTGTAGCAAAATTCAACTTAACAGACTAGGCCTATCACACTGGAATTTGTAACTGGAAATTTTTTGTAACAGTGAACGGTTTGATATGGAAAACTTGTTTTATGACCATTACCACCGTTGGACCTCTTGTGGTGGACAATATAGCGATTTAGGGTGGATATTTTTGGACAGTGGACATTCTATGATACACATTATGTCAGGCCGCCTTCAAAAATATTTCTGTCATACATTCAAAAATAGTTTTGTAAACTACATCATTCAGCTGATAGGTTCATTTTTTCAACATAATCTTCCTGTAACTGTACGCGCTTTTGTCATTGATGTGTCAGCTTCTCCAGACGCTTCTGGAACCATTCTTTTCGGAGTGCCAGGACAGCTGTTCCAGTTCTTAGAAGTTGCAAAATACCTACCTTATTAAATTTTATTTTTTAGTAAAATTATATGCACATACAAACTGGAAATATTTCATAATTCATAATATTTTATTATAACGTAATATATTATAGTATATAATCTAATATATAAAATCGAAAGTGTGTATGTATGTATGTATGTATGTATGTTTGTTCCTTATACAAATCTACATTTCTTTACCAATTTACACGACATTTTGCACACATACCCAGTTAAGCCCGGGAAGTATAGCTGTCGACATTAAAATTCAAACAAAATACTCCTTCCCTTGAAAATTATATAATTTCTGAGAATTTTATACTGAAAAAATGAATTGCTGTTTAGTTCACATGGCAACAGTAAATTGTTTACTATGATTACATAGGGCCTTGGCAAGTATATAGCCTAATGCAATCCTTTCCGCTGATAAGTTATCCATACCTGTAGGCTTTGTATTAGTTGAGAAATAGGGATGTTTATCATAGGCCCTAAGCATGGGATGGAACATTTTGAGTCCTATGCTCGCAGTATATTATGTCCCGGGTTCTAGGGGAGGAAAGTATGAAAGTGATACTGCATTTCTCTTTTATTTCAGCTCCGAAACGATTGTATAGTAACATGAGAATGAGAAATAAAATTTTCCGTCAAGTCAGTACAATCTTATGTAATTTGTGTTTCTTCTTATTTCAACCCCTCCCAAGCATGATGTGTAGAAGCAACGGAATGCAGCATTCCACATCCTCTATGAGCCATAAAAAGCTATATCCAGCGTTTTCTGATGGAATAGTTTGAGTGTGATAAATCTTTTTCTTCATTTCAAGTTCTACATACATAAAGTCCTTCATAAGTTAATTTCAAATTAAAAAATACAAAGCCCGGGCGACGCCGGGCCTTTTCAGCTAGTTTAATATATTACGTAATATGAAACAAATTATGTAATGCAACATAATTTGGTAACAATTTATTGTTTCATTATTATAACAACATACAGGCCTAGCATATCCATATAACAAGGAAGTATAATGTGATGGGCTCTAAACCCGTATCTGTATATGCCTAGAACACCACTTTCAGATCAGCACAGATAAAACAGAAACTTATTCTTATGAGAATAATTCTAACTTGGTATCAAATTGCGGCGCCAGTATTCGATCATTGCTTGAGAGGTCAGGAATGTATTTTAATCTGTACGTCGTAATTCAATAATTTTATAGCAGTAACGCCCACTTCATTTGATTCCTCATAAGGAACTGGACAACCGACCATTCTTCAATCTTCAGTCAGATATTTAGTTGCAGTCAAGATGAAAGATATAGATTTAAAAGTCTATTACATTACATTGAATTCGTACTTTTTTTTCAAGCAAAGGAAATGTGAAAATAAACATAATCCTCAGTGGGCGTGCATTATAACTCAGGCATAAATAATCGTATTCAGAAATAGTGACCCGATGACTCTTCAGACATCAAATATCCTTTTCCATAGCACACAGCTGTATACAGCTTCACATGCAAGAGAGATTGCAGCACTAGAAAACTTAAGTATGCAATAAACATTTTTACGGCTTTCTTCAGTTTCTGTATAAGGATGTTTTCGGTCTGAAAAGATGCAAGTTCTGCTGCCGTTGGTTAAATTGCATCGGTTAGACTGGTACGCTTAAATCAGGGCACTCCCAGTCGTAAAATATTGCTGTGCGCAAGTTCGCAACATCCATTTTATGTCCGCCTAAAAAAATGGGTTTTAAATTAAATGTATTTCGTGTCCAGTTTACCGGAGACTTCTAAAGCTTCAATAATTTTTAGTGGGTTTATAGCTATTTATGTAGGCTATCAAGTACGCAAAATAAGGCTTTAGCGGGCGAATCTAGTATTGCGGCCGAGGCGTAAGCCGAGGCTGAAACACTGGTTGAGTCCGCTAAAGTTTTTGCGTACGTGGTGCATACAATAGTTTTTAGTAAAAGCTATTTAATTTTACTACTAATGAGCTCAGTTTTTCACTCATTTTCAATCATTCTGCGTAAAGAAAGCAAAGATAATGGCGATTGTATCAGTAGTGCATGTTTACAAACTTCGCTTCCCCTGTGGATTTTTTATTTTCCTTAAAAAAACTTTTAAAGACATCGTTAAGATAATAATGTTGATTAATTAAAGTAATTTTACATGGTACATAAAGATTTTTTTCTTTTCCTCATGAACTTCGTTTGCCTGTTCAACATCGCGTTCAATTCGGACGGTTGGATCAAGGATTAAGCTTTCTTAGTAGGCTATAGCGTCTTGTGGATCCAGTAGACTATAAACAGTTGGCTTCTTTCAAGATCTGTCAATTTAATTCTTCTACGATTTAGACATCTTTAGCAATGATAAGTTGCGTCTTAATAGAGACTAGGTAGATTTGTAACAGCCATAAAATCTAAATTTTAAAGATTTGAATAAGTGAATCATTCTCTAAGTTTTAACTTATGCTGAAGATCACATATAAACGTATAATGTATAAATGTATTGTCTCTGTTTTAACTGGAAGGAAGTTCTTAATTTTCATCTTGATTTGGGTAAACGGTGGGAGATGCTGAACTGAAATAAATGTATATATCCTGATTTGTGCGTAATTTTGTACAATTAATGTGCACTAAAATTACATTATGTAGGCTGGTTCTATTTCCTATTAGGTTAGACTATATAATAATTTATTCAATAGTATTATCAAAATGTACTGTATGATCACATCAGGATAAAATGTAAATACAAAAACATTAACATCAATATTTCTATTGCACTCTTGCTATAATATGATAATTTCATATTCTGTTTGTAGCTTCAGGTGTTGTACAACTTCTGAAATATTTATTAACAAGATTTACATGCAAGTTGTGTTGAACAATACAAAAATTTAATTTAATCGTTATGAAATGTTCTCCTAATTTCCTGGTAGCATCCTACTTAATCAAAAATCGTTCGGAATACTTCTTCCTTGGCTAAGTTCTTCTGATGAAGTGTTTTAAAGATTATATTTTGTTTTTAACTTATAATTTCCACCAATGCTCAGTAATTTAAAAATAGTAGAAACCTAGCCTACTTTATAAGACATAACATATTTTATTATCGTTAACATATATAGTTAGCGTAATTTACTAGTATAGTAATATAAAAACTTGTAGAAACAATGAATCAGTCATAACTATTACTAAAACTTCTTTAAATTGTTAAAAAATTGTGCTTAATGTCAATACAATAAAGTCTTGTCTAAAATGCAGAAGTTGTTTCTTCTACGCGTTTTGACGCTAATACGTCATCTTCAGGTAATTTCTGCATAATTTATAGACATCACATCTGTTGTGATGTGAGCTGCATAGTCAGCCTTCAGTAGTAGAGCTCAGTAGGAAAATGAAAATAATTGAAATACCTAGGTATTATATTTTGTGTCCATAGAGTACTTTGAGCCTAATATAGGCCTATATATGTTTTTAAATGCTTAGACAGTAGCTGACAGACGGAAGGTTGTTTACATCGTAACAGCAAGCGTTTAATTAATTTCCTTTGTGCATTTTTATATTTGTCAAGATTGAAAGTTATTAACGAATAACCTTTTTTTTTAATCGAATATGAATATGAATATGAAATACGGGAAATAATTCTTCTGTTTCTTCTTCTTCTTAATATTATTATTTTACAAATTATTAACCTCAGCACTGAGATGTTATTAGCAGTAACATGAAAGTATTATGTAACAAAATACAAATAAAAAACATAAGATTAATCACAGACGCTGGCACAATAATTGTAAATAGTTAACAGCGATCGATTTAGAAAACAAACTAGACCATGCACTTGTGTTCCTCAGAAATAATTCGCCTGAGAAGGAAACCATAGGGTACAGACATACACATTACATGGGTTGTAGGTTCAGATTGCTTTAATTTTTCCTTTATACCCTTCATTCCCTTACCGCAAATCCTGACCCTACACTTCATAATACCTTACTTAAGACAGGGACCGTACATCTCTCCTCCCATTCGCTTCAATTTGTTGGTACTACCATGTTAATGATAGAGTATAAATTTTAACCACAGTAATGCTAGCTGTATGAACAATAACCAATGACATCTGCCTCCTACCTCCCCCACTGTCCCTACAATTTCCGTTCCAACAGCAATCAGAAAATTCACTTCTACTGATATTATCTTTTCCCATCCAATAAAAAATAAATAGGCTACATTGTTGTAGAAAAGAGAAAAATTGTCTTTTCCCATATTCTGGACGTGTGAACAGCTGTTTTGTTTTCTATTTCCGCCACCTGAAGAACTTATTTCATTGTAATTGAGGAGCAAGGCTTGGGAAAGATATTATTTCTATTACCGTATATTTTGCGTATTAGCTGAATGTTTAAAATTGTCCTTGTGTCGTGTCTCTAAAATTACAATAATTGTACTGTGGATTCCGGCACGGTATGATTTGCGCGATATAGTGTGTTAAAATTCATCTTAAATGGTTTAATTATAATGTTTTAAAGTATTTTATTTCTACCTGATTATCTGAGTTTACATTGTATGTACCGAGTTAGGCTGATTGTTTCCATGCATTTAGATGGCGCGACGGTTTGGCAGCCTTCATACGGATCTCCATTAATGCACACACAAGCGAACCCTTTTTTTAAACATTAAATTTGAATCTTACAGATCAGTCTTTAATCAGGTAAATTTTACAGTCCTCCTGAATTTTTACACAATGTCAATCCCACGATCAATATGACTATGATTTTTTTTTTGCCGTTTTGAACATCATACTGGTGCGAATCAGTATTTTGTACAATGGAAATGATTAGTACATTTTGTAGATCATTTTCTTGTTTGTCAGCCATAAGCACTGTTGGCAAACGCTGTGAAATAGAGCCATTTTTTTTATCGGAAATTTAGTGTGCAGAAAATTGATAAAAATATCCTTTTACAGTCAGCGTATAGATAACTTTTCCATTCGTTTTTAACAATCCTAAATCATTTACATACTAGGCCTATAGAAAAAAAATTGGTCAAGGTACGGAACTCGGTGGAGCTCTGTTTTAATTTTCAGGAGATCACTTTATGTCATTTGCATCTATAATCTAAATAGTTTTAAACTATTTGAAGGATAATCATTGAACTGCATATTTTTAAAAAGAATACAAAATCTCTGTATTTAAGGTGGATGTCTTTTTTTATAAAACCGTACTGATAAGAAGAAACAACATGGGTATTAAAAAATTTTACAAACCATGTTTCATGGATTTCTCTATAATTTTATAAATTGCTGGAAAATATAAACAGGTATATAAATTGATTGGTTACTTTTATTGCCACTTTTATGTATTGGAACAACTGTAGCTACAATAACAGTAACTGTATTGGAGATAGAGTCCATATATTTAGACTGACGTAGACTTAGGCCACAACATACCTCCAAAAGAAGGTCTGCGCCGCATTTAAAGTACTTTTCGGGGCTAACAAAGAAAAATCGAACCTTTTGCCAATAGTTTTGTAGCTCATCTGAAAGAGAGTAAACGTTAACATTAGAGAGTGAGTGAAATACTTTCAAAAGTTTTTTCCGTGGTAAAAATACATTTCAACTTTTTGGAAACTTATCTTATATATTACAGGCTAAAATCTACAAGTTTGCAAAGTTCAAGTTTCTAGCTAATCTTGAACTTTTTTTCCCATTATGTCACAGAATAATGATAATATCGAAAAAAATATGGAACACTTTTTTAAATGGAAAGTATAAGGGCGAACTGCTCTACTTGAGCAGAAACACTACATAGGGCGCAAACTTAGCAGATTTTCAAATGGATCATCTCTTTTTCCCCTATCTTTCAATCGTAAAAGTAACATAATTTTCTTCCTTTAACAGATTTGATTTGGAATGCTTAAAATATAAGACACCTTGCTTACTTTTATATAGGTATTAGGTGCACTTTCCTGTATTCTGGATGTGTGAACAAGTGTACATCTGCTATTACATTTCCACCACCTGAAGGTTTGTAATTTTTAACCATAAAACCTTGGAAGAGACGCGAGTGGGCTGCATATACATTTCACTGGCCACTAATAGCAGGTGATGACTCGCTTGGACACTTGTAAATTGCTGAGGGCACATGAATAGAAAATTAAGGTACACATACATCCGTTACTATGTATTTCACATTTCGGTTCTGGCAAAACCTCTAATTTCAATTTATAGCTTGTCATATACCAGTGCTCAGAGTTAATGTTAGACTTTGTGAAGAAAAACCATAAATAGTGCTCTTGTCCCTAGCAATTCCGAGTCTGCATTTAACGCTTTACTCTCCACACTAAAACTCAATGATATCTTGAATCCGGGATTAACATTATATTAACCTTTTGGTTAATTTACTCATATATTCCTCGAAGTTTCTTTGTGTCATTACCCATTGTCTACCCAACAAGTTTTTGTGATCAAAGAATCCTTAACTTCTTAATTTTGTTCATCATTGTGGCGTCTGATTTTTCTGGTAAGCCTATAGGTGAAATTTTGAATAACTTATTTAACTGCAATATTTAGAATTTATGCATTCGTTTATTTGTTAAAGTTATTGAAAAGCTGTTGTGTAGCGCTAATTACGCTCATAATGCTATTCAGGGCTTTTTATGTGCCCGTAAATATATAGACATGGTACCGTCGCATTTACGCGCACAAAAAGCCTTCGATCTGTATCGAGATCGATCCCACGAACTTGAAAACAGTCAATCATTTCCTAGATTATTGTACCCAGGTTCCTCTTAAAATAAACTTAAAATCATTATATTTTAATAATGAATTTCATCTTAGCCAACGCGGGATTAATATCAACTAAAGTGTGAAAAAATCCATCTTATACCCCCGTTAATATAATAGAATTTGAGTTCAACCTAAGAAGTCTAGGCCTAGGAAAGAATAAAATAGTCTTTTATACATACAACTACACCTTAAAGTTACGAAATAAAGCATAACTGAAACCAAGTTAAATTTTATTATACCTGCAGGTAAAATTTATATTATTTTTAAGAATATTGGAGTGTAGGCCTAAGACACTCTGAGTCGAATAAAACTAAAGAATTAAATACAATAAAGTACAAAATGATACACTTATTTAAGTTACATCTAGAGGCCTCCCGATTTCGATAGGTCTCTCAGGTCTCTCCCAAATTTTCTTGCTTTATAAATTTCAATTACAAAATCAATGGTGGGCTGTCTATCATTCCAACCTGGCATTCCTCTGAATGTAGGGAAAACCAAGACAAGCCTTAGGATTTCCACGGGATTTCAACATTCACCTCCCCTAATGCTTTACATTTTAGCTTGTGATATTTTTTCAGAATAAAGTGCGTCGCATGAAAAGCGAATGAACATTTTTATATGTTACAGTGTTAGGTTAGGCCTATATCAACTCCCAATCTGAAAAATTCTGCCACTTGTTATTCACTTCATTTTCTTATTTTCTGTCAGTATTTTAATTAATTTACAAAATCTTTACATTCTGTTTACTGTAAATAGCCTAATGTAGTAATGCTATCCGTTCAGTCTGCACTGTAGCCTACATATTTCACGGCACCTACACCTAGAACATAGATCTCATGAAGATTTACAGCTTGTCTCTTCAGGAATGGTCTACATGATCTTTAGGTAGGAAATTCGTTAGGCCTATCTTTGCGAATTTCATGCATTCTGAAGTCACGAAAAACAAATTAAACTAACATGGAATGTTCAAGATTTGTGGTAATTCTGTATGCTCTTTGTCTTGTTCGTAGTTTTAGTTTGTTCTCAAACCATTAAGTAGTAAATAACTTAGATTTTTTAAGGTTTTACCTTCTTTGTTTATGTGTTCCCACTTATTCCTGTGTAGCGTAATGGCATTCCATCTTGAACGATTACAAATATATTTTTCCTTTATTTCTAACAATACTTCGCCTTTTCCACGATTACTTTCTTCAAGGCCTACATAGGATTTAACATTTGGACATTTGATAATACAATATGGGACCGTTTTGATGCCTTAATTATAGACACATTTGATTTGTAGTACTGGCTGAGTATAATCCCAATCAAACTTTATATTGAATTTTTCCCTTGTAAAAGGTAAAATATTAGTGTTACCTATTATTATTATTATTATTATTATTATTATTATTATTATTATTATTATTATTATTGCTATTATTAATGTTATTATTATCATATTCACTGTCATTATTATTAAGATGATTATTGTTGTTGTTTTTATTGTATTTATAGCTTGATATTATTGATATTACTGTACTATTATTCTAGAATAATAATGGTGGATAAACCTATTCATTATACCTGGCCACAAGTTCTTATTTTTGCATGTTTCTGTCATGTATCCTGCATTTACATAAAAATATACCCTACTTCTCTTCAAACGCTTTCCTTCAAGTTAAAAATGAAGGAATAGAATAAACTGTTCCAATATGAAACGATTAACAGTTGTTTATTCTGCCATTAGGTAGCCTATGAGCAGGGTTGTCTTCACGGTTTAGAAGTTCACAGAGATCAACAAACCCTATTGTCTACCAGTAAATCGAAGAGAATTTTAAGGATAAATAAAATTTGATGGTCATTACAGTCTGTGAACTTCTCATTGGTGCCCATGAAAGTTTTCCAAAATTTTTCGAAACCTTTACGAAAAATTGGACCTACCAATTACCTCCAAGGGCAGCATTGTTCCATTGATCCTTTAAAAGCCGTGCTATATCTTGTATATTCATACTTTAAAAAAATAATTTACTATGTATTTGCTTATTTCTGATCTTTTCTACATTTTACTGTCAGCCTGGGTGGCGCAGTTAGTATCGCGTTGGCTTTCTGTGCCCAAGGTTGCGGGTCCGATCTGGGCCTAGGTCGATGGCATTTATATGTGCATAAATGTTACAGGCCCATGTCAGTAGATTACTGGCATGTGAAAGAACTCCTGCGGGACAAAATTCCGGCATACCGGCGACGGTCACAGGCCTAAGTTGCAGTTCATCCCCGTCGTTAAATATCGATATACCAACCAATCTAAATTTCCCTCTGTAATTGCGAGCTTAGCGAATCCACTGGGCTACCCTCAATGAGAGGCAGTTTGTTTTTAATCAGTAAGCAACGCGATAATGAATTGTCGAAAGCAGCATGTACTGCGTAATAATAAAAGTCAGTATCCATACAGTTTGGTAGAGTTTTCAAGATACAAGGGTTTGGTTTATTTCAAAATGTTGGAAAAACAGATTATGTTAGATGTGGCCTGGAAGGAGCTATGGACTACACATCCGTACAATGCATACCATACCATTGCAATGGTAGGAATAATTAATTAACTGAAATTTCTTATCTTTTAATTGTAGTAATTTTTACTTGAAATAGCTGGCCAGAAAATAGCTCTGTCCGAGCTAAAAGGGAAGGATTGAGTTACTGTATTTGGATGATTAATAAAGTGGCAAGCATTAGGGAGATAATTGCATTATTTCATGCAGATACGATCTTGGCAGTAGTTAGAGAAAAAAGTCGTGGGAGTTTTAATAGGTTGCGAAATAAAAACCACGCCGCTCCAGTTGTTCTGGCCATAACCAATGTCGAGTTGGGGCGTGGTTCTCCTCTATGGAAATTGTGAACTAAATAAAAAAATCTTTCATCATTCACTCAACGGGAACCACATTATATTCCCCTCAGCCACGGGAACTTGAAGGCGAGAAAAATTAGCTTATCTGACTTTTAAAATGAAACTCAACGGAATTATAGCCTATCCCTGTGGGACCTAGTTGGAGATTTGTCTTACTGGACGGTTTATATGCCCCATTTGTCAAGTTATAATAGAACTCATGCAAGTTTATATTCTACCAGTGCACTCATATATTTTAAACTTATGACGCTCTAGTATTAGATAGTTGGAACCAAATTCTGTTATTTCTAAAAAAAACTATCGCTAAAAAGAAATAAGCTGCTTGGTATCATTAAATGCCTATACTACCATTCTCGTCACCTTCAATATTCTAGTCATTAAAGAACAATTAATCTACTTTCATAACAATTCTCTAATAATAATTGTAGTTATTAGTCTACGGTACCGTACTCTTATTTGCAACAAATATTTCGTGTAAATAAAACGATGTAGTGTCAAAAAACAACTCGTGCTGCAATTTAACATGACATTGCCCATAAAGTTAAATAAAAATGCAATTAATTTCAGAAACCCCGAAGGATATTAAAATTAAAACCATTCACTATTATAATTATGACATCAAAATCTCAATTTATTCATTTATATTGTAGCTTCTTTGATTGAAAACAATTAATCATTGGACACAGCGATTGAGTATATATAAACTGCATATAAACAAATGAAGATATGAAAATAGTGGATAGTTAAGTGTGTTTATAATAAATTATAAATACAATATTAATAAGAAAAATTAGGGTGTTAATCTAAAGAATAAAACAGCAGAAGAAAAGTCGTAACTAATGCCGGTTGCGAACAAATCTATATATATACCTAGGTTTATATGTCCAATAGACATAAATATATCCAACATACCTTGGAAGTAGAAAAATGAAATTTGTCAACGCTAAATAAGCAATGCTACTATTGAACTCATATCCAAATTGATTTAGGATTACATATTTTTGGGAATTCACTCCGGTGAAGATTGCAACTCAATCTGTAACCAAATGACGGGAGTCGGTCTATCTAAAGCTGGTGAAATCTCTAGAATATATAGCCTAATTAAAAATATCCGCCCAGAAAGAATTTCAAATCATAATGTCATTAATTCTTAATTGTTCAGAAGTCAGGAAGCAATCTTCGGATTTGTGTTTCACAAGGTTTGATTTTATTACATAAGCGCCTAGTATTGCAGTATTTTACAACCGAGAGAGCACTGTAATCGCAAGGAATATTACCCAAGTACTTTCGTTTCACATGTGCAAGAAATGGTCTGCCACCTTATAATTAGATTAATTGAAATTTTATGAACACTAGAGTTAAACTACAACGAAGTAGTGTGTATTTCAGTTGTTGTCTGTGATTATCATAATGGCCGTTTAGGGGACGTCTACAGCAAGGTGGTCCCGGTCTTCACCGCGGCCACCATGAAATATAACTCGGATCACTACCGGCCGTGAATGCAAATACTCAAGTGGTATTTAAAATGAGATATATCACATGATCAATTCAGCAACACTTGGCAATTTTAAAGCTAAGTTATATGCTAATTTTCATGAATAACTATTCAAACTTAAATCCTCACCTACTGCCTGAGTAGAAAATGTATGCTGTGATATCTAACGCATGACAGATGCGAGAAGACTAAGGTTGCAAATTTGAATTTCTAGTGACTATGTTGTTTTCTGCTGTTGCCATATCCAGAGCGCGGGTACATTGAAATATTTTAAATACATTTTTAAATACACATTTTAGGTATGAATACATAAATATAATAACACATCAATTACATTAAATATTATTAATTTAGTATAAGCCTATATTAGAGTGCCACTTGTATCGAAATTAACTATTTCAAAGCATTTTAAAAGTTATTAGTTACTATGTTATTTAGGTAAATTGATTTCTGCAAAAGAGATCGTTCTTATTAGGTATGCTAGAGATTTTTACACAAGTAAATTGCATTCATGTGTATTTTTCTTTACCGAAAACAATATTACAACATTTCTTTTAAGTAACGAAAAGTTATCATGCCACTTTATTAAATTGGCTTACTGCTAATGTTTTTAGCGTTAATAAGGCTTTATTCGGTAGTCTATCCTTTTAGAATTATAATTATTATATTTTTACGGGATAAAATGTAATGGATTAATAGTAGGCATGTGTTCTATAGCAACCAAAAATTTTACGGAAAAATTAAGATGCTTGGTTCTCAAGTTATGAATTATTAAAAGATTAATGTATCTCAAATATTATTCTTTTTTCGGAATTATGAATAAAATAAGTTACTCGGAGCTGGCATTATAAGCGATTTGTTCATGAACCTTTCTCAGTGATTATTAATACATGTAACTATTCTTAATTAGTTATTATAAACCTCCCTTTATTTACTGCTACATAAACCAATTATAACCTAAAAACTTCCTCGGAAGTGTACAACTTCATAATTCGACTTTTCTTCAATTTGCAGGTTTCCTATTCGGCATGCTGGAAACCATGACAGATAAACAGAGAAGAAAACTGGAAACAGAGAAGAAAACTGGAAACAGAGAAGAAAACTGGAAACAGAGAAGAAAACTGGAAACAGAGAAGAAAACTGGAAACAGAGAAGAAAACTGGAAACAGAGAAGAAAACTGGAAACAGAGAAGACAACTGGAAACAGAGAAGGCAACTGGAAACAGAGAAGGCAACTGGAAACAGAGAAGAAAACTGGCTGGGGTAAGTAGACCTATTAAGGAAAATTAGTTATTCATGACATTATTTATTGCAAATTTGAACTTACCTGAAGTTTTATAAATATATATTGAATTAGAAGTACCTGTAGGTCTAGTTTATAGGCCTAATTGTATTAATAAAAACGAATAAACAAACATGTTAATATAAACCACGCGAATAGGTAACTAAATAAAATATTGTAAGAATGGAATATTATCAAAACTAAGATGTAGGTCTATTCAGATAGGTTACTTTTTAGAGATGTGTCACTTAAAACAAAATCCATGAGAATTTTGAGTATGTGACTTACAATGAAGTTCTAGGAAACAGTTGCACTATGTGGTATGAGTATCTTTAAGCGATCACATTGCTGAAAATGTAATCCCATGTAGTTTTTAAGATTTCCGGCCAGGAAAATCCGTTTCCATTTATCGAAATAAATTTTATATAAAAACAAAAGGATGAAAATCTCATCCTCCTGCGAGCTGTTATGAACTGTTCTAGAAAGGACTGAATAACAAATACACAAATACGAGAGTAATTAAATATTTATGCAATAAATGGTAAAATTGGAGAGAATATCTGCAAATTACCCTGAATTATCGACTTTTAGGAAGAAGAAACATGGCACGAACCAGAAAGAGATGACAACGAGAACGTAACAGATGGTCTAATACTTGAAAGGAAGAAGTAGAAAAAGAAAACTGTTAAAACTAATTTGTTTACATTTTGTACTCGTACAGAATATGTATCGCAATATGAGTAAAGGAATTCATATGAGTGTTTCTCTGCAAATGTTTCAAATAATGCTGATTGTATTACAGTAGGGTAACCATATTTTTAGAAATGAAAAGACTCTAGCACTTCGTGCGGATTATCGAGAAAACAGAAAACAGTTATTTCTGTGAGTTCTGTATTTCCTTCAAAAGTTTTGTGTGTTCTAACAGAAAATTGCAGAAACTTAAGACTATGCAAGATACATCACGGAAATATGTTTTGACTATAACCATAGCCTTAACAATTTCATCATTAAAGCTGTTCTTCTCATCCGACCATACAGAAAAAGAAAATCATGAAACGGGACATTAAGAAATTAATTTTAAAGAGGAATTTTTGCATCCGTTAAAGTTTTGTCGGGACGGTGTCGTGCACATTGGCACAGTCGCATTTTCGTGCACATTGGCATAGTATTTTTATCTTGTAATATTATCGTGCTCATCGCCACACAACCCGTTGGGGCTAGGGGTGGACATAGAGACTCAAACCTACAGCCTCCTTCACCACAGCTCCAAGGCAGCACCCCTTAGCTACCGCGGCTAAGGAAACCGATTGTAGATATCGTAGATAGGTTGTCAGGTTAGGTTAGGTTAGGTTAGGTTAGGTTAGGTTAATTCAAAGTCTCATTCAATCGCAGGCAGATACTTTATGAATGATTTCTAAACAATTCAATTATAATATTAATGTACACAGTATGTATCTATAATAATAAAAGAAAGTGTTTGTCTTTCTGTCTATCTAGCAGTTACTGTGAACTCCATTGCATTCAATACGATAATGTAATTCCAACTTTGTCTCTATGTCCACCCCTACGAAGGGTGTGTGGCGATGAGCACGATGATATTGCAAGATAAAAATAATATACCAATGTGCACGAAAATGCGATTGTGCCGATGTGCACGTGTGCCGATGTGCACGCAACCGTCGGGACATGGGGACCAGCCAATCAAAAAAAGAACAATCCTGTTAAAAATGGGACAGTATATTACAGTATCGTTCATATGGTGGAAGTGAAAGACGTGTGAGGCTGTATCACCAGATTTCTACATATGGTATTGGAACGACATGTTGTCTGCCCACGTTATCCTGTCAGTTTAACACTACTTACTTATAAAAAGGAATTACAATTGATGTGTGCTTCTAACTTAAGTAGAGTACTTAATTCCAAAGCAAAAAGAAAGAAACACTCCTCGGCATTCCTTTATTTCTCTCTGGTTTTTGAATGCATAGCACTTTAAATACTCCTTTTAAAAAAGTGGCCTCCAAACCACTACAGTTTATAAATAAAAATACTCCTCTTGCTTTCAATTTGTCTTAACTTATAAGGACATTCAAATATCTCGACGCATTTTTACCATGATGTTATTAGGCATACTTTTAGTACACTAAATTATAGTTGTCAAGCCTTTAATAACAGTTCATTTACACATGTCACTTGAATTATACTGGCGAGAGTGCGGTTGCCTATGGGCTGTATGGTAAAATACACGTATCCAGTAAAGTCGCACAGAAGAGGATTATGCTATTGAACACACATGTTCCATACACTGCAATATTTTTCTTGACCTACAGATTTTTTGTACGCATTACACCTTTATCTTTAAACAACAGAAGTCAGTTATTATCCACAAGTGAAATGGTTTCCTAGCAAAGTTATCTCACTCTATGAAATTTATTCACAAGGAACATACATTTCCATGCAAAAGTTATAGTACAGTGACAATTCAATA
Source organism: Ectobius pallidus (assembly GCA_964059195.1). Taxonomy (NCBI): domain Eukaryota; kingdom Metazoa; phylum Arthropoda; class Insecta; order Blattodea; family Ectobiidae; genus Ectobius; species Ectobius pallidus. Next base: position 64,856,544 of record CAXKWD010000004.1, read on the forward strand.
CTGACACAAATTTCTCCTACCCTTATTGTAGGCATTAACCGTAGCTAAGTGTTTTATTGTCATGGTGGTAATTTAGGAACAAAACAATCACACTTAACTCAAAATCATTAATTCATCATAATGATGACTAATTAATTTCAAGCTTTACATTAAAATATGAAATCGTTTAAGTAATTGCCTCATAAGATAAAACTTTGTATATCACGCAAGTCTGAACAGACTACTAATTCCCCTTGAGGAATTAGACTCACTCACAAATAATAGTAAATATAATTAATTTATAATATAAATAACTAGTTAACCATACAGTTCCTTTTAAAACTTGATTTGCTAATTTTCCTCGATCAATAAGTTTTGACTAGTGGAGTTCGAAACTCACTCTGCACATTAAGCATCGAGAAGGGGAAATTATATGTAAATATATTACTCAAATGAGAGGTAACGAAATAAAATACGCTACAATAACATAAATTGTTTATTATTACTTTAATATATTATTATATATAGCCTAGTCTTAAGAGGTAGGTAGTACACATTTAACTATTACAAACTAGGTAAAATTTAATATTTTAAATCCGAAAATTAAAATATAAACGAAGAAACAAACACGAAAAGTAAATATTTGGATAACAAACTTGATTGTTTTCTTAAATTTGTAACTGTTGGGATTAATTAATAATTAGGGTTACTTTTAACCATGGAATTAAATAATCTGAGACCAAAACTAGAGTTATGTTTTATACTTGTAGATGTGAAACGGTTAGAAAATTTTCTTTAAAAAGCTCAGATATTTACTGATTGTTTTGTTTGACCCTTTGAGCTACTGGAACCATAATACAGAAAGCAAAAATAGTTTCTATTAGTGAATTCGAACGTTGGTAGCATATTTAAATTTTACATCACTTCGAATAAGAACGTTTGGACTGTTCAACAGATCAACGATTTTCAGGAAGAATAATACGTTGTAGTAATGAGGACGGAAGCCATTGAACTTCCTACGCCATTATTATGAAGTATTTGATTGGATTGAAGCTGTGTTGATTACTTCTTTGAAGATGCCTACAGTCAATACAATGGGTCCGGTCTCTGGACAATAATTAGTGTGCTGATTACGAGATAATTGAAACCCCATCACCACTATCTCTTCTCATCTCCGCTGTCATCCTTATTATCAACCAGATTGTTTCTCTGAAACTTAAGAACTCACACCAAACATCAAATAATAACTTTCAAGAATGATTTATGATTGAATGTAATAGACTCTTAGCTTAACGTTGACTTTGTATTCATGTTATCACACTGCTAAGAAATTTAGATTGCTGTAACCAAAAAAAATTCACGTATCATGTTTCTGATCTGTCGTCATGAGTTATTTTAATTTTCCATGAACAGTGTAAGGCAATACGGCAGTTATTAAGATTTGAACTTGAAGCACGTAGGCTACAGAATTTTACTTTTGATTCCCATCGATTAATTATTAAACCTTTCTACTGCTACCAACATATAAATTCGTCTCCTCATAAAATTTTACAAACCAACCCGACATAATTTTAATATTGTAATGCTTTTATTTGGCAAAATTTGAGCATTTTTATTCACGTTTTACAATTTTTCATGTACAAAAACTAGGCATTCTACTGAAACTTTCTTTATTGATTTTTAGAGTTCACTGGTGATTTTTCTTGATAGGCTAATTGCTTAATCACTTCAGCTTAAACGTAATTTTTTCTACGAACTTGAGTAAGTTGAGAGTTGAGACTCAGCGATGCAACCAGCGATCTAGGAGCAGTGTTCACAACCGTATTGGAATTCCACTACGCGTAAGGGAATTTCGGTACTTGTGAGACGTAGAAGCCATAATCGAAAACTTCATGAAACGAAGCGGAATTAGCCAAAATACGTGTCTAAATCTGAAATGTTCTTATTTTCTTAGAAATTTACCATATTAACTTTCTAAAAGAATTCCCATGTTACGGCGGTAATATTCCAAGTCACAAACGGAAAAATATAATGACTTGTCTAGACACCAGTATAAACATATCCAATCATTGCCTGTATCTGGTGGGCTGAAATTTGAGCATGAGCATTTGCAGCAAGAGCTACAAATTCAGTGAGTTTCAATTACCAGTAATCTTTGCTCCAATATCTAGTGATTGACTATTATTTAAAATAATAATTAAATCATAATTAATCTTATTAAAATGTACGCTACATCCTCAATCCCAGTAATAATAACATACATATTGTGTTTCCTTACATTCAAAAGCAAAAATCAATCTAGGTTTTCTCGTAAAAGAATTGGGTATATTACTACAAAATTTTAGAAACGTTGCTTTCATTTTTCCTTACACTTATTGTACCATAGGTCAGTTAGAGGTAGTATTGTGTTCGACCCCGAAATTCAATTTTGCGTGTTCAACAGAAATGCACCTGTAGCCAAACATTCAAAAAAAAGTCTCTGTGAATGTGCATCTGTGATTAGCATATCTCTAGAGTGAAAAATCGATAAAATGTTGTAATTTTGGTTATGTATTTTTGGGGATTTGACACGAAGGTTGACGACGAATTTCTCAAGCTTATAATGCGGATTTACATCTAAACAATCATTTTACGCAATTTTCTCGAAAATGGTCTTTAAGATTTTGTTTAAATTTTGTACACGAGGTGCTTGTACTAAGGGTTAAAACTATTATTTTGATAAATATTTTCATAAAAATTCTCTGAAAGGTAAGGCCAGCCATCGTTCGTACAAACTCAAGTTGTGTAACAAACGATACAGGCTGATGAGACAGCTGAATAAGCAGTCTCATAGCCTGTTATTTTATATCAGAATGCGAAATGAGAAAGTTATATGAGTGCATTGCCTAGACTTTATTTGGATAATAGGCTACATCCTAGGAGATAAGACGGTATGTGTGACAACGCCTGTCTCATTTCTGCAACCACTTTAGGGAAGGAAATGTCTTTTTTTGCTATTTTCTCGAAATCTGCTCTGACGATGTTTACATTTTCAACACGAATTGCATAACATGCACAATATATTATAATATTTGGCACATTGTATATTGTAAGATATCATAGGCTTTAGAAGCTAATTTTTTTTTGAAACTTTTCTCATTAAATTTTCTGAAGGGAACTTATAAGCCAATCATTTCGTAATGAAATTAGGGATTATGTTTTGTAACGCGAATAATACCACTCTGAATGTGGCCGAGACACCTGTATTCGCGCTACTGCAGCACAGTCATGTATTCTTTGTTGGAATATATTAAGGGTAGAAAAAAGTATGTATTTCACATCAGATATTTTAAAATATATTTTTTCATACTTTACAAGGCTCAATACAATTCTTAGACATAGATTACTGTTATAAAATCTTCTAATTTTCCTCTACTATAGACCTATTTTCAAATTCCAGCTCATTATCATCAAAACTGTTTTACAAAGAACTCTTAAGGTAAAAAATGCTATTAGGAATACTGACATTCATTGCATTTATTCCATTAAAGAAATTCGTTTAATTTTGCAAATTATATCCTTCACTGTAAAAGTATAAGCAACCTATTTAAAATTTAAATAAATAAATATTACATTTTGGAGGACCAATAAGGCTATGCAGCGTTGCAGTGGAATTTATCCATGAAGTGACATTTAAATGGCTGATAGAGCCTTAAAATTATCACGTAGTATAGTATTATTAATTATTGTTTACAGTGAAGTCCTATTTATAGTGAAGTAAGTTTGGGCTATTTTTAAACTGACTGTAAATTAATTAACAATTTGATATAATTACGGTGAAAACTATTTAAAAAGAAAGTCTATGGAAGACCTAATTTTTTAAAAACTAAATAAATGCTTGGTTTTAAATTCTGTTTGTTGAAGGTAGTATTATAGAATGTCTCACACTTGCCAACACGACGTTTCAGTTCCAGGCTTTTTTTAGCACATATACTAACTTCTGTTTTTTTTAATAGAGCAAACATTAAACTATTTTTGGTGGCAAAATTGAAAAACCAATTTTTAATTTTAAAAAATCTGAATTTTCAATACAGAGTCACCTTCAAAAGGTAAGAGGAAACTATGCAAGTTTTCAGACGCAATATTAAGATAGAAAAATATGCCCGTACCACTCAAATTCATCGCAAGCCTTAGGATGTCCTAACCATTGGAATTGATCGTAAGCATCGCTGGGATGCCTGTGAAATGGTAATATCTACATCTCATGTATATTCATGTTGACATAGTTAACGTCACTCATATCTCTATGTATGTAATATATGTACATTTTTATAATTTATGAATTAGCTGCGACCGAAGACGATGTGAGAAACATGCCATAAGGTTTTTCAGATAATAAATAAATCTTCCGACTCTCATAAATTTGCACAAAAATGCTTGAAACAATATGATGTTGATTGCAACGTCACACGCAAGTGATATATGATTACTTCTTGGCAATTAGCTTCTAGCACTGAGAGTCTTAACATGCAGAATTAAAGCTCAACAGAGCTATTAATATTTATGAAAAATAAAACGTGCTAAATAGTTGGGTTTTGATGAACTGTTATCTCTGTAAGGTAACGTATTATCTCTAGTAAAAATGGAAGTATCACATTCGGTAAGTCATAGATTCCAATCCAATAGCAGGCCTGACTGTTTTTTTATACCTTTTCTTCACTTGTGAAGACATATTCCGGAGCAGAATTTGAGACTTAACCGAACATTCTCTAACTGTGGTCTGTCCATGTTTATGTTGTATTCAGAGGAAGTTCTGCGTTGTGCTCATCATACCAGGACTCCCTTCATATCTTAGATTCACTAACACTTTCGAGTGGATGTGAATTAATTAGACTCAATTGTAAAGTAATTTGCTCTCAGTATATGATTTCAGGCGATATACAATGGCTTCTTAGACTGTGATTATGGGGAAAGTATTTACGAAAGTCAGTTGGAAACTGCTGGCAGCCACTGCAGAAACCAACGTAATATTATCAATTTTAAATACAAACTAAAATTTAATTTCTAGCATTGTCTTGGAAATATAAATTATTTTCTTCTCTTTAAAGATCTAAGATTTTTTTACTTAGCCTGATTATCGTGGTGTTCTGTAAGCCTTTTCACGATTGCTCATGTGGATGGTGGCTAGCCGCTCTTGTAAATGGGAGAGAGAGATCCCTCTAATTGAGGATAACTATTCAACTTCATAGGTCTATTGCAGTATCCGATACTTACAGCTTTGCAGGGAATCCGAAAACGATGGGTCCTCTACTTTTCTATATATTTCACTTAACAGAAAATGTCAGAGGTAACCTATCCAAGATCTGGCTTTGCTTAACTCTCTAAACAGCTTGGTAAAAGTGAAGAGCCAGGAATAAATTATATAGCGTAAAATAAATTAACTTTGATTAATTTATAACAATTTATAATAAATTACATATTGTGACAATGAGAGAATTAAAAACTTTTTAAAAATAATAATACGTAACTGTAAATCATTGAACCACTCACAATACAGTAATAGACTGCAAGCAGCAATTTTTTCAACTTGTAACAAAGTTTTTGATTGTTTTTATTTTCCATTAGGAGTTCATTATCTAATACTCCGTACTCAGTTACAAGTGTTTTTGGAAGTCTCTGATCTGTGGTGAACACTACGTAGTAAAACATCTAACACCTGTCTGTTCAAGTCTTTTCATTTTGTACCAGGCATCAATGCATGTCAACACTTATCTTCATAAATCAAAAGCTGCAGTTTAACAGAGGAATTAAACATGTTTTATTGCTTAACAGAGAAAGTTAGGTAATGCCACCCCCTCGAACAGTTCATCCTGTGGGTGAGCTGGGAACAGTACCATTACTTCCAATAGTACAATAGTCTACAATTGAGTTAGAAGCGAAAACCTTAAAAACGAAATTCTGAATGACATACAGTAATTGGAAATAAAGCCATAAAAAAGGAAAATGTGATAGCATAAACCGAATCTTTGATCACAATAAACAGTATTTTTTCAATGTATCAGTGTTAATCCGTACGGGACTTCATAAAAATGACTTTACCCGATGGATAACACTATCAGCGATTACATTAAGCGGCGTTCACTGTATTTATACACACACACGTACATATATATATATTAACACCTATATGTGTATATATATATAAGGTGGTTATAATATAACCTATATATATATAAAACCTATATGTCTTTACAATTTTTTAATATGTATTTTAAAATATGTGATAGTCTAGTAAGAAAATATAAATATTATTGCCATGGTTACTTCTATCGTGAAATTATGGCGACAGACTTGCATATCAAACATGATATTATCTAAATTTAATTATCCATGGCTAGTATTTTGCCATTAATAACAATGCTAAGAAATTCATATCTATGACTACTACTGGCTTTGTTATTATTATAATTATACTTGCTAGCAGCAAAGCCTAGGTGCTCTAATCTCCAGTTCAAGCTATTATGACCGTGCTTCATGGCGATCGAAGCCGATTGTGTAAGCTGTAAATCATATCTTGTTAGAAAATCTGAACACCTTCGTAGTGCGTGATGTCGCTTGGTTCACTGTCGTTCTCATTGGATCAAAAGAAACTCAAATTATTTATCAGAGAAGGCATATCTGTAACCAGTAAAAATCGTGCATATCTAACAGGCTTTGCATAACATTTCCATGGTAGCCACATTCATCATTCGTACGCCCACACGTAAAAGGTTTATATGTATTTTTATTATTTTTTTATTATTGTTGTGTGTAAGCGTGAATTTCGAACTAGTTTACTTTTGTATTGGTAAATAGGCCCACTTTAAGTTTTCTATCTCGCTGCATTATGGTCTTGAAATTGTACGCTTTTTTCTTTTTACTCTCTAACAGATTTGAATAATTCTAAACAATCTCGAGAAGCGTGTTATAGTGTGACTTGATATGTATTTCAGTATGCGGTCCGAGAACCCCTGGATACTTACAAGATTATCTAGCAGACATACACATGCATTCACTGTGCCCAGAAAATGCTCAGGAAATTATAATTAGATGAAATATCTTTATTAGTTTATTATTTCCATTTTTAGTTGCCTAGTAGATGTACCTCTATACTAAGCTCGAGGTACAAGACTAAAATTTCATATAAATTCTAGTGCAGAATTTTCTATTTACCATAATTGACTCTTCACCTACTACGTAGACATGTAAACCGTACTAGGACCTTACTGGTGTTCAGATTCCGCATTATATTGTAAGCACCGACCACTGTTGGCTAGTAACAGTTTCAGTAGCCGTTAACCTACAACAGGGGGATCCTCAATCTTCTTTACATGATCGGGTAGTATCCAGTGCCATTGGAAGGCTCATGATAGAAACATAGTTATGTAAAGTGTACACAAAGCCTGGGCCTATAAGAATAATAATGAGAAGAGAAGTTACTATAAGCCGCCTTTGCTTTCTCAATTACATGCTAATCCCTCAACCAAAGAGAGTCTGAAGAAATTTGACAATCCGTAAGGATTTTTAAAGGTGAAATCACTCAACATAAAAAAATTGAATTAGCTGAGGCCGTGGTTTTGACATAGGTCATATGACATACTTGACGTATTGCCGTTACATTTATTTCCGTTACATGCTGTATTGGCAAGTGACCCCCTCTTAAGACCGATTTTAAACACTCTACACCACAAAATTACATCATTGTTCATTTGGAGTCCAAGGCCACCGTTAAATAATATTTTACAACTTATGAACAGCAAAATAAAAAATGCTAATTTCGACTTAATCCATGATTCTTGCCAACATAAAAAGAAAGTGTAATATCACTGAATCTGAGCTACTGCTTCTACTACCAAAGCTTAACTAGTTTTTATCAACACGTTTCAGATGAGACCATATATAATAATACCATCGGCGTGTCTTATGAAAAATTGCCGAGTCACTAATGGAGCAGTAATTACTAAGAAACTAATTAGCATAACAATTTCCATAGTTCAAAAACCCATCGCGATCTCCTACTCAGATTACTTAGATCTAGTTTCTCTATAGATCGTTTCAAAAACATCAGCATTCATTGTTTCTTAATGCGAAAGAAATGAATGTATCACACAATATAACCTACATTAGTCTTCTATAATGTGTGGTAGGCTATATTAGTGTATATTTTAATTTTTAAGGGAAAAAAGCGCCCGTACCAAAGGTACTATAGTAGAGGAAGTACTATGTTCGATCCCCAAATTGGAAGTTGAGTTTTTAACATAAATACACGTTTCGAGGCCTCCTGAATTCAAAAAAGTTATTTTCAGAAACCTGTCTATGTGTGGGTCTGTATATGTGTTAACAGCTTAGCTCCAGAATGAAAAGTGATATGAAAACATTTTATATTTGGGTTAGGGGATGAGGCACGAAGACCGGCGACAACTTTCTCTTATTTTTAAGGCCACTTTACATTAAGAAAATGCTGTTTTTCCGCAATTTTCTGGAAAATGATTTTATTTAAATTTTGTGCATGAGGTGCTTATGTACTACGAACTAAAACTTTGATTGGAAACATTTCTGCGCAAAAATTCTCTGAAGGATAAATACAAGCCACCCACTGTTTTCAGAAGCTCAGACGGGCAATTAGGTTCATCCTTATTATCCTTTTCAGAAAGATCGGTTCATTAAAAGTTACAGGTATCATTTTATATAGTTGTTTTGTTTCCGGTTGCGTTAAGCGATTTACTGTTGCAAGTCTACTTACATAGTTCGCAAATCAAAATCTACGAGGGATGGGCAAAATTCATGGCAACAATTTTTTATTTTGAAAACGTAGGACCATTTAAAAATTTTGATACATATGAATGAAAGAGCAGGATACGGAATGTACGTATAATGCGGATTATGGGTACCCACTTCACGATCACTTAAAGTTCAGTACAGATGGGCATTATTCCTCAAAGCTTCCCCAAATATCGCCTTATTTTGAGGAAAAAAAATAGACGTATCTCGTTGTGATAATTCATCACAGAATACGCTAGCTGTGATATGAATTCCGAATATTAGGTGTTCATACTAATTGTGCAGTAAAATTAAAATGTTGATCAGAATAATTTATACAACTTGTAAGTTCATCAAAAGATTCCATATATAAATAACATGTGCTTACGTCAGTTGGCACACTCGAAGACTGAGGCATACTAAATGGACTGTACATACTGCTTTTTATATGCGTTTCCAATTCTGTCAAAAATGATGGAGAGTGGGAAAGAGAAAGAACGACTGAGCGGACTAAAATGGAAATGATTAAAAACGAGTTAAAGTAAAAACTTTCTGAAATGTAGTGGCCGCCATTTATTAACTGAAATCAGCTTCAGTGGACATGCTTCATCCATTTATATTTTTTATTATTCTCATTTTTAAAAATTAATAATCATCCTGCCTTTTCTTTTTGTACACTCTTTAAGGAGGTAAGTTGCCATATATAGAGGATGAAAGAAGCAATATTTTAAATCACTAACTTAAAAATAAGCTCGGTGCTCTTATGTCGTTTGTTTTCTTTCACTACTTCGTGCCATTAAGGAGGAATTCAAGATGAACCGACATTCATCGTAGATCATCTGGAAGTGAGAAGATGACGAATCGAGAACAAGAGAAAATTTCATTAATTATGTATGACTTCCGGTAGATCTTGCACACCGATACGCTTAAGATTTGACTTAGAGGTTAATGATGGAAATTTGTTGCTTGATAATCTATTCCCATGGTTTTGGAGTTAACCTGTTAAGCGATGGTAAATTTTTATTATCTCCGCGTGCCATGTAATGAACAGTTTGTATTCTTAAATATGTCTTATTAACATTAACATCGGATTTGGTCATCCACCGAAAGATCATAAATCCTTAACTACATTACGAAAGTGAAAAAACTTATATGTTTTTAACTAGTTCGTTATTCAGTACCTTCACTTGATAGGCTGTGCTATCCAGGCTGAAGGATCCCCAGCCGGCATCAGAGGGAGCGAAATGTCTTTGAAATAAAGTAACTTATATCTAAACTCTATACTTAGGAGGGTGAACGTGATTTATCCTCGATCTTCAAGGGTAGGCTTCTGAACGCAAGTTGCTATTTTAAGATGGTGACCGTTTTAGCAGTTCCGTTTCATATAATGTTCAGGTTGTTTCAACAATTCGAGCCAAACGGTTCATTCTATAAAAATTCAAGAACTACTTCCACTTTCGAGTGTAATTTTATAGAAAAGTTAACTTCTAAGTAGACCTAAACGCCGCGTAAAACATACCAAGGAATGCTTACTAAATTTCACACGACAAGTTGCAATGCCTTAATTTAATCAGTGATCTGTACTTTACAGCATTTGGGAGTGAAGAAGAATCACATTTTACCAAAAGTCTTACATGTGTGTTTACGACATAAATATAGGGCCATGAAACAGGTTTCTGATTATTCCATTGTGTTTCTGAAGCTGCGGAATGCTACAAGATCCTGGATAGTGTAGGCGGAGAACCATCAACATTTTAATAGTCACTCACTATACTCTGGAGATATTGAGGGATGTAATAGAAAAACCGCCGCGCCGACCCTTTGCTGGCGTAATGCAGGGGTGGGGCAGAATCTGGAACAACTTTATAATACACGCGCCAAACGTGTACTCTTTGCTCCATAGGTGTTACTTATCCATTCCAAGGATGTCCAAGTCCTTGTTCAACATCTTGTATTTGAATATGTATTCAACGCCGAAGTGTAATCGTGGTTGAACGGATGACCGTCTTTAGCCTATATTCTATATTATAACCTAGGTCCGTTAACGAAAGTCTCTCTCTTAACCCTGTACAATTAATTAGACATGGAGTTTTTTTTAACACCGTTGATTTTAGTTACATCTTCTTACTATGTTTCTGTATGTTCTTTTTTTTTAGTTTTAATGCACTCTTATTATGAAGGTATAACTTATTCATACATTATACGAGAGATGGGGCATAAATTACGGCAACTATTCTTTCAAAATGTGCCACCAATTAATTTGTTTTTAAATATGCAAATGAAAGGCAGGGTTGAAATGTATGTATGTATGTACATGGGTGCTAGATGCAGGATACTGAAGGAAACAGACTCCCATAAACATCCATACGCGACTGCATCGTGTCACTCTAATGTATTGCAGTAGTTGGAAGCAAGAAAGCACACATATCCACCGCATGATCTCTTAAAGTTCGGTACGGACGAGCATTATTCTCCGGTAATAAGCTCATTGTGGTATTCTCTGGCATTTCTCCCTCGGATACTGACTGTTTTGACGTAAGAATGTTGTTCAAGTCTTGTCATAATCATTCTGGACGGCGGCTGACTCACAACTAAATTACCATCGCCTCTATTCGTATAACCCTACATCACAATGCAGTCTTTCTCTTAGTTTAGCCTCTCCCGATATAGGGACGTTTATGCAGCCCACTCCGACCGGGCCTGTAGGAACACTTCATGTAAGGATTACCGGATCATATACATACTTTCTTGATCAGACAAGGACATGGAGGTCCTCCCCGGATGGGTGGTCAGCCCAATGCCGGGGCCACCTTCGAGACTACAAGAACACATAGGACGAGACCAACAGTCGCACACCCACTCTAAAACCGAACCGAACAAGGCGCATATAAAATAAAAGTGATAATGTCGGCCAGATTATGTCCGGGGACCACAGGGTTCTTAAGTTATCCGACATTCTCTTCACAGATGAAGTAAAACCCCCACCTACGTAACTTGTCCGACCGGGGATCGAGCCCGGGCCCGCTATGTGAGGAGAGCGAACGCATCCCCTGCACCACAGCGGTGAACCTTTTTAAGTTTATTCCTTTAAAAACTTTCACGTATATTTACAATTTTTTTCTTCTTTCGGCAAAGCCTGATTTCAGCCATTAAACCCAAGGCCTATACTAATAGAAAATATGAAAACTTAATTTCCTTTGCATTTGATACACTATCATACTATACAATTCAGGTAGTCGTATTAGTCTACTAGTATTGTATGTAGTTTTGACATACCTAGTGAAATGAAATCTTCGGAAGGTTTAATAAATAATTTTAACATGTAAGTTATAGTCTATTCATTGAACATTATTGTGAATGTGTTTTTCCTAGAAATTGCTTTGCTATGGAAGTTGCAAATTTTAGTTTAGAAACAAAAATTATAATAAATTTGAACTTAACAATTTCATTAGTGAGAAAATGTTGTACCACTTAACACATTCCGATGTTTTGTACAATTTTCACCTCCAACTCCAAAAAGCTGATATTGTATTCTACAGTTTCATACTTTTTACATTATATCAGGTTTTGAAAACCCCTGGGAAGAGGTATTGCACATATAACTAGATAATTTGTCCCAAGCATCTGATGATATGTTTCGATAAGAACAATGTGTTTAGAATATCAGGTGAAAGATAAGTGCTATAAGGATTGAGCCCGATCATGCACTTAACATAACACTTATATTCCAAAACATAAAAAGTGCCACTTTTAAAAATTCTCAAGTTTCTAAACAGACTATCATAATAGTCTCATAAAGTGATATCGCTGCTCCGAATGGGTGTGGTGGAAAATACTAAAGCCAGTCTCATATTATTGTGTATTTTGCAACACTTAACACCCACACTTTACACATTATCATTTTAGCCGTGACCACCGGCAATTTGGTTCAGGTATTGCTTATTACATACTTGAAACGTTTTATTACAGCCCCTTGTATCCGGCATACGTATATAACAAATTAAGTTATTTCAAAACTATTCAGCGATTCGCCTTTTAAAGAAAATAAACCCTGAATTAGTTGTGTATTTCCGAGGAGAATGTCTATATTTCAATGCCTCTAAGCTAAGTATCCATTGTCAGGAAAAGGCGTTTATAAACATCATTTCATGGGTCAAATAGTGAAAGTAATGAATACCTCTTCGCTTTTAAATGTCAGCTATTTGTATTTCCAGCATCTTTTGCTCTCCAAATATATTGGTACATATCACACTATTGGTTTGCAAAATAGGGTAAAATTTCGATAATTTTATAATTTTCTGCCAGTGAGTGGTATAGGTGTCAGTATTAGTAGTAGTGAGAACATTTCTACTGGTAGTAGTAGTAGCAGTAACGATGGTGGTGGTGGTAGTAGTAGTAGTAGTAGTAGTAACTTAGTAGTAGTAATAGTAGAAGTAGTCAGAATAGTAGAAATTATGCAACTCCTCTGCTAAAACCAGATCAGAGGTTATCGATCATAAACCAATATATATGTGGATATGATGTTGCGAGACGCAGTTAAAAAGATAATAGGTCTTCTACATGATTATCCTTGAGACGATGGGCTTACCACCTGTCCCTCTGCCTTCTCTCGGTAAATAAGCGTAACAAAATTCACATAGGTATCAGAAACCTACAATTGGAGGCCCTTCGTCCCCACACTGGGGATATAGGCAGAGTCAGTCAGTCGGTCAGTCACATGATTATCCTAGTGATATTGTTTATGCTTCTCAGCGTCTTCGTGGATTAGGCGTTATGAAAGCTAAGTGGGAAGCTTCCATCCAACATGTTAATATTAACTTCATGTTGAAGATGCACATCTTCGTTCCCTTAGATATCTTAAAAATGAATAACAGGACTCGATGAACGAATTAAACATCCAAGAGGTTACACTTATTCGGTGGACAGGTCGAAAAATAAGCATGTTAAAAGAGCAATATTTTCGGAAAGACTAAGCTCATTTTAAGACAGAAAAGGAGTTCTGTTGTGGGTGCAGACTATTCAAAAGCCAATATCTGGGTTAACAGTAAAGAGGGGCTATAAATTTATGGATGGAAAATGCTCGAATAATTTTAAAGCGAGACATGTTAAGAGAAAGTGTTGAAATAAAATCTTCGAGATCAATGCTAGGTGTTTAAATGGTAAGTTCAAACTGAATTACCTATTCAGCAAAGCCTCTACTGTTGTTAAAATTATGAAATTATAAATGTATATGCAAAGATGCAGTAAGCAGAAAAATACAATGTACAATGAAGTTCGTTGTGTAATTTCATTCCGGAACCATACTCCAAAAAACATTTGGCACATAACTTATGGAATGAGCTTCGTACAGTGTCACCTCTTCTGGTCTTCCTTAGAAAATATTAATGTATTCTCTTAAGCAGTATTGTCATCTAATAAGTAAACAGAATAATATAAAATATAAAGAAGCGTACTATTATATTTTCGTTTTTAATAATTTGCTGGCAACTTTAGATCACACTTTGAATGTCAGACTCAAAATCACTATCAATTTTTCTTACTGAGGGAGAGGTGAATTTGATAAAATAGAATTTTTTTACATAGAACACTGATTTTTATGCTCTTGGCAGATTATCAAGAAAATTGAATACCATCGTGATATGTGCTGCACACTGAGATAGCCCAAGGTTTTTTAAAAGAAAGAAATACGCATTTTTCATAATCTGTTTGCCTAAGTCTATTTCAGAAAGCTAAAAGTTCTATATTTTTTGTTAGGTACAGAAAAAACATTATGCATTTAGATTTTTATAAAGTGTAAATCGATTTTTATCTTAAACACTATTTTCACTGCTACCATAAGTACTATTTTTAAAACAAAAGTGTTATTTTTTGAAGATATAAGGAGGACTCTTTTCATATTATTGGAAACTTACTGAATAAACATAGACCATTTGATGTTCTAGCATCAAAACTATAGAAGCAGTTTGAAGTCAAGAAATTGCTTTAAAAATTGCAACTTAGAAATTTTGAATTAAATAGAGCCTATTTTTGTTTTATGAATGACGTTATTATTGGCTCCTACAAAGATCGTAGCGTCATGATACTTGACAGACATAAATATTTGCCTCGGGTGCTTTTAATAATAGTGACAATAATAATAATAATAATAATAATAATAATAATAATAATAATAATAATAATAATCATCATAATAATAATCATAATCATAATAATAATCATAATCATAATCATAATCATAATCATAATCATCATCATCATCATTATTTTCTACCAAGAACTTCCTTTCTGCCCTGCCTAAAGGCACTGATCGTTCTAGGCTATATAGTTTTATTAGTCTACAGACTAATAACATATTTGGAAGGTAAAAATCTTAAGAGTAAGATATACAATATTGCTATGCAGGCTCTAATGGCTTCCACTCCCATAGCAAGAAACTTTTACGAACATTTGGCAGAAATGTCGGAAACCATAATAGCATGCAATGAAAAATAAAACACTAAGACCCATTTACCTGTATAATGTTCCTCTGCTTTTAAAGTGGTCCTATTCTAGTTTAGGTCCTTCTTATATTCAAAGCGTTTACAGATTTATTGTGTGCAGGGATGGAAATATCAGGGTAACATATCTATTAGAACTGAAAAGTATTTCGTGTAAGGGCGTTCCTTTTAAACTTTTTTTATTCCGTAGTTTTATATCCCTCCATTTTATTTTAACAGTGTACAGGAGAGATGATAGTTATTGCAGCAAGTTTCAAGTTTAGTCAATACCGCATATTCCAAAACTCAACTTTACACGTGTTTTTTTACTTTCTCTGCCCGTAACATATTTAATATAGGTAAAGGAAGTATTGTGTTCGACTCCGAAATTCGAAGTTGACTTTTTAATATAAATACACGGTTTGAGGTCCCCTGAATCCAAAAACTATTTTCAGAAACATGTCTCTCTGTGTGTCTGTGTATCTGTGATTAACCTAGCTCCAGAGCGAAAAATCGTACGAAAATAAAATTTTTGAACTGGGTTCTTGTGGGGATGTGACACGAAGGTTGGCAACGACTTTCTTTTACTTTTAACGCCACTTTACAGGAAGAACATTGTTTTTTTCGCAATTGTAAAAAAATATCTGAACGGTACTTATAAGCCACGTCAGTCTTGCCTGTTGGACAATAAAGCTTTGCATTAGATTGCTGAATACGCGTTCATTGCAATACGACCTCTTATTCTACATCAGAATGTGCAGTGAGAAAGATGTAATACTCATGCTTAGGATAAAGAAAGTTAGTGAGTGCATTAATCAGATCTTATTTGGGTTGTGTATCCTTCGGGGAAGCGATGCGATGTGGTAACAACATTCTCTTCATTTTTACAACTAAGTTACATTAAGAGAATGTCATATTTAATATATTATATTAAGAGATAAACATTTTATTGGATAGAGGAAGTTATGTGTTTCACATCAGATTTTGTTTTACTAGTATAGGCCTAGTACTATTTAGCACAGTATGCATTAGACAGTGATACAATTTATAAGAAACTAAAAACCAGTCAACGATGGATGTAGGTATGTATTTTTGAAACCATACAATATATACCTGTTGAACATTACACATGAATATTTTAGGAGAAATTTTCCTCAGACACTGGGATTTGAAACCATGACCATTACCATTGAAGGCAATCAGTTCTTAGGAGAGCATTCCATCTGTTGCTGTGAATGGAACCCAGGCTAGCTCAGTTGGTAGAGGATCGGCACGGAAAGTCGAAGGTCTTGGGGTTCGAATCTTAGTGTCAGAGTAATTTTTCTCCTAAAAATTCCCGTGTAATCTGTGGTTTGAATAATACATAGCCACATCTTAAATGTTACTGTACACAACAGTGAAAAGCTGATCAGAAAACGCTAAATTAGTGTACTTTCATCTGCAGTTGTCACAGCCTCATGAGGGTAAATTGAGTTTGTGGAAGATAGGCATATGTCTACCCTCAAAGAAACCCAAAATTATTAATATGGTCCTCATCGGACTAAAATTTATTAACAAAGTTGTCTTCATATAAGTATCAGTAAGAGAAAATAGTTTGTATGCTTCCTACAAGCGTGTCACATCTCCAGAAGACGCTTAACGCAATATAATTTTTTTTTGTGATAAGATTTTTCGCTTTCGAGTTATGCTATTCACATACAAAAACACATGTTACAAATAGACACACAGAGATGTTTCCGGAAGAAGTTTTTTTGGACTCTTATATTAATTTATGAAATCTCGAAGTCAAATATTAGCGTCTAGCTCAAAACTTCGCCTATCGTTCCTATGGTAGGTCTAAGGGTAGAGAAATTAAAAATCCATCTAGTCTGTCATTACGTACTGAAAATTCATTTTGTCTTACAAGATCGTAATCTAATCTTAATATGGTTTAGAAACATTAAGTAACGTATTATATCCACCCGAGACGCGAGGACACAAATTAATAACAAGATTTAATGGGATCCCATTCCTCACTTTACGGCCTCATTCTGCAAACCCCTAAAACTTAGCTCGAAAATATCGGAGTTTTCTTTTAATATTACTATACACTCTATAAAAGTTCTTACTTACTTACCCACTCAATGGCAATAGACAATTCCTAAGCAAACTAAAGGAATATTATCTATTTTATGGAACCCGAAGGTTCATTGCCGCACTTACCTGAGCCCGCCATTCAACCCTATTCTGTGCTAACTCCAACCATCCCTCTCAGTCCTGCTTCTCTTAAATCTATCCTAATATTGTCCTCTCACCTACGTCTAGGTCTTCCAAGTGGTCTTTTCCCTTCGGGTCTCCCAGTCAATATTTGTGAGATACGTTTTCCTCCCCCATGCGCGCAAATGTCCAGCCAAGTTCTTCCTCCGTGATTTAATTACCCTTACTATATCCGGTGACGAGTACAGGTAGTGAAGCTCGTCGTTATGTTGTTTAATCCAGTTCCCATTTCCATCTCTCTTAGGCCCAAATATATTCCTAAGCATCCTGTTTTCGAATACTCTAAGATTATGTTCTTCCCGAAGAGTAAGCGACGGTGTCTCACATCCACATAATACAACCAGCAGAATCATTGTCTTATATTTTTTTATTTTTAGAGTTCTGGACAGAAGACGAGAAGATAAGCGTTTCTGAACCCATAAAACTTCTGTGGACCATAATTAAACATTCATATTGACTTCAATTTATTTTCTTGTCATAATGTTTATATTATATTGTCTTCGGCAACCTCTGAATGGAGGAAGCAATTCAAATAAATAAAAAATACACATTAAGAGCAAAGTATGACAAATTTTAAGTATTTTTATTACGAAGATGTTTATTTATTTCTTCTATAAATCAAATGCTACAATTTTTATTGGAACATTCGTTAAAAAAAAAAATCGCGGCACCAATTGTGCCATCTTTAGTTATTTCCAGGAAGTGATTATGATTATCCGCTAGCCGTCCTGTGCAGTCCCATTGCTCAGTTTGTTAATTTATATACTTTTTGCTCTTTTTTGTTGTTGTAGGCCTATATATACTTAGGTCTGTGAGTGTGAACACACACATTTTACATTTGTGTGTTTGAGTGTCATCTTGAAATTGCTTCAGAATTTCTTGTTTGATAATTCTCAGTAACTACTGAACCAAGTTTATTAATCGACAGTATTGTACGTAGTTTGGTCCTATAATACATGTTCATGTTCATGGAGTTTTTATTCATAAAACAAAATTTTATTTAGTATTATTGTTGTTAATATCGTTTATAAACTATTAATTTGGACTTTCAAATTGATTATCTAAAGAAGAGTATTTTATTCTTAATACGCAGTTAATTTATACATGTATTCTAAATTGTGGCTGTTCTTTTGGGTTTGTAGCGGAGCTTAGTGTTGTCATGCCAGTTTTATTAACATGTATGGAAGTGACTTCTCGATCCGATGTGACATTACAAGGAATTAAGTTGTAATATATTTGATATTGCATTACTCTTTCGACAGCTGTACGTGTGTTTTAGAAGTCTTGTAATTTTTATAGTATGGAAGATACAAATTCTGTGTCCGCTTTTATCGTTGTATCTTTTTTTTTTTATTAAAATGTTTTAGTGTTGCGTATGGGTTTACTGGATTTTTATTCCGCTTTACTTGGTTTTTATTTTTATTTCGGGTTCTAAAATTGTGTTAGAACTTACGTGTGGCTGTGAAAGCAACGAACGCGATTGTTTGGTTCTGTGTTATATTGTTTTATAGTGGCCGGTTTATTTCAAGTTTTTGAGAGGTACAGTCAGGCAGAGGAACAGGTGGAACACATCTGAGAGATATGTTAATTAGGAATTCTCATCTTTCCTCAGGCTTTTGTTCTTACCTGGCCACTTACTGAACATGATGGATATTTACCCAGAAAGCTCTCCAGGATAGAAATTTGTTTTCTTCTTTCAAATTGACGCTGTACGATTCAAGTTTGGTTGTTAACTAGCTGAGAATATTAAGGAATATTAGGTATCTTGCGTATGCAGAACTTTGAAAGGTCTATGTTGTTTACCTCGTAGTAATTATATGAATAATAAAAATAATAATAACATTAAGAACAATAATAATAGTACAAATATATTTCAAAGGGTATCATTATCGTTAATGCAATGAAGGCTTTAAGTAAAAGAACAATAGGCCACGTTAATAGATACTAATCATATTATATTGTACTAGACAAATAAAAATTTATAAAACCTTTCACATCGTACATAAGGTTATTGAGAAGCCATTTTTTTCAGTTTGTTCAAATACATCATTGGTCAAAGCTAATTAAAGCCAACAGTTAGAAAGATTATATCCCACAAGCAATTAACAATTTATTGTTTAGTATTGCTATTACTTTATTTCATTACTTTTTTTTATAAGAAGTGTTAACTACAGTATTATTTTTCTGTAATACTTCGTGAGTCAATTACCTGGCTTTTTCCACGTTTCTCATTATACCCTTAAATGTTTTAAGGAGACAATTATATTGGTTAGAAAAGCATGTCATGCAGAAGGGTTTGTTTTAGATGTGACAATGTATTCGTAATGTAAACTACAATATTATCGTCTCAATGTTTTTTCCCTGCAGTATTTCCTTACGCTATATCGTCACCGTCGTCGTCATCATCATCATCATCATCATCATCATCATAATCATCATAATCATCATCATCATCATCATCATCATCATCACAATCACCACCACCACCACCATCATCGCAAACAATCGTTAAAATATTTGCTTACGTCCCCCTCTGGAATGCCTTATAGCCTCATTAATTTTTTGGTAGGCCTGCTCTTTGTCTCTTTCAATCTGCAGTTGCTGCAGGGAGAATAAGAAATATAAAATATATTTTATACTGAATTTAGGAAGTATACAATATAGATAACTGCATAATTCTGTTTATAATAATCTTTCATCGTGGCTGTTGCTCAGAGGAACATAGTCTCTTAGTTTAAAAACTTTGCAGCCTCGGCGAATTCAGCTGGAGTTCAAAACTAGGGATCGGGAAACTATGTGAATATTAATGTACTTAGTTATTCGAAATTGGTGTTTAATTGATAATAATAAAATACTGATACCTGCCTCATTACTTATCGAATTAATCTGGATTAACCTCATCGAGTATTTAATTCAAAGTATAGTTGTTTAATTTATAGTCGTAATGTCACTATTATTGTTCACAATATAAATTAAATCTTAATATTATAAACTACTGTATGTTATAGTAGGGGAAATTGCCCCGGTACCGGTCAGGCCTCGCTCAACAAGGCTTCCTCTAAAATGGCGAGAGATAGCAGCAGTGGTAGGCAGGAACAGTCATACAGTCATAGAGTCATAGAGTCCGTGTTTGTCTCGCCACTATAGAGGAAACCTTGTTGACCGGTAACGAGGCCTGACCGGTACCGGGGCAAACTCCCCTATACTGCCTATACTGTATAAGTATACTGTATAAGTATGTATGTCTGGAATTAAGTTGCCCCCTTAATAAAATTCCTGGCGGCGCCCTTGTTTGAGGATCTGATTATTAATTTTCTAAATACTCCTACTTTTCTATTATTACAGAACATTGGAAATACTAATAAACTATCTATCTTGTGCAGTATTTCCCTAGCGTTGGAAATGAGTGTTTTTATGTAGTTTGGAATGCACTATAGCCTGTAAGAATTCTGTGCTGTACGATAACTGAGCGCATTAAAGTGAAAAGTTTGTGAGATACTGCCTTCTTTCATAACGTGTTCGGAATTTTAAATTAAAATTGATGGGAATATCCCGAGGCCTTCCAAAGATTTATGAGAGAAGTTGGTACCCTTAAAGGAGATCTAGCCTATATATTATACTGTTTTCTACAACCATTTTTAAGGTTTATTAGAGTCTATCTATATTGAAGCTAAAATGCGTTATATTGATGCATTTTACTTGCTGTAAGTAGGCGTTGTGACATATATTTTCATAGTTAATAAACAGAATGCAATGAATCGACCGAGCGAACCGAGGTCCTGTTTGAACTTCGACATTTCTTCTGTTTGTAAATTTGCTGTGTTGCGACCAAACCTGTTGTTAGATTTTCTTCCAATTTTGCATTAGTGTTCCTTGAAATGATTAAAGCAGACTTTTATGTGGATTTTTATTTTTATTCCGTTTTAAAATGGTGAACTTTTAATGGTTCCGTTTCAAGTAATGTTCAGCTTATTTTAACGATTCTTGCTAAGTGATTCATGTCGTAAAAAAATAAACACTACTGTAACTATAAAGTGTACAATTTTCTGCTGCTTTGTTCCAGTACATTTCTTTGCATAACCCTGATGGTTTGTTTGTTATGCAGTCACGACCAATCGCTTTCGATTTTCTTCCAACTTGCCGTGAATGTTCCTTGAAGTCATTAAAAACGCCATTCTTTTGGTTGGTTCTATGGCTATTTAACGTCAGACGTGAAGTTTTCACCAGAATTATGGGTTTCACGTTCCCTCTAATCCAAAACACAATTTTCAGAAGAAAAAAAGTGTTGTGTAAAAATAAAATAATTTATGCAGGAGAACCCATAAACAAACTTCCCTGAGCCATTACAACTTGCTGCTTGTAGACTTTCCCTTTCCAATTATGTAACAGTTTGTCTCTAAAGGAATAAATCTGCATCGTGCTGATCACTCAACAGTCATATGCAGTACGGTCATTTTACGAGTACTACCTAGCTTTACTTGACTAGGCCTTAAAATTATTCCCTTTCAGTTTGGCCAGGTTAAGCAATGGCATTCCAAAGTGATCTGATATAGCTTAAACTGTAAGGATTTGCGTTTGGATTTTTCTTAAAATTTTTCTTGAAATAAGTATGGAAAATTAACACGTTTTCAGAATCATCTCATTGAAGAGAAAAGAGAGAGAAGAGTTCCCAAAGGGGTTGTTTGGGGTCGATATCGAAGGGTAAATTTGGTTTTTCTAGTACTGTATCTAGAACTGCATCGAGTACTTGTTAATTTGAGTAAGAAAAGTAGATGACGGGGATCGACAGTTTTAAAAGATTTTGGGAAAGGGGTCTGCAGCCAAAAAGTTTTGGAACTGTTGCACTGTACACTCTATTTGAAAATTCATTATGGATGGGAATCATATCCTGGAATTCGGGAATCTTCAAAGCAGCAAGGATGCCTCTAACTCTTATGCTAATTTTATTATAGAATTGTGACTTGACCAAGGCTTTAAAAGGATATCCTACTTATTAACAAGCTTTCAGAAATATCTCACAGAAAACATTTGCAAACCCCGGCTAGATTGCAGCCCGAGATAAATGTTCCCCTACAAAGTGTAAAGTTTACACAAAGTTTTGAGGAAGAAATTACTTGTAAAATCTTGGTCATCTATCTCCACTCAAATCTGAATGAGTAGGAATTGTCAATGAGCGCTAGTGTAAATTAATAATAATATTCACAAGCAGTTGTAACTATAATTGATCTATCAAAACATTCATTTCCCATTACAATGCACACTCAAGTCAAGATATTGACTTGACAGTACAAACAGTTGTGACTGTTAACTGTAGAGATTCTCAAGTGGATTCCTTTTTAATCGGTTCTTCAACTCTGAGACTGGTCACAATTAAATCTAATCAAGCTGTGTATCGTGTAAATATCTCAGTTATAGGCACTACAGAAAGCAATTCAGTTTATTGTTGGTCTGCTTCTTTTCTAGTCAACTTATTTGGCCATTACTAATTGCGGTGTCGTGGCAGGTCGCGCGTTTAGAACCCAGGTGAAGTTGTTGAAATTTTCAAAGGGGATAATTCTTCTGGTAGCACCATGGCCCTCAAATCGACTCAGCCTCTTTCAGGAGTAATTACCAGAAGCAATCCTGGGGGATAAAGCGGCCGGTGAATATGGTTGACAAAATTACCAGGTGCCGACTGTCTAAAAATGTGAACTTAAATCTCCTGTAACCCTTACACTGATAATTAGAAATAGGATTAGCTCATTAACATCTTTCTGAGGGCAGGGGAATCGTGTTTTTACAGGATGGCTTACAAGAGAGTGCCTCGGACCAACCATTTCATGGTAGCCTACTAAGACTCTACAATAGTAGAATTCTACCCTTTTTTCCACTAAAGGGCCATTTTCTTTTTCGTGAAAGACTAGCGGGTGGCATTGATTTAATTATTATTAGTAACATACTAATTCTGTAACACAAATATAACATAGATATATGCACATGCATTCATGAACCACAGATTATTGTCTCTGTTGGACATTGCATGATAATATGGCCATCTACCATCAAGGGCAATAAATCGTAGGAGAGATGTTCCATCTGGCGCTGTGAAGTGAACTCTGGCTTAGCTCAGTTGGTAGAGCAGTGGCACGGATAGCCAAAGGTCCTGGGTTCAAATCCCAGTTTCAGAGGAATTTTTCTCCTATAATATTATCACAAATATAACAGTTATATTACAGTATCCGTAAGGATTACTCATGTAATAGAATAACTCAAAGCACGGTAACATTCTTGAATTCAATGTGCGACCGGACACTGTTTCTTTCTCACTAAATTGTCAATAGTGCCATTGACCTTACACTAAATTGTCAATAGTGGCATAGTAAAAATTAGTACTTGTTTGTGGGCCACCAAAAATTATGCAACGGGCCGCGTGCGATCCCCGTGCCTCGGGTTGAAGGCCACTGCTCTACATACAACTCTGTCCGTGTTCACTTCAACTCCTAAACGAGATTGGAAGAGTTTCACATAAATATTATAATGGTACTTTCATGTTGTAAAATTTTATTTAGCCTATAGAGTATCTTACATCCGTCTACTACAGTCACGTTTTTAAAAGCTGTAGGCCTACAGCGATAACATGGGCGTCCAGTTGTATAAATTCAGTGATAACGTGTCAGAAGGTTTTCTCATTAAAATAAATAAAATAAAATACAAATTTCTAGAGAAGGTGGTTTTCGCTTACGCGTGTTTCACTTGTTTTGAATGGAAAGGGTGTTTAAATGTAGTGAATGAAAGCTCAAATAATGTGCAAACGAAAAGTTGTAAGGAATGAATGTGCGAAGAAAAATGTATCCTATGACTGAACTGAATTTTGTGTTGATGAATTCATGAATGAGCGAATTTTAAAATAATTAAAGCTAACAATAACTTATGTGGTTAGGAGGTGGAGAATGAAGCAACAGGAAGAGAAATGGAATAAAACAAGTGGAAGTTTATTGGGACTAATTGTCATTGTTCCTCCCAGAATGAAAAATGAAGCACAAAACGTTGATATTGTTTAAGAAGTTGGTGAGCCAGTTTTGTTTCGAATAAGGGCGTTGTTAAGAGAGGGACGAAGCAGAGTTGTCCCGATTGTCATCCACAGATAAACTTCACTTTGACTTGGACTTCATTGGACATGTGCATGTAATACCGGCATAAGAGAAGTAAATGGGATGCAGGTGTATAGATTTTCATTGAAGTACTTATCCATTATTTCCCTCTTCTAGAAGGGGTCGAGGGAGTCATTCATAGAGCAAATTGACAATTTCATAAAGGGTTAAATTTAATCAATATTATCTTTGCTTCCTCGAAATTATTACATTCCGCTTTTAATTCTATAAAAACCATAAAATCTGTGTTAAAAATTGGCATTAAATCTACTTATTTTCTATAAGCCTCATTATTTTGTACTTTACCAGGAATTTTGGTCATACTTTCAGGTTACTAGTTATTTATTATTTTTATATGGTTTTAAGTTTATTCCCTTATTAAGTGCCAGTATGGTACTTTATGAGATTGTGTGGGGGACGAAAAATGTCTGTCCGTCTGTCTGTCTGTCCGTCCGTGTGTCTGTACGCGCTCTAACTCAAATACGCTTTTTCGGATTTTCATGAAACTTGGAAAACACATTTATAATGTCAATGGGGAGAACCCTATTGATATTGAACCAAATCGGTTCACCGGTACCGGAGTAATGCCCAATTTAGTGCCTATTTTAATAGATTATGGCGCCTTTCTAATAGAAAGGCGCCATAATTCAAATACGCTGTATCGGATTTCCATTAAACTTGGTATACGCATTTATGACATCCATGAAAAGTACTCTGTTAAATTTGAACCTAATCTGTTGACCGGTACCGGAGTAAAACCCAATTTAGTGTATATTTTAAAGGCGCAATAGCTCAAATACGCCTTATCGGATATTTATGAAACTTCGTATACGCATTTATACTATCCATGGAAAGACGTCTGTTGATGTTAACCAAATCGGTTGGCCAGTACCGGAATAATGCCCAATTTATTGCCTTTTATGTTAATATATGAGAAGTCGCGATAACTCAAATATGCTTTATTGGATTTTCCTGAAACTTTGTATACCCATTTATAATGTACATGGGAAGACGTCTACCGATATTGGACCAAATCGGTTGTCCGGTACCGGAGTAAAACCCAATTTAGTGTATATTTTAAAAACGCGGTAACTCAAATACGCTTTACCGGATTTTTATGGAATTTGGTATACACATTTATAGTGTTCATGGGAAGAGGTCTACTGATACTGGATGAAATCGGTTCACCTGTTTCGGAGTAATGCTCAATTTGGTGCCTATTTTATGATAATATACGTATTCGAAAGAATTTATATAAAAAAAAAAAGCAAATCATTTATCATGACAACATAGTCAATTGTTTTACTGTGATATTTTACGGCTTTGGAAATTAAAATAGAGATAGCTATGACCAAAAACACTATTGTTTTACATGCGCTTATAACTTACAACTAGACTGTTAAACTGACCCAGGTGACCGAGATGGTAACGTTTTGGCCTCACGTTATGGAGTTCCATGGTTCAAATCCCGAAACCAGCCAATTTCACTTTCTTTTTCGTATTTTTATGTGAGTGTGCGATTGTCAAGATATCAAAAATCTGTACAGTTCAGCTGATGCTGGAAGATTTTAATCTGATTAAAAAGAAAACTAGACCTTTGTTCTTCCCTAAGCCCTGCTTAATGAATAAATCTGGAGCTTAACTTGTAAATCAATTAAAAAAACATATTCTGCATATCATAATTGCAGTCATAACTGATTAAAAAAAACATACTGGCACTTTTTTAAATCAGTTTACCTGATTTTATTTATTTATTTGAACTGTGATTAAAATACGAACTTCTTCCAAACAATCCTTGTTTACATAAATCATAATTCTTCATTGCAACCAAATGGTCATACTATGATGAATGGCGCAACGGTGGAATGATTCATGGCAGGGGAAACAGGAGCACCCTGAGAAAACCTGCCCGACCACACTTTGTCCACCACAATTCCAAATGGATCCACCGATATTTGATCCCGGGTCCCAGCGGTGGAAGGCGAGCGATCTAACCATTCAGCCATGGGGGCGGCCTTGTTTACATAAATATAATAGACTAGCAAAAGCAAAATTAGTCTATAATTTCATATGCAGTAGGCCTACATAGCGCAATATTGATTTTCTCAGAAATAAATACTGTAAAGTGTCACCTAATATTAGGTCCACGTGCCCCCCAATATTGTCATCTGTCTATGGTAGATGACGCAGCGGCTGGATGGTAGGCCTAGTCCCTTCAGGGACTTAGAGCCACGGAGTTTGGTTTACCTTTTTGTGTGTAATGTTGGAAAAGTCCATACTGAAGCCAAAATAGGGGAAATGGAACGAAAGAATGAAAATTTACTAAAATTGACCAGTAGGGAATCAAATGCCGAAGAATGAAGAAAATAAAAGAAGCTATTTTTGTTTGTTTTGAGGCGAGACGAATTTATACCACATCCTGCCTTGTCTTTGATTCTTCAGAAAAAAATTACATTTCATCAACTTCCGAGCCATAATAATAATATTAATAATAATAATAGTAATAACAATAATAATAGGAATTTCTTACTTACTTACTCGATGGCAATAGACAATTCCTCAGCAAGCTAAAGGAATATTATCTATTTAATGCAACCCGAAGGTTCATTGCCTGGAACGTGTAGAATAATTCATTTGTGTGCATCTTACTCAGATATCACGCTATTTATTTATAATTTATTATGATCTTAACGTCTGAAATAAGCATTAAACGACATTTTCAAATATTTTTTTCAAACTTCGTAAGAGGGTCCTTGTTTAAGGATAATATGATGACTTCACCTCTGTGTGTTATTGTGAATCCTAAAAATAGAGTCTGGAATGTAGCATGAAAATTTTAGTGAAAGGCTTTCCCGTCACAAAAACTTGAGAATTATAAACTGTTAAAACATAACAAAGAGCACATTTTCTAAACCCATGCGCATAGACAATGTTATATCTCTGTTTTCTCAACTCCATCTTCGCTTTCTTTCCTTCTGAGCGGAACTCCTATATGCCTGTCCCTATGTGTACCTCTCTTCCCCCTGCCTTCAATTCCCCTTTTAAAAAAGCTGTAAATGACTAGCAATTCGAAGGAGAGAAAATAAAATTGGACAATAAAATAAACAAAGATTATTTTACTGTGGATGTCATGATTTCTACCTTTTTCGTTTTATGTGGCACCTTAAATTGAGAAACGTTGTAGAGAGATAGGCTTAGAATACGACTTAGAAATACGATAGTCTAGACAACATACAAGGGGAAACTACAAAACGGCGGAAAAAATCAAATAAAACTTCATAAAATGAATACCCCTATAAAAGGTGGAAATACTAAAAAGCTAGTTATGGACATTAGATTCACCCACGCGATAAAAGGGTTAAAATGTTCTAAAATCCGCCTTAAAGCGAGGGAGAATAGTTTCAGAACAAGAGTGGTATACGTTTCCTTTACAATGTTTATTTCTTCGTCTCTCATTCATATCATACGGAGAGGGAGTAAAAATTATTGATATGAAATGATTGTGAAATCCTGATTCCTCGGTAAACGTTGCTATCGCTATATAAATTAATTTAACGCGTTCCTAATGACTTCTAATATGTGGCATTGTCTTCCCGCATTATTTTCTTATCGGCCAGCCAGAATGGAACAGTCCAAATTGTTCCAAATTTGTGAATTTGATTCCGGGTATTTAAAAAAATGAATTGTTACTTTAAATTAGTTTCACATTTTCCAGGTAAAATGTTGAATTCCAGATTCGCATACAATAATAATTCATCTCGTGGTACTCATTTCTGTTTGTGACTGAGTTGACTCCGTGGCCACTGTGTCACCAGAATTTTAGGACAATTATTTTTAATATTATTTTATTATTTAATGGTTATATGGTAAATGTTTTATAAACTCTTAATTTATTGTGTAGAGTGCAAATTTATGTACATAACCGTATTAAATTTGACACAGACCTATACTATATTTCAATATTTGCGATTACATGTAGGTATGGTAAAGGCGGTCTATGCGTAAGGCTGACATCCATCCCAACTTCAAGCACCAATGTCTAAAAATCTGGGAGCCTTAACCTCCCAGAACCCCTAGGGCCTCCATGATAGGTATAGGAATCACTTTTGCATTTGGTACTATGTAATCATACTGATGCAGGAAAGATATAATAACATAATTATTAGGTTTTAATATTCTGGACACTTCACGTAGAGTTAAGTTTTTATACGACCGTACAATAATAAAGTAACCTTACAAAAAAAGAGGTAAGATGGAATGGTCTGTATAGGGATCACTATTACATGTAGGTACTATGTAACCATACTGATGTAAGAAAGATTTATTAACATAATTAGGTTTTAATATTCTGGAACTTTACATAGAGTTAAGTTATAAGCTTAATATCACTATGCAACAATAAAGTAACCTTACAAAATATCTAAGATTGAATAATCTGTATAGGGATCACTTTTACATGTAGGTAGTATATAACCATACAGATGTAATAAAGATGTTTTTATGATTGTTTAATATCTAGACAGAATTCAGGCTGAGTTATAATATGACCATTCAAAAATAAAGTACCCATACGAAATTAATGAGCCAAAATGAAGTTGTACCTATAACTTAACTTTTCACTGCTATTGACCTATAAATGCGTTGCTTCCCAAATTGTCTAAAAGTAGAGATATAACATTTAAAAATTAATTATTTACGTTATAATAGAGGATTTTTATTCACATGTTATGGTTGTCAGTTACGGAAACCAGCTACTCCAATTAAATTTTTCAAACTCATTTTAAACTTAGAGCCCGCTTATGATTTCACTTGATGACTGCCTTATCATTGTATAACTTCAGCTCTGAAAGGATTAATTGTTTGGTATTAAGTGTTTCAAATTATTTGAGGGGAAGTTCAGAAGTGGTTGATTGGTTATTTTTCCAATAAGTGCTAACATTACAACTAATTTATGAAAGAATAATAGTTTTAGGTATATCTGTTAGATTAAATAAGGTCAAATTCTGCAGAAAATGTCTACGAGAATAAGCAGTTAAGAACTAACTTTAATTAGCCTATTGTACTCTAATGTTATGGTAGGCTATGAATTAACGTTTGAGGACAAATTCCCATTTTATAACCAATTTTGTTGTTGATATTTTTACCCTGCAATCTATGACATAAGAAAAACATAATGCTGCATCTGAAACTTTGTTTTCAGATTTTTGTTCAGTACATTTTTTATAGTTAAGAAATATGCAAGTTTTCATATATAGAACCGTGAAAAATAATATAATCTTGAAAACACTTTCACTGATTTGTTCCCTTTTATGCCAAAAATGTTGTGAAGTATGTATATGTACCTAACTTTACTAAAAAGAATTACATATTTTTATCAAAATTGGAAAAAATTAGCAATAGTGCCTACAACAAAAACACCCATCACATTTGTATTTTTCAAAGTAACAGGAAATCCATAGTTCAGGAAATTCCCCCATACACGAGTAGCTCTTATTTGATGTATAAATGAACTTTCTAGCTCAATTTTAGTGTAGAATTTGTTAATTTGAAGAGTAGAAAGTATAAGAAAAGGTAGTTGAGAGAAAAATCAAGGACAACATGCTAAAACGTGCACCATTTATAGCTGTTTATGTATCCAGGGCGTAAAATAAGGCTTTAGCGGACGAATCTAGTAGGCCTATTGCTGCCATGGCGTAAGCCGAGGCTGAGATACTGGAAAGTCCGCTAAAGTTTTTGCTTGCGTGGTGCTTACAATATTTTTTAGTAAAACCTCTGTAATTTTACCCTAATGAGCTCAGTTGTCCATTCATTTTCAACGATTCTGCGTAAAGAAAGCAAAGATAATGGCTTGCTGTGGATTGTTTCTTTTCCTAAACTTTTAAAGACATCATTAAGATAATGTTGATTAATAAAATTAAATATATTTACCTTAATTTAAATTACATGTCATTTTTATCATATTTTCTGCAAAAAAAACTTGTTAAACGAACCAATCATATAAAAGGCTCATCTGAAGGCAATTCCTTTCAACTGGTACTGGTGGCCGCGAAGACTAAATCTGTAGTGCGGTAATGCAAAATTCGTGCATTCGCGTCCACCCGCAGTCGTAAAAATTATCAAAAATTATTATCGAATTTATTTCTTAAATCAAAGATTTATAAATGACAATTCTTACTGTGCTTGTTAATAGACAATAAACAATAAAACCCTTAACATGTAAAATTGAGCTTACACTGGGAGACGCTGTAGAGGCATCCAGGAACCACAGTTGAAACTACGTTTACTAGAGGTTACCGCATCAACTTTACCGTTCTAGTACGGTAAAGTGATAGCCTACTCTCCGGAGTGTTAGCAGTCCGAGAAACTTCCATTTTGCGGAGCGTGTATAAAAAAAATTGTTTTTAATTACTTCCTTATGGAATTTTCGTATAAACTACATTTGATTTTGAAGCGGACAAATGTGGCCTCTTTGCAAATAAAAAATAAGAAGCAAATGTTTGTTCAGAAAATGTCATTTCAGATGTTAATAACGCCTTGAATATTTCAAATTTGTTGTATTGGATGTTGGTCTATAATAAGAGATGGAGGTTAACTTAATCAACCACGTGTTGTTACTGCAATAGAGTAAGTGAGCTTTAATAATGTTTATTGATGCCTAGATCTCACACCGCATGTGGTGGAAAGATTCTTCAATAAAAAGACAAAAACTACCGCCAGCATGCAATATAAAACAACCCTGCCATAAAAGCATTAACCTTTTAATTAGCACGGGTATCGAAACTTTCAATAAAACGTGAGAGTCTGACGAAAACTTGTAGAACTCTTCTTTTTAACTTGAAGCTCTAATGGTGGCCACCCATCGTCATAACTTTATGAGCTACTAAGAATAAATTCTTTAAGGATAGTTTCTAATATTAATTAGTTATATGGTTTGTTAGTTAAATTTGGAAAATAGCTCGCCGAGAGAATTGCGGAGAACATACGGTCGGATTTTTTGTTAACAGAACGCATAAGGAAGGTGAATGAAGGATAGAACTAATTATTACGTTTCCATAATTAATTTCGTATAAAAATTCATTCTACACTCCATACCTCGGTTACTCCATACTGTAAAATTAAATCCATATTAAGATGTAGGTCTATTTCTACACGGAAATCTTGTTGAAACATACGAAAGTAGCTAAGCTCTTGACTGTGCGTGTACTTAGACGTATTCATTTTAAATATAGTGTTATATTATTTGACCTGGTAAATATATTTTACTTAATTTACCAGTTCTGGTTGAAGAGTAACGTTGCAGATTAGAAGGTCTGCAAATTAATTTAAAATCTAATTCTATAGGCTTTGGCAATATTTTAGTTCTTCTTTTAAGTCTCCTTCCCTATCGCTCGCTCTATTTGGTTTTACGACGAGGAAGAAAAAATATTTTCGTTTATTGATTGTCAGTATATTTACTTACCGTCTTTCACTTGCAACCAGTTTATAGTCAGTATTTTTGGTGTGATGACGCCTTGGTGCACGTGCGCTGAAAACCTAATTCTTCTGATGGAAGGCCCTAAGTCGACTCTGCCTCCATCAGAAATTAGTAGAGAAATCCTGGAATTGAAGCTGGCCGATGCGGGAATTCTAATAAAATGTTTAAAACTAATTAAGTGTGATAATAAATATTATAGGATAAAATTTCCTCTGACGCTGGGATTTGAGCTCAGGATCTTTGGATATCCGTGCCAATGCTCTACCAACTGAGCTAAGCCTGAGTTCACTTCACAGCGCCAGATGGAACCTCTCTCTCGTATGACTGATTGCCCTTTACGGTCTGCCTCACTTACAGATAAGTTATGGCATATGCAGTAGTGTGAGGCACACTGGCACGGATAGCCAAAGGTCATGTGTTCAAAACCCAGTGTCAGAGGAATTTTTCTCCTATAATATTAAGAAATTAACCGCAACTGCCAATGTAAATTTATTAAGAAAGCTCGAGATTTTATCGTTTATAATAGGCCTAGTAAAAGGGCAAAATGTAGTAGGTGAGGCAAATGAAATATAGGCCTACAATTTAATTAAATACTTACCATAATAATGGAAGCATGTCATTAGGAGAAACACTGTATATCCGATAGAATTATTCGAAGTCATAACTTTGTATGAATATATTTCATTTCATAAGAAGTTGTTGGGTCTTTTTAAATTCAGTGTAGGAATAATTCATATGTTTTTGTGAATGTCTTGGACGCTTACAGATACAGGAATTCAATGCAGGCCAGGAATTAATATCGGAATGAAGACGACAGCAAGGCGCCAGTTGGACTATTACGGAATATTATGATGTAAAAAGCATGACGATTCATTTGATTTGTTCATGAAGCGAGCACGCGGCTAGTCTCTACGTAACTCCGGTAGCTCAGCATTGTATCTTTATAAGACTTAACTACTGATCACTGCAGGCAATACCTAATGCTAAATCTTAGTTACTGTATTACATGGTTCTACCCGCAATGGAAATTTTAATTACACCTCATGTCTGTAAATTTAATTTATTTTCTTTTGCCTTATTTCTGTTATTTTTTTAAGGGTTCTTGTTTCTGCTGTTTCTTTCGTGTTATTTTACTATAACTTACCAATTTCCTTTTCGCTCATTTTCTTTACTATATGGTTATGTTGGTTTCTTGCTTCTTTTTTTATTTCCTTCTTGCATACTAATTTGTTTAAATTTAGTTTCATGATTAATACCGTCGGCCGTTATTTTAAATAGTATTTCTTTCTTTTCTTTATTTCCATTTATATTCCTTTCTTTATTTATTTCTTTTAATATCACTCAATCACTCTCGCACTCCCCCTCCTCTACACTCTTGCTTTCTCTCTCATTCTCTCTCCTTCTCTACCTCTCTCCTCTCTCGTACTGTATGTCCCGTACCTTTTTCAATTTGCATTATTACCACTCTCCCACATAATTTCAAACCGTGTACGTAATTAAATTTATCTACTGAATATTTTGTAATTACCAATTTGTTTCTTTTTCTTCAGTTATAAAGGTAGGCCTAATCAATAAAAATAATTATAATAATAATTTTAGGAACTTTTTTCTCCAAGTTCCAATAAACCCAAGAACTTTACTGCTTTCTCAGATTTCCATCCTAGAGAATCTTAAAAACTTCTCCAACTCTGTTTACTTTATTTTTCACGTGTAACTTTAGTTGATATTAACTATGGTCAAAGTCTTTGGATGTCTTTCTCCTAAGATAACAGCTATTAGAGCCTAATGATACTTTAAGTTAAACAAATTATGTCATAGCAGAAAGTCAGTTAAGAGTAGACTAAAATCTCAATCCGATATAGGCGTACAAGCTACAATTTCAGTTTTTAGTGTTTTTAGGATAAAACAAATCATGAAAATGTTCTGTAATTTATCTCTGAAAAACGCCTCTCTTTAATACTATCTTTTCTTCTGATTTCCAAATTATCCAGTTAATATAAACTCTGCCAGACAAACAAAGTACAATATATATAATCCTCTACCATAGACGAGAGTAGAGAATAAAAAAAAAGAAAAAAAAAAGATTCCTTCAGTAGTTATGATTAGTGGATACACTCATTTGTTAGACTTGTAAATATCCAGACACGGGATAAACGAAAACATTTGATGGCATCGATGGGAATGAACCTTAGAATTTGGGAACTGAAAGTCGGTGACCTACTATCTGTTCCAATAATTATGTAGGCTATATGTGTTAATTGAGTTTTTATTTTTTTCAACATTAAGAGGCCAGAGTATAAAAGTATTGTTTACCTATTTCATCAGATTTTTGAAAAGCTTCAATGTTACGAACTCATAAATTTATTCTGTGTTTAATTTGTTTAAGTGTCATAGGCCTATCTAAAAAATAATTCAATAACAATACATCTGTTCAACCTTCGTGTGCTGGCAAATTGCAATGCAATTGGCTCAGAGTACTGAAATGTCTGCATTTAAGTGAAGGCTTATATAAATTTTGAATTTCAAATTTAATGTAGCCTATTTATATAACTAGAACTTATATTTCATACAAATGCAACGGAATAACTTGTTCGAGGGTGCATTTCAAACCTAAATAAATAAAATAACTAAAGAAAAAAGGAAAACTCGCAAATGGTTGGAAAACAGGTGTAATCTATCTATCTATCTTCTACTCTTATACAATTCAACTTGCGTGCTTGCTCGCCCGATTCGTGAGACATCGGGTATACTCGGCGATGTTCGTCTCTCGCAGTCTAAACTTTCATGACGACTACAAAATTAGGAAGGAAAACCGTTTCTTTATTATATAAGGCCTAAGTGAAATGAACACATGAACAAATATTCTAATTTTATTTTTACTTACAATTTTCATAGCTCTGAACCACAAACATTTTTAATAATCTACCAGTGTAATTTTCTTAAAAATCCTGGAGTCAATGAATAATGGCGGGCGAAGCTGGGGGCAACAGCTGTAAAATATTGATGGTTTTATCTCTTGAAATATAGCTGATAATAATAATCCAAACAAACCATTCCTTCCCTTGAAACATTATATAATTTCTGAAAATTACACTGAATTGATAAAATAAAATTCACATCATATTCATGTCAATAAACAGCTGAGAAACAATACGTATTATGTGTTCACAGGTTCTTTGGAACTGCATAATCGATTCTGATATAGTTTTCCCAGGGGGCGCTTCAATGTCGTGGAATGTACTCTAAAGCAGGAATTTTAGCTGTTTCATTAATTATTAATGGCTTAGTTTATGAATGATTCGCGTGCAAGTGTTAATAAATATAATGCTTTAATAATTATTATACTCTTAGGCTAATTTTTAATTTTTAAAAGAATTATCGTGGCGAAGCCACGGGCACCTCCTAGTTATGTACAACGAGGTTACATTTATTTTGTTATATCCACAAATAACTGTAGCATTTCTTGCCTTCTTAATTAATCTTTAGAAATACTTTCCAAAATTTATCTTCCACGTACCTGCTAATCCAAAAGCTACATTACAGTTTCCTCACAAAATTACGTTACCGCCTTTGTCCGCAGTACTGATTTTAGCACTCATTTCTGTTCAAGGATGGATGACACCAGGCCAGGACTAACTCACGATATTCCGATTTTGGAGGTATCCCTACATGCCATACAGATAAGAAATGTTTAGGGTCTAATAAAAATTATTAACTAAACGGTTTACTTTCTCAGAAAAAAAAAATATTTCAGCTGAGAATGAGTTGTCAGCGAGATTTAAGAATTCCTTTTAAGGCATACAGTTAGAAGATTCAGAAAACAATGTTTGTTTTATATAAATAAGTATGCTATTTTTTGATAGTGTCATATAATGAAAGAAGTTTATTTTAAGTTACCAGTTGATAATATAATTTTGATAAAAAATTTGGATAAGATTAAAAAGAACTTTGAAACCGAATAAGCCTGAAAAATCAATATTACTGTTTTTATAACATTAATTATTATCTTTATTAAAGCATAATTTTTTAACACAGTCTAGTTTGGTACGGTACCTAAATTTGTGTTGTAATTTAGGCTTTTAATAAGATTTTACCTTCATTCTTTTTTATTATTGGTATACAGTGTACTAATTCCAATTCCAATCTTTATTGCTATTGATCTATATTAATACATAGAAATAAGCATAGTCAGTGTTACAATAGACTTTAAAATACATTTACATTTAGATAAGTTTTGTTAATATATTTACACTTAAATATAAAAGTGTTATAATAATATACATTACATGTCAAAGATATATCAGTGTCATTTAACAGTTAGTATTTAAAGCCCTATAATAATTTCATTGTCAAGAAACTCTTTTATAGAGTAAAAAGGATTGTTAATGAGCCAGGTACTGACACTTAATTTGAATTTCTTAAGAGTAGTTAGTTTTGCTGTGTCAGGTAGCCTATTAAAAAAATTACACGGTTGATTTTAAAAGAATTGCCAGTTTTGGCTAACCTATGATGAGGTATGTTGATCTTACTTTTTCCCTCTACTCGGGTACCTTCTCCTTGAAGTCATGCTAAAATAATTGTATCAGGTCCCGAGTCATCGTGTGATTGCTCTTAAGGTGCAGTGCGTGCTACACCACTCCGGATAAGGACACGGTTGCTATGCGTATTATGGCAAGTGCTAATGCTAACTTAAGCAAATAGGAGTTTGATGTCAGCATAATGGGTTCGTGTTTAGCTATTACTTGATTACTTTGTCTTACTTGACCTCCCACGCAGACTTCTCAAGTATGGCAATCTCACTGTTACTTTCCAAGTACTATTGTTCCTCGAAATGGGTGCAGCAATTAATGGCTAATATATGTCCAACTCGTTAAGAGTTGCAGGAATCTTCTACATAACTTCACATTATAGCTGTGAACTTCCAAAAATATTTACGTAATGAAAAGCATTGTGACTAATGTTTAGTTAGGGTGTCCGTACAATTTTTATATAAAAACGGGACTTTTTTTTGTAAGAAACCTGGGACAGTTATGGGAAAAAGAGGCAAAAATTTAATTCACAAAATTTAGGGAAAATTTACAATTTACCTTTACTTCATGCACACACTTTTTTTTTCAAATGTCTTCTTAAATTTCCTCTGGTGTATGTAATTTATTCCAGAGTAATAGATGCCTCATTGTCATTGTATATTTCACTTTTATGTAGCCTATTCTATCAAGAAGAGCGTTTTTTCTTACAATTTTTCATAAAAGTCAGCACATATTACTCCATTAAAGTACGTTTTGACAATGAGCAAGACCTTCACTGTTTTAACTGTTATTAATGTACCGTGAAACTGTGAAACACACTGGCCAGTCACGATCACAAAAAAGAGGGACATTTGAGTTTCGCAATAAAACTTTCGGGACAGCGGGACATTTTGTCAAAAAAACGCGACGAATGGACACCCTAGTTTCAGTTATAAAAAAATAGAAGATTCTAGGATTCCGAAACTGGTGACTCTGGTAATTTATCTTGTTACCCTATATTTAAAAAGAATAAATATTTAAATTAATTCTTATATTTTTCAATGGTAATAATTAAGTAATTCAAACAATTAAGAAATAATTGAATTAAAGTAATTCAAAAGTAACAAAATATTAACTGTAGTAACTTAATGAAACATAATCTCTGGTTAAAGTAGCCATTAATTTCAGTAAATTGTATGAACTTTATTAATTATAGAAACAAGTAGTTGGATTGGAGACATATGAATTAAAAGTTTAATTGGGCAACCGTGCTTCGAAATTTTTGTGAGAGTATGCAGACAAACCCGCTCAAAGAAATATATTTAGGAAATAGGCCTACGTATAACTTTGTGTGAAAATATCTATTTCTCACATGTTAAAATAGCTTATTATTTTTTAAATAATTGATATTTAATTAATTAAGTAATATTAAAATGGTTTTTATCTCGAAAATTATTTAAAGAAACATTAACGAGTTACACTGAATATTCAGCCGAATCTAGGGTATTCGGTGTGAAGATAGAAATTTGAGAACTACTGCTTTAGGTCGTTTCACGTAATTTGCAGCATACATCCATCTTTGTTTGACCATTATTTTATTCTCTATCACACTTTACTACCAAGAAACGAAATAAAGAAAAAGTGCAACAAAAAGTTGTGAAAATCAAGTTTTACAACTGCTTTATATTGTTTGTCTTACTAAGAGATCATCCAGATATTAAGACACGAAAATAAGGTACCAGTAGTGCTGTTGAAATAGAGGCCTGACACGCTCTGTCAAGAATCTTGAGGGTGGATGATTAATGAAACTGTCTCTACCATTAATATCATGATTATGTTATTTTCCACGCTAAGGAAAACACATTTTTTGATTTCATTAAGGAATCTGAGTTAAATTCATGACATCGTGTTCAGTTCTTGTCATGGAATTCAAGAGCTAAATCCGATGCCAACCAGTTCCCAAATTTGGGTAAGGTCTTATGCTGTATGAATATTTAAGTCGTTTATTTAAACGTGAGGAAATTAGTGGTCTGGCAGATAAGGTTAAATTAGTAGTTTTTAGAACTTGATCTTGTATTTTTACCCATTTCAATCAGTTAATTTTTACTACGCATCACAGGCCTAAATTGAAGTACACCTCTGTGTATTCCAACCGAACACCAACCATTCGATCCATTGACGTGTCGGAATTGTCCCCCGCAAGAGTTCTTTTACATTTCTGTAAATCTACAGACATGGGTCTGGCAAATTTACCTGTTAATAGATATTAGGCCTATTTACACAAATAATCTTCCGATATTTTTTTAACAATAGCTTAGAATTTCTCTCGAACATGCTATGACAATGTATGATAAATTCAGTTACGTGGTCTCCTGCAGAGATTATTGTAGAAACTTTGATTACAGAGGAGCATAAAACAAGTCAGAACAACATAGGAGACCTATGCCAATTCAACTGAGCCACTGGGGCCGAAACTCGTAATCTTCATACGATTTTTCTGAAACTGTAGGCCTTAATGTCACTGCCTTCGCCCAAAAACGCTGGTACAGAATTTGAAGTTTCACAGGCTGGCATCTGTAATCTGTGGGATGAAGAAGCGGTAATTTATATAAGGTGTTTTATGACAGCACGCTGGCGCGTGTTACGATATCTGAGAGGAATGCAGGAGCTCACAATGAGGGAAGACCAAGACTTCTTTTGAAAAATACCGAATTCACTTAATGACATTACTTTTTACTCCCTTTTCTTCTTCAAAGATCTTTTCTGTAGTTTTGTAATGCTATTAATTATCACCCTATAGGCACTTTTAGTAGAAGGTGTGTGGAAGGCGAAGAAAAACAGAATAGAAAAGACTGCTAGGACCTGCCACTCAACATTAGCAGGACTGCCTTCTGACATCTTGCTACATCATGCCGTTTTACAAGAAAGTGGTGGGGTATGTTTGAATGGTGGTGGAAGGGGAAATGTTGCTTTGTGAATCTGGCGGTTTCACTTTGTAGCATTCTGTTCACTTTTTATTTTAAAAAAAGGAAAAAGAAAATAAATAAAAAATACTAGAATAGAATGTGTGGGATATGAAAGGATATCACACTTTGAAAGTATGGTTGACTGCAGAGTAAAAGCTTTTAAGATAGAAACGCAATAATCATCGGTCTTGATTTCTTAGATGTTATTAGATGATAATTCGATTAAATGTATGGGAAGAAATATTCTACTATAGAGTGATAGTATAACCGGGGGCGTTTGTTGGACAGATGCTGAAAACCACCCTGCTAAAATAATGAAAATGGTCGAATCTATACGCAAGGGAAAAGTAACTGGGATACAAATTGCAATAGAATTTAATATAGGCCTACTAAGTTACTTGACAGTAAAGTATCCTACACTTTTGAGGTGTCTATTTTTAACTTATAGATACTTTATCGCTTCATGTTCATAATACTATGCCTTAAACACAAGCGTAAGCCTAACGGTGAATAAATTATTCCGGAAAAAAATATATTTAAAACAGTACTAGACAATATGCAGGGGACACCAACATAACATAGTCTAATATTGTTTTATGCAGACAGAAGCGTTCCACCTTCTCTCCTAATGATTCCACCTCAATTTCTGTCAGATTTTTAATGGAACCCTTCCCATTAGGGTGGGTGTTTGCCGTTTCCTATACATACTGTTATTGTCTTCTCGAAATAATCGTAACCTGACTCCAAAACATGGTTTCCCATTCCTGTATTTCCGTTTTTATGGATCTTTAAATGAAATAAGCTACTGTGGCACCACCCTCAACGATCCGTGCAAAAATATGACAGATTATCAGATTATTTAAAATAATTATTTCATGTCTAATGTTTAGTTATTCTGCCTTTCTCGTTTTCTTTCAAAGGTGATTTTTAGTTTCTTCTTCTCCGCATTCAGTTCATCTATTTGATTGTATAATAACATATTTGTTCTCTTCCACTCTTTTATTGTCAATTATACACTTAGTTATAAGTGGATTATAGTAGCCTACAGTGTTTACAATAGAATTTAATTATATTTGAATAGTGTATACGAAATTGCATAGAGCTTTAGCCTCGGCATGACGTTGATAGGCCTAACTGCAGGTAACTGGTAAGAAATCGACAATTCATCACGTATTGCAATACATAGCCTAATCGTGTTTACCTCCAGGCCTCTCTGAAGATACAATCCCTGAAATATTTTGCAATCTAATTGATAAATGATCAGACTCTCACAGTGCTAGATTTAAAAAATGTAAAAACTTTTTGTGTTATGAAATGACAGAGTAGAAGGAGGAATAAATTCCGTGAAAATAAGAAGAAGTGTCATTGAGAAATGAGCAATTTCCTGTGATTCATTGTTGATTTAATGGCCGTGCGCACCTAAGGATTTTTTCGTTGCACGCCCCGAAGTGTGTTTTATAATACATCCTCATAACTCTCTATGCGAAATGATAAGTATGGCAGTCTGAACTGTATCCTCGAATGACATACAGAGTACACTAGCCTGAAACATGAAAGCTTTCTTGCAATTATTATGGTCACTTGGTGAACTGAGATAGAAATAAGTACGCTGATTGAAGTCACGTCGGTACAGCCATAGAAAAGTGTGATTTGGGTTTATAGAAAGTGGAATCGAATCGTTCTAAGTCTGTATTTGGTATACATACTACTGATATAATTTGGATACGTTTCTAAAGTTCTTATAAAAGACATCGCTGTCGACAGGCCTTTAACTTTTTCACTGCTACTGATGTATAAAAATGCGTCACACAAATAACTGCATAAAAGCAGATATATAAAATTGGTATAACATTTGCTTTATCTGAAATGTGAGGATTTTTATTCACGTGTTACGGTTATCATTTACGGAGCCCAGCTGTTCCATTAACATTTTCCTCATAGATTTGAAACTTAGAGCTCACTGATGATTTTACTTGATCGATTCATTATATAAAGACATTAATTCAGCTCGAAAATTAATGCCTTGCCTTGCCAAGGTTAAACTCCTCTGTCAATCTAATATTCTAAGATATTTTCACTGTTAATACAATCTGTATTGTAAGTTGTTATCTAAACATTTTCACAGGTTACATAGTTTCAATCCGTAACAGGGTTGCCATACGTACGACTATAGTCGTACACATACGACTATTACATAGATTTATACGACGTACGACGCAACCATGTGTCGCACGCCTATTTGTATGACTATTTTTAGCATAGCGTTTTTATATTTTTTTAAATCAATCTATTGACGAATTTTAAATTTTTATATATATTCAGCTTCTTCTTTTCGCATGGTTTTGTTGTAATCAATACGATTGGAAAGCAGTCCTTTTTCTTTTGCAATAATTACAAGACTGTGGCAACTACTGTTTATTTAAATTTACTGTAGTATTTTATCAAATTTAATGCATCGGGAGGTAATAAAACACGCCTAATCATTTACAAATAAGATCATTTATTAACAATTACATGACATATTTAAGATGCATAATATCGATCAATTATAATTATTGTTTTTATTATTATTATTATTATTATTATTATTATTATTATTATTATTATTAACGCAATACGTTCATTACACTGAAAAACCACAAAGTATACGACAGTTTTAACTAGCATACGACTATTTTCGAATATTGGTAAGTCTGTTCTGCGTTTCTGATCTGGCAACCCTGATCCATAATGTTCAGAACTAGCCTAATTTAAATACCGGAGGCGGACTGTAGGCCTACGGTACAACACTGCAGTACTTATTACTGATCTAAGCATAAACTAAATTATTTTTACTGACCTCGTACATACGAGATTCAATCTAATAATAAGTTTAGGATTATAATTATCTTTGGTTAAAAGTTATGTACATAATAGTATTTCTGTAAATCCCAAACGCCATTAAACTGTTAAACTTCAACAGAAAATATATTTTACGTCGATCTTTCGACTTCATTGGTAGCTTATGTGGCAGGAATGGCGACATTTGATCTGCATGCCGACTATTATAAGGCCATTATTAATGGTTTTCTTGAGTGACATTTCTCCATCCGACTCTGCTATAAGGGTCTAAATTCGGGAAGGATGCACCTCGAGAAGGTTCATTTGTCGACTTTATGGGAAAAGGCATAGTGCCCCGGGGTTTTCACATTTGGACGCGTTCTCGTGGTGAGCTCCCTGATATCGATGAATAGTGGGCTAGTATAACGTAGTGTAGGATT
This sequence comes from Ectobius pallidus, assembly GCA_964059195.1. Taxonomy (NCBI): domain Eukaryota; kingdom Metazoa; phylum Arthropoda; class Insecta; order Blattodea; family Ectobiidae; genus Ectobius; species Ectobius pallidus. The sequence continues at coordinate 64,899,371 of CAXKWD010000004.1, forward strand.
GCCTATATCGCACCAGTTTATAGAAACCGTGTGATAACGTCATAAATGTGTAACATTTTAACTCAATAAATTTTCCATCATAATTTCTTGTACTAAATCTTACGTAATTTTGTTTTAAAAAATTTAGTCATTAAGACATATTAAAAAAAAACTTAAGTAATGATCTGTCATTGGTGCCATTTAGGAAACTGTTGCACTTGGCGTTGCTCAGATCGCATCAAACCTTTTATTAAAATAATTTAACATTACAATGGAGTTTCCTTCCCGTTGACAGATAACTGAGGATGTCTCCTATAACCTCTCCCAGCTTCGCCGCAAAATTCCATAAGAAAGGTTTTCTTTGGAATCTTATATTTCGTTGCTATTTGATTTAATATTATCTTCCCTTTACTAAATTACGAGGGCTGTCCACAAAGCAAGTTTCCCTTGGGCCGTTTACGGAAACAAAACACAATTTCATGGAAATGTTTATTGCAACAGATAAAGCAAGTGTTCAGGTATTTTTCAACATATTCGCCACCGGAATTGAGACATTTTTCATAGCGTGGGACCAACTTTTGAATACCTGTGTCGTAGAACTCTGCCGCCTGAGATTTTAGTCACTGTGTGACAACCATTTTCGCCTGTCAGTTCTTGAGGTGTAGGAAAAGATGAAAATCACTGGGAGCGAAGTCCGGGCTGTAAGGTGAATGTTTAAACACCTCCCAGTCGAACTTCTGTAGAGACTTGCTGGGAGGTGTTTAAAAATCTCCTCTACAGCCCGGATCTCGCTTCCATCTCTCTCTAATAGTTTCATCATATGCCGCCGGATGGCACTTGTATCTGGAAGGAAACTCTACATCAAATAGTGCGATTTAGGCGTGGTGCGAATTGATCAACTTGACCCTACACTCGTTGCTATAATATCAAAGCATTTCAAGTATTTTTTTCTCACCTAGATTATAACCTACTCCTTAAACATCTCACTACTTTAAAGTACCACTTACTGAATACTGAGTATATAACTATTAACCATGGAATGCACAATTTTTAAAGATTTCAGTTAAACACAACTCTCAATAATTATGTAATTTCTCTTTCCAAGAACATAAACCAACGTACGGAGATACGGTTCAGGTAATGGTCTACACTTTTATTCCTTTTTTGTAATTTATAATTAATTTTAGTAACTTATATCATAAATGATAAACTGTAGAAGTCACGCATTGAATATTAAGCTTAAACGAATAAAAATTGGAAGTCTGTGATATTGTATCTTGAATGTAAATGCTTATGTAGGTGTATTCTAGAGACAATTTCAGTGGCTAGGGGCGTGAGTCATATTACAGGCTAAACGCCCCTTTCGGGCCTGTTAAATTCATTTCAGGATGATGTAAAATAATGTGGCTACTACCACTTATAATACTAAAATTTGATATTGGGCACGCCCCCTCTCATTTGACTAAATAAGAGAAGGCTTGTTGTATGGTATTGGCCATCTGGTATTTATATCTAGTTAGAGAACAGATTTCTGTTTCTTGTTTTATAATTCATCCCCCTTCTCTCTTCGCTATCTCTCAGTCCACCATTTGGAAATCAAATTAAAATTGACCGCGTGTTAGTATCGTACTTTATAAGCTAGATATAGTAAGGTTGACACATTGTAAATTGAATGCGTTTCTCAAATTGACTTCACTTACTCAAGATAATGAAATAACGTCATATGTACACGTTATTAATGTCACGTACTCCAACTAAAAGTTACACTTCTGATTTCACGCATGCAAAAATAAATAATGTCTCACCGATTGCTGTTTACGATATTTTTAGAGAGAGGACGACAGATTTTGAATTTAAACTGGAGCATATATTATCAAACTGATTTTTAATTATACATCGAATACTAATTGCTGTTCATTAAAGAGCTTTCATTAAATTCTACTAGACTATAAACTAAACCACGAGTCGAAACAGAGACCAGTAAGTAATAATGTTATTTCTTAGTCTTCTTATATAATGAACCCCGTAGACTTTCTATAATATTAGATCAGATAGGGTCTTTTATTATTTTATAGTTTTGTTTATTGCTTATCTCAGCAATTTTTCTTTACTTATATTATGTCATGAATATAGGTAACAAAATAATTTACAGATAATCTTATAACAGTGGAAAAAATATTTGAAAGCTTGGAATAGTTATCACTTAATTCTTTTATGATGTTCCTTTTCTGCAATTGTTCTATTTCATGTGTTTCTTTAAAAGTGAATATCTTAATGAGACTTATTGCAATTAGGATTAGGATTAGGATTAGGATTAGCCTATAACATCCCTTGGGGGCTAAGGCCTACTGCCAACGGCAGGGCAGCTCGTAAGTTGCTCGTCGGGGAGCTACTCCTAAGGAGCGTTTTTTCCTTAAAATTGTGTTTCTCTAAACTTAAATAAAACCAATGATTCTATTGCTGTATTGTAAGCATATCCTATTAAATTCTTCAGCCCTATAATAAACAGGGAATACAACTTACAGCTTACCGGTACCTTAACTTAGGCGAGAATGATAATATTGCTGCTTAAACGTGATTGCACTAAGGCCTACCATTCACCATGTCCTAGTTATGTAAATTTTGCGTGATTGTCTCCTTCTTTATGGGAGTTGGCATGTAAGTTTGAAGAAAGGGGAAGTTAGGGAGAAAGAATGAAAATCATAAATAAATAAATAATAAGCAGAAGGATCGAGAGAGAAGTAAACAAGGGAAAAAGAAAAGTAGGAAGAAATATATAAGGAAATAAAATAAGTAAAACAATGTAGGCCTTATCAACAAAAAGAGCAGAAAGGAAGAAAGAAAGAAAAAGAATGGAAGATAAAGAAAAAAGAAGTAAAATAGGAAGGAAGAGAAGTTCGTGATAGCCATTTCACGGATCATTCATTTTACTGTCACGTGTTTTATCCTGAACAAAACAGTCTTTCCATAAGAACTTTACAACAACCTATTAGCCCAATTGCACATTTACATTGCTCTTTATAAATGCCATAAACGTAAGGCAATGGAATTGGCTACCTTTATTAGTAATGCAGCTGATTGTGAGGATAGAGTAGTCATTTTGCTATTCTGATTCAGCTTTTCAGCTTTCCCTCGTTTCAATTAAACGTTTCCCCCTGAGGTCATGCAGGAAGTACAATCGCATACCATTGCGTATGAAATCCCGATGTTAATTTCGAGACCACCAGGATCGTAAATATCCAACTGACGACTCTGATAGCTGGAAAACAAACCGCCATATACAATGGCGGAGCTACAGTCAGACTACATTAGCGATTCAACATATTTACAGTATGATTCTAAATATAAAAAATTACACATAATACAGGGACAGAGATAAAAGCGACGACCAAGTCCATTGAAAGCTGCCAGGCGTTCGTACGGTTTTTCACGGTTATCTCGAAGACACTTTGTTACTTGCAACGGCCTCATCCATCACCCTGCAAGAAGACACGAAGCTGTGACCAACAATTTTATCCGTATTAGGGAGCACTAATTCATTTCGTCTTCTCTTCAAAGCATTTTAGTTTCCACCAGACCAGAGAGCCTGAAGATAAATAAGCTTAGAATAGTTTCTATTACGTACATATTGCTTGCTGTGATCTCGTGGCAGGCACACTTTGAAACTGTGAGTGGGGTGAATAATAACTCCTTTATTTTATTCTAGAGACATTTTTACTTCCCCTGTTCATACCATAGCTAGAGGAAGTATTGTGTTCGATCCTAAATGCGATATAGAGTCTTCAACATAAATATATTTTTTGAGGTCCTCGGATCCAGAAAGCTATTTTTAAGAATTATTTCTGTCTGAATCAGTGGCGGAACCAGGGGAAGGGCGTGCCCCCTCTTTGCCTTTTATTTTCATTGATTTATTTTATTCGTCGAAAGTAATTACCTAATGAAATAGCATTCAAATTTAACATGAATTTCTTAGCGAAAGGCTAAGTTATTAAATCGATAAGCCATTATCTCTACCGACTGTACATATCGCACACAACAAACATAAGTTGACTATGACTTTTCCTGTCAACTTACACGCCACTTCCATTTTCCCTACATGTGTAAGCAGGCATTGAAATGCCCCTTAATCTAATCCACAATAAAAATTTTAGAAAGTCGGGTAGGCTGAATGAACGACGCAGCCACATATTACTACTAGATTCTCAGCTTTGGGTAGACCGTTGTTCAGCCGTAAGACCTATTAATGAACCGATCTGGAGTTTAACCACAGTATAGTATAACAGTAGCGAAGCTCCATACAGTTTTTTTCAACCGGCGCGACTCCAGCGCTCGTAGCGGTGAGCAAGAACCACACAATATGTTACATTGTTGCTTATGTAAAATGTCAACAATATTTTATGGAAATGCTTGTGGTGCTATAAATTGCACCAACAGCCAAAGGAATTCTCCCGATTTATCTTTCTTCAGGTTCCCTAAAGATCCTGAGAGGTAAGCAAAAACAGTTATTTGTGAAATTAAATTGCAAATTTGTGACTATCATGCTTGCATCCATACTAGTGTATTTACCCCTATTTCTTTTAATTTTATGAGCAGAAAATGGCTTGTAAATGCTATATACAATTAATTATTTTTGTATGTATATCATAAATGAAAATCCTAACGATGCAAAGGTTTCTAAATATATAGGCCTCTTTACAAATACCCCACCTGACCCTACTAATTTTAAAAATGTTTTAACACGAGGTTATGTTAGGCCTATATAATTGAATTTAACAAAATTAAACTGTCGAGAATAAAGATAACGTGTTTAATCCTTTACTTTTTAATAATTTATCGTGTTTAACAAAATGAAGAAAAAGACAAAAGTGTTTTGCTATTGCATCTGATACTGACCATAGGCCTATCGTGCTATATGCCTATAGAACTTTACTTTCCCCCCTAATTTCTGAACTAGTACTACTACATGCTTATTGAAATTGTTAAGTTTTCTTATTTGTCAGAATTTTCAGTGTAAGTACAGTATATGTTAGTAGTAGGTCAATTTATTAAATTCTTGAAGATGTAGGGATGTAGCTTATATGGTGGACGGAAACCGGTCTGATACTTTATAAGATATACAATGTCATCGATCTTGAAACTACAACTTCTTTATATTACCATAAAGTCTATGATTTGGTGAGTTCACCAGTATGCCTTTCCGGTAATAATCTCGTTCTGGTAATTTTAAAAATAAGAAGAAATACAGCCATATATTCGTATCTTTCCAATGCTGGAAATGGCTGTTGGCTAGTTCCATCCTGCTGGCCGCTTGGGGTGCTAGTGTCGCACGATCTGTCAAAAGGATGCATTTTCCTTTCATTAGAGCCACAGATATATAGAGATAGATCGGCAATGGTGTATGCTGTACTATTGGCGGCAGTGAAGCCACGTTGATGCACGGACCGCCATATTACTACACTGTAGCAGCTGATCGAGTACAAGCCACAAGAGCGTTACAGCGATGTGAATTTTAGCATTTTAGCTAATAATGTAATTGGACTGAGGAGTATAAATACTTTTTCTAAAATGGTGAATACCAGTGTGGTATTCGGGTGTAATTTTTCTTACTACGGCAGAAAGAAACAAGGAAAGGAACACGTTTCAATACATTCGTAAGTAGGCCCTTCATTATTATTGTTAGCCCAGGGGTGTCCACAGGGGGGGGGGGTTAAGACGCAGACTGCATCATTGAAATTTCTGGGGGGGGGCAAAATATTATCATTTATGAATTTTCTTGGAGGGGGTTGAAAATTGTTGCAAAATTATAGCTTTATATGTTAAAAATAAACACAGTCAAGTTCTATAACTTCAAAAGGTCTCTTCTAATTCTTTATAAAGATAAAGATGAAGAATTTCGACAGCCACGGGCGCCCATACCCGAGGGCGGGGGGGGGGCGCAAGGAAAAAATTTATATTAATAATTATTATAGTCAGGTGTTTTTCTTTTAAGACAATTATTTGAATTGCAGAAGTTTTACCAAATCAACAACATGGAAGCAGAATCCACAGTGGATTAGGAAAGGGGGGTTCAGGGGGTTTGGACCCCCAAAAGTCAAAACCTAAATTTCTATATTTGTATTTTAAAAAAATTATTTAATTAAACAAGATTTGTTGGTGTGTCAAATATGATATAGCAGTTATTTTCTTTTCATAACATAATGAGTAGGCCTATTATGTTCATTGTTCCATGTGATATTCAACTTTTCTTATAAATAGTAATAAGTATTATAACTTAGGCAACAATTTATTAGATATATAAGCAATCATGAACCACAGATTATTGTCTCTGTTGGACACTACATGAGAATATTATATAATATTCTCAACAATTTATTGTTTAAGTTGCCATGTCTTAGAGTATAGTAAACAAATTTGCTAACTAGTTTTTCAGTGTTAAAATAGCGTAAAATGTGATTTTCATTAGTTCAACATTTAAAAATTTCCCGGGGGTGGACACCCGACTTAGGTAATATTTTCTTGTTTACATTGGCATGTGTTAGAGTATGGTAAACAAATTTGCTAACTAGTTTTTGAGTCCTAAAATAGCGTAAAATGCGATTTTCATTAGTTCAGTACTTAAAAATTTTCCGGGGGTGGACCCCCACTTAGGTAATGATTTCTTATTTACATTGGCATGTCTTCGAGTATGGTAAACAAATTTCCTAACTAGTTTTTCTGTGCTAAAATAGCGTAAAATGTGATTTTCATTAGTTCAATATTTAAAAATTTTCTGGGGAAGAACCCCCGACCCCCTTGTGGGGGGTATTCCAAACCCCCCCGGCACTTCCGACCCTCCCCGCAATTATTTTATGGCTACGTCATTGTTGCACTTATTATATTATTAATATAACGTTACAAAGTGGCCCAAGAAGTTAAAGCAACAAAAAATTAATTAATTAAAAAAATTGCCCCCCCTAGAAAATATCATATGGGCGCCCTTGTCGACATCTAATTGGGTTGAGGGTGAGCAATGAAGTTTGGGGGGGTGAGCAGTGAAGTCTGGGGGTGAGTCATGACGTTTGGGGGTGGACACCCCTGGTTAGCCATTTCATGCATTATACATGCTTTAGTTTCTAGGAATGTATTATATGGTTGTAAATAACCATAGCCAATATTGTTAACTATTTCATACACTGTAAATAGTCATATATTACTTTAGCATTTAGAAATTGCAAATAAACTTAACCTCAATTTATGCGTATTTTTTGCATTGTAAATAATATTATGCTTTAGTTACGAGGAATGTTTTATATTTTTATAAATAACTGTAATCATACATTGATAGCTATTTGTAGTATTATTCATACTTCCTTAAGAGTTTTTTTTAAATTTTGGATTTTTTATTTTGTATCTCTAATTTTTTTATTTTTTTGGATTCTTTAAATTTTGGATTTTATGATTTTTTATTTTTTGAATTTTTTAAATTTTAGATATTTTATTTTTTAAATTTTGGATATTTGGATTTTGTACTTTGGATTATTTTTTAAAATTTGGATTTTCTAAATTTTGTATCTTTGAATTTTTTAATTTTGGAATTTTTGATTTTTTAATTTTATATTTTTAATTTATTTTTATTTTTTAATTTCGGATTTTTAGACTTAAAATTTTGGATTTTTTAATTTGAATTCTTTTATTTTTTAAATTTTGGTATTTTCGGTTTTATTAAATTTTGGATAAGCCTAATTATTGAGTTGATTGTTTTCTGTGCAGTCCGTTCCGTCACACCAAACGAATTTCGTGACGATTTTGTCCGTAACGCAAGCTCTGGATTTAATCCTACCGCGGCTAAAGAAGTTTCACATCAAAAACCTAATTTTTAGCAAGTAATAGGAACCAATACTTGAGAAAAATAGCAAGAGGACGTGCTTTTTGAATGTGTTCACAAGTGGATACAAAATTTTCAATAGAAAATTGTGAAAATAGACTTTAATCTAAGTTCTCGTGATAGTTTCCCATTGAATTACGTGTAGTTCAATGAGTGCCTTCAGGTGAGGCAAGATGGCGGCATAGCGCAAGGCTAGGCTTCACCGCCGTGACCCAGATTGCCGGGCTGTGATTAGAGCTTCGCTACTGTTATACTATACTGTGGTTTAACTCGCAGATCGATTAAAAAAATTGAATATCGTAAAAGATGTATACGTGAAATGAATGCATGATTAAACAGTCATGCCATAGTAAGTAATGAACACCAGACTTCATCTATGAGTTATGAATATAATATATAAGATTAGAGATTTATTTGATAAAGGCGGGCAAAAAATATATTTGTACACAAAAATATTAATTTTAACGAATTATTGTAATTTTGTTAATTCTTGTCCCTTTTTTGCCAATAATATAAGAACGCATAAACTTCCAAGTTTGACTGTCCCATGTGGTGCCTAAACTCAACTCGTAATTTCGTAATGGAAATAATAATATCTGTACCTCAGAGCCAAACGAGCGTAACTGCCAAAAACTAAATTTTACAGGAGGAGCGAAAAACAAAATTATGAACATTAAAGGGGAATGGAGTTACTACTGTTTGGCTCTCATTATCTTGGTTTCTAATGAAATTATGGATTTAATATTAATTGGTTCTATAGAGGTCAAGAAGTTAGTAAAGAATATGAAAAAAAAAACAAAAAATATGAAATTTGGAGTTACGTTCCTTTGGCTCTGAGGTACAGATATAAGCAATTCAAGTGGCGGGTGATGAGTATGTGTATGGCGTGTAATAATAACAGTAACATTAATATTATTATAATTATAACAGTAACCTCAATAAAATACGCATACTTCACTTCTTGTAGCACTTGTTCAATATAAATGTATTAATTATTGTGGTCGCTGGTGACCCTGGCAGTTAAAAAGCGACCTTAAATAAATAAATTTAAAAAAAATATACGCATAGAATAATATACGCTAAACTTGAGAATAAGGTGACTTGAGAATAAGGCCGTCATAACCGGGCCGTACCGAGTGGGACCAAGTCTACGATGTCGCCTATGTTACGAACATGTTTACATGCCGATTGAATTCGGCAGATAAACGACTGTTGTAGCGATGTTTTATGAAAGATATGGAAGGGTTAAAAAGCTTCTGCATTAAGAATTCTAGGTCCGTGACAGGTTATGTTAGGTTAGGAACAGTCATGTTAGTTTAGCAGCAGTATTCTGCATAGCGCGGGGTTCGTGCCATGTAACGATGTTTTACGAAAGACGTGGAAGAGTAATAAGGCTTCTAGAAGTAGTTACAGCCAAATTCTAGGTCAGTGGCAGGTTATGTTAGGTTAGGAACATTTGTATTAGTTTAGGAGCATTATACTGAATAGCGCAGGGTTTATTACGTCTCACATTGAACATGACGGGAAATTTTACCCTTGCGCCGATCGTTTCTCTTTTGTTCCCTGCGGCTCGGGGGGGCACGGTCACTGGCAGAGCATGGCTGGCTGCGCTATTCTGAAGGAGTTCCATAATATATTTAGAAATACCAAAGTGATATTCTATAGTCTATCATAAAAAAATAAGTAGAAAAATTGAAAGTATGGAACGAATCTCCAACTAGAGACAGGGGATGTGGAAAACCAAGGCGGGTAGCAACACAATATTATTGAAGACTTAGGGCTGACCACAGAACAGAATCTATAAATAGATATAGGCTAACACCGTGCTCGGAAAAACTGATTTTATAGACATCACCCCGAAAAGCTTCAGTGGTACTGCCTACATCCTAACAAAGTAACTGTGAAGAAAATTTCTTTGCCTTAGAAATATGGTGATTCCTGGCTACAAAAGAAAATGCTAATTTACAATGAGACATGATGATGATGATGATGATGATGGTGATAATAATAATAGTAATAATAATAATTTGTATTCGTTTATTAGTAGCCTATATTGGGCTTAGTGAAACAGTTGGTAAGATAGTGGATTTTCATTCTCGAGTTCGTGGGTTTCGATCCTAGCCCATTTACTGTGTAAATGCGTTGTTCCCGTTGCCTGTAGGTTTACAAGCATGTAAAAGAACTCCTAAGGAACATAGCCTAATTCTTCCTCTCCTGCGATGATGTCAGGCCCAAATAACAGTTCACAACAGTCGTTCACCTTATCATACAAACAACAAAAAACACCGGTATAACAAATAGTTCTATTTCAACCACTGACTGTGCTCCACAGTACAGCAGAGCGTTCTCAAATTTCGGTTTATAAGATCTTTCATATTTAATCCAATTGTCGTGTATCAAGAGGAAGATAAAGTTTGTGTAATATTAGTAACTTATTCTTTGCAAGCTAGAATTATTTATTCTCAGAATGCTTAGATAATGTTAAAAGTGTATTACAGTATATCACTTTGTCATTTTTCCAGTATAAAATGAACTGTCAAGTTGGCACAAGTTCTCAAATGTATAGTACCAATAGAGACATATGGTTCCTCCTAGATTTTGAATCATGCAGAACAAAGTCGAAAAGTTCTATAATCGTTTTATACAAACAAGAAAGATACAGTATAATGATCGTTACATCATATGCTATTAAATTGTGTAGGCTTACAACAAACACTAGGTTTATGGCTCAGCATTTGTTTAAACATAGGATTTACTTAATAAAGGAATGTGCACATGACTCGTATAATGTTATTTCTCGAACTTGAAAGATGAAGTGTTAGCACAGTATTGTGTTCAAATATGTAATACCAATAGAGAAGTATGGTGCTTCCTAAATGTTTAATCATGCAGAATATAGACATATAGTTCTTTAATCGCTTCATATTTAGAATAAAATACTGTAGGCTACACCATTTCCTATTAAATTGTTTAGGCCTATAACAAACAGGGAATATATGTTTAATATGCTTGCCAGTACCTTAGCTTAGGCGAGAATGACTATATTTCTTACTGCTGCACTAATATAGAGAGCAATGAAAAAAATAAAATACACTTTGTGGGATCTAAATATGGAAATGTTCACATGATAATTTAAAGCACCTTCATTTCTTTCCATGGATCCTTTGAAACCTTCCCATAACTACAGATAAACATCTTCTTGATCACAGATGCTGTTGAAGTTCGAACAAAAACAATTCTGAGATTTGTTTCCCGAAAGGATTCTTTCCTAAATTCTGACTACCCCCTGTAATTATCGCTGCTTATTAATTGATGCTCCCTAAACCATTTCTACAAAAACTCTGTAATAAATTAGGAATATTTTAGTTTCCAAACCTCGAATAAGGAGAAAAAATTGAGATAGATGAATCTAATTTAATGGCCTACATACCTCTTTCAAGACAAAGTTAATTTAAAGCCTTTATTTTAAACTACGTACCATAATATATCACTTTTTCTTTTGTATTTCGATGTTTTAATAATATGAGGAGGGGAAAGGATTTATATAAATATTCATAAATATACAGCTTTTTCATCTTTTGTGCCTGTTGCACGCCTTTATTAGAAAATTTAGCTTCTGGGTGGATCGAGACAGGAAATTTATTGATGGAGAATAGTAAATTATAGGATCTCGGGATATTTTTCTCTGCACTACGTTGACCACGCCTTCATCTGTTCTTGGGCTGCCATAAGCGGCTTATATCCGGGCATTATTCTAAGCAATAACTTCCAATAAAGCAGGTAACTACTAATAACCCAGAAACATATCCAGTTCAGCAGCGTACCGCACAAGTATAGCTCTTAAATCACTGTCTCTCATTGCTCTACCACAGTAACAATCCAGGTAATCACTGTTACGTTACAAGAACAAATATTATGCTCTTGTCCTGTCTTATAAATTATGAATTAAAACCGAAGTAAGCAATGTCAGTTTTTGACATTTATTACTTTTATTTTCATATAAGCTTACATATTCTTTTACATAATTATTCCCTTAGGTAAAATGTACTGTATTCCTATACATTGCTTACATGATATTAAACATAAGTTTCGTATATATTCAGTAAAAGTCTTATGTGAAATTCACATAACTTCCTCTGCCCAAATGAACTTTAGCCTCTTGGTAAAATATATTTATTGTGTATGACATTCTCTTCATGTAAATTGGTTTTAAAAATAAAGAAAATGTCGTTACCCTATCGCATCGCATCCCCGAATGATATAACCCTAATAAAATCTGATTGGTGTACTCTCGTGTAACTTTCTTTGCTTTAAGTATGGCCAATACATTTTTCTCACTTCACATTCTGATATAAAAAAGAAGCCATATTGCAAAGAGAACACATTCAGAGTGGGTGGCATGTAACTACCCTTCAGATAATTTTTTCGAAAAAATATTTCAAATAAAAGTTTTTGCTCTTAGTATATAGGCACCCCATATGTAAAATTTAAACAAAATCGTAAGAGCTGTTTTCGATAAAATCGCTACAAACGAAATTTTCGTAATGTAAAGTCGTCTTAAAAATCAGGTCAAGTCGTCACCAATCTTCATGTCACATCCCCAGAAGGTACCTAACCCAAATACAAATTTTTGTTTTTGTATGATTTTCCGTTACAAGAGGCCGTATTGCTAAGAGCGCGTATGTGGCTTATAACTAACCTTCAGATAATTATTTTAGCCCTTAGTATAAGAAACCCATGTGCAAAATTTAAAAAAATTCGTTAGAGCCGTTTTCGAGAAAATCTAGAAAACCGAAAGTATTTTCATGTAAAGTCCCGTTATAAATAAGAGAAAGTTGTCACCAATCTTCGTGTCACATCCTCAGAAGGTACTAACACAAATACAATATTTTGTTTTCATATGATTTTCCGTTTATGCTGTTCACAGACACATAGACACACATACAGATACATTTAAAAAACAAACAAACAAAAAAAAAGTATTTTTGGATTCAGGAGGCCTCAATACGTGTATTTATGTAAAAAATTTAACTTCCTCTACCCACAGTACTCTTATGGTACAGGCAGAGGAAGTAATACAAATTGTGTATTAGTATACAATGTCAAGAAATAAAAATTGAAATTAGCTTATAGCGTTACTGACATAAAAGCACACTAATAGTTAAAAGTATTAAATTGCTGGTCCGTCTGTTCTCTTCCACGAAGGTTGCTACCAAGTAAGGTGGCAGAGATGGTAACGTCTTGGATTCCCATTCGGGATGTCCCAGTTTCAAATTTCGTGACCAGCCAATTTGACATATCTTTTCGTGATATCCCCAGTCATAAAGGCAAATGCCGAATTGGATGTTTACATACCATTAATCATCTTCGGTGTTTCATTCTATATCATATCCATTTAAATCAATATCAGTTGAAATTTACTCCATAAAATATACAAACAATAGAAAATAAATGGCAATCAATAGTTTCATGGCTTGCTACATAGACACAGATCCTGAACGTTTGATATGGCCTCGTAGCTGAAAGAAGTATAAATACAGCTGAATTAAAGAAAATAAAAGGTTGCTATCCCACTTGCAAAGTAATATTTTTTTAAAAGTGAAAAATAAACAGAGGCCATTGTTTGTTATGTCAATTGTTTAAATATAATACCACCTATTCTCATTCGTTGACTCCATTGCTTTCTGTTGTATTGTATTAGTTCAAATAATTATAATTTATTACTTCGTGTTCACTTATAGAAATGCGTTACTTTAAATCATAATTTAAAATGTATTATCTCTCATAATTTGTTAAAGTAATGTGAAATGTATGATTTTAACTAGTACAATGAATCTCGAATTAATAATAATAATAATAATAATAATAATAATAATAATAATAATCAATAAATTGAGGTTTATGTTAATTACACAATTAACATTACAAAATATACTAACTGAGTATTTGAAAATTAAAATCTAAAGGGAACCTATAGTGTTACATTTTATAAATTTTATTACCTACATATTGCTATCTTATTTTTATTACTGAAAAATAAAGCACACTACTGGATATTCACAACATTAATTTTACTGATCACCATACCTGATCACTCAATTAGTCAATTCAGATTTGCTGATCTGCTGCATTTTGGTAATAAAACTGGTCACTGGTTCGAAAATAACTCTTTACGTGACGTGTGCAGGTGCAGTAGGTGTCTCGCATGATCGGTGTTTGAAATTCTGTAAGCAAAGCAGAAATCTAATTGCAATCCATATGTACGATATAATTACTCTGATACAGCAGTCATAGGATTGACAGGCTGGTGTCATTCGGTTGGAAGGTACCCTAATATCGCATACAGTTCTATGTTTATCACATACTTAAACTCCATTTCATTAATACGATAGGATTTGATAGGGTATGGCTTGAATAGTTTTTGTAGGCTGTTTGTATTAAGCTACATTTAAAGAAGCTGAAGAAGTAAGTGCAATAAGCAACTCCTAATTTGTTTCGGGATATACTTATACTTTATTTATACTTTATTTATACTTCCTCTATCTGTATCATTCCCCTGAAGAGGAAATACTGTATTCTATCATGAAATTCATAGTAAAGTTTTCAACAAGGCCCTTCCAAAAAAAATGTCTGTATGTGACTAGCTAGGCTAAAAACGAAAAAATTAAAACATTACAATAACATTTACTATTTAAGTATAAAGTTATGAATTTGATGTAATTTCTTCCGCGTTTTCTTTCAATTATGTCTTTATTTTTTGTGATTGCTATGAAATTATCTGTGATGTTTTATATAGTAACTTATGGGTGTATTTACTTTCAGCTTCTACAGTTATTTCCTTAACATTACTGTTTTATTATACTAATAGTAATTCATTTTATTATAGTAGTGATAACATGTTCTGTATTTATGTAAATGTTATTTTGTATTGTAATTTTGTTTGAAACACTTTTTAGAGACTATCTGCAGGAAAACTGTAAGCTTTGTTTACAAACAAAACAATCGAAAACAAAAAAACTCATGTTGTAACTTCACTGAGTAAGGGAAATACAGTGTAATGCACATTCCTGCTAGAAGGCCGTGTATGTCATATAGCGAAGCAAGAAAATAAGGACCTTGCTTAAGATAAAGTAGTTCGAGTTCTCATATCTGGCACTTCTTTGTTTTCTCTTAATGTTTTCGACAAGGGCGCGGGATCTGCTCAGTGATTATAAAATACCTCATATTGATCAACTGGTATTGATTTTTGAAATAAGAATATAACTGCGAAACTCGAAACAAAACTTCCTCAAATTATTTGAAGGGTGTAAAAAAATGTGTCTCAAATGTTTAACAGATTTTTAGTTAATTAACATATGCAGTAAATACTTGAACTTAATTTCCAAAACTGTGTTAATCCCATATTGAAGAGCCATCGAATATTGTTATATTATTTTCAAATTTATACAATGTATAGTTTTAGTTTAAAAAAAGATGATATATGAGAGTAAGAAGACTGGAACCATATGGCTATGGTTTGAGACTGTTGCTTTGGGACGCCTAATTAATATTCCAATAAATAATTAATAGGCAACAGCTTTTCTCTGGTTACTCTGCGGAATAAAATTACTGGATGACTTGGGAGCCACTGTACTATTCAGTACGAGACTCCAATTAGGGGTAGTCAGATGAGTTATTAACCTAGGATTTATTATTTATTCATGCGACTGTCTTCCGACGATAATCAAGGCGAATTGTCGAAAGGTGAAGTCAGACTGAAAAATTCAGACTGGGATTTGAACCAGGATCTTCGGCTGCTCTTATCAGTTGAGCTACCGTAGCAACATGTCGGCACAACATTAAGTTCTCCAACTGACTCACACATAATGTTGTACCGGCATGTTGCCATGATAGTTCAGTTGGTAAGAGCAGCGGCACGGAGAGCCGAAGATCCCGGCTATGGCATTGAATTTTTCAGTCTGACTTCACCTTAGCCTACACACGGCCAGTGTGAAAGAATTATCATTCCAAGGTAAAAGGTCGTTATGATTATTGGCTACATATTCACGTTTTCTCGATCTAACAACAATTGCTATTTCTCAAATCGGATTAGCCAAAAATTATATCAGTTTAAAATCCTTTTTATTTTATTGGTTCGCCGAACCATTGAAGAAAAGAGATGACAAAGTTTGGTTCTGTAATTATTCACAACTTGACCGGAATATTGATGGAAACTGTCTCAAGTTTAAGTCAACTTTCTCAACTTCTCAAAATTCTCGTACTATGTACTTTCACTTGATTGGAATATGGGTATCATATTATAAACATAGGCTATATGTCTTCCTTTCCATAAAAATGTATACAGGATCTTCACGTAAGACGTGAAAACTTACACAAGTTTTAATACCAAAGTGACTTATAACTTATTCTATTACCTGATCTAACTTCTATTGATCCCAAGACCCTGGTTTTTTTTCAATTACCCTGTCTAATTTAGATTTATAAAAAAAGTGCTAAATATTAAGATTCTCTTTTAAAATTACAATGTGTTAATTTAAATTCCTGTTTTATGATTATTTTGATTTCATGGAGAAAAGTCATTTTGTAAATGAACTCTTTGATTGTGACAGTCCTATTCATGGAACTTGCATCTTCTTCGATTTCAGATGCCAAACAAGTTCTCCTTCCAACACTGCCAGTATTATTTTAGGAGGTAGTCCTGCACTGCCCTTAGCTAGAGATATTAAAATGAATTATCCCATATAAATGAAAATGGATGTATCCTTGCTGTTACAACATTCAAGATAACTTATACTTGCCTCATATCTTCCCATTTTCGAAGTCCAAACCCCCTAATTTTACGACTGACCATATAAGCTCAATCAATTAAATGTAATTTTTTTTTGTAGTCGATGCCTCACAATTTATCTCGTTTATTTAAACGACTAGCAAGGCTTGTGCTGGCACTACCATCCCGGTCTCTTACGAGCAATTAATTCTTATAGCTTCTGTGCTAGCACGACTAATCTAGATATTTTATCGTGTTAAATTACATTTGAGGTCGAAGCCAGGAAATTTTTTAATGATCTTTTGCTTTGTATTTTATCAGAAGCTTACCCTCTCTTTCTATTTTCTTTTCATGTACAACCATGGTAATATGGACGTACACAGAAAGCCCATTCATTAGGTGAAGTCCGAGTTAAATGAATCGAAGAAACCAGTTCATTTATGTGGAAGGTTATAATACCAGTTTGGCTGCAATGCCGTGAAACATAACACACCAAAAAAACTGTCAGCAAAATTGTTGAAATATTTATTTGTTTTGAATATCAGTGTATCGTAAAATGCGGACAAAAATTTAAATGCAGTGTAAAACGCGATATGGATTGATACATTTGTAGGACGCTTATAGATAATCATGTACTAATTTTTAGGACATAAATTTACATAAAATACTGCTTAGTAGAGGGATCTTGGTATAAAACATTAATGACGTTTGTCTTGAAAATGAAATTGTCGTTCCCGGAAGAGTTTTCGGATGAAAGAAGAAAATTACAAGAGGATAGTAAAGAAAAACAACAGGAAAAATTAAATAATTTTAGAAGAAAAAGGAGAAGAGATTGACTAGGGTAAGAACTAGAAAAGGAAGAATAAAATAACTGGAAGAAAAAGTTGAAGAAGTAGGAGTGATCGTGTGAAGGAGAAAGTGAATAAGAAGCATAAAAAATAAGGCAAATAACGAGGAGGAGGACTTATAAAGGATGGTGAATTAAAAGAAAAAAATAGAAAGAGGGGGTGCTCACGGGGACGAAGGAGGAGGAAGTGAAAGAGGAAAAAGAGGTGAAGAAGGGAGGCGAAAACAGCACGAAAAACGAAAGGAGTTAAAAAGCGAAACATAATATTGGTTCTGTAATGAAAATTTTTTAGCTTGGTAGGCCTACTAAGAATCCTGATAGTCTCCCAGAAAATACTGTTCGATAACTTAACCTAAATAAAATTCTCAGATTATGCTAGGAGAATCCTATGATTGTGTATATTACACTGGGATTTAGATTAGGTAAGATATTATGATAAATAAATATTGTGGTACAATATTTAAATATAGTAAAGTGTTTCCTCTTCAGACCCTTATGATTGAGAATCCCAAAAGACTGGACATTCGGTACGTGAAGATAGTAAGATTGTCAGCCTTACTCACCGACCGCCTTTACCCTCAGGATTGCTCTCAGTACTCATTATCGGTAGAGACAGAGTGAAATCCAGTGCCATAACACCTCTAGAACGATTAGGCCAATTGAAAAATCTCAACGGGGATCAAAACCGTAACCCTGTTCTAGCGTAGTGCATCAACCAATTTCTCCATGGCGTGCCCCACGCTTTGAATATATCTTTTTAAATAACGCCCAGACTATGCTCATTTTTTTTTAGTTATGAAACGATCTTCATTTCCCGAATTGTATATACCTCTCATATTAAATGTTCCAGTATAAGTTAAAGCAGTGTTTCTCAACCTATGGTCCGCGAAGATGGTGCAGATGGTCCGCAGACGTAATTAAGAAATATCATAAAGCAAGTGGAAAGTAAAGAAGTAAATTTTTTTAACATATTTCGTTATAATGACCTATAATTAATACCCCGAATATTAAGAATATAGGCCTTCTTTTAAAAGTGGGATGTAGGCCTAAAATTAGGGGTCCGTAAATTTTTTTACACATTTTAGACATCCTCGGGTTCAAGAAGGTTGAGAAACGCTGAGTTAAAGTGATTTATGTTCTCCTAAAATGCACTTCCGTGTTTATTGTGTTGGGTTGTTTATTAGACTTAATAACAATAATACTCAAAATGGATTTAGTAAATGCGAATTTCGGTGGGATTCGTGGTAGGTAGAGTTAGGGTACTCAATTCGTACATTTTGTATTAGACATAGCACATAACACCTGCCCTAATCCAATAATCTGAAAGTGATCATATTAGATCTATAATTTGAAAATTTAAGCTGAGATCTGAAGAGATGAAGAGATTTGGGCTTACCATATTGCTGCTAAGAATGTATAAAAAAAAAGTAATAATCAACCAGGGTCGTAGTCTGAAAAAGGTATGGCCGAAACTAACTGGTCTCAGCCGGGTAAATTATTACTCGTAGTTCGGCCGCAACTCGTGTCCTTCCGCTTAATATAAGAATAAAATAATACCATCCGATTTCCTAAGAATGCGTGTTAGTAAGTGGAATATAATTTTCTTTCTGATACCATTACCTTTTATTCTTTGTTTTTATCCACACGCATACATAGGCCTACGTACACATATAACTTTCATTTTTGAAAAGCCGTACTTTTTAAGTTCAATAGGCTTACTTCAAAACATGTAAACATCTGATGAAAACTTGTGAGGAATTTCAGGGTCGAATACAATACTTCCTCCTACCGATAGTACAGTGCAGTATAGTATATATAAGTAAAGTATTCCCTATTACTGACCATGAAGGTCCAGAGGGTTCCAGGAGGTTGAGGCTCCCAAATTTTTAGACAATCGGAAGAGAAAGTGGTAAGGTTGTCAGTCTTCTCACCGGGCGTCTTTACCCCCAGGATTGCTCCTGGTACTCATTTCTGTTAGAGGCTGAGTCTACCCCGGTGTCATAGTGCCACTAGAAGTATTAGGCCAATTGGAAAACTCCAACGACCTCATCGGGTATCGAACACGCGACCTTCCGGTTTGTAGCGCGGTGTCTCAATCACTACGCCACGGCGTACCCCACAGTATAGTATATGTGGCAACAGAAAATAAACAGTTAATTATTACTATATTGACATTGTTATGTATTTGGTTTGGCATTGTTTCTTATTCATTTTATATCTTTCGTTTTTCACGTTTTAATTATCTTTGGGGTTAGGCCTATACGGAAAAAATGTTAAGTATAACTATTTTCTGGGCATGATCATTTAATTTAATTATTTTACTGGTTAAATAAATCATTGGGAAAGGAGGGAATGCGAACAGACATCCTGTTTGTGTCTGCTTTATATTGTTTGAGTGTTTCAATGGCGCAGTTTGTCGTATTGCTTAAGAAATATGCATCCTGTGCAGAATCGTGCGACATTGGATTTAACGACTGTGTCTTCCATCTGCTACTGCTGTTCACTGCCCAATCAGCTGAAAACAGCTTCTTGGAAAAATGATTTGCTTCTTAACGAGTTTTCTGCCAGTTTCGGTGGTTTTCTTTACGACTTGCTTTCTTTGCAAAAAGAAAGTCTGCAAAATGAAGGCAACACGCTTACGAAAGGAACTAATTGTCTACAGACTATAAAAGTTTCTCCTGTCGAAGTATATGCTGCAAACTTGTAAAGTTGAAAGGATAATTTATACTTATATCCTTTAAGTTATCGAGTGACTCAACAGATTGTTCCCGATTCAACGAAAGTGGTACTTCTTAATTGTCATTTTAATGAAATCTTTACACCTATATCTATCTTCGATTGGGAATGAAACCCAGAGCTGCAGCTTATTGTGCAGATATTCTCCGTTTATTTTTTCTTCTTCTTCTATCTTCAAGGATTAGGCTAGAGCCTGTTCCTTTTACTTCTGATAATTCTCATTATAGATATTAGGCTAACAACATTATTTGTATGAAGAAACTCTTAACTTCAATGTTTATTACAATCTGTATTATTTTATTCTCGTTGCTAATATTTTAGTAATATTAATACTGTGTTATTATATTTTATTAACCAATCTGAGAAGCAGCAGTGTATGGATTATACAACATTTTCAGTTTACTTTTCGGTAGAGTATATTTCTTCCTTCTTAAAATAAATATACCTGCAGTTCCCATTTTCAAAAATAAATTTATCTCTATTCCTCACTTCATGAAATGAAGTTCTACTTACTGCTACATGAAGTAAAGTTACTTCTAATATTATCTAACTCATTAGTAGAGCACGGATTTGTATACATAATCAGATAATAATATATTCATGCAGAGACTTTATTAAATACCAGTAATTATTAACTATCTAAGGGAAAAATATAATTGAATATAAAATTTAAGAGTAAAACATGAACTCTTTTATTTAAAACTTAAAATATGCATTTCCCCCCGGAATTTGCATATATATGCATTAACAAATACTGGTCAAATTGTCTGGAAAAGTGTTACCTACAAAATATATCATTTAAGCATACTTTTAAATATATAGAAAAGAACATGCATTTTGTATACAAATCCGGGCTGTACTCATTAGGGATCAAATAAACAAGTTTAAGGAATGTGTAGAAAATACCCCTATTTAAAACGTAATGATATCTTTTTAACCAAACAAATTACCTCATTTGCATAATATCATATCAAGTAGAAGATAATTCCAAATTTTTTAAAGGCACAATTTATGAGCTGTTGTGTAGAAAATATTTCAAATTCGTACTTCGTCTACGGTTTTCATTAAAAAATGCCCAACACCTGCCGGAGTTAAGGCGGAGCTGAAATCTTACGCTATAAAACGTTCATCAGACCCATTAATAATATTTGAATAATGATGCTTAATTGAAGCGTGAGTTAAGAGTGAAGACGAATTGGCAGCCTAGAGAATTTTAATTATTCATAAAATATGGTGATTTTTATGAAGTCGTCTTTGTATTATTTTGGTCATCATAATTTCCGTCTGAAGAAACAAAAGCATCGACCCATAGGCTTATATAAGCTTATATATGCTTCAAACCGACTTACATTTGCTGTAGCAAAGTTTATTAGATGAATTACAAATCACTTCACTTTATCTGTGTCTCTCTCTCTCTGTATCTCTCCCTCTCTCTCTCTCTCTCTCTCTCTCTCTCTCTCTCTCTCTCTCTCTCCCCCCCACTCATCTCCCGAAATTTTAACTTTCATAACTTATAGTGGTTAAAATATCTCCAATTACACCCTAGTTGTTGCTAGAAGATTATCAGAAGTGTATGAATGCAGCCTAAATTGGTGCACATGCATCTTACCCACACTCACCTTTTTCTCTCAATTGATATTTGTGTGGCCATTTTATCGTATGTGGAATGTAGCCCAAGATTCTAATGGAACGTCAAGTATTTATTTATTGTCTGTAATTTTTGTGAAATGTACACAATCCTTTTTCCCCTGTCAGTTTTTCAAGCGAGTTGGCTTTCATGTCTTAAATAATTATGCTTTAATATTTTTATTAAAGCTAAGCCTCCACAATAATATGGGTTCAGAAATCTGTTTTATTCCTCATCAGTGACTCGTAGCAATACAAAATGCTCTTATAGAACAGGAATCCCGATTTTATGACCCAATTGTCTATTAATTCTTTCCGTCTTCATTTCAGACTTATTTTTATAACTTCCACATACACTTGCTTGTTTTGGAAGTCTTACTAAAAATGTATAAGGTTTTATGTCATCTAGAAGTTTTAAGGCTTTTAAATTACCTTTTGAAGTCTTTCAAATAGCATGGTTAACTTTATTGATCATAAAATTATAAATGAAAATTCTGTAATAAGTTAGAATAATTCCTCAAGCTTACGTGTAACTTAACTGGCTCTTCCTAATTAGCAGCCACAATGATATTCCGATGTTTCATTCGTATTAATGTCGACACCTTACTTTTCGGAAACTCCCCTGTTCATTTTCAATTAATTTAATTAACTGACACCAACCATTCCTATTCATTGCCGAGAGATATCCTATTTAATTTGATTCTCTGGCCATTTATTTCAGTGGTATAGAATAATTGTATTATTCCATCGGATGGTATTCGTTTGTTTATTATTCTTTACTATTTACCCTGGAGGTACGCCATGGCACTGCGCTACAAACCTGGAGGTCGCGGCTTCGATCCCGATGAAGTCGTTGCGATTTTTCAATTGGCCTGGTAGCACAATGGCTCTGGGGCGACTCATTCTCTAACAGAAGTGAGAACAAGATCAATCATAGGTGTAAAGGTAGTCGGTGCTCAAGTCTGACAACCTTATCACTTTCACGTGCCGATTGTCTAAAAAAAATGGAAGCCTTATCCTCCTGGAATCCTTAGGGCGGTGTAAGGAACACTTTACTTTAATTTACTTTGCTTTTAATTTTCACCCTATAACCTGTAGTAGGCCTATAGATTTACTGGATATTCTTTCAGGCGTGCTTGCATTGTTTCGTTAATCGTTTAACTGATTATTGGTATGTTATTCGTCTTTCTCATAATTTTCTTTACATTATTCTTTACTCTATTATACCTTATAGCTATAGTTATAGTATAACATAGTTTATATTTTATAGTTATAGTTGAGGAGGAATCATGAAATTTCTCATTTTTAGTTCATAGCCTAATTATATTAAAGTATTCCTTTATCGGGTTCGGTGGCGCAGAGGTAGCGTGCCTGTTACTGAATCCAGAGGTCTCCAGTTCAGATCCGACCGAGGTTGATGGATTTTTCAGGAGGTCCTTTACTCTATGCGCAGAGTAGACAGAATGTATCCATCAATCCGTACGTGTCTTCGTTCCTTCTTTTTCGTTCTTCCTATAGTTTTCAGATTTCTCCCACACCTTTCAGTTTGCTCACTTCTTCATATTTACATGAACAAGACCTTTTTCATGTTTCTTTTCCCTTCCCTTTATATCTGTAACACTTCTCTCTTTTATTCCTTTATTTTGTATTTAATTCCTTCTGCCTTAGTATATATATAGGCCTATATATATGTCATGTGTTTTTATTATTGATTTGTATTATTTATCGTTGCAATTTCTTACCTTTTGTTCGTTCAATCATTAATTAACTTTCTTTCTTTCTTTCTTTCTTTCTTTCTTTCTGTATTTGACGTAGTTTTTATTTCGTTATCCATTCATGTTTTCCTCATTTCTTAATGGCCATATTAAATTTACTTTAACCTCTCTTTTCTTCATTTGTATGTGTTTGTTTTTCTTGTCTCTCTTCTTCTCTTGCTTGCATATTTTTTCCTTTCTTTTTTAGACTTTTCCCTATTCGCTTATTTGTCTTTCTTTTTCGATTTTCTTATTTAATATTTTACTTTATTATTGTGGTATCTTCTACTATTGTGTTTCTTCTATTTGTTTCTTGTCTCATAGAAACATATTCCATTGTTTATTTATTATCATTGGTATCTGTTTTATGGTTTTCATTCTACTTTTTTCAAAAATATATAGCATTCAGACTTCAGTGAGCAATATAAGTTTTATGTTAGTGACATAAGGATACAGAACATAATATTAATAATAAGTTTAATGCAACTATAGACTTCCTTTAGCATTGATAAGCGGATTTGAAACCATAACAAATAATTACTTACAATTTATTAGTGTAATGAATGTAAGGTTAAAAAATATCTATGCTCATGGGCGAAATTGTATTTTTATTCCTAACCATGGTTACATATTTAACAAACAAAAAACTTTATTTAGAGTAAATACAATACTCGGAACGAAGCCTTAAGTAAAAGCTGTATCAACTGTTAGTTGTACCCGCCCATGAATTATGAATTTTATTACTTAGCTAAGCAAGCGTATAAATTAATGCAAATAAGCAACAAAACTTAACTTATGTATTTTCGAAACCATTTGACAATATCACGAGCTACGGTGAAGAAAACAAAGGAACATGAGATACATATAAATACGGACAAATTACAAGACATTGGAAGAAAAGGAAAGACTTCGTTATCTTAGAAATGTTCAGTAGCTATTTCTTAATATGTGTGTGAATATATATATTTATAAAGCGGCAATAGCTGTGCTACGAGAAGTAACTTATATTCATTTCATAAAAGAAAGATATTCGCACTATTATTAAAGGCAAACCTGAAAACATAGGAAAAAAGTTCTCTTCGTAACTCTCCCTATGTGTACAGTCATCTTGCTCTCATCGTCCCCAGCGGTGCTGTCTTTGAAGTCTTGTTTGTTTAATGCAAGCAGGACCCACTCGTTGATAGCCCCGTGTTGAAATGTCATGTCACAATCGGAAACAAGAATAAAAAAAACGCTAAAATTTTGTATTATTTTCCTATTGTTTTTAGAATGACTTAGAGGCAGAAAGGATTTGAGAATGCAAACTGCTGTTTACCCTCAATAAACAATAATATAATATGGCAGACCGCAAGAGGAAATGCCGACGTTTATTCGCCGAACGGGGAAGATGAAAATGAGAGCACTATATTTACACATATGTCAAACATGACCATTATCTTATCTAAGAACACGAGATATTCGCTATGGTTCACGAGAACACTTATTTAGTCGCATTAGTTCACATGAATAAAAACATACCAAACTATAATATATTCTTGATCAATTTATTATTTAGGTAATTCAGATGAATACTAATTCATATTATTCCGAACTATAATATATTCTATAGGTACAATCCAAGATCTTTAGGATGTTGGACCCCCTCTTGAGGATTTAGGAACGTCCCAAACCCGCAGCTAGACGGGTAAGGAAACAGGCGGGGCTGCGTGCGGGCCAGGGAAATAATGCAAGGTGGCCTTATTAAATCACTTTAATGGTGACTAGTTACTATGCTCTCTGTAGTCCGGGCCCAACACCTGCGATATGTGTTTAATTATTAAAACTAATTGAATTACCTGCGAATGCAAATTAATGAATTAAAACTCAACATCTTCTACCAGCACGAAAGCCGACTGCCTCTTCAGTGCACATGGAATATATGTGAAACTGGATTCTTCGGGTATTAATTAATTTGCTACAACAGAAAAACCCAGAACTTTTTAATATTCGGAGAGGTACAAAATTTCCATTGCATTCGATATAGAATGCCTACGAATACTGTGAAAAATTCACTATTTATTGATATTGTAGGCGTTATTAATATGTTCAGCATTTGTAATTGTGATTCGGGAATTTATTAGACAAAGATAATTAAAAGAAACGCCTGTATAGCATATTAACTAAAACAGTTATTTACGATATAGCACAAAGTTTACAAAACGAGCGGCAGCGAAAGGCAAGAGAATGACAGAGACAACTGGTGATATTCTCAATAATAATCGTTATAACGTGCTATTATATTTTTAGGCCTATATATCCTTAACGGGCTTAGTCCGTAAAATGGAACTTTACATGGCCGGAGAGAGTTCTGTTAAACAATGTTTACTATTCAAAATAAAATAAATAATTTAATATACCTTATGTGTAACCTATATACAGCGTGAATCAACTATCACAAGTTGTTCAGGGATTTTTTATTTTTTATTTTTGAAGTGAAACTTCTTTAGCCGCGGTAAGGGTAAATCGGGAGCTTGTATAACGCTCAAAATCGTCACGAAATTAGTGAGGTGTGACGGTACGGACTGCACAGAAAACAATCAACTCAATGATTAGCCTTATCCAAAATTTTAAAAATCCAAAAATCCAAAAATTAAAAAATCCAAAATTAAAAAAACTAAAAATCCAAAATTAAAAAATTAAAAAATTGAAAATCCAGCATTAAAAAATCGAAAATTAAAAAAATCAAAGATCCAAAATTTAAAAAATAAAAATCTAAATTTAAAAAATCCACAAATTACAAATTAAAAAATCCACAAATCCAAAATTTAAAAAAATCCAATTTAAAAAAATCCAAAATCTAAAAATAAAGAAATCCAAAATTAAAAAAATCGAAAGTCCAAAATTTAAAAAAATCAAATTCAAAGACCTAAAATTTTAAAAATAAAAAATTAAAAGAGCAAAAATAAAAAATCCTAAATTAAAATTTTAAAAAGTCTAACAATCCAAAATTGAAAAAATTCAATAATCCAAAATTGAAAAAATCCAAAAATTAAAACAAGTTTCACTTCTGTCGCTTGGCGTTCCACGCACACTTTTTATTATTTTTTATTATTCCAGTGATTTTCAAGTAGGGAACCCATGGTCTCTGTTCGCTCAGTACCGAGTAATTACATACTACCTTTGTACAGCCCAAATTACACGCTGTTTAAAGTAATTGTTCAAAATGTCGACCCCCATGATCACGACAAACTTCACAGCGACCGTGGCACACGCTCTAGCATCCCAGGAGATTGGCGCACATTGTCAGAGGCTGTTACTATTCTAGCGACCATATTAGTTTCGACAAGAGTCACTACTAGGCTCTTCATGTGATCCCAGCAGAAATGAAGCGAGTCCCTTAACCTATCTTCAAGTTGACACTCCATTTCTAGATTTTAGAGAATCTTCAATATCGAACATCCTTTCACGGATCTCGACTAAATGTGATACTCCAAAATTCAACTTCCTTAGACACTTTTCGTGTTACCAATGTTGGAAATGTTTGGATATAAATATATAATTGCATAACATCCTAGAGATACATCCTCAGATGAATGTTCACATTCTTCAGAATCGGAGCATTTAATCTGTTTTGCCGCAATAAGCTCTAGCGACTAGCCCAGTGCTATCTTGATGGAAACTGAAATAAGCTCTGTCTCAAGTCAATTGAATAGAAGACCAGATAGGATAATGTCTTGCGTGATAGTATATTTATAATGAGAATCATATTGGCTAGCAAATCCGGTTTCGTCGTTTCCATTAACTTAAACCCCTTCTTTTATACGAGATTCTGTTTTATAAATCATTCCCATTCCTTTATTCACACACCCATCTTAACTTACATTTCCAGTTTTCATATCTAATCCGTTCTTAGCTTACCATATCTTCAATTCGTTTCTCCTTCATCTCTCGTCCCTCTCTCTCTCTTTCTAGCCACACAATAAGAATTCAAATTCATGCTATAAATAAAATTGATGATGTATCATAAGCAAAAGTCTTTTCACAGAATACAAGATTAGCACAGACTAAATTCTCTAACAAATGCCTGCAGAGTATTTGATGGGCCCTAGACTCAGTGAATCATAACTAAGAACCATGTAATAACAATAATCAACCATGCAACATCAAAATCTCTTAGAAAATGAAAATGCTAGAATTCCATACGGATTACGGTTCCTTTAAATATACAAACAAATTTCTTTCGAAATAAAAACAACATTCTTAATACTAATAGCTTTAAACAAAATCATTCAGCTGTGCATCAAGGTTGTAGTACAGTACGCATATCCGTAATGATTCACAAGGCTCCATAAAATCCATTAGATATAAAAATGCAACTAAATACGTTAGAAGTTGCCATAGGGAAGAACAGTACTGTAAACTTATTTGTTAAACTTAAGTGAAAGGGATTAAGAGAAATGAACTTGCTGAAAAAATAGCAAATACATCATATTGTGGTGAATTTAAATTGTGTAAACTCGTATCTTTTCGTCTTCTGTCCTGAAATCTAAAAATCAAAATTTACAAGTCTGTTATCTTGATGGATGTAAGACATGGTTCCTTACTCTTCGGGAAGAACATAATCTGAGAGTGTTCTAAAACAGGATGCCTAGGAAAATATTTTGGCCTAAGAGAGATGAAAATGAAGACTGGAGAAAACTGCTTAACGACGAGCTTCATAACCTGTACTCTTCACCGGTTATAGTAAGAGTAATTAAATTACGGAGGATGAAATAGGCTGGACATGTTGCGCGCATGGGGGAGGAAAGACATAATATCTCAAAAGTATTGACTGGGAGACCCGAATGGAAAAGAAGACCACTTGGAAGACCTAGACGTAGGTGGGAGGACAATATTAGGATAGATTTAATGAAAGTAGGATTTTCCAGGGATGGTTGGATGGAGTTAACACAGAGTAGGGTTGAATGGCTGGCTCTGATAAGCGCGGCAATGTACCTTCAGGTTCCATAAAATAGATAATATTCCTTTAGCTTGCTAAGGAATTGTATATTGCCATTGAATTAGTAGGTAAGTCAGGTTCCGTCATTATAAAGTCATGTTTTAATGGAACTCACTATGGAAAATAAGGGACTTTAGAAGATGGGGAAGATTTTAATTTTAATAAAAGGAACTTAATTTGTATTGTTGCTTTGATCATTAAAATGATTGTACCATTATTGATAGACTATTGTGAGTGGGGGGAAGTAAGAAAATTATTTTTGTACTAAAGTATAATTGACTATTTGTAAGTACTTCAGCTGGGTAAGAAAGATTTTTTTTTGTTTTGTTTACTAAAGTACAATTTACTATTTGTAAGTACTTCGGCTAGAATGCTACCTTGAAATTCTATTACATTTCTTGCGCTTGTAAGGTTCCTCAGCTTCAAACTAATATGTAAGCATGAACATCGGCCTACATGCTCTAGTAATTAGGAATGCCAGCCAAAGAGAAGGAATGAAAGAAAGATAATAAAGAGTTAGTTGTTTGCCTTGCTGAATAAGTTATGCCGTACGTATTACCCTTTTCAGAATCATTCTCTATAACAAACTTGTTTTGTGTTGTTGTGAATCTCATTGGGAGAGATTAATGTTTGTCAAGTTCTGTACATTTCCAAGAATGTTATGGAGCTGAAAAGAGTCGTCACAAGTCACAAAGACTGGATAGTGTTTGGTGAGGGTGTTTTGGTCAGTTGTTGCCGTGTGGCACGAGCTCCACGCTTGGATGGAGATTCCTTGAACGCGACACAAAACCACTGAGATGCTAAACCGCGGAACAAGGTGTGAACTGAATCCTAATTACTTCAACACTTTTCAAATAAAACACATTTGTTTCAACGTGTGTCTGTGGTATAATGCCATCCCACAATACTGTAGTTTTGGAAATACAGTATTCTTCAATTACGAGTAGTTTTGTATTTTGTACTGGAATACCATCACCGAATATAAGGGTAATTAAATCACGGAGGACGAAATGGCCTGAACCTGTTGCGCACTTGGGGGAGGAAAAACATATCTCATAAATATTGACTAGGAGACTCGAAGAGAAGAGACCACTTGGAAAACCTAGACGTAGGTGGGAGGACAATATTAGAATAGATTTAAGGGAAGTAGGATTTGCGAGGGATTGTTGGATGTAGTTGGCACAGAATAGGGCTCATGTGAGTGCGGTAATGAACCTCCGGGCTTCATAAAATATTTGTCTATTGACTGGAGTGTGTAAGTATACCATCTAGAGCATGATTTTCTTTTCAAAATACGGAGAAAAGCCTATTACGAAAACTGAAATAAGCAAATATGTCCTGTGAGATAGCCTAAGATCGAGAGCTTTTTTTTTTTTAAAGCAAATCTGCCTGAACTATATTAATTGAACTTTACATACTGCTAGGCTCTAAACAGAAAGCATAAAGGGCATAGGCGTACATTTTAGGCTACTAAGATCAGAGAGTTATTTAAAATAATTCAAAAACCCAAATATTATCACGTTTCCGGACATGAGTTCCTATTCGAAATATTCTCTACTAAGTCCCCTCTACCAGCCCTAGAAGTTGTAATATGAATTTCCGAACACCCGGTATAGTAATGCTTTGTATAAAAAAATGTACATTGTTACCCTTGTCTTACAAACATCACCTGTGAAACAGAGCTATTCTATTGAAAATTTCCTCAGCGATTTAAAAATCATCTTCTGGCATCACAGCGACGGATACAGCAGTTAACGGTTCCCTTCAGAATCCCTTGATATGCTTTAGTGTGTAACATTTCTTCCAGATAAAGTTAACTAGAAAATATGAAGTTAATATGACTGCGGATCCAGTCCCCTTCCTTATAAGACTATGTTTTTAACTTTAATAAGTATAGGCCCTTATATTTATTCAGTATTTTGTTATGGTGATTCTTACTTAAAATTCGTTTCTCGTGAGCCACAAAAATGAGTTCACAGGTCATTAGATTTGCATTTATATTCGATGAACTTGTCCTTACGTTACACTACGTTAAAATAATCAATAACACTTGGAATGAATAATGCGTCGCAATATATCAATCACACAAGTTCCTTTCAATTTAAAACAAGATTTGACTCCCATGCTGTCTAACGAGTTTTGACTTATTTGAATTCATGATTTTCAATTCGACAAAATGTTACAAACTGGTATATAGAAACTAGTGAACTACTAACGCAACTAGCCTAAATATTCAAACCTGAAGGTATTTTCAATTAGTTCTCATTGTAGAGTCAGAAACAACGAAAGAATATTACACAGTAAGCAAAATTAGCACCTGGCATAATGAAGGATAAATTAATGATATGTAGAAATAAAACAGAAAGATACAGTGTAGAGAAAAAGAAAAGAAGAAAAACGGTCAAAAGTAAAAGAGAAGGATTTAAAGAATATAATAAAAATAAGGAAGTAGGAAGATGGTATGAAGATGAAGAAAGAGTAGACAAAGGAACTGGTGAAAAGAGATAAATATCAGACATAAATAAATAAAAGTGAAATAATAATGCCGGTTGTTGACCAAGAGCTAAGCTAAGTTAGTTTAGCTTAGCTCACATACAGTGTAGGGTTTCATATGTAGTTGTGCCGACAAAACTACATATGAAATCAGGCACAACTATACATGAAATCCCTCAATGTATGTGAACTAAGCTAAACTAACTTAGCTTAGCTCTTGGTCGACAACCGGCATAAATATGGAGGAAGAAACAGTAGATTACTACAATTTAAATAGATGTATGCAGGGATATTTTTAAGGAGAGTCAAAGGTTTTTTTAAAGGAATTTACATAATTTATTATCCAAACAATACGTTACAAGTCTATAGTCTCTACTAAAATTAGATGTCAATTAATACAACTTTACTCTCACTGGCCGACTGAATAAATTTGTCTGTACAAACTCCATTACAATAGGAATGAATAATTTGTCTCACGTACTCTACAAATTAGTTACATTTTGCTGTTCAAGTCCGTGTTCACGCATTCGTTCATGCAGTACATATTGAGAACAAATGTTACCTATATGGTACTCAACTGTCCTAACATCAGAGTTTTGAAAACATCTGCCGAATATTCTGTGTACTGCTAATGACGCCATATCTCTCCTGCTTCCTTAATTTTACAGCCTTTTGTAGTGTTCCAAAACACTGCAACTAATTAAGTGTAAGAGTGGCTTCAGTTTCATACTGGCTGAGGACGCTTCACGAATCACGATACGTATTGTTAGGGCACTGTTCTTTAACCGGAAGATAATTCAAGATTCCTACAACAAAATTACATTTTCTCATACCCAAAAGTGTCACAAACTGCCTTTCGAAGTATTAGAATGAAATAATATTATAAATTATAATGAATGTAGGTAGTTGTGTGGACTTCCGGAACTTAATTATTTACTTATTTGTTACGTGTGTACGTGTTATTTTTTTTTCGTTCGTTCTTTCTTCCCTTTGCTCTTCTTCATTTCCTTCTTTCTTCTTATCGACTTCCCTACCATGGTTGCTTGTATAGGTGTTTTTGTGCGTTTTTTCTTCTTATTTTTACTCTCCCATTCATCTTTCTTTTCGAATTTAGTTCTCATTGCTTTCTTTGTTCTTTTATTGTTTATTTTCTTTGTTATATTTTCTTCGATAACATTAAATTTTCTAAAATTTAACATTAACATTGAGTATACCTTTCTTGATATTTTGTGTCTACAGAAGCTTTCTTTGTTACTAAAAGTGGTTAAAATATTTCAATGAAGTTAATGCATTTCAGAATTTGAACAATATGAACAATATTCTAGAAACTTGCTCGTGGCTTCTAGGAAAAATAATCAACTTAAAGTTGAACCGCCTAAAATGACCATAACTAATAAACAATATTTCTCCGAACTTAATTTTTAATAATAATTTATTTATTTATGTTATATATAATATATGAAGACGAGGGAAAATAATTAAAGAACGTGAATGGCCTGCAAAGGGCCTGCACAGTCAGACACCAGATAAATATCACTTTTTTTTTTATTCTAGTCATAGTGAAATAGTTAACTTTTCTTAGTATTATCTCGATTTCGATTTTTATCACGATCACTAATACTTTCTCTGTACTACGTAGATATGAGAGAGTAAAATACATATTAATATGATGGTGGGTCTGAAAGTGTTTGCACATAGTACATTGTTTTCCTGACATCTACTTGGGTATCACCGGGCCCTGTTCAGACACTGTGGCCATGCAGCCGCTCTTTAGCAGTTTTCGCACGTACGTAGATAACTGATATTATTGTCGTTAGGCTGTGCATGAAATAAAGCATTCCGTTATAAAGTAAATACAAAAATTACGACACTGTAAACCTCTTAAAAAAGTGACCCATTTGGAATTTTATTTGCTTTTCAGTTTTATTGATCCTCGTTCCTTTTTTCCCCCTCAAGTATTCTGGTATTTCCCAAACCATTCCACTTTAGGATTTTTTTATATTCCCACTATCGTAAAATGTCATAAAGAACACGTTTCTTTCGCCCTTATTAGAGTTTACCTCTTGAAGGTCAATATCTTCTAATATCTAAAGTCATAATGGCCCGACTCGCACCAAACGACTGGTCTCAATTTGACTCTGTCAGTTTAAGATATACAAAGTAGCCGTTTTCACTGATTCTAGAATCGCTGGATGTTATTTAGGCTGGATTTTAACGACCCATCTCTTTTCCTTCTTTTTACTGTCGTATTTGTTGAAATTCCAGCAGTAACGACTTTTTCTTTCAAGACCTGAGAGTTTTAGTATTGTAGTTGTGACCAGCTCAGCCATATCTCAAAGGCGGTTTGTGTATCAAGAAATCGGTATCTAATCTGTAAATCTGGAACTCTGTTGAATTTCGTATAAGCCCAACAAAGCGGTGCCCCGACTGTAAAAGGGTTCGTTACTGTGAACCAATAAAATTTCTTGCCGTGAAATTAATTTATATTGAAATAAATCTGACAACCCGTCGGGTCATTGAAGGTGATTTCCTCGATTCAGATATACTAAGAGAAAGCATTAAAAGAACATCAGAATTATTTGATTATAGTTTCGCTAGGACTTTTATAACTTTTCTCAAGAGATTTTCTTTAGACCAGCGTTTGTCAACCTATGGTCCTCGGACTACTGGTGGTCCGCGAAGATGGTGCAGATGGTCCGCAGATATAATTAAAAAAATATAAAGCAATTGGAAAGTAAGGAAGTATAATTTTTCACATATCTCGTTATAATGACCTATAATTAATACCCCAAATATTAAGAATATAGGCCTTTTAAAAATGGGATGTAAAAATAGGGGTCCGTAAATTTTTTTAGGTATTTTAGAGGTCCTCGGGTTCAAAAAGGTTGAGAAACGCTGCTTTAGACTATACAGAAGAATATTTCACACACTTTGGCCTATTGATCACTTTAAGTTACTTTTATTCGATAATTCCCCCACTATTACCGATCTCAGCCAATGAGCAAGCTTATTAATACTCACCAATGGAAATTAAGTTACACTGCTAACTCTTCCTCCTACATACATTTGTGTTAGCAAAACCATTATTCCTGCTTTCAGTTACATTATTTTTGTATATTCTTCGTTACTTTTTTACTATGTTGCCTTTTCCCAAGATGGCCAAGGGCTTCATTCAATATTACAGAAGGCTGATGCATAAATCGATGATGAAGTTAGGTAAATATGAGTTATATAATTTTATAATTCCCCTTGAACTAGTGTTGGCCAATAAAATTTAAACTAGGCTAATGAGAATCATACTAAACTGATGTAAAATCAGATAGGCTCTGTGAAATTTTCCTTTCAAGCCGCGAGACCCGAAATGTTGTAGTTGCATCCGATGCAATCAACTTCGTATTGAAGACAAGACATCTTATCGGTAGGGGGCGGATTTCTATGACATGTCATATTTTTCTCCTTTGAATTATTTCAGGATTCCGACTGATTTAAACCCGATTCCAAGAATCCTGATGAAAATGGAACAGCTTTTATTGTGCATATAACTGCATATTTATGAAATTTTCAACTATTGTAGCATATTTAGTATGAATATACATATTTAGGTCATATTTTTGGCATATTTGTGTGCATATTACAGAAATTTTGAAGTTTCATATCATACGAGTATTTTGTAGATTTTGCATTATAATGATACTTTTTGAGAATTTCTAATATGAAAAAGCATTTATTGAAACCATAATGAGCTGAGATGAAATGTGATAAACTGCAAATATTATCAGTATATAGGCCTACAGATATTTTAAATAATTAACACACTATTTTAATAAAATGTATTGTAATGAAACTTTAAAAAATATATACACAATGTTTAAGTGGTAAAGTCATATTTTAAATTTTAATGGTAATATTTTAATGTTTTTAGGTTATAAATGCATGCATATATCCTATTTTTTAGGTAATAGAAATACGCCCCCTACTTATCGGTTGTGTACATACTTTCATTGTATTGTACCTAGGTACTTTATTGCAATACAATTAGACTTCGGACTTTTAGGTCACTAAAAATGCTGTTTTAGATACCTAAAATAGGCTCTAAAAATTGTAAAATAGGTTCTAAAAATTGGAAAATAGGTTCTAGAAATCGTAAAGTAGTGTTATAAAATCGTTAAATGCCAATTTTCTGAAATACAGTATCTCAATTGCAATGCAGAATATTATATTTATTGAAGTCACCATTAATCAATAATCATGATAAAACACAGATATAGGCCTGTGGTACCCAGAATTATATAGACCTATTACTAGGGTCTGTATTACTACCATAACAGTGAAAATCTAATCCCTGCGCCCTTAGCATATTCAACCCCTCTTATCCGTCAGTGATTCGGAGAACTACTTTTTTTTTCTGGATGTGGGAGTCGGAAGAAAAACACTACATTTTCTTGGGAATTTCAAGGAATTTTTCTACCGAAGACGAAACATTCCTTACTATTTAACCACGTCACATAAATTTGTTATGTCCTGCACATTCCGAGCTAAAAATTTAGTACGAACTGAAAATAAATGCTAGAATTTATAACAGAAAAGTAACTTATTTTGAACTTTAGAGGAAAAACAAGCAAAAAGGCAATATTAGGCTCTAACGTAAAAATAGGCTGTTTTAGGTCCTATAAAAATATACAAGGTTCCGTCCATATATCACGTAAGGATTAAAATAGGTTTTTACCTAAAATCCGAAGTCTAATTATAATCTTTCCTTTGAAAGAAAATATAAAAATGGATTTTTTTTCACGTAGAACTAACTAGCCGAATGCCACTTTTGCCGTGGTAATTTAATTGAGCTTAATGAGTGTTTAGAGTCATGATAATTATTTCGAAATTTAGGAATACAGCATGTTAACTTGTGAACCAAAGATGAGGTAATACAACGAACGCTGGCTTTCTGTGCCCAAGGTTGCGGGTTTGATCACGGCCCAGGTCGATGACATTTATGTGTGCACAAAGGTGACATGCTCTTGTCAGAAAATTTAGTGGCATGTAAAAACTCCTGTGGGACAAAAATTCAGAACACTGGCGGCGGTCACAAGCCTAAGTTGCAGTACGACCTCGTCGTTAAATAACGTTACACCAACTAACATAACCATGGCACCTCGACCTTCAAAATCGTCGGTAGGATGCAGCAAGAGGTTGGGGTTTCGAGATTTAGAGAAAGAAAGGGAGAAGTACTCGTATATGCCGTTACTATGTGTGTGTGTGTGTGTGTGGTGAAAGAGAGAGAGATGGATTGTAAACTAAAAGTTAAACGTATTACTATGAGTCAAGAGGTAAACATAAACAATGGCTGGTTATAGTCTGCACGGATATTTTATTGAAATATTATCAATTTGAGTACATAATAAGCATTCAAGAAATCCGGTTTTATAATGCGAATCATAAATTACTCTACTGACAACAATCAATTACTATTGGAAGCAAACTAGTCTGAACGAGTGGTTTCGTCGATAGGGGCGACAAAATTAAATGTTGAAATTAGTGCTCTCAAGTGTGCTATTAATTCTGTAAATGCAGTTGTAAGAATTCCTTTTCCATATATGAAAATATACTATTTAGCATTCCAGACGCAAGGTTAACCATCAAGTCTCTTGCCAAAAGTGTGGATATCCTTTTCATACGACTTTGTTTTTCTTCCTGCTTTGCTGCAAGTAAAGTCCCTTGAAGTCAGGTTTTTCTAAGCACACTAAAGTAGACAAACATTCTCAAGAATATTTGGTAAGGAGTTCACATATTAAATGGCAGACGTTGAAATAGATGCGGGCTGTTTTAAGTTGCATAATTGATTTTGAAATCATTGGTTTCATTTTAAGCAAAAACCTCTACGTTGAGTTAGAGATTTTTTTTTCATCTGATGTGATACAGACAACTCCCTCTTCCAAATTAAAAATTTTGGCTCATAGTGTAATATATTTTAATACATAATATACCGTATAATATATTATGCATATTATGGAATTCCTGTAGGAAATTTAAACAAAAGTGCGTATTCAGTTATTTTAACCTGATGCAAAGCATTGTTGTTACCAGCCAAGACTGAGATTATAAAAATAAGGTAGCTTCATAGAATTTTTGCCAAAAAATGTTTTAATTAATTCTTAGTATAAGCATCTCACCCACAAAATTTAAATAAAGTCGTTTATCGATAAAATTAAAAAAAAAAAGATTCTTAATTTAAAGTGGTATTTAAAGTAAGAGAAAGCCGTGGCCAATTTTCATGTCACATCCTCAGACGATATCTAACCAATATTAAAAATTCTGTTTTTATATTACTTTTCGTTCTCTAGCTAAGAAGGTGTTCACAGACACACATGTTTCTTAAAATAACATCTGAGTTCAGACTTTTTGGAAAGAGTTTAGTTTTAATGAGAAACATACAGTACATGCCTACCTTATCATTGATATTACGAAGAATATTCATGAATGTATTATTTCTGTTAATTGATGCCACCTTATCTCCATCATCACCACTACCACCACCGATTTTTCATCCCTATCACTAATGGTGCCACCACCAAGCTCCGTCTGTAATGTCGCATAATTAACCTATCGCATGTAGGCTACCTGTTTATTGTAGCAGTATTTTTCTGTGGGTAATGTTTTAGTGTTTCCTTGTGTTGCATAATATTGTGTTTTTTACATATTTTACGTTTATTATATTAATTACACATTAAGGAGAAAACTTTTTTAAGCGTCAGGTCTCAACCCGACTGCGAGTAACAAAACGGAAGTACGAAATGAAACTGTGACAATACAGGTGTCGAAAATTCTAGAGGCTTGTTAAATTATGCTAATAATATTGAAGTCGCACAGCCATACAACGTCCTTTAACTAAAGGACTCCCATTTCATCTAGGAATGTTTTAATGTTATATTATCATTCACGTGAAACAACTCAGTTTGATTCGACTTAACGGAATAGATCGTGGAAATATTGCTTATTCAATGGCAATAGATAATTCCTAAAAAGCTAAAGGAATATTATCTACTTTATGGAACCCGGAGATTGATTGCCGCGATTACATGAGCCCGCCATGCAACCTTATTTTGTGCCAACTACATCTAACCATCCCTCGCAAATCCCACTTCCCTTAAATCTGTCCTAATATTGTCCTCTCACCTACGTCTAGGTCATCCAAGTGGTCTTTTATCTTCCTGTGTGCCAGTCAATATTTTTTAGATATGTCTTTCCTCACTCATGCGTGCAACATGTACAGCCCATTTCATCCTCTGTCATTTAATTACCCTTACTACATTCGGCGAAAAATGTACAAGTTTATGAAGTACTGTCATTATTCAATTTTCTACAGTCCCCGTTTCCATCTCTCTTAGGTCCGAATATTTTCCTAAGCTCCTTGTTTTCGAACACTTTCAGATTATGTTTTTCCCGAAGAATAAGGGTTCTTGTCTCACATCCATATAATACAACTGACAGGATAATTGTCATAATTTTTTATGTTTAGATATATATAAATTATTATACAATTATAATACAATTTATTATAGTCGCATATTTGCCGCACACAAAACGTTCAGCGATCGACCGGTAATTGTGTCGTAATCGACCGGTCGATCACGAAACTAATAGATATGAAGGTTAATATTGTGTACACACGGAAACGAGGTTTTCAATTTGGGAAACAACGATAAACGTATTAAGGAACTAAATTACAACATAATAACATTTCATGAACAAATATAAGCCATTGATTCCTGAAGGCCTCATTGCCACCTTACAAGAGACGTGTAATGTAGAATTTACCGCTTTAACTTGA
The DNA here is from genome assembly GCA_964059195.1 of Ectobius pallidus. Taxonomy (NCBI): domain Eukaryota; kingdom Metazoa; phylum Arthropoda; class Insecta; order Blattodea; family Ectobiidae; genus Ectobius; species Ectobius pallidus. Next base: position 64,938,240 of record CAXKWD010000004.1, read on the forward strand.
TATTGTTACGCCGCTATCCTCTTTTAAACGCTCGTTTGATGATGAAGCGAAATTCTCAAAACCTGTCGTCTGTTATCCAAGACAATATTTCGTTTTATGCAGTAGGCATATCCATGGTACACATGTTTCTTCTAAGTATCTTTTACTCCGGGGATGGAGATAAATCAGTGATACTTTTTATTTGAAGAACCCGAATCAACTTACAAAATATCAAGAAGACCGCACCAACGTAGTTTAAATTCTTTGTCTTTTCTTTATATGCGCAGTCCAATTAAATTTTCTGTTTAGCACTTTGTCTGCATTTGCTACGAGCTTTATAATGTCATTCTTATAAACAACTGTATTACAAAGCAATTAACTCGTCTTGAGATGGAATCTTCTTCAAACATCACATAGCTTTTCATTACGAAGAACTTTAAGAAATTTATTAGTTAGTCGTCGGCGAAAGGCAGAAAGATATTTCATGCTGAAATATTTGATTATGAAAAGACACTTTGTACCAGTGTTATAAATTATTATTTGTAAATAAATAGACATTTAAAGTGTCGTACTTGAAAAAAAGCTATCCAGAGAAAGGTTCTGAGAAAGTTTTTCTCTCATTAATAAATATTTTATAGCATATTTGTCATACATAACAATGTTTTCTATATTAATAGGTCTAGGTCTACTATATGTACAGATATGGGATCGCTTGCATAGTCTAGTGGTTAGTGTTTCTGACGGGGATTTTGAGGTCTTAGTTAGATCCCCGGTGCCTTCTCCGGATTTTTCTGTCTTAGAGAAGTTTGGAACGGGGTACACTCATCCTTGAGAAGACAACTGAGGAACTTCTTGGTATAAATAAGTAGGAACTCCAAAACATTTTTGTCTGCTTTTTTAAGACTCTGTTTGAACCTTCAGTGGGGTTGTTGTGTGTAGATTATTTCCTGCAGAAATTTCACAGTAATCCGGCCAAGGGTTAATTAAATTTTGCGAGTTCTAGACTGAGTTGGAAACGAGTGACGTCACGCACTCAAGCGTTGTGATAGGTCTATCCCGGATGGGGAAACTTCTACTGTTGACTAGCTTTGCTCCAATCCGGCCATCTGTCAATGTAAGATGACATAACGGACGATGGAAGGCCACAGAGTCTCTGTATAAGTGGGTCTGGTCAATGTTCCACAATCCTTTGCGATGGTGGCCAAATTGAGTATTAACGTGGTTCTGATGTGGGCGTAACCAGTGAGAAGTGTTTATATAAATTAACGGTAGTTAGTATTTTTTTTTTTTTAAATAAAGAAAAATGAGATATTGTGCAGCGTCAAATTGTAAGAATAAATCATAAAGATGATTATGCTTTCCAGTAGACAAACAGGGAAAATTACGATGGTTACAAAATTGCCTATACATTGCTTGAAGGTTGTTCTGTTTGTTTGTAGTTTGTCATTTAGAGAGTAATTTTTTTCGGATTTATGTATTTCAAATTATAGGTAGCCCTACTGCAATTTTTTCATTATAAATGTTTAAATATTATTTTGTATAACATTGATATAGTTAAATGCATTGACAAATGTTGAACAAGCTATCGATATATTTGAATTTTAATACACTTTACATGGAGATAATATGGGTAGATGTATAAATAGACGGCCTAATTACATTCGTTGTAAAACAATCGCATTTTTTCTTATTTCATTGTTTAGTGCCTAAATCCTCCTCAAATAGGAATGAATTCTACTAAGGGAACGCCCATCTTTAGAGTCAATATGGCTTTTGTGTCTTGATCTGTTTATACAGACCTTGAAAGGCCCATAACTCAAGGTAGGTAGCGCCGTGGAATTTACTTTAAGATAATATGGCTAAATTTTGCGTCCTGCAGTCGTCTTCAGAAACGTTTTTTCCTTCACTCGCAACAGAATTACAAAAGCATACAGCAGTAATTAATGGGGAAATAAGTTTTTAAAATGTTCAATAAATATGTGTACTAAGTATTGATTAGGCCTATAGGCTACCATATTCAAATAATATGGTATTAATGCTAGTCATTTTACGGACACCTTGTTTTTATTAGATGTTTTCAGGTTTTCATGTTTTAAGCGTTTATTCCCACTGGTTTTTTAAGAAGTTTAGATTTTGTTCAGAATCTGACAGTATCTGTAGATGTAAAAGAGGGTGGGGAAAAACTGTACATTGCTGACATTAATGTGAAATGAAAATATTTCATATATCAGCTATGAACACAATAATTGCATCATTCTGTGAGACATGACAGCTTATATGGGCGTATAGTGGGCAGATGCTTGCTGAGTCTCTGATTGAAATCTGTCCTGAGGTGGAAACAGCAAAATGCTGTATTGATTACTTGCATAGGTGGGTTGTATAAACGTCAGAGCATCTGCAGTACATATTTTACGATTTTCATTAATGTCCATTAAATGTGGTATGTTTCCTGGCATTGTTTACTTAGGAGAAAATATGCTATAACTGAAAACGAATCATACCCAGCCATACTTTTCATCGTTGTTTAAGTTTGGGAAGAATCAACGAAATGTGGGCTGTTTAAAACAATTTTGACAGTAGTTCCTTTTCATTTTGTGCAGACTTGGGCTGTTAGATAATTTATTTTGTCATGCAGAAAGCATGGACTAAATATATCGTAGAGCTGGTTCATGAACAAGCTTGCCCATTCTGTAAAATTCAGTTATGATCGGATATATTGACGTCAGTTTGCCATAATCAAGACAGAACAGAATGAACGAAACCATTCCTTTTAGTTTAGTATTGACGGCCCTGTAAATATAACATCCTTAAAACACTACTTCTGTAGGCCTACGTCAATTCATGATGGCCAGAATAAATATATACAATTTTCCTACGATAATTCTGGTCAAGTATAGTTTCCAAAAGATAAGGTATTCGGAAGTAAACTAGTTTTTCATTTCGTCTTCTAAGGAAAGAGAAAAGAATGAGGCGTAAGAAGTAAGAACATACAGTGGTGTCATGGGAGATTTAAGTCTTTAAAGAGTAGAACCACAAAAATTCAGAAAACGAAGTAGGGAATATCTTAGATTGCAAGAAACTAGAATAATATGTGGAGAACGTTTGTTTAATGACAATTAACCTTGGACAATTAATTAGTTGACCGAGCGAAGCGAAGTTCTGTTTTAAGTCAATCATTCAGCATTTCGTCAGTTTGAAAATTTTTCGTCAGTTCGAAAATTTTTGTGTTAGGGTCATTCCATATCAATTCAACCAATTTAATTTGTTGTTGTTTTTTATCTATGTTTGTACTGTATTCAGATTTGAAAACATTCATTAACTTTTTAGATGTTCAGTTTTTTATTGAGCAGCCATTTTGTATTGGTGCGTCAGCCTATTTTGCATTTTACAAAGGTTTGCGTTAAAATCCATAGCTTCTTTGTTTGTTAAGATATTTAGTTCAAACGAAAACCATGTCAAAGATCATAAAATGTACAATATTTTCTGTCCAGTATATATAGGCCTACTTCATTGTAAATAAACGAAGAAATAGGTAAATATTAACGTTTTCAAAACAAAAACCTTCCCTTCTATAATAACAAATTTAAAGATAAAACTATGACTCACCTTTAATTTGTTTCTGGATATAGTGTTTATGGTACGCTACTTCCGTAAAAAGTATCAGTTACATCCTTTTTAATGGGTCTTCAAATATTGCGATTTTTCTAAAATCAGGTATTTTCAATCTGAAATATCTCAGATCTAAAATTTTCAGGAAACATTCTTTTATTGTATAACCCAAACTATAACCCAAAAACTACCACCTAACTAAGAAGTTGTAAGCTTTGCTACCAGAGTCCCTGCTGTTATCGTAATTCTACTCTCAAAAACATGACGGAAGTGATGATTTTCTTCGCTTAGATGATGAACATAGGAAAGGAAGCGTTGGCATTTTTATTTCACTATTTTCCTTTTTTCGCAATAATTTTAGTTTCCCGTAATAATTTTCCATTTAACAGAAATTCCATATTAATGAATGGAAAAGCGTAATAATTACGGACAATCCGTAATAGTTGGCACCTCTGAATACGTTTAAATATTGAGGTCAAGTTATTGAAAGCAGGAAACTAGATCTGTGTCTCAGCGAGGTAATAGCAATTGAGAAAGATATCAAAACAACTTTGCGATATAAATAAATCAATGCTATGTCTATCAAAGGAAAGTGTGAAATAATTATCATTGGTACATTGCCTTCCATCCTCTGCTACATATTTCTATCTCCGAACCAGTTTCACAGAGTACAAGTAATAAATTTACTAGTTTAGTTCGTTAATAGAAATAACTGCCCTGCGAAGTATAAACCATACAGTCCGACCTGTAAAATGTATTCAAATGCTCTTGTGAGTTATGATTATAACAACTTATATTTAAATGCAATTTTATTATTTCTTTCCAGTTACACTGTTTCTTGACTGGTTTTCATGACTTCAAATATTAAATTTCCAAAGCGTTAATCGAATACCCACCTTGGAGCTGATGTATGAGTTCACTTTTAATTTTCGTCGAGATGTTGCCTAGCTCTTACAGGGGTATTTATGTTTCCTAGCTCTTACAGGGGTATTCAAAATTCTTCGCTGAATTGACACGGGGAAAATGCTCTACTGTTACAGTATTGGTCTATCCGTACCATAGGCACTATAGATAGAGGGAGTTTTGTATTTCACAAGGAAAGGAAATTCGATATCGCGTTTTCAACATAAATACACTTTTTAGGTCCCTAAATTTAAAAAAAAATACAATTTTCATAAACATGTATGTCTTTCTGTGTACCTATGTGAACAGCATAGCACGAGAACGAAAATCGTTAAAACAAAATTTTATATTTGGCTTAAGAATCTTTTGGAGAGATGACTCGAAGCTTGAAGACGACTTTCTCTTCCTTCGGTTTCTTATTCTATATCAGAATGTAAAGTGAGAAAGCTGTATTGTCCATGATTAGGGTAAAGAAAGTTATGTGAGTGCATTACATCATAGTTTATCTGGATTGTGCATCCTTTGGGGATGCGACATGAAGCGTGGTAACGACTTTCTCTTCTTTTTTACGATTGTATATGAACAGAGTTTCATTTTTCTTTATTTTCTCGAAAACAGCTTTAACGATTTTCTTAAAATTGTCTACATGAATTGCGTAATACGTTTATTACAATACATGGTATGCTGTGTATTATAATACATTAAACTAACAGTGAAACTTTCGTTTGAAAAGTTTCCACCTCTAATTTCAGTGAGGGGTTTTTGTACAATTGTGTTTCTACAATTTCACCATAAACAACTTGTACTAAGGTCTTAGACTTTTGTTAGAAATATTTTTCATAAGAATATTCTTAAGGGCAGTCATAAGCTAGCCAACTTGATGCAACAATCAGAAGCTAAAGGCCCCTCTAATACCCATTCTTCATTGGGTAAGGGAAAAGACGTTGTAAATACCTGCCGACTAGTCTGTATTGTTATGAAGCTAGAAAATCGCTAGTATTATCTATATGTATTTTTTTTCTTGATAAATTCTTCTAAGAATTGCGTGTCTCATACTGAAGCTATTTCATGAAGTTAACAAATTAACCAGGAAGTGAACACTCAAATTATATCAAATTCAAAAGGTATACAAATCAAGAAGAGAAGACATGAAACTCCAAGCAACTTTTAATTCCATTAGACAGTCTAGACAATTAGGAAATAAACTGTTAACTGTTAACTGTTCCTGTAGAGGTTGAGGTTTCCGGACTCCTACACAATGGGCACGGGTAGGTGTAAGGTTATTAGCTTTAAGCATCGGCAGCCTTTATCACCAGTATTCCTCCATTAATACTTAAGTCATGTTATAGGCTAAATCGACACATAGTAATAGGACTACCAGAGAAATAAAACCAATTGTAAAGACTCATTAATCTCATCAATGATGGAACCCGCGACCATCTAGTTTGAAGGCTGTGCCTCAACTAACTGCAACTGTCTGTGTACTCTGGTAAGGCCTTTATTTAGTAACTTTATAGTAAATTTTTTTATAGTAAAAATTGCAGGTTCACTGCATTGCATGAGTTTTATTTTACAAAATCTGGTGTGAAACATTATAACTTGCTCTAAGGCCAATGATAATCGAAATCAGAAACTACATTTTCTAAAACTAGCAGTTGCTATGTTACTTAAGCCATTTTACACAACACGTTTTCAAGTAGCACGTGGTATGAATAATTATTTTCGTTTATTAATATTTTAAATAAGAAAATAATAATTCTTTCTTTTAATTTAACGTAAAAGCTGGAGGATATACTTAACATGTGATTAACTGAAATGTCCTGGTCGTATTTTCGCTGCTGCTGACCCGAATTATATGAAAGACAGATTAAAGCGGAGTTAATTACAGCTTTAACCGGTACTTGCTCACATTATTTATGGTTGAACTTTTAGGAGATAGTAAAATTTCTGCTCACAGCATTTTTCGTCAATAGTTCTGCTAAAGTTACTGAAGTTATATCATCCTACAATTTATAAAGACTACTTGTGGTACGTAGTGGCAGAAAACGAAGTAAACAAAATTTCATAACCAGTCTGTCCGTAACTTTCATAGGCCTATGTAGGAAAGGAGTCCAACTCTAATCCTTTATACCCACCTGGAAGTTTTCACGATCAATCGATATTATTCAATAAGTGAATAAGCCCACATGCGAAAACCTCATTAAAGGGCTCCAAAACAAAACCCTCTTTATGCATAAGATCACTTGGAAAATAACTGTCTATAACCGCTTTCTAGACTCAATATGCGCTCACACTAAAATCTAAAATAATTTAGATGCAAACTCAAGGCTTTTCAGCCCAAATGACAAGGTAGAATTCTACAAAAACAATTTCAAAGAGATTTATCTCAATTAATAAAACCAGAGTTCAATGAAACAGTATAATGACCCTGTAATTACCTGCAGAAGTATTAGCGAAAGGCGTGTTTTCATAAATGTTTCATTCTTATACTTCTTGAATGATCAACCAAGTATTTAAACGACTCATTTTCTGATAATACCACAGGTGCATGGTCTCGTGGTTAGCGTTGCTGGCTACGGATCCGTAGGCCCAAGTTCAATCCCCGGCACCTTCTTGGATTTCTATGATAGGGAAGTCTGGAACGGGGTTCAGTCAGCCTTGTGAATCAAACTGATGAGCTACTTGATAAAGAAGTAGCGGGTCCGATCTCTGAAACCATCAACAAACGGCCCTGGGTGTCGGCATGCTGACACATACCCCCAATCCTGCCATCTGTTCATGATGAATGACGCAGCGGTCGGATGGTAGGCCTAGTTCCTTCGGGGATGCAGCGCCACGGAATTTAATTTCAGATAGCAGTTCGAGCCACAGTTCCATGGTATATTGCTGTCTTTTTGTTTCTGTTTCGATTTGACACCCCTGATCCAAGACTAGCTACGATGTTGTCAGTGAAGTATAAATTACAAATGAGGATTTATAAATCAATCAGGTATATAATTTGATGATGTAGAGGCCATATTATAATTCAATTACTCGTTCACTAGTTGCACCTGTGATTAGGATCGTGCCTGGTCGGTAACATACGAGGTACCACTAGTGGACACTGTCCGCCTGGGTATAGACTGCCGGTTCCTTGTCTTACCAACAGATTATATGCCTCCATTGAAAACGGGCACAAGGCGCAAGCAAAGACACATTTGTAGTTCCTAGGTATTTTTATATTTCGCAATAAAGTGCTTGGGATCATCTCGTCATATTCTCGTTCTTTATAATTTCATAACATGTTTTTTTATCATCCGCCTTAATTCCAATGGGCAGGAAGTTCGGTTCTTCGGCGCGTTGTAGTTGCTAGACACCAGAGTCATGAACATTCCTGTATGAATACCCTAAACCAGGCATGGACGAAAGTGAGGGGAAGAAATGGTGACGGAAGTCGGAACTTACCCATATGAGGAGGTACACTTTTTCAAATTAGAGAAATTGTAACTTTCGGAAGTTTTTTTTTTTTTTTTTTTGTTTTGTTTGTGTGTTTTTTTGTTGTTTGTTTGTTTGTTTGTTTTTTTTTTTGTTTTTTTTTTTTGTTTGTTTGTTTATAAATAACTTAGTAAACGTTTAACGATTTCAGTCTCATGGAAGTATCAATTTGGGTATATTGAACGAATCTGAAGAAAAAAAACATTTCTTGTAGTAAATAGACTACTGGTGTCTTGAAATTTTCCTTAGCAATGGCTCGAAGATTAGTAAAGATGACTTCCTCTTACAAGCTGATACAGCCATTTCTATCCAGAAGATACAAGAATCATATTTTTCATTTTTAAAATAAATTTAAAGCAAGTTATTTGCAAAACCGATGTGTATTTTTAGTATGCAGCATCCAGCTGTGTGCCATACAATTATTGGTCTTACACCTATCGTAAAAAATCTGATGCATGAAACTATCCTGGTGTTAATAAAAAGATACGCTAAATACGATTCAAAACCATTTAAAGAAGGACAGCCGATGAATTTTGGGGGCACTAATAGGTAATTATGCTTCAAAACGATTGGTCATATGACTAGGAAAATCTGTCCCATGATATGAAAACATGATTATGCTATTCATGTAACATCCTCGTATGAAGGCAAAATTATATTTATAAATTTATTTTAAAAATATATTTAATTGTGGAAAACAGGATCTTAAAAAAAAAAATTGTGGATCTGTGCTTCCCGATAATTTGCGAGGTCTGAATCAAATCTTGTGAATCATATAATATGATGTGTGTAAGTTCTTAGTTGTTTGCCTTCCAAGTACTTGTATAGTGTTTCATTATTATCTTAAATGTCTGTCACTCACGATTTATTCCATACTAAATACACTCACGCATACAGGAATTTAAATTTAAGGTTATAGCAATTAGCTTTGCATTTTACGTGTATTCCGCCCTTCGCTGAGTTCGAAATGAGATATAAAACTCACTAACCGATACTGAAATAATAACTACAATATAATCGGCGGCTTTGCGCTTTGAACTGCAATTGCGTGACTGTAAGAAAATTATTATTTAAAAAGTAGATTTTTATGACAATCCTTCGCCAAACAATAATTAAATAATGACTGTGGTAGAGATAATAAAATAACCCAACATAGAATTAAGTGAACGATTTTAAGTTTTAATGGACGCAAAAGAAAGAAGTTTTCAATGGTATCTAAGAATGAGTTAGAACTTGTTCAGTATAATCCACTTGGGAAGGATTTTATGTAGGCCAACCTTCTCCATTACATAATAATTTAATAAAGATTTAAAGCACAAACACGTCGTTTGTATTTATTATGGCAAACATAGTTTTTGGGAGAGAAAGTAGATTTCTTTAAATCATACAGATTTCATGCTTCCTTCCATGTACTTGATTTCCAGTCCCCAATAATATTACCTTTCAGCCAAATATTATGCCCTGACTAAAGAAATAAGAGGTCGTTAAATTCATTTTTCTACTGGTACGTTGTATCTATTATCCAGTACATTTTTATAACCTTTTCTTGAGTCTTTTCAACTCTTATTGACATCCATAGAAACTTTTAAGTTTTTGATGTCGAATGTTGTGAGTTTAGGATTGTGTAAGAAAGTATGGGGCGGGAGTTTAGTACCTTATTTTTGTGTACATATTTATAAGAACGGAATTGGTAGTCGTCGGTTCGAACAAAATTACATTGTAACGTTACACATCGTAATGTTCAAAATATAGAAACTCTACAATTTTAATAAATTCAGCATGATTATTCAAACCTTGAAAAAAAGAAGTAATTTCATAGACACTGAAATCAGTCTTCACAACACGTTCATTTTCATGCATGTCTGTTTAAATAAATTACTTCATGTTTTAATCCCTTTTATAAGGACAAAATTGCCTATTGATTACCCTACCAGTTATAAAGGAAGTGCACGGATAACCTCACTGTAGATACTGATCAAAGCGGATGTGTGACTAAAGGACATACATTTTTTAAAAGTGATTGAGCCTTAGGTTATTTCAAGATCGAAATTTCCTATAATAAAAGATAGATGTCCTATCGAGTTAGTGTCTGTTGATGCATACTAAATGCCTATAATTATTAAACAATTTTCTAGTTATACAGAAGCACACTGATCTTAAATTGTTACAGATAGATATCAAGCTATCTACAGTATTAAATTAAGGATAAAATGTTAACATTTATGTATTAAGGAAGCGGAAGCGATCCTACTAATCCCTTACATGAAAGAGATATGGAGGAGAATGCGAATAAATTCGCCAACATATAGGTAGTGTAAAGTAATTTTACCACCATCTAATATACCTAGGGTTTGTGTCTCCAGATTACCCTAATTTATTCAGCGTTAAGTAATAACTAGAGACAGTGAACCGACTACCATCTTAAATAATTATGTCACCTGTGGAAGCGTAGATGAAACATCCAGATCTATACCAAGTCCGTAAAATAAATTAACTGATATAAAAATGAATTCCGTTTTCGATTGATTGAGAAGATTTTAAACCGTACAAAGGGTTAATTTATTGCGAAAAATCTTAAGTATGTTTTACTTCAAAAGGAAATAAAGCATTGGTCCCAAGTCGTAGCAAGTAGCTCCTCAGTTCGTATCACGAAGCTGAGTACACCCTGTTCCAGACCTCCCTACCTCAGAAAAGTCCGAGAGGTACCGGGATCGAACCCGGGCCTGCTGATTCCTAGCCAGCGATGCTAACCACGCAGGAGGTCTTATTCATCACATCTACTGTTTAAAAAAAGTACTAAAATTGAGCATCTATCTTTGCTTTGATTTTCTAATTTATAAATCATGAGTACCCAATATTTTTACCCTAAGTGGGGTTAAAAGTTCGGACCCATTTTTGTATATAAACTAAGATATTATTTGAATACCATAATACCATTTGACATCTTGGTTACCTATAACCTAAAGAATATTAGGCTCTAAAACTAATGCACTTCAATCCGTATATTACATCTTTCTTGCATAAAGACAATCTTAATGTTTAATCTTTCCCCTGATCGATTCAGGTTTCTTTGATCTTCATCCCACATTTCTCTTTCTCCCTTTCTCTAGTTTTCCACGTTTTTAAAGACCACCTTATTTCATAATTACAAAGCTTATGTACTTTACTTGGAAGTAAACTCTCAGAGCCGGCTTAATCCTGTACACTAGTTCAGTTAATAAAAGACGCATTGACGTCCACTGAAAAGAATTTCCGTTCAAGTTTTAATGGAACGAGTTTTTTTAATACGTACGCGATGTTATAATGAAAAAAGTACTTGAGAAATAATGGAAAAAGAGGAACCCTTATCTACATAAAATGTCAAGCTAGAAACAGAAATCTGTTTTTTTCCCCCTTTCTCTTTCTCTACATGCTTGTGACAAGAATTCATGTATGACAAATGGCATTTTACAGGGCTTAGTAGACACCTCTATGTGTATATATGGTTAGAAAGAGAAAGAAAAAAGTGGTCCATATGCTAATTTCCAGCACAAAGCGATGAAATCTCTTGTAGGGCTGCTTTTACGTTATTATTCCCTGCAGATGGATGATTTGCGTGCCGAGGTACTGCCTCTTGCGTATTAACGTTCTCATTGTGTCTTTTATATCAAGTAGGAAATCTTGAAATAGAAAAAACTCCGCCAAGAAACTAACACAATAGTACTGAAAGGACTGGTACTGCTTAATATCTGGAAATGTCACGGGAGACGTCTAGGAATAAATTTGAATGCTGGAGAGAGAGCAAAAACAAATCAGGGAAAGAAAGAGACCTGTGACTCCGTCATAGCTTGATTGACATGATTAGCGTCAGTCAACATCTGTCGGTCTTTTAATTTATTTACGCTGTACAGTAAGGATTTTAATATATTAAAGAAGTCGGACATGATGACCTGTTGTTTGGGTAGTAGTTATTCAAACCAGAAAAGAAGTCTCAATTATTTTATGAAATAGGTCAAGTGGTCGTCATTGCCTTCAGCTTTTGCCTGTTACCAAAAAGGGGCTTATTCTGAATGCATTAAACTGTTTGTCTTGCTAATTAAATAAAAGCATTATACTAAAACTAACTAACTCCGTGGCGCTAACATCCCAGAAGGGACAAGGCCTACCACCTGACCGCTGCGTCATTTATCATAGGCAGACTGCAGGATTTGGGGGCATGTGGTCAGCAAGTCGACACCCACGGCCGTTAGTGGTATAAAAGCATTATAAGGAAATAAATTACCATTGGTAATATCGAATAGTATTTAATAAAACTATTCCATGAATAAAATGTAACGGATTTTGTAAATAATTATTATTTTATTAATTTGTTGTCAATATCCTGTCAGTCATAAGATCACGGCATACCAAATGAATGAACAGTCCATGAATCGATTCAAGTTCCCAAAGCTACCAATAGAGCGTATCACAAGAATAGATTAGATTAGCTTGAAAGAGTCTCGTAGTTGCTTTCAGCAAAACGCTATAAAAGCACAAGAACTGGTATGCACCAAATCAAAATTGTGTTTTTAATTAATGGATATTTATATTATTTTAATTTCCAATCAAGTTAATGTTGTATAAAATAATGTGTCTTCATTCTGTTCACTGGCAGAATGTGACGTATTAATCACTGCACGTTGAGACTGACATGTCCATAACAACCTGACTTTTCATCAGATAAAATTTCTTCCTTGCGATCCTAGGAAGCATATTATAAGATAAAAGATCGTGATTGGTCTATATCCGAAGAATTGCTAAACGTTATTGGTAGACATTCAAAATTCTTCTTGGGAAATATCTATGTATGCATGCATTTAGTTCAGTTTTAAATTCGTGCTTTGCTGTTTATTAAATGTTGTCAAAGGCTGAAGAAATGGGCATAGATTTATGTTCTATTCTTTAACACAGTTCCAAAGCAAATGATCCTCAGCATTTCAAACAATTCTTCTATCTCTCCAAATTTCTTATGTAAGCTGCCTTCACCTCCGAGAAGTGTTTGTATATGAGGAGCAATGTAGACCTATCAGAAATCACTCAGTTAATAATAAAATAATTTTGGCCTAAGGTTCATATATTTACATGTTGTAACAATATAGGCCTATTCAGTAAATTTTGAAAATTCCTTTCTTGAACGAAATTATAGTACAGAAGAAATAAATCTGGTAAAAAATGTTTGATGATTTACTTTAACACACAACAAAGGACTAAAATATACTGTCGTGACCCTCTGGCATGCGATCAGCACAATGGAGAACCTCCTCTTAAAGCAAACATGCTTATACATAGTCTACGGACAGGAAAATTTAGAAGTAGCCTACGTGTTAAATAAATTAATAATTTACATTCTCCTTTCGGACCGGGAAAACCCCCAAAAATCAGTCCCTTGATCCATAATCGCGAGATTTGACTTGCAATTTTCCGAATATGAGTTCTTATGTCATTGTCCTATTCTCGGTCACTTTCACTCCAGAGAACCAAATTATTTTAGTACTGTAATACCATTAATTTTAATTGTTTACAAAAGAAATTGCGTGTTAGATTAAATAAACTTAGACCACTTTGCATAAATGTATATCTTAAATTAAAGAAAACTCTTTTTTCACCAGGTGGTATAAAACGTTAATTTGTTAGTGTAGGCCTATATCGTATGTAGATGAAAGAGAATTCAAAATCAATATAAAATTAATTTTGTATCTCTGGTTTAGAATGCCAAAAATAGAAAGTGACTTTATTAGAATATTATAGGTGCCACATATGATTGCGTCTAAATTGGTATAAAATAAGACCTATAAAGTAGACATTGTTCATGTAGAATTTTGTGGATTAAGTTAATAATTTAAGCCTAAATAAGTCATAACCAGACTTATTTTTCATTCATTCTTGTTGGCAGTTATTTACAATAAAAGTACTTAAACAAGTAAGTGACACTCTTGCTGCTACACGTGCAGGACACAAGATTAAGGCATGGGCTAGCTAGTTACAGGATAGTGGATGCTCTGTTTTATGTGACAAAGTCCTTTTTTGTTCCATTTAGTTCAGTGGACTCAACGCTGATCCAAATTTATTTCAAAGCTGTATTAAATTGTGAAGGAGTGATTTTTTAAATAAGCTAATTGCACAGATGATAGATTCAGCATATCCTAATAGAGGGAACAGCATTATCTCGAACATGGACTGAGTGCGTTTTGATTCAACACTCTTCAGTGTTACCTGATGATCTGTTCATTCATGGAACTCACGTACAATTTTTTTTTATCCAATATTAACGACGAATATTATCTCACTGATCGCATCACGAATATAACGCGATAAATAACATCAGAACTACTTCGCTTCAGATTTTAGATAGGCTACTATAAGTGTTATCTAATTATAGTACTACTTTTCAGATTGGTTTATTTTATCTTCTCAAGTTACTGAATAACATTAACTTACCAACCATAAGAGAATTTATTTTGGACATTTTTTCAAGTAAAAGTTATAAATCTTATTATTGCAGTTTTGTGTATGAAATTTTACAAAATCGTTTAACTTCCTTAGGAAGTGATGGTAGTGGTAATAAGATAGCAAGAGAAAGTTGCCGCCCGGTTGATCCTTTTGATACAACCACAAGATACTTAACCAAATATAAAATTGTATTGTTATAGATTTTTCGTTTTCACGCTTATCTATGACGCAGCGTCTAATGGTAGGCCCATAAGGTATGTAGCGCCAGGGAGTTTTACGAGTGAATGGAATACATTCCATTGTTAAAAAATAGATACAAAGGTGCTATCACAAGAAATTTATTATTTACAACAAATAACAACAGAAAATAATTGTTTTTTTTAAACACGCTATAGGCCTATTGTAACGTAATTTTTAACTATGCAAGGAAAATTCGGAAGTTTTTCTGAGCTTCACATACCCTTATAAAACATGTCAAGGAATCACTTCAACCAATAATTCTGTTCATCTTCTATTCAAGTAGCCTACCCCTTTCACCGGAAGTATTGTCAGAATTCTACAAGTGATCTTCTTAATTTCTCACTTATTTTATTTTATTTACTCTAGAGAATAGCCTTGTCGCTCTAGAAAATTTTGTCGCTTATGAATCGCTTATAACCATATTTCTACAAATATATAAAATATAAACTTTACTGTATTAGGCCCACGTGTGACCATTCCATTGACAACATTGTAGAGCAACCTGTATTATTATTAATATATGACCAAGCCTCTAACAGAAACTAGTACCACTAGTACCAGGAACAATCTTGGGGGGGGGGGGGAGGTAAATCGTCTGATGTGTAAGATTCATATGTCAAATATCTAAAAAGCTGTGAGCCTCTACCTCCTGGAACCCAATAGCCTAAACGGCCTGCTTTACTTACTAGTATAGGATCAAAGAAACTGAACTTCTTCCACTTTGTAGAGCCTTCCTTTTATTTATAGTTTTATGTAACCAAACGAAGGTTTAAACAATGGAGATCCTTTTAGGGAATAACATAGAATACTAATAGAAGAAATATTACTCTCACTTTAATTTTCATATTATTTTCTTTTTGTGTGCTACATAATTATAATTTACATGAGATATCAGTTCTTTCTTCTTTGCTTTGCTCCACTGCTTGTTTAGTATCACATTTTTATAATTGCTACGTTTCAAAAATTGTTAGTTTATTACATCCATATTATTGGCAGTGGAAAGGTGTAGTTGTTCCCCAAGGCTATTCGCACACTAGATGAATCTTGTACGCGACGGCTGGACACTCCCATACAAGCAACCTGATAAATGCACAAGAGCCTGTGTGCGACATACTCTGATTTTATTCCCCTCCTTTTATTCCTCCTTGTTTCATCTAACAATATGTCATCACCAGGGACGCTGCCCTGCTTCTTCGTATTACCAACTTAAGGAATTATTCTCTAGCTTAAGAGTAAAAATATTGAGTTTCATCATTAAGCTTCTACCAGAACCATTTTCCCAGGGTGGCAAACCACGAAAGGGTGGCAAACTTTCAGAGGATATTTTTTAATAATATTGAAACACGATATAACTTTGAAAACTAACAGCTCACAAATTGTAGATGAGTTTGCAAAGAGAAAATCCGGGAAAAATTTATAAAATAAACTTTACATCAATTAATTTTAAAAGAAAAAAATTAGATTGAGTGTTACATTCTCATTGTAAAGTATAAATAAGGCAATAAAATGCTTTCCCTCCTAAAAATATTTGTTTTAACATACCTTCAATACATACTTTTACGAACATAATTAATTATGATTTTGCTTAAAATTACAAGGGATCTCAAAACGTGTATTTATGTTATTAACTCAGCTAAGAATTTCGGGGTCTATCTATCACCCCACCTATCGTACCTATGATATGGGCAGAGGAAATAATAACTAATTTTTTTACTGAATAAAATCGGCACTTTTTTTTTTATTGCGAACTAGTATATTATGTGATATGTAGAAATAACATGCAGATAATCACTTCTTAACCTATTAACGATATAATAGTCGTAGCTGAACCAGAATGTTTCTGTGAACTGAAGTTGGATTTGTATTCTGCGTGGTTGAGTATTTAGTATGTTCTTCATTAGACAGAAAAAAGATTTCAGGATAAAATCTGAATAATGCGTAAGTTTTCTGACGTAAAAACTTGTTTATTTCCTTCATTCTTAAATGAAGTAAACTCTTTAATTCAGTGTCTTATATTTATAGCATGTTCAAGTATCCCATCCTCAAAGATTCCCTAGATGACCAACCATTTCAAGCCTAACTTGTTCTTTACTCTCCTTTCCAGTCATGACGAAGGTCATGGATGAACTCATTATTACCCTCATAACTAAAGACATTGAGAGAATAAAAAAATTGTAGAATCATGCTTGTTAAAAAGGTATCGTCGGAAGCCTGCAAGAATCGATATAAGCAGTAAGTCCCTTCTCACTAACTCGGATGATGGTAAAGTCCTAAAGCAGGATATATTGCTTAAAACGACATAATAGGTAGAGTTCAAACCTATAATGAACCCAGCACCTTCCTAAAAAAATATTATAAGCGCCAATACAATATGAGGCCGTTGTAAGAAATTCGTTCGGGCCGAATCTGCTTTCACCCTAGTTTCTAGCATCAAATCGCGTTCTAGTTGAAATATGTTGATTTCTCAAGTTGCCAACACTGTCCATGTGCACATGTTCTCCACACAGGGCGTTTTTCTTCTTTCTTTGTACCAAGGTTTTACAATTATTTAAATGACAATAGCTAAATCTGCATCCAGGCAAAGTTATCCATCTCCTTGCTAAAAAATGACTTGAAATTACAGGGGGTCTGAGTTTTTGAATTGATAACATACAATAGCTCCAGGCAAATTCTGGGTTTGTCCAAATAGTTTTTCTATGAAAGTTTAAAGTGTAATAGATTTCAGTCTTACAGAGATACCGTGATTAATTTTTATTTTTTGTTTTATTATCCATTTCTTCCGCTTCTTCGCCCTGGTTTCTTATGCATACTGCTGAATTTATTAAAATGCTGGTCTTGACTCGAGTAATTTTATATACACATGTAACTTATCACTTGAAAAATGTTTCTCCGATATAGCTTCAAGCAAGTTCCAGATGAGGCAATCTTATTTTAAATGTAATTTTAGAAAATGTATCTTGAATGAATAATAAAAGAACTAGTTTTAGTATCATCCTCCTCCCGCCTACGACGCTATTTTCTCAAGTTACCATCATCATCATCATCATCATCGTCCTTTTTCTTATTATTATTCTATCTGAATTTATGCTTTGTATTTCCAAGTGTCACGTAACGATAATTTAACCATTAGTAGATTTGGCAAAATTAGAAAGTTAATTGGACTGTAAACAGCAAACACCACTATCAAATGCCACTATCTCGAACTTCGACATAAAATGTAATCTTTATGTGACAAATAAAATTAATTAACATCATCATCGCTATTGATATTATTATTATTATTATTATTATTATTATTATTATTATTATTATTATTATTATTTTCATTAAAGATTGAAAATCGTATTGCTGTGATTTTACCTTATTCATCAGCACCATGATAGGTTATGATACTTCAGGATATTTAAACTCTTGTCGTCCCAAGGGCCTATGAAGACTGCACAATATAGGAAATACTTTACTTAGCTTTGTTTTTTGGGGAAGAGTGATGGTGAAAGAGATTTATTTCTGCTTATGTTTAGGAGTCTGAAAATAAATATGTTTCTTGCTTCGAAATCCAGACTCTAGTTATTAGGGTAAAGTAAACCACACTCCCGTTAAGTTGAAGTAAAAGAAGATAACATAGCAAAGAGTGTAAATTATTTTGGACACTCGACACTGTGGCTTAAGTAAAACGATAAGAATAACGATGGTGATAGCAATGATAAAGCAATAATATGTAGTAAAGTAAGTGTAAAATATTTTAAAGAAAAAAGTATAAACAATACCAAACAATCCTCCAGTTAATTTGTAAGCAAGCGTCAAAGAATGTCGCATAAGAAATTTTAGTTCATGTTTGAAAATCTGTGGACGAGATAGATTTCAATTTTGTTTTTAATTAATATCTCAGAAACAGATTGAGATATTAAATGAAATTTTACACTTTAATTTCGGTTTATACTTCAATTAAATGTGCAATATATTAGGTTTCTACGACAAGTAGTTAGGAAATCACTCTCAACACTTCGATCATCCCTTAAAAACAAAAGGGTGCTGTAGTTCAAATCGGTCTTCTAGCACCAGTCGAAGTTTGTAAGAAAAGCACGTATCGTTTCTGAAATTAAGACATCGACTGTCAGCCCCAAATGCAGCGATTAACGTTAATGTATTCAAGATAACTTAAGTATCGTTTTCGGAACCCACTTAGATTAAAATTCGAGTAGATAATAATTTTGTAATTACTATTATTTAAGGAATATCCGACAAATTGCATGAGAGGGCCCGCAGTTCCTCAATTAAGGTGAAATAGTAATGATATACTAAACTTGCAACGCAATGGAAGTCACTAGGAGTATTAAATGTAAAACAATATAAAAACGCTAGTTAGTCGATGTGCAGTGCTCTCGTTAGCTGCGAATGCATGTACAGGAGTTTAATTAGAGAGTACTGGAGAGCCAGCAGCTTGCAGGTACGATTATGTTGATGAGCATTGACGTAATGAGCTACTTAGGCGTACTTAACTTAATGATGAACATCGTGAAGAGATATAAACCATCCCGTCTGGTGAAAGGCATGGGTTCTGTGCATGCTAACAATGATTAGTATGCTGTTCCTTACCCCAACAGCAATGTTGTAAAAAAAACTGTGAAATGTGCTAAGTTTTGCTTTCACTTCTTTCACTAATAAGCTAATGCTTATTTACACGGTGGACTATAGGAAATTCCACGTATCCTCGTCGAGGTGGTGGCTAGACGATCTTCTACATCATAGATGAACCCTTTACTGTGATTCAAAATTATTCAAGCCGTTACTATAGTTAGGGGTACGCAGTAGCGTAGTGGATGAGGCGCTGCGCTACAAACCGGAAGGTCGCGGGTTTGATCCCCGTTTGAGTTTTTCAATGCGGTCTAATCCTTCAGGTGGCGCTATGGCTCTGGGGTCGACTCAGCCTCTCACGGAAATGAGTATCAGGAGCAATCCTGAGGGTAAAGGCCGGTGCGTAAGGCTGACAACCATACCACCTTCATGTGCCGATGTCTCAAAATCTAGGAGCCTCTACCTCCTGGAACCCTCTGGGCCTTCATGGCCTGTAATAAGGAACACTTTACTTTTACTATAGTTAAGATCTTACATTTTCGGGACCTGGAAGTAAACTGATAGGCCAATGATGTAGGTGAGAGTTCTATATTCAACATGGATCAGTTATTTTGTACCAGCTTTAACTTTGTCAAATAGTTTGTGTTATATCACATAAAATATGTTTACCATGATAGTGTTTTTTTCGCATCAGAAGTAGATGCTAACTTACTATTAATTGGTTTAAGAGACCATTACTTGCTTTCAGTCATCTGATGAATTATGTTAATGTTGAAATTCGATTAATAAATTTATTTGTGGATACACTTTCGATTACAATTGGTATAAAAATATGGTTTGCTCCACAAATTTCTGAACATTGTCATAGAATACCCCTGGTCGATTAATTCAGAAATTAGTTTGGTTTAGACGACCGGAGGCTATGCTAATTACATAAATGAACAGGTTTAATATTCCTCTCAAAAAGGTTAAGAACAGAATATATGAAAATCAATTTTTTAATATTATATCATTTCCCGCTTATGTTATAATATTGGAAACTCAAATATTCGTCCTCCAATGCTGGTGAGCTAATCTACCTGCGTTTATTTCATCATTTTCCGTGTTTTCACTTGTAGATTAGAGTCTCAAACTAACGAACATCTTCTAATCTTTAATGGGCGGGATAAGTTACCCTCAGCTTTGTCACTGCTTTTTCGGCCCTCTCATTACCTCGATTGGTAAAACTTTGACATAATTTATTAAAGGTACTTTAGAATGTATAATAGCGTGACGGTTTTTGCATAACCCATACTGAACGCTGAATGCAAGAAGCTGACTCCTTTTTCGCCTTGTTGTCGGTAGCCATTATAGTAATGATGACTCCCCTTTGCACATCCCTCACTTTTTTTATAATCTAAGATCATCAATAATTGTTTTCTTTGTTTTGTGTATTATCCCTCTCTTTTTCATCTTCTATATGATGTGTGATTTGACGAAGACTTGTTTGGACGCCATTCTTTTGTCAAGTCTTTTTATTTCATTTTCTCTCCCGCTTATGTGTGTGTTTAATATTTTATACAATGTATTATGCAAAAGAGAGATGAGAATCAAGGCCAATCAACTCCCTGTGCATGAAGGGAACAACGCAGCCAGAAATGGAAATATGGAGATGCATATTAATCTTCTTTCTCTCTCGCTCTATCTTTCATATGTTTAAACTTTTTTTTTATTCTCCTTGTTCTGTTTTTCTATGATGTCTGTCATTTTCCCCCTATCTTGTCGTCTGCATCCCGCCATGTTTGTACTGGGTTCCTCCTCTTGTTGGAATCGACATTTCTGTGATTGCCACTGGTCAATCTGACTGACCCCACACTGAGACAGCTTCCAGCACAAGATTTATTAAGTCTATTCACTCTGTACTCACTGTGCCTGCTGCAACACCATTTAGTTGATGAATTACAACAAAATATGAATGTGTCTTTTGTGTAGCATCTCTCGAGCTTAGCTGGTAATAACGAAAATATGCAGAAGATACATGGGCAGGGGTCAAAGGTTTACAAACTTATAGCTAGGCAATTTATATAATATTATTATTGAGTTTGTCGATTATCTTCTTGTTTTGTTGCAATACATTTTCAACTTATAACACAATAAGAAGTTCGTTTTGAAATATTACTTGCAACCTTGTCCAGATCCTTTCCCTCCGTTCCCCTCTGGAAGAAAACTGTAAATTTACAGGATAAATTACCAAGATTATTAAATAAAATATAAATGCATAGGCCTACATATTATATATCAGCAGAAAATTAACCTTTAAGTGCGCGAGACTCAATCCCATAAGTTACAACCGTAAGTTATAACAATTCCCTTAAAAAAAAGCTTTACTTAGTACCATCGTTATGAAAGGAGGGGCTGAAACTGGTCACCGTCGTTGTCTATATATTTTTGGCACCTCTTTAAGAAACCGTCCATCACTCGCCGTAGTTCACATTGCGAATTGCTGGCAATTTCGTCGCAAATATATATATTTTTTAATTCTTCCAAATTGTATGGGTTGGTATTTGTACCCCAGAGATAAAACTCGTAGGGGCTTAGGTCGGGGGACCGAGGGGGCCACAAAAATATAATAATAATTATGTTCTTCTCGAACAAACTTTCAGTTGTTCTCATCGAAATATTGGCTGTGTGGGTTGTGTCAGAATCTTATTGAAAATGGCAAATGCACGCTCCCTTCTGTTCACATATCCATGTAGATGGAACCAGGACACAACAATAAATAACTCGTAATATCTGCATTATACCGACTCACATTGATCTACACTGCATCACGGTCAACGCAATACTGCAAAGCAGAGCAAAGTCAGGACAAATACAAAAATATTTCTTTGTTAATTATATTTGGTTTTGTCGAATTGACATCCTTAATATAAGGCAGAGATCCTTTAAGCAGATAACACAGTCATTAGGCCTATATTCGTGGTTTATTTCTTTTATCTTAACATATAATTATTCCTGAAGTTAATTTTTTTTAAATTTATTTTCAATAATTTTAATACAGATCCTTTAAGGATTTTCCCTTGAAACCCGTGCCGGACTGCAAAGAAAGCAGATAATGCAATCATTAGCCTATGTTCGAGGTTTATTTCTTTTACCTTAACATATAATTTTTCCTGAAGTTAATTTTTTTCAATTTATTTTCAGAAATGTTAATACAAATATATCAGAACATTGTATCCTGTAGATTACATTAACAGAAGAACAGAATTGTTTTATTATTACAGCGTATTATTACTATACATAATGTATAGTATTGGTTTGAACGCTGAAAATGTTGACGTACTACGTTACGAAGAAGATAGTATTTAATTTTAATACTGCTAATTATTATCACATATTTCGCACAGTACCATATATATCGGTATTTTGAAGATAATTTCTTTGTATGATATCCATTAACATCCATTAACACCCATGCCAAATGTTGTGAAATTAAATATCCTGTAAAGGGAGTTATCAGTATTGAGCATAAGTTAAAATTAATTTTTAAACATACGTAGGCCCTATACAGATTTTAAACTCATAGAAATCCTGGCATAATGCAGTGCAGAAGTCAGAATTCAGGATGGAATCACTCTGATATAGAAAAAGGTATATTCTACTCCAAGTTGACGTCGAATGAAACAGATATTTATATTTCGTAAAAAAAATATAACTGTTTTTAAATAAATAATATTAACTTCTCTTCAGTTTACATGCTACCGGTACATAATTAGTTCATATTTGGATATGTTTTGTTCCTACATATTTAAGGATAATATTATAAACATGATAGTCTACTTATGAGGACAGAAACGTATAGATACCAATACCAGTAAGAAAATGAAAAATAGAATACCAACTTCTAATGTTAGTAATAATTTGTATCATACTGGTTTTAGAGAAAACAGCCTTTGTCAAGATGGATTTTTCATCTTGGGCGTATTGTCCTCTACGTATCGACATGTTCTTCTCCTCCTCCCCTTTCAGAAACTGGATGAGCTAAACAACTGGTGATGTAAAGTTCTTCAAGCTACAAGCCCCATCCATATGAAACTATTTATCTTGCATTGTCTGTATAAGATGTATATACACAAAACAGATCTCTACTCAAGTATTTTAATATGTTCTTCTTTAATAAAGTACAAGATAGAAAACACTTCTTTGCTAAAGGACGCACCAGTAGACTTTAGATTAATTTTAAGACCGTATTTAATTTGCATAAACCATTAACTGAACTTATTTAGCATCGTCATTGTCTAGTATTAGGTCTTTCATAATAAAATAAAAAATCGAACGAGAAGGAGAAAGAAAAAAGCAAGTCTTAGCATGGCTACCAACATCTCGATAATCATCAAAGACCTCTTGCTGTTGAAACATAAATTACGAGCATATACTTTGCGTCGGTTATTTGAAAGTAAAAAATATATATAACCACAAAAGACTGTAATAATTAATTAACTGCTTTTATTTTTCTCTCTCTTTTTTGTACTCTGACCCCACCCTTATAATGGTGACAGGCAATGGCCCATTTCTTTATGGTTTCTACGTAGGTTAAAATGTATTTTATGGTATTTGGAACTCGTTACAGCAGTATTGTTATAGGGGACTACATATTTTCGGCTGGCTTTGGCAGTAATGGTGGAACTAGTATTATTTCATTATCGTTACACAGTACACACAGGTGGCTGCTAGATGGTGTTGATGTGTATTGCATTTAAAAACCCGCGTGTTGATGTGTTTATGACGTTCGCTTGTCAGAGTCTGACTCTGTTTGTGGTGGGTGCGAGGAGTGCCGAGATAGGCTACTACTTTACACGCAACCTCATACTAGTAATAATAATAATAATAATAATAATAATAATAATAATAATAATAATAACTAATAATAATACAGAAAATGAAATATAGTAGTAACACCACTACCGCTACTACTACATAGGCCCATACTACTACTTCTACTCCTACTACTATTAGTAAGAGTAAAGTGTTCCTATTACAGGCCATGAAGGCCCAGAGGGTTCCAGGAGGTTGAGGCTCCCATGTTTTAGACATTAAGCGCGAGAAGATGTTAAGGTTGTCAGCCTTAAGCACCGGCCGCCTTTACTCCCAGCATTGCTCCTGGTACTCATTTTTGTTAGAGGCTGAGTCAACCCCAGGGCCATAGTGCCACCAGAAGGATTAGGCCAATTGAAAAACTCCAACGACCTTATCGGGGATCGAACCCGCGACCTTCCGGTATTTAGCGCAGCGCCTCAACAACTACGCTACAGTGAACCCCACTACTTTTAGTGAAAGTAATAATATTAATAACAGTATAAAAACAACGAATAATATAATACTGGCCCATTATTCCTTTTTTTCTCTGCCATGCATGGTGTGGAGTATTTTATAAATTAGGCTACGTACGGGAAAATGTATTTCCTTGCAATTTGTGTTACGCTGAGCTGAAGGACTAAAGTGAGTATCCAATAGCATCTATCAATAATTCTTAATTCTGAGTTCATTCATATGAAATCCTGAAAATAAAATACTTACCGAAAAATGGTGTTACCAGTTCACTTTTCGAGTTTTCTTGTCCCACATTGAGTAGGCCTATTCACAACAAATTGATCTTGTAATATGAAAAATGCCCATTATATTTAACTGGTTACTAGTAAATATCACTCTTCTGATGAAGTAGCAACAAACATTTTAACAATAATAAGCTTTATGAGACTGAATAATACAGTACTGAATGAATGAATGAATGAATGAATGCTTTGACCACACTTGAAAATTCCCCCATATAGTCGTATTTTAAAAATGTATTGGAATTAGTATATAGCCCACCAATCGGCTTAGCTGTTTGGCGTGTTGGTCTAAAAATAGCACACAAAATATGCCAGCGTGCAGAGAGACTAAAGTGAATTTAGTAACTTTTCAGGTCAAATGATATGGGAAGATTTCACACTAAAAGCAATAAATTTGTTTAGTTTTTATGCCGACTATTCCACTCATACGCCGCGTGTTTGATATTGACCAATAACGTTTAGCAATTCCTCCGCTAAAGACCAATCACGGTCGTTTATCTTATAAAATCCTTCCTCGGATCGTAAGGATGCAATTTTATCTAACAAAACGTCAGCTCGCTACTGGACACGTAAGGCATCAACGTGCGGTGATTATTACGTCACTTGCTGCCAATGAGCACAATGAAATCACGTTATTTAATACAACATAACTTGTTTGTAAATTTAAATAATATAAATGTCCATTGATTAAAAACTCAATTTCGATTCGGTGCTACCCAGTTCGTGTGGTTTTATAGCTTTTGATGTAAGCAACTACCACAACGCCCTCAATATTTGTGATTCGCACTATTGGTAGCATTGGGAACGCGGATCGATTCATCGAATCGATTCGTAGACTGTTCATCCATCTAATGTGATCTTCGTCACCACCATCATCATAATCATCATCATCATCTTCATCAGCGCTAAAATTAGACTATACCCATGTTTTGTTGTGTCTTTTTTATAAGATATGGGTAATAATTTTTATTTTAAATATCTTTATTAATAAAGAGTGCTGTATAATTAGTCTATTTTATACATATAGACTTTATTCTCTCTACGTTCAATATTTCGAACTTTAAAAAATTCATATCTTGTACAAACCCGGAAGCCAGTGTTGCCATACGTACGACTATAATCGTACACATACGACTATTTCATACGACGTACGACGCAACCATGAGTCGTATGCCTATTTGTACGACTATTTTTAACGTAGCATTTTATATTTTTTAAATAAATCTACTGAAAAAATTTTAAATTTTGATATATGTCCAGCTCTTTGTTTTCTCATGGTTTTAGTTGTAAGAATGTTGCTAATAATAACAACACCGTGGTAATTACTGTCTATTTAATTTTATCAAATTTAGCATACGCCTAATCATTTACATATAAGATGATTTATTAACATTTACATGATATATGTAGGTGTATAATACCGATTATTTATTATTATTATTATTATTATTATTATTATTATTATTATTATTATTATTATTATTATTAACGCAATAAGTTCATTACACTGAAAAATCACAAAGTATACGACAGTTTTAACTAGCATACGACTATTTTCGAATATTGGTACGACTGTTCTACGTTTTTGATCTGGCAACCCTGCCGGAAGCTTTTACTATAACAGGATCTCGCTTAGCTAAGTCTATTATTATTAGTGTTATTATTATTATTATTATTATTATTATTATTATTATTATTATTATTATTATTATTTATATTTATTATCATAATTATTATTTTCATCGCTATATTTCGTTATTGCTATCATTACTTCGCACTACAGAATATTTCTGCGCTAGAAGATAAGACTGAGCCAACAGTTTAATAATAGCATAAATTCACAGGAACATAGACTAAAGCCATGAGAACGGTGTGTTGATGTGCTGGGAAATATCTGTCTTGCAATAAGGAACAGGAATGTAGTGTAAATAAAGCGATAACAGATGTTCGTGTGCACAGTTTTGTGAAAATTACAGTTTTATTTGAATAGATCCCTCGTATATTGATTGTTAATAAAATGGAAATAGAGGAATTCATCTTTATTAAAATGTTGAGAATATTCTAATCTCAACTCTCCCATCTTCTGCCGTCCCCGGAGTCGGTTGTTAGACGAATTAATCTGTACTAATGATCTTTGCCAAGTTGTAGTGTTAAACAATTTAGAAGGCGGGGTAAATTGAAATTGCTCTGCTTTCTACTCCACGATTTGTAAATAAAAGTCCTCCCAGCATAGGATCTCTATGGCTTTGTTGAAAGAATTAATACAAGAGCTATTAAGGAAATTAAACCATTAATCCCGAACCTCTAGCGATCCAATAGAACATAGGCTGCAACACAGTAATGTCATTTATCTTGTTTGCATTCGTTACACCATAATTATTCTATTATATAGCTTATGTAGGCCAATCATATTTGGAATGTGTTTTTTTATAGTTGAATAAAGATGTACCGTTATTATGTCCTTTGCTCTATCTAGTGGTGCCAACCATACAGCTTTTCGTCAAACCATGTCCAAACAGAATTGAAGTGTATAATAATTACTTAGAAGTACATCAGAGAACGAAATGTATTTCCTTCTTCCAGTGAAGTTTTCATATTGTTGGTTACATCCTTATTCGAGAGAAGGATTTGGGGACGTGAAAACATTTGGAGCGTTTTTTGTTTTACAATTTTTCATTACCAGTTACTGTTCATTTAATTTATTTTATTAATGTAACCTTGAGGAATTAAAGCCATAACGCCCTCTCTACAAGCAAACTTTATTAGGAGATCAATACTCACAGACGTAAAACGTGTATGCTACTGGGCATTCAAGTCATTACATTTGGTGCTCATTTAAGTCAATAATGAAGCAAAGTAAGGTTAAGATTTTCACTAAATTGACCTTCTTATTGAGCGATAAAAACCTGATTATTAATCATCAACAGCTATATCATAATTTGGGGATTTTCATAATCTGCAAAATGTACAGACTGGAAGCCACTACATTTTTTTAAATTCACAATTCTGTTAAAAACAAAGAACTGTTTGCGTTATTTTCTAGTGATGGAAGATATAGATCGTCATTTTTTCACAATAATCCATCTACTACACAATATCCACTGTTCCTTTGTTTCGGAGAAGTCAGTGGCAGGCATGCCCTTCGGAGATTTTATCCCCTAATAAAAGTTGATTGTAAGTGTCCCCTCTATATGCAGGGAAAATATTGCGGCATTGTTCATTAACACCCTGTACAGTATTGAGTAATGACTAATGACTATGAGTTCTGAAAGAACGATAAAATATTTACTTTATAATATCACCCAGGTGCGTGTTTCTATATAGGTTACCCGATATGTAAACAAAAACAAAATTAAAACTAATGATAGTACAATGTAGTAAAATTGCATTATACAGTAATAATATTAATAATAATAATAATAATAATAATAATAATAATAATAATAATAATAATAATAATAATAATAATCACCGACACCACCATCATCATTATGCAACAAAATGTTTGTGTTTATTGGTAAAGATACGCTACAACGGATCTCGGAGTATGAAGCTTAAAACGGTTTAGTTTTCGAAAATGATTGTTACTGAATTTTCGGAACCAACATTTTTTTTTGTTCAACAGTTCTGTTCATCCGCTTGATGGACATTTTATTTCTTCACATATAATAATATTTGTTTTAAAATAAAGTTGATTTTTTTTAATATTCATCCACTAAAATGTAGTAAAATAGAGAAACATAATTTCTCCCATTATTAATTTGTAGAAACAAATACATTATGAATAATAATTCAAAAACATAATATAAATTGGTTAATATTTGGTATTTCTATTTTTTTTTAAATGACAAAACAAAAAAAAACAAATAAAAATACATGCCCTAGGTTATTCACACTTCAAATGTTTTTATCCCATTTCTAACTTGAATGTATGGCGCATTCTTTTGTGGTTTGTATATGCAGTATGCCCATATTGGGGGGGGGGGGTTATTCAGTGGAGTTTCCCTACTTCTGTTGAGCTCCGTACAGTATAGAAAATTGTTCGCGCACAGAGATACAGGTGAAGCTGTAACTAACCACTTAAGTTGCTTAACTTATAGGAAATAAATTTCAGCTTCCAAATGTTTATGTATAATATAATTATGTTCATTCATTTTTTAAAAAAATGTTCAGTATAACCTAAACAACATTGGCTCTACCTTAATTTGTTACCTAGATACCGTTTATCTAGAAATATTCTTGACTGCAAAATAATCACATTCCTATTCTCTTATCTCCTTCCCAGATTCTTCAATAACAAGCCGCATGAGATAATTATTACTTGTGTTACAGCCCAGATCAGTGTTGAACTTCAACAGGAAGTTTGCAAAGTGTTGCAATTTATACTTGATTCAGTCGGAGCGTTTCTTTTAATGCTATCCGGAAACAGATGCAGAATGCAGACGTATGCGACATTAAGTTAAACGAGCGAACAACGTATTAAATTAAAGCCTTTTCTTCACCTCTGAACTTTTTTTCTTTTTCTTTATTTCATTGGAAGGGTTAGTAAGACATGAGATGACGGAAATGATGTGCGTTGACAAAAATATGTAATGAAGCAGTCAAAATAACGAGGTGGTTGTAATGTAGTTCTCCAAGCTCTTATAAAAACACAATACAGACGTGACGTAATTTTGGTTTGCAAGGTTTAGAAGCTCAACGTTTTCAAAGTCTATCGTTCTATTTTGTAAAGAGAGAATAAAGACAGGTTGAGAGCGGTAGAGAGGGAAAACAATGAACATAGTGAGGACGGTAGGAAGACTAACAGTAACAGAGATAGGGGATGTGCAAGTGAGACAGATACATTTCAAGACAGATCAAGATACACTAGCAAACAGACAGAGAAAGAGAGGGGTTGGGAAGATGCTGTGTCAGGATACAGAGGTAGAAATATAGAGGCAAAGAAGGTTGATAAAAAAAAAGTCGAGTACAGGAGGGAGTGAAAAACTGAGACAATAGACATATACCTGTAGTTATATTATTATAATATTGTTATAATATTAATTACATGTAGTTATATAATATTCATATCATGTTCATAGAGCTAGGGCCGATTTATTTTGCAAATCGAAAATGGAAGTGGAAATATACTTTTTAGACAGTCGAAGATAAAAGAACTTTTAATGGGGGACGGTATTAATTAAGAGGATAAAATTATGCCACTGAGTGTTTTAAACTTATAACTAGGGTTCGGATATTTATGACCTAAAAAGTGGAAAATATGACTTCACATATGACCTTAAAAATGACTAAATAGATCCAAAAATCATAAATATTGCCTCATAAAAGAACGTATTTTCTAAAACTAAATGTTCTAATTAAAACGTTTAATGACACTAAATGATTACATCCCATTACTTCAATCAGATAATTAATCATTTTAAACAGTTTTACAGGTGATTTATAATTTTACTTGTAAAAAACTTCTAATTTGTTAATGTTTAGAAATGCCACTGCAAATGTGAACTGAAAATATTTTGAAACATGTCTATTGGAAGTTGTTAACAACAAGGAGGAAGAGGTAATTGTGCTATTACTTGTTATTGTCCCTTCATATTTCAGTTACAGTAAACCCAAAATATTTGGGACTTTTTCGGAAAAAAATTTAATTCGACAATTTAGTTCACATACTGCACAATTGTGCTTTTTTTTATCGAATGTATAACCGAAATATGACCTAGACCATGAAAATGGCGAAAACATGACTTTATATGCAAAATAAAAACGGTCCGATTAGGATAACAAATGTACAATTCATGTTTAATTTATGTTTTCGGCGAGAATGGAGGTCAGGATAAAAATATGACATTTCATAAACATCCGAACCCTACTCATAACACTACAGAGTGACCAACTTTGATTGCTTCGTATAAAATATACGCTTATATAGTTATATAGTTAAGAATAATTGCATATGTTTATTAAATATATTCAGTCTACTTATCGGAACACATCGCACAATTAACTCTCAAATTTGCCTATGTCTTTGAATTACTTAATATTTATGAGAGAAGTGTGTCTTCATTATCTTTTATTTAGTGAATGTATTGTGCCAAGTCAGTTTTCATATTCATAATTGTGTAATGGAAATAGAAAAGGCTGAAAGTGCCACAAAGTAAAATTTTCAGTATTCAATAAAAACTTCATAAAACTTATATTGTATCCTTTAAAAATCTATAAAATTCATTAAAAATACAAAATATATTTTTATTTGTTTTTCAAGAGTTGTTTTTTTTTATTGTACATATATAACTTGATTTTGCATGTGAAAAGCTGAAAGTGCCATCATATCTTTTTTTGGGAAACGCTGTACGTGCCATACCTTGTTAGTTAAAAGGCTGGAAGTCCAGCGCTCATTACACGTAAAGGATGAATGGCGGGTGACACTTTCAGCCTTTTCCACTGACTGTCAGCGGGCGCTTTCACGGTGCTGCTCATTGCGACTGCTCTAGGAACTAGTAGGAATTTTTCTGGCACTTTCAACCTTCTTTAGGTTATTGGCGATGTCGCTTACAACACATTCCATGCAAAAAATCGATTTTTTTATTTTTTGGCACTTTCAGCCTTTTCCATTTCCCCTACACAATTCCTGTCGTTAAATGTCGAGCCTAATTTAAACTTATTTGACATATAATATATTTTTTTTACAGGAAATACGAATTTGTGAGGCAATAGTTTTGTTCTTCACTCTAGTTCTGACTTTTTAGTTTTACGGAGAAAAAGTATTTTTCATTCCTAATACAATTTGAGATTAGTATAACTTTTTTACTAATTTAATATATCACAAATCCTTTATTGTTTTATGTAAGTAATCGAGTTTCTATATTCCTCCTTTGAAATGTATTAGTAAAAGGATATTAAAACCAGACTTCTACACAGTGTTTGTGATACAGTCTTGCTTTAAGAGATGAGTGGTCAATGGTGCATTCTTTGACCACACAACTTATAGATAATTATTGAGGAAATGGAAGGTTTTCAATACATGTCCTCAGGCTATAACATTTCTTCGCTTTTATGGCACTTGACTATAAAATCATATTTTACCACATCCTTTTTACAACTTCGCCAGTTTTATGTTATTGACAGTTATATAGACAATAGGCGTACAGGGTGTGGAGAATATAAAGCCATGTGAGTTACGGCTGGAATATTAACTCACGATGATATACACTCCATTTGACAGTATCCATTCTACTGTATTTTTTTAAATTGTGAAAATGGAAAATAACTAGGCTACATACTGAACTACAAGACAGCTGAATGCAATGGAGAAGTGAAATTATGCTGATGTGTTTTCTGCACAGTTTATTCTTCAGTCACGATTAGAAATGAAGCATATCTTCTGGGTTAAGATCACTAGACTGGTCATAAAAACAATAATTGTCCAATTATTTATTTTTCAAAGTAAGTAAATTTCCCTTGAGTCAGTTCAAAACAAATGACATTTTGTTCTGAATCCCTTACGTTTCTAGCCCAAATCCAGAGTTTATATTTACGCAAGTTACGAAACTCGCAATTATCCGATTTCAAGTAACCACCAAGATCAAATAGTCGACTTTATTCATTTTAATGTTATCTAGGCTAAACTAAAATAGAATATTACGCAATGATCCTATAATGGTATTCATTAAGGCGCGTGTAGACTATGCTCATCAGTCGAACAGTGGGTTTCATAATTTTCATTCGAGCATCTTAATTAACATAATACCGTGCAATTGATAAAACAAACAACTCTTTCTCGGCGATCAGCTGTTAGTAAGCTCTCGTCTCTTGCGATAGATGGCAAGTGACAAATGCGTTCAGGGAGCTTGGCTTCTCTTGGCGTTTTAGAACAAGTTTTGGATTTATTTTTTATTTTTTGCTTTTAGATAAGTTATTTTCATATTTGGCGGGTTTGTTGTGTATACACATGGGAACAAATCTATTAAATGGCATGAAGTTTGCTGTTCTAGGTCCTGAGAGATTTTTTATTTTTTTTGTCTTAATAATATTGAAAATGCACACACTCAAAATATCTCTTGTAGTCTCAAATTTTAAATTTTATTACTTTTTTTGAAGGATTTGCATCTTATAATTTAAAAATTGTGCATGGATATTTAAATCAGTGTGTTGGTTATGGCGTTATCAATTTTCATCCACATCATATTTTGCCTAAGTAATTTTCATTGTTTTATAACATTTTTAAATGCATTACGT
The DNA here is from genome assembly GCA_964059195.1 of Ectobius pallidus. NCBI lineage: Eukaryota > Metazoa > Arthropoda > Insecta > Blattodea > Ectobiidae > Ectobius > Ectobius pallidus. The sequence goes on from CAXKWD010000004.1 coordinate 64,971,314, forward strand.
GCATAGTTTTCAATGGAGACCTAGTTCCATGCACTCATTTGTAAACTAGTGTATAATTTGTATTTGTGTAAGCTGCGAGGCACATTCTGAATGACGAAAAACGTAATTTTCAAAAAAGGCATAGAATGTGTTTAACCCTTTGCATCAAGAAACAATTAATGGATATGTTATTTCTTCTAAATACTAAGGAGAAAAAATACCTCATATTCGTTAGGCTCCCTCTGCCCCATCATCTTCCAGCCATGCTAACTACACCTTAATTTACATAGGCCCTTCCATCTCAATTCCACAGACATCCAGATCCTCACAAGTCCCAGAAAATTCCGGGAACTTATGTTATCTGGTCAGGAATACGCAATACTAAGGTTGGGAAAAGTGCGCTGCGAATTGTATAATACTAGGATGTGCCCGCGGCTTCGCCCACGATAATTAACTGAAAAATTAGAAATTAATAGTATAATAATTATTAAAGCATTATATTTATTAACACTTGCACGCGAATCATTCTTAAACTAAACCATTAATAATTAATGAACCAGCTAAAATTCCGGCTTTAGAGTACATTCCACGATTAGAAATCGCCACCTGGGAAAACGATCTCAGATTCGATTATGTAGTTCCAAAGATAACTGTGATCCACTGCCTTCTAAACTGTATAGGCTAATTCTCGTGCGTAATTCTCGAGACGGCGGTGGATAATGGCGTTTTTCAACTGTTTGTTGACAGATGAATGAGATGTGAATTTTATTTGATAAGCGTAATTTTAAGAAATTATATAATTTTTCAAGAGAAGGAGTGATTGATTTGGATTATTATTATCAGCGATATTTCAAGAGTTAAATCATCAATATTTTACTGCTGGTGCCCCCGGCTTCGCCCGCCACTATTCATTGACTCCAGGATTTTTAAGAAATTTACACTGGTAGATTATTAAAAATGTTTGTGGTTCAGAGCTATGAAAATTGTAAGTAAAAATAAAATTAGACTATTTGTTCATTGAGTTCATTTCACTTAGGCCTTATATAATAAAGAAACGGTTTTCCTAATCTTGTAGTCGTCATGAAAGTTTAGACTGAGAGATACGAACATCGCCGAGTATACCCGATGTCTCACGAAGCGGGCGAGCAAGCACGCTATTTAGGGACGTTGAATTGTATAAGAGTAGATTTAGTCAGGACACAGCAATGCGAACTAAAATAGAGAGATATGCAAAAATGGCATAGTGTATAATGTGATTAAAGTAGCTTATGTGTAAATGGTATATGTTGGTATTTATTGAAGAAGAATAATAACTTGTTCTTTCTGATATAATTATAAAGAGTTGAATTATGTTGTTATTATCGTCATTGTTATTACTGGTATTGTTACATGAGTATGTTGTTATTATTATTATTATTATTATTATTATTATTATTATTTAGCACACGCATCCGTTGGTTTGCTGACCGTGCTCGACCTGCAATATCATTTACTATAAAATACGCTATTCATGCAGAGAGTAATCATTGGAGAACAAAACGAAGTAAAAATTTTACATCTACGGTCTCGTAAAAAATCTCGCATACAGTTAGTTACCTTAAAAAAAAATCAACTAGACAACAAGAAGAAAACTCGTTTCATTGTTTGTATTCTCATTGAAATAAGTCGTGATATCCAGTTAAGCGTCGTTCAAGAAATTTTGCTCTATTGAAAGAACGAAGCATCCGCATTCTATATAGACTAGTTATTTTACGTGATTATTATTTACCATCTCTTTCTCTTTCACTCCACCCTTCCTCTCTTCCCATTCTTTATTTTACTTTGGGTTTCTTTCTACCAACATTCTAGCTTCTCAGGCATTAAGACTTAAATTAGTAACGTATTCTGTTGAGTATAGTTTTTTTACCTTTTATTTAAAAAATAATATAAAAGTAAATTGAGAAAAGTTGTTTTTATTTTTTTTATTACAGAATTTTATACACATACTATACTATGAGATTAATCACTGTGGAAATTATTTGTTTACAGTCTGACATGGTTTTATATGGTGTGGCAGAAATAGCGTCTTAATAAAAGAAGGGTACGCATATTTACGTTTGGCCTTTATAATTCTAGAAAATGAAGCCGCGGATAGGGAAATTCCGCAGTCAGGGGAATGATCGTAGAAGATGTGGGATAATAGGAAATTTTCACAAATTATTTCACTCATACATTACACTTTGTTCTGGATAAAGAAACAACTTGTACAAGATGCCAAACTCTAGTATGGAATGTTGTTTTATAGGCTTCTCGGTTTTGATCTACATTGTTAAAATTTTATCCTTAAAATTAGGCTATTATAGGAATCTGGGACTTTAAAAAGTGTGTTAATTCTGGAAACTTAACATGGAATTTCAGAATTGAACGTTATTCTTTTTCTACCTACAGTATCAATGATACAGTTTGGCTAGAGAGATCAAACAAAAGAAAAAAGTAATAAATTATAATATCGTCGGGAAACGTAGCCTACAGCCTTCGCGGAAAACCCCCTAAAAGTTAATTCCTTATCTTTCAACAAAACTGCACTGTTCCGATATCGATAGTTGCTTACTTCGATAGAAGATCTGATGAAAAAATATACGTTTCTTTGCTTCCTCCTAGAACATGGAGAATTTTCTTACTGTATGATAGTGTCAAATCTGTGATGATTTAAATCTGATTTGCACAGTGGGCCTAACGGTAGAAAGAAAACATTTCCTATTTTTCTTTTCGCATTTTTATGCTATCATATTCAGATCCCTTTGCACGACCGGTTATAACAATTATCAGGCTTACGCTATTTCTCATTGAGTACCACATTCTCGAAGTAGGCCTACTTCTTTTGTGAAAATAATTTTACGTAGCTTATTTTATTAATGTTAATTGCAATCCGTTCTGATATGACGCCATAAACGATATACTAAATCTAATATATAGCAATAATTAAAATATTGTAACATGAAAATGGCTGATCCATTTTAATGTGTCGGCAAGCATACAATTGGATATAATTCATCACATGCATTTGTCCGCACATGAGTATTGTATTTGTGCACAGTCATGTATATGCTCGTAAAACTGACCCATTACACACTTGTATACATTTGTAAAGGACAATTGCCTTCAAAGTGACATAATTCTCGCACTGTATCACCTGATATGATCTGTATTGTTTATGACATACTCCTGATATTTAGCCGATTTCCATACTTCGTGATTTTAATTGAAGCATTGCGATAATAGGCGTTACGGTGATGAAACCTATTATGTATTGCAGTTACCTGTGTTAAGTGCATTACTCTTGTTTAAAAATAAGGTCACTTCGTGTGACATTAATATGCTAAAGCCTTAAAGTGTCTTAATAGAAGTATTATTTTGGCTATTCCAATCATACGCCGTGTGTTTTATATTGACCAATAATGTTTAGCAATTCCTCGGCTATAGATCAACCACGATCGTTTATCTTATACCTAGGTGATATCCTTCCTCGGATTGCTAGGATGCAATTTTATATGATAAAAGTCAGCTCTTTACTGGACACGTAAGGCATCAACGTGGGTGATCAATACGCTGCAATTGAGTAGAATGAAAACACATTATTTTATACAACATAACTTGTTTGGAAATTAAAATAATATAAATGTCCATTGATTAAAAACACAATGCAAGCCCGTCCGTGAGCTTTTATGGCTTTTTTATGTAAGCAACTAACACGACGCCCTCCATCTTGGAAACTCGGATCGATTCATCGAATCGATTCATCTAGTATGCCGTGATCTTACGGCTGTCAGAATATTGACAATATAGTACGAAAATAATTATTACTTACAAAATCCGTTACATTTTATTCATGGAATAGTTTTAATAAATCCTACCAGAGATTACAAGTTGCATCAGATAAATTTGCTCGTACTTCGTCCCCCCAAATATATCGATAAACTCGTAATCTCTCGTGGGATTACCTATGATAAAACTGTTGATAGTTTCTGATAGTAATAAACTCGTGGACAGCCTTCCTGGTCTAGTGGTTAGCGGCGGTGACCCGCAGGTTAGGGTTCGATGAACGTTACCATTCGGGTTTTTTTTATGAGGTGGGGAGGTCTAGAACGGGGTGCACTCAGCCTCGTGACATAAACTGAGGAGCTACTTGATAAACAAGTAACGGCTCCGTTCACTGAAAACCATGAACAACACCCTTGGAATTTGGCATGCTGATAGACCCTGATTTATAAATGGACAAACTGGGCGCTTGGCCAGAGCGGCAAATTTTAGTGGAAATTTTGATAACATTAGAAAATTGTATTATATAACAAAATATTTAATCTGAAGACTTTCGGGCGCTGTGATTCTACAACGATCGCGAAACAGCCCTCCGATGCAGAGATACATAACATGCAGTTCTAATGTGAAAAGAAGAGAAATAAAATAACATTTTGAAAACTAACTTCTCAGAAATTGTAGATGAGTTTGCAAAGAGAAAATCCGTGTATAAATGTTTAATATAAGTACATGCCAATTTAATTTAAAAGAACTAAACTTGAACCAATGAAGAAGTGTTAGATTGAGTTTTATATTCTCATTGTAAAATAGAAATAAGGCAATGACATGTCTTTTTTCTAAAAATATTGCATTAATTTACCTGTAATACATAATTTATTTACATAATTAAAAATAATTTAGCTTATATACCAAATATATTAAATATTTTTGTAAAATATAAAAAATCGACTTTGTTACGTATTAAAACATTTTCAGAGTTTTAAACCTATTTTTCATAAATGAAATTACAATAGCAATCATGTGTTTTTCGCAAAAACGTAATTACTTTTATTTTAGAAAATATATTTTTATTTCTTGTCGTGTAGCTTAGGTAGTGATTGGAATGCTCGTAATAAAAATATGCTATCGGAATACTATTGATCGAGACTTGGGTAAACCCACTAAAACAATAACTTAGGGGGGAGGTAAAAGTAAAAACGACAGGGGTGGTTGTACAAAACTTTGCCCAGGGTGCAAAGTACTTGAAATTGGGGGCCTGTATGCTGACTACATGCCCCCAATCCTCCCATGATTATGCATATATCTGTAAATAGTGTACGATTGAAGTCTTAGAGTGTCCATGAGTGTAGTTCGCAGGTTACATTAGGCATATAGCCTATGTGATTGATTGCAGGTCCAATAAGGTCAGATATCACAGATAATTTTCAAAAGGTTAAGAAAATATGGTTATATTCTTAACTAACATGCAAGATTAGTATTTAATTACTTTCACTTTTTTGGTTGATGTGAATAAATGTATCGTACGTCCAAGGGACTTGAGAATTCATATATGCTTAACCAAGTGAATTAATTAACGTCTAATTATTGTAATACGGCATTCTATAACCTTAGAGGAATGCTTGGAATGGCTATAAGGCAGGATTTATAAAACTTTCATACATGCGTGAGTGATATGTTAGCATCGATGGTTCATTACTAATTCTGGCATCGGGGCGGGTCTATTTTGTCTTGAGACGCTGCAGTGTGTAACAAGATGTCTTACTGAATTGGGCGGGAATTTACTTAGCTACTCTGTCATTATCTATTATCTGTAATCCGGAAATGCTTATAATTATACCAGAAAATCTGCCTAATCCACTATGATTGAAATTAACTTAATTGCTATGACAGACTTTCACATCTGCATAAATACCTACTGCCCCATATTAACAACATATTTGCTTCAATTTTAATTTGAATTTGATTAAGTCACATTGCTTTTGACTTTAATTTGAATGACATGTAATGTAATTTAAACACGCCTCTCGGTTTCTTAAGTTTTCTATTTAGCCTACTACAACTCAGGTTAGTTTGTTAAAGTTAAGACAGCTTATTTAAGGTGAATATGTAAGAGATCTCTTTCTGAGCCTGGCAGTGTCCATCCTTCAAGAAAGCGTGGCTCAGAATTCTGAGGCAATGATATTATATTTGTTACTAAATTGCAAGATGAAAATAAGATATTTAAAACACAAACTCTAGTAAGGTATGTGGAATCTAAAACCTGCATTCTTCAAATGAATTTAAATTAAATTCGAATGACCATAGAATACCCACGTCATTTTGTACGCCCCGAACCTAGGACATCACACAATTTTAAGCTACGAGGCTACTCCTCGGCCTCCATTCTCGATAACTAAACCGTTATGTCGTCTATAGGTAAGTAGTCTTTTTGCGCCCAATTAATTAATTAATTCTCTAGATATTAGCACTAAAGTTTACCTAGTTGTTTACACTCCTCGTTCTTTAACTTCGCATGGTAACCTCCATTTTACTATTGTTTATGTAAAATAATTATACATTCTCGGAAAACCAGAACGTTTACAGTGCCTCGGATATAGACCAATCACGATCGTAAATATCATAATATGCTTCCTAAGATCGCAAGGAAACAATTTTAAGCCTATCTGATAAAACGTCAGCTCGTTTCCAGACACGTAAGGCATCGATGTGCAGTGATGAATACGTCACATGCTGCCAGCGAGCAGAATAAAAACAAATTATTTTATACAACATAACTTCTTTGAAATTGTAATAATATAAATGTCCATTGATTAAAAACACAATTTTAATTCAGTGCAAACCAGTAAGTAAGAAGATTATTATTATTTACAAATCTGTTACATTTTATTCTTGGAATAGTATTAATAAATCCTACACGTGGTTACGAGTTTCATCAGATAAATTTGCTCGAACTTCGTACTCGCAAATAACTTATTTCGATAGGCTCGTAATCTCTCATAAGAATAGCCTACCTATAATAAATAACTGTCGGGTCTATATATTTTTTCGTTAAAACCTCTGTTCATACCAGATATTCTTACAATACGTTAAGTGGACACCTCAAAAGTAATAACATAATATGCCATAGGAGAAATGTCCATTCTTACATAAGAAAATGGAGGTAATATTTCACATAATAATACAGTGTTTTTGTGCTTTTCTGTCATGCTGAGGTTAACAGGGTGTTAAAAGACAAATATTCACCACAAGACATGCTCTATCTTTTCACAGCTGAAGTTGATTTTTGTGTGTTACTAATTGACCGCGACTAATTCTACCATTTGAGGTTAAAAGTCTACGATTAGTGAACAAAAAGAAGACATTTGAAAAGAGTCTGTGATGTTGAACAATGAATCACGGGTTGTTTCGAGTACAATATTATGGTTGACTTGTAGACATATTTAGGCCTACCCACATTCTTTCTGCCTTTGTTCCTAGCATAAAGGCGAGAAAAGATTATCTTCCTGTAACATTATTTCCAATTTAAATTGTAGAGGCTAAAGCAAAAACAAACGTAATCTAGCATCAAATATGATCTTCAATTACAGTTATTTAATTTAATTTAATTTAATTTTGGATATCAGATGTCGCAGAGAAGAGTCTCTTCAAGCCTAAAAATGTCACTCCTATCCTAGTTAGACCCAATTTGATCCTGTATAGTTCTCTCCAAACCACGAAAGCCTCGTCTCACTCCACCGCCAGAGGTCCGGGCAGGCTTTGCGGAATGGTTTCATAATGAATCCCTTCCTAACGAGGGTCGCTTATTGTTCACAATCCCAAAGTCAGTGTATTTAGAGATTACGTATTCTTCTGATGTGGCGCTGATGGAAATTTTTACAACTGGGTCTGATAAAAGAACGTATTATAACACTAACGCAGCGGGTGCAACTATTCAACACGATATAAGACAGTGGACTGAACAATCTGTATTTAAGTAAGAAAACCTGACAGTGAAGCTTCTAGCTCTTTAATAAGGGTCGTCTATTATTTAGTAATCCCTACAGTTAAATAGCAGGGGGAAGTGTTTTCTGAATAGCTCTAAGAACTGAAGCTTTCATGTTTTGAAAAGAATGATACCTAAGTAAGGGTATGAATTAGGACGATTAATTAATAATAGTGTTCTATGTTAATTATATGATAATTAATTACTTAAGTTGTCACCGTAAGCCGTTATTATAGTTGCGTATAATTTATTCAAATATATTTCTTAAACTTACAAAGTAATATAATCAAATTCCCATTATTCTATTCTATTCTATTTTGTGCCCCTTAAGGCGGGGAGGCGGGGTGGGAACGCCCCTAAGCACCGCAGCCGTTGCCGACTTATTGTACCTACCTCCGGGATGGGATGAGTTGCGTGCCCACAGGCCGCTCCGGACCTCAAAGCCCCCCGTGAGCCCCCACGGAACTCCCCTACATCCAACAAAGCCTAGTACCATACCACGTGTGCGCCACCCCCTGCGGTACCTCCAACCGGGAGCCCCGACAGGTTCGTGACACACACCACCAACAACCTCTTGACCACAAGCAGCGGGGAGAACGGGAGAGGCCCCCAAAGGGCTCTGACTGCCGAAGCAGACCCGATGCCAGAAGTGGAAACGGGATGAGGATGAAAAGGGGGAATGGCGAGATGAAGTGGAGAGTGTTGGTGGAATGAAAGGGGGAAACGGGAGAACCCCGAGAAAAACCCCCTAAAGCACGGCTTCGTCCACCACGAATGACACACCCGCCGGCCCCGAGATTTGAACTCAGTACCGCAAGCATGCCAGGCTCACGCGCTACAGCATGAGCCACCGCGCCGGCAAATTCCCATTAAATTCCCATTTCGTGGCCTAGTATATATATAAAACTGATTATTTTACGATGTCTCGCTTGCAATGCTTCTAGTATGAGTAGGTTGTAATTCCTGCTTCTTGTGTGTTCATATGGTGCTACACCTTGTGGTGGTAGTTTGTATCGTGCTGTCAGTAGTTCTTGTTATGAGGGATTTCATTGGTTCCACTTGTAAGAAAAAGCAAAGGATATAATTTTTGAAATGGTTTCTTTAGGATATATAAATATTTTTTATAAATAATTATAATCTTTACAAGGAAAGTAGTGAGTTACCAAAAACCCCAATGTAGACTTATTACAGTATTGTTTGGGAAAAAGACCCAGAATTTCGTAGACTGTGAAGGACCTTAACAATTAAGCTTATAGGATTAAAAAAACAATATAATTAATTTATGATAATTTCACTGGAAGCATGATATTTTTCAATTGATCATATTTCTTTATATGATCTGTTTGCAATGACGAGGTCTACCTAACATTTCTGTACCGAACGCTATAAACCTCCCCAAAGCTTAGAACACAGTCAGTACTTAACTCATTTTTCATGCTAAAAGAACGGCCATTAACCATTCCCGTAAAATAAAAATATAACAGTAAAAATAGTTATACATTAAAAATCCTTTTCATTCGAAATTATGATTTTGGTGGGATTAATTTTCGCGAATTGTCGCCAAGAATGACAGAAATTATTCGTTAAAATGTTCGTATAGAGTGTTGGTAAGTGCAGGAAAAGTTGTTACGTCAGAAAAGTGTGATATGTGAATTGGACAGCTTTGAAATATGTTTCAAATTACCATATGGCTGGGGTCACATTTTGTATGGTTACGATACAGTGAGACCAGAGAGAATGCTTCAGTATAAAGTGCATTGGAGAATATGAAAAAGAGAGAGAGAGAGAGAGAGAGAGAGAGAGAGAAGAAGGAGGAGGAGGAGAGACTTCGATAGGAGTGGGGAGGAAACAGAATTTTCAAGTCCTGAATGTGCAGCAGTCAACCTTTCAAACCCATGGATAGATATTGTCTGTTTCTGCTGTAGTGATATTAACTTTTTTATTCCATTTTATTTCTTTTTTCGTTCCTTTTTGTTGTCTCTTTCGCACTTGCCACACACACTATTATGGTTAGAATAGTTGGCACCGAATCAGTTCGCTCTGATGTTGGATTTGTACAGTAGTGTCCCTCAATGGAATGCAGTATTAAACACGCAAATGAACACCTTGGCAAAAGGAGTTACTGTACCCATTGCTTTATTTTTTATTCTGCTCTTAAAATTAGCATCTTTTCATTCTCTACGTTGGAGGTCTATGCTTCATATTCAGTAAAATCTCTTTTGTTCTGTTATATATCAGCAGTGATGTATAGTACATAACTCGTAAAGCTGTGGTTTAGTTTTCTAAAGCGGTTTTCTGCCACAGGCGCAGATTTATTTTATTTCGGTGCGCTAAAAAGGCTGCAACAATTCATAAGTTGCAATAATTTTAAAATATAATTTTTCAAAGACCTTAGACCATATTAATCTCAGTTTTAAGAAAATAGTATTAGGACTAAAGAAATCGAGAGAGATCCAGTGAACGAAGGAGGCAGTGGATTTATTTTTAACCCTTTCAGAGCTGAATTTACGTATTAATATAAGTAAAAATCAAGTGAAATCATCAGTGGGCTCTAAGTTTGAAATTACTGAGGAAAATTTCATTGCAACAGCCGTTTCCTTAAACAACAATCCTAACTTACGGATAAAAAATGCTCACATATTTTATAAAGCACTACTCCATTGACTTTGTCTCTTCTTTTATACAATTTTAAGTTGACGAATTTATACGTCAATAGCAGTGAAAAGGTTAAAAAATAAAAATCCATCTGGGCTATTCTGACAATAAAAATGTATTTATTACATATTTTTACACTTTCAGAGCTCAATTTATATTGATATATTCATTCATCAAGTGATATCGGCTGGTTTATATGTTTAAATATATGTAGAAAATTTTAAAAATTAAAATAACTCATTTCCAACAGATAAGGGTTAATATTAAATATATTTATTACAATATTCCGCCTTTACCCTTAACATTTAATGCACAACTTATCTTGGAAATGCATTTCGGCGTATGCTGCGCCATCTTCAGTTCATATAACATGTATTGAACACCTCAATTCTTCTGAATTAATGTTGTTTATAAAATTTGTTATTTGGTAACCTAGGTCACCGTTGTAGTCAAGTCAAATAAATGATTGAATGACTACATTGAAATTGATTTATTTGACTTGACTACAACGGTGACCTAGGTTACCAAATAACAAATTTTATAAACAACATTAATTCAGAAGAATTGTGGTATTCATTACATCTTATATGAACTGAAGATGGCGCAGCATACGCCGAAATGCATTTTCAAGATAAGTTGTGTATTAAATGTTAAGGGTAAAGGCGGAATATTGTAATATATATATTTAGAAAATTTTAATTTGTGCAATTTTTTCGGTAACGCATATATACGTCAGTAGAAGTGAAAAGGTTAAATCTATTACATACAACTTCACAGCATAATTTGTCAATATTTTGACTAGCTTAGACGTGTTTTTTCATACTTATTTCAAAAACTTTTGAAAAATGCCAGCTCATGCCACTATACGTCGCATTTTTTTCTTCTTTCTTTATGAACAACAGTGGTGAATAGCTTTAGACTTTTTATGTAAGGGTTAATATTAAATACATAAAATTGAAAGTGTGTTTTATCAGGGCCGTCGCGTGGGCGGGGCGAGCGGGGCGATCGCCCCGGGCGCCGCGACCAGGGGGGCGCCGTGGCAACGGCAAAAATAAAACAAAATTTTAAAAAATAAGTAGGATGTACATAACATATTTTTTAAAGTTAGGTATAACTGAATTTTGAATATTAACTTACGTTGTATGTTTTTATTGAACAAATAAATATTTGACACCAATAACTTTAGGCCTATATTTGTAATAAGTTATCCCAAAATAAATATTTCCTTATAAAGACATATTTACGATCAAGTACGTCACAGGAGAGACTAAATTCTCTGGCCATCTTATCCATTGAAAACGATGAAGCACAAAAAATAGACTTGAAGGAAATTCTAACGACATTTGCTCGTGCAAAAACCAGGCGAATGCTATTTAATGTTTAGTACCTTATCTTAATTTGATAAACGCGGTTCCCTTTTCTATATTCTATTCAATGTATGTATCGAGGTTTCCCACACTATTAATTTGTAGTCAATTAATACGCCTATAGTATTTTTTATGATTGTTAAGATTTTCTAACATTACTAAACTTGTATTAATTTAATTTTCAATACAATCTTATTAAAAAAATTTAAATAATTTTATTATTAGTATTTTTGTAAGGTAATCCGATTAGGTGTCTCTTTTGGGCACAAAAACACAGACAGCGACGCAACCCGACGCGCAACTTTGCTAACGAGCGACTGGTCGCGATGCGGCTTGGAACTTGTCCAGTCCACGTCGCCCCAAGTCGCGTCGCTCATTGCATGTTTAACCCCATATGTTTATACGTATTTGATAGTGTCGCGTCACGTCGCTCGCTGTGTGTTTGTGTTTGAATCCTTTACAGATAGGTGGAATGTCGGGTGGGTGCACGTGGGATTGAGTTTGGGGGGGGGGGCGCCTGACGAAATCTTGCCCCGGGCGCCAACAAACCACGCGACGGCCCTGGTTTTTATGTTTGTTCCCTACACAAGTCTACATGCTTCGAGTAATTTGCCCGAAATTTTGAAAACGTACCCACTTCAACTCGGAAAGAAACGCGGTCAATATTAAAATTCAAACAAACCATCCCTTTCTTCAAAAATTATATAATCTATGAAAATATTACACTGAATTCACCAAACGCAATTCAGTTCTCGTGACAACAATATTTTTGGCATCGTGATCGAAAATCTCAATCAAGTGCGACATTGGTGGTATTAGATAGCAACATAATCAAAATTTGATTATTTAATAATAATTGTGTTGGGTTAAAGTTTAGATTATAGCAATAATTTTGCTTATGATATACCTTTAAATAAAGAAATGTAATTCACTTTATTAAGTGCCAGTATGGTACTTTATGAGATTGTGTGGGGGACGAAAAATGTCTGTCCGTCCGTCCGTCCGTCCGTGTGTCTGTACGCGCTCTAACTCAAATACGCTTTATCGAATTTTAATGAAACTTGGTATACGCGTTTATAATGTCCATGGGAAGAACCCTATTGAAATTGGACCAAATCGGTTCACCGGTACCGGAGTAAAACCCAATTTAGTGTATATTTTAAAGGCGCCATAACTCACATACGCTTTATCGGATTTTCATGAAACTTGGAATACCTATTTATAATGTCCATGGGAAGATGTCTATTGATATTGGACCAGATCGGTTGGGCGGTACCGGAATAATGCCCAATTTAGTGCCTTTTTATGGTAATATATCACAAAGGCGTGGATAACTCAAATACGCTTTATCGGATTTTCTTGAAACTTGGTATACGAATTTATGACGTTTTTGGGTACAAGCCTATTGAATTAGGGCCAAATCGGTTGATCGGTACCGAAGTAACGCGTATATCAATATTAATTTTGTAATCAATATTCTTTCAAGGCCCACAATGTATTAAAAAAACTTAATAGCCCAGTCAAATGTTACATCGGAACTTACATTAAATGGGGTATTAATGATTTTTGGAGGGGAGTTACGGACCATTACTGGGATCACAAATCCAGATTTGCAACCCTCAGAAACCTGTGCTCGCTAAATGGCGGTCGAAATAAACCGGTTTTTTCGGACTTTTTTCGGTTTTTCGGCAATATCTCCTAAACTATGCGTTTGTTGGAAAGAATCTTTATTAGCTTTATTGAAGTACATTACGTTTTATATAATATGAGATCAAAATTGTTTTTGTAAGTTATATAGTTACCGAGATACGGCTTTTCAAAGATTGGCCTATTTTTCCAAAATGTTAACATTTTAAGGTTTCTTCGTGTTTCGAATTGAATACCGGCAAAATGACACGTCCTACAGAAAACTCAAGAGAACAAAAGTTGTAGGCAATTTAATAAGCTTTAAATTGAGCTATAGCTGGTCCTTGTAGCTCAGATAGTCTCGTCATAAAAAACAAAAACCGAAAAAATGAAAAAAAAAATTTGGGTGAAAGTTGAGTAACATCGTTTCCTCCACCAACACCTTAATTTTTTTGGTAACATGTTGGCGGAAAATGTCTTATAACTGTGTTTAGAAACTATTTATGTGTATATGTGTCTATGGGAGATGGGATTTTGCCAGAAAAAAATATTTAAGCAGAATATTTCATAAAAATGTATTTACTTTTAAACCAATATGCATATTTAAACAATTTGTGAGGTTCCTGGTATGGGATGGTATGGGACCTGGGAAATTGAGGGTGGGGTGATGTCTTCATCCTCACTTGAAGAATTATCATCGTGGGGTGTGGGCAAATTGCATTTCCGCCCAGTTTTGCGGCAGCTGCAGCCCCCAGTGCAGCCCATCTTGCACTTGCACGAGATCAGTTGCTGGTTTGAGGGGCTGGTTAAACTTCCATTGCAATAATAATAATAATATTTATTGTCTATAGAATCAATTACAATGATATCAGACAGTTGTTATTACAAGAAAAACCAGATGCTTACATACACACACACATATAACCTATTAAAGACAGTTGTTATTACGTAAGATCACATGTTTACATGCACACATACATATAATATATTGGTCACAAAATGTTGTCTATTTCAGAGTTAATGAACTCTTCTACTGTATAAAAAGCATTCAATCTCAACCATTTCTTAATTATAAACTTGAACCTATTATAGTCTAAGGCTCTTACATGTAGCGGTAATTTATTATATAATTTTAATTGAATATACTTATAACTATTGGCAGTTTTACTTAATCTAATCTGAGGTGTGTCCAGGTCTAGTTGGAGTAAGACCAAACTCGTCCAACTTCCACCCTCAATCCTTGAGTTTTTTCCACCCCAACCACTTTTGTACCTGCGAAAAAGCAGAATGAAAATTAGTTATTGTATAATATTTCAAAGCATACACATGGTGTACAATGAGTGTATAAGTCAACAACGAAACTTAAGAACATAATGATAGGAAATGTACATAGACATACCTGGTGATGCACACAATAAGCATCTATGGTTGGTGACAAACGGAAGAGGTTGACTTTGGCTGTCAGGTCGTTGAGGGTGGTGTGAGTCGCTCCGTCATAAACTGCGTCGAGGCACTTCTCTCCAGCTGCAGCTATTTCATCTTGACACATCTAGGTGGAGGAAGACTTCTGCTTGCCTGAATAGTTCTGGGTTCTTGAAGGTTTGACAAATTTGGTTTTCCCCTGCCAGAAAGGGGCAGAGGTCCTGTCGCACCGGCTAAATGCGTGAAAATTCATAATTGGCCCAGGAGACTAATGAGAGGTTCCGGTGGTGAACGATTAGATGAATATTGGACGTCTGGCTCCCCTCTTCTGGAAGTAGATGTATTTTTTGGAACTGAAACCAACTAAGAACACAAGAAGGTCTACACCTTCCACGATGATTACAACCTTCTTAGAAGAGTCAGCTTTGGTGATGGCAGCTCTAATAATGTCAGCATCAGGTCCTCTTCTGAAACTGTCACTTCAACACCGTGCTGCTCAGATCCACTTTTCAGTAGCTCTATCAGCCTATGCTTATTAGTGTCGTTCGTTAAGAACTTCTCTTGTGTGTTGTTGATGGTAATTGAAGCTGATAGGACAATGTCACTGCAGTTGAGGGCGGAGTATCGTCTGAGACGTTCGGCGCTTTTGGTACTTTTTTGAGAGGCGTCCTCCGGGTATCCATCGAAGACAATGGTTACATCTGTCCCAAAATGGTTTTTCACAAAATGAATGTAGCCGTCAATGATGGTCTTCACTGATGCATTTCGATGCCACACAAATTTATGGAGTAAGTAGCCACCATCGAGCACGATGTGGATATTGGAGTCTCGGGAGATGTTGGTAGTGGGGGATGTGAAACACGAATATACTGTACAGCTGCCTTAGTTCCCTTCCTCACTCCAACTTAGTTGCAAAGAGACATTGGGTAAGGGGCCAATTCATACTTGAAGTGGGCTTTTAACTCTGCGTCGGATTTTTATGGTGATGCTAATTCGCTGGAATATTGTGAAAGGGTTAACTTTAATCTTCTTATTAGTGACTGTTCCTAGTTCCTCGACTTCATAGCCTTCAACAATCCCACTGCTAATAGAAACTATTTTGTCTCTGCTGGGGGCTGCATCTGCCGCAAAACTGGTTTGAAATGCTCAGTTTTGTGCACTTTCTGCAAGGAGAAAATTCTGCCGCAATGTGCCCACACCCCACGATGACAATTCTTCAAGTGAGGATGAAGACATCACCCCACCCTCGATTTCCCAGGTCCCATACCATCCCATACCAGGAACCTCACAAATTGTTTAACTATGCATATTGGTTTAAAAGTAAATACATTTTTATGAAATATTCTGCTTAAATATTTTTTTTTGGCAAAAATCCCATCTCCCATAGACACATATACACATAAATAGTTTCTAAACACAGTTATAAGACATTTTCTGCCAACATGTTACCAAAAAAATTAAGGTGTTGGTGGAGGAAACGATGTTACTCAACTTTCACCCAAAAAAACATTTTTTTCATTTTTTCGGTTTTTGTTCTTTATGACGAGACTATCTGAGCGACAAGGACCAGCTATAGATAAATTTAAAGCTTATTAAATTGCCTACAACTTTTGTTCTCTTGATTTTTCTGTAGGACGTGTCATTTTGCCGGTATTCAATTCGAAACACGAAGAAAACTTAAAATGTTAACATTTTGGAAAAATAGGCCAATCTTTGAAAAGCCGTATCTCGGTAACTATATAACTTACAAAAACGATTTTGATCTCATATTTTATAAAAAATAATTTACTTTAATAAAGCTAATAAAGATTCTTTCCAACAAACGCATAGTTTAGGAGATATTGTCAAAAAACCGAAAAAAGTCCGAAAAAACCGGTTTATTTCGACCGCCATTCAGCGAGCACAGGTTTTTCAGGGTTGCAAATCTGGATTTATGATCCCAGTAATGGTCTGAAACTCCCCTCCAAAAATCATTAATACCCCATTTAATGTAAGTTCACGCATTTTTTTTGTAACATTTGACTGGGCTATAACAAATTGCCAATCGTTTATTCATATTGTTAGCAGCCTTCATTGATTTGTTTCTTCATAACGATGTCAGTGTGGCTAAATAATAACTTAAATAAACGATTTATAACAACTAGCCGTAGAATATTGATATTATAATGTTTATTCTATGGTTATGTAGACTACCGATATTTACATTAGGCTATATTTTACTGTGAGTATTTTTCTTATCGTTCCTGTGCAGCAATATACCTAATGTAATTCCTGACAGATAGATTTCATATGCTTATTATTCATTCATAACCTTTAAGGCTGCTTTAAATTGAAACAGAGATATCAGCGAATCGTAGGTCTATTGCATCATTATTATTATTGCCGGCACATTTTGTTTTTGGAGTTAACTCGGACATCTATTACAAAAATAACTTTTATGCATGGGCCTATCATAATTGCGTGTATCACTGATTTAAAGAAAACATACTGGCACTTGGATCAGTTTACCTGATTTTATTAAGTGTCAGTATGGTAGCCTACTTTATGAGATTGTGTGTGGGGACGAAAAATGTCTGTCCGTCCGTCCGTGTATCTGTACGCGCCATAACTCAAATACACTTTTTCGGATTTGCATGAAACTTAGAAAACACATTTATAATGTCGATGGGAAGAACCCTATTGATATTGAACCAAATCGGTTCACCGGTACCGGAGTAATGCCCAATTTAGTGACTATTTTAATAGATTATGGCGCCTTTCTAATAGAAATACGCTGTATCGGATTTCCATGAAACTTTGTATACTAACTATTTTAATAGATTATGGCGCCTTTCTAATAGAAAGGCGCCATAACTCAAATACGCTGTATCGGATTTCCATGAAACTTTGTATACACATTTATAATGTCCATGGGAAGACGTATATTGATATTGGATAAAATCGGTTGACCTGTTTCGGAGTAATGCTCAATTTAGTGCCTATTTTATGGTAATATAGGTATTTTGAAAGAATTTAACAAATGCAAATCAGTTATCATGACTACATAGCCTATTGTTTTACTGTGATCTTATAAGGCTTTGGCAATTAAAATACAGTTAGCTATGGCAAATAACACTATTGCTTTACTAGCGCTTATCCAACCAGACCGTTAAACTGACCCAGGTGGCCGAGATGGTAACGTCTTGACCTCACATTCTGGAGTTCCATAGTTGAAATTCCGACACCGGGCAATTTGACTTTTTTTTGTATTCTGCATATCATAACTGCAATCATAAGTGATTAAACAAAAACATACTGGCACTTTGTTACATCAGTTTACCTGATTTTATTATGTTCTTTCATTGTCTGTCTAAATACTTTTAACAGTGCCTTTGATATAGCCGATACCTTGCAATATTGGTTTAACAAGATAAAATGCGCCAATTTATGAAATGGTATGATTCTACAGACGTTGGATAAAAAGTTCCCATTTTTATTTTGTGATTCCGTTTTGGCGTATATGGATGAAGTTTGTTGATGAAGAAGATATTGATTGGTACTATGCTACTTTCAAAAAGTAAACTTTAATCTCGTGAACTTTATGCTGACAGAGTAGTGTTCTATAGGCATGTTAGGTTTGGCGTTTGAAAATCGACAGTTCTCCATAAGTTAATTTCGAATTATAAAGAAAATACAAAAACTGGGCGACGCCATGCCTTTTAAGCCAGTAATAAATAAATGTGAGTCTAATCATTGTTTTATTTTTTCATCCTTCTGCTTAGCACAGATTGTTTTTTTAAGGCAAAGAACATCGAAAACATTCCTTTTTCCAACATAAAATTACATGACCATGCTACATAATTAAGGTAAACAATTCAATCAAGACACTTAAAGTGTAATTGTAAAAAGAAAGGTCTAGCTTAGTCTGTGTCATTATATAGGTGATTGCTCAAAATTTTCTGTACTTTTTTCTTTATAATTAGCATGAGAAATTTAGTCTCGCGCATTTAAGAGTTACTTTCGAAATAACAACAAAACTGCTCATCATGACTTGAATGATTATGAAAATAATATATCCACGTGTTTTTTGATAGTGGATAGACTGGTTGGTGGTTGGTCTCTGAGCCTGGGTGGATGGTGTTGTGTACTTCTGCCGGACCAGTCGAATGTTTTGAAGCAAGGTAGCAAGCAGATCAGCATGAGTCTTTCTCGCATTCTGGATGTTCTAACACTTCAGTTTCGGCGGATATCTGCAATATAAATTAAATTAAATTAAAATCAGATCACAATCTGGATAGTTCACTGGAGAAAGAACACAACACCATACTCTTCAGCATAAGGCCATGAATCTCTCGTCTGAACTATTCAGTTACAAATGAGGAATATTAAGACTCCAGGCGACGCAACTTACTGGTGACTTTACAATTTTTTTTTATGTGCCTAGAGTATTGTTGGTTCATATATAATTTTTTTCTCCTGGCTAACTGGAGTCGATTTCACATCTGACAGTTGATCCGGTATGCAAAAAACGGAAAAATAGGTTAAAACGTTCTAACGAAGTAACCTATTTACAGAATTTTTTAAAAATCTTTACCGGTGAACTCGTTTTCTTACCATGACTCATCACGATTTCATTCTGTATCATATTCGTTAAGATTCGATATCAGTTGAAATGATTAGACTCCATAAATATATCAGCAATAGAAAACGGACTCATATCACGCGTGTATGTTGAGCATAAGCAGAGCTGCGCAGAGAGTTCTTGATGACACTGTAGGACGATGTAAACAACTACCACAAAGCAGCAATAAAACATGTAAGTACACAATACCATATAGCTAGAAGTCGAATTTTTTGGTGAAATAAAACGGCTGATTTCGGCATTAACTTTCTTCTATTTTGATGCACATTCCGCGAAATAAATTATTTCATACACTAGGCGGCCTACTATATTTGACATTAGAAAAATTAATCCATTTATTAGGCCTGTATTAATACTCAAATATAGCGTTTAAAAAGTAGGGCCAAAATTATTTAGCAATTAAATTAAATTATAGTTTCAGTGTTAAAAGATAAAACAACATATTTTACAGTTTAAATAAAATTTTGAAATGAAAAATGTAGCGATATTTCGTTAATTTAATTTGTTTAGTGGGGTTATTTTAAGCTTAGTTAAATTTTGTTAAGGTAAGCTGCTTTGATCAAGTTAGCTCAAATCGTTGTTACCAAAAAATACAGTCCTTAGTAACATGATCTAAAAATGAAATTACTACCAGTCACATTCTCAATAGTCCAGTGGAGAAAGATCACTACACCATACTCTTCAGTTCGACGCCATGATTCTCTCACCTGAACAATTCAGAATAAAAGTGGCACATGAAAACTCAAGAGCGATGCAACTCACCAGTATTGAAGTTATGCGGTGCTTCCCTTCTACAGCGTCCCTTTTATCTTTCTCGCCATGGACCCACCTCCGGATATCTTCAGGGTCCATGACCTCGGCGACGCCGTTTCGGTACTGAGGAGCTTCCCTAGTCCAGCGTCGCCTTATCTTCCTCGCCATGGACCCACCTCCGGAAATCTTCAGGGTCCATGGCCTTCTCGGAGACGCTGTTTCGGTACTGACGGATGAAGTCTCCCTCTTCGTCTGATAACTGCAACATATAAAAAGTTGAATTAAAACCAGTTCACAATCTGAATAGTTCACTGGAGAAAGATCACAACACCATACTCTTCAGTATAAGGCCAAGATTTTCTCATTTGAACTATTCAGATATAAAAGAAGAACATATGGACTCCAGAACGATGGAACTCACAAGTATAGAATTATATGCGGTGCTTCCCTAATCCAGCGTCTCTTTTATCTTTCTCGCCATGGACCCATTTCCGGAAATCTTCAGGGTCCATGACCTCGGCGACGCCGTTTCGGTACTGAGGAGCTTCCCTAGTCCAGCGTCGCCTTATCTTCCTCGCCATGGACCCACCTCCGGATATCTTTAGGGTCCATGACCTTCTCGACGACGCTGTTTCGGTACTGAAGGATGATAACTGCAACATATAAAAAGTTAAATTAAAACCAGTTCACTGGAGAAAGATCACGACACCATAATCTTCAGCATAAGGCCATGAATCTCTCGTCTGAAATATTCAGTTACAAATGAGGAACATTAAGACTCCAGAGCGATGCAATTCACCAGTATTTATGTTTATATAGGGCTTCCCTACTGCAGCGCCGCTTTTTCCGCCATGGACCCATCTCTGGAAATCTTCAGGGTCCATGACTTTCGCTAGGACGCTGCTTCGGTACTTTTAACTTAATTGAAGCCTTCATCTTCGGCGGGTAACTCTAACATATATAAAAACGAAAATAAAAACAGTTCACAATCTGTATAGTTCACTGGAGAAAGATAAAGATACCATGCTCTTCAGCACAAGGCCATTAATTTTTATCTCAGCTATTCTGTTAAAGGGAGGAAAATAAACATTCCAGAGTGATGTAACTCACCAGTATTCAAGTTATACTGGGCTTCCCTACTATAGCGTCGCTTTCTCCGCCATGGACCCCTCTCCGGAAATCCGTAGGGTCCATGACTTTCGCCGGACGATGTTTCGGTACTGGCATTGATGAAATCTTCGTCTTCGTCTGAATATCTGCAACATCAATTACGAGTAAAATGTAAATTAAAACTACTTCACATTGTGAATAGTTCAGTGAAGAACGATCGTGACTCCATACTCTTAAGCACAGAGCCGTGAATATTTCTTCTGAATTATCCAGTTATAAAAGCAGAACTTCAAGACTGCACAGTAAGCTCACCGTATCATAAGTTTATACATGACTTTTTAGGGCATCCGTTACATCAATTTGCCTTCCGTTGAGTCCCATAACTTTCGCCGAATCTGTTTCTATGGTTTTAATAAGAATCAATGTTGCTCAGCAAACAGGTTGTATTTTTTCCTTAATTATTAAGTGCCAGTATGGTACTTTATGAGATTGTGTGGGGGACGAAAAAATGTCTGTCCGTCTGTCGTCTGTCCGTCTGTCGTCTGTCTGTCCGTCTGTCTGTCCTTGTGTCTGTACGCGTGTCTGTACGTGCCATAACTTAAATACGCTTCTACGGATTTTCATGAAACTTGGAAAACACATTTATAATGTCCATGGAAAAAACCCTATTGATATTGAACCAAATCGGTTCACCGGTACCGGAGTAATGCCCAATTTAGTGCCTATTTTAATAGATTAGGCCTGTATTAGAGGGGCGCCATAACTCAAGTACGGATTTCCATGAAACTTGTTATACGCATTTATGACGTCCGTGAGAAGTACCCTATTGAATTTGAACCTAATATGTTGACCGGTACCGGAGTAAAACCCAATTTGGTGTCTATTTTAAAGGCGCAATAACTCAAATACACTTTATCGGATTTTTATGAAACTTCGTATACGCATTTTTAATGTCCATGGAAAGACGTCTATTGATATTTGACCAAATCGGTTGGCCAGTACCGGTTTAATGCCCAATTTAGTTTTAACGTATCATAACTGATTAAACAAGAACATACTGGCACTTTGTAACATCAGTTTACCTGATTTTATTTTCTATAGATATCGTAATATTTTTCAAAAACAAAACGAACATCACATTTTACAATAATTACGATAATCCATGCCTATAATAGGGACCGAATATTTGTCGCTTCCGTATCCTATAAGCTTGTTGAGAGTATTGTTCAATGTTTATTTCTATCACTTGTTAAGTGCCAGTATGGTACTTTATGAGATTGTGTGGAGGACGAAAAAATGTCTGTCCGTCTGTCTGTCCGTCTGTCCGTGTGTCTGTAAGCACCATAACTCAAATACGCTTTTTCGGATTTTCATGAAACTTGGAAAACACATTTATAATGTCCATGGGAAGAACCCTATTGATATTGAATCAAATCGGTTCACCGGTACCGGAGTAATGCCCAATTTAGTGCCTATTTTAAAGGCGCCATCACTCAAATACGCTGTATCGGATTTCCATGAAGGTCCATTTATGACGTCCATAAGAAGTGCCTTATTGAATTTGAACCTAATCTGTTGACCGGTACCGGAGTAAAACCCAATTTAGTGTATATTTTAAAGACGCGGTAATCAAATACGCTTTACCGGATTTTTATGAAACTTGGTATACACATTTATAATGTCCATGGGAAGACGTCTATTCATAATGGATAAAATCGGTTCACCTGTTTCGGAGTAATGCTCAATTTAGTGTCTATTTTATGGTAATATACGTATTCGAAAGAATTTATAAAAAAAATGAAAATCAGTTATCTTGACAACATAGCCTATTGTTTTACTGTGATCGTATAAGGCCTTGGAAATTAAAATACAGGTAGCTATGACAAAAAACATATTGATTTACATGCGCTTATCCAACTAGACCGTTAAAATGACCCAGGTGGCCGAGATGGTAGACCTTTCTTCTTCCGTAAGCCCTGCTTAATGAATAAATCTGGAGCTTAACTTGGAAATCAATTTTTAAAAAAACACACATTCTGCATATCATAATTGCAGTCATAACTGATTAAAAAAAACATACTGGCACTTTGTTACATCAGTTTACCTGATTTTATTGTTCCATAGTGTTTCGTGACTTTCCATACCATTCTAAAAACAATTTCTTTCCATGTTAACAAAAGTTATGATGCATACAAGAAGATATAAATTGGATTTTAAGGGTCCAAGCCTCATCAAGACCACAGAATATTAGCGAATACTACCCGTGTAATTAGTGTGTTGTATTTTAAGTCTTCCCAGCCAGTAGTGAGGCCTGTAGTAATTGATTTAATTAAAGCTTCCAGCTTCCTAATGCAAAAATCCATTTGTTCTGACCATGCAGCAATGATGTAATTCGTCATGATGGTCAGACCACAGACCATATGTTTACCTTTATTTTCCGTTAAAATATACTCTTATTTATAGGCTTAGAGTCTTATGGATGATGAGGAAAGTTAACTGTAGCGTGATACGCAATCTGTAATTTATTTTTAACGACGCAGCGGAAGAATTGGAAGGTAGATTGCGATAAATGAAATAATTAAGATGTTTTAAGAAATATAGGAAGCACATAAATAGATGGGTGATTTTACAAAATAGACTAAAGTCAATGTTCTTTTAGTGCACCAATTATAATTTATTTTGCTTATAATTCAACAATTTATATAGGCCTAATAGAATTAATTCAGGCCTATACTGATTCTTTCATCATAGCCTTTTATTTACTTGAGAGTCTGCACTCTATGATTCTTCAGGACCATATACCTTCTTTGTCTTTTTTCTAATTAAAGAATTGAATTTAGTGGACATGATCCGTTGAATATAACCCTGTTGAACGTTTGCCTTTTAACTTCGGACTAAATCTGGCCTGCCGCCTGTTTTCAATCTGTCCCGCGGTTTACTATTGTATGAGGGTTTCGAAAAGTAACGCACAATTTTTTTTGTACAAAAAGTTTAATAGGTACAATTGCACACATGAAGGGGCATCTTTTGTCTATTTTTATATATAGTCTCCAAGTTTCTCAACACATTTCTTCCATCGTGATACCAGTTTCAAAATACCCTGTTCATAGAAGTCCGACGGTTGGAGTATAACCATCTGCGGACTGCTGTTTTCACTTCTGCATCTGACTCAAAGCGTTTACCGGCCAGGAATTTATTCATGGGGGCCAAAAAAATGATAGGCTATTCCGACGGTGCCAGGTCTGGACTGTATGGAGGATGCTAGAGCACCTTCCAACCATATTCGTTCTCACGAACAGCTGCAGCAACATGGGGGCGAGCATTGTCGTGAAGAATTTTGGCAACATCAGCATGAATGTTACAGCGTTTGCCACGAAGGGCACAACGCAACTTTACCAATATATACAGATGGCTATAGGCCCTACTATAACTAAGTAAAACTATATCTTCAGGTATCCAAGTATATTGAAAAGTCTCACATTATTGTATAAAGTAATATACAATATAATGTACAATTAAATTGTAAATATTTTTTCTTCATTCATCGACCTATCAGATTCAAAGCGTCACTTTTATACTGGTGCTTTAAGCCGGAACTTATCAACCCTGCTCAATTATAATCAGCACTAGGGGGTACAAATTCCAAATCAAACATATCTGATAAAGTCAGCGTTGTCAGAAATGAAGTGTATCAGTGATTAAAGTATCAGTTAAAATTAATGGAAGACAAACTTAAAGACAAAAGAAACATATGTATTATACATTACACGGCCTACTGATAAACCAAAAGTTCCCAGTCAAGCGATATGACCACATGAAGTTAAACTAAGCACTTTAAGTAAGCTTAGGTTTTATGCAAACGTAATTCACGAGTTGTATTGCATTTGCATTGAGTGATTAGAATAGTTATTATATCGTACTATTTAAAATCGTGTATTGCCATTACATTAATTAGCATAAGGAATAAACTGATACTGTGGAAGTTTAAAGAAAAATAGGCTTCTGACTTCATAATTCCTTCTTGTATAATAATTCTAATTATTTTTACCTTTTTTTTCAAACACAAAATATCACGGGTTCTTCGACAGCCCATATAGAAGTACACTATGATACAAAAGCTCTAGAACATCACTCATTGTCACTGGAGCATTTATCATTTCCAATTTTCTATTACATTTCTCTCATCTCAGGCCTGAGTTTGGCTGTTCATTAAGAGAGTATAGTGTGTTACAATGGTAGTGGAACATCATTCAGTGTCACTCGAGGATTCTGACATTCCCAATTGTTTGCTTCTCCATCTCCCCCAAGCTCACGTCATGTGTCGTGACTAAAAGCTCTATGTCTTGAGAGAAGTTTCAAGTAGGCTATCGCCCCGAGCCAATTGGTAATGCTGTGAAAACATCTGAAATGAGAGAGAGCGATATCCTCTTTTTCCAGTTCCTTTTCATTCATACTTGTTGCAAGGATATTATTCTCCGTAGACCTACCTATATACAGTAGAGCTTCGATAATTAATCCGAAATAATTTGGATATTACAGTCAAGTCACCGTCCGTTCTCTATCATTCAGTGGCACAAAGTGAGGGTGGCACTAAAACGAAATGGCATCATTTAGTGCTGTATTAATTGACTGTACTATATTATGAAAAAAAAAATTAAGTAAAAGGCAAATAGATAACTTAGCACAAAATAAAATACTGTGCAGTAACTCAATTTATTACAGTATATGTCCAGTGCTACAGTACACAAAGGGGTTAAAAATTATGTGGGTCCATGTAATTGATTAACTATAACTGAGTAACTGTAGTGTAGTGTTCATCAGCTGAATGGACACTGGGCTAAGAGAAGTGAAAGTTTGAAATGTCTCATTGTATGAAGGGCTCTTTCTACCTGCTCCACCCTCAAATAGGGTGTCTGTCTGACTTCTTTACATAACTTCCTCATTCCACCGCACTACATTTACAGTTAGTGGCAGGGGAACACTCACTTCTTGGAAATACAGTACAGCATGTTTCTTAAATATTCTTCCTAACATTCACGCCAGTTATAAAATAATTCTGCAACTAAAAACAAATGACTGCAAGTTATATTTTCTAAAAATCTTGTCTTATATTCACTGGCACTAAATGGATTGGCACAAAAACGAGGTTTCTTCAATCCTTCTGTTTCTGGATAGAGTGAGCTCTTTTTCAACCATTCCAGGGATTGATCCTTGTGAATATTTTTATCATCTAAAGCTGTTGGATATTTTCCGTGAAGCACTTTATCATTTATTATTATTATTATTATTATTATTATTATTATTATTATTCACACAGCAACTTTAACAAGTAATCACTTTCCACCCAAACAGCTATGTTCTTACTTGTTTCGAAATCATTGATCATTCTCTGTAAATGAATTCACAGCTATCTCAACCACATTTACAGGCGGACTGTGAGTTTTCTCCAGGATACTGACGGTTGTGGTTTCCGTCCGTCCGCTAGAGAATCAAAATGGCTCTAGAAGTACTTTTGTTTACTTCTGGATCTACTTCTACACAATATGTAATTTGCACCACGGAAGATGGTTGAAGGTAGATGCAAATGTGATATTAAAACACTAAGACATGTGTATAGGAGTTACGTAGTGCTAAAAATTCTCAAGTAACTTACAGTCTTTATTCATTTCTTAGCTCTGAATTCTTCGGTTTAATTATTAAGATATAGATAACCTATCCACTGATCTACTGAATCATAGTATAAAATGATTGAAAGAACATATACAATTCTAGTTTTGTGGTAGGAATTTAAAATAGTTTCCGTTCTTAAACTTTTCCACAAATTTGCATGAAAGAAGGAGCATAAATTGCATAGGTTCACGTATGGTCTCTTAATTTATCTCACTTGTGATCATCTAATAATTTTAATAATCTTATGATTTTAGGTGTCTGCCATCTGATCACAGTGTTAAAACTTTTGACCGCTGGGCAACATATAATTTAGATTGTTAGAATGACACAGATTACTGACAGAGGCCCATTATTTTTTGCACCGACCTGTACTCTGTTAATGAGTAGTCGAATTCATTCCATAGTGTTAAGGCTTCGCCCAGGTTTGAGGTAGAAGGTGAAGTGAGGGCAGCAGAAAATTCTTCTTTTTTAACTCTGTTATTTTTCAGTCATATTCCTTTGTTTTATAATCTGGCGCTTTCTCTCTCTTTTCCACTCTGTCTCTTTCTCTGTCTACTCGTCCAGACGGCGGGTTTTCGTGGTTTTAACCTTGAAAAATTGAAGAGCGGGATGCGAGAGTTGGCCACAGACTGCCAGACTTGCTAGCAATAATTCATTATTTCTGACAAAATACAAAAATTATGGCGTAACGTGTCCGAGAATAATATCTGTTCTTTTTTCCCCTGCCCTCCCTAATAATTTGCTTGTATGGGCGAAAGAATGTCTTCGTAATAATATATAGTGTTGGCTAGATCGAATAATCGATTAATTGAATCGATGTATCAATAAAACATATCGCTTATTAAAGTCTCTTGATTTTTTATTTCTTTCTTTCTTAGCACAGAGCCTTGGAATTTTCATCACAGACCGAAGCATGTTTGTAGTCGTGTTTCATTACTGGTAGCTGTTGGTATATTCTTTATGAAGCTGTACGCACAAACATGATATTGTCCTCTTCTGGTCACTCCCAATGTGATTACGTTCATGTTTTAATTCGCCCGTCCATTACGTGCTACTGTAGCCATCCACTAACAAATACAGCACCGTATGCAGAAGAGGCTTTTCTGAACGCAGAGATTGTACCTTTCAAAAATATGGGACATCTTACAAGAATTCTCTGTTGGAGGTTTCTACCTTAATGAATAATGCAATGTGGTAAAGAAAATGGCGGGTTGTTTTCATTTTGACGTAGGCTATGTAATGACTAAATAATAAGGAATTAGTGATTTATTCGATTAAGTTCAAATCATATGTAGGCTTAACTTAAAAATCGCAATAACAAATTAAAACCCAACCTTTTGGGAAGTCGTGTAAAAAAAATTAAGCTCAAATTTCGCCGTAATACACCTTAAGAGTGTAAAGGAACTGTGGTATGAATGGTTTACGGAAGGTTTGATAGAGATTTGCAGAAAATGGCGTCAGCTGTAAATTTTCTATTGACGCACACATATAACCTATATTTAGAAAACCTGCATTTGCTATAGGCCTATGCTTATCTTTTAGAGAGGATGATTGAGAAAATTAATGAAAAATGGACGAACATCACTATAGACCGTCCAATATTCTATGGATGGTATATGGTTATTAAATAAATTTAACGGCGGGGATGTGCTGCAACTTAGGTCTGTGATCGTCGCCGATGGTGCATTGTTTGTACCACCGTGACTCAAAGAGGTAGTCTCGTTAAATGCATGATATTTTGCCTTATCCTCCCAAATGTGCTTGGTGTCGGCTGTACAACAGGCACAGACAACTAGAACCTTAGGGACCAGATCCTCCTTAATTGCTACTGGGGTTTTATTCACCAAAGAGTCAATGTAGATCCTTAAGACAAAATAAAAGGGGCGTG
This sequence comes from Ectobius pallidus, assembly GCA_964059195.1. Classification (NCBI taxonomy): domain Eukaryota; kingdom Metazoa; phylum Arthropoda; class Insecta; order Blattodea; family Ectobiidae; genus Ectobius; species Ectobius pallidus. The sequence continues at coordinate 65,000,185 of CAXKWD010000004.1, forward strand.
GTCCAGCGTGTGTGCGGGCCACAGGAGAGAAACTTCTTCTTGTAATCCAACAACATTAGATATTCTATTATCAACATCATTTATGAAAACAAAGCAATTTACACAATAATTTCATAAATTTATATCATGTTAAAGATAATCTTTGCTCCTCAAATAAAATTTCCAGCCATTGGTTATCTATCTCAAAATATTCGGTTTGAACACTGTAAGGCCCTATTATCTGTTCATGATATCTTGACATAGAAACATGTATGCATGCAAACATAATTACGACTGTATACCTTTTCTTCAAAATTATAGTTCCCTATAATATTTATAGGCCTCATAATAACTGCAGGTACTCAACTGAAAGAAGTCATTCCCAATAGCGCAAACCATACAGCTTTCAGCTCGCTTATCGTTATCTGTCGTAAAAATCCAAATTTTCTCAGTAGGCTACTTCAGCTGTAGCATCAAGCTTGCCATGCTTAAAAATCAAGAATATATGCAGTTACTAAGATTTCATATGACTTAGATTACATTATTCTTTGAAATATATCCTAATAATTAATGCAATGATATGTATATAATACCTGAACATCGAACTTCTTGTTAAATTATAATATTGGTAGAGTGGTTGGATTCTCGCGGACCGGATGTATCCTGCGGGCTACTAGTTGCATAATAAGCTCGCAGCAGTGATATGATTCTTAGTACAAAAATAAAAGCACAGGAATTTGCATGTGTCAAAACTGAAATCAATGTGTTACTGTATAAATAATAAACAAGAAAGGATGTTTGAAATATATGGTTGGAACAAATTGTTATAAACTCCATATTCATTAATACACAGCTACGAATATAATTTTCGCTTCGGGGCATTAATAAAATATCGTTGTGGTGTAGTAGTGTATATATAGGAATAATATTCAGATAGCGTAATCGTAAATCAAATATGTGTTTCATATAACAAGAAAAAGAGAAGAACAAAACAAAACGGAACTCGAAACAACCAGTAACTTGTGTGGGCAGAAGTGATGTAAGGGTATGGCTACAAATCTTATCTGAATTTCAATTTCCGATTTCCATACTCAAGGAACAGACAGTATTGTCGGTCTTGGAAATTCGAAATTGCTAGCGAGCTCGCTTTGTTTTCTTTGCTATGATTTTTCATGTCCTTACATTTTACCTTCCCGTTCTTCCTACTGTCAACCTTAAACTTTAAAAATTTCACGAATATTTTTTGTCGGGCCTGCTATCAACATTTTGCGATTATCATGATTATTAGAAAATTATGTGTCACGAATAAAATTATTTTCGAAGTACCTATACTTTTATACAATAAGGATAAATATTTTTAATTTTACTCCAAGATTTTCTTTTTTGCATCGAAAAGTCTTTTGATATTAATGCATTATACTGACTATTCTGATTAAATTTCTTACAAATTATTGCAATAGGTGATTTTCTGACTCTTTAAATCAGTATTTTAATGCATTTTCATTTATGCATTCAAATTTTACCAGCGTAAACAGAATTTAACATTACCATGGAACCTCGTAAATATGCAGTAGAGTATAAAAATTATAAATTTCACGCCCTTTATCTATATAGCCATCATCTCTCTCCCCTTCCTTATCCCTCATTATCTTCCTCTTTCTCTTCTCTTTCCTCTAGGCCTGCTCCATCTCTCTTCCCTTTTTCTCCGTCTGTTTTCTTTCCATTCGCTTTCCCTTTTTTTCGCTCGTCCCATTCTTCCTTCTGTGTTGCGATTTTTTCATTCTGTTTGTATTTCCATCATCTATTTCTCGCCCCTTTCCTTCTGTACTACTCACCTTTCTCTTTCTTGCTTTGTATATTTCTCTATCTTCACTCCTTTTTCCCTTTTTTTATACTTTTCCTTATTTTGAATCTTCTTGCATTAATTTATTAATTTACATTTTCTCATTCCAACTCCCTCTTTCTTACCCTCTCGTGCTCCCCCTGTTTCTTTATCTTCTCTTCCTTCGTATCTCTTTATATCAATTTCTTTTAGTCCTTTCGCCCTTTTCTTCCCTTTTTCTTTCTTTTTATTCTCTTTTCCCCTCTTTTCTTTTCGCTCTTTTATCCGACATTCCCGAAATGAAAGTATTAGATTCTCTTATTCTCAGTCCAGTTTTAGTGCCAGTATATATTTCGTTTAGATATATAAGGAGAGTTCTAACATCAATGAGTTCTTGACCGATTTGTATTATATGTGTATTTGTTTATTAGTTAGAAAATAATAATTTCACGTACATCAAAATAAAACTATTTTTAGTAACTTTTTAATAAACGAAATAAGAATCTGGGCTGGAACATTAAAATGTACAAACTTGATAGCAACAAGAAAACCAGTAGTATGAGCAATTCAAATCTTTGCTGACTTAGCTCCTGGTACTAATAGCGATGACCTGAATTAATAAAATGGTCAAGTTTTCATACATCGCAAGATGATATTCAAGTCTTGTACTTGCACTTCATAAATCAGTCCGTATAATTTACAGATATAACAAGATTGTAATTAACGTCCATCCTTGTGTTCTTATAATCAACTAATAACTAGTTTTTCGTTATAAATTTTGTTATTAATTATATCCGTCTTTGAGTGAAAGGAGTCAGATAGTGAAAGGGATTCTCATATAAATTTTTGGTACAATCTCTTCTTCATTATCTCTACTGCTCATTAAAAGTTGAATACGAAATAATCGCTTCTTGATTTTTTTTTTTTTGCTGAATTTCTGCAGGCCTGCCTTTAATTACATAACTGTAAGGCAACATTATTATGCAATGCAATCATACAGTTATTTGCATTCATTTTGCTTTCATGCATGTAGCCTATGTAACTTATCATCAATATCATTTTTAGAAAAGCAATTAATGGTTTTCCATACATGTTTACTGTTATATACTGTTTTATGTATTCTGACACAACGTTAAACTGTACAAAGAGTTAATTAAAATAAAATTTGAACATTAGTAAACATTGATACTCCACTAGTAAATTATTTTAAGAATAACCGAATACAGTGTAAAATATAAGTTTAAGTTACTTAAGATAATAAGATAGCAATTTTCAATCAAATATACTATTATCATTGCTTTCAAAATGAACATATAATAACCGAATACAGTGTAAAATATAAGTTTAAGTTACTTAAGATAATAAGATAGCAATTTTCAATCAAATATACTATTATCATTGCTTTCAAAATTAACATATACTAATCCTAACAATCTCTATCGGAATCAAGCCTATTGAGTTGAATTATACTATACTAGTTGAAATTATCTAATATTCATAATGAAGTTTATTAATAATTATGTATGTGTAATTATTCAGTGATTGAAAGATAGAAGTCTCACACTAAAGGAAACGTGTAAAAAACAATAGCTGTCGTATATAATATGGCATACATAAGTTGATATTTCATATTATAATATAGTATTTGTACAGAAAAATATTTGTAATGAAAGAATGGGGTACCCGAGGAATTTAGTCAGAGAACCTGCTCTATCGATTCCCTCTTACATAGACTTAGAAAATGTGCTACAATCTTATTAAATAAACAGTTACTATAGTCCGCACGCTTTTAGAAGGCATGTGAGCTGTGCCAATGCGTGCATTAAAATGACGAATTTCCAATTATATGTATAAATAGTTGTAGGGCAAGTCTATAAAATGACTTACTTCACGATATATTCAACGAAATACTAGGAAGTTAACATCAAAATCAGTCGTTTATTTCACCAAATTATCAGGCTTCTATTGTTGTGACAAAATAGGCTATATAAACTGTAATTAATAATCTTGAGACTAAATTATTCGCCGTTGATCACGAGATTTACCTGGTAATGAGATACTAAAAGCTCGAATGAGACATCGTGGAGGTAGTCAGCGTAGTGTCTAAGGTAGCGCTTTTTCAGAGATTATGCTAATATTCTTGAAGAGGTTTCCCATCGGGATGGCAATAAATATCCCATACATTATTCGTAAAATTGCCTCCACGTCATTGATCACTCAGAAGCTTGACTGTTTTACGACAACAGAAATTACTTGCCACCTTTTAAAAGCATAAGAGATGGTAGAAGGAAGCATGGAATACGAAGGAGACGAAGAACTTTCTCTCACCCTCTTTTGAGTTAGTAGGTTAATTCAAATTAACTACAAAATATAGGTTGGGAAGCAATTTGGTGTATGCCAGAACAGACAGTTTTAAGATTCCGTAATGTTTAATATTATACAAGATTAGTTATTTGAAATTCTTCATATTTCTTGACGGGTGGGTCCTGCCTGAGAATATTTTATGAAGAAAAAGCCAGTCCTAAATCAAAATCGTAATAATCTTTGTTCTTTGAGGCTATTTTCGAGAGTTAATATATTCAGAAGAGTTCTTAAAACATAGCGTGTAAATGGCCTTATATAACAGCTTGAAAAATAATTTAGACTATATAAAAAATTTACGCTATTTCATATTTCAGCTTTGAAAGAGTGAAATGCTCCAACCGATCTTAAGTATCTCTCGTGAATATTGAACTTTATGTAACTTTATTCTGAGAAGTATTTGTAGCATACATATTTTTGTTCAGATATTACCTTGAATTTTATATATGTTTATCAGTTTGCTTAACTATATCTATTTACTGAACTATCTGTTTTCCTAGCCTGTATACCCATGCATCCCCCCATCCATCCCTCCACCCACCCTTCCATCCTTCCATCCATCCACCCTTCCATCCATTCATCCTCCATCTATCTATGTAAGCTATATACCAATGACAAGAAGTTCGAGTACAATATGTCAAAGCACCCATTACATTTTGAATTTCGTTTTCTTTATATCAACAACACGTCCTACTTTCGACTAAGATTCTTACTCGTACTGTTATCTGTTATTCATGCAAGATATTGTAATTTTGTAAATGGCTGAATCATAATTCGAACTGCGGGCTGACAGACTAATACACACACTAACACTATACTAAAACGGTTATTGATTGTGTATATTAATCTGATGTTCCTTGCGTTGGATCGTATAGTGATACATAATTATGCAAACAATATGTCATATCATAAAATTGTGAAACCCGTTTTCCACTGTGCGAGAATTCCAGTGCGCTGGCCATAGTGGAGAAATAAAGTAAATAAGAAATAAATTCGTGGGTGAAACCTGTATGGGACTAGTTCGATCAGATGTGTCTTAAGGTAATAGTGGAATATGACCTTTCGCTAAGTCCACCCGCGATCGGAATAACCAATTTTCCAGTGGATTGTTAAATGAAACTATCATGGCGTTTTAGATTTAGTTTGGCGTAAAACCATTGTAAAGTGGCGTGATTAAGTTGCACTTATACTGATTTTTCAACTAAATGTTCAATTTCTGTTCTTCTTCACCTGAGTTTTACCTCCCCCTTGTAAGTACATTTAAGCTACCCACGCCACCCGGACCTTAAAGGATCGCGACCCTTCGGGGGAGGGAGTTTCTACGGATCACATACATACTTATTTTTCACCAGACAAGGATATTGAGGGCCTTCCCAGTTGAGTGATCAGCCCGATGCCAGGGCCACTTCCAAGAACAACCTGAACACATAGTTCGATACACACCAGTCACACACTCATCCTGAAGAAAGGGGAGGATGAATGAAGGTGATAATGACGGCCAGATATCTGGGGACCATGAGGGCCTAAAGTTTAGGCTACAGACATTCATCTCACAAACGAGGGAAATTCCAGGAAAACCCCACCTAGGAAAATTGTCCCCAAAGAATTAGCCTATTTACAGTAATTTAGTTTATATTTTAAAATGTCCCACGTTGTAAATATAGTTTAGAGTTGTTGAACTCACCGTCGCATTAACTTAGCGAAAAGGTGCGGATTTATTTATAGGACAATATTCCCCATAACTCATTTTTCATCAGAATTATGAATGATTATTTTTTTCCTTTGCAGATAGAAGTATTAATATTTAAAAAAATAAATATTTTTTCTTACGTGAATTGAAATTATTAGGCCTACATACAACGAAAAGATATTAAAACATAAAATATTATGTAGATATGTACAAGCAAATCAATGAAATTTCTTTTAATGATTTAATGATTAACTGAAAGTTAATGTAATTTTTGTATAATTGTATATTGTTCATTAATTCATCTGTAAAGCAATCTGCATTATGCAGAAAGAGTGAGTAATAGTCGGTATCTGAAGAAAACAATTATGAAATCCATGTGTACTAAGTGTTTACTTGTGTTGATAAAATTGTTCGTCTCATACTACGCAAGAAGTCTCGTTCTCTTAACACACATTCTTCAACATCACACGGTACGTATGCAAACATTCACACATCAAATTTCTAGAAACACGATTTAGAAATTCACACATCCACATTCCAAACAACATGTACTGGAAACTCATTCCTGACCACCTTCTTATTAAGTGCCAGTATGGTACTTTATGAGTGTGTGTGTGGGGGACGAAAAATGTCTGTCCGTCTGTCTGTCCGTGTGTCTGTACGCGCCATAACTCAAATACGCTTTATCGGATTTTCATGAAACTTGGTATATACATTTATAATGTCCATGGGAAGACGTCTGTTGATACTGGACCAAGTCGGTTGGCCGGTACCGGAATAATGCCCAATTTAGTGCATTTTTATGGTATTATATCACAAAAGGCCCCATAACTCAAATATACTTTATCGGATTTTCATGAAACTTGGTATACGCATTTATAACGTCCATGGCAAAAAACCTATTAATTTTGGACCTAATCGGTTGATCGGTACCAAAGTAACGACTAATTAAAGGTCACATGTTCTTTTAATTTTTGTCTACCGGTATAATTTGACAGTTAACACTATTCCTTTACTTATGCTTATCAAACGACACTGTCAAACTGACTGAGTTACCCAAATGGTAACGCCTTGGACTCGTATTCTGGAGGTCCCCGGATCAAATCCCGGAGCCGGCCGATTTGACATGGATTTTTTTTAATTTATTAATTTTTTTTTATGTGAGTGCGCGATTGTCAAGGTATCACAAATCTGTAGTTCTGCTGACGCTGGTCGATTTTAATCTGATTAGAAAAACTTGTTTTCTGCATATCATAATTGCAATTATAATTGATTCAACAAAAACATACTGGCACTTTGTTATATCAGTTTACCTGATTTTATTCTAGATGCGTTTACTTAAATGTTTCTTTAATTCTTACGTTTACGATCCCCTGTGCCAAATACAAAAGCTGATCACGTGAGTAATATTTCTTTATGAATAACTTGTTTATGCCTCCGGGTATTCGTACATGATCAGCAAAAACTAGTACTTAACCACTTGCCCTGTTTCCAATACGCGTTTGGTTCGAATCTCAATTTCACCCACTTACAATTTCAATTGGATTTATTTCTGCATATTTTCTGTACGTTGTTTTGCTCTGTTTTTTCGCTTGCTCTCTTAAATATTTTTGCCTATTACACTAATTATATTCACATAATATTGTCGTTTAGTTTTAAATTTATTTGTTTGGGATTGCTCTTAACATAAACAAACTTTCTGTATTCGTTATATCTTATATAAACTGCAATTTATTGATGTGATTTGTAAACCGGACTTGCTTAACATGGGTTCTAGTTAATAAATAAAGTACAGGTTTTCAACAAGGAGTATTTTTTTATTTTATATCTGGAATGTTCACTACACATAGCCTGTGATGTAATACAACTTATGTTATTCTAATATTTTATGAATCTTAATGGTTAGTTAGAAGATGTTAAGTTTATATTGAATAAAAATATTTAATATCCCATAAATCTAAGTCCTAAATTCTTCTTTATTTTCATACATTAGGTTATCTTCTTTTGGTGTGTAACTGAAGTATATATTCAATATTTTAGCTGCTATTCATGATTTCGGATCAGTTAGGAGGGGGTTTCCAATGTATGTACAGTATGTGCCCCTGTATTCTGCAATGAAGTCTGTTGATTATAGTTTATGGTTCACTCTTTTATAATACCTGATAATTCAGTTCTGGCTTCTGTGTTTTGTAAGTCAATAAAATGCTGTGTTTGTGTAGAACTGAAATTCCCATCTTCTGTTGAAAATTTAGGATTAAGAATCGGTTATCTACCATGATATTCTACAATAATATTTAATACGATCTCATTATGGCATAATATAAACCACGGTAGCACTATGATAAATAAGGTCTGAGTACGATCCAGCGAAACCGTTGGAAAAGGAATGTATCTTTCATATAATCTCAGTGAGGATGCTAAACATACTTCGATTGAATGTAATAGGACTAATAAGTTTAGAAAACAGTTGCTTGAATCACATTTTAATACGATTAATATTAGTGAAGATATTGTTATATTGAAACAATAAAGCTGCAATCCTCAGGCAAGTAGGAAAATAACTTTCCAGAGTTAAACAATATGGGAGGGGTCCGTCAATGGGTAAATAATTACCAGTTATTAGTTGAATTTTGTATTGTATTTTTTTTTACGTACAAACATCCCTGTAAATAGCCTACGCTATACTAGCTCATAAATCATGTTTGACAGTTCTTCTTTCTATTGGTTTACCGTATCCGTTTTAGGGACATTTAGGGACATTTAGGGACATTTGTGCGGCCTTATAGAACAACGACCTTTCAGGAGAGGGATTATCTTTGGATCACAGACATACTTTTTTGACCAAACAAGGGCATGCAGGGCCTCCCTGGATGAGTTATCAGCCCCATGCTGGGGACACCTCTGAGACAACCCGAACACATTAGGACGAGGCACACCAGTCGCTCACACACTCACTCTGAACATGGGTTGAAGATAACGACAACCAGATGATATACGGGGACCACAAGGACCTAAAGTTACCAGACATTCGTCCTCCGGAAAAACCCCGCCTAAGTACCTTGCCCCGACCAGGAATCGAATCTGAGCCCGCTGCGTCAAAAGAGCGAATACATCCCCTACGCCACCTGGGTGGACGCATGCTGGACAGTAAATAATAATTTGGTTTACTATTTATTGCCACATAAATATCAGAAAATGCAAATTACATTCAATACCTTATCCCTCTTGATGAAAAAAAAGAATGCTTCTGTTCCCGGAAAATTCAAAAATGAAAAGGAATACCTAATAAGTTACATTGCGTCGTTAAGATAGCAAAACCTCGTATCTCAAAAATTGACGATTTTGAGATTTTAGCTTCATGGTATAAAATAAGGCATTCCGCACAAGATGCAAGAACCCGCATCTCAATATTGTGCATAATAGCGACACAGTGTAAAAGTATCAAAACCTCATAACTCGCGATGTTTAAAATTTAAGATGCTAAACCTCGTATCTCAAAATACGAGTTTATAGTACTCGCGACGTGTAAAATTTAAGATGCGAAACCTCGTATCTCAAAATACGAGTTATCGTAGTACACTTATTTGGTGCCACCTCATTTAAATCATAGGTTGGTAATACTCGTATTTCACAAACATATTTACCGCTTTGTAATTTTTCCGCTTCTTACTACTGTATTTCATTATTGAGTCACTAGATACAAGTTCATTCCCGTGCTGTGTAGTATTCAGTACTGTATATTCAGTGTATTCAGTGTGAAGAACTTGCTGGTTACTCCTCAACATGGTAAGTAATAAAATATTTGTAATTCTAAAGCAATATTATTTTGCAAAATAAAGTTAGACTTTTTACGAAATGTTCTCTGCACGATCTCAATACGTTTATAGTAATTCTGTAATATCTGGATAGAAACTCAATACATCAATCTCAAACAAAAGAAAATAATGCATTTTCGTAGTTCATAATGGAAAACTGTGTAACAATTCAGGGCTCTATTCGAATATTTCAGGATAATAAACTGCAATCTAATACACATTATGAATCAAGAGGGAGAAGGATGCTTGAAATGGCTCTACAACTGTCTGGAAAATCATCCTCATCAGCTGCAACTCCAGTATTGTCACCTCAGTTACCATCACCAGAGGTATCACCACCACCACAAAACACAACAAAAGCATGTAACAAGTATTTAAGTTACAATGCTTCAATTATAAGCCAGATAGAGGAAGCGACTTCGAAGATTCGAGCACAGATTATGAACCTACAAGTGACTCCATATCTGAAGAATCAGATGATCCAGCACCCAGAAGAAAAAACAGAAAGACAGTAAGTAATACAACCCGGAAGAATGTTACAAGCAAAATAATTAAAGGCAAAAGGGAAAGTCAACAGGGAACAATTAAACATGGTGAACTTACAAATAAATGTAATGCTCTAATAGAAAATGAGAGCTCTGCCGAGAGAGATAACTTACAATTATCTACACATACTGAAATCCCAGAAATACCGGAAACAAGCATTGCAAAAGAATCAGTTACAATGAAGAAACGTGCTCAGAAAGGAAAAGCAGATCCAGCGTTGTGGAAAAGAAATAAAGCAAAGAATTGTAGAATGAAGGGCGAAAAATATAAGAGCTGTGGTAGTAAAAAATGGAAATAAAATTGAAATAACAAGAGAACCACGTGTAATTGGACCACGGTGTTCATCTCAACTCTGTACAAAGTCGAAAAACAAAAGGAAGTGTTCTGCTATATCAGAGGATGACAGAGCTGAGGTATTTAAGCTTTTCTGGTCAAACATTAATTGGGATCAAAGGAAAATTTACATTGCTACTTTGGTCAACAGGAAAGGAGTTAAACAAAAAACAAAAACGGGAATATCAAGAAGAAAATTCAGTTTTCAATACAATTTAAAAGTAAAGGATGATGTACTACCTGTGTGTTAGGAAATGTTCCTTTCAACATTAGGGATTTGTGAATGGTCTGTTAGAAGCTAGGTGAAAGTGACCCTAGAGGAAGATTCAAAATCAAAGGAAGTATGCAAAGTAGGAAATAGCGTAATGAGAGATAATGTTGTTAAATTTCTCGACAAAATTCCGAAACTACCATCCCAATAGTGCAGATCTTCTAGTTCGAAGCTTTATTTGGAGCCACACTTCTCATCCTACAGTGAGCTGTATAGGGTAGGCCTATTTAAAGAAGACTGCAACTATAACAACATTGAACCTGTTGCTGGCAGAGATTTATTTGTGAAGATCATTAAAGAAAGAGATATTGCCCTTTTCAAACCCAAGAAAGATGAATGTGATCTGTGCTTTTCCCACAAGATCGGTAATGTTTCAGATGTTGATTATAATGCTCATCAGTTAAAGAAAGAGAGAGCACGACAGGAAAAATCTTTCGACGAAAAGAAGGAAAAATTTGTGTCTTTACTATGGATGTGCAAGCGGTGCAACTAGTGCCTGCTACTCAAGCAAGTCCTCTCTACTTTAAGCTAAAATTAGCATGCCACAATTTCACTATTTACAATTTAGAAGATGGCCAGTAGTTTGGCACGAAGGTGAAGGGGGATTGGATGCTAATGTTTTCGGCACGTGCATTGCAGATTTCTTGGATACAGAAATAAAAGATTGCGACAAAAGTAAGGATAAAATATTGTTCAGTGATGGTTGTTGTTGTCAGAATAGAAATACTGTGCTATCAAATGTTTTACAGAATTTTAGCATTGTGATGGAACAGCGATTATGCAGAAATAACTTAGTAAGAGGCCACACGCAAATTGAATGTGACAGTGTTCATTCTACAATAGAGAGAAGAAAGAAAAATAGGGATCTGTACTTTCCAGCTAATTATGTTCAAGTTATAAAAGAAGCTAGGCGCGGTAAACAAGGACAGCACAAAGTAAAATATGTATGTCATGATTTTTTTCAAGGATTTTTCTGAAATTCAATACTATAAGTCAATACGTCCAGGAAACAAAGTGGGTGAGCCATGTGTCAATGACATTTCAGCACTAAAGTTCAATCCGCATGCTGGTATTGAGTACAAGTTGAACTTTGATGATGACTGGAAATTACTTCCGAGACGACCAAATACTGTAATTGGGAGTGAGAAACGGCTTTATCCTGGACCTACTCCTATTTCCTCTCAAAAGTATAAAGACCTGATGTCATTGAAGCCAGTTATTCCAAAAGACTACCATCCATTTTACGAGGGCCTACTGCACAACTAGATCAGTGAAGAAAGGATAAAAAATACGCAAGAATTACTAGGATTTCGTCATTTGTTGTAGTTCTGTACTTGGTTAGTTGCAAGTTCCTGTGTATTAAAAATTAACATGATTTGGGAGTGTTGTTACAATATTATTTATCTCCATCCATCATAAGAAATAATTTGAACCAAGTGCAATAACTCGTAACATGAATAATACGCTCCAAAACAGTTTGTGTCAAAACCTCGTATCTCATAAAAATGTCCGTAATTTCTATGTGATTATTTATTAAGATGCATAAGACACATTGAATGTTTTGTTAGCCACTAGAGGTTAGTCCATAATGAGATCACTTCCACTTGTTTGATATTGTGGAAATTAGGCAGTTTTTTTCGTCTACTGAAAAATGTACATTTTTGAGATACGAGGTTTTGTTATCTTAACGACGATTGACTTATTTGCCTATTACACGAATTACACTAGTTTTATCATTAATTACAATTAATTTTCTTCCCTAATTTACTGTAATATTATTGTAATCTAGTTATATTTAAATCAGGTAATTCAAGTCTAAACTTTATATTACTGGGTCGAAGTTACCTACCAACTGTAACTCTTTAAATTTTAAATAGATGTAAATAATGTGGTCTAAATTGCAGGAAAAAAAGGTCCAGTCGCTGAGAATTTTGTTTAAAAAAGATTTCAGACACAGGGGAGGAAGGTATATCAGTAGTAGGCTAAACATTGTAGCCCAAATTGTGAAAGTAAGAAAAAAAAGTATATTTAGAAGTGCTGAACGCTTAGGCCTATAGGTGTATCACTTCAGATGCTCCCCAATGCACTTTAACCTTTAAATCCATAATGAATCCTATCGTAGATATGTTATTTTTTTAAAAATTGTATTATAATGATGGAAATTTGATTTACCCTAAATGTAATGTAAAATTGGAGAGTAAAGTACGGTACAAGAAATAAACTATGAGCCTAATCATTATGTTAACAGCTTTCTTTGCAGCCCTGCATTGGTTTGTATGTCCTACTAGCATGTGCCCGCGGCTTCGCCCGCTATAATTATTTCAAGAATTAAAAATTAAGAGCATAATAGTTAAAACATTATATTTATTAACACCTTAATCGCGTGGACTATATTACCTACCACGATTAGGTAGCATCGACTGGTAAAAACGACCTCAGATTCGAGTTACTTGGTCCAGAAAACCCCTGTATAGTGAGTTTCGTCCAAATAAAACAATGTGTGACCATATTAGGGCTTACAACATTCAAGCGATCGCGAAAGTTTAATTTCCAAGGTATGACAAAAATAGACAAAGCCAACTGTAATTGTCAAACTTCCATTTAATTTAATTCCAAACCCACCTGAAACCCACTGGTAACAATATGTTTTAATGTCAAATGTGATTCGGATTCGATAATTCTGTGTAAGAAGGGATTAAGTATTCTCAAAAACACTTGATTTTTGGTATTTAAAATCAGAATTTTTCAAAATCTTTTCTTAGTGAGCACCTACATTATGAAACGAAGGTACTGTCAAAATTTCAAGTCTCTACCTGTTATAGTTTAGGCTGTACGTTGATTCCTGTCAGTCAGGACAAAGCCTTTTATATATATAGAGATGAGAAAATAAGTCAGCGCATTTCTAAGCAATGGTTCAGCTGTTCTTGTCGCTGTTCAGTATAACTTAAATTCTTAACTGTATTTCGTGTATGCTGCAATTACAGCTTCGGTGGGATTTTCTCTAATAGATTAGCCCTCACCCTCTCTGATCATTCATAAAAATGGCTCTGCCACTTCAGCTTCAACTTTGCAAAACTTTATCCAACAAAAGATTTGTAATCATTATGCAACAAAATCCCTTCCATCATGAGGATATGTAAAGATTAATAAGCACATAACTTACATCTTACGAGATCTATCAAAAGTCAGAAATTTTGCATGAATCAGTTTAAAAAGTGACATAAATATGTTGCTGGTGCCACTCATGCAGAGAACTCCTTACAGGTGACTTGATCGTAGTTCATAAGTTTTCCACTGGTGCGCTGTAATTTTAATTTCCAAAGTGAGGAATTGCCTCCTTTGGGGGCCCGGAGCATAATTACTTGTTCGGCATGTTTCCCCCCTCTCTCGCTCTCTCTAACTCTCCATCCCTTCATCTCATTCGTGGTTACAGAAGATGCATTGGGGTTATTTGAAAAATAACGTGAGCATGAGGTGTACAGTCAAAGCGAAAATCCTGATTTTATAATCCAATTTTTTTGTCTGATTTGAATATATCATGGAATCAGTTTTTGTAAAGCGAGAAAATTAATCATCTTGTGGCAGATTTGATTTAGAACGCTCGAGAGAACTGGTTCTTTGCTGTATCGCGCCTGGAAATTCCATCTGATATTTCCTTTCATCGCGTTTGCTTCATATGGAAATGTAAATCATGCTCACTCCAGTCCTGTCTTCTCCTACCTCCTCCCCCGCCTCATCCCTCTTTATTTTTCTTCTTCTACTCCCTGTCATTCCCCTACCTTCTCATTTTTTCTATTTTGTTGGAACATTGTCTAGGACTTTATAAGATAGAACATGTGGTCACTAGCATATTTAATTAATTAGGCTACTTCTTTGCATACATTTTACAAATTCCCATCTTCTATAGAAATAGTGTAGGGCAGTACACTAAAAAGACACAGACCCACAATGTCCGTTCTTCTATTTACCAAAATTACAGCCTGTCTGTGATCTTACAGTCAGATTCAAAGCTTACTGTTATAATATATAGGTCTAGTTATTGGCTTAAGTGACAGGGCTTATGAATTTTACTGAAAGCTTTGAGAAAAATTTGGATCTATTGATTCTGCTAATTTCGGCATATTGTAGCCCAACTGTTACCAATTTCATTAAACAAGATGCAACTGAATACAACAATTCGTTTACGTAATTGTAGAGTTGTATAAATTATCAGTTAAAACGTAAAAGTTCGGTGCAGTTTTCTGTCCTATTGTTATAAGGGCTGTTAATTTTAAAATAACATTTATAAATTTGTAAGGAACCATAGCATATATTCAAAACTCTATAGATTAGAGCTGTTTTAATTATTTCTATTCAAAGTAATATAATATATTTTAATATGGACGGTTTTTATTTTAATATTTTTTAAACTGGAAAATAATATTGCAATTTTTCTTAATATTTAAGTTTACTAAAGTCTAGAATAAGGAAAGATGTGGAGAATAAAAATATAATTTTTTATCTGTACAGATACAAAACCACAAAGATAATGCAAAATAAAATTTATTTTACTTGCATAAATATAGGCCTACTGTATTTACATAAATCTTTTCCCTTCTTATCAGACTTTTACGGAAGATCAGAAGATAAAGAGGTTCAAATTTCCATAGCAACTGGAACAAAGGTAAAAAGAGTAGAAAACAGTTTAGCCTCATTTTAAACATATACTAGCCTATATCAGCAAAGATAATTATTACAGTTTATTACGTTACTATTCCCAATTACCCTATCCGATTGAAATTAAATAAGCACAATCAAGAAACAATTTTAACTATTAAGATCAAGAATTCTGATCATTAACACTCATTGACCCTGGCTCCTCTAAAGAACCTTACTATTCACCGCAATAACAAATAGCTCGTCATGTATCTGGAACCTGTGCTCATCAATCCTATTTGATTTCCACACTTTACTTCCTTCCCCTTTTTAATACTATGAAATATAACTTCGTGAATAATAAAAATTATTATAACTGTTTTAATAAATATATTAATAACGTAGCATTCTGAGTAAAAACAAATATTTCCAGATTTTGATAACCCCCATCGTGTACTTGCCATTCAATTAAACTAAACTTTAAGATTTTCGAGAGTGTGAAATTCAGAATAAGAACTCTGGTTGAATTATGAGCAGTCGTTTTGATGTTATTGAAACCTGACAGGCAAACACAATGGACATAAGTTCATTCTTGATATAAAACTCCACACATTGTGAAATTTAATTTTAATGGATACATCTTTCATGATTTTTCAAGAAGTTCCAAGGAACACGAATCCTTACGAGAATTTTGAATCATGCCAAAATTATATCTCCTCAATTAAGGAAAGTTCGCGTTCCAGATTTGAGTAGGTCTATTTGGGTTCAATAACAACCGACTTCGGCAATTACCAGTTAATCAGATCACCGATTTAAGTGTACAAATTCAGCTTACTTAATTTCGGCTATACAATTTCGACCCATACACAACAAAAACAGCAACAAGTATTATTTTTTATTATTAGGCAAATAATAATCGTTTTGTTGTTTGACCCTGGCTCCTCTAAAGAACCTTACTATTCACCGCAATAACAAATAGCTCGTCATGTATCTGGAACCTGTGCTCATCAATCCTATTTGATTTCCACACTTTACTTCCTTCCCCTTTTTAATACTATGAAATATAACTTCGTGAATAATAAAAATTATTATAACTGTTTTAATAAATATATTAATAACGTAGCATTCTGAGTAAAAACAAATATTTCCAGATTTTGATAACCCCCATCGTGTACTTGCCATTCAATTAAACTAAACTTTAAGATTTTCGAGAGTGTGAAATTCAGAATAAGAACTCTGGTTGAATTATGAGCAGTCGTTTTGATGTTATTGAAACCTGACAGGCAAACACAATGGACATAAGTTCATTCTTGATATAAAACTCCACACATTGTGAAATTTAATTTTAATGGATACATCTTTCATGATTTTTCAAGAAGTTCCAAGGAACACGAATCCTTACGAGAATTTTGAATCATGCCAAAATTATATCTCCTCAATTAAGGAAAGTTCGCGTTCCAGATTTGAGTAGGTCTATTTGGGTTCAATAACAACCGACTTCGGCAATTACCAGTTAATCAGATCACCGATTTAAGTGTACAAATTCAGCTTACTTAATTTCGGCTATACAATTTCGACCCATACACAACAAAAACAGCAACAAGTATTATTTTTTATTATTAGGCAAATAATAATCGTTTTGTTGTTTGTAAGTACTTATAAAAAGTAGACTATCAACTCAGAATTGAAGATGTAGAGACTAAATCGATTCTTAGAACAATATTGTCATTGTATAATCCACAGTTCCAGTTTACTGGCCTGTATATGGAAACGTACAATATACAATTGCGGTAGATTTATATGTACCACATTTGAAAAGGCTTTCTTCAAGCCGGTTATTCTGGAAAATACTTTCCAAGTACCGATTTCCTATTTTACAAAGAACACAATTACCTAATGTAAAATATGGCCTGAAAAACTATTATAACGAGCAAGTCTACTGTAAAGCTCTTATATAATATAGTCGTAGTCCCATTATGCATTCATCTTACGCTAGATTTTAACTTCCTGACTAGCCTACTAAACATGTAATTGTGTTTAAAATAGGAAAAGAAATTGCGCATCCGGAGTGGCTAGAGTGGTTGGCATGCTTCGCATTATAACAAAGGTTCGCTTATTCAAACTCTGCTAAGGGATGAAATGCCTTGGACTAAAAACATCGCAGCATGCTTTCCTTCGGTAGGATAGCAAGTGAAAGTGTGCTTTATATTATGAGCATCATTTTTTAACTCCAGTCTACTGTGCCGGGTTTTAGGGTGATGTCAGTGGCAAAATATATATATATTTTTAAAATTAATCAAGTTTTTTATTCTTGCGTTTTTCTCTTCCTTAAGTGTTTTTTTAACTCATGTAAGTTTAATCGAGATTTATTCGATATAAATATGTGAAAAATAATTAAATCTCTATTCGTGAGAGCATGCCATATTGTGCGTTCATAATAGGCTATACTTTCTCGAATTGACTTTTGTCGCTAAGCGTACCTTTTTTCCTTCTATCAGTAGGGCTAATTTCAGGATCTGTTTATGACACTGGCATAACTGTTAGGAACTAGAATAAATTAATGCTTGTAAACACTTCTTTTGTGTAAATTATCTTTTTTCTATTACGCTTTGTCTTACGGCAACCCTTAACTGAGAGAAGCTGAATGTAAATAAATAGCATTAAAATAATAACTGAATTATGAGTTAGGTTGCATTGAATTTTGTTCCTTCCCTCAGAAAATCAAAAAAGTAAACTATAGATGCTTTAACATTAAATCGCCCAACCTTTTAACGTGTAGTTCTTAAAACATTATGATATGTGTATATTATTTATAAAAAAATAAAGTTTAGGCCTCTGTTGGCTATAGAGAAAAAGGTAGCCCAGATTTTCGTGGTAAGATTGCATTGTTACATGAATAATATAGTGGGCATTCTGTTTGACAGTAATTGTTGTTACTATTAACTTACACACAATTTGAAACTTCTAGGTAGGCCTATAAGATATTAAAGCACAGAAATTTTTAGAGTTAACACTGCATATTTATTAACATCCCAACTTAATAAGTGGTGGGGTTGGGCAGTGGCAATGATATTCTACGGTACGACTTCCTAGGCACGATCCCCGTTGCATGAGAACAGTGGCTCGCCTTTCTCCAACCACTAATCAAGAACGCGCCGTTTGCGAAAGGTCTCCAAAATAAAATTACAAAGTTGTACACTCGTTTTCCGAAAACTGTAAACTTTACTTTGGGGGTCATAAAACCTTAAAAGTTAGACACGAAACAGTTTCGAATCTAAGGTCCAAAGACCACTGAGGTTGATGGGGAAATGCGAAGGATATTGCTTTGGTTACCAGTGAAGAATGAAAACATAATAGGCTTCCTTGCTACAGTAAACTTAGACTTAAAAATACACAGAATAAAGAAACGGAATGTTCGCGTATTATTATTTAGAACTATAAATTTAGGAGTTTCGATAGTTTGGGAGAACAGTGAAACCATGGATCTCGTATCCTAGATATACATGTTGTTAAAGAATCTAAACCCCCAAAGAGTATCCATAAGCAAAATTAGCAGCCGTTTTTCATCCTACTCCATCCTCGTCCTCTGGTCGAAGGACAGACTCTGATCACTATCGGTCTTGAAAAAATAAAGAACTTTAGAACCGTTCAAATTAAAAAAAAGAACTTATTAGGCCTACAAGCTTGCGAGCACGGCGTTGTTTTGAGTTACTCAGTATAACAAATCGTAAAGCAGTTTTATTGCATAAAGTCGTTACATTCTTACGAAGTTTCAAATCCTGCTGAAAACCTTTAGCATGCCTTTTTAGAAAGGAAACAAAACTTGCTGGTCGCTTGTCCTACGTTTATGGCAACTCTTCATTTCGAATGAATTAATGGTACTTTAAATCTTCATTTAACTTCCTCTCCTATGGTCCTTCCATAAGTAACAGCTGTTGAAAAATGTAGGTTTAAACGGAAAATTTCAAATGAAAGAACGGTCTCTGTTTAAGGTTTCGTGAATTTATGAATTCGGACTCGACTAACCAGATAAAAAATAATATTTGTATAGAATTTTCTACTATTACTTTAATCAGGAGTGAATGTTTAATTTGTACAGTGTAATGTAACCATTAGTCTATAATTATATAGTCTATTTGGGGGTCTTGGTGCTATATATTTAATAATTTTTACTGTCATCCCTTTTAGTTTAAGTAGAAGAGTTGCATTGACCAAATACGAACCTAGTTCTCCTTGATTATCAAACTCCTAACTTGGATAAGTAAATACTGCCGGCTAGGGCCGAGAATATTTATCCCTTCTTTCTCTGATGGGGCCGTATTCATCACAATCCCTTTATTTCACGATCTGTTCAACGTGAAAGGTTTAAATAGTAGGCACTAAGCAGAAGACAGGCATATGTATCGTGAGGTAAGTTGTCTTACTGTGACTTAGTTGTTTATGTGAGCGGACTATAGCATTGATACAGACAAGGTTAAGGGCAAGGGCGGGAATCGGATGCTCAGTCGGGAAGTCAGGAAGGGAGGGGAAATCCTGACAGAATGATTATATTGTTTAAGTCTAGTATTTTCTTGCTGACTTCGATTTGTAATAAATAACAATAGAATTAGATTGAGAACGTTGTCAGACAGGCTGCGGGGTTTAAAAGAATGAAAGCCTTCTTATCTCAGTATATATTTTATTACATATTCATTTGAATGCAGCTTTTTCGTTTTAAAACTATTTTCCTGATTTAAGAGCTTATGGATACAGGATGAATCAGAACTCTGCCGACAAACTTTTACAAGTTTTTCAGGGATGTTTTTATAGTGTTTTTCATATGAGGGACCCATGGTCTCCGGTTGCTTAGTACCTTTCTTTCTTTCTTTCTTTATCGTAGTTTCACCTCTCCCTTTTTTTAGGATTTAAGCGACCCAAGCCGCCCGGGCCTTACAGGGCCGCAACCTGTCGGGAGAGGGATTATCTTTGGATCACATGCATACTTTTTTGACCAGACAAGGACATGGAGGGCCTCCCCGGATGAGTGATCAGCCCAATGCCGGGGCCACCTCCGAGACAACACGAACACATAGGACGAGACACACCATTCACACACACACACTCACTCCAAACAAGGCGAGGATGGGATGAAGATGATAATGGCGGCCAGATGATATCTGGGGACCACAAGGGCCTAAAGTTACCCGACATTTGTCTCAAAGGTGAGGGAAAACCCCATAAAAAACCACACCTAGGTAACTTGTCCCGACCAGGAATCGAACCCGGGCCCGCTGCGTGAGAGGATTGAACGCATCCCCTGAGCCACAGCGTGCTTAGTACCGAGTAATTGTATTGCTTTTATTACATAACTAGCTTTGTACATTATTTTATTTTATGCGTTATTACAAATGTAATTATTGTCATTATCCAACTGGGAATAATGGAAAGTAATGCATGTAATATTATTCTGTAATGAGACATGCTTCAGTTTTAGCAATATTTTAGGACTTCCATGTCCTATGAATATTACGAGATTAGCTCATAATTAAAATGTTCTCTATTTCAATTTTCGATCCCATGAAAAAGAACGTACTAGTTGGCCACGATATGAGTGCTTGGGGCGGGAAAAGAAACTAAACAGTCTTAAGACAATACGTATTGCCAACACAATAGTGGCGCCCTCCTTCAAGCGTAGGGCCTACTCATATTGTGGCCGGCTAGTAATTTTATTTATTTGAGCATTATCCAGTTCAATAGGTTAAGCATTAATTTCATTGTATCTCAATAGGTTAAGAGTTAATTTCATTGTATCCTAGACAAATTAAAACTATGTTACTTGTACATCGTAACTAAGAACAACCTCCAGGAAAAAGATAATATAGGCTTAATTATTGGAGTCCGTGAGATCTTAATTTTCCATTTCAAGCGTTTCGTGTTACCCATCAGTTCAATCCACCACATGGCCAATCTTGCTCTGCATGTGTCCTTTAGAATTCAACGGCACCAAGTTACAATATCTAGAACACGATTTCACTAAATTGTTGCAGAAAGCATACGTTTCAAATTGACAAATCCTCATGGTGCATTTTTAATGATATCTTGTCTCTAGTGGGAACCTGTAAATTCAAGAGGTCATTTTGTTTGTTAATAAAAATGTATATAACTGTAACTGCGTAAGTATAAATTTTTATCTTGTAAATAGTCTGCTATCCATTCTTTTCTTTCCGTCATTAGTTTTGCAGTCTTAAAAATAGTATTTTACTCCATTCTATTGGCCTATTCTGATCATTTTAACTAAGTACATACTTTTAGAAAAAACCTTCTTAGACATATTTGTTATATTCATGTCATAACCCTGGAAATTAATTATTTCCCACATTCGTCATTTTAAATTATATTGAATAAGTTAATATAATAATTAATGACGATATTTTAAGACTGCTGCAACAGCTATTGCTATAATAGCAAACAATTTCACATGTTTGCATTATGTATCAAAATGTAAAAGCGAAGGAGTTAAAAGAACTGCCTAATCAGGAGTTAGTAGTCGTTAATGAAATCCATTGCAGTAGAGAGTTCATACTATTATTTGTTTTCAAATACAACCCCTCGTGCATACATTTTCTTAATAAGATTTACAATATACCTTTACATTACATAAAACTTATTGGATTATACAGTGAGTCCATTTTATGAGGAAACCTCGCATCACTGCCGCATTGCAGCAGTGCAGTGTATTACCGAAGCGGAATTACAGAAAGTGGCAAATAATTTGTTTAAACGATGTGAGGCATGTCTTACTGCTGACGGGGGTAATTTTCAACAGTATCTCAAATAAACGGTGAGTAATAAGCCTCTACGTGTAGGCCTATGTTATGTTAAAGTCTTGATTTGCCGGTAGTAACGGAACACGGTCCCCGCAGTTGCAAGCACAACAGCGGGGAAAGTGTGAGCAGAGGCAACGCTGTTAAAAGGTTTCCGCATAAAATGGATTATACATAGGTCAGTAATAAAAATTATGTTTTAATATACAACGTTAAGAACTTAAAAAAAATTGCCTATGGGTGATTATGAGGGTGATTTTATTATAATAGGTCTAGTAGGTTTTTTGAAGCTGTGACACGAGAAGTTGGAAAGGTATTCAGTCGTAGACATGTAGCCTCCGGTTCAAATCTTAAAGCTCTAATAACCACCTCGGGGATCAAACTCACAAGCTTCCGGCCTGCAGCACCATTATGCACTTTGTTTTTACTGTAAATGTTATCTATCCTTGTGGAGGACTTACACACCTGTACTTGTAGGGGAGGGTGGTATTCCGGGTAAAATACACGTCAGTTAGCACAACGGAGGGGCTCATCTGATGAGCCGTATGCTGGGGTTGCTTCCTAGACCACACTGTCGTAAGCACTAGGGAAAAGATTGGGAAAACTGATTGCCACAGTCATAACTGTAGATATAGTAGAATCTACGTTAAGACAAATTCTTCCCATACTATAATATTTCTACAAAAGAATACAACAGTATTGTTCTTAATCGGAAAATCTATACACTGGTTACGCATATGTTTTGGAGTAGCTTCTTTGCGGTATTCCAGTAGTGCAGCGATTTCATTTATTTGCTATTTCTGAATTGAAGTATTTACTGTGAATAATACTAATCTCTATACAGCTAAAAATCATTCTTTATTGGTGTCGTTTCCACAAAACGACCAGCTTCTTTATACTGTAGATAGAATATGGTAAATGTTTGCTGAAACTGAGGAAGTTAGAATCTGTCTGCTTACAACTAATTGAGTTGCTGTTCACTGATTGACAGGTCTATGGGGAGTAGGTGAAATAGGGGAAGCAGCAATTCTAGGAAAAGAGGCCGTTATAAGATGAAAAATTCTTTACAATCCTAAGATTGTTTGCAAGACAAACTGAAGACCTCTAAAAAATGTCACGTTTTCCTTTCTTTAAAATACACTATCATTATTACTGAGTGTACTTTGATTGCATTCCAGTACAGCATGGGTTATAGGGTTTCTAAGAAGAAATAATAATAATAATAATGACCTGGAGTCAGCGCCAGACAAACACATTTCTGAAATCACATGGCTCCCGGCCTTTCATCTAGTTCTTTGACTTTGTATTCGTTTCCAGAACTAGAAACCACACATATTCGTGACGAATGTTTTCTTTTTTATGCTGAAATTGCTGTGATCAGGCCTGTAACTCCTCTTGTAGCCTTGCGCAAGCTGAACGGAAATGTTCTGGCACGCATCACTGAAACAAGCGTATCGATATCGAATAAAATGTGACAATTTTTAAGTGAGTCTTGATTTATTAGAATTATTGCAAGATTATTTTAATTTCTGTGTTCAAATTAACAGAAGTAGGTGCCAAACTTATACAGTATTTAATTACTATCAAAATTTGTATTTGTGTGTTTTTTTTTCTCTTCTAAACACGAACTAGCTTTTTCTCTTTAATTTGACAGAATATAAGAATGCAGTCATGTATCAACTGATATATTTAACAACTCAATCTGTTAGTAATTTATTAGTTCCCTTACTTATATGGAAGTTTCTTATTTCAATTATGGCCTTTATCTAAAATTGAGTTAGAGAATTAATAAAATAGTTGGCACTTAATAGAAATGTTTTTAATTATTTTATTTACTTATTCATCAGTCACAAATACATAAACTACATAAGATACATAAATATATAACATGCTCCCCTATTAAATTACTGCGAGAAATGTTTTTAGATAACATTTATATAAGCCTATGTAGGCTATGTATGACTTCTCTGTGTTATTAAAATGATTTAGTTTTCCTCGATTTTCTATTAAAAAATGGGCATAACTATTTTATTTAAATTTTGTTCACCATCCTCTTATACTAAAGCCTATTACTTTTGATGAATTTCATCTTTTTTATTTGAGGGTAATTTAGAATATATATATGTAGATATTTTTAGCCTAGACCCTCAAAAATCACAACTTAAGAGCGAAGGACCAAGATGCCTGAAAAATGAAAAGTAGCTATGGAATATATATGAGATAAATTGTTGTTAAGAATGTTAGGTTAGAAGAGCAACTGTACAATTTATTGAAGAGCTTTTAGCAAAAACAACCTTAGTCCAAAAATTTGAAGATTGAGTTTCCTGTGTCATTGGGTGCTACAACCTACTGGTCATTGTTTAAACTACATGATATGGCAAAATCTGCTATAGTCCCTCAAATATAGGGTTACCAAGTTTACCAAGTTTAGCAAAAACAACCACTATCCATTCAGTTTTTTGCAAATACCTAGTGATTTGGTTTTTGGACTAAGGTTGTTTTTGCTAAAAGCTCTTCAATTAAATGTATGTAATGCTTATTTATTTTTGTATTGTTAACAGTATAGAGCTTTATAAAGAGATATTACAAATTTGCAGAATAGATATTCTAGGTCATATATAATGTCAATTTATTACTTATTATTTCAAGATCAAGAAGTTATAAATTGTATAGCATTAACATTCCTATATACAGTATAAGAGAAATTAGGATTAGAATGTTATCTGTAACAGTTCAATGAATTATACGGTAATGATAAGAACTATAGTATAATTATACGGTAATGATAAGAACTATAGTTGATGATTACCGTATAATTCATTGAACTGTTACAGATAACATTTTAATCCTAATTTCTCTTATACTGTATATAGGAATGTTAATGCTATACAATTTATAACTTCTTGATCTTGAAATAATAAGTAATAAATTGACATTATATATGACCTAGAATATCTATTCTGCAAATTTGTAATATCTCTTTATAAAGCTCTATACTGTTAACAATACAAAAATAAATAAGCATTACATACATTTAATTGTACAGTTGCTCTTCTAACCTAACATTCTTAACAACAATTTATCTCATATATATTCCATAACTACTTTCCATTTTTCAGGCATCTTGGTCCTTCGCTCTTAAGTTGTGATTTTTGAGGGTCTAGGCTAAAAATATCTACATATATATATTCTGTTACTTTTATTCCAAGTATTTTACCTAGAAATGGTCTGAAGGCTAATGATAAGCTAGTCATTTCTTCCACAGAAATAGGCATTAAATCTTGTCTCGCTTTTGACCTACATGAGGAATTCATGTGAATGTTTCACATTATCGTACTGTGTGTAGACATCCATGATTTATTGAAGGTAACCTTGAAAATAAATCTAATAGGCTTAACAAGCAGTATGTGTAAAACATATTTTAAAGCTTGATAGTCTTTTGCTGTAAACTCCAGGTTGAATGATTGTTATATGTAGTCAGAAAGCTGAGGTAGCTGTTGCAAGAACAAATCCATAAGGTGCTACACAACTCTTCACTTAAACAGCAATAATTCACTTTATATCGTCAAGCTAACAACAAGACTTTCAAGAGGAAAAAATAACCAGACTTCACGGTTGAGCTGTTAACTACGTCATGAGAATTTGTTCCAAATTACCTACCAAATCAGACTACTTCTGCTTTCTTGCATGGAAAAATGATTTAAAATATATTAGGTGTAAGAATTATGATATAAAAGTAATAATTGGTGTTTGTAGCATATACCAGTAGGCCTAACAATATAAATAAATAAAACGCCTAAGTAGCCTACAGATATGAAGATAAGTTGATATAATGGTTGAGTTGGCTCTATCCCAGGACCGGGCATTCTGAATGTGGGATTTTTCAAATTTCTGTAATCGCAAAGTTGAACACTGAATTGGAATTTACTTTAAATTATCCACTTTGGTTTTTGAAGTCCTCGCATAATGCAGATAAGACCCCATAGAATATATCCATGTGTTTATCTATAGATATATGTAGTATGTGTTTAGATATGTATACCTATACACATATACGAAGTATGGAAAGATGTTCTACTTTTGTTTAATTTTGGAAAAAACACGAACGTCTCGGCTGACACTAGCAACTTTCCCACAAATGTCATAGCACTGGTAACAAATAACACCCATGACTTACTCGTTTATAATATTTAATTTATAAATTATTTTCGTTTCAGATGAAGACAATCACAATATGAACAGAAACAACGATTCTGGCTCCATACAGTTCAGCATGGGTAAGTTCCAAATTTACATATATAGGCTATGTTCTTATGAATATAGTTAGTAGTTCTCCTTTCTTTGAAGTAAATAACTTGAATGCTGGTCCCACATTTAAAGACGTAGTTCAGCTATCGTGCAACGATGCTCGGAAATTCGCTACTGATGCGTCGAACTTATTGTTTACTAAAGCCTCATATGACTTAAGCCTTAAGGTATATGATTATTCAGAGCACAACGGAGGCTCGCATACTAGTGCTTAGATCATAATCAAGTTGCGAAAACTTCATACATTTCAGTACTAAATAAATAGGCTATGTAAAAAGGTATCTTAATATAAGTTGAGTATTTAGTGTACCATACTTGATGCCTATTAAATTAGAGAAAGCTGTCGGTTTCAGACTATTGCGGTAGACTATTCTTTTGTAACGCGTGATTTCTTAAATCTAAAACTCACGTTACTTTTTATCAAATCGCCAGCCTGTAGGCAGATTTTTTAAATCCATTGTGTTAGTTTTCTGTAATTACAATCCAATGAATTATTTAGTCAAGTACTTACACATAGACAGTAGTTGAAGGATCGTATCGTAATAGTTTAGAGAAAGGAGTTGTTGCTTTCTTATACATACTTCATTAAAATATCATTTAATAGTCATTTGCACGTAAGATGTAAGAAAAATAGCTAGTATGAAAAATAGTATGATTTAATTATCCATCTACGCAGTTTACCTAATTGAGTAAACCCAATCTTAAGCATTTTAAACTTCTTCCATGAATATTTCATCATTTATTAAAAAAGTTTTTTCGGATAAATAATAAAAGTTTGACAGCCAAAATATAGGCCTTAAACAAAATTGATCATTGCAACAATACCTGGCATCTAGAATCCCGTTTCTAATTTATATAAATAGTCTAATAATGATCCCACTCACGGCAGAAATATAGGGTTTGAGTTATTCACTCTTAGATAGGCTAAATGTAGGAATATTGTCATTCTCCGCCAGTCGTAGAAGTTTATAAAAGTGGATAAGCAAATATAGGCTACAAGTGGTGCAGATAGACTAGCGATGATCATGAATTAGTAACATACACTAACCTACACTACTTTCTCAGTGTATATATCTAAATTTTTCGAAAATAACAAATGCAATTGGAATAAGGTGAACTGTGGATTTTTATGAGCAACATCATCTACCTAAGGCATAATATACCGTCTCTAGAACAATGTATTAAAATTCAGGTTTATAGTTTGAACAGTTGAGTTAAGGTAGGTAGGCTACAAGTAAAAATCGCCTTAGGTTTTTATGGAAAATCTATTTTAAAGAATGCTATATAATTGCATTTCAAGTGCAACGTCGTTCTGAGATGTAAGTTATCATTAAAATTTAAATTTAAATGTTATTTTTTAACATAGGCCCTATCAATAGTTTTCCAATCTAATACATAACAGTTGGCACGAGTGGTTGTGTTACCATACAAGAACATGGAATGTTATCTTATTTCAAAGTGAATGAAACGTTTGAATTGTATTGCTTTATAGTTAATTTTAAAAGCCACCCCAAGGCATGAGGTGATGAATGCGACAAGATAAGAGGTTTTAGAACCACGCGTCATTTTTTATTCTTTGTGCACATTAAAGTTTAAATTCCTATTCGTTCTCTCCACTTGCTTGCTTGTTTTTACTGATGAAAACTACTACTTCTTGTAGGCGCTTTCCTGCATTCTCATTTCATGGCTCTTTAAGAGCGCATGCTTTATATGTAGAAAATTTGTTAAAGGTTTTTTTTCTTTGCTATCCTTTAAAAGACTGCACATACATTTTAAGAGCAAGTGTGTAGCATAACCATCCCAACATATCCAGAAGGCTATATGTTTCGGATTGTCCAAGAAGCCTAAATTTGATCTTCTGTGTCGACTTCACTGATAACTTATAAGATTTCCTGTTTTTTGCGATTATTTTAAACGAATATTAAGTTGTGTTATCATTCCTCTTTATCCGTCAATATTAATGTTCATTCTGAATACTGAATACTAAGATACTTTCCCGTCTATAGGAACTTTTGCTCTTCTGTGGTGAACTAGCAGTCGTAGTTATTTGAGAAACATGTAACAAGTTGACGTTTTAAAAGCATGATATAATATCTGGGCATAATAAGCTAATTATTCAATATTTAATATCATAAAAGTAAATCAGGCATTTATGCAATAGGTTGCGTAAAATCATTTGTACATTTTCCGGCCGTGTTTACCAGTTCATATATTATGTAAGGTTTATTTAGCCTTACCTTAATTCAGTCTATTGCTGATTATGGCATAAACGACCCTTAGCACTTTGAATAAATCCAAAAAGCAATAAAAATTTGTTTAATAAAGCTTTTTGACTATTCTTCTAAATTATTTTATGAATATTAACGTATTCAAGGCGAACTACATTTACAAGTACCCTACGTTTTATTAGGTTATTTTAATCAAAATTATGACAATATAGATTATAATGTCATGACTATAATATCTCCTAAGAATAAGTTAATTCATTATCTAAACCTGAGGCTGGAGTTGAGCACAGTTCAAATGTCGTCGCAAGACTTTTTATTGTATGTAGGCCTATATGCTTATAAACCATTCTTTATCCGTCAATATTCATGTTCATTCTGATTTAAGCAATAAACAATTTAAGTCTGAAGTTATAAAAAGTTATATAAATACTTCCTCCAATTAGATCCTTATTATTATTATTTTTATAAAGTTTTCTGTATTAAATGTTAAAATGTAGACACAATTACTTTCAACTCCCAGAATTTTCCTTAACATTTTAGATAATATTGAAAATATTATTAACTCGTACATTTTTAGGATTGTAATGATAACATTCTCTGTATTTATTGTTCATATATTTATCTTATACTTTTCTATTTCCTGTATTATTGTAATCCAAAGTAGGCTACTGTAATCCGGTGTACGCCAATGTATTGTAGGCCTACTGAACCGTCCCCGAACACTAGCTTTGCTTTTTTCGGGTAGAGTTAGAATTTACATTTGTAAAAAATTAGTATTGAAATTTGTAATATTCATTTTATTAAATATTTACTCTGTTTTATGAGTATGGGTTTGTCTATACTAAATACCGTCCCTGAATTAGGCGTATTTTAGCATTAAACTCAATGTAAAAAAAAAAAGTTACGAAGAAATTAGGATGTCCTAAAAAATGTTATTATATAGGCTATGGCATAATTAATGTAAATTCTATACGACGTCTATCTGTAAAGGATAGTCACCTGTAAGATGGATTGGAGCCCTTGACTCATAAGCTTAGGGACAATGCCCGGTGATGGCCGCATTCGATTCAATCCGGTAGAAATCCGGTGGCTCCAACCTTGGTTCATACACCTTTTTTTTCCACATCCACTTCTTTGGACTGATCAATATCGATTTTTCTCAAATCTTACATCTGGATAAAAATTTCAGCTCATCATTAACAACATTTGTATAAAATCGAGCTGTTTTCAACCTTCATATAAAAAAAATGCAAAATCAAATGCCTTGCCCTAGTAAAATGTAATGAATAAATGATAGATTTCGAAAACCGGAAGCCCCATATCGGTTTGCATAGCACTTTAGCTACTTCCCGTGAAAATCCGTGTTATGGCTAAATAGACTAGGAAAGAAGTCGGACCTGTTTACTACTGCCCTACATTAAGACTAAATGGTACTTACGCCAGTCTTTCAGAGAGGCGGTTTCATTGAGACTCGTGACGGGACTGTTGCTCAGTCGCGAGCTCGTTGAGAGATGAGGCTGTTGGCATTGCAGACGCCGGGGCATGAATGGAAGAGTCGATGCAATCTTCTTTTCGAATGCAAGAAGGATCCATCTCACATGCAGTAGCCACTTCTTCAAACATAATTTTTATTCTAGAACCGGTCTAGCATCACATGTTTTCTTCATCTTAAGCCTTTTTACTGTTATTCATTCTTTGCAATGTAAGAAACGCTACTTTATGTTTTATGTGGAATGCGTGAACTTTAAACTTGTGCTGTTGTGCCTCAGGAAATTAAACAATTACATGCATATTTGCTACTTTCTTTTATTGCGGTTTTCGTGTAAGCTATTTCATACTGTATTTCAAAAGTCATCTTTTCCTTTTATGCCGAGTAGCAAAAAGGCCCTTAAGCGAGTTGGTTATTTCATACTGTTACAGCATTTAAAAAACTACCATTTCATGGCCAATAGCAAAAACTTCTTTAAAAGTCTAGCGTAGGCTTACATAACAAAATATTCGAATTAATTCCTTCTACAATAAAGCAAAGTAATAAATTTTGAAAATAATATAATTAACGGCAAAATAAAATCCAAATAAAAAAAAAATCTGATGTGAAATACATAACTTCCTGTACACAAATAAGAGTTTTAGCTCTTAGTATCTCACGCAGCGGGCCCGGGTTCGATTCCTGGTCGCGACAAGTTACCTAGGTGGGTTTTTTTTCTGGAGGCCCTTGTGGTCCTCAGGTATCATCTGGCCGTCATTATCATCTTCATCCCATCCTCGCCTTGTTTGGAGTGAGTGTGAGTGTGAATGGTGTATCTCGTCCTATGTGTTCGTGTTGTCTCGGAGGTGGCCCCGGCATTGGGCTGATCACTCATCCGGGGAGGCCCTCCATGTCCTTGTCTAGTCAAAAAAGTATGTATGTGATCCAAAGATAATCCCTCGCCCAACAGGTCGCGGCCCTGTAAGGTCCGGGCGGCTTGGGTCGCTTAAATCCTAAAAGGGAGAGGTTATACTACGAGAAAGAAAGAATGAAAGAAAAGCTCTTAGTATTCTAGGCTATATTAATTTAGGCCTACCATGTAGACCTATTACAATAATAAGTCGTTGCCACGATTCGAATCGCATACCGGATGGATACACAACCCAAATAAAATCCAGTGTATGCACTCACGTAACTTTCCTTTACCCTAAGCCTGGACAATATATCTTACTCACTCCACATTCTGATTTAGAATGAGATGCCTCATTGCAAGGAGTGTGTATTCAGTTGTTTAAATCTGATACAAGATTCTGATGCAAAATTTAAACAAAATTACTAAAACCGTTTTCGAGGAAATAAAAGCGTTTTTGTATGAAATAAGAGTTTTATCTCTTAGTATAAACACCTGTTGAATTTAAATAAACCTATCAAAACAGTTTTTGAGAAAATCAGGAAAAATGAAATTTTCTAGATATAAAGTTGCAATAAAGATAAGAGAAAGCCGTCGCCAATCTACGCCAATCTCCAGAAGGTACCTAACCCAATTATAAAAATTTTGTTTCTTCTATAATTTTCCATTCTCCAACTAGATTGTTTACAGACAGACGGACACACACACAGACATATTTCTGAAAATAGCATTTTCGGATTCAGGGGACCTGGCAATGTGCAATTATGTTTAAAACTTGGCATCGAACTTCAGAGTTAAACAAAATACTTCCTTCACCTAGAATATACATGATACTGGCACAGGGCGTAATAAATATATTTAATAATATTTTTTTTTGGCTTGCATTAATAATGTAATCTTGATGCTATAACAACCTTACCTAATAGCATGAATATAACAAATTATACTTAATCATAGCCAAATTAATCTCACATCGATATGAACTTTTAGACTCATTTTGAAGGCCTATAAGAACAAATTGAGCCGCCCCCATGGCTGAGTGGTTAGGCCGCTAGCCTTCCACCGCTGGGACCTGGGATCGAATCTCGGGAGATCCATGTGGAATTCGTGGTGAAAAAAATGGGGTCGGTGCAGGTTTTCTCGTTGTGCTCCTGTTTCCCCTGTCGTGTATATGTATATATATATATATATATATCATTCCATCGTTGCTCCATTCATCATAGTATGATCATTTGATTGCAATAAAGAATTATTACAAGTTAACAACAAATTGAGCTTCAATTTTGTACAAATTAGTAGGCCTATATAAATATTTTTGTTCGACCTTACCATATTACGCTTGTTACGTGTGACGTAACGGTGTCATAATGATACTCATTTCGAAACTGATCTTCATTATGACAACGGTGTGGTATCGATTATTATCGAACACGGAACGATCATATACAAATGCACTTTTACCATATTCGCATGTTTTAAGTAAATTATCCATATTTTTAGTAATAAAACGTTTCTTTCATCCAGGGTTCCGCAGTAATTTTATAGCTCTGGGGTGGCGAAAGAAGTTTTATAGGCAGTGTTAAGAAGGAAACATTTCAGGAACAGCTGAACTGAACAATGTGACTGTTAGTATTTAATGTCTGAAAGTGTCTGAGTGTCTTGTTAACGCCCTCGAGTTACTGCTAGCTATCTGATAAGGGAAACTTATTGTCCCTCGTAAAATTTAATTTATTTCACATGTAATACTATTCTGTTTTATATAATGGCCAAACGTTTTTATTTCGCTCTCTGAAATTTTGTGCACGAAGTTTTAAATTCCAGTTGTTGTTTCACAAGCGGATTGAATGCAAGTGGAACATTCCTGTAAACAGTTTCTTAAGCATACTCTGCCTAATTGGAACATAAATTGCTTATTTCCTTAGTTAAAAGATGCATTCAGCAAATACTTCTGTTCCAACTCCTCGAAGGCAAAAGCAAACTTTCTATTCATACCCTCAAAATAATTACATTATGAAGTTTTATAGCGAAGTGTAGATGACAAGAATCCTTATTTTTTTTCTATGCTCAGTGTACATTGCTTCTTATTCGGTTTGTTCATCCTATTATCCATGTACTTGCACGTAGACATAGTCCTAAACCATCAAGCTTCACTGTAATTTATTTTATTTAGTTTATATCAGTAATTCAGAAAATTGTAATAGTATTTTATTATGGTTCAAATCAGTAATCCATAAAATTGTAATAGTACTTTATTATGGTTCAAATCAGTTTCAATTTATACGAATTTAAATTTGTTCTTATTAATGTTTAAAACCTTTCAGAGCTGAATTTACACTGTTAATAGGCAGCCATCAAGTGAAATCATCAGGGAGCTGTAAGTTTTACGTCGCTAAAGACAATTTCATTCAAATAGCTGATTTTCGTGAATAACAAATATAACATAAGTTTTGAATTTAAAAAAAAAAACTCAAATTTTACATAAAGCACTACTTTACTAAACTTTTATATCTACTTTTATAGAGTTTTTGAAGTGATGCATTTATACGTCAGTAGCAGTGGAAAAGTGTTTGTTTACATAAATCCGCTACAGTAAATTCTACAGGTATAATTTTACTGAACAAAGTACAATCTGGAAAAGCCTCTAGTCATACTTCTCAAAATACTTACTTACTTCTAGTCTGTAATAATATTACTAAAATTAAACTCCATGGGTCTGCATTCTTTATAGGCCTAGGCCTATCGACCGACCACTGCATCATTTACCAAAGGTAGATGGCAGGAATGGAGGCATGTGGTTAGCATGATGACTCCCGCAGCCGTTAATGCTGGCTTTCTTGACCGGAGCCGTACTTCTTTATAAAGCAGCTCCGTAGTTAGTGCCACGAGGCTGAATGCACCCTATTACAGACCTCCCTACTTCAGGGCAATTAGAGTTCTTGGGATCGAATCCAGACTGCAATCCGTAGTCAGTATCTCTAACCACGAGACCACGCAGATGGTCAATAATATTATTAATTCATTATTAGTTAATAAATTCAGTGTGGGCGATTCTTTAAGTTTACAAAAATGTTGTTGCAATAGCGTAATGAACCGTTTCATGATTGGTTATAAATGTTACTCATTATGATGAATGATTGAGTGTAACGCAGGATTGAACCTCCGCCGGAAGGAATTGAAGATCAAGTGACGAGCTTTGATCCATCATGTTCCTTTTCGGTATGGAATTATTGCTAATCAAGAATAATTCCAAGGTATTGAATTAATTTTAATCATTGACTTTCCGTCAGATCCAAAATTCAATTTAGACCGGTTGATAAAGTTTTTCTTAGGCAGTCGTGGTGATAGAAGGCTTCTATTTGCTCTGATGTATGCTGGATATCCAATCAACATAAAAAAAACCTATTTTTACTTCCTGTAATTCACCTTGATTTTATAGATGTGTTGCCACTATTAAACTTCCAACTCTCGTACAATAAAACCTTACTTAGTGCTCTGATCTTTTCTCCTAGTAATTCTTTTATTGGTTTTCGCACGATTCCATTGCATTCCAGTGTTCATTGATAAATACTCGTAGTTTCACCAATAGGTATCTCAAATTGACGAATAGGCACTTTATTGCAACGACCTCTCTCGTTTGAAGGACTTATTATTTGGGTTTCTTGAATTTTGGGCTACAGAATTTCTACAATATCTCTTAATGTTACATAATGTTTAGGCTTATACTGTTATAGAGTTTAAGTAGAATAGACTATCGTGAATATAAAAAAAAACTAAACTTTCGCACAGAATGTTCCCATGAATGCACTGATCTGTGAAAGGAGGAAGAGAGTTTTAATATTAATATATTAACCACAAGGCATGAACTAGGCTATAGTGGAAAGATAAGCCGCTCATATCCATACTCATGCAGGTATTGAAAGCGTATTTGCATAATATCCTCATGTATCATCTACCTATTACAATAAATCCAAGTTTATTACTTTGTAAACGAAATTTCTTCCAAATGAGCTCACATATGCAAAATATATCCGAAGACCTACCTATTGTCTGAACGAACTGTTATTGCTTAAATGTAGAGTTCTACGGAAATTCTATAAACTTTATGATCTTCCTATACCGAGTTCGAACCGCGATGAGGTCATTGGGACTTTTTTAAACCGGCCTAAACTTTTTAGTGGCATTGTGACCCTGAAGATCCTCATATCTTACATAATTAATTATCGGGAGCAATTCTGGAGATAAAGGTGGTCAGTGTCAACATTATCACTTTTGTAGTGCCAATTTATGAAATATCCGGATATACAGTATCTTAAGCTAGGATATAACGCTTTATATCAATGTTTCCAGGGTATTTAAAGGTAATTCTGGAATGAGCCAGTGTCTAGAGTAGAGTTAGATAGTATAGTAAAATGAAATTGAATTATTTTTTTATGTACAGATTTAGGCTACCTTCAAATTCGTATTGCAATATTTAGCAGTGAAATAAATTTTTAGAGATATTTTTAAGGAAATACTGGCACAGTATAGGTGGTATTGCATTATTTTTGCATTTCCTTATGTGTGATATCATCGAGAACCAGTTAATAATAAGAAAGAAAGAAAGAAAGAAAGAAAGAAAGAAAGAAAGAAAGAAAGAAAGAAAAAACATCAATTGATAAGCCAGTGCAAATTTAAAATATTTGCAAATCTTGTGGGCTGAAATATACAGATGAATGCCTTCACGGGGCCATGAAGGCCGCTAGCCTGCCAAGATAGCTGTTCAGATCTTGAGTGATGGCTTCATTGAATGATTGACAGCTGAAGCCGCCAGCAGCGCCGCCACATGGCCGACACGCGAACTTGGGTAGCACACGCTTTGCCCATAGGGTGGCTTACAACTCTTACCACAAAGAGATAATGATGTATCTGTCCAATTCAGGAGCTGTGACAATCCGATTGAATTAAATTTGCAGTAGGACCGAGTGTTTTGTATATAAAAGACGAATTAGAATTTTCAATAAAAATAATAAATTAATTAGTGTCTAAATTGTTACCATGAATTAAATGTTACTTTATGATAGCACATGTACATATAAACAGTTCTTACATGATGAATTTTACATGTAAAATATTTAAAAATAAATTTCTCGCCACCACCGCATTGTACACCTAAATCTCAGTCCACTGATAACTTGGCTATAGGCCATGGGGAGGGTGGCATAATATTCCTGATAAGCCAGTTCTTACTCTGGGGCGAAAAGCCAAGCAAGGAATACGCCAGATCCACTCTTAGGGTAGAGGAATTCTTGTAAATGTCTCGATGTTTTCTTTTTACAGCCTAAATTTGAGTTCAAAAGATAATTTCTACCCTGGCAAATGAGGCAGGCAGTCGTAGGGCAACTTATGAGTTATGAGTTATGACATTAAAGACTGCAGGACTATATTATTTTATCGTACATCGTATAGATTTTATTTTTATACAAAATGTTTACTTGGAACCATTCCTCCCTATTTATTTTCGAAAGTAAGTAACGAAAATTTTACAACATTCTGGATTTAGAAAGTCAGTCATAAGAGCTGCACTCACACTTTTATTCAGTCAATGGGGTATTACATGCCTAACTTAATGTATTGGACAATTAATTTATTTTCTTTTGCTTAGTTAAGTGATTTATTCCAACAATATCTTATATGCATTTTATAATTTAGGGTTATGTTTATATAAACACGAATTCACATCATTAACTTGTATCTGTTAACTTAAGACTTGCCATATCGTAAGACATAAGGAACTGTAGGACTGTTGTAGACATTAGGCCTGGTAAGAACTGTACAGTGTTTTAAATAGTGTATAATAGACATGAAACATAGCATGCCTTCAGATTCCAATATCAGGATAACTTATTGTAAAGTAACATTTTTGACATCTCCAACCCTAATGTACCTTCAGGTGAAATAGGGTTTTGTGTAATGTGGATATTCAATAAATAAATAAATAATAAGAGCTGCATAAACTGTATTGTTACTTTATAATCAGGAATCTTACGTGAACTTCACTACCTCTTTTGGAAAATGAACAGACTCCAAGTAACTTGTTCTGTGCGTGGTTTACAGTCATGATTCTAGGATCAGTATTTTATTTCGCAAGCTAATATGGGCGGCATGGTTACTTGTCAGCGGTTGGCTACTATGTTGTATTTTCAAGCAAACTTCCACTGATCTCAGTCAATTTCTACAATGATGAATTGCCGGCTGAAGCAATCACGCGTGTAAAATGTTTCCAGTTCGTCATTTTACACCGAACAATCACGAACATGTTCTTTCTGTTTTTAAATTATGTAAGAGAGAAAATATCTGGGACTACAATGGGTGAAACGTAATATGTTGGCATACAGTGAGATAGAATTTTCATTTCCTTTTTTGTTTCTAAGAGACTGGATTTAGATTAACGATATTTGAGGTAGTTATTGTCTAAATTTGGTGCTATCATAATTTTAATTAAAATCAGTTCATTTTTTTCAGGTTAAACTGCACATCAGTTGATATTAGATAATAACTAAGTTACAGATGTATCGATATCACAAGCCGTTATCGATTCTGTCAATGTTACAGTATAAAATAATACTATAATAAAAATAATTAATAATACAACAAATAAATAATACTAAAATGTAAAGAACAAAGCTGGTAACTATAAAAATAAATAATGAAGCAATTTATATTCCCAAATATCCAGATTCTAATAAAATAAGATAATACATTTTAATGGTTGAATATTATTTTGCTCGATACAAGCAGGTTCCAGGCACACATAAAATCAACGTGAACAAACTGAGAACTTCCTGAAGAAGTATATAGTTATCACTTATCATTATGCAGGCTGAGGTAAATAAGGTGCAGATATTTCGGGGACGTGTTCCTAATAGCGATGTATTTAAAATATTTCCATACAAGCCAGTCCTGGAAATGGTTAATCTCAGAGTTAGCCATTTAACTGCTATGAATAGGAAGCTAATAATAATAATAATAATAATATTAATTGTACAAATCAACTTAAGATATTTTTAAAAATTGCATATCTGTCAATGCATTCTGTAACTAGCCAGAAAAAACTTGACCAACAAAAGAAAAACAATCTTAATGGCACTCTGGAAAACAACATTTTTCAATGACATAATGCTCTTTGAGTTGACATACTTCCAAGGGATACGTATTGTGAAGACTATTTCACAAAAAACTGTAAATTATGTATTTTATATCCACACTTATATGAACTTTTTAAAAATGTTTTATTTTAGTAAGAAATGCTAATAAGTTAATAACTACGATACCAATTAGAGGCCTTTTTATTGCACATTGAAATAAAGTTTTCGGCGGATAAGCTCTATGAATAATGTTTTATAAATTATTGTATACCTTAAATATTCTGTGTGTGTATATATATATATATATAAATCTATATATATATAAAATTAATTATAAAGTGCATGTTATAAAAACTGGCCTATGCTGCAGCATACACATAAATAACAGTTAAGTTATATGAACTAAACTAAAACTAAAACTAAACTCCTTGGCGCTACATCCCTGAAGGGACAAGGCCTGCCACCCGACCGCTGCGTCATCTACCATGGATTGGGGGGGGGCATGTGGTCAGCATGCCGACACCCACGGCCGTTAATGGTGGTTTCCTTGATCGGAGCCGCTACTTCTCTATCAAGTAGCTCCTCAATTTGAATCACAAGGCTGAGTGCACCCCGTTCCAGACCTCCCTACCTCAGAAAAATCCGAGGCGGTACCGGGGATCGAACGGCCGACGGAGTAGTCAGCGACGCTAGCCACAAGACCACGCCGGCGATCTAAGTTAGCCTATTTAGTAGTTAGTATTTATTTTGCTGTTACATGTACAGCGATTGAAGTAAGTTTCATATTTACCAAAGGCCTATGCGATTATAATAAATTTAAAACAACACTATACTACCACAAATTTAACAGGCTACTCAGGCTAAGAGAAATGACCTATAGAAAGAACTTTGATATTTTTAATGTTAAGCCTACCTAATTTACCCTGGAAAATATTCAATCCAAGCAGATCATTCTCGAGATGACAATACATAAAATTTATTGGATTTAAAAGCACTGGAATTATGCTGAAAAAAGTGAAACGGTAATATGTTATTTTCTTCATA
The DNA here is from genome assembly GCA_964059195.1 of Ectobius pallidus. NCBI lineage: Eukaryota > Metazoa > Arthropoda > Insecta > Blattodea > Ectobiidae > Ectobius > Ectobius pallidus. The sequence goes on from CAXKWD010000004.1 coordinate 65,039,522, forward strand.
TTTAATCCTTCTCATTATGTTTCACAGCTTACGCAGTAAAAATCATTGCCGTAGTATGTGTGTTTCATTTTTAACTCTCAAGTGTAGTGAAAAGATAAATTATGTGAACCTTAAACTCATCAGGTTATTGGAGTAGGATCTACATGGCTAATATCTCGCGAATATTATGTGTGGATGTGTGCTTAGCTAGATACGAATTGTCAGCCTCCATAAACTTTGTTAACTAACTCTCCCTTGAAAAACGTGATGAATATCTCACAGATGTGTTTTTTCTCCATTCCATAAATTTATTAGATATTTTAAAAGTTTGTTCTTTTGATTAACTTTTCACGGCATCTCTTTTATTCGTCTTAAAGTCTTGCATGGTTTGCATTTTGGCCAAGAGAAGGTGTTAGAGAGCATATTGGTTGTCGCCAAGTTAAACACATTTACATCACATTCTATGCTTGCAAATGAGGCGAATTATGCCTCGCTGCTTGAAAACAAAGAATAAAAAGGTGATTACTTTGTTGGCTCAGTTCGAAAAAAAGAACAAAAAACAAGAAGAAAAAAGAGAAAATGGCGTCAGGAGGGAATTGGTTTATTTTTACGTTTCTACAGCCCAGCACCAACGTCTGTTTTAGCGACTACTACTGTTTTTAATTAACGTCACTCGGCCACAAACGTTTGCACTGCAGGAACTCTCGCCAAACGGAAAGAATGCATTACATTGACCGATTATCACTGCACCAGATCGCACACAAGTGTATTGGCCAATTAAATATTCATTGCTTTACGGAATTTTACTTGAAACTGAATATTAATAAAGTGTAAGATGTTATTAATAAACTTCATTTTATCTCCAGTGAGGGTTTAATTATAATAAAGTAAGATATAATTTTCCCACCTTATACCCTCATTTAAAATAACAGTGCTTGAATGGTTTGCCCTTAATTCCTCAAGTATTTATTCTTTTAACATAAAATTACTTATAAGTTATAATACGTAGATACCCCAGGTTAAAATTGTCAGGGACATTTTATTGTAATTCTAATTCTTTGATGGAAAAGAGAAATAGGCATAAATTTACCTTGACAATTTTAACCTGGGGTATCTATGTATTATAACTTATAAGTGATTTTATGTTAAAAGAATAAATACTTGAGGAATTAAGGGCAAACCATCCAAGCATTGTTATTTTAAATGAGGGTATAAGGTGGGAAAATTATATCTTACTTTATTGTGAGATGTTAGATTGACTAGAAAGTATTGAAGCCTTATTTATATTGGGAACATTGGCAGTTTATTTTGACCAAACATAGGTTTGCGCCTAAAATATTCGTTAAAACCTTAAATACCTTCATTCGTACTTTAGACATATAAATATGCCCAATTCCAGCTCTGTGCAAGTGGTGATTGTCCAATGTTTAGCTTCACCTTGGAATGGATAAAAATTACATTACAATGGAGTTGTAATGGTTTTCTATTCAAACTAAAACTTAATACATTTTGTGAAAAAACAGCACAGCGGGTAATAGGCCTACAAGCACTTGGGTAGAGTTGGGTTGCGGTTGGTTGAATTAGGCTTGTTTTTAACAATAAAAATTCAATGTCGATCTTGAAAGAATTTCAGATTTATAAAAACTATACAATTTATGAGGACGAAGGTTGAGTTTCGAATTCTAGGAAATATTAGACGTTCAAACCCAAGTTTAGTCAAAATAAATAACCTATGACCTATTCAGAGTTTGCTCCTAAAGTACTCAAGTAGGCCGACTGGATTTGTGCTGATCCCTAATTGTGTAAATGGGACATTAAATACCTACTAAACATAAGTGATTAAGAGTTTGTGTAGTTTAATTTTTTTATTAGAGCCAAAAATGATAAATATAAAAGGTCATGTGTAAGTCAATTTGAGATATTGTGGTAAAATAATCATGCATAATATGAAAGCAGAAAATTTTTTTCGAAAAAATAAGTAGGCTCTACGTAGTCAATCTTTTATTTTAAAAAGGATCTAAAATACGTACAAAATAATTTAGGGGCAACGTTTTACTACAGAAATAATATGCTTCTTAAAACTAATTTTTGTAACTATTCACCTAACCTATTCAGGAAACTTTACAGAATAACTTTTTCTGGAGGAAAAATCTTAGTTTTAAATTTGTTTAAATAATTCTTCTTAGCTAGAAACCACCATAATTTATGTTCTTATTTATTTTATTTTTTATTTTTTTGGCTCAAATGGCTCAAATGAAGTTCATAGTGTTATTCTATGTATCAAACATCCGAAGATAGTCTACGCCTTTTGCAGGTCAGTTATTGAAAAATTGCAGTTGTTACATGTTACAAATCAGTAGGCCTACTTCAGATTATCATATTTGGTCAATATTTTTAAAAATTTTAATCAAAATATTAACAATAAGGGTTTGTTAGTCAATTAAATAAAAATTTCATCCACCTGATCATGCGAAATTCCTTGTTTTAGTAATTATTTTATTAGCAGGAATACTAGATAGCGCTCATTACTGATGGTGATGGAGCAAGCTGTGAAATGAAATGAAATGAAATTAAGGTGCGTAAGGTGAAAGAAACTTTGCAGGTGTGTTGGGAGCAATTCGCAATTTATTATTGAGCATGGCCGTCATTAACCTCGCAGGTAGGTATCGATTGTTGCGAAGTGAAGAGATGAAGGCATGTAATTTGCGTCTTAACGACTCCAGTAAAATCGATTACATGCTACACTGTTGGGATACTCGTTAGAGTAATAGAATATGGATTGAGTGAGTCTTACAAAGCTTTGTGTGAGCCATGAATATTGCTGCAGATATTCATTGCGCAACGGGTAGACAGATATTTTATCTGCCCTTAGAAACCTGGGTATCTAAAAACAATTTAATATATTACTGTAACAATACAACATCCAATATTATACTGTACACATACACAAACATATTGAGGAATTTTTTAATTAATTTCCTTTAAAAATTCCTTAACAGTTTTTATAAATTCTTTCTTCGTCGTTTGTGTATGTTATGTATTTTGCTTAATTTGTGAGTCATGAACTCGCATTCGGGAAGTCGAGGGCTCAAACCCCGTCCCAGGCAATTTGACTTCGGTTTTCCAGTTGCAAAGTAAAAATTTCGAATTGGGTATCTACTTACCTTGATTCATCATAATATTTCATCTTATATCACAGTAACAAAAAATTGTCACTTTAAATTTATAAAGGCCATAACACATCAACAATAGAAAGAAATGCATATCATCAGATGCAAAGCTCACTGGTATAATCACAGAATGTAGAATTGAAACTTGTATAAATAAAGCATAGATTTAAGGAGAGTTGTCATTTACAAGTTTGGTCAATTGCGGTAGACCAATTGATAAAACACAAATGTAGAGGAAAAGAAGAGGGCAAGAAGGAAATATAATGTAAAAGAAAGAAACCAATATTTTATGGAATCTATTTTCAACTATTACCTCCACATCGTAAATTCTGTTTCTTTTCTATTTGCTTTTTGGTTAAGTTTTTTTCGGATTAAATCATAATTACTAGCCCTGAGAAATCAATAAACCTATTCGAAACAGCAGTAAGATTACATGGTAAAATCTAACCTCAAATTCTAAAAACTTGCTATGACTAAAATTCCTTTTATGGTAAATATGTAGACAATGTCTTTAACATATAATTTAACCAGAGTTATTTTTTTTATTACGAAATCTTTGCCACATGGATTTCAGAATTGCTTACTAGTCCAAGTACACTTACAGAAAACACATCTGATACTAAGAGTAATTGTTAATAACTTTTTAGTATAGAAAACAGTTTACTAACCATAGACTATCAGTAACATAGGTCAGGAGGTCATGAATATATTACTGGAAGGAATCACTTTAATCTATTAACCGAATCTAAAGAAATTTAACCGCTGGATAACTAACCCCTGTTCGAGTTTATGCCCATGACTATTCTATTTATTTTATTAGCAATCATCCTGAATTAGCTGTGTTAAACAATAAACAGTCTAAGTGTAAAATCAGATTTTTTTAAATAATTACTTCCTCAATTCATTTCTTACTTTTGCTATTAATATAATATTTTCTATATTAGACTACATTTTAAAATATAGATTTAATTCATTTCAGTTTCTTCCCACAATTTACCTTAAAATGTTACACATTGTTGTGAGAATTATTAACTCGCACATTTCCTTTATTGTAATTATAACACAACCCATTCTGTATTTACCGTAATATTTTTCTACATTTGTAATTCCATTGTCAGTATTATTGTAAATATTTTAGTGTGATTTAGTGTTGTTGAACTGAAGCGCCTCCGAACACAAGCTTAAGAATATAATTATAATAATAATAATAATAACGATATTAACAAAGTAGCAATAATAATATAACACATTATTATTGATATTATTATTATTATTATTATTATTATTATTATTATTATTATTATTATTATTATTATTATTATTATTATTATTATTTTGGGGTCATGAACTCGCAACTGAAATTAGCTAATATTCTAATGAAACAGAGAACTAATAATATTAGCTAATATTAATATGTATTTGCTAATATTATGAACGTAAAAGTTCAATAAAATAGGGCCCTGGTATCTTAATAACGTTCGTTTATATACTCGATTTTATGAATTAAAGCCATAAATGTCGTTCTAGTCATTATGGACATGTTTCATAGCTGTAGATCAACGTAATTTCCTGTAAAACCTGGAGGCCGACACTTGCTATCTCTTAAACTTGCAGGATCAAGTGTTGATTCTTCTGTCTGACATATCGTGCAGTCTGGATTGCCCTGGAGAAATTCCACATCCTCTAACATTAAACATACTTCTTCTATGAATGGAGCTTTTTTTTAATAATATAACTTTATGAGTGCCGACCCATAATATCGGCGGATTTTTTTTATTATTTGAAGACGTTGAGTTGCGTGTCGGACGACTCAGGTGTTTATCCTATAAAAACCAAAATGCTGGCGTGCTACATTATTCTACATTATAATGGCAGATTAACTGTCAAATTACCGAATGCCAATAAAATCTCTTGCACCTAGACCTATGCACATGCTTGTAATTTTGTTTGCAGAAGGCCTGCATCCTTGCGTTTATATATGTAAACTATAAAATGAGATTTTGAGTTTTTCTCTATTAAATAACTTTTTTGTGGTTATAATGATTTGTTTTATTTAAGAATAATTATGACCTTAATAATTATGGTTAATTTATATGTAAGTTTTATATATATATATATAATGGATAAGTTTTATATGCCTCTAACATAGTTATAGGTTTAAGACATTCTCTTCTGCTTATTGACATTAGAACTAATCTACTGTATGCAATCCTACTAATGTGACTGAAGTGAAATTATTTATTCACTGTACTGTAAGGTTGGATAATTATATAGGCCTATAGTTCATGGTAATTAAGCATTATAATTCTGTAATAGCGTTTCAATAGAGGAAGTTATAGTATTGATTTTCCTTTTCGTCCCTTGGGAGATTTCATTAACGAAGACAAATTTAGAAAAGCCATTTTTTCTTTAGAGGGCATAGTGGCAATTCGTAGACCCATCAACTCGAATGCCCTCTAGGGGAAAACTAAGGTATATCTAGGACGAGAAAGTATAAGGGATGTTCGACTCTAATTTCGGCTTGGAATTCTTGAATGTGCCGTGAATCTAAGACACGGGTCCATGGTCCCTCTAGGACGACTTCGTGTCCAGCAATTTTAAGTTTTGAATATACAACGGTTTTGAATCCTCGGATTCAGAGTCGTACACATTACCTCTGCACTACAGAGGTTGAAAAGTAATAATATATGGAAATATAAAAGAAAGGTACAGTTAATTTAACTGAAACAAGAAAGGTCTGAAGAGGTCGAAAATTATGTAGGACTACATAGTATATAAATGAGTGGGTATTAGTAAAAGCTAAAGTATTAGTTAAGACCAAGTGGTCCATACGAATAAAATTATAAGAATTCTCATGCCAGTTTTTCAGAGTAAATTGTTTTAATCTGAGGATTATTTAAATTTCGCCCTTGCCCGTGCCTTTCTTGCCTGTGTGTTATTCACGATGAACAAACGACAACTAAACACCCATTTGAAAACACTGTTTGAGACCTAAGTATGTTTTAACATGGAAGTGATTCTTCTCAGAGCTCTTAGTTGTCAGAGTATCCCCTTCAAAGTAACCCTAGTAGAGGGAGAAGTAATATGGGCGTAAAATGGCTGATGATTTTGGTCAGGGACACACACAGGCAATGGACTTTCCGAACGTGTTGCAAATCAAAGGCTCAAGATCAACTGCTATATTTCCTTTCCTAAAGAAGGCATGTTAAGGTGTTCTGACTTTGAAAAAATTAATTTTGTCCAATAGCAGGCACTCTAGCCGCTCGTCTGTTACGAGCGCATTGTTAGAAATGCTGGGAGCTACTTTTCTCTTTGAATTAAGAGTCACAAACTATCCAAGAGCACCATTAAATTTAGAAGTTCTCCCGTGTTGCTGCTTGCTTTTATGGACACGATGGACTGCGATGTGCTACCGTGAAACTTTTATTCACAATTTAATTAACAGGCATTGCACATTTTTCCAATTTACCCCGCTTTCCCCTATAGTGACTTGCGGCTATGGGATCCCTAAAAGCTTCCGAAAAATCAATTCGCAGATTACTGACATGTGTGCTGACGTAGTTTCTCAGTGCGTGCTGTCTGCTTTCTCTTCAACAATTTGATTCATGAATATTTTTATTTTCTACCATCTGGCGATACTTTCCATTCTGCTAACAAGACGGACTATATTCTCAGATGTTTATGTTCGTATCAAACCAAAGCATTACTCGAGTTTAGCCAGAAGGTTTACATTATGCGGTTTCAAAAAACTTAACAATATTGATTTTTTCTTATATAAAACATAAAATACCATCTTTCTACAACCGAGAGCAGTAGTCTTTTTCTAGGTTACCGGTTTCGGTAGAGAAACGTTGAATTATAATTGAAATTATAATTATAATTGTTGATAATTATCAACAGTAATACTGAAAAAGCTAATAATTTTCAAACAGTCTCATTGAGCTCAGTGAATGTTTCTTGCTATGATAATAAATTATTTCGATCGTCTAAATGCGATGATTTTGAAAATGCCACAGAAATTTTCTTTAAGGTTATACGAGATTATAATGAAATTGTCAGGTTAGGATTCATATCGGCTCGATATTGCAAGATGGATTTGAGAAATTATGCACTTATCCAATGAAAATTTTAAAAGTTTGTTTTAAAGAAATAAATGCAGTGCAAGTAGGCCTAAATATTATATTTTGTATTAAAAGTATTTTTTTTCTGAAATCATATTCTTATTATTAAGAAAAAGTTTTATTTGCTTTAGTTTGCATGTATGAAAGGTAAATTTAAATTGTTGTTAGAGATCTGAAACGAATTCAGCTTATGTATTTGAAGGTCTGTACGTTTCTTGGACGTTTTCAGGGAAATCTGTCGAAAATCTTAATTTTAAATTTGCATCATATATTTATTATTGTAGTACAGTTCTAACTATGCTTATATATACTTATGTATTTATTTATTCCTTATTTTTATTATAGAGCTCCTTTATAGCAAGGTGCTATTGATATTGGGCATAGGAAAGATGGACCAATCAAATCCTTGTGACTCCGCGCTAGAGCACAAGGCCTATTGAAGGAGGTTTCATTTACCAGGCCTTTAGTTAATAATTTTCCTACAGAGAACAGAGTAACAATGAAAGTTGTACACTGCTATGAGTAGGCTATTAGGTCGTAAAAATTTCATTTTAAGAACCCAAAATAGGCTTCCATTACCTCATTCAGGCTGTATATAACCTGAACAATGGAGGAAAACAGTAGGCTATGCATAATATAAACAAATATATAATATTGACAAATAATGATATTAACAATAGGCCTACAATTTACGAAGTTAGTTTTACATACATAGGTAATATTAAGGGGGACCTCGGAACTTTAAATAATAATCCTTTATAAAATAAAAAGGGATATTCAGTCTTAAAGATGTGGAGTTGTTGCATTGTTTATTTCGCATTTATACCAAGTAGCTAATTGACTCAATAACTTAAAAATTACAGAAAGTAAACAATTTTAGTCCCAGTTACCACTCATACCAGTCGGCCTTAAGAGCTGACGTAGATGCCACATCTAACCTTCTGGCGTGTAAAAAGGAGACCGTAGTTATTGTAATATATTTTATCGTTAAATTTATTTACTATTTTTGTTTTAATTATATTATTTATTATTATTATTATTATTATTATTATTATTATTGTTATTATTATTATTACAAAATACAAATTATTACAGAATTATTACAAATACAAATATAAATAATATAAACACAATTAGTATAATTTCAAAAGAATATTATTTGCCCCGCATGAGCATAGCTCGTGTTCGGGGTCAGTTCAGTCATACTAAAATTATATTTTGAACATTATATAAAAAAACATACATAGACTATTATAGTTTTAGGCAAAAAATAAGAATAAAAATTTAACATAAAAGGCTATCTTTACTATCTAATTAATGCAATGTTTTCAAATATTTGTATCTAACGCCAATACAAGATAAATATTCATGGTTGATCCTTTTTAAACCAAAGGTCAGATTAATAGTAGAATTGAAGGATAGTAATTTGGTATATATTTACTTTGTTAGAGGCGTTGAGGTGTAATCATCAACAAGTGGGAGTGGCGAGGAAATAAGGAGGATAGAGATTCGTCGTGTAGATTCAGGAATCACGAACTTTTGATGTTGTTTGGAGTTAACTGGTGGCACTTGGGTGGTCACCGTCTCTACTTGTAGAGGGCAGCAATGGTACTACACCTCTTGTAAAAGACTCCTTGATGATGCTACTGAATCTTTTCTTGTAATTATTTAAATATAAGGATCTGTTTTGTCTGCTGTAAAGGAAATTCTCTTGTTGTAACGCTCATCAATGTGGTAAAAGGTTGGGGATATGTAAAACTGACCAAACCCAATTTTTTTATTTACTTATTCTACATGCTTGCATACATTTACTTCCATGTGGGTTAATAAAAGAAAAAAATACATGGAGCTTGAGATTTCTTAAAAATACGAAATACAAGCTCTGCTAACATCCATAGGGTTAGCCTAGGATGGCTGCGTTCGAGAGTATCACCTTGAGAGGAACGATTACAAATTAGCTATGCTTTACCTTCATGTTCAATTTCTAATGATGCATATTACGACATTAGAAATAATAAACTTTAACATATATTATGTTTAAAGTTTAACATATATTATGTTTAAAGTTTCATTTAAACCACCTAAGGAAGAAACCTATATGCATCAGGTTTCCTGCTTATGACACCGACGATATTAGAACGATATACGATATACGATGCCCATTCTCCGCAACGCCTACACTTATTTATTATTGTAAGTTTATTTTTCAAGTGTTGTATGTTTTTAAACAATAATTTGTTGATCGAAATATGGAAAGAGGTTGTTTTTAAAATTAGCTTTAGACTTTATTTATTTGCGTTGATTATTCTGAGAAAAAGTTATATTCCCAACTAGGCCTACCCATCATAAGTTACAGTTAATATTTCCAAACTGCTTAATTTCTTAGTAAGTCTTTAACGGAACAGTTGCGAACAGCTCTAAAAAGATACTAGACCTAATGTAGTTAGCAATCCTATTACGAATAAAAATCCAAATTACTCTTAAACAGTAAAAGAACGTGATTAGCAATCTTTTTCCCGTTTAGTAAAGATCTTTCATATTAAGTTATTACATTATTTGGAACACTGAATCTTCCAGAAACAATCGTCATTATAAACAACCATTTTTACCTCCCTTAAATTTGCTTTGTTTTCGTAGTATCTTATAACCTTATCACTGTTACTGATGTATACATTTGTAACCACAAAAACTGCATAAAAGCAGAATTATTAGCTCAATACAATAACGGATTACTGTATTTTAAAATGTGAGGATTTTTGTTCGTGTATTATTGTTTTTAAGCTTTGAAACCAGCTATTCCACTGAAACTTTTCGTTTTGATTTCAAAATTATAAACCACTAATGATTTTAATTGATGATTGCTTATATTGGTACGTAAATTCAGCTCTCTAAAGGGTACGCACTTTCCTTTAACATAATTATCGTATCCCTATAAACTTAAGGACTTACTTTGAGATTTATGTTCATAACCCAACTATAGGTACTTGGAAAATTTTATTTAATTTTCTAAAATAAAATTAGACAATAATTATTGTGTTTTTACACTATGTAACTTATTACTGGGTATTATTATTTATTATTATTTATTTATTGTAAGAAAACCCCAACGAGCAAAGCTCACCTTAAGGGGCTATATACAACATGACATGCATTGTGGTACATAAATTTTCAATTACAAATAACTTATAAATATGCAAGAGGTGCATTATATACAAGAGGTACAGAAGGTACAGAATATAGGAACATAAAACAATATGACTTGATTTTAAGAGTGAAGTGAAATGATAGATGATGAAGGGAAACATAGTTACATAGTCTAATAGTGATCAATATACAGTATCTATTTATTACTATATCAAAGAACTTAATTAATCTTAGATTTTAAAAAAGAGTTTTATTTGTGATTTAAATTTGTTATAATTTAATATATTCTTTTATTACAACATCAGAATTAATTAATTCCAGCTAGGCCTCCTGTAATAAGATAATATAATATGAATTCCTTTCTACATCCGCTTCTTGTTCCTCCTGCTAAAATAAGACCCTTCTGAACAAGTCTCTTTAGGGACCTTTGATAGCCTATATAGCCTACCACAACTTATTCCTATAACCATTTGTCCAGCATTATCAGTCGTGGGACGAGCTACCTATAACCGAATAATAGGATGTTCCTTCTAAAGCACAATCAAAGACCTCTGGTAATAGGAGCTAAGACTGAACTACTACTACTAAGGCCATTCGATGCTTAGTCAGTCCTTCGCAGAGTCCTGGATTCACACAAACATTCCCACGCGGATTTGGTATCAGCAACCAGCTCAAGTGCTGACCGTGGGGCAGAGAGCCGTCTGTTTTCCATTAAAAACTATGGATTAGGAAAAGAAAGATGTATTGGAGATAATTCAGTTATCTTGAAAATTACCCAACCTTCTCTCATCATCCATGCGCTACGGCGTGGTTCTTGATATCTACAAATATCTAATTACAAATTTTAAACTAAATTTGAAGAACCAAAAATTAAAAGTACTAACTTTCACAGGAGAATACAATACTCTGATATGTGTTATGTGATAGATAATTTTGAGAGATTTCAAACTAACTGCATTGTTCATGGACGTAGGCTACTACTAGAAATATGAATTACGAGGGCCATTTCAAAAGTTCTGCACACTGTAAGATAAAATTAAGGAAAATAATTTATTTTACAAAATATTTTTACAGGCCTTCAATATAATCTTCATTCTTGCTTATGACAGCTTCCCAACGTTTTGGAAAATTCTGTATTCCGGATAGGGCACCTTCATTGTTGAGTTGTCTGATTACTCAGGTCACCTCACTGGAAGCTTCATCAATTGTAACAAAACATTTTCCACGGAGTGGTTCCTTCAATTTGGGAAACAAATCAAGTCTGGTGGGCTCAAATCAGGACTGTATGATGGGTGGGGAAGTCTTTCCCATCCATAGGCTTGGAAAATGTTTTGTTACAGTTGATGAAGCTTCCAGTGAGGTGACCTGAGTAATCAGACAGCCTAAGCTTGCAAAATCATTAAATTAGCATGTATTTAAAACAAATGCAAATCTTTTGAAATATCTCTCAAATAATTTTTGATACTCACACCTTCTACAATGTGGTTGATATTCCCAGTTTGAATGGGTTTACAGTATAGAAAGTTACAAATTTTAACATGTTTGTATATTGTTATCTGACGTGCCCTAAAACTTATTCTTGAGTTTCGCTCAACACAGGATCTACAAAACGAGATATCTGCAGCTACAAAGATCCTAGGCATATAGCCATACTCATATGGTATGAATTTTTAAGGCTATCACAAATCCTCGCATAATTCTAGCCCTCTTTCCTACTTTGAGGAAGGATAATCTTTTGAAGCTGGTTTGCCCGTTTGCTGGTTTCTGATAAAGTGAGAGGTAATTTATGGATATTATTTGGAGGGACTCTAAAATCTAAAATCTAAGTCCTTTTAAACTAACCAGACTTGTTAATAAACTCAATTTTGTCCAGTGAGGGAGTAGTAGATTTTATAATTTTGTGACTGTGTGATTTTGTGATTTGAAATGAATAAGCCAGTCTATTGAATGCATAAGGCTTAGATGACACAATTTGCTGGTTTGGCTTCAGATTAGGCTTTTATTCATATTGAAACTTACGTGTTAATATAAAGACTACATCATAAATTATTGTAAATGTTATTGGCAACATTCCCTGGACAACCTAGACTATATTGAGGTCTTAAGGTGGACAAACATACATAAAATTAACCAGACTTGTCAATGGCAAAATTCACATTGGTCAAGAAAATTCAAGTGAATTAGATTTTTTTTTTCGGGAAATAATTATTGTGTCTTGAAATTGAACAGAGGGTTCATGAAGGCAGACGGGAGACTGGGAACGTGAGAAGAGTGCAGCTTGGGACGCGGAACCCCCTCATTAAGCATGTAAATAGCTATTAACAAGGTGAGGCACACGATCCCGTAAACCACGCAGTCTCCTCCTCATCTAGCATGCAGTTCCCCACTTTAATTATCTCCTTTATTTTGTCCATCCAACAGCAAACGCTTGTCGCTTCACACGTACCTTGATAAACTACACGACAAGCTAGCTAACAAACTAACAAACCCCCCTCACTTTGTTTCTTTATTCCAATTTAGTTTCCAGGTACTGACTGCAGTTACTCTTTGGATTTTTTTGGAATTGAGTAGGAACAGAATTTAAAGAAAAAAAGAAGGGATAGGGTTGAACATCGATGGCCGACGTTTTCAAAACATCGAGGTTTTCATGTCGATGATCGATGTTTTCTACATCGATGGAAAACAGCCGATCTTTTTGCTACATCGATGTTTCTCCTCGACATCGAAGTTTTTAAATATTTACAGTACTAAAATAAGAATAATAGGCCCACTTTGGTTCTAAGATATAATTTTATTTACAGTAGCCTAATTTCCCAAAACATCGATTTTTTGCATCGATAGTTTTCATGGTAATATTTCAGTTTATTTATGATTTTTGTCTAATTTTCTGAAACCATTTTTTTTCCCGTCAGAATACATTGATGTTTTCACATCGATATTATCGTCATATCGATGGTTACAGCCGATTTTAACATCGATGGTGAACATCCCTAATCGGGGCCTTTCCCGATTTAACCAAAGATTATTATATTGATGTATCACTTTCATAAACAAGTTTTATAATTTTTAATTTTGTATAGGGCATATTTCTTTATTAAATTTATAATTTCCCCTAATTTTATATAAATAAGGAATTTTCTACAGGCCTACAGGAGAACTGTAAATGTAAAATATGCAAACGTATAGTATAAATGAAGTATAATACTTTAAAAATATAATATGTTTAAAATATAAGACGTTCATATTGTGTTTTAATTGTATTTTGTATATTCTGTATTTAAATGGTAATTTGTTAAAATTTCAATGAATTAACTGATTATAAAAATCTTAATAGTTATTCGTAATTTACTTTATTTTGTCATAAAAAAATACTTCACTGTGTAATGCAATTAAAACTAACAATTTATGAACTAAGAGTCGAAAGTTAGTGACTTAGTCGTAACTAGTCCTACAATATTTAAAATAAATAGGTCTAATTATAATTATTACAAGCTTAATATTATTGCCATTATCATCAACGTGATATTTTCTTACACTTAAGAATATAAGGTTGATGGACAGGATTTATCGTTCTTTTATGCTCCAGTCCTGGATGTCTAGACAATAGAAACACATCAGATATTTTTATGATTAAACTGAGGGATTGATATAGTAGAGGCCCGTATAAGGACAATGTTCATAACAAGTGATCATTACTCCGTCTGCCGGTTTAATTAGTTGCCAGATACCGCAAATGGATGTTAATCTAACAATCAATCAATCTTGTTATTACAACACTCCCGAGCACAGCGTAGGAGGCTAGCCAGCTAACAAACTTTACACGGGGGATAGTTCCTTAATAAATAAACTGGACATGAAGAGATTGTTACGAGTTCGAGTCCTCTACAAGCTAGTAATGGCTCTAGGGATCGTAAAAACAATGTGGAATAACTTTTTATTCCTTTTCGAAACGCAGTAAAAATTAAGAGAAATTAGTTAATTAAAGTATGGCTCCTTGCATTCAGTTGTCCTGCTTTTATTCCTCTGGTGTTATGTTGTTCTGGAAACCGTAAATAACATTTCTACGATAGCGTTTTTCATTCATTTTCCGTTCTTACTGTCATGGTGGAAACAGGAATTTCCTTGCACCCAGTGCCGATTTTGCTTCATTTGCAGGACATGTTTGTATCATTTACATCAAAGTCACTTAACGCTAAATCATGTTTTCTAGTTGAATTTTACAAATTTCAAGAATACTCATGCGGCTTCCTTTTGTTAGGAGGAAAAGTTTGCCAACAACTCAACCCGTGTTCTTTATTTTTACCGCACCAATCAGCTAGTTACCTCAGCCAATCAAAATCTAAGCATGTCCTGTGATGGCTATGACAGCTACTCGTCTACTCCGCATGGAGCGAAACGCGGGGTCTCAAGTATACAATAACACGTGTGAATTGATTAAAACGAGGGAAGAACTAAGGTTAGTGATAGCAATAAGAGAATATTGCAAAGTTGCTTTTGTTTTGGAAAGCGAAAATCAAGACCGACTTGGTCAGATCAATTAACATAAAGAAACACTGACTACTGTAATTGGTTTATTCCTTTGAAGCCACCTGGGTAAGTAATGAAAAACTCTGCTGTAACTATGATGCGACTACTTGCGTCTGCATGTAAGTAATCGATCACCACCAAAATAAAAATACACTAGTATTGGTATTTAACATATTTATAGCTTACAAATTTAGAAAATCTGTTGTGATGAATTATTTTCAGTTTTTTTTTTTTGGCTAAATTACTATTGTAGTAAAAAAACATGTAGGCCTATCGGTATGTGAAGTGTATGACTGACTTCGTCTCGTTTTTTCTAACCTTTCCTCGATTCTGTTAAATACACTTCCCATCTTATATCGCATTATAACGTACTATTGAAGCATATTTTGTACTTTCCGCAACCCTTATCTGGTGATGTATATACATTGAAAAATACAAACTTTTCTTAAATTTACTAGTTACAGAATTATTACTTGCTCCTTATAATAGGCTTACATAATTTACTCGTTAAAAACAATTTTTACTCTCGCAAAATGAATGGGTATATCATACTTATTTATGCAGGCATATAACCTGAGTGTGCTTGACAATGTTTTTGCTTCTTACAGCACTTTATTTGGCAACTTTATTTGGAAATATGCAGATACAAAACACTTCATAGTAACATTAATCTATGAGGCGTTCACACATTTTAAAACTGAATTTACAACAATGCAAATCCTAGTAGGCTAAAAATGCACAATTTTAAATTGTAAACAAATATTTCATTTGCAACATTTATTAATGAAGAGGTTACCTTACACATTGTATTTGAATGCAGATAAAGTATTGGAGGGAAGACTTAGTAGAAAAAAACATATTAAAGCTAAATAAATTAGTAGAATATAATAAAATCTGTCCCGATTAATACATCCTTCCTAAACAGGCTAGGAAAATTCTTATTAGAGAATGAAAAATGAGAATCAAGGAAAGAGAATTAAAAGTCATAGAAGTCAGAAAACGGCACGGTTGGTCCATAACTATTTGCTATATTTTAAAAAATACTAAAAATAAATCAATTAAAATTAAAATATCAAGAATTTTTTTGTATTATAGACTTTGTTTGAATTAAATTTTGTGTTATATATTTGTATGGTTATTAACATGGATTGGCTTTGTTTATGGACATGGTAAGCTGTCCCTCTAAAAAAAATGTAACAGGAGGACATCTCTGTTGCATTTATTTTTTATGAAAATAAACGATGATGGAGATGAAAATAATAATAATGTAATATCCATTCAAGATAATAACTTAGATCAATTCTTAATCTTTAGTAATAGTAATGAGAAGAAGAAGAAAATTATTATAAATCTTATAAATGAAGCTGCTTGCTTATTTGCAAGTTGCATAGTAGTAATAACAACACTGCCAATATTATTGTAAAAATCCCCATACGAGGATGAACAACGCCATTAAACTTCATCTTGCTGTTACTTAAAGAGTTATTGTTCTGTCTCACTCAGAGTGAATGCTATGATCCATCCATCCTTGTGCTATAATAATAATTACTTGGGAAGATCAACTTCTGCCTGTGATGGCCTCCTCTTTATTTCTTTCTTTCATTCGTCCTTCAAAATCTTGGAACTGACAGATATTTATTTACTCAACCAAAGACGAGAAGAAGAACTACTCACACTCCCTCCCCGAATCTCATTCTCTTCTCTCTCGCTCTCTCTCTCTCTCTCTCTCTCTCTCTCTCTTCTCTCTCTCTTTCTCACTCTCTGTCTCGCATTCTCCTTCTCGTTTTGTGCTATTTGTTTCTTTATTTTGCTTCCTCGTTGTTTTCCTCCTTAATGACTTTGGGCATTTGATGGGACTTTGAGATTAACATAACCCTATGTGCATGAAGGGTCCAAGTTGATAGGCTATGCATTATGAAATAAGTTTCATTTAGCTCATTCCTATTTTCGTTGAAGAGTCATTTTTCATTTCATATTTTCAGTCAATCCTCGTACTTGTAGAATAATACATGATTTTGAAATAAAAGGACGCCGAGCGTCTAATATTATAGTCCACTCATTAACCTTCTGGTCATGTGCAGGAATCAAATTTATTTTTAAAACTTCGAATTCGGTTGACATTCAGACTCAATTCAACAAAATCCTATTTATTTTTCCGTAAGACAAATCTGTACATTTGTATTGGAAATTTCAATATCTTAAAAATTCCACTATCAAATAAAACAATTACATACTAAAAATTGTTTAAGTCTAACCTTAAATACGTGGCTTGATGTCAAATCTTTGTTCATTTGAGGCAATTTATTGAACATTTTTAAGTCTAAAATATTCGGTTATTTGCGGATGTGACCGTATACGGACATAACTTTTGACTTGCTGGCAGTAAAAATAAAATTTTGTGATTTGGAAAAACTTACACAAATGAAAAACATTCATATTGTAGTTAAAATATTAAAGTTCGACCTTACAAAGTAAGGCATTAAATTATTAATAATAAAAGAAATAAGAAATTAAAATATGTGTAACGAGTGTGACAGCATTTTTGTAACGGGTATGACATAACATTTATTACAGACTTGGGACTATAAAGGAAAAATATATTTTATTGTTAAAACATTAACACAGAAAATGTACGAAGGCATTTAACATGAGTATTTTATTGTCACATTGTTTGAAGTTGACAGCTTTACAGATTTTTAAATTTTCAACCTCTTTGTATACATTTTTTAAGGATTGACCTTTTTACGAAACATTTATAATTCCCATGGCAATGGGTGAATAGACAAAACGTTGTAATAGAAAAAGAATACCGGTACTTTATAAAGTTTGTACTGATGTATAGACTATTATTAAATATTCTTGCTGACGAAGTTTTGCAAAAATAAAAATACAATTGTTTCTCTTTAAAAAAAAACCATGAATCGTTATAATAAACTGCGTATTTAAGATAGAAAATTTCATTTTTATATTCTCTACCCTTACCTTAGGCACCTTTAATAGATTAAGTATTTATTGTGTTACATCCTGAAATTTAATGGATTTTAGTTAACTTTTAAAGCTATTTATGTTTGAAAACCGACTGATTTGTTTTATTTTTTATTTTTTACTTTTATTTTTTGTTTATTTTTTATTTAAAATCCCTTGGCCATCCAATCTGATTGTTGACTTTTCCGTGGTTTTTCAGCTTTCAAAAGAAAATACAAAGTTGTGATTAATTTTCCATCTATGTTGAATTTCCCCGAGAGGGCCCTTCGTCGAACTGGTCCCTAAGAGGAGGTCCCAACATTTCCTGTCTAGTGTTGATTCAGAGTATGGTCCCTTTCATACAGACGTTGATCAGTAAACCATTCGTAAGGGGAGGTGAAGCCGATTATGAAAACATTGAAAAATGATCGCCGATCTTAGTAAAAAAAAAAAAAAAAAAAAAAAAAAAAAAAAAATCTGATGTGAAACATAACTTCTCTGCCCAAATAAAGGTTTTGCCTCTTAGTGTGATACGAGTATGCCATTCTGTTCCTGCAAATTGGTTGTAAAAATGAAGAAATTTTCTTTACCACATTCCCAAAGGATACACAACCCAAATAAAATCAGATGTGGGCAATACGGCTTTCTCACTTCACATTCTGATAATAGGAGAGCGTACTGCAAAGAGCGCTTATTCAGTTGTTTCAACCTGATGCAAAGCTTTAGACCTATTCACCAGTCAAGACTGTGTTCCTGCAAATAGTGAGTGGTTTAAAACTACCCTTATAATATTAAATATTAAACTATTTTACCATGATGTAGGAAGAAGTAATGTAGGAAGACCCTTAGAAACTATAAACAATCAGTTGCGTGTATAATCGGAGAGGATCAGAAGGACCAATCCATGCAGATTATTATAATGATCGGGATGATATGATTGTGATGCTGCTGATCATTATGAAAACCATGAAGCTTATTATAATCTTCCAATAAATATACAGACCCCTATACTTTTCCTGTCTGCTTTACAACATGACATAACAGAACAAAGCACAATAACTTAATAACTTTATTCACAACACGACACAACTAACAACTTACTTTAAGTCACCAAAAAATACCAATGCAATTTCTTAAAGCAATGGAATGAAATGTAAAGAGCTCTATTACAGAACAATGGGATCTTAAATCGCGTCTATTTGACTTATTTGACTAAGTCTATCCTTAATAATTCAACACTTGACATCCTGCACTTTTATTTCCATAACTTTAGTGACAATTCAGTGACATAAAATACTTAGGCCTCTACGTAATGATTATAAAAATAATAATTTATGTTGTTTTCCTAAAGCACCGATATCTTTGTCAAGTACATAGGGGTAGGGGTACTTTTATAGACTATAGCACAAAGGATAATTGAATTCAAACATTATTTAGAACAATAACAGTGACTTATTATTCGTGTACCATGTGTGATAATAATTCAGCCTACCATTTCCTATTAAAAAGAATAAAAATGATAAATTAAGTTTTCTAGACACTATATCACAGTACTTATGTGTAAATAAAGGCAAAATTTACTTGAGCCAAAACGTTTTCTAAGTGCAAGGTAAAAAATAAATAAAGGGAAAATTAATTAACCTACAGAGAACTTTAACTTTTTTATTTCATTTCTTCAAATTAAATAATCTAGAGCAAAATTCTTTATATCAGATTTTTTTTAGACAGTATTTACCTCCTTATACCCTCTGATATTAAAATAAACACACAACACACTGTGACACTGATATTTATGTGTAAAACATTAAAAGACCATTCAAATATATGCACAGCTTAAAAATTAATCACAAATTACACACAGGTCTATGCTGTAAAAACACTAAAACGTGTGTATAAAATTAATTTCCCTATTATTGGGAGTCTTTGCACCGTATATATGAATGCGAGTGTCATGGCGGAGGAATGCGAGTGTCATGGCGGAGGAATGCGAGTGTCATGGCGGATAGTGAATAGTTGGCTATTACATCGCTCCTGACAATATTTAAAAAGTAGGTGTTCAAAAGCGTTGAGATCAAGTGTAGAAGTGCTGTGTGATTGCCTAAGTGATACCACGTATACTGAACAATAATTTCTCACCATGCCACCAAAGAAGAGCGAGAAAATTGAAGAAATTCAAGAAACTGTGCAGCGCGTTGTTAAGGAAGCACTGCAGGACGCCAACTCGTTGCAGGTTCTCGTGCAGCTGGTAAAGCAAACTCTCATGGCGGACCTGCAAGCCACCATAGAAAAAAACAATACGGTGATAAAAGAACTGAAGTGCGCTCTCCAACAGAAAGATGAAAAAATCGTAGCATTGGAAAACCGCATCGATGATTTAGAGCAGTATCAACGGCGCCAATGCATACGCATATTTGGTGTGAAAGAGGAGGAAGTAGAAGACACCGATAAGATCGCAACTGAGGTGGCGCGCAAGATCGGTGTGCAGCTGGATGTCAACGACATCGACCGGAGCCACAGGGTGGGAAGACGCGACACTGAGAAGCCCCGGCCCATCATCGTAAAATTTGTGAGCTACAGAAAAAGGAGTGAGATGTACATGAATAAACGCAGACTTAAATCGAGTGGAATTACAATTAGAGATGACCTCACTAAGGCTAGACATGCTCTCCTGCGAGAATCCATTATCAGATTTGGGCTTCATAATGTCTGGACGATGGACGGGGTCGTTATTGTCAACCACGAGGGCACCAAAAGAAGACTGACAAGAATGACTGATCTAAACAACATGTGATGTCAGGCGATGACACTTAAGGTCTAGTTCTGTTCTATATTTATTCACGTTATCTTTAGTTTTTTTTTTTAGTTTATAATTTTCATTGGTTTATTTTCATTAACTTTTTAGAAAAATTCAAATCTGCTAATTACATCACATTACAATATTTAAATCATTATTTTAGTAAACGTAGTGTCGAGTATTTCAATATCGAATATTATTTTTAAACTTGTTTTTTTTTATTGAATTTTTAGTTTACAATATTGACGTAAATAATTTTAGAAATGTTTCCCCGACTGCCCCTCACTGTGATAATGAGTCCAGTAACCCTTTCTCTCTCTACCCCCTTGCACCTAACGGGACACAAAGCTCTGAAAAGGAAAGCAGTCATCGACTCTCACCCCTACCTCCTTCCACCGCCGATCTGTTGAAGTCGTCTTTCTCAGGTAGCTCCACCACCCTAAAGGTTGCTCACGTTAATGTTCAAAGTCTTATTGCCCATTTCCAAGAACTGCATAACATCGTCTCTTCTCTAAATCTTCACTGTATTCTGTTGTCTGAATCCTGGCTTAAACCGTCCCTCCCTTCTTCACTTGTTGAATTGCATTCTTATTCTCTCCTCCGTAATGACAGAATAGGGAAGGGGGGAGGTGGGGTCGCTGCTTACATAAGAAGTGACCTCCAGCCTAAAATTGTATCGCAGTCTGCCTCTCAATATTCAGCCCGTCCTGAATTCTTGTTTATTGAAATATCCGCTGGTACACAAAAATGTCTTATTTGCATAGTCTATAGACCACCCAGAATCGGTTACCTTTCAGATCTAGAAAATGCATTGATTGACTTAACCCCCTATTATGAGCACACACTCCTCCTAGGTGATATCAATACAGATCTTATTAAGGCTAACTCAACAGATGTATTGAAGCTAAATTCTATATTCCAATCCTGCAATATGACCATTCTGCCCCTTCAACCGACACACCACACTGGCACTGCAGACACTTTACTTGACTTAATAGTGATCTCACAAACACATAGGGTTATAACGCATGGACAACTACCTGTACCTGGAATTTCAGCACATGACCTAATTTACGTCGAATACTCGTTGCAGTGCCCGAAACGCGAATCCAAATTCATTACATACAGAGACATTAAAAATATAGACGAACTGCAACTGACTGAAGACGCCCTGCAACTGCCTTGGCACTCCATATGGAATCTGCGCACTGTTGACGAAAAAGTACAAGCTCTCAATGACCTGATAATACAGCTATATGACAAACACGCACCGTTACAGACTAAACGAGTAACCCGTCCCCCTGCACCATGGATGACTGAAGAAATACGTGAATATATGACAAGGAGAGACGCGGCATATCGTAAATATAAACACAATAAATGTGATGAAAACTGGCAACACTATAAACGTTTCAGAAATAAGACGACCCAAACGATACGTAATGCTAAAATACAACATGGACACAAACTTGTTGTGCCAACTATGACGACTTGTGACGTATGGAAAAACTTACGTACAATGGGACTATGTAAACAAAAAACTGACTGTTCTTTTGACAATTTATCTCTCAACGAACTGAACGAGCATTTTACGTCAGTGCCTATCAGAACCTTAGACAATGCAACTAAACGACAAGCTATTGCTGAACTGACAACCTTACCTACACCAGATCGTGAAAAATTCTATTTCTCTCACGTATCTCCCATGCAAGTAAAGAAAGCTCTTCAACGGGTAAAAACTAATTCACAGGGCATTGACAGAATAAGTATAAGAATGCTAAACAGAATCATAGATATCATCCTTCCGACCATAACTCACATATTTAACGCTTCACTTGTTACATCCACATTTCCTCAACAATGGAAACATGCACTCGTTCGACCTATTGCTAAAGTAAATCGGCCAAGCACTCCTACAGACTACAGACCTATTAGTATTTTACCTACTTTATCTAAAGCACTAGAACGTATTGTTCACAAACAACTTACTGACTATTTACATACTTACAACTTGCTCGATCCACTCCAGTCTGGCTTTAGGACTTATCACAGTACCTCTACTGCACTCCTTAAAATCGTTGAAGATACTCGTGAGGCCATGGACAGACGTGAGTTGACTGTATTATCCCTTCTTGACTTTTCCCGTGCATTTGACACAGTCGATACTGACATTCTTATTGCAAAGTTGAAATCTTTGTATCTGTCTGACGCTGCAATCACGTGGATGGAATCCTACCTTCGCGGCCGTCAGCAATGTGTTACTGATAACAAGCGCTCTTCATCGTGGCGATGTGTGAAGGCAGGCGTTCCCCAGGGGTCTGTATTAGGGCCTCTCTTATTCTCCGTATTCATAAATGATATATCTAGTCACATAAGACACTCCCAACACCACCTTTACGCAGATGACCTTCAGATCTATATTCACTCACCTCCCGATGCAATTAATGACTCAGTAACATTCCTTAACGAAGATCTACAATCAATCGGTAACTGGGCAAACAAATTTGGCTTACAACTTAACCCAAGCAAAACCCAAGTTATTGTATTAGGACAGCAAAGACTCGTGTCATCCATCAACAAGGCTACATTGCTACCAGTGACACTGAACAACACAATTATCCCTTACACAGAAACAGTAAAAAATCTAGGTATCTATCTCGACTCAAACATGAATTGGAATTCCCAAATCAAGCATATATGTAAAAAGGCATTCTCTATCATGCATGCTCTAAAACGACTGAAAAACTTCCTTCCTACTAGAATAAAGCAAACCCTCATACAGACCCTAGTGATGCCTTATTTCGACTACTGCGACATCTTGTATGGAGATCTGAGTGTTGAATTGTCACAGAAACTTCAGCGTGTTCATAATACTTGTGTTCGTTTTATCTTTAACATTCGTTTCCACGATCATGTCTCAAAATATTTCAAGCAACTGTCTTGGCTTCGTTTGCATAATAGACGTTTGGTCCACTCTCTGTGCTTATTATACCAAATTCTTAAGTTTTCCATACCTCTTTACTTGGCTCCCCGATTTACATTTCTATCCTCCTACCATAATCATGGTACACGCTCGCAGCACAACTCTCTGTTATCAATTCCTAGTCATCATACAACCTCATACTCTCATTCATTCACCATAGCCACAGCCCGTTCTTGGAATACCTTGTCACAAGATATTAGGGGTAGTCGGAGTGTACACTCTTTCAAATCTGCGCTTATTAAACAATTATTGCCCACTGAACAGAACTAGCTCTTTGTAGTCACTCCATCTTTCACTGTATATAACATTACTTAGTCTCCTTATAACGTATCTACAGCTAGACTTAAATTTCCATTATAACATAATTTTACATATTCCTTGTTTTACTTGTAACATTATTACTATTTTCTTTTATGACACTTACGCTCTCTATGAAGCCTGTGCTTTTTATGAAACCTATGCTTTTTACTTATTTAATTTATTATTATGATTAGCCTTAACTTTAGTCTTAGTATTAGTCATAAGTCTCTTATTCACTAATTTGCTATTTATGTAAACCTACATTGTATATATATTTTCTGAAACCTGGTTGAGTGGAAGAGAAGGCCTTATGGCCTTAACTCTGCCAGGCAAAATAAATCATTTACTACTACTACTACTATATATGATGGTAATGTCCAAATCTTCAGGATTGTGAAGTGTTCCTCTCTTGATTGTTTTCTGAAGTTCTTGCAGAATTAAATGCCCAGTGTGTTGCAGTGTTGTTTTGATATTGAATATGAATTTCGGCGCAAAATAGCTACGCCATCAACAGTTGACTATAGTCATTCGCCCAAGTTCCGACTCTACAACACAATATATATATATATATATATATATAAAGTCGTGGTTTCAGAAAACTAGGACAAACTCTTAAATAAACTGTCGATGTAAAAGAATCGATGTTTTGGGAATTTTCTGTCAATACGAATATCAGTGTCCGCTTCAGTATGTCAATTCATCGTTAATTTATCAAAATTAATGCAAAAAACACTGTAAATATTTTAAAACATCTATGTAGCAAAACCATAGGTTGTTTTCCATCGATGTAGAAAACATCGATCATGGACATGAAAACATCGGTCATCGATGCTCAACCCCAGTCCAAAAGTAAAAAGACGTAGGAATTCGTACTTTAAAAAAATATATATATTTTAATTTTTTAAATATTATACTACAAGTCTTCTCTGACAAGAAAATGTACTGTTGGTTTTAAGTTAAGTGTTCTTAATACACCATTATGACCACCTTCATCACGTCTTCAATGAAGCAGGTATTTTTGTAGGGGATAGCAAGAGTGTTCTAAGTGACATAGTGTAATGTATGCACGGTAATTTGATTAACACCTCTTCCCTACCTGATGTTTTAACGCCCTCAGCTGTTATCTCGGAGGATGGCAGTCAAGGCAAACTTCCGAGGGCGAGCATTAGCTTGCAGGCAGTTCTAATAGGTCAGGTTCCCTCTATACTTGCTCATCAGCTTGCCCTTCTAGAATACAAATTGGTAAATCCCACGAGCATCCGGATTCCAGGAGCATGGACTTGTCTTCCATTCCTTCCGTCATCTATTCTCACTATTCTCACTAGCTATCAATTTTTCTATTTGTATGCAAGAGGAGTCCATTTTGTATATTTCACAAGGTGAATCTATAAAAAATCAATACCCATTTGAACATTCTATCGAACTGATCATAATGTTGAGATTTAGCAATGAAATTTGCACATGCTGAATATATACTATCCCTTGAGATATAGAAGTATAACTCAAGAGTACAGGTCAGTGCGTTAGGCCAGAAACCTTACTTCTTATAGGCCTACATAGGGCCGGAATTTTATGAAAGATCATATTTTTAATAATGCATTAACTAGTGTTAATTTATTGCGCACAAGGCACGTAAGAAATAACAGAATATTGACATTAGCAAGCAATTAGTAGATTATTGAATGTGAAGTATACTTTTAGGATATGTATGCTACCGTATGTAAGATTTAGCGAATAGAAAATTATCATTATTTTATTGAACTGTTTATTGCATATTCTATTCTCGCAGTATTCACAGGAAATTTAACTAGTTGTTACGTCTTTTCATTGCTCATGGCTTTACCTATATGTTTTCTCTGTATTTGAGCAAGTATCCGAACCTGGAAGAAAATATGTTTTAAGCTTCTGCTCTGTGGCAAGTGATGCCTCCTGTAAACCAAGTTAAACGGTGTACCGCACAAAAAACCTGCAATGTTGTCTTAACTCGAGAGGAGAATGGAGCAACTAGCTTTGTCTTTTTTTAAGCAAATAACGATAAAAAGAGACTTTGATGCTATTAAAGAATGGGATAAGCGGAAGTGACGTGTCCAGCTTAATTGACACGTTGATGACGCGAAACTCTAACCACCTACTGTGCATCAACTTTACATCTGTCTTTAAAATTTCATCCTTCTAAAATTGCTTTTTCTTTGTCATCTCATCTTATCTTGTTTGTTTTTATAAGACTGTAAAAAGAGAAAAGTAAAAGAACGATAAAAAATGAAGACGTTCATCTGGAAACGAAATAAGCAGTACCATCGTGTCTTTCAAATGTTGACTGTGTCAAATGAAATTTGTCTTCTTATTTTTCACAAAAATGTACTGTCCATCCCTGTTCACTGAATGAGCAGTTTCTCGGATTACTCAACATTGGCTTTCATGTCTATGGTGCAAACGGTCCCATTTCGATCCTGGTGGGACATCCAAACTCAATGAAACGCATGAAGTAGTTTGTGACTCTCGGTCCAAAAAAGTCCAATTGCTCCGGTAACTTATTCTATCCTGAGGGTTATTTCCACATTTAATGAAGATATTGGCGGAAATGGTGTTTCGTTGCTCGTGACCCCATTGGATAAATTGTTCATGGCATTGCGCTAAAGCATCTCCTATTTAGTGATACAGTTTTGTCATTAATAAATTTCATTCCGCTAGTACTAACCTTAATAAGACAGTTGTAAAGGTTCATCTTAAAAGCACTAATATGTATAATACCTATCAGAAAATCTGAATGTTGGAAACATTACAATGTCCACTTGAATAATTGTGGTGACAGTATTCACAAAGTTATGAATTCTTTTAATAACTAGTCTATATATTTAGAATATAAGAAATTTAACATCATATAGGAATGACTCATTGTTCATCGATACTTAAGTTATATTTGACTCGTGACTTGCAATTGCTCCCCCATCAAACATCCCTGAAACTTTCCTGAGTTCAATGATCCTATGGTGTGTTGCGAGAAAGTTAAAATAAAGTTATCAGTCATTAATATCAATCCTTAATTAACAACGCAAATCCTCAATAAAACACACATTCGTGAGTGTTGTATGACAGTTGGCTTCATTCGACTAGGTGAGGGGCCCCTTTGCCCCTTCTGTTCTTCAGTCAACAGAATTGAATGTTCATGAAAAAAATGAATTGGTACACTAGAGACCAGCTAGGAAGACGTTTGAGCGTGCACGCGCTTTTGGTAACGTACTATGAAACTCAATGGTAGAATTCAGTTCCATTGACTCTCCCCGTCGGCCCTTGCCATCTTTCTTCCTAAAGTCTGGCCCTTCTAAGAAGGAAACCTGAAATAAACAAAAACACGTACATCTGTCTCACTCTAGCACATTACTCGTATGACTTAAGAGTGAGACAGACCTACTGGTTTTTGTTTACTTCAGGTTTCCTTCTTAGCTCGTCTCGAGTATAGTGGGACCGCTCTCTCTAGAGGTGAAGAATTACTTAGATTTTAAGCTCTAGCACACAACGCAAGACATAATCATTCTGGATTTATCTTCGGAAAGAATATCCAACTATTTTTACAAAGGCTGTGAAAGTTCTCCTTCCCTTTTCTGCAATGAACACAGTGAACTGTAAGAACAGGTCACGGCTATTAACTCTGGAAGACGATAAGAGCGTGTGTTATCAGTTATTCGGCCACAAATAAAGGTGATTTCGAAAGCAGACAGGCTCAAGTTTTCAATAATTTTGCTTCTTGAGTCAATTTATTATTGAGAATTTCTTACAATAATTGATTAATGTAATAATGTATTGTTATTGTCAAATTGTAACATATGTTACGAACTGGCGTATGGGCTATGGTCGAGGCCTCCGGGGGTGGTAGAAGGTCCAAAAAATAAAAGAAACCATATAAAGAAATTCTGAAATGTGAATCGGTATGCTTATATTGCATTATAATAGCTTTATCTCATCAAATTACAATTGCATTTATACCATAAAGTTACAAATAATAAAAAAAGTTACTTTTAATTGAGAATAATGTGTAAGAGTGTGCCGCGAAAATTCAGATTAGGCCTACACCTTTCGTGTGCCGCAAGTTGAAAAAGGTCGGGAAACGCTGATATAGTATAATGAAAAGTTGGTACAGTAAAGTTGTAGAGACAATTAAGCTCCACATTCTTTTATATAACTCTTTTCTTTATCAAATTCATATATCAAATTGTCCTTAAAATAATATAAGCCTACAAATATTTACTCTATATTATCTCTATAGAGTCCACATATTCTTATAGTATTTTCATCCTAAAGCAAAATAGAGGAATAACTGCAAATCGAAGCAAAACTAATTTAGAAACAAGGTTATGGATATGAGCCAGAGGTATTTGCACTAGTTGACCGATTAAATTATATGAGAAAACTGCTTAGTTAAACGAAAATAACGTGAAAACGAGAAAACCACTTTCTGTAATTTACTGAATTAGAATAACGCTGTTATTACATCCGTTTGGTTGTTGTAGAAGGCATCTGCATGCAGTTCTCTATGCATTTCTAGTTTTCAAACCGGTTGCTTATCATAATTTTTGTTAACGGTAACTTAAGGAGAGCAAATATAATAAAAATAGCTAAACTTATAATCCGGATCAGGAGGGAAGCAGAAATAATACTAAATTAAATTAAACAAGTATTTCTGGCTTTTTTTTAAATTGAAAGGAGCTGCTATTGTTAGTGATAAATTTTAATTCAAATGACAGCCAGTGATAGTGTGAATATTTTGCTGGTATTGGCAAACCCTATATTGTGTGCAGTGCTTGTGAATATGCGTAATCATTTAAAATCTTTGTGTTCTGAGTGTTGGCTACTTCCTATTGGTTTGACCATGATCAGGATATGGAAAATAATACAATTAAAGCTATAAGAACCATTAGACTTAGTCAGACACCTCTTCATCAGACGTAAAGTCGTAGCTGTACGGAAGACGAACTTCCAAGGATCAGATAGAAGGATATGGAGAAATCTCTACCATTGGCTCTGTGACCTAGGCCTATAGGCATAATTTGAAGATAGAGAAGAAAAATAAATTAATTCATATTCTAGTTCAGCGTCGTCTTAGTATAGCCTATATATATAATATTAGTGCCAAACTCAGAAAATAAGTTATTAGAAAAAGTTAAAGGTTATTTATCTGAAACTTAAGATTAGAGTATGCCTATGATTTTTTATTTGCTCTCAGTCTAAGTACTTACTGACAAATTCCCCCCCCCCCATAATCCTCTATTTGAGGAGCTAAAATTATCCAGTGAGATCAATGCATTGTTTTACCTGTTAGATATGTCACTGTTGCAGATATTATAAAAATCACGTGTGCTTTCCTCAGGAACAAATATTGTGCGAGCTGCCAAGCAAGAAGTCGAGAAGAAAGATTTTAAAATAACTCAAAACTTTGTGGTACATTATACCATTGCCAGCTGCAGTAACAACACGTCACACTGGACCATGTGAACAAATATAAAACCATTCCAACTCATTGTATTCCCCACAGTAAAAAACCAAATAATCAATGAGGCAACTATAAGCCTTTTGTTATGCTGTCGGAGCTATCTCATTACATCATCTCCGAAATTTCTTCATTTTCATTTTGCTTTCCTCTTACATTTAGTAAACATTTCTGTTGGGGATTTTTATAGCATTTATGATATTGTAGTGCACCCTCAGTTTTTACATAAACCCATTTTGTTGCAAAGTTAGGAACATTTGGCAAAAAGTTATGCCAATGAAAGAAAGTTTCTATTTTCTTTTTTCATTTGTTTAGATCTTTTACTACACAGTCCAGTTCGAATATAATTTAATAACGGCCTCTTTACAATGATTTTCCATAATCGATATGCAATATTAATTAAATATTAATCTTATAATTCCCTGATGGAAATATCTTATGTTAAAATTATATTTATAAGTTGGTTGCGCTGACTGTTAATATGGTTACCGCAGATCATCATTATGTTCGTATTTCCATAAAATTTTAACTTTTTGGGAAGCGTAAATTTACTTTTATAGAGTGATTAAATTGTAGTTTTTCGTTTAGTAGCAACGTCTTACATTTCAGCGTTCTAATTTGTTTTCTGTACAATTTTGATAAAATCTTAACAATTCAGGCTTTCTTCTTACTCAGAAACTTAAAAAAAAGCGTTCATTCCCCCATCCCTGTATAAACAATAACAAGATATGCCCTACATATTGTAGCTACTGATGAAACTATTTGTTCTGTAGGCTACAGTATTCCCGTACCGCGCTAAGAGGAGACATAACGTATGCTTCAGGATGGTTGTTTAATAATTTCCAATTTTTGTCTGCTAGTATATTTGCTTAACAAAGTTTGCTGTGTGAAAATCTCAGATTTACATTTTTGCATTAATTTTGGAAGATTTTTGGTTGTTTAACATCGCTTTAACTTTTGCAGTCATATCGAGACCCGACATTGTAGGGTTAATTAGGCCTACCAAATTTCAGTAAAATTTACAGTATGGTGAATCTGATAAATTTCCTGGCTATTTGGCTTCCGTCAACAAAGGTAACCGTTTAGTAATCTCTGTCTGATTGGTCGGCCTTTGGTTTAATCCCGGAACCTCCCGAATAAGAGCCCGGGCGCTCATTAACCTCTATTATTATCATTTTAGTAATACTAGAATATATATTTTCACCTTGAGATTCTTGAAGAAGTATGCAAGTTCAATTTATATTATTGCTCAGTCAATTACGTAGTCCCTACTACAGAAGAGAAATATGGGAAATTGAGCTATTCCAAGATATTTATGTCCCATGTTGAATCATTAATGGAGCTTTATCTGCAACACTACAAGCTATTAATAAAGCATCAGAGGTGCATCTGTTCTTCTATCTTTACGAGAAAATCTCGAGTTCGAAAAATGTGATGCCAGTTTCTCGAGGGCTTTTAAAATATTCAAAGCTGCGGACGGAAGTGCTCGATAATAAGAATTTGACGTCAGCATTGCTGGAATTCGCTTTCTGGTGTAGTTGTTTTTATGAAATGTTAGCTCTTATCTCAAAGCTCTATAAATACACCTCTTAGTGATCCCAGAACAGCATTCGGAATTACATTTATGCACCATCACCTTTTCTGATTTGATATTAGCTCAATCACGGCTTTTAGACGCAGAAGGGTAAAAATGATATAGGCCTACGAGAGCAAACGTTAATGAGAAATAGCCTATTCGAAGAGACATAATTTATAAAAGTATGGATAAACAGGCTTTTCCCCTTTATTTTGTTTCATACTATATATGTCTAATTTCGATGTACGTTCTTCCAAATAATGCAGAAATTGGAGCTTTATATTACAGTATCATCACACGGGTTGCCTATTTACCTCATTGAACATGATTAATGCCCGGTTTCTATAAACTCGCGAAATACCTATGGGTAAATTATCTAATGGACAGAATTAACACAAGAATAACACCATACAGACACAAATAATTTAAAGATAGCAATCACATACACTTGTGGCGAGTTTCTAGATAAATGTCCTCTGGGTAAATATGAAAATGACAGAAAAAATGTTCCTACAAACTCGGGCTAGATCTTTCCAAGGGTAAATCGTCGGGTTAATTTATCCTTTCATGGATGGCTGGATGAAATTTAACCTCTCATAGGACCAATAATAATTTAAACAATGAGAATCAAAGCCTTCTGAATTAAATTAACTGTACAACTCCAAGGCCTTGCTCATTATATCATTGTGGGTGAAATTGAACTAATTTTCCCATGGATAATTTACCCATAGATATTTCACGAGTTTATAGAAACCGGGCAGCAGACGTTTATTTTGTAATAGCCTATGTTTACTAGGAACACAAGGATGCGATTTTATTTGATAAAACGTCAGCTCGTTACTGGAAATATAACGCATCATTATGCAGTGATTATACGTCACATGCTCCTAGTGAACAGGATAATACACGTTACTTTATAGAACTTAAGTTATTCGTAAATTGAAATAATATATATGTACATTCATTCAAATCACAATTTTATTTCGGTGCAAGCTGGTTCCTGTGCTATTATTATGTTCTGACGTTAGTTTATCTGAATTAGGTTAACTATTTTTCTCATACACATACACACTATTGGTTGCGTTGGTTAGCAGTTGGTTACTCATTCGATTCATCGATCATTTAGTAGACCGTGATCTCACAGTAGGTAGAATATCGATTGATTTTAACTCTACAGGAAAGAAAGTAATTATCCCTATAATATAAAGCCACATGACTGACTCATTCACTCATTCACTGACATTAATGTTTGCCCACTTCCAGATGAGCTAGAAACTTAAAATTTGCCACTCTTTTAGCCCATAACCGTCGGTAAATTAAAAAAAAAAAGTGAAATTTTTACATTTTTACCCCTATAAAAACCTTCAAAAGGACGGATGTACTTTAAAGTTTCTGCTCAGTTCTGATGACAACAATATGCTTTGCAGTGTTCACATAGGGCTTTGGAAGTTGGAATACACTGGGATTTGAAGACATGCCAGCGATAAAAATAATTTCCGTAAACCGAGCGAATTAGCCGAGGTGATAACGTCTTGGACTCGCATTCGGCAGGTCCCAGGTTCAAATTCCGTAGCCGGCCAATTTGACATGGATTATTTCATGGTTTCTCCAGTTCGTAATGGGAAATGCCGAATTGGATATTTACATACCATGAAACTTCCTCGCTACTTCATCCTTTAATATCAGTTGAAATTTACTTCATAAAATACACTAGTAATGTTTCAATTACAGATGAGCTAGAAACTTGAGGTTTGGCAGACTTACACCTTTTAGCTTGTAAACCGACGGAAAAATTTCAAAAAATTCAAATTTTTTACCTCGAATTTGGGGGTCGAAAACAATATTTTCTCTACCTAAAGTACCTATGATACTCCAAAGGAAGTAAAAAGGGGAGAGGAAGAACAACATCTTTTGATGTTCTTTATTTTAAAACATTCGAACATGACTGCTAAGAAAGCGACCAGAAGCCGACAATAATTTACCACTAGTCAAGAGTTTTTTCCTCTTGATACAACATCTGAAGCTTTGAAGTGTTGTTCAGGAGCGCTAAAAGCCTCATCAGAGGTTCAGTGAAGTCGCAAAGTTTGCATGGACAAGATGGAGTGTTGTATCAGTTGTACCAATTCTGAGATCTTTTTAACAACAAAATAACTATTAGCTCTTACGTTCGGAGAATAAAATTGACTGCGTAATTTACCTATCTAAAGCATTGTACATAATAATTCACTACAGAATTTTGTAACCCGATTTAAACATAGACCTGTTAGTCTAGTTACGCTTTATAAAATTTAACAAGGAAATTATTATCAAAATAAAAAATTATATAATAAGACAGTTTTAATTTTTTACATTTCACAAAAGATTTCAGAAAATTTGGCCTATTTAACGAAAGTTGTAAAAACTTGTATGAAATTTCATTATATAAAAGGTCTTAAATTGTTAAAGACTTTTTATTAGGGATGGGTCCTCGATACTTTCGATACATCGATATTTTCGATACCTCGATATTCTCGATACTTGCATAGTATCGGCATCGAGCGATACTTCAGAAAACTCGCTCGGTACCTTTTCGATACTTTGGTAAGTCTGCAATTTAAGGAAATGCGGTATCTCTTTCTGCTTTTAGTAGTCTGCTAAATATAGTAAATACTTCTATTTCTCCTTGAAATGGAGAAAACCACTCTGTAACTTGAGGATCAAATAATAATTTAGTGTCTAGTATCGCATCCATCACACGTCTCCAGCGTCCATGATAGCGTATGCCCTATGAAGAATACGATCGGCAGTTCAATAAAGGTAGTGTTTAAGTACGAAAACTAATGTGATTGATGACGTTGAACTATCTGCCGTGTGTTAATTATGTATGCATGTATTATATGGAAAAGGACCTGCCAGAAACCGGAAGGTAGGTACGGCTCCTTTTCGAAAGTGTATAACTTAAGGGCCAGTGTAAAGTGTCTTAGAACAAATAAATCATATCATATCATATCACTCTGTAACTTTAGTCTAGTCAAAAATAAAGACTTTCCTAGTTTTAAAATCCAAACAGAAGAGATTCTTAATTGTTTCGTTTCCTGTAAAACGTTTCAATAACAACCAACAAGCAGGCTGACTGTCCAAATCCATTGTAATTTTTGAACAATAACTTGTAAGTGGACTGTTTCAAAAACTAATTTTAGTTTTAATGTAGAGTTTAAAAATAATTATAGGCTACTGATGATATTAAATTTTGTCTAATTAAATATGCACACTTAATTAATTTAGTTGGTATTACACAGTTCTCTTAACTTTTAATTTGTAATGTACCTATTTATTGAAACTGGAAATGTTGACGGTATCGAGTATCGAGAAAAAATCATGTATCGGTATCGAGTATCGAGAGACTCTGGTATCGACCCATCCCTACTTTTTATTGAACACAATGGCATTACATTTTGACCCACGTCAACGTCATTCCTGTGCGCTCTCTAAGCACAAATACAGGCAATAATTGCTGTAAGCCCCATTCTTACTGTTACATTGAATAAAAAAATGAATAAAACCCTTCAGGAAGCGCGATAATACATTTTTCTCCGCACTCTGCTAATATATCTGCCTATCAATCACGGATTGACTGGGGAATTCTGGTACAAGCTCTCACACACATTGATGTAGTAGCCCTTGTTTCTCCTCTCAAATCGCTTCCTGATTTGAAAGAATGCTGCCTGCTGCAATCAGCTAAGATTTCGTTGATACTTCAAACTAGACGTGGTATGTATGTGTAGAATAAATTATTTCGCTCCTCAGACCCGACCGGCTTGTCGGCCCCATGATTGATGAAGCTTCTACATACAAATCCAAAGCCTTTTACAATGTTTGAATTAGACGCGGTTTCTAAGAGCAACATCTTTCACAAACGCTTTGCTCACACGTAGACACAGGCACAAAGACCAAAAGGATAGAACCCTTCTTTTCCAAGTTTAACAGCATACATTATCTGCATTCAGAAAAGAATTACGTGAAAAAAAAAATGCTTGGAATCCAGTTCGTCTAATCCATATATGAAGAATGTTGTGTAAAACGAACAGAATTTTATAGTGGGCTTGTGTTGCAACTTCTGTTAGGTCTACATATACTTCAGAACAATTTTAACAATTATAATTTACAATTACAATAATTTTTTGCAGTTATATTTTAGGTCTAGGTCTATATAGGCTAGGTACTTGAGAACCCTAATAATTTGAAAAAAACAGCCTATATTATAAAATCTTGATTCAATGAGTTACCTTTTTCCCAGAAATAAAAGCCTTTATGCAAAATCTCAGGGGCATGATATCCGATAGCCTATCTGAATTTACTGCAAAATTTATAACTTAGTTATTGGCATGCTATCCTTATTCATGGAAAAACTTAGACATTCTCGCACTTTTATTTCACTTAAGTCAATATTAATTTTTTAATTATTTATTCTTACTTTTAAAATATCACTAACCATTTTGTAGAAAATATTTTGTGTTTAACTTCAGTTTAATATCTTTGAGTTTTATATATAAGTTATATATATATATATATATATATATATATCCTGTATTGTTGTGTGTGACCAATTTTGCATGGTCCTTAACATCCACATACAAATCAATAGACAGTCAATTTGAAATCGTGATTAATCCAATTCAGTTCCGAATTATCCAACCTCGACTTGCATTTTTTAAATTTTATTTTAGTGATGCAATTCTTTATGAATTTTAACATTTTAATTTTGATGAAAAAATTACTGCTAAATAGGGCTTCTAATTAACACATGATGGAAAGTTTATATCTAGGTGATTAATCTTTAATTTGATATTATTAGTAATAAAGTCTGCTTTTAAATTTTGCAACATTTAGGCCTACATTGCTAAAATTTTTACTTATACTAATTGTTTTATTTTAGTACTGATTGAATGGCTTATTCATACCAGCTATAATAAATAGTAAGCCTATATAAATGCATAAAAAATAGGTACGATTTTTCATAGGCTCTTCTGTCAGTTGTTTGAATTAAAAAAGGTAATAATTCTGTCTTATTTGTTTTTAATATTTAGAAGCCAGTTGGTAGGTTATATGATCCTATTCCTATTTATCGTTCTGTGTTTATCCATATGTAAGTCGGGGCCAATTCCACCCTGGTATTCATTTCTTGAGAATTAATAAAACCTTGAAACTCAACTCAGATGTACCGACACCGGGAATTAACCCTGAATATAACTTCTCAACTGTAAAAATAATTACGATTATAATTTCAATTTTAAATCACTGACTCCAATCATTGGAGTTTTAATAAAGGTTTTAATTCGTTAATTAACATTATTAACATTGTGGCATACAGTATGATTTTCTTATATTTTCTGCGTCCTTTGCAGCCTCAGGTCGATCTTATAAAAATTGAAAACGTTGACCTTATGGTAGTTAAGTTCATTCAACTCTTGTTAGAATTGGATGAATGATTGCTATGCAACTTGCGATTCCATTTCTTTTTTTTGTTCGAACTGGACCACCATTATCTTCATGTATTTCCGCTTACTACTAGCCCCGTGCCGATTTTTATTATAGCTGAATTTGTAGTGTCAGATTGAATTTCGACGTGTTGTATTTTTCAGACGCCCAAATCCTTTTTTCTCTATGAAGGCGGTGCCGCTATTTGA
This sequence comes from Ectobius pallidus, assembly GCA_964059195.1. Classification (NCBI taxonomy): domain Eukaryota; kingdom Metazoa; phylum Arthropoda; class Insecta; order Blattodea; family Ectobiidae; genus Ectobius; species Ectobius pallidus. Next base: position 65,076,231 of record CAXKWD010000004.1, read on the forward strand.
TTAGTTCTTGCTCAGACTTGGGATATTATTAACTGTAAACATTTCTGCTGCTACAAGCTTGTTATCGTTCGTATTGCGTCAAATCACTTAAATTTGAATAGAGTAACTTTTAACATAATTGATACTGGAGCAAAGTAAAACGTATATTAATCGGGAATAAAGTATTTTTTTCGTAACTGTTTAGTTCATAGATTTCGAAAAAAACGTATGGCACATATCTTATGACTATGGTTTCTATGTTTTCACAAGTCATATTTTTATCCTGACCTCCATTCTCGCCACAAGCACAAATTAAACACGAATTGCACATTTGTTATCCTCATCGGACCGTTTTTATTTTGCATATAAAGTCATATTTTGGTCATTTTCATGGTCTTGGTTCGTATTTCGGTCATATTTGTAATTTAACATCATATTTCAGTTACAAATTCGGTAAAAGAGCACGATTATGCATTATAGGCACAACATTTTCCACTTAATTTTTTTCTGAAAAATAGTCACGAATATTTTGGTTTTACTGTAACTGAAATGTGAAGGGACAATAACAAATAATAGCACAATTACCTATTCCTCCTTGTTGTTAACAACTTCCAATAGACATGTTTAAAAATATTTTCAGTTCTCAGTTGCAGTGATATCTGGAAACATTAACAGATTAGAAGTAAAACTGTAAATCACCTGTAAAATTGTTAAAAAGTGATATCTGATTGAAATAATGTGATGTAATACTATAGTGTCATTAAACGTTTTAAATTGTGATGTTTATTTTTATAAAATACGTTCTTTTATGAGGTCAAATTCAGGATTTTTGGGTCATATTCAGTCATTTTTAAGATCATATTTGCAGTCATATTTTCCACTTTTTTAGGCCATAAACATCAGAACCCTACTTATGACGATAAAACATAAAGCACAGAACTCTTACATGTTGTACACGCAGTGCTCTACAAGCACTACAACTTTATAAATAATCACTTCGGTTCAAGAAGGGTGGAGCCGAACAAGTTTAGTTACAACAAATTTCAAACAGACCGCAAAGAAACTTGCTTGAAGACTATCTGAAATGTGGTTCCGAGCTGAAAACCACAAAGAAACGAAGAATTCGTAGAAATGACAAGTTTTAAATCATTATGCTGACGTCAGTATTATATAATATTTTGAGACAATCCAACGCCCTGAACATTCCAACACATACTTTTCCTTAACTTCTACTTATACCTAAGAAGCTGGCAAATGTAAACTCTAAGCCTGAGGTTATAACTTGTTTTTATATTATGATTTTTTAATCATATTGAAGGATTTCATTTACTTGTCGTATCTTATTAAGATAGGAATAATCGTGGCAGGTATTGGAAGTACCCGGTATCAACAGCCCATACAAAAGGCTTGGGATTGCAGTATGCAGCAGCATAATACAGTATAGTAAACACACATTGAGATAGTCAGTTTTAGGGAAAAGGCTGTACGTTGTGTTTGCATTGTGTAAGCGTAATGCAGAAGAAGAATAAGTTTCAAAGAATCAGTGAAAACATTAAGGAAGCTACCAGGTTGAATGTAAACGCACACACCACTACACAGAGGTTTATTCTTATCATGGTTGCATTGTATAACCGTAACTGGTAAATTTGTTATCCCTACCATCTATTACGTCGTATTTATTGACTTCAGTTTTTAAAAAAATAGCAGCTCGATTTCTTATAAAATAAAACCACTAGAACCATTGAGATACTAGCTACATTGGTCAGCCCTCGCTGTGACGCCTATGTTTATGCCACGATTTGTCGTTCAGATACGCTACACTGAAATTACCGTAAGCTACCAATCCGCTAAAACTTGAAAGAGGGATGTGTTCTGTTTTTTTTTTCTTCTTTCTTTTCTTTCTTCTTCTTCTTCTTCTTCTTCTTCGCCTTAGTGTATAGCCTATTTATTCTTTGAGGGACACTACACGAGTATAAGTTGAAAACTAAACCAGTCACTGGAAAAAAAATACTTTACCAAAATGTTGTTGGTATCAATGACCAAAATCATGGCATGGGCTCGACAAAGAATCTATGCCACTCTAAATTGACGGAGGGATGGCCAAATGTGAACCAATGACTATCCTGCAAATTATTGTTCTGGCTTCGAATTCAAGATTCAAGGTAGTGCTTAAGATTACTTAATGCATTAGTTGCATAGACAACTATTTTTACTTTATCATAGTTAGGCCTACTTAATTAGAGGGATTATTCTGTTCAACCTTGTAACGACCAATTACCAGTGGCGTAACGGAGGAAGGTTGGGCCCCTTGCAAAGCTTAGGCCTACTTCGGGCCCCCTAACAAAAGATTAATATTCCACCATATGGGTTCACTAGCATGTCTTCGACCGAGGGAAATATAAAGTTTGATGAGCTGACAGGACCTCGGAGATTTTCAAATTTTCCTATGTTCTTATTACCGATAGACGATATTATTATTGTTGTTATTATATTAGCTACTAGAAATAGTAATGGTGGTACGCCGTGACGTGGTTTGTTGAGGAACTGTACTACAAACCGAAAGGTCGCGGATTCGATCCCCGATGAAGTCGTTGGGATTTTCCAATTATTGACCTAATCCTTCCGTTGGCACTATGGACCTGGGATCGACTAGTCTTCTTACAAATTCTACGCCAGGATCAATCTTAGGGTAAAGGGTTCTGATGCGTAAAGCTGACGACCTTACCCCTTCAAACACCGAGTGTCTAAAAAATCTGGAAGCCTCAACCTCTTGGAACCTTAAGGGCCTTGATGGCTTGTATAGGGTTAATTTTACTTTAGTAGTAACACTACTTATTGTTGTATCAGTAGGCCTAGTGTACGAAATTAGGAAATAAAGTAATAATATTTCCAGATAGCCTATATCGCATCGCTTACCTCCAAACTCTATCACAGGCACGCTATAATATGAGCTCATTACTCAGGTTTCTGACAGTGTATGTGTAGGCCTAGGCCTACAAGCGGTGTGTTCAGTAAAAATTTCGAACTTTTTTCTTTTACTGCTTTGAATGTTTTTTCTCAACATTGTGACAACCTATTTACATATCTATTTTTCCTACTTTCATTTTGGACCCCCCTAGGACCTCGGCCCCCCCCCCCGCACCGCGGGATCTGCGGGGTCTTCGGTTACGCCACTGATGTCAACTTCTCAGCATTAATACATGTTTTGAGGCCCTATTACTTCAAAAATAATATTTTTAGAAATTTGTCTGTCTGTCAATCTGTGTGTCTGTTTTTCTGTATCTGTGAACAGCACAGCTCGAAAAGAAAAATCGTATCAAGACTCAATATTATCTGTGTTAAGTATCTTTCGGGATGTGATATGAAGCACATCATAGACTTTAAGAATTATTGACAATTTATTTGAAGAAATTTGTTTGCGATTTTCTGGAGAGTGGCTGCTAGGATTTGGTTTAAATTTTGTATATGAATTGAATTTACTAAAGGTCAAAACTTCTATTTGAAATATTTATTTCGTATCCATACTTTAATCACCTCTTCCACGAACTCAGGCCATAAGTCTCCTTCGCTGACAACACAACTTTGGGTGAGGCTAAGAAGACTGAATGCGCACTCCTGCATTGCAGTCAATTAGGCTACATTTTTATGCTGCATCACATAAACCCTTTGCATATCACTAAACTTGTTCAAATAATATTAGAATGTGAGGAAAAAAATAGGTTGCATATGTATATGTGGTTGAATGCAGATGATAGTGAATGACTTGCTATATTACGTAGCCTATCATAGAAATGCTCTCAAATAACACTTCAGTTCATATTCTTCTTTTTACATCGTATTCATGCATGCCCCTAGGCATCCATCCTTGCGTCTACACATCCTTATTTTTTCCAGTCTCATCGTGACAAGCTATTGTATAGATCTCGAATTGATAATTTCCTTTAAAAAAGAGCATAAAGTAAGCTGACATAAAAACTGTTGCCTCTATCTTAGTATAGCCTACTTTATAAGTGGGTTGGGTATTGCTTAATATTTTAATATGCACATCATTTTATTTAGTGCCTCAGTTTGCACATTTTAAAATTCAGCAGTAAGGAAACAAGTGAAAAAGCCCAGTCTTTGGGGGGGGGGGAAGTTGGGGGAATCTTACACGATTTTCTCAAATAAACAATATTTTCTCGCTTTATGTTCCGGTATAGAATGTGTTCAAGCAGTAAGTCTGCGCATTCGGTTTCATTTCGACTCAGCAAGCCATAGTTTAGCAACAATTATTAAATTATAAAATGCCAGATGCTCTATTCAGTCTAAATTTGCGATAAGAGCTCAACTTGTCTCATGCAATTTCCAGTTATTAAAAGACCATAATGGAAGATCGTAGAAAATATACATATAGCCAACAATAAAATAAACAGACCACCACATGGGAATGGCTTGAATAAAAAGTTACTTGCGTGTTTGTGATAACTGTTAATGACGTTTTAATGCACAACACAAGGACATTTCCATTTACACTAGATCTGCGCCGCCAATAAAACAAATGTCTTTTTGCATCTTTTCACAAAGTTGTATAACTTTTTTTTACAAAATCTAATTGAGCTGTTAAAAACAAAACAACTTGTTTCGAGGGTGTTTCTTAAGATAAAAGTGAAATAAGGTATTGCTAAATTCAAGACAAAACCCCTTGTCATTATTATTCAAATTTCCTGTGGTACGAATCAGAGATAATGAAAATATTGTAGTTTTTCCACACGAAGGATTTTAGTAGAAACTTTAGCTTTGATTGACATAATTTGCTAACACAAAGCCTTGTTTTAACAAACAAAGACGAAATTCATACATATTTCGAAGTATCAAGTAACATTCTAGTAAGCATTTCAGAAAATATTCGGTGTTAAGGTTTTCTCGTTCGAATTACCGGATATCAATTTTCATTTTTAACTTTTGGTAAAAGTGCTAATGAAATCGAGAAAAATTGTAAAACAGGATGAGAAAATTATTCCAAAAAAATAATTGACCCTCTTTACCTTTTATAGTCGAATAATAGCCTATCATTCTAATATATATTTCGAATTTAGAACAGATTAACTCCGAACTATTTATACTAACTTTACCTATTAATGTCCCCATTCTTTATGTTCTTAAAAGAATATAGGTTACTTTAATGTAATAGAAAGTGCTTTAATACCATCTTAAAGCATGGAATTAAATTAACTAGGCTGATAAAAAGTGACCGCCCCATCATCATGGGTGGTTTGTTCAGGCCTAACGTTAGCTACACAGAGATATAAAAAAATATGTCAATACACTATATAAAATACATTAATATCAAGTCCATGTCAAATTGGCTCAAACTGTATTTTACTAGCCTTAACAGAATGTTAAACTTTAACATAGCTTGAAGCTACTGACCATTGACACCATAAACGCAACTAGTAAAGGTTCATGATCTTACTCGGGGAAAAAATTTGTATACATACGTATTAAAGAAGTAAAATGTATATATTATTACACGGGGTACGCTGCTAAGCAGTTTGTTGAGGTATTGCGCCTCAAACAGCAAGGTTAGAATATTTCAATAGGCCTAATAAAGTTGCTCTATCCTTAATAACGATAATAGCTGTCTGTGGCAGCGAAAACCTGATAAAATACCATCTTGATGTTTAACAATCCTTGCTCTCTCAACCTCCAAGAACCCTAAGGGCCTGTATTACCAACTGCCGACAATTCCTCCCGATGCGTGACTTCCAGATAGCTTAACTAGAAGATGTCTTGTAATACCACCGCTGAACTGCTATCGGGAAGAACGCAGTACAATTTTGTAAAATGGTCCTTAGCTCATTGAGCAGAGAGGTGTGTTTGTTGTAGTTCGGTAGGTGTCCGCTAGGTGCGGCAGCTCGGATTTGTATTTGTACAATTAAATTACACAAGAACATATCGTTTTAAGTGCAGTAATCGATTTGTTCACTTCTATTTCATTCATATGTGAGCACAAAATGATATTTTTGTGTAAATTAGATCTTCCGGCATCAGTTCTAAAATTCAGGTGGCCAGGAAGATTCGCCGTACTGCCATTTTGTTTCAACCAAGATTCCCTAACTAGCAGTTGGAAGCTTATCAGCCACTCCATCCTCCTGCTAGCTTATCTGGAAGTTGTCTTGCCAGACAGATTTTGCCAGGAGATCATAATACGCAATTCTTGGCTAACTTCCAGATAGGTTCTCTATCTGGCAGACAAATATGATATCAGCAGGTCGTCGTACAGGCCCTAAAAGCCTCCAAAGCCTATTTTTATGTAGCAGTTTATTATTATTATTATTATTATTATTATTATTATTATTATTACTATTATTATTACATAAAGCTGAACTTTGTATTAAAAATAGAATTTGTGACAAAACATAGAATGGCCACTGTTACTGATCACAGTTCAGTCAATTTTAGATCAGAAAGGATGTATCCGGACAGATTCAAATTATTTAGAATGCGGACATGCAGACGTCTTTAGTAATTACTTTCTGCTGACTGATGAATCAACACCTGCTATATTGGGTTACAAGGCTCTGTAAAAACTTTAAATCTAACAACACAACGTCGCTTAACTGCATCTAACCGATTGTCCATTAAGTACTGGCCGCCTAGTAATTATAACAGGACTTCATTATGAGGACGTTCTTGTTTGTCTATTTTATATCAACTAAAAACAACGAGCATAATAGGGCTTATATAGAAGCCATCAGCTTTATAAAAAATCTTATGCGAAATTCACATAACTTTCTCTGCCCAAAAAAAAGTTTGCCTCTAATATTACGTATGACACTCCCTTTATGTAAATTGGTTTAATAAATGGCGCAAAATATGTTGCACAAACTTTCTCGCTTATACTTGTTAAAAGCTAGCAAAGAAAAAATGTAAATTATAGAGACAAATTTTTTAAATACATTTTTTATAATACTAACGGAAGACATCAGGGCCGATCTTTATGTACAATGATTTTATCGTGAAATAATAATAATAATAATAATAATGATGATGATAATAATAATAATAATAATAATAATAATAATAATAATAATCAGTGGTGGAGGGTGGATATTTTGAATGGGTGTACGCATCAGTCAATAAATTTTCGTTGTCAAGGTAAATCATGCATTTGACAAAATTTATTACCTGCTCATAACGAAAGAACTCTATTTGAGCAAAGAATATACACAAGAAAAGATTAAATATTTTGAGAATTTCAATATTCTACATTAATATCTCTGAAACTGGTAGGCTACAGGTAGGCTACTGAGAAATCGTCTGGTATGACCAAGATCGCCAACTTTTCTTATACTACAGAAACTTGTGTTTTACCGGTATATTTTCTTTTATACTTTAGTATATCCAGTGGTGATAGAATTATATGGTCATATTATAATGACTCAAGTTCCTATTGATGTCAACCTTATTCTTCAACGCTCCGCTACCGCTGCCGCCTTCGCTCCGCGTGTTTAACTATGTCAATAGTATTATGTATTATTTAGATTATCTGTACAAAATTTGTTACTTAGGAAAGTGAGTTCTAGAATAAATTGTAACGTAACGCCTCTCATTGTGGTACAAGCTGCAGTCAATACAATAGTGCAGTATAACAGTGTGCTGCATTGCCGGCATGGCGGACGAATGGTGTTGCCATAACCACACGTAGCAGCAATTGCAAAATCGTAGTATCAGTATGATTTTTGTTGTTATTGTTATCAGTATTATTACTTAGCTTATATTGCACGCTTTAACTGCATATAGGTAGGCTATATCATATGTTTAAAGTGTTGACGCGAACCAATGAACCAATAGTCTATTGTAACAACTCATTCGCGTGCATCTGTTTATATTGTTCAGTGATGTCTTCTTTTCTGATATTCAGTTTAAACGATTATAATATCCAGTGACATAGCAGCGATGAGTTATGGAAATTAAACAAGTCCTAAAAATCTGGCTTTTGCCTTTACTAATGAGGAAACCATCAAAAACCCATGTCAATTTGGGCGGCCACGAGGTTTGATTTGAACCCAGGACCTCTTCCTTATTAGCCTATACCACCTCGCTGTAATTGGTTTTGGTGTGTTCATTACGACTGAGCTACACTGACAGCATTTCGCAACAATAAGTAGATTATAGTTTTCTTGTTACTATGGGCAACAAAATATCATTAACATTTAAATTAACGTGTATGTTCTGAAATTCGCATTTAAGCCTTATTTATTTCGTTTCTATCTAGATGCCTATTAATGGTAAGTTATAAAGAAATGTGTTTAACAAAATAGGTTCATTTTAATTTTCTCTACAACTTTATTGTACTGTGGTAGGTTTTCATGTATCGCCTACCGTAACGGAGATAATCTACGTAGAAACATTGAAAATGGATACGAGTCAAGTACCCTGGAAGTCATTTTTGCAGAAAAACGAATATAGCCATTTTATTAGTCATAGATAGGAGTTTCCAATTTAAAATTTTTATTAAAAATCGTTAAAGCCAATTTTTAAAAAGTCAAATATTTTATAAAAATTTTCATGAAAAGTCCCCTTAATATTTCAGTTATAAAACCCAATTTTTGGGCATTTCGATAAAATTCCTAAAAAGTTCTTAATTCAAAGAATGAAATAAATACAATGAACCGTTTACCCGCTGTGCTTGTCCACAGACAGACGGACAGACGTCATTCCAAAAACACTTTTTTCGGTTTCTAGGCATCGTGAAACATGTTTTCCCAGTGTTATCTCGATTTCGATTTTTTTGTCACGATCACAATACTTTCTCTACACTACGTACATGCGAGAAAATAAAAATGAAGAGAATGTCGTTACCACATCACATCGAATGATAAATAACCCAAATAAAATCTGATTAATGTACTCTGAAATACTGTAGAACAAGAGGCCATGTCGCAAAGAGCACGTATTCAGAGTGGGTTGCTTTTAACTACCCTTCAGATAATTTTTTCGAAAAAAAAAGTTTCAAATAAAAGTTTTAACTCCTAATACAGTATAAGCAACCCATGTGCAAAATTTAAGGAAAATCGTTTGAGACATTTTCGAGAAAATCGTGAAAAACGAAAATTTCTTCATGTAAAGTAAATAGCATATGTTAACTAATTAATTAATAGAAATGGCATAGGGCCATCAACTTTCTTAGTTCTTGAATTTCATTCTCCATAAGTATAAACCAGTTCTCATGTCTGTAATTTGATGAAGGTCTGAACAATCATGCTTTTTATTACTTCAGCAGCGATCCTTCTATTGCCCTTGTTTGATAGTTTCTTAAATAGATCCAAACTATTTGTAGTGTATATTATTAGAGTTCTTTACTCCACAAAGGACAACTATACAGTATATTGTTTCAAATTTAGACATGCCAGATTTATGCATGACACGCATTTCCTTTTCAGCACTAGTATGAGTAGAATTCAGAGAGAAAGGAAAGGAATAAAAGATTAAAATTATCATTCGAAAAACTAGTACTGAATTTGCAGCTAACCTTTATTAATAATGATGGTTAGCATTACAGGGACAATGGGCAATATTACTGTAGACAATAATACTGGCTGTCGCGACACCTGCACTTAAGTGGTTGCATATTGTATGCGGTGATTGGCACACAAGCTTTGTATGCATATGAAGGCACGTAAACATTAGCAAACACGTCGAAAACGCGATGTTATCTATCAGCCACTAATAATGCAGGAATGCAATCATATTGCAGGATAAGCAAGAGTGTTGAGATTGTTAAGGAGAAAAAAGAAATTTCTATTAGAATAAGACATAATATCTTGGCTGAGATGTAGACATCATTGGTTATACATTGGTTATATCTAGGGGGCGGATTTCTATGTCATGTCATATTTTTCCCCTTTGCATTATTTCAGGTTTCCGACTAATTTAAACCCGATTCCAAGCATCCTGGTGAAAATGGAACGGTTTTATTGTGCATATAACTGCATATTTAGGAAATTTTCAACTATTGTAGCATATTTAGTATGAATATGCATATTTAGGTTATATTTTTGGCATATTTGTGTGCATATTTAAGAAAGTTTTTAAGTTTCATATCATATTTTGTAAATTTAGCATTATAATGATACTTTTGAGAATTTTCAGATTTTAAAATATTAAACATATTTTAATAAAATGCATTGTAATGAAACTTGAAAAAAAATACATATTGTGTAAGTGGGAAAGTCATATTTTAAATTTTATTGATCATATTTTAATGTTTTTTAGGTCATAAATGCATGCATATATTCTATTTTTTAGGTCATAGAAATCCGCCCCTAGTTATAGGCCTATCTTTGTTCTTTTAAATGAGTGTGAAGCCCAGACAGGGTTTCCTCAACTGACTTCGAAAATTTCAATATAAGATCCAATTTGGAGTGTAAATAATCCCCTTGTTATGACTGGCAAAGTCTATAAACCATCAAAAATATATTACAAAGACACTCGCATCACTTTCTATCCAGAATATACAACATCGGAAGTTTGAAATTCAAACTTTGATTTACGCTGTTTTCTTCCCGAGAGTTCAACGGTTTAGCGACCAATATGACTAGCCTATTATTCTTCAGGGGGTACGTCGTAGCGTAGTGGCTGAGGCTCTGCGGTACCAACCGGAAGGTCGCGGGTTCGATCACCGATGAGATCGTTGGAGTTTTTCAATTGGCCTAATCCTTCTGGTGCACTATGGCCCTGGGGTCGACTCAGCCTCTAATAGGAGCATTCCTGGGGGTAGAGGCGGCCGGTGCGTAATGCTGACAACCTTACCACCTCCACGTGCCGAATTCTAAAAATCAGGTAGTATCAATCTCCTCGAACCCTGGGGGCGTCCATGGCCTTTATAGGGAACACTTTACTTTACTACTTATTTTTCAAACATTCACATGAAAAGTACGTTTAAAATAAAAGGTGATTGTCATAATACAAGCAGATAAATAACAGTTTTAAAAAAATAGTAAAAATAATTTGCTAGATCATTTATATTGTGGAGTGAAATTAAGAATAAAAAATCGTCGAATTGATTGCTGTCACATCCCTGGAGAGTATCTGAATCAAATGTAATTCTTTTCCGTTTTTTGAGCAATGCTTCGCGCGCGCGCACACACACACACACACACAGATGGTGAGAGAAGGAAAAGAGAGGGGGGAAGAGAAAAGGGTGAGAGAGAGCCTGTAAAAGTGAGAGTGATCGACAGACAGACGGACACTAGTATTTTTTTCTCAAATAGTATTTTTGGAGTCAATAGACATTAAGACATGTATTACGTATGAATACTAAGCATCATCTACTACTATTCTTATCGATTGTTGTACTTGTTCAGTAAATGAGTTATTTTTTATGAGTATTATAGTATAATAGGGAGAACTTACTATCCTAAGCCTTTATCGAGTAACTTGGTTGTAAAGGAAATAATTTATTTTATGATAATGTTGACGTTTTAAGGTTTGTAAGGCTATAGTACCCCTATACGTCGATCCATCGTCTTAACCTTTTCAGAGCCGAATTATGTGGATTTATATAAGTAATTTTCAAGTAAAATCATCAGTGGATTTTAAGTTTGAAATCAGTTGTGAAAATTTATGTGGACTAGCTGGTTTATGTTAATGATAGTCTTGTCATGCCAATAAAAAATCTTCACATTTTATAATAAAGCATTACTTTATTAATCTCATATCTTTACTTTTATATACCTTTTTATGTGACGCATTTATAACTTACGTCGACAGCGGCTAACAGGTTAAACGTACTTTCTGCACAAGCAAACGTACGACCTGAACCCAAGTCTTAGGGAACCATGGATAAGAGAGAAAATTAATAACGCATGACTTTCCAGTTACTTACGAATAGTGGCTAGAGGTTTTAAGAAAGTGCTCATCAATCCCATGTAGTCCATCAGTTTTATAGGCGTACCGAGGAGGGGGGGGGGTTTGGGGGTTTGAACCCCCCCCCCCCCCCCATTGATTAAAAAAAAGGAAAATTGTATAATTTTTTAAAGTCTGCCCATAAATTACTTAATGCAAGTATAAAGCGTGGGAAGCTTAAAACTCGTTATTTTGCGTCTTAATTTTTAAAATTAAGCTTAAAACTCGTTATTTTGCATCTTAATTTTTAAAATTTTCCGGGGGAGGACCCCCGGACCCCCCCTCTCTCCATACCCCCAAAACCCCGCGGATATTATAACCCTCCCCCCATATGGTCGGCCTGGTCACGCCTATGATCAGTTTCAAACATGTAACTAAAGTATTCCACTTGACTGTTAGTACTATGGTATATTAAAACTATTACGACTTGAATATGAAAAGCAGTATGTCATTTATTAGCAATCTTACCAACATCCTCAAGGTTTGGTTCAAACACTATTACGTAATAATGATATTAGTATATTGAGGTCAGCATGTCACACCCTGAAAGAAAGGTTTCCTGTACACAATTAGCTGCCGTTTCATAGCTTGCCTGAACATTCTCCCCAAGATTTTTCGTGGGCTTGTGTCGATCCCCTAACACAAATGAATTGTGCTTAGTTAAAATAATAAATTATAGACAATTAGGAAACTACAGAAATAGGCTATTGACGTATGTTTATAAAAACAAAACTAAATTTAGTCTGACTCACATGGGTGTGAGAAGAGAATAATACTAATTTCACTCCTCTACATGAACAAAAGTGCTATTCTACTGCTGGACTGAAATATTGCTGAAGTTTTGGCCCAAGATTGTTCAATTTTTTTTTAACTATCCAGTTTTACAACTTATGATCGCAATGGATTCAAGAAAAATTTAACATAAATAATAATAATAATAATAATAATAATAATAATAATAATAATAATAATAATGACTTTAGATTATATACAGCTTTTACATTTATTGTTTTTAATAGTTTAATTTCAGACAATTTTAAATTTAGGCCTATATTTTTACATCATTACTGAACTGCTCCGAACACGAGCTTTACTCGTTCGAGATATTATAATGAATATTGTGTGTATGTATTCCCACGTATATGTATTATATAAAATTTAATTTAATTGGTTGAACAGAATTATTATTCCTTCAGAAACGGATATTTATTTATTTAGACAGTCCGGGTCAACACCGGAAGCTATAAACGATAAAATTCAAATATGGAATACTCATAAAAGTATATTAAAATAGAATATCGATACAAACAAATTATTAAATGGAAGAGAGAGAGAAAAGTGACAGGAAAGAAGCGTTTAGAAATGCGCTACATTTTTATTATAATTAGAAGTAATTTTCTAGATTTTATTATTTTTCAAAATGAGCAAGTGAACAGACAATATGGACTCTTATAATTTTAATTTATTTTGGTCTGTGACTGCTGTTAGAGAGATAACTTATTGAAAAGAATTCATATTCTACTCTACTCAGAATGCCCAGAGCGATAAAAAAAGTAAAGCATTAATGAATCAAACAGAAGAAAAATAAAACTTATGACGCAGAGAATGGGCGGTAAAAACTGAATCAAACAATAATAAAAGACGCCAGAGATCCCTCATACAAACTATTTTTCCTCATATTCAAAAATGATGACTAAGCTTATTTTTAACCCCTTTACTATCTGAAGCTGCATACTAAATCCTGATTACCGGGCCCATATTTGGCATGAATATGGCCCCGTAATCAGTAAAACATGTCATTAATATTCAGGTTGTGTATTATAGCATGACAAAGAAGTATGAATAAAGGAAACGCAAAAATGACCTATATCGCCAGTATGTTTGCACCAAATGATTCGGATCAAGCGAGCGTTCTCTTGCGATTAATATTTTCAAGGCATCCATTATAACAGTTCTCCTTTTTGTTTTTCATCCGGCTTATGGGTTATTTTGTCACATTATCGAGGAGAACTATGAATTTTTATTTTTTTGATTTTGCCCTTGGAGAGGTGGGTAGCTGGTACACGGAGGGGGGGAGAGATCCCTCCATTGCCCATTATCTACTAAAGATATTTTTTAAAAAAATAGCTGGAACCTACAGATTTACGTGGATTAAGAATTAAGACGGGTCTGCAATTGACTTCTCTTAACATAAAATGTAGAGATGAAGATAGCGGATACCCATCTAAGCTCTTGTTTCAGGCTATCATTGCTAACTAGTGAACATCCTGAAAAAATTATCTAGACAATAGGAGGTACCGTGGACTTTGATTTAGATAATAATTTCCAGATTAATTAATTAGTCTTCAAAAATCTCCATGATTAATTTCAAGTGTTTCGTGTATACCTACATAGACTTATTTACTCAATGGCAACAGACAATTCCTAAGCAAGCTAAAGGAATATTATACATTTTATGGAATCCGGAGGTTCATTGGCACCCTCTCATGAACCCGACATTCAACCCTGTTCTGTGCTAACTCCAACCATTCCTTGCAAAGTCTACTTCCCTTAAATCTATTCTAACTTAATATTGGCCTTCCACCTACGTCTAGGTCTACCAAGTGGTCTCTTCTCCTCGGGTCTCCCCGTCAGTATTTTTTAGATATGTCTTTCCTTCCCCATGCACGCAACATGTCCAGCCCATTTCATCCTACGAGATTTAATTACCCTTATTATATTCGGGGAAGCATACAGGTTATGAAGCTCGTCATTTTGCAGTTTTCTCCAGTCCCCGTTGCCATCTCCCTTAGGTGCAGATATTTTCTAATCACCCTGTTTTCGAACATTCTTAGATTAAGTTCTTCCCGAAGAGTAAGGGCCCATGTCTCACATCCCTATACTGCATGCGGTGGGACAATTATTGTGTTATACATTTTTATTCTTCGATTTCTGAATTGGATAAAAACAAGTATTTCCTGATTTCAGTCGACACTTAACTTCTTCCTTAATATTATTTGTATGTATAATTATTGCCCCCACATATTTTATTTTCTCCACTTGTTAGAATGTTTTGTTTGCTATTCTGATATTTTTAAGCCCAATATTAATTTTATGCTTCAGGTATAAGCTGTAAGAAATTTATTTCTGTCTTGCCTATAGTTTCTGAGAATAGTTACATTAAAACTATTAATTTAAAATATTAACATATGTATTAGGATGGCCAGGTCCTCTAAATCTTCGCCGTCTTTATCACATTCCTGATATATGAGTAAAATTGCTAAACAAAAATTCAACCCTCTCAATATTGTTTTGCAATGTACGGTAGAATTATCTTGGATCTTCACATGCACTTCTCAAAATAACAATCCGTTCTATTCTTTCTTTCCTCGTTACAGGTTTCGCTAATTCCAACTTCTCTTTCGTCACTCGTCTCTTCCCTTTGAAATATTATATTGTAGTCTTTAGACATG
Source organism: Ectobius pallidus (assembly GCA_964059195.1). Taxonomy (NCBI): domain Eukaryota; kingdom Metazoa; phylum Arthropoda; class Insecta; order Blattodea; family Ectobiidae; genus Ectobius; species Ectobius pallidus. The sequence continues at coordinate 65,091,551 of CAXKWD010000004.1, forward strand.
TGTTTCCATTTTTTGCGGGGAAAGTTATTCCTGCCTTTGCTCGGTGAAGTAGAACGATGTGGATGACAGACTACAAGTTCCATTTGTTAGGGACATAATAATATGATGGAGCCAGTTTTACGGCAAAGCCCTTTTTTATCGTGAGAAAGTATACATTTGAAACCTTGATATTCAGTATTCTTAATAAACTAGGCACTTTTTTATTATCTCTTAATATAGCTTAGAGTTTATAAGTAGTTGGGCAAAAATTTTAGTCTACAGAAAATGTCTTATCTCACTGCAATCGTATAGGCCTATAGGCAAGTGTTGCCACTGATTTATTTATTTATGTAGGCTATTTAAGCTAAGTTAACATTTGGCACAGAAAATGTTAGGCCTACCTAGGTATATTTCTTGTAGCCTGCATATATTGATGATTTATTTATCTTTAATTATTCGTTATGCATTATTTATTTAGTTATTTTTTTTATTTTCTTTTGACGTCCAGCATGGGAGTTTTGTTTTAACCAGTGTGCAACTTTTACGATAATAGAATTTGCCTTCTAAGTGTGCAATATTTTGGTTTCCTGGAGCATCTTATGTATGAAGGTTTTTCATCTGGAAAGAAGACAGATAACAAAGGAATGGTAAAATGAACACTGCTTACATCTTATTTTTCTACGAAGTTGCTTTTTGGCCAACTGTTGTTGGTGTGTAAAGTGAGCCTCTTGAACGCGACTGCCTAAAGAAATCAAGCTATCTCTTTAAGCATTATTTATTTTAAGTGCCGAAAAATAAATGTCATTGAGGATCACAGATTCAACGTCCATGAATTCGTTACTACAATAGCCTATATCAGTGCAATTCACGATCTCAGACTTAAACGGACATAAATCGTTACCTTATAATATTTATATTTTTAAATATTTATTTACTATAGACAAGTTTTTTTTTTTAATTTAGTGCTACCGTAGGATAAACAGAGTAGCCTATAATATATGTATTTGGGTAGAGCACTATCTCCTTAGCATTGCAATTTCCCTTCCTGGAACTGGAAACTTCATTAAATGTACGTACGTACTTTTGTTCAAGGAATTGATTAAGAGGTGAAATTAGTCGTTTTTAGGACTTGATCTTGTATTTTTACCCATTTCAATCAATTCATTTTTATTACGCTTAAAACACGCCAGCCATATTATGGTTCTGAGCGAAGCAGGATACCAACTGCAAAGCAGGATACCAACTGTCCTTCTTACATTAAGGTGAGTAGTGGCAGGTACATTCTATTTTAGTGGCAATTAGGTTAGGTTATGTTAGGTTAGGTTAGGTTAGGTTGGTTAGGTTATGGACAGTGATATTAGTTTAGTAGGGCTTACTGAATTCACGCGTTTCGAAAATGTGCCATATTATATCTCCCGCGAGGATTGTCGTGTTGGTCAACCTGTTTATCCAGATAACATGGCCGCCAGTTATATGTTATTAGCATGAATTGCTTATTTTAAGGTAAGATAATTAGGCCTACAGGATGCATTCTTATATATGAACCAGTTTCGGATCTAATTATAATCCTTGCACCTACGGAGGACACATTTTTAACATTGTTTCACTGAGTAAAAATTAAAATTGTTATGCTAAGGAGATAGGGACCCTATGTTTTTAAACCTAATCTGATTAGAACTCGCGTATTTATGAATCCAAGGCAAGACAAAGGTTAGATTCTGAACTCCATAGTCGTTCCTAAAAATTGCACTTTAGAGACCCTAGGCCTATCATATCTGTGACTGTCCGTTGCCCATGTGACAGCGGTAGGCCTATATGGAAAACATCGAAAGGAAATGAAGAATCTATGTACAGGTAGGGAAAAAAAGCGGACCGACTAAAATATCTAAATTGCTGATATGAGCCACTGCGCATGCCTAACGGCATTCACAGGATAGCAGGGAATGTATTGAAATTTCTTCTAGTATCGACTGTTGACTTAGCCCATTTCGGTACTATTTCTTTTCAACATGGCCGCTAATGCAGAATTGCGTATCAAACTGACAACTGAACAAAGTTCTGAAATCAGCTACAAGAGTCGGTCCGCTTTTTTTTCCCTACCTGTACATACACCAGAACAGAGGACCTAGGGGAAACCTTGATAAAAATTTGCTTCATCACATAGACATGTCAGATCTTTCCTGAAGTTACAAATTTTTCATAAAGTGAAGTGAAAATCAAATTGTATAACAGTTTAAGATATGATTTAATGGTTACAAACATCACACCTTGAATACATTAAAAAAATAAATAAATAAATAAACCTTTTGCTTCAATAGTCTCTATGAGGTTATAATGTTCAAGTAGCCAAAAATGTGACTCCCATAGTTGAATTAAACACATCATAGGCCTATAGCACAACGAAATACCAATAGAAAAAACTAATATTAGGCAGACCATCATTTCTCAAACTTAGGCTCTTTTCACACTGGGTCACTTGTGACGGCCACCGGTGTTTGGCTCTTTTCACACCTGGGTCACTTGTGACGGTCACCGCTAGTATTGTCAATAGTAAATATATGATAAAACAATTTGTAATAGCTTTTGACATCCCAAATGGCAGGTCGACGTTCCACCTCACTTATGAAAATCTTCAGTATTAATCAAATTTAAACTCATAACTGGATAACTAATTTTGCTGACCTCTATTATACAACTACTGAATTATGTATGTACAACTTGCATTGTTGGCAACCATAAATGCGGAGATCGAGCGGTGACCGTCACAAGTGACCCAGTGTGAATGCTCCCATTTAAACCACCGGTGACCGTCACAAGTGTTCGAAGTAGACACTGCAGCGTCACTTGTTTTTGGGTGGGTCACCGCGGTGACCCAGGATGAATACTCCCGCTTAAACCAATGCTTCTTCGCCGGTGCCGGTCACCGGTGACCTTTTCACTGCTATTGACTTATACACTTTAAGAACTTTATAAAAGAAGAAACATAAGATTTGTAAAACAATGATACATAAAAAATATGAGGATTTTTATTCTTGTATTATGATTGTCATCCATACAAACCAGCTATTTTACAGAAATGATCCCCATTGATTTCAAACTTAGATCTCACTGACGGCTTCACTTGAGGATTGCTTATATAATTGTATAAATTCAGCCTTGGAAAGGCAAAAGCACGTCGGTCCGTGTTCCGTCAGAGTTGTGGTTAATTTAATACGCTGTTGATAAAGAAGAAATTAATAAAATTGTGGTTTCACTGGTATATGTTTGAACATATAGGCTTAGCACAGAAAATGAATTGATTATAATGTCTGACATACGAGACTATGTGCACACTTATCAGTATTCATGATTTTCATATTTTGTTAGCAACGAGGATTTAAATTGAAAATAGTGCTATTTAACATTCCGACATGAATTATTCAACATGTTTTTACCAAGAGTGCCATGCATAATCCCCATTGTTTTAACATAAACATTAAGATTTTGATGCGTTCTCTTCTTATTTAAAAAAAAAAAAAACATTTAAATGACAACTAGCCTATATAACCAGCGTTGGAATGATTCGAGGCGTGTCAAGAAAATGTTTCAGCAACTTTTAAAGGTGTGCCTTCAGTAAAAAGAATGTTGTAATAATAAAATAAGAATGAAGAACAGCGGGAATTAAAGAATAGGAGTGGGGGGACTTTAGAGAGATTGGGATGATAGATAGAAAGAGAGAGAAACGTTACGAGATGAATTGTGGAAGGGGGAAAGATTTTTGTGAAAGAAAGGGTTAAAAGGAAAGATCTGAGCTGAGGGGTTTTTGATAAATGTTGTAAGGCTGGCGTTGGTGTGGGGTCTGTTAGCTGTCATACATCGGATTCCTTAAGACCTTAGGGCGACTTGAACCGTCTGGAGCAAGGATGATGTCGTTCCCGCCATTCTGCAACAGTGACGTACATTCATCCAGACATGCCTTAGGTGCTATTCAAGGTACAATCGAATTATCCCTCATTCTGCTATTAAGTGCCAGAATTGTACTTTCTAAGATTACTTGGTGATCTGAAAAAATGTCTGACCGTCCGTGTGCCTAAATTATATGTGCGATAACTAAAAAACCGAATAAAAAATAGAAGAAAAGAGATAAGAGAGAAAATATAAAAATGCAAGGAGTTATAAGAAATCCGTCGGCCCGGGTTCGATCCCCGGTACCTCCTCGGATTTTTCTGAGGTCTGGTTGGGGTGCACTCAGCCTCGTGATTAAAATTGAGGAGCTACTTGACAGAGAAGTAGCTGTTCCGGTCATGGAAACCACCATTAATGGCCGTGGGTGTCGGCTTGCTGACCACATGTCCCCCCATTCTGCCCTCTGCCTATGGTAGATGACGCAGCGCTCGGGTGGTTGGCCTTGTCCCTTCAGGGATGTAGCGCCACGGAGTTTAGTTTTTTTTTTAGTTTTAAGAAAGGAATGAAAATAAAAATTATTAAGCGATTTGAAAATGAAATTGAGCCTACATGAAGAAATTTAAAGATGAACGCGTCGAGTAGAACTACTTACCCGATAACTAATCCGGGCGTATGATTATGAAAATGACATAAACAAATGAAATAAAGAATAATGAAGTCATTGAAATAAACAGAATGATTAGAATTTTTATTATACAGCCGTTAATAATAATAATAATAATAATAATAATAATAATAATAATAATAATAATAATAATAATAATAATAATAATAAGACCCAGCTACTGAAGAAAGATATTTTCCTTTTTATTAACTGATAAAACTAAGATACTTGTGTTGTCTTATCTCTTTATGTATTAATTCTGTAGCACTTTGTGGATGGGTACAGGACGCAATTCTTGGAAAGTCTCAAATGGTGTTTTTATGAATACACTGAACAAGCAATATAAGCTGGAAATAAAACGAGAACAGGATACTTCCTACATAGAAACATGGTGAAAAAAGAGAAAGATAGAGATATGAGGGCCGAATCAGTAATCGAAAGGATTTTTTACATATATGAGTATTATTTTATTTCATAAGATAATATAAGATAAGATAAGAATCTTTATTTGCCGTTTAATACATGGTACAATTTGGCTTCGTCATTGTTTTATACAGTATTTATAATATATTTAAAATTATTTACAATTATGTCTGTAACAGTCATAGGGAATCATGACTTTCGTTAACATTAAAATAAGAGAGAGTGATTTTGTTAAATTGTTTTTTAAAACGTGTCACTTGTTAAGGAGATGAAATCTGAAGACTATACAAGTCAGCATGTTTCAACGGAAGAGTGACTTCTTCTGAAGTTCATTTTGATATATCATTGTAGGGGAATGAACTTATTCGTTATTATTTTTAAAAACAAAATGGAATATTCTGAAAGAATGATTCAATGCTGATAGGTTATAAAAATAACGATTAATTATAATGTTTAAAGAAGGAATTGCTTACCTCTACAGAATCTTCATCGAATAGGCTACATTTTTTTAATTCTTTTTTTCTTTAGTTTAATATTGTAGGCTGTCACTGTCTTGCCAATTTTTTTACTATTAATTTTCCTCTATTTTCTGCTGAATATTTTAACCCATAGCTGATTCATCCTGAGGGTTATTCTGTCCGATTTCAAGTTCTTTAAATCAAACCTGTAAATAACGTAATAATTTTTACTAGTGTTCTTAGTCCCTATTGTCCTAGAGGTCCCAATTTATTTTGCTGTTTGCATATCGGGAACTATTTACCAAACCTTCTCGCAATATTTCATTATGAGCTTTCTTTGTAATTTCTTTACTATGCATTTATTATCTTATTTCCATCCTGACGCTACGTCATCCGGTGATGAAATATGCTGCTTATCGTTTACCTTCCATTTCAATTGTAATTGTGGTGATCTCTAGGAGGTGTATTATTTTACCAGCAACTTCATATTTATTTTCAATAAAAGAGGTTAAATATCCATTATTAAACTTTTAAATTATTACTTTGTTTCCTTATTATAGTTAGGCTATTTTTCATCAATTTGCCAACCTTTCGTAGTCTATAGTTGAAGGAAATTTTCAAAGTTTGGAACATATTTAGATGGTGGAATGATAATTCTTTCACACTGGCCGTGTGTAGGCTAAGATGGACAGGTGAAGTCAGAATGAAAAATTCACTTGTCCATATTTAGATGGTATTTGTAGAGTTAGGATTTTGATAAGATTGCATATTTTTTTCTAGAAATACAGAAATTTAGCTGATACCATATATGCATGCTTTTAGATAAATGCAGCCTTTTTAGACATTTGTTAGGGATTTTTTTTTTTAATTTCTCTTTGTTATTTATTGCATTTTTATTTATTGTGTGATTTTCCTAACCATACGCTGATTTAAAATGTCAGATGACATTTAACTTTTCTTAATTGGTCAATTAATCGATACTTATTTTTTATGGCCAAATTTAATCGCCAATCTTCAAATCAGTTTCATTGGTTATTTCTTTTATAAAAAAAGTAGCCAAGAATGCGACAAATCGCCACACATTTGGATACTTTTTAGCAAAGCGTGGCATAGCGTAGCTTAGCTTTTAGTGTTAGAACTGTAAGACTAAAAGCTTCTTCCATAAGTTCATGTGGTGATCACTTAACTGGTTTTTACGATTGCCGATTTTTAAATAAGAAATATGAATGTTTATCTTAGTCCACGTTATTTAATAAACCCTATCACACATGTCTTAGGCAGTGAATTCACTTCTGAATAGCATAGATTATGAATTCGGTGTTGGGAGCATTTAGTTGTTAAATAACAAGAAGTCTTGATTTTTAATTTGAGATACTGGAGCGAGATGAGGTTATGATGGAGAGTAGCGCCCCCGTCGCGACGGGATGCAGCATCATCAGATATACAGACTGGTCCACATGAGTGGTTGTAACATGTTCAGGCAACTACTGTTTGCGTGTGTGTCCTATCCATCAAGTCCCTCAGTTGCTGCTGCTGGTGTCTTTTTAGTATAGCTGGTCAACACTCTCCAGTTATTTACCAAATGTTCAAATTCTGTCGCTTGTCCTCCCACCCACTGGCACGTACTGCCGACTGAATTGTGAGAGTGTTATAAGTACTTTAAGGGATAACCGAGAGTTGAGAGTGATGTACTAAACTATTATTTTGTCCTAGAAATTTGAAATTTTGCACACGAAATTTTCCGGATTTAATTGAAACGTAAACTGAAATTGAGGACCGTTTTGACAGAACTCAAGATGTTCCAAAACATATAGAAGATAGAAACCTTACATATTGAGGCTTCCAAATGAATTGGTTATGTTGACTTTTCTTATGTTCTTTTTTCACCATCTTAAATATCTCATTTCAAGCACCTAAAACCATTAAAAACGAATTTGTCAAAAAAATGAGATATTGAGTTTTTTCAAAACGGTCCTCAATTAAATTTTAAATTTTCATTTCATTTGATTTCAATTTAGTGGAACTGATTGTTGTATTTATATTTTAATCAGAATTGAAATCTATCTTTGCCGACTAAAAACTAAACTACATGGTGCTACATCCTTTGAGGATATAGGCCTATCATCTGACGACTTCATCATCTACCATAGGCAGATAGAAAGATTAGATGACATGTTATTAGCCTGCCGACACCCGCATCCGTTAATATTATGGTTTCTGTGATCGGAGCCGCTAGCCTACTTCTCAATCAAGTAGCTCCGCAGTTTCTATCACGAGGCTCAGTGCACTCCGTTCCAGACCTCCCTACATCATAAAAATCCGAGAATACATACCGGGGATCGAACCCGGAAAGCCAGCGATGCTATCCACGTAGGCCTATCTACCCCGACATTATTAAAATATGAACCTCAACTTTTTATGCAGGATTCTTGCTTTACATATTTGCTTATGATTTTTTAAATATTGGCTATGTTTTTGTTTTAAAAAAATACTTTAACTAGAACAATGAAAAGTTGAAAAATTTGACATATGACTGTAAGTTACTAAATATAAAAAAAAAATAATAATAATAATGCCGGTAAGGAAAATTTCATTAGTAGTTTCATTACATAATATAGGCCTACGTTGTGAAAAACATAGCTGTTTCTATACTGTTTTTTAAAGAGAAAATAGGTTTTTAATGTGGCAAAATAACAAATAAATGAGGCTATTAAAGTTTGCATGCATTGGCAACATAAAGCTCACGGAGCTGTTTACTAGGTGCAGAACTTTTAAAAATGGCGTCAACAGCACTTGTCCAAATGGCACAAAAAGTTACACAGTTAGGCTATATTTTAGGGAATGTCTGATTATTTTACACTAAAATCCAAAAGTCACTTTTTCTGTTGCCAAAATGGCTAAATTAATATTTCTGTTATTCCTTAAGGGAGAGGTACACCTTTGTGGGTCCAAAAGTGTAATTTGTAGTTATATTACTTTTTTGTGCGTAAATTAGCATGTATTGCCTTTTTAAATTTGGTGAACAAATTGTGGCCGTAAACGTACGGGTTAACTTCTTGTTCCCTTTACTTTTAAGTTTGTGTCGCTTAAATTATTCCAATAATTAATAGATAATAAATATTAATAGGCCTATATGCATTGCAATTCATGAACACTTTATAAACGAAATTAGACTATTGGGCTTCCACAGAAACTGAATTAACCTACCAATATTATGGAGACAACATAAGCATACCAGCACTCCTTTGGATGCCCTTTAAAAGCTGTAAGCCACGTGCAATAATAGCTACTCCCCATAAATAATAGGTATGGAACATATTATATATATTTAATCGCATTTTGTGGCCAGCGGCGAGAGAAGGGCTCCTACACTAATCACTGTCATGATTAATCCATGAGGCTGTAGTTTGACAGCTCTAGTCGAGCTGCCCAACCAATTGGAAAGGGGGTCTATGGGGCCCGGTAACCCTGGTTCATGTCTTCATCTGTCTTAAAATAGTCATTACACGTATATTTGAACGTTAAACAAGACAGAGCATTGAGATTCTGCTATGGGTACTTACTGTTTCAATCATCATAATAATAACCGTAATTGTATCTTCTTCTTCTTCATCGTCATCTTTTTACATTTCCTACTAAAGGCTTGGGGCCTTCTCATCACTCCGTTTTAACCAAATGGTGTAAAAATTCAAGGTAAACTTAAATAGTGAAAATTGTGGGGCACAGAAGTCATGATTGTACTACAGACCTTAATTTATTACAATTTATCAGGAGCTGCATTGTGGTAGTATGCATTCAGTCATCTAAACCAGTTAATCCCTAATGGTGTGTCACAAAGCATTATGAGGTGTGTTGCAAAATGTTATCATTAAAATTGTTATTTAATTAATTATATGCCATCCAGAAGATATAAAACGCATATTAGTCTTGCCATTAAAACCTTTAATTGCGTAAATTTGAATAATAATTTATTTACATATTATAAATAAATAAAAAAATTATAAATATACCTTAATAATAACAATCAAATGGCCATAGTATAATGAATAGACCAACGATAGAATGATAGAGGCCTATGCAGAGGAAATAGGAGCATCCCAAGAAAACCTGCCCATTTTGTCCACTATAAATTCCACATGCATTCACCGAAGTTCGATCAATGAGGTAAATTCTATACTCATTTTGAATCTTCGTACAATGTCATTATCTCACAATCACAATGGGGAGGAAATCAAAATTCTACAGCTATTTTCAACGTCTTGCTTCTGTGAGTCATTGTTTTCTGCAATGAAAATAGCGAGATCAAGTTATCAGGGAATACAGATTCGTACATTTTGAAGATGGTTTTCGTGTTGGTCTGTCAACCATAAGACCATGTGCTGACAAACTGTAAAACACACCATACCACTTCAGATTAATTAATAGCCCTGATTAGAGCGTACACGTCATGTGTAGGCTATAGGCAGAGAGTCACTCCTCAGCTAAGACGACCGCCTTCAAAACTCCGATGTGAATAGCATGAACAACCCAACCAGACTGCGGCAAATGTGCGCGTCACCATCATACGTCAGTTTTTTCTAACATTTTATTTTTCTATGCAAAATATCTTTTAACAAAAAATAAACATCAAAAAATTCATCAGTAACTGTAAAGCGAGCATCAAAGAATGGCACATAAAAAGTTCAGGTTCATATTTTAATATCCGTCGGAGGAGATAGATTTCAGTTTTGATGAAAGATAAAATTTATGTAATTAATTTATACGGTATCTCAAAAACAAATTCTTATATTATAATGAAGTGTTAAACTTCAATTTCTGTTTACATTTCAATTAATACGCAAAATTTTAAGTATCTAAGACATGTAGTTTAGAAAATCACTCTCAATACTTCGGTTATCCCTCAATTATATTTACTTTACTACACACAGTAACTAACAGTTAAAGTAAAAGCTCAAATCCGAGCATGCACACAGGAAATAGCTCACCCCGTGTGTACAAACTGAGCTAGCCCTACCGAGAGTAGGAGGCCCTTGCCTGAAAAGGATTCAGTGGCTTTTTCTAATTCTAATTTCTAATTCTAATTACTATATTAATCAATACTCATCTGGAAAAAAATATATTGTTCAACCACTTTGGCACAGTCTGCTTGATACCCCAATTACGGTACTCCTTTATAAATACGCCACAGATTGACGCACTACATCACATGCATATGACGTTTGTCGCTACATATTTTCGAGACATCTGCGTTTGCATTAGCACATAAGCCTTTCAACGAAACAGGAACAAGCAAAAGTTTATTTATAATAGCCAGACTTTTGTCACCTGCTCTTGACACATATTCCAAGACTCCTCTCCAACTTCTTTATTTCTATGCCTCGTACTTCGTAATCTAAGATTTACAAGTTGGTCATACAAGATAGTCAATTACATACAACACGTAGGTCGTGACATATACGTCAGTTTGTCTAATATATAAAATCGAAAGTGTGTATGTATGTATGTATGTATGTATGTTTGTTCCTTATACAAATCTACATTTCTTTACCAATTTACACGACATTTTGCACACATACCCAGTTAAGCCCGGGAAGTATAGCTGTCGACATTAAAATTCAAACAAAATACTCCTTCCCTTGAAAATTATATAATTTCTGAGAATTTTATACTGAAAAAATGAATTGCTGTTTAGTTCACATGGCAACAGTAAATTGTTTACTATGATTACATAGGGCCTTGGCAAGTATATAGCCTAATGCTTTAACGAATTATGATTCCATCGATGTAATATATTGGCGAAAATAATGACTGAAAATGAAATCCACGAAAATAAAGCACAGTGTGATGTAGTCACATAACTTTCTCTACCCTCGACATAAGAAATATTTACTCACTTCACATTTTGATGTAGAATAAGAGGGACAACTTAAGTGTGTGAGTATGCTATATCAAAAGTCTATAAATAATCCTTTCCGCTGATAAGTTATCCATACCTGTAGGCTTTGTATTAGTTGAGAAATAGGGATGTTTATCATAGGCCCTAAGCATGGGATGGAACATTTTGAGTCCTATGCTCGCAGTATATTATGTCCCGGGTTCTAGGGGAGGAAAGTATGAAAGTGATACTGCATTTCTCTTTTATTTCAGCTCCGAAACGATTGTACCGTATAGTAACATGAGAATGAGAAATAAAATTTTCCGTCAAGTCAGTACAATCTTATGTAATTTGTGTTTCTTCTTATTTCAACCCCTCCCAAGCATGATGTGTAGAAGCAACGGAATGCAGCATTCCACATCCTCTATGAGCCATAAAAAGCTATATCCAGCGTTTTCTGATGCAATAGTTTGAGTGTGATAAATCTTTTTCTTCATTTCAAGTTCTACATACATAAAGTCCTTCATAAGTTAATTTCAAATTAAAAAATACAAGGCCCGGGCGACGCCGGGCCTTTTCAGCTAGTTACTTATAATTGTCAAAGAGGGACAAAATTCTGTTTAACCTTTACATGGCTGAATTTACATACCAATATAAGTAGGCCTAATCGTCAAGTGAAATTTAAATGGGTACTAAGTTTGAAACCAATGAGGAGAATTTTAGTAGGCCTAAAATATCTTATTTTCTTGAATTCCAACTGTAACGAGAGGATAAAAATCCTCACATTTTTCGTTTGGTATTAATTTTCTAATCTTATATATATTAGCTATTATGCGATTCTTGAAATGACAATAACTACATAAGAAAACCATCGAAATTGAAAGTTCAACTGTGCCATATAAAATGATTGGATAGTAATATGTTTAAGGAGTGTTTTAATATTATATATGTAATGCCGAGTATGTTAACACTAAATGTAAATACTGCTCTCTGGGCTGCGAAAAGGAGACCTTTCCCATCCATGCATTTTGAAGTTATTAGGCTAACCCGCACTTAAGCGAGGAACAAAGGGACAGGAAAATTGCCTCTTTCCCTTTATGATACACAATGACCCGAATAAGCAAAGCTCATGCCCAGGGCAGTTCATTTATAATGTTAAAAACTGAACAATTTTTAGAGATTAAATTAGAATATGAAAATAGAAGCGATATTGTGTTGAAACATGAATACCTGTCGAGATATAATTATTTATATACAATAAAAAAATTTTGAATGTAGAATTTCAATTATTTTCATTTTCAATTGATATATTGTGTATCTGTTTCAATTCCAATTCTATCACCTGTGCTCAATTATAATATATTAATAATTATACAAACTAATATAAAATATATATTGTTAAAAACCATTGTAAACGTAATTGTCTGTAATATGTAGCCTACATATTAGAGGAGTGGACATTCAAAACTCTGTTTGTCCACAATTTTTAAAAAATGAGTTATTGGTGGCATATCATTGTATTATGTATCTCTCTACATTATGAACGTGACTACAGCATCAAAATGCTTTTTTTTTCTCGTAGTTACAGAGGTCTGAAATTAGTATGGACATTCAAAACGCTGTTAGTCCTGTTAGTCCTTCGCAACTGGACAATCAAAACGCTTTTTTGTACAGTAGTTTTATGCGTTTTCTGACAAACAAATAGTTGTGCAATAACTGCGTTTTGAAAGTCCACTCCTCATTTACAATAGGTAGTTCTCATAACCACAATTACTTTTTTAAAATGTTAAAATGTGATCATAACATCCATAAAATGTCTGTTCTACGTTAAAATTATACCTGTAGTCTAATTTTTTCATGACGCGTTTCGTCGTTAATTACCATCTTCAGGTAGTCTTAATTTTGTGTGGAGTTAGTGAATCATGTTGTGAGTTGCATGTTCGTCCTCCTGCTGCTAGACGACAATACACTAATATTTTATTCTAATTTTTAATTGTGAAATAAAATTAAGAGAATCTCGGATACTTGTAAAATATTATCATCACAGTACTACTCCCATGTATACAAAAATTGTTCATGTTGTTCCCAAAGAGAACAAGAAAAGAATGTTGTAATTTATAAAAGTGGTTCTCCCTTAAACATTGAGACATTTCTCTCGAGCAGCGTTTCTCAACCTATGGTCCGCGGACCACTGATGGTCCGTGAAGATGGTCCGCAGACATAATTAAAAAATTTAAAGCAAGTGGAAAGTAAAGAAGTAAAATTTTTTCACATATTTCGTTATAATGACCTATAATTAATACCCCAAATATTAAGAATATAGGCCTTCTTTTAAAAATGGGATTAAAATTTGGGGTCCGTAAATTTTTTTTTTGGCATTTTAGAGGTCATCGGGTTCAAAAAGGTTGAGAAACACTGCTCTAGAGTATATTACTTGTACCAGTACTCAACTCCATGGCGCTATATCATATGGAAGATTGGTCTTAACAATCCCACCTCTGCGTAATCTGCCTCCCTCTTTGGCTTTATTGGAAGATAGCAAGATTGGGAACTTGGCTTTATTGACGGCTTTCTTGATTGAAGTCACTGCTTCTTTATCAGGAAATCTTCTTTAACAGAAAAATCCAAAATCCATTATAATTAGGGATGGGTCCTCGATACTTTCGATACCTCGATACTTTCGATACCTCGATACTTTCGATACCTCGATACTCTCGATACTTGCATGGTATCGGCATCGAACGATACTTCAGAAAACTCGCTCGATACTTTTGTAATTCTGCAATTCTGCAATTAAGTGAGAATGCTAGTATTTTTAACAAAAACCTGTAATTGGACTGTTTAAAAAAACTTATTTTAGTTTTAATGTAGGCCTAAAGTTTAAAAATAATTGTAGGCTACTGATGATATTAAATTTTGTCTCATTAAATATGTAGACTTAATTATTTTAGTTGGTATTACACAGTTCTCTCAAATTTTAATTTTTAATGTACCTATTTATTGAAACTGGAAATGGTGAAGGTATCGAGTATCCAAGTATCGAGGAAAAAATCATGTATCGGTATCGAGTATCGAGTATCGAGAAAATCTGGTATCGACCCATTCCTAAATATAATCCAAAAATGCAAGTTAGTGAGCAAGTTAAATTAAAGTGGGACGGAACGAAACTATTCTTCTTTGTTATGTGCTGTTCAAATATTACAGTAATTCAACTTCTTGTTATTTCTATTATTATAAGTATTGTTAAAACGTAATCATAAGAACTGGGAGTGGCCTGATTAAGGCGTAGATGAAAAAGCAGTAGCCTGAACAAGCGAGTAGGAGGCGGAATATTTCGGAAAATTAATAATTAAAATCATCTGAATTGTGTGAGAAGATACTTATCAGTGTTTATAGCAAAGAACATTGGTTTGGAATTTTAAATTATAGAGCATTAAAACATCTCTTAAAGAACTTCCAATTTTACGTGGAAATTAGGAAGGCGGTGTTCGAGGCCTTGATTTTTTCGACCTTCCAAATTTGGAGTTTTTACATCACTGTTTTAAAAGACGTGATGTTTATACAAAATAGTCTGTCTAAATTGATGTTCTTCCATTAAGAGCAAAATGTCAAACAGTTATTGTCTCTCTCAGTAGTTCATACTTGCTGGAATTTTTTTCCAAGACAACTGGAATAGAACTTTGTATTAGTATGTACTAGAGATTTAATTTTTGTATGGTATAGGAGTAGTATAGTGAGGGAAGATGTGAACTATAATTAAAGACTTGTAGAAATTATATTTGTTTTATGTACCTTGTCCACTTAATTTAGGATGTCAAAATAGTCACTTATGATCCAAGCGTCAAAAGTGCTATAGATCGTGCTGGCTCAAAGAAATAAATCATTATCCTGACGCTTCTTCTTCGTGTACTTTTTTCAATATTAAACGTTCTCATCCTCAGGACTAATAAACCGTTATAAGTAGGGACAGGATCAAATCTCCGGATCAGAATTTAGACGGGAGAAATAGAGAGTGCCTGGAGTGTGAACAGCACGATGTAGGGTCTCCTGCTAGGACATCACACATCCACGGAATACAAACAACTTTCGGCGTACACCGCAAGCCAGATATCTAGGGACATGTTTGTCGTTATAGTGCTTGATAATTCCAGAGGAGAAAGTGACAGTAGAGGGTGGAATAAGTCAACAAAGGTGAAATCATTCCTAACTGCTCGTGCAAACACATACGTCAGTTGTTGCTATGTTAGTAGGAAATGAATTTCGTGAAATAAGTATGAATAAACAATTAGCGCGTGGGCCTGGCATGCTAGCGGTCCCGGGTTCAAACCCCGGGCCTGGCGGGCGTGTCATTCGTGGTGGACGAAGCCGTGACCTTTGGGGGTTTTTCTCGGGGATCCTCCCGTTTCCCCCTCTCATTCCACCAACACTCTCCATTTCATCTTCAAACCTCCCCCTCATAATCATCCCGTTTCCTTTCCCGGTTTCCGGTTTACCCTCGCCCCAGCACCTGCTGTGGGCCTCTCCCGTCCTCCCCGTGGCTTGTGGTCCTGAAGTTGCTGGCTGGTGTGCTGCCAACCTGGGGGCTCTGTAAGAGGTACCGAGGCAGTGGCACACGTGGCATGGTAGAGGTATCTATTGGATGTAGGGGAGTTCCGTGGGGGCTCGCGGTGGGGTCTGTTGTCGAGGGGCCGTTGGGCTTGCACATCATTCCATTCCCGGAGGTTCGCACAATGGGCCGCAAGGCCGAAGTGCTTAGGGTCGTCCCAACCCGCCTTCCACCCTTAAGGGGACAAATCAATCAATCAAATGAATAAACAAACGTTTTTAGTTTTGCTCTTCTGCTGGCTCTTTCTCGCTGTGTCCAGTCTCTGACACGTTCAAATACTACTATGCAAGGCTTGGAAATAAAGGGAGCTGTCTGTAGATGATTTACTTGTAGATGATATTCCTCTTCGAATGGGGCAGTGTAAACTATATTAGTGCTTAGTTGCTTGTCTCCTGGGCTACTTCCGCTGGATTTTGTGTTCTCAAAGCTACTTCTCCCATTTCATTATTAAGCTTAAATTGGGCGAAAACGAAAATTGGACACTTAAACACTACACTGAGGATTGTGATTTTCCAAAATAAATGTAGGCTAGTATTTTTATTCCACCCATTCCACAAGAGTTTTCTTTATTGTCAGCGTAAGTTATTAACTGCAGACCTAATGCAGATAACGCATAAGTGAATAGTTGTATTGTTGACACTATAGTAGCTTATGAATATTAGGTCAATGTTACACAAATTCTGACCATCAACTGAATTCGTAAATACTGAAATTGTTTGTAATTACTTTAACATTAGTAAGCTTACTAATTAATGGAGTGCATGAGGAGAGCGAACGGATTCGATACCCGGCAGGGACAAGTTTCCTGAGTAGAGTTAGTCCTCATTTTTGAGATCCCGAATATATTGTGGTCCCGAATATAATCTGGCCTTCATTATCATCTTCATCCCATCCGCGCTTTGAGTGTGTGCATTTGGTGGCCTCGCATGGGACTGATCACTCATCCAGAAAGGCCCTCCATGTTCTTGCCTAGCAAAAAAAGTTTGTAACAGGGAATTCCTCCTCCGACCTGTAAGGTCCAGGCATAATGGTCAGCGTAAACGTTCCTAAAACGGGGAAGTTAAAACTGAGAGAAAAAAATAAAATTGGCCTTCTAATGCACGGCTTCCGATGAGAAATTAGAGAGTTGATATATACTTATGGATTCTAAACCCGTCGTCTTATCTGCCAAAATAGTAAACTAGTATAAAATATTTCAATAAAAATTATTTATATGGGGGCTTGATAGCCTTGATAGCGACAGCACTGTCCGGTTAGCTACAAGCCATCTAAGGCTTGAAATCATAGAGTAAATAAGGTAAAACAACAGAATATTTTTTGAAGGTGGAATAATGATTAACCTCAATGTCATATGCCGCTTTTGTTTGAAAACTTAATTCTTATCTGCCTCGATTTGATATTCGTCTTGTTCGAGCGTTATTTCCTTCCGTTCATACAACAAAACACCATTACCTGAAGGTCGTAGTGAAACGAATACAAAAAAGCAAAAAATAAGTAACAACAGAGAATTTTTTAAAAGCTTTGATGTATAGCTTACCTGAAATATGCATCTAATCATTCCTTGCATCAGAAAAATAATAAAAAAGAGAGAAACATTTCCCCTGTCATTCCAGAACTATTTCTCGTATGCTTTTTAAATGTCTTTCCTCCTGTCTTTTGTATGCGTCTAATCTTTTTGATATGAAAAGATGGAATAAAAAAGGAGTAAAACGAAGGAAAAGACATAGAAAGATGCAAAGGGGAGAAAGGAGTGGACTTTGTTAGACATTCAATAAATTGACGTGGTCGATATTTCATAAAGTCAAAATGAAACAGCTAGCAGATGTGTTTCAAGACTGCCTCACCAGGTGGCAATACATACCTACATTCATCATTGTTGTTGCTCTCGCTGCTTGGAATTATGGTCCATTTGGGTCTATGCTCTTGAATATATAAGCGGCATTAGACCATTGTAAAATATTATAACGAGAAAGACGATAATTTAATTTATACGATTGGTGGTGATGATGAGTGATGTTAACTTCGATATATTTTACATTATACCTAATGAGATCGTTTGTTACCATGTTGACTATTTCCTTTAAAGCTAAATTGAAACTTTTCGACAAATTATCCTTTTGATTTTATACATAATTCCTTTTACATGCCGTGGAGCAAAATTACACCCTCTTTTTAAATACGACTTAAATTTCATTTAGGCTATACAGAGTGTTAATAAATAACACCGAACTGTTTTACCTGCGTATAGAAGGGACATAGACAAGCAACTTTATTTAGACGATTTTTGCTCGATTATGTAAATTGTACAAGCTACAGGCCGTTAAAGTCATTACAATTTGGTGCTCATAAGTCAATAATGAATCGAAGTAGGGTTTAAATTTTTATTAAATTGACTTCATGCCTTCTTAGTTATCGATACAAATTTTATTCTTAATCATTCATCAACAGCTATATCATAATTTAGAGTTTCCATAATCTTCAAAATTTACACACTAATCACATGACTGGCTGCTACTGCATTGGTTTCTATCTTTATTCATAACTCCAGTGTTAACAACTAAGTTCCTTTGTTTTCCGTTATTTCAAATATTAAAAGTCAGTGGCGGCCATGCCCTGGAATATTTTATGCTGTAACAGGAAAAATTGAATCCACAGAGCAAACATTTCCTAATAAAAGTTGCTTGTCTATAAGAACTTTGTTTTTTTATGTTATTGGCTATAACTAGAATGTGGTAGTTGGAATGTCATCGGTACAGTAAGCTTATTATGGCATGATTTTCTTTATTTTCATGTTATATATATATCTCCCCAAAGAACAAAGCTCATGCAAAGGGTGACATACACACATGGTTCCAAATAGATTGTATAACTTAATAAATTTAACTTAAGCCTAGGCCTATAAAAAAATCCATCGGTAACAGCATTAACCGGATTTGAAACATTCAAAAGCACAGATAAAGGCTACAGATATGTTGTATAAATTTTCAGAAATTATCTTAGTATCCAGCATACTAAAGTAAATATTTTTTAAAAAATATGAGAGGCTAATGCATTTAACTTGAAATCTAAAAGAATCAGATACCGGTACACAAATATTTCACATTATCAGCTCCAGGAAAATATTTTATTTTATGTTATTTATAGTCTACGTGTTTGTTTATTGGTTGTTTTCCGGAAAAACTGATACTTTTTCATTTAGGTTAGAATGAACAAACAATTTGTGTCTTTGGGCTTTAGTCTCACTATTCGACTGTCAGTCATAGAATAAACCACGCCGAAACACCAGTAAATTAGCGATAGATCGCATTCTTTATACAATATAGGCCTATACTTTCCCTTGAAGGTTTTGGACAACATTCGATTGTATAGACTGTAGAAGTTATTGAAGAATTTATAGTCACGGAAAGCACAGAATGAAAATATCTCACATATTATTAATTTTAATAAAGTAATACTTGACAAAAAGTCTATAGAATAAGACTTATTACAATTATACTAAAGAATAAATCAGGTTACAGTCGCAGAAACAATCAGGTAATTATTTGAATTCCTCGGGGAAGGGGGTGGCGGCTTCTTTCTGGATGCTACCCCTTACCAGCCTTCTTTGAAGAAGAATGGGGATTTGCTCTTTAACCACTTGTGTGTATTAGCAATCAATGTTCAGTCGTGCAAATTTAATTCATTTTAGCCACCATATCACGTCAGTCAACCGATTCGTAGGCCAATTAGACAAATTAGAGAATTACTTCTTTGTGCATTAGTGTATGCGTGAATCCAATAGCCACGGCTTCAAAAGTTTTTTCCCTTATTGATGTTAGTTAATTAACTAAAGAGAGCAATGGTTACTACTTGCCATTTAATGAAGAGGGATCAATAATTCCAATTGTCTTGGAAATTTTAACAATTCCTTTTATTTCAACCAAGTTCATTCATCATAGTATGATGAATGAACAGCCTCGGAATGACATATGACAGTGGAAACAGGAGCACCCCGAGAAAACCCGCGCCGATCCCATTATATCAACCACAAATTCCATATGGATCTACCGAGATTCTATCCCGGGTCCCAGCAATGATGGCGAGCGATCGGCCATGGGGACAACCGTCTTGGAAAATGTCAACTCCTGTTTAAAACAAATTAAGTAAGCTTATATAAGAAGGGGCCGTATTTTTTGGTAAAATAAAATGGCTGATTTCAGTGTTACCTTCCTTCTATTTCATGGGTATTTCGCGAAATAAAATATTTTATACCATTTTCCTTATGGTATGCTATGGCACTCGGCATGCTGTGTTCTTTTTCAGAACTGTGAAAAATGATCAAATTTGAGGTTATAATGATCTTTAAAACCTATAGAATTCATATATAATCTGAGTTTGTTGCTAAAGAACATGCGAAATGAAACAAAAATCGTGAAGAAACGGACATTAACGAAACCTAAAATGGCGTAATTTATACGCACAGAAGTGCTAACTATTGTGGATAAAACACGAAATCTGTTGAATCCACACTTTTTACCGCAATCCAATATAGGTATCCCAAAGTCGGCAAAGAGAAAAGGAGTGTATCGTGATCACTGAATAGCGTAGGCCTAGCCTGCGTTCCACATTCTTTGCTATAATCGAACACAAGTATCGATAACTTCTCGGGAGCCATAGAAATAGCAGGAAAAAGCGGTTTGAGAAGGCCATGGTAATGGTTGGTTGGAAGCGATTTCAAAGAGTGTATTTATTGCGATAATTTTAATAACACGAACATTAAATTAAACTTTAAGTGATAATAAGGTGTTATATTACTTTAAGGCGTTTGTGTGTAAATTATAAACACTAGTGGCAGTGTTATAATTAATACTTTTACTGATTTGTGTCAGTTCAACACTAGTTCCATAGCCACCGGCATGGATGTCAACTCATATAAAGATTCCTCTGGAAACATACACGTGAGTTTAAACATGACTGATCAGTGCTTATCAATACAAGAAGACTGTTCTCAAATGGAAACTACAATTAATGATTGTGAATTAAATAAGGCGAGTGAGACAGCTCCTACTCAACATAACCTTCATGAGTTTCCCAACAATCAGCATATTCATATAAAACAAATGACAGTTCAGGATTCGAAGAAAATGGCAAGAATTAATCCTGTCAAACATTCCAAGTTGTTACTATCACAGAGTAGTAATGCAACCAAAACGGGTTTTAACACAAATGACATACTTAATGTTGCTTCTACTTCACAAAGTAACAAGCGTCCCTGTTTTGACTCATCAGTGCAAAGTTCATTTGTACCTACTGTTCCTGTTCATAATAGATTTGAAGCATTAGCGAAACATGATGATATAAGGGAAGTAGATAATGTCCCTAAGGATAGTAAAGTAAAAATACCTCCCATCTGTTTGCATAATATTGCAAATTATCAACTCCTTATTGTAACCCCCTCCCACCCACTCGGTCACCAGACAACAACATTCTTCTTTCTTCAATCAGCTGGGCACCATATTCTTCCTCAGAGGCACTGTAAATTGACCGAGGGAAGGGGAAACAAGAGGAAAGACGAAGAGCCTGGACATGACTTCCAGCCTCTTCGCCTAGAAAGAAGTACAACTTTACTTCTCGTGGAAGCTAATATAAAATGTATTAAAATAAAGTAGTATTACATACAAAATGTGAACATGTGTTAGACAGTGGAACAAAAGTGTGAAAAAGAAATATTAAAACCTGAAATAAATACTGAAACTATTACATTCATGACATGTTGACTGAAGGTCCTCAAATAAATTTAAAACACTTTAGAGTGAAGCCCTTTTACAATTACAAGTTTAAATCCTGGAAAGGAAATCAATTAGTATACATTTAAATAACCCTTTTAGAATTTAAATAACAAAGTTCGGTGTGAAGCACCTTTTTGAAATCTATAATTCTTTTATACAAATTTCCAAAGATAAGTTAAATAAAAATAAAATATACAAGTACTTAAATATCATACAATCATACCTTTTAATGCAAGCATCCAATATTCTGCGCAGACACATCCATCCATGCATCTACACATCCGATTACACATGCTGAAGAAACATCTAGGCCTAAAGACAAAACTGACCTTTGCTATCCATTTACTGGGCCAGGCTCATTTGCAAAATGTGGATATCAAAAACGGGGAACAAAATATATAAATAAAAGACAATTAAATTTGGAAAACAATACATGTTCAGGAACGTGGAAGACAAGAGGATACTGCATGAAAGAAAAATACGAAAGACCCAACCTCTACAATTAATATCCCAGCATGCAATAAATTTAACCGTCTTGCATAATTACTCTACATAATGATGGTGGCCAAACAATTCATCTACTAATATCTGACACATCTTCATACTAAATGCTTTATCTTAAACTTCATTAACATATACAACGCCACCATCAAATCACAAAATGCAAAAGACACAAAACGCATGCTTGGGCAAACCTAAAATGACATATTTACATAACCATGCAGTTCCCGCACTTATATACTAACATATTTCATTCTATACAACTTCCACGTACCTGAAACATGATCCAAGAGAAGAAACGAAGCCAAAATGGCGCCTAAATATTGGCGCTTTAAATCATAATAGAACTACATACCATTCCCCGGACCACGTAGATGCAAATGAGGGCGTGGGAAATGTCCCATGCCCTTTTATAGAGATTTTACAAATGACGTCATCATACTTTCTGCAGACACGGCCATCATGAATTCTAAACAAATCACTCATACTGTTACAATCTTGCAAAACAAAACGGAATCGCCAATCATAAGGACTAATACATTCAAACTAGGCAGCTCACGGCCGACTGGGAGAGAAATACTGCCACGCGGCAAGCAAGCAATGATGCCAGATGGCATATAAAATGACAGGGTTGCCGAAACGAAGGAGCAATGACACGTCAGCTGATCAAAAAGGCAGACTCTTTAAATACTTTTCTCTGCCTATTAGCTCACATCACAGGCAAAACATTAGAAACTGTAGCAATTAAATTAACTTATAAAATATGAATTGCTACAATCTCTAGCCCCCAAAGAGGAATATATGCTCTGCATTTATTCCACCCAAAACCAGAATTGCAGCAATAAAATATCCTGTGAAAATAGAACTGCCACAATCTCTAGCCCCCAACGAGGAATATATGGTCTACATATATTCCACACCAAAGTCAGACTGAGTCACTGAAAATTAGTGTCCGAAAACTGACGAAGCATACTCCAAGAATCGGCCTGACCACATTAGAGCACCAAAAAACTGAGAAGCACAATACCTTCATGCAAGTGTCCCCTTTACTTGCATAACAAACTTCCAGATTCGCTAGGTAGTGTCCAGACTACGTGCTCAATGACCCCTACTGATGCCTTCATGGAGGCGAGACGCAGGACCCGTTGCATCTACTAGCCTCCACCAGCAGACAGGTCAACTGGCCAGGATCCAGATTCATGGCAGTAGCCCACAGCTTAAGGCACTTCAGTGATACAGGATCTGCTTCAGCGGATAGGCCTTCCTGTGAAAATAAGCTTAGCGGCAGATTATTGAATTCACAGAAACAAGAACATGAGAAATAACCCTTCCCTCCTCTCTTTACTAAAGAATCTTTAATTTAAAGCCTAGAAAAATCTTCTCTGATAAATTAGATTAAAAACATGAGAACCGAAATTAATAAGTTAGACTGTATTAAATAAAATAACTGTTTTCAAAGAATTAAGAATTTCCTAACCTCCTTCTCACTCATGCACACTCTTTACTTAGACACTTCACACAACATTTCATACAACAATTTAAATTACCAATTATCCTACTCACATAAGCTACAATGCCTTAACCTATAAATAAATAATTCAATTTTACACAGGTTACATAACCAATAAATAATTCAAATTTAAACTGGGTTTGTTTCCAAAAAAGGAAAAGACAAATTCTAGGTTATAATTTCAGGTTCATATTTTACCTGATCTCTATATACAATGTAAAATCGGGTAGAGTCTTAGGCCGAAGAAATGCAGAAAGATAGCAGAAAGAAGCCCCCATAAGCCTCCTTCCACAGAGCACAGCACTGCTTACCCATGCTGAAAATCTTAACATACAGCATGGCCAAGAACAAAAGACAAAATCAAGGCTGTGGAGGAAGTCACAATCATGAAAAATCATTTATATCTTCGCAGCAGGGTTCTTATGATTCAGAGTGGAGCTTACCACACTGACATGACAGGCAGACATTCAAATAAGTTTCCTCCTAACTATAGAACCAGACCACACCACGTCTCTAAGAACAACTACCAAGGCAAAAGACAAAACGATTCGGTCCTCAGGACACAAGAAACAGTAGTAAGTATTCCACATCATTCTGGACAATACAAATCTACAGTACAGTAAGCATATAAGCTTTAACAGCCACAATAACTCAAGAACCTAAGTGGGCGTGTCCCTACAATAGGCTTTTTGGAGCAAACTCAATATTGCCCCCCATAAGGCTATTGAGCCAAGCTCTCCCCTCGAGAATTGTTATAAGGCTGTGTCCAAAGAAACTCCTTCCGAGTATCTCCGAACAGTCACAGTAGAAAGAGGGCTCCTAAAGTCCCTGGAGGCCTACCAGGACCCGACCGGATACATCAACGGTCTAAGCCTCTCAAATCTACAGTATAGAAACTTCAACTGCAACACATGCAGTTCTGCCACACCACACAGGTGCAGGAAACAAACTCTTCTACCTAACCTAACTCCTCTCTCCTCACATAGTATTTACATCTACAAGTTTGAATAAACAGACAACAGCTGATCTGTGTGAGCTCCACTTTGGAAACCGTAGTATAAGTCACTGTCAGTCCTAAGTCAAAGGTCAGTCATAAGTCTATTCCTCAGCTTCACCACACAAAACAGAAGCAACCTGCTTAAACAAACTTATAATATGAATAATTCTTGTATTATTTTAAGTCATAACCGGGATATAAAATGTTACTTAAAACTCCACTGGCAGAAAGATCTAACCAGAAACAGCAAGCCTTATGCTTAGCTGCCAAAGAGCAAAGCCTATCATGGACACTCAAGAATATGCACCCTATAGAGAAGAATTTATTAAAACCAGAGAGGAAAAACTACAAAGAAACTACCTGAAGTGCTATTCTAACCTCACACTTGCTATTTGAAGCAACACAAAATGAAATATTACACAGAAACTAAATCACTGGCACATTGAGTGACCTTAGGCCTAATTTTTAAGATAAATTTTCCTCATATAGGTAATGCTTTAATTGAAAAACAGAACTGGCACGACACACCAGATTTACAGTTAACACTGGAAAAGCCAATTTTCTAACAGATATAGCCTACACACAAAATAAATTAAAAAAATAAAGAAATAAACTCACCGCATAGGCTAATACAGAAGACTGGCAGAACCAGCTAACTCCTACTGACATCTGAAGTTACAGAAACTTCTTTTTTTTCCTTCACAAGACCTCACAAGCTGCTGCAAGCCACTTCCCTGTTTAGCTGGAGGCAACTGTCTGTTGGAGCCTACTGACAGCTAGAAACAGGCTCATGAAAGCCTCAGACCAACAGCAAGATGAGACATGAAAAGTAAGTTTCATAATATTAGTTGAAGTACATGGAAACAAACCCCACACAAATATAAAAATACACTTTCATACACAATAAATAATACACTGCATAAAATTAAAATTAAAATTTTGTATAAATTTCACTATAAGATACACAAAACTTTCCACTGTCATAACTACTGTTAAAAGAAAAAGCAAGAGCGTGGACGAAACCAATGGTTATTAACCACCGCTCTGCTTACCAATTGTAACCCCCTCCCACCCACTCGGTCACCAGACAACAACATTCTTCTTTCTTCAATCAGCTGGGCACCATATTCTTCCTCAGAGGCACTGTAAATTGACCGAGGGAAGGGGAAACAAGAGGAAAGACGAAGAGCCTGGACATGACTTCCAGCCTCTTCGCCTAGAAAGAAGTACAACTTTACTTCTCGTGGAAGCTAATATAAAATGTATTAAAATAAAGTAGTATTACATACAAAATGTGAACATGTGTTAGACAGTGGAACAAAAGTGTGAAAAAGAAATATTAAAACCTGAAATAAATACTGAAACTATTACATTCATGACATGTTGACTGAAGGTCCTCAAATAAATTTAAAACACTTTAGAGTGAAGCCCTTTTACAATTACAAGTTTAAATCCTGGAAAGGAAATCAATTAGTATACATTTAAATAACCCTTTTAGAATTTAAATAACAAAGTTCGGTGTGAAGCACCTTTTTGAAATCTATAATTCTTTTATACAAATTTCCAAAGATAAGTTAAATAAAAATAAAATATACAAGTACTTAAATATCATACAATCATACCTTTTAATGCAAGCATCCAATATTCTGCGCAGACACATCCATCCATGCATCTACACATCCGATTACACATGCTGAAGAAACATCTAGGCCTAAAGACAAAACTGACCTTTGCTATCCATTTACTGGGCCAGGCTCATTTGCAAAATGTGGATATCAAAAACGGGGAACAAAATATATAAATAAAAGACAATTAAATTTGGAAAACAATACATGTTCAGGAACGTGGAAGACAAGAGGATACTGCATGAAAGAAAAATACGAAAGACCCAACCTCTACAATTAATATCCCAGCATGCAATAAATTTAACCGTCTTGCATAATTACTCTACATAATGATGGTGGCCAAACAATTCATCTACTAATATCTGACACATCTTCATACTAAATGCTTTATCTTAAACTTCATTAACATATACAACGCCACCATCAAATCACAAAATGCAAAAGACACAAAACGCATGCTTGGGCAAACCTAAAATGACATATTTACATAACCATGCAGTTCCCGCACTTATATACTAACATATTTCATTCTATACAACTTCCACGTACCTGAAACATGATCCAAGAGAAGAAACGAAGCCAAAATGGCGCCTAAATATTGGCGCTTTAAATCATAATAGAACTACATACCATTCCCCGGACCACGTAGATGCAAATGAGGGCGTGGGAAATGTCCCATGCCCTTTTATAGAGATTTTACAAATGACGTCATCATACTTTCTGCAGACACGGCCATCATGAATTCTAAACAAATCACTCATACTGTTACAATCTTGCAAAACAAAACGGAATCGCCAATCATAAGGACTAATACATTCAAACTAGGCAGCTCACGGCCGACTGGGAGAGAAATACTGCCACGCGGCAAGCAAGCAATGATGCCAGATGGCATATAAAATGACAGGGTTGCCGAAACGAAGGAGCAATGACACGTCAGCTGATCAAAAAGGCAGACTCTTTAAATACTTTTCTCTGCCTATTAGCTCACATCACAGGCAAAACATTAGAAACTGTAGCAATTAAATTAACTTATAAAATATGAATTGCTACATTATACAACACATCCGCAATCATGTTAAATCTGAGTTTCACACTGAATTAAAAGGATCGACAATAAAAGTTTACTCATCTACAACGGACGATTTTCGAGCTCTGACCTTGTATTTTGATTCCATCAAACAACAATATTTTACATACAAAAACCCTGCTGATAAGAAGTTTGGAGTGATTATAAGGAATTTGCCTTACTCATTAGATGAGCAAGAGATTAAAGATGCACTACAAGAACTGAATTACCCAGTACATAAAGTAACACGTCTCCTAGGGAGAAACAAGCAACCAACACCACTTTGCGCAGTAGAACTAGATGAAAATGATAAAGGTAAATCTATTTTAAATTTAACACGACTGCTCTATAGTGTAATTAAAGTTGAAATCAGAAGAAAATCGAAAGAAATACCGCAGTGTAGTCGTTGCCAAAACTATGGGCACACTAAAAACTATTGCCAGCTTCAACCTCGTTGTGTGAGGTGTTTGGAAGCTCATCATTTTTCTGAATGCCCCAAACCCAAAACAAATCCTCCGAAATGTGTGAACTGCCACGAAGAACACCCTGCAAACTATAGAGGGTGTAGGCACTATTTACAACTAAAAGAAAGACTATCTCAGACGCATAACAATTCTAGATTAGGGCAGCAACAGCCTACGGAGAGAACTTCTCGTGCTACTCCCACTTCTTCAGCCCATCTGCCTCAACAATCAACTTCTCAAGGAAATACTGAACAAAGACATCAGCAACAACCATCGTCTAGACAGTCGTCAGGTTTGTCACATCGCAGCTTTGCAGATGCGGTGAATAACTCTGTGTTTAATGAAAGTCAGCCCTCAATTCCTCCACCTTCAGATTCCACTGTTTCATCTTTTCTTGGTGATCTTTTAAACAGAATGATCCCTCACATTATCGGTTTTATAAATTCGCATCTGCCAACAATCCAGCAATTCGTTATCTCTCTTTTGTCATCTACATTCCAAAATGGCAGCACGTAAATCTGTTTCCATTCGTCAATTAACAATAGTGAACTGGAATGCCAATGGTCTTCGAATGAAACGAGCTTGTTTCATCACCTTTTTATCAATTCATAGCATTGACATTGCATGCGTCACAGAAACACACTTTTTATCAAATGAGACTTTTAATGTTCCTGGTTATAAAATATATCGGAAAGATAGAACTGCTGACACTGCCTCCGGTGGAGTAGCTATAATAATAAAGCGTAGCATTAATCATCATGCATTGCTTTTACCAGACGTTCATGAACTTGAAACAGTTGGCATTAAAATTTATTGCCATGACAGTGACGACTTTGTTCTCATATGCGCATATAAGCCTCCGAAATTTATACTGAATGTTCAATATCTGGCACTACTCTTTCCAACAACAGGTTCAACTCTCCTATTGGGTGACCTTAATTGCAAACATGTATCATGGGGCTGCAGAGTTACAAATCCTAATGGCACTCGTCTTTTAGACTGCATCAATGCCCATGGATTACATATATTAGCGCCGAGTGAACCAACATATTATTCTTATAATCCAGCTGTAAAGCCTGATATTCTTGACATTGGAATTCATAAAAATATGCAATATCCAACATACGTCTCATCCTTAACAGAACTTGACTCAGATCATTGCCCAGTGCTGATTACATTCCAATTAAACCCAAACGTAATAAGCCAGAATCCTCGACTCATAGATGGTTACGTTAATTGGGATAACTTTCAGTCAACACTAGATTCAAAATTGTCTTCAGCATATAATCTACAAAAAACAACAGATATTGACAATGCTGTACAGTGCTTTACAAATTCTATTTGCTCTTCCATTAAAGACGCAAAATGTATCTCTAACAGGCCAAGATTCCGTTTCTATCTACCTAAACACATACTTCAATTAATTCAAGAAAAACATAGAATTCGTAGACAATGGCAGCGTGAAAGGCGGCCATGGCAGAAAACGAAACTCAATAAACTTATATGCAGTGTTAAATTTGAACTAGAGAAGCATCGCCTAAATTCCTACCAAACTTATTTATCAACTCTATCTACTAATGATAATACTCTCTGGCAGGCTACAAAACGAGTTCTACGCGAGCCCGTAACTATTCCTTCTCTGCGTGTAGCCTCTCAAGTATACTTAGATACTGAAACAAAATGCAACATCCTAGCTATGCATTTTGAAACTACATTTAGTCCTAATATGAGTGATGATGATGCCAATACCAAAAACATTGAAAATGAACTTCAGGAAAATATGAACAAACCCACAGTGCCAAATAAAGTTGACTTTACCTCTCCCCAAGAACTAATCGATGTTATAAAACGCCTTCCTAATAAAAAGGCTCCAGGACATGACCTAATACCCAATATTGTATTAAAAAACCTTACTAAAAAAGCGTTAGCATATTTGACTTCAATTTACAATGCTTCAATGAGAATTGGGTATTTCCCTCGGATATGGAAACTCGCAGAAATAATTGTTTTCCATAAACCTAACAAATCGAAACATTTACCATCTAGCTACCGCCCAATCAGTCTGCTTCCAACATTATCAAAACTCTTTGAAAAAAATACTACATAAAAGGATGTCAAAGTTTGTTTACTCCAATAACATTATCCCAGCATTCCAGTTTGGTTTTCGACCAAAACATTCTACAACGCATCAATTATTAAGAATCACCGAATCCATCCTCAAAGGTTTTGATAGAAGAGAACATACTGCTGCTATTTTTCTAGATATTGCTCAAGCCTTCGACAGGGTTTGGCACGAAGGATTGCTGCTAAAATTATATAGAATTGGCCTACCAGATTACCTTATACATACTGTCAAAAGTTTTCTAACAGAGCGCCAATTTCTGGTACGTATTGATGGTTTCAAATCAACTCTCCGGCCAATAACTTCTGGAGTACCACAAGGCTCAATATTAGCTCCTTTACTATTTAACATCTTTATGTACGATCTTCCAACATTAGAATCTACGTGTACAGCAATGTACGCAGACGATACAGTTCTCTTCTGTTCACATTCTGATATAAATACTGCTATCAGTTTTCTTCAGACATCACTATCTTTAATGACGGAATGGTTCAAAATGTGGCGCATATCGCTAAATGTCAACAAAACAGAAGCAAAGATATTCTCTTTAAGATATTATCAAGATCCTGCTCTACTCTATCTTCTGAATGGACATATTCCATGGTTACAATCTCAATCTCCAGTTAAGTATCTAGGAGTACTACTGGACACAAAACTGACATGGAACGCACATATAACTCGTATTGTGGCACTTGCTTCTTCTCGAATTATAAAACTTTATCCCTTAGTAAATAGACGCACATCACTTGGATTGGAATGCTCTATGCTACTGTACACATCTCTTGTAAGACCTCTCATCACATATGCAGCACCTATATGGGGTGCAGCTAGCAAGACGCACATTCACCGATTACAAGTTGTGCAAAATAAATTTCTTCGTAAAGCTACAAATGCGCCTTGGTACGTAAGAAATAGTCAACTACATAATGAACTTGGAATCCTCCCGATTCAAGAATACATTCAAACCCTCTCAAAATCATTTTACAGTAAACTTCTAGATGTTCCTGGTGCATCTGTTTATAACATTGGACAAAAGTCATTGAACAGATCAAGACTGAAAAGAAAACTTCCCCAAGATGTACTAAGTGAACTAGAAGAAAGTGATAATCCTGTGTAAATAAGCCTACTATCTTAACTGTTAAATATTAGAAAACAGTACGTGCACTAACGAAACTTTTGTTATCAATTTGTGTTTTAGCTAGAGGAGCTGACTAAGGCGTACCTCAACAGGTTATTATTATGTTATAGAGTTTAACAATGGCCTGTATAGTTTTTTACTGATCGGTCAAAATATATATTAAAAAAAAAAAAAAAAGAAATAGCAGAAAAGAAAGCATGCCATACAGTAACAGGACTTGAATGAATTCTCCAGTAAGAGGGGCACAATGGGCCCAATTATGTGGCCTACGTGCACGGGACCGAAAGGGCCCAACCCATTCATTTTCATTCATTCATGCCATACAGTATAAGTAAAGAAGGAAAATATCACACAAAGGTCAAATATTACGATTTTGAATTTTAAAAAAATTGTACACATTTCTCTATTTTTTACTTATGGAATTGGTATATTTCGCGCGTATTTCGTGCTCATTTAAACATTTCGCACAATCGAACAAATTTCTCAATATTTCATCGACTCAATTGCTTAATATTTTACGCATATACAAAGCTAAATATAGCTAAGGAAAGCTATTTTGTAAAATTTCGCACTTACTGCTATTACAAAAAATACGGTCCCTATATACTCCACAATATTACGTATAAAATTATTTTAAGCAGGCTCGTTGAAAAGCCTGATAAAATGTTCGTTTAAACCAATTCACTGCTACTTATGTATAATTGAGTCACTTAAAAGGCTGTATAAAAGTTAGAGACATAGATATTAATAACATAATGTTGTATTAAAATGTGAATATTTTTATCCACATCTTAGGGTTGTCGTTCATAGAAACTATTTAATTTATTAAAATGTACTTAATTGATTTCAAGCTTAGAGACCACTGATGGTTTCACGTGATAAATGCCTATATTAAAATATAAATTCAGCTCTGAAAGGCTTAATAAAATCCATTGAATCGGCGTTGTTGTTATGTTTACAAGAGAATGTGTTCCGTCACTCTCTTAATAATAATAATTATAACAATAACAATATAACCTATCCATACCGGTGCAAGTTCCTTACGTAAGACACTACTGAGGAACGCAAGGTAGTTATGTACTCACGGCAAATGGATCATACAATCTATCTGAAAAATACCATACTTACAGTGGAATTATCATATATATAATTATTTTTATTTTTTAATCAAATAGGCCTAAGAGTGAGCGTCCTTCACTTTCTAAATACAAAATTCTGAGCCTGCCTCCCAAACAATGATGTATTATTATTATTATTATTATTATTATTATTATTATTATTATTTAAGTCTGCGATGGAGCGTTTTCTATTTTTTGTATCACATTACTTCAGAACTACAGTCCAGTAAAGTTGTGATAACTGTACCCATTCAGGTAAAGCGAAAGCTTAGCGGGAGCAGGGGACGGTGAAATACCACTGGCACTGAACCTTTTTACCGTGCCTCCCTCTTCCCCGACACACGGCTGTCCCCACCAGAAACTGCTACAGCAACTAGAACTGAACTGTACCTGACATCACGGCACAAGTTACCACATGAACGTATAGCACTATTCATAAACGCAGGAAATGAGGGGGGAAATACGAATTTAATCCTGAAGCCTGGAGCATAGCGATTTTAAATTAAAAAGAAAAGTGTGCGTGGAACGCCACGCGACAGAAGTGAAACTTGTTTTAATTTTTGGATTTTTCAATTTTGAATTATTGATTTTTTTAAATTTTGGATTGTTGGACTTTTTAATATTGGGTTTTTGGACTTTTTAATTTTTAATTTTTTAATTTTTAATTTTCGATTTTTAATTTTGGATAATTTATTATTCAATTTTGGATGTTTTATTTTGGATTTTTTTTATTTTTAATTTTTAATTCTTTTATTTTTAAACTTTGGATATTTGGATTTTTAATTTTTTGTTTTTTATTTTTTAAATATTGGATTTTAGGATTTGAATTTTGGATCTTTGAATTTTGAAATTTTAGATCTTTTAATTTTGGATTTTTAAATTTTTAAATTTTGGATCTTTGAATTTTTTTTATTTTCGATTTTTTAATTTTTTAAACGTTGGATAAGCCTAATCATTGAGTTGATTGTCTTCTGTGCAGTCCGTTCCGTCACACCTCACTAATTTCGTGACGATTTTGAGCGTTACATTAATTTCGTGACGATTTTTGAGCGTTACACAAGCTCTCGATTTACCCCTACCGCGGCTAAAGAAGTTTCACTTCAAAAATCGTATATAATGCACTCGCTATGTTAGAAGTCAGTAAATAATTCTATCCCGTGACACCTTATTCATCGCTGTTGGCTTGACAAAGGAAACTATACAGATCTACGTTCGTATTAAAAACCATCTTTGCTATTTTCTCTGCACATTTCGTTAGATAAACAAGCCAAATGCCAAATCATTATTTCTGGGGGGAGTGAAGGGAATGAATGTTTACTAGTTACCTAATATTCACCATTTTGTCTCTTTTGCTTTGACTATACAGTTGGTATATACAGAGTATTTTTTCTTTAATTGCAGATATTGTGGAAGCCATCATGGAGTACCTTAGCATTGATGTCGAGTATGTCGAGTTTTACTTTGTCGGTGTTTATCGGTGTAAAATAGTGATGTGTGTACAAACTTTCCTATATCAAGAAACAAAAAGAACAGAAGATAGTGATTGTGTTTTTATTTAGTGTTTGTGACATCAAGAAAAAAACTTTTCTAAATCAAGAACATGCTGAGGAAGACAACACAAATTTTCAGACTTTCACTTCAAAATTCTGTGCTTTGACGTGGAATTTTGAAGTGTAGTCTCTGTATGCTCCATTTCTAATACTGCTGGACACCTCAAGGTATTAACGAAAGTGGTACTTAGAAAGGAGCATAGATAGGGGCCTCTTTTTAGAGGTGAAGAGCGGTCTTGGTGCAAACCGAGGCCACTGAACACCAGAAGACTAGAAACACTCTCATCGAAAACAGGTAAAGAACATTTATACTAGCATGACTTTAATAGCATGATCCACTCAAAACTATTTTAATTGTAAATGTTCATAATAAAGTCCGCTGTTTGGTGCCCCGAAGCATTTTGGTTGGCTCTCGAAAATACCCAATGAGCGGCCCAGCTCCCACAAACCAGTAAATGAATTACACTTTTGAAAGCGAATACTAGATCATTGATTGATTGAGGAAAAATATGTTGCTATGGACAGTGTCAAAATATATTATGTTAAAAGATGTTACTACCACAAACATTATAAGAATATAAAAGTTCTGAAATAATATGTTTAAAATAATATGTTTACAACCTTGTCAAAATATTCCCTTAAGTCATAAAAAGGGTTGTCAGCCATTTATTCACACGTTTCTGAAAAACACTATCCTGGACATTCAATGGAAGATTGTAGAACATAGAAACAGCCATGCACGCAAAACATTTCATGGGTTTAGTCAGCCTGACCCGGGGTTCCAAAATGTGAGAATTAATTCTTGTTGGATAATTATGAAGCTCTGATCTAGTTTGATAATTTTGTTTAGATTCTTTTTAATGTATAGTAGACAATGATATAGTTATATATAAATGTCTATAACAGTCAAATTTTTTTTATCTATGAAGAGGGGTCTACAATGAGCATCTTAACAGGATCCTTATAAAATCCTAACAGCCTTCTTTTGCATGATTCGTCACTTACTGTGAGGTATCAATCGAAAGATATTTTCGTTTCGGCCTCATGAATGTGCATACTGTTGTGTATAATAGGTAAGTGTTTTGGCAAATAATACTGAAATTAAAATGTTATATTTTAAAGTCGAACAGAACGTTTCGTTTCTATAAACAAACTTACAGATTTCTTTTTAGTAAAATTTAGCCGGCCATAGGCCAATTTTCCTGCATTATTTATCTTGATACAGTTTTGTTTTCCTTGTTTTCGTTTTTCCTTATTACACACGACCACTCATGCCCGAAGCGGGACTCGAACCCATAGCAGCACGCCTTAGCTACCGCGGCTAAGGAGACCGGCAGAATCGAAGAGATCGATAATTCCACGCGATATAACTTATTGAAAAAATAGCAAAGTTTTGATAAAACAAAAAAAGGCAAAGCCACCTTCAAATGATTTGACAAATGAAATGTATTACTGAAAACTGTTACTTCGATAGCGCAAAAAAAATCGCGTTTTCTGCCAGTTTTTCACCCATAACTCGCGAAAGTCAAAATCTGGCTTCGAGGTGCATTCGGCCACCCTTCAGTCTATATACGTTTAAAATTTCAGATCTCTGCGTTTTCTGGGCAACCCGCACAGACAGACAAACAGACAAACACTTCCTCTTATTATTATTGACTTAACTAAAAGAATAGGAGAATGTAAATGTAAAGTTTTGTGAGTGCTGCCTAAATGTAGGTGTTCCCTATAGGCTAAAGATGGCCACATTGCACCAGTATCATCCATCTTACTTCCCGAGTCTCTTCACGTCATTAACGCGTTCATTACCAAATTTAAAGACATAACATCTCTGTTAGATGTAACGTTACATCCGGTTTTAGCAAATTACCCACTACAGACTGATGTAACATTTTTATTACATCTATATATATAAAAATGAATGTATGTGTGTGTGTGTGTGTGTGTCCTTTATGCATTACAACACCATTCATCCGATCGCCATGAAACTTTGGGAAGTTGTTGGGTACATTCCCGGGAAGGTTTCTGTCACACTACATTTTTAATTTTAGCCTTCGTTCGCGAGTTATGAGTGAAAAACGGCAAGAAAACGTGCATTTTTTACGCTTTCGAAGCATCAGTTTTCAGTTATTCATTTCAGTTGTCAAATCAATTGCAGAAGGCTTTGTCTATTTTTGTCATACTTTGGAAACAATAGCATCGCGATCGCTTTGGAAGGCAATGGATATCTCATGTTATTATAAACGCCAGAGAAGTTAATGATAAGGTGATGATAAGGTAATCTATATATATAAAAATGAATGTATGTGTGTGTGTGTGTGTCCTTTATGCATTACTACACCATTCATCCGATCGCCATGAAACTTTGGGAAGTTGTTGAGTGCATTCCCGGGAAGGTTTCTGGCATATTATATTTTTAATTTTTCCTTTCGTTCGTGAGTTATGAGTGAAAAACGGGCAAAAAACGTGTATTTTTTGCGTTTTCGAAGCATCGTTTTCAGTAATACCATTCAATGTCAAATCAATTACAGTAGGCTTTGGCTATTTTTGTCATTCCTTGGACATAAAACTATCGCGATAGCTTGAATGTTGTAGCTCACGCTGGTCGATTCATTTGTTTATAATGTCAAGGCACGCAGACATATGAAATTTTCAACCTACACCGAAGAGAATTATTATTATTATTATTATTATTATTATTATTATTATTATTATTATTATTATTATTATTATTATTATAAAAGGGATAATCAATATAGGCCTCAATATGGTCAAACGTTGTTCGATTTGGACGAAACTCGCTATACAGGGGTTTTCTGGGCCAAGGACCTCGAATCTGAGGTCGCTTTTACCAGTCGACGCCATCTAATCGTGGTATGTAATTCACGTGATTTAGGTGTTAATAAATATAATGATTTAACTTTTATGCTCTTAATTTTTAATTTTTGAAATAATTATCGCGGGCAATCGCTTGATTTTGTAAGTCCATCCTTGACGATTCATTTGTTTAGAATATCAAGGCCCGCAGACGTATGAAATTTTCAACCTACACGGAAGAGGGATATTAAATATAGGCCTAAATATGGTCAAACATTGTTCGACTTGGACGAAACTCACTATGCAGGGGTTTTCTGGGCCAGGGAACTCTAATCTGAGGTCGCTTTTACCAGGCGACACTATCTAATCGTGGTATGTAGTCCACGTGATTTAGGTGTTAATAAATATAATGATTTAACTATTATGCTCTTAATTTTTAATTTTTGAAATAATTATCGCGTGCAAAGCCGCGGGTACACGCTAGTATTAAATATTTATTTAACGTGGAATATGCTTCTTATGAAAGATGGTTTACAGAAAATTCCGGGGAAGTTGCTTAGTTCGGGGTCTTGGCTAC
Organism: Ectobius pallidus; assembly: GCA_964059195.1. Taxonomy (NCBI): domain Eukaryota; kingdom Metazoa; phylum Arthropoda; class Insecta; order Blattodea; family Ectobiidae; genus Ectobius; species Ectobius pallidus. The sequence continues at coordinate 65,128,691 of CAXKWD010000004.1, forward strand.
AACATTTCTATATGCAATCATAAGTAAAATCTCTTATGTAGGGTCGTTAAATCTGCCTGAAATGTAACGGAATTATAAGTCTGGACAAATGAATATAGAAACTATGGCCTCATTAGGCTTACTCCATTCTTCATCTTCTATATAAATAAAAACGAATATATGTCTCTCTGTCAAATACATTTACACACATTTTTTTCATCGTGAGTTTAATCGATCTCAATTCTCATAATCTTCTGAGATTGCAGCAACGCTCGACGGGTAATCTATATAGATCTTCTACGGTATATAGCCTACATAAAAATGAATGTATGTGTGTCTATCCTTTATGCATTTCTATGCCATTCATCCGATCACCATGAAACTTTCTGAAGTTATTGAATACATTCCCGCAAAGGCATGCTACATTTTTAATTTTAACTTTCGTTCGCGAGTTATGAGTGAAAACGGGATTGAGACGTACATTTCTTGCGCTTTCGAAACATCAGTTTTCAGTTGTCAAATCAATTGCAGATGACTTTGCCTACTTTCGTCATACCTTGGAAATAAAAGCATCGCGATCGTTCGAATTTTGTAAGCCCACCATGGCCGAATCATTTGTTTATAACGTCAAGGCACGCAGACAGATGAAATTTTCACCCTAGACGGAAGAAGAATAGTGAATATAGCCCTAAATGGACAAACAATATGCAGGGTTTTTTTAGGCCAGGGAACTAGAAACTGAGGTTATTTTTCCCATGCTGCGCTTTCTAATCGTGGAATTCACTTCAAAGCCGGATTTACAGTTGTTTCATTAATTAGGCCTATCAATCGTTTAGTTTAGACCTATGAATGTTTCGTGTGCAAAGTGTTAGTAAATTTAATAGTTTAATTATTTTTCTCTTAATTTATAATCTTCCTATTAATTATTGTGGGCGAAGCCGCGGGGATCTGCTATAAGCTATAAAGAAAAGCTATATCCAGCGTTTTCTGAGGGAATAGTTTGAGTGTGATAAGTCGTTATTCCCCATTTCAAATTCTAAATACCTATATAAAGACCTTAAAGACCTCGAGTTTGAAAATCGAAAGTCCTACATAAGTTATTTTCGCATTTACAAAATACAAAACCCGAGCGACGCCGGGCCTTTTAAGCTAGTATAACATATACTGCAATGTGGTTTTAGCAAGTGACCCCCTACAGACTGATGTCAATTTTCAGCATTAATACACATTATGAAATATATTCAGAATTCAATGATCAAACTTTCTGAATCATATCTGTAAGAGTTTTGTCTCGCGAAAAATACTGTTTACTGTAACACTTGAAATAACAATTAATTTAATACTGCTGCATCTTTATATTTGAGGGGTCTATTAGCAAACCCGGCAATATCCATTTTGAGAAAAGATAGAGACGCTAACTTTTAACGAAAGTTTGATGCAATTCCTGGTACATATTTAGTGTGTGCATTGCAAATCTTAGTTTCTCCCTGATATGGGAACACACATTAAATAAATACCAGGAAATGCATTAAATTTCCATTAGAAGTTAGCGTCTCTACCTTGTATTGAAATGGATATTGCCGGGTTTGCTAATAGACCCCTCATTTATTGATTTATTTCCCAGTGGTCCTAATCTTACTAATAGTTCCTTTTCATATGTGTCTTCGTAGGAATTTAACAAGATTTCAACTCATAGCATTTTAAAAGCAAAAAGAATATTACCCATACTTCACTACTTAACAATGTGCCTACCACTCCACTCATCCTCCAAGACTTCTTGACTCATTGGACAGCAGCCATAACAGTGCGGCTTATCTCTATCTCGAATACTTCCCGCATTTAGACTTGTAATTAAACCGAAATTTACCTTTCAACATTGGGCTTTTTAATTATATACACAATATAGAGCCACTGCCTCCATGGCCTATGAAGTCGGTTAGACTCATTTACATTCCGAAGACCCCTTAAGGACTCTCCAGCCTTCTGTGTAAAATTTATAAAGACAATTTCAATTTTTGATAACCTGCAATATCAGTATTAAAAGCCGAGTATAATGGATAAATTGGATCTAAGGGTAATGTTAATCGCTATCTCAGCTCTTCGAGAATATTTATGATACCATTCCGATCGCCGTTACCAGTACCAGACCATTATAGGGTGCCTAGCAAGGGGCGTTCACAACTTAACTTCACAGATTCTCTGTCGTCAGAGTAAGCAAGCGTAGGAGTTCAAGTTTTGTATTATTTGTTAATAGTGCAAATGCATTTGTAGAATCTCACTGAAAAGGAGGAAGTTGTCAGCATTTCACTTCATAAGTTATCGGTAAAATATTCAGCATATCTTAGGGCAAAATTGATTTTCTGTACACCACATATGCGTCGACAATAATAAGAATTGGCTGAACAATCTCTACTTATCGGTCAAAAATGTTAAATTAGTTAATTGTGTTGTTATTAATTAGGGTAATATAAATATAACACCAATTATAGGCCTACTTTACTAAAAACAATAAGTAATAACAACAATAATAAACGATAATAATAACAACACTGGAAGAAACAGGGGAGGAAACACATATTTAAAAAATATTGACTGGGAGACATGAAGGGAAAAGACCACTTGAAAGACCTAGACGTAGGTGAATGACAATATTATAATAGATTTAAAGGAAATCGAATTTGCGAGGATGGTTGGCTGAAGTTAGCACAGAATAGGGTTGAATGGTGGGCTCATGTAAGCGCGGCAATAAATAATGGGTTCATAAAATAAATAATATTCCTTTAGCTTTCTTAGGAATTATTGTCTGTTACCATTCAGTAAGCAAGTAAAAATAGAAAAGGAAGAAAAAGAACTGAAGTTCTTTTTTTTCTAGTCATTAGTATTGAGAAAAATGTTACCAACTGTATGAGTAAAAAGGAAAAAGAAAACATTAAATGAACAGATCGTCTCACATGTTATGATACAAATAGCGTATTAGATGAAAAATTTCTGAGAAGTTCATGGACTAAAATCGTTAGAAAAAGCAATACTAACTCTAGATTATCAGGTTCTCTTTTAAAGCATTCGAAATTAATTTTTTATTTCGTCCCTTTGATTATCCCAACTGTTAAAGGGCATGTGAAGAACCTGAACATGTGTTTAGCCTATATAAAAATATATGACATCGGCTTTGTCTAAACCAGTTCTTTATAAGGCAATTAGTGGTAAATGCTTTCCGAGATTCAAAAAATTTATGGTTGTGTTCAAATTATTTAATACAATTATTCATTTATTAATTTCCATTTGTAATGTAAATGTTATGTATGATTATTAATTTTGAAATACAGAATACAGTTTTATAAGTATTCTGCTACTACTAATACAATAAATACCACCATAATTAATAACAATATAGTAAATATGCTAGTAAATATAGTAAATAATACTAGACCTAATAATAACAGCAATAATAGTAATAGTAATAATAATAATAATAATAACTGTATTAAGTGTCTAAAACATTTGCTTCACATAAAACTTGGAGTTAGCCGTGGAGAACTCCGTTTTGAAATATACAGTAGCCTACAACATAAAACACTTAAGCAGTACTCTATCGTAATGATACAAAATCACAGTCTAGTTATCCTGTTGGCGATTTTGCTGATACGTTAAATATATGTGAGGAAATTAATAGCTGGTTTCAGTACTGTTTCTTGGTGTTGAAGATAAATTTTAACGCTGCATTTCACCATGCAATCAGCTTCCGTTTTCTGTTCCATCGAGCAGACGCTTATTTGTAGATGTGTAGTACATTTATATACGTAATCTTAGCAATAAAGTTTGGAATCGGTGTCAGAAACTCAAATTATTACAAGACCCCTCTGGGCAAGTAGGGGAGTAAACGAATAGGAAATCGATGTTCGTTCGAAGTGATAAACATAATTTATTATATTATGCAAATATGCTACATTATCGAAATATCTTGTAGCTTGAAATGTAATGAATTTAAATTATATAGCGATAGGATGAGTACAAAATAGCCGCATGGTATATTCAAGAAAGGGAGGAGGTACCAGAAATTAAAGCTTATAACTTTGAAAACCCTTGTTTTAATAACGAATGACAATATTATATAATAATAGCAATAATAATAGTAATAATCAAAATAATGGTAACAATTGTAAAACAAATAATAACAATAGTAGGGATAGTGAAAATAATATGCAATAATAGATTATTAATAGTAACGCTCTTTAGGAGTAGCTCCACTAATGAGTGTACCTGAGCTTCCCTGCGATCAGCAGGAGGCCTTTGCCCGTTAAGGGATGTCATAGGCTAAATTCAAAATAATAGTAATAATGGAAATAATAATATAGAGTAATATATTAATAATAATAACATTGATAATATTAATATAAAATAAGGAATAATAATAGGTATGAAGGCCTAATACTAGTTCCAATCGTTAATGTTGAGAAAAATGAGTCTAAATGAGAAAGATGCTCATGACGTCAAAGTAAATAAATAAATAATTTATAACTTGCATTACTTCCTCCTTCGAAGGGCGTAGGCCTACCTACTAAACCCTGTAGTGGAGGAATTGGCTTCGCGAAGCAAGATCCTGTTTTAGCTAGATAGTTCGGCATTTCGCCTGTTTGCAAATTTACTATGCGACCAAACGGGTTGTTCGATTGTCTTCGAATTTGCCATGAATATTCCTTGAAGTAATTCAAAACGATGTATGTGTAAGGATTTTTTTTTTAGATTTATTAAAAATGTTATCATGATTATCATGATTTTTTTCAAGATGCTGACCGTTATAACGGTTTCCTTTCATTTAATGTTCAGCTTCTTTCAACGATTTTAGCCAAACGGTTAATGCTATAAAAACTTGACTTCTTACACTCTCGAGTGTAAACTTTTGTACAACTTTGGTTCAATCATTTTTTATGTAACTCTGAATGGTTTACCGGCATTTTGTTTGTTTATGCATTTATTTGTTATGCAGTCACGATCAAACGCGTTGTTCCATTTTCTTCTGATTTTGCATTAATCTTCCTTGAAGTCGTTAAAAACGTCGTATGTGTAAGCAGGGGCGTATTTAGTTACTTAAGCGCCCCTAGGCAGACAAAAATATTTTCGCCCCCTTATTTCCACATGAATGTACAAAGTAACCTACAATAAACATTATTGTAACTGAAATGGTAGGCTAATAATAATAGTACTAATAATAACAATAATATATAATAATAAATAAATAAATAAACAGGTGCGTATTGTTGTCAATGTTATTAGTTTCTATTTCATTGTGCGTTAATATTAGTACTCAGAGCCGTAGCTAGGCGGTGGCGAGGTGGGCCCCCGCCAAGGGCGCAGGTACAAAGAGGCCGGAAAATTAACCATAAAAAATCCCGCCTTATTTATACTGGTGCAATTTATCAAGCAATAAAAATTCCACGTTAATGGAAGAAATTTTTCAGGTTATTAAAAATTACTGCACGTGAACTATCTGTAGTATTATGACGATTGTCTACAAACAAAAAGCAGTCATGCAACGTTCTTTAATTAACACGTTTCTTATTGACAGAGTATAATAACATAAATCATGAACAATATAGAAAGATATAACGAAAACAAAAAACCGAGGAGGTACCGGGGATCGAACCCGGGCCTACAGATCGATTTAACTGTTAATGCATTTTTTCATTTTCTTATTGCATGTTGCAGAAGCTGTTTTAAAAAGTCTCTATTCGAAAAAATACTTTTACCCATATTAATGTGTTAAAAATTTTAGCAGACCTCAGGCCTGTTATGTACTTTACTTTTGATACTAGATTTTATGATTTAATTATTTTTTAAGTAGTTCGATCGTCTGAAAATAAGGTTTTAGTACTTTGAAAGTCCAACACAGTTCATTTTCAAATTGAGGTTTAGGTTTTCTTTGATAATAACAGTGTTTTTATATTACAATAAAAAACAGTTTTACAGAAATTTAAAAAACTTGTTCAGACCCCCCCCCCCCCCCGTATTGGAGGGCGCAGATTTGTCAAACTCGCCAAGGGCGCAGAAGGACCTTGCTACGGCCCTGTTAGTACTATTTTGAAGAGTTATTAATAAAATGTTTAATATATTTAAAAAAAAAACAGTAACAGCTTAAAAGCCGCCCCTTCAAATCTGCCGCCCTGGGCAGCTGCCTTGTCTGCCTAGGCTTTAGTAAGGATTTTCGTTCTTTTAATTTGCTTCAAGATGAAGAGCAGATCTTAATTCTTTTTGACGCGAGGTCTACTGATCACAGAACACCTAATAACTGCCGGTCTCCTTAGCCGCGGTAGCTAAGGCCTTGGAGCCACGGTGAAGGAGGCTGTGGGTTCGAGTCCCACCTCGGGCTGTGTATAATTGTGTATAATTAGGAAAAAAAAGGAAAAAGAAGCAAAAAGAAAAAACAAGGAAGAGTGAAAAATGAAAAACAAGGAAAAAGCCAAGAAAAACTAAAAAAAATTATGATGATGATGATGATGATAATAATAATAATAATAATAATAATAATAATAATAATGCATAAAATAATTGTATGAATTAAATAAGTTTCATACTGAGAAGGATCCCATTAGCGAAGGCTTAAAATACCACACGTGATAAGTGTAGTTGCGGAACCTGTGCTTGTGTTTTAAGGTGTGCTTGTGTGATTAATGGATTGTCCGCCAGGCGCGACAGGAGTCACGTGACAGAGACTAATGGTGCTCCCAAGAACAATCATAATGAGGTTCAGTGTACAGACACTCTAGTCTCCACTGGAAGTCTTTTCATCCACATCTCTGCTTTTACGTAGATCTGTCAAGTTTATGTCGCCCATGGATCTCTCTTTTGTAATGAATTTTAGTAAGGAATTTTAGTGTGGGTCGGTAAAACAGATTCCTACTTTAACGTGGCCTATAAAATATTGCAGACTTATTGCTGCACTTCTGCATATCCTAGCACTGTCTACAAATTCCTACGCTTAAAAATGATTATCATCATTTTCGTTCCCAATTTGTAATCCATGAACGCAGATTTTTTTTTTTTTTTTTTGAAAGGTTGAAAGTTGGTTTATTGTCTTGAATAAATGTTACATTTGAGAGATTTGTTAACAATTTGTCCACATCATTTTTTCACTAAGATGCAGTTCAGAAATTGGTATAAGTAAAAATTATTTTAAATAAAAATTTCGTAACACTGACATCCAACTTTTAAATCACTAATAGCGTTAGTTACTAAACCAAGTGGATTAAGATTGGGTGGTCTTGAAGTTTGAATAGGAAAAAGCACAGTACTTTATACGATCCTAGTGGCAGGATTGCCTCCCTAGACATAGGGGAAAGGACAATACAGTATTAAGAATGATCTTAAAGAGGTCGGAATAAGGAGTACCTTTGATAGAAGGAACTAGCTACAGAAAAGGTTAATTGCTGCGGTGTTGAGCTCTCAATTTCATTGACGTTAAATAAGGGATGAGTGAGTAGATGAGTGAATATGTGAGTTGGTAGGTTTGTTAACTAGTTAGAGAGTGGATAAGTGAGTGCGTGAGTTCATTTGATTACGTAGTTGATCAGTTGGTCAACAGAATTAGACAGTGGTTAGGTGGGTAGTTTGTTTGTTTGTTAGATTGTTTGTAAATTTGTTTGTTAGCTTGTTTGTTAGTAATTTTGTTTGTTTCAGAATTTGATTGATTTTTGTTAGTTTGCTTGTTTGTTTGGTAGTTAGTTAGGTAGCTAGTTAATTAGTTAGTTTCAAAATTAGTTAGTATCATAATTAGTTAATTTGTTAGTTTGATAATTTTGTATAGTTGTTTGATTGTTTAATAGTTTGTTAGCTTAATAGTTTGTTTGATTGTTTGTTTGAAGATTTGTTGAGAGTTTGTTTGATACTTAGTTTGTTTGATACTTAGTTTGATAGTTCGTTTGATAGTTGGTTACTTTGTTAATAAGACAAAGCTAACTGAATCATCCATTCATGGAGAATTTATTTAAATAGAGTTGAATAAGTTACTCCGTGGAAAGCAATAAGTGTTGTAATTCATGAACTTACATTACTATGAATAGTTAATCCTTATAACATGCTGCCGTACCCCACACAAAGCGAATGGCATTTGGCGAAACCACCAGAGATAACACGACCAGAGGCAGTGTTTATAGTCTTTAATCAATATGCAACACCCACGAACAACAAGGAGTGTCATGGAATCTATAAAAGGCAATAAATTGGCAGCTCCTGATAAGTCCCGCCCCAATCGCGAGAAAATAAACATTCCACAGAAGTGATTATGGTTTCATAATCTAAGAATCTGCATTCGTATCTAGAAAGACAGTCATTACAATCCATAATTAAGAAGCTGCATTATATGGAACCTTCTAACAATGGGGTTATGTAGGGATAGGATTAGTGTTTTCTCGGAAAGCAAGAGTTTCTTGGGAAATTACATGTCTTTTATTTAAAAAAAAAAGTATATTTTCCTTTACCGCGTAAGCCTATTGTATTTCGTAGTGAATGGAATATCACATTAAAACTGAATTGATGATACGTCTCTATTCATAATACGTATCAGATTAATTATATTGTTTAATATTTTGTTTTGTTTTATTTTTATATTTTTATTTTATTGTATTTTTTATTTTATTTTATTTTATTTTATTTTGTGATGCCTTTTCATAACTTGGCAACAAAATATTCCAAATAATACGTAATTAAAAAAAAATGTTTAAACCCGTTCAAGTTGACACAAATTAGCTTCGGGTCATTCCACATAAAAAAAGAGTATGTAAGTATTATTTATTAATAATCAGGACATAAAGGTGACTTACAACAACTTTTCTGCAGTATGACAGGGTAGACCTATTCACAAATCCACTTCCAGTTGAAGTATTTTAACCAATATTTACTAAATTTTCGTGAAGAATTCAGATCGATCTCTATACGATCAAATTCCGATACGCTCCCAGTTTTCATGCAATTTCTTTTACGGTAATAGCGTTAAATACGATCTCAGTCCGATCCGATCCTACGTCTTAGGAGTATTGACCTTGAGACTCAAACCGAACTGAATCACCGTTTCCACGACAATTTTAATACGGTAAACGTATTCAGTCCGATCCGATCCTACGTCTTAGGAGTATTGACCTTGAGACTCAAACCGAACTGAATCACCGTTTCCACGACAATTTTAATACGGTAAACGTATTCAGATCCATAAGCCTTCCCCGTAATAGGCAGTAAAATGCCAACAACATTTGAATATTCCATAATTCATTAATAAGTGAAACTTCTCCATTTGAATTCTATGTTTTTATTTTCTATAGTGTTCCATATAATTATCATTCTTTTATTGCAGAATGGATTGATTTGAATTCCTCCCTTTCCATTATACTATTTGTGCTGACGATGATGTCCCGATGAGGCCGTATCATAGGAATGAACATATGAGAATCTTCTTCTTTGTGTTCTTGTTTCCTTTAATGCAATTTTTTTTAGAGCCATAGATGTACTTATTGAATAGCACATCATAATTGGGCAATAAATGGGATGAAGGATATATACCTAGGTATATGCATTCATGAATCACAGATTATTGTCTCTGTTAGACATTACATGAGAATATTATAGGAGAAAAACTCCTCTGACACTGGAATTTGAACCCAGGACCTTTGGCTATCCATTCCACTGCTCTACCAACTGATCCAAGCCAGAGTTCACTTCACAGCGCCAGACGGAACCAGATGGAGAGAGGTTCTGGCGCCAGATGGAACCAGATGGAGAGAGGTTCCATCTGGTGCTGTGAAGTGAACTCTGGCTTAGCTCAGTTGGTAGAGCAGTGACACGGATAGTCAAAGGTCCTGGGCTCAAATCTCAGTGTCAGAGGAATTTTTCTCAGGTGGGATGATGTTTACTCCTATGGAAAGTCATGCTGGAAGCTGCTTCTTAGCCTATGTAGCCTCCGTATCATACCACCTAGTTCATATTATATATATTTTTTTTTATGGGATAAAATTGCACAAAAGGAAGATTTAGTTTCCAGTCTCTATGCGAGTACCGATGGGCTACGTATATTAAAATTTTCCATCGTAAATACTCGTATGGTAGTGGCTATGCTCGAGAAAGCCATCAAAGACGACAGCATGAGTCGATATGCTGATTACATGCCCAAATCATGGCGTCTACCAATGAAGTCTGAATATGGAGATAGAAGATGCAGCAGTTTGATAGCAGCCCTGTCCATTCTTGGGATGTCGCATAATGCAGTTTATTTTTAGGGATGAATTGCATCGTCTTTTTTTCAAAATAGGTCTATGTCTTCTTAACGAGTCCCATGGGAGAGAATTTGCTGTCGGTATTGACTGAATGTTATTAATAGTTCTTATATATATATATTTTTTTTTATCTAAGGATTTATGCAGTCACAGTCAACAGAATGAATTATGCGAAGTATTGTTTCATCTCTTAGGAGTCAAAGCACTGTAGCAGACAGAGAAAGACTGATATTTTTAGTGAGCCGCTTCGTATGTTTTTTCTGCCCCCACTCCTCAATCAGTAGGAAGAATCAGCCCATCAAACTCTGAAATACCACTCTCATTGCTGCTATTATTATTAATATCCAGCATCTCTGCCTGCTTCTCTCGTATGCAAGATAAAATATGAGCTACCATTTTCTTCCAAATGATGTGCGCTTGTTCGCTCTGATGACGTGCAGAAGGGACAAGAGGGGCTCCATGATCACTTCTCCCGTCTTGACCAAAGTTGTACAGTAAGGCCATATGTGGCACCTCCTGTAACTTATGGGAATAATAGGAGTGATATAATCTCACAACATTAGTTTTCGTTTAGATTGGTGTTAAAATTGTCACGTTATAGTAGGTCTAATCCATTAATGTAGTTGAGAGCTTTTTTCGGAGCTATCCCCCAAAAAAGCGAAATTCCGTTTTTTATTGTCTTTGCGTCACTCCAATGAGCTCATTCAGATGAGTTAAACATTTTATTTCAAAACGCAAGTGTTCTCGTTATTCAGTGTTGAGGTTTCTGTGTACTTTGGAAAAATGTACAATGTCACACCATTCTCAAACAAGAACAGCAATGTTCATTTTAGAAAAAATAAAAAAAATATAAAAGACCCCCAATTAGACGTAAAGTATAAACAATAAATTAATCATTGATCTTACATAGGATATTGCTGGTTGGTTTATTTGAAGGTTCATATTATACAATAACCAGCAGGTGCCTGCAACTTCGCTCGCGTTTATTGGCTCAGCCGCTAGATTTTAAAAATAATTTCTTTAACAGCAGCTAAAATAAAATATTGTTCATTAATACTGATGTCTTTTACGTAAGTTACATTAAAAACACTATTTTATTTTAAGAGTCGTGTTTTTAAAGTAAATACCTTTTAAATATTTTGCCGCTGCAGCGTTGTAGTCGCGATTTTGAGCATGACGTAGCTGTGACCTTTTTGTGTTTTCCTATTGTTAGAACATTTCGAAATGTTCAAAACAATCGATCGACCCGCCGACTATGAAGTCAGATCAGTGATTCGTTTTTTAAATGCGAGAAATATTACACCAGCAAACATTCATCGCCAATAAATTGTTCATCTATGTTACATTTTTAAGATCTCTGCGTGCCGTAGATTTGGCTGTGCATCACAGACAGACATACAAACACTTATTATTATATAGATAGTACAGTTACCAAAACATGAAAGTTTCAATTCTTGGAGCTACTCAGATAACATCCCTCTTTGTTATATAACTGTAGGGATTAGGTGACCCTAATCACAGGGCTAGAGGCATCACTCTCAGTTTTCTTTCTGTTCTGGAGATTATTGTTGAATATCGTGTATTGTGTTGAATAGTTGCGCTCGCCGTGTTAGTGTTATGTGCTTTTTTCCAACCCAAGTGAAAATTGCCATCTCTACCACATCAAAAGAATGTGTACTCTCCAAATACACTGATTTTGCGAACAGTAAGCGACCCTCATTAGAAAAGGACTCATTGTGAAAGCAATCCGCAAAATCAGCCCGGGCCTCGGGCGGTGGAGTGAGACGAGGTTTTCATGTTCTGGAAAGAACTATAGGCCCCTACACTTGCCTGTAATAGGTTTCTATGTAGTGGATGTGTACACTCTTGTGTGTTTTCAAAACATTCTAACGTTTAGAGAGTTCGTCCTTGTGCGCTTTTGATGCGGGTTTCTCATTACAATCTTTAGAATGCATGAAAGTCGTTTAAGGTATGATTTAATTCGATTTTACGCTTAAGTGAACTGTAAATATAAATCTAATTGCATGCTGTACTTACAGTATAAGAACAATTTAACCATTTATTTCAATGATAGGTTTACTATTGTTTCACTTTCCTCTTTATTACGTCTCAAATATTTCCATTAATTTTTATAACTTCCGCTCTTGGGCGTCGAGCCTTTATAGCTCATCATAAAACTACGGCGAATGAATAATTACATTTTTTTATGCAGAGTCTGTAACAATCAAGGATACAGATCCTAATTACGTATTACAGCATCTGACAGGGTCACTGCTGACATTGAAAGATATATAAAAATTCCTGTTACTTCAACTATGACGAAGACAAAAGCATCCATTGAAGAGAACAGAACTCCACCAATATTTTATAAGCTAACATCAATGTAGTTATATCAGTTCTGAACAAGAAAATGGAAGGGGGGATGGAAGCAACAGAAGTCAAAGAGTGCATCGGCTTCCATTGTTCTGACGTGTGTTTATTGTACTTGAAGTTAAAGGGCGATTTTTCAATTCGTTTGGAAGTTTCAAGTTTGTCTTGAAGGAGACAAATATGTACGACCTCTGCTAGCATTTGTCTGTATCATTCCATGTTACTTTCAGAAGACCTGAGTGACACTTCTTGACAACCAAATCACATGCTTATGTGCTTGAGTGACTTAAGTCTTACTGCAATCTAGCTGGATTTGTTACACTTATACAATTTAAGCTTTTGTGACTATATGTTATCTCTATTTGTACATCATGTTCTTTTGCTACTCACATTTTATTAATAGAAAAAATCAAATTAGTCGAATAATAGCCTATGCATGATGTTGATAAAGGCTGGGATACTGCAATTATCGTAATTATTTTTAACAAGTCTATTAGAAATTATTGTTACTGTTTTTAGCCATGAATTATTTCAGATGAGTGCAAAGAGCGCTTTCATGTCTGGAACTTGAACTAAAAGGATTTCTCTATTATTCTATATTTCCGTGGAAACAAAATAGCAGAGCTCTATATTCCGTGCGTGTGTAATTATTATTTTGTAGGCCGTACTTTAATTTATGAATTTTATCACATTTCTTGTTCGTTAATTTTATCATGATCATAGCCGTATTCTGAAAACCATTAGTAAATTGTTCATGTTGAGTACTAAGAAATGTACAGGGCCCTTTAATTTGTCCTAATTGGCATATTATCATTATTATTTATAATTGTTGTTATTATTATTGCATTCAATAAGTATCAAATAAATAATAAAGTTAAATATTTCCCGGAACTTATCGGAGCCCAACTAAATTACTGTATTTATTATAAGCATAAATAAAAACTTCTTTATACTATAAAATATGATCAACTTTTTTTTGTAATTCGTAATAGTATCTTTTTGCGTCTCCTTATTCAGATTACGAGCGAGAAAAATATACTGTCAACTTTTTGCAGATTATATTAGATTATTCATTTTACTATGATGTAATTCGTTCTTATAACATAGCATGGGGACGCTAGGACCTAGATTGTGAGTAGGATGCAACGAGAATTCCAGTGTATTTTTTTAGTTTTTGAGAAGAAGAATACCACGTGCTGCATATTTCAACAAATTTGAACAATGCAAAGAAACGCCGTAAGGGAAACAATGGACTAAGCTACAATATGTACTGTAGGTCAACTCCATAAAATTTAAATTGTCTACAGTAGTCAACTATAAAAATTACATATCGAAGGTGTTCATGCAAAATGTCGTAGGCCTATGTTAAAACTACCAACTTTTGAGGTAAGGGAAAAAACTGAAAATGATAACACATAACCATCTATTACCAATAAGTTATCATGAAAGAGAGTATATTTTACTCACCTAATCGTTCCTAGTACATTAACTGAGATGAGTTTAACATAAGACAATTTGCAGGAACTAATGAACAGGGAAAGAAGATGCGACTTTTGTAAATGTTGAATTACTCGGCTGCTATTGGTCGGAAACTCGAGTTATATGCGAGAACCAAAATAATTCATGTTTACAGGGAGAAAAGAAAATTAAATTGTTTGACATATTACATTTTGCATGAACACCAACGATATTGTTCGTAGTCTCCAAGGCACTTTTTTTCTCATTTAGTCCGTACATACGTTATTGTACTTTTACCTCTTAGGCCTATGAGCTAGCTTATGTAAGACGTGTGTGAGGCCTACTATTCTCCTTCTTAAGTGTGTGTATTGCTTTGTACATAAAAAAAGCATTAGCTTTTACTGGTTACGGATGTAGGCTAAGTAATCTTTAAAATTCATAATTGTCACATTCCATGTTTATTACTATTTTATAGTGTTTATTTTAATTTTATTATTATTATTGTAATTTTATATCTTAAATTTATTCACAGTGTCATTTTCTCCTCCTTTTGATCTTTCTTGTAATTTTTGTAATTAAATTATTGTAGTTTATGGAATCTTGGTAGCGGGAAAGAGAAAACCTGATGAATAACTGCATTATTTTTAAAAAATATATGTTTTGTAAATATTAATTAAGTAATAATGTTGATTTAACAGATACATGAGGTCATAACTCATTAAATCAGGGAAGGAAATAAATTATGTTCAATAAGAAAGTGAGGGAAGTGTGTGAAATCAGCAAATTACAATGACAGTCTGAGTTCAGACACTTTCCACTATCTAATGAGCAAAAACAGAAAATCTCTTTTTTGTATATTTGCTTTGTGCTCGACATCCGGCCCTCTGGCTACAATTTGAGACACAATGATTATAGCCTTAAAGGATTTAAAATTCATCATCATGTATGCCTATAATTTAAAATAATGTTTGTTATCTTACGCATAATATGTAGCATCCAGTTCTTCTGAAGAAAATCATTAAGGTGTACAAATTTCCACTTGCAGCCCTGAAATTTGCTGCTCTCTCAGTACCATTACGTGGGGATAAAATAAACCCAGCATGAATCATACAATATTATGCAGATTTGTATATTATTATCTGAGCTAGGATTTATAGTAAGAAAATACTTAAATTTTGTTTGACAAATTACCATTGAATTTTTTGAATAGCTTAATGAATATCATTGTTTGTGGTGTTTTAAATCACATTTTACGTGTAGATGGAAAGTCATTAAAGCAGTTGCTTTCTGTTCCCAAGTTCACGGGTTCAGTCCTGGCTTAGGTTGGTGGCGTTTATCTGTGCATACGTGCTACAGTCCCATGTCTATATATTTTCATGCATGTATTGCTATAGAACATTCCGTCTCACCAGTTATGGTTGTGGCAATAGTAGCAGTATTCAACGAGTATTCATACCAAACTTTAATGAAAAATATCAATTGTGTTATTATTTAGATTATATGAGACTACGATACGTCCCTTCTTCGGTTTATAGTTAATTTTCCCTTGATTGGCGAAGTATGATCTCTATTAGGCGAGTTACGTTTTAATGTGAATGAAATGCTTCAAGTCATATTTCTGGAAGATGTCCAGTTCAAATGTAAAATTTCGTTTTTGAGTTAGGTCCACATAGAGAACCACAAAATCCAGCCTTATAGCTGGTGAAAACTCGACTTTGAATATCATGACCGAAATCGAGCACAAGTTCACTCTATTTCCTAGTAGCCTACCTATGATGGAGGACAGAGAAAATAAAACATGAACAATGGACGAATGTCGCTCTTGGCCGCAATGAAGTTGAATAATATCATGCAGTGTCTACAGAAGAACTTCAAATATTTGGAAAAAGAAGCAGTAAGGCCAGATTCAGAAGCAGACTGTGTAAAGCCCCTCCCTGTTTTACCTATTCAAACGCAAATGACATAACTTTTGTTCTTCGTTCCTGGATTTTTACATTTCACTTAATGTTGGTTTTTACACGAACAAGCCAACGCTTTATGCGTTTCTAAGAACTTTCTCGCCCTGATTGTTAGTTCTTGGAAATATTAAAGATAAGAAACTACAAGAAATATTATAGACGCTTACATATTCCTTGTCTGTGTTTTAGTAAACAGGAATAAGTTCAAATATTGACAGAGGGAAAGATTTTAACTGGCTACCACCCAAATTTTCTTCTCTAAATAGAGGTTTTCAAGTTCGCTTGCCTTGTTATAGACCTATTAATAAGCCAAAACTGACAAAAGTAGTGTCCTTGCCGTCATTCCTTTGATTTCCAAATTATTTTCGTTTAATAGTCTATGTTTAATGTATGTGAATATCCGATGAATTAACCTTAAAGTAGTCAATCTCGTTAAAAGATTGGTAGATTCTGTAGTTGTGACTTCAGAAGAAATGGCAAGGCACCACTAAATGGAGAGAATGAACACAACTTGTGCAATTTTTAGATTTCATGTCTGTCACACCGTCAGTTATGCCCAAACGGCTGAATGTAAATTGATGAACGTTCGTATGCCAAATTAGTTACAATTATGTGGCCCACCCAGCCCGGGCCTTATAAAACCGCGACCCGTCGGGGGAGGGAATTTCTATGGATCACATACATACTTTTTGACCATATAAGGACATGGAGGGGCTCCCTGGATGAATGATCAGCCCAATGCCGGGGCCACATCCGAGACAACACGAACACGTAGGACGAGACACACCAGTCGCGCACATTTTCATTTCGAAAAAGACACAAATGGGATAAAGATGATAATGGCCACATAATATCCGGGGAACACATGGGCCTAAAATTACATGTCACTCGTCCCACAGGTGACGAAAAATCCACCTAGGTAATCTGTCCCGACCAGGAATCGAATCCGGGCCCACTGCGTGAGGGGAGAAATGAATTAATAAGATTCCTAATTAAAGCCATCTCATATTCAAGTACAGTTAATTCAATTGCATTCGATTACTCCCCCAATATACCATTAACTAAAATATTCGTTTTAATGTATTTTGCAGTACCTAAGCATAGCTCTGGTAAAGCGAGAGCTTTTGTAAACAGCTCAGATTTCGGTATAAAAAAATACAACTTTCCACCAGTCAATCTTTCTCTCTGATAATGCTCGTTGCTATAGCATCGACTGTTGGTAGTTCTGACTAGGCTGTTCGCTGAGGTAAACATTCCTATTTTCTGAAACAACTCTATTGTCCTGTAGTGCTTCGGAGAATCGTGTAACCGCGTAGAAGATTTTCGTCTTGTGTACGTTGATTTCAAGATATTTAATTAAATTATGTGATTATATTGGTACTGTATAAACAATAGTGTATTTTATCAAGTGTAGCGTGTGTGGTGTGTAGGAGAATCTTTCCTAATTCCTGTTCATCAAGACACAACCAACGGTGAGTGCTGAGTCACATTGAAAGGTCTGAAGCACAAAGAATTCATTTAGTTAAATCAATAATTTCGATTACTCGGATTTATTCCTATTATTGTTATAACATCATATACAATATTTAGCCTCCTGTGACGTGTTCATATACTGTAGTATAAACTTAGAGTACTTGGAAGCTGCTTGGTAATTTACCTAAAAGGACGATACTTTCTAACCTATAATATTCGAGTGCAGTGTAGTGTAGACATATGTTATTCAGAATAGGAACCCCATTCTGTTGATCTCTTGATGGACTAAACTCAGAGTTGCAGGAAACTTCATACAGTAGCGTGGTAAATAAAATACTCTAGCCTACCATATGTAATCGAGGTGAATTTGAATCCGTCCCTCTTTAAGATAGGTTGAATAGATTACCATTAGCCATTCCATTGTGTACTGTGACAAGTATCATTTTTACCTCATTATAGAAGCATATCAATATTTTAAAAATCTAAGATATAGGTTAATTACTGAATACCGTTATGTCTAATATGCAGTAATGATTTGTTGGTCATTAGCTCATTATGTTTTACTGTAGGCCTAAATTGGTTAATAAAATTCTGTTGTAGGGAAGGCTACATTCATGAGCGGAAACTTAGAGCATACTTTTTAGGCCTACTTACAAAAGGAGTCTAAGATTATATTGGACAGGTAGGCAGGACAAGTCCTCCGGCTCCAGCTCAAGCAACAGTATGTAGACTGTAAATAGCGTAGCCCTTAAATACAAAAAATGTCGGATAATTTTTCTGAAGCCGTTATGTTGACTACATCAGCCGTCATCTCATTTCTCCAAGAAAGGTAACGAGGAGACATCGTAAGTGTATATTATATAATATAAAGGATGGTGTCGTATTTTAAGACATAACACAAGGTTCGGTAGCCTATGTTGTTCTTATTCTGTCGAAAAAAATCGTTTTTGAGTCAACAGATGACGCAAATCTACTTCTATTCGTATAATACGATATTAGTTACGTAGCTTCTAACACGAATTTCTTTAGGCACCAATAGAATGAGGAATGGAATTATGAACACTTAAGTTTTGTTTTATTTTCTGTTGTACATTTTGTTCAAGCTGATTAACTATATAAGTAGTTAATATAAGCGTACACCATTGTAATTATACTACTGTATGCAAATTATTTATCAGTTGTCTTCGTTAATAAAAGAATTTTTCCAGGCATATAAACTAGGAAATAGTGATTGATTTTTTTCAAGTAGTGTAGTAAGTTAGTCATTCAAACTGTAAGGAAAGTTGATGGATTGTTTGACATTCTTTTGTGTATGTGGTAGTCAATCACAGTTTCTTTCAGGGATACCAATCAGTCTGTTCCATCTTTTCATATCACATTATTCTACCATGGACGAACAAAAACTAGTTTCCAAAACAAATACCTTCACTTGAGCTGTTTTTGCGTTCAAGCACATAATTTGCCTTGTCTTCCTGTCTGTTTCCATATAATTTACTCGTTCCCTCTCTCATTCACTTCATACTGCACTGTTTATGTGAATTTCTTATTGATTGCTGACTTTTTATAACACCATAAAGGGATTATTCTTCTCGTATTTACCAATGCTGAGAACGATGCAATTCGTCCATAGCGTGCCCTGCTCGTTGTTGTTGGCTATCCAAGTTGTATGGGATTCAGATGTTGTTCCCACAAAGATATCCTGGGGTTGTCGTGCTTAATATGTCCAGTCGGTGTTTGGCTTTGAACAAAAATATGTAGGGATAACTTCTTTCTTGAGATTCACTTTTAGTAGGCCTATTATAAAATGAATTAGAACAGGCGAGGACAGAAGTTTGCTCTGTGACGTCAATGCAGTCTGCTCTTTCTTCACCTAGTAAGACATCTGCGAGGAGTTTGTGAAATGTAGGCACCATTGAACAAGGGGGGGGAAGAGAAGAACCTCAGTAGCCTCAGGGGAGCAGTGACTTACCGTGCACTTCCTTCACAAACTCCATCACGGGACTAAGCTGTCTTCCACTGAATTGCAAACCTATGGAAGTAGAAGCAGAATTAATAATAACATTAATAATAATAATTAGAGCCCGGATTTCCATGCAAATGCATGTTTTTATATACTTTGGTTACACTTCTCAAACTTCGTAGTTACTCATTAGATTACTTATGGATTTTAAATAACCATATTTTTTCCGTGCATGTTTGCATATTTCGGCCTTTTTATGGCAAAATTCATGCATAATGCATGTTTTGGATTTTGTTGGTTTAATATAGCATATTCAGACGTTTTTAATGCATATAAACCCTCATTTTCTGGTTTTAGTGCATAATATCAAGTTACCATGCATACTGTGGATATTATGAATGTGCCGACCCCCACCACCTTCCATTGAAAGATAACTGCTAAACAGAATGTTCACTGATCGAATTTGTCAGTCACTAGCCATTGTTGAATACGTTGAATTACTTTTGGAATCGTGTTGTGGAGAAATGGGTGTGACAGTTAGGGAAAAACTTAAAGAAGGTACTTATTTCAAATCCTGATCTTAAACTTCTGAAAACAGTGAAAGACGTATTATATGGAAAAATGCATGGAATTCGATCTCACCCTCAGTCAAATTTCTTCCCATAAGTATGCACCTGTTACTTCTTGTGAAGTAGAAAGATACTTTTCTGCGTTCAAGAATGTCCTAACTGATAAACGCATGAGTTTAAGTGAGGAGAATTTGGAAAAACTCGTATATTTTTTAAGAGAAATTGAAATATATTGCAGTACAGTGCGGATTTTTTATAGTGCATGTTTCGTCCTTCATTGTGCATGTTTGGAGATACGATAGTGCATGAATGCATGCATGTTTTTAAGTTTGATAGTGCATGAAAATCCGGGCTTTAATAATAATAGTGCAGTTTAACATGGTTTTCCGGGCTGTCGGGCTGTCGGGCTGTAGTCTTTAAGTTTTCATAACCTGACGTTTCACTCGCGTCTGTGTAGAACATCTAGGTTCTGAAACCTAAAAGACCATAACCAATAGCCCGGAAGAACATGTTAACCTGCAAGACTCCGCCCGTGAAAGCCTACGCAATAATAATAATAATTTAATTATATAACATTACTAAGGTAGCAATAACAAATGTAGTAAAATGGGTCTAATCGTAAATATAAATTATTTAATAAATCAGTAATAACAATAATGATAGTAATAAATAGAGTGCAATATTATAAGAAGCAGCATGAAACAGCTACATACATTTTATTATTGGGAGAGACGTCTTCATGAGTAAATTAGTCCAACCCGCCCGTCATGAATGATACGCTTTCTCTTATAGGGCCTAGTACGAACGGGCGAAAAATTACATTTTCCCGCCATATTTAATTTTGAGAACCGACAATAAACACAAAACTGGACGTTATAGCTGTGGTATGTGTCGTCAAATCGCGACTAAATCCTCCGAACAGAGTGACCAACAAAAGGAAACATGTATGATATTTAATATACCACATAATGAAACGCGCAATTCAGTTCGCCACTGCTAACCTAAATGCCACTAACCTAGCGCTACATGTCACCTGTGAGAGAAATGTATATTAACTTTATGCCTTTGTTCCCCAAAAATCATCTGGCTGTCATTACCATTTTCATCCCATCCGGTCCTTGTTCGGAATGGGTGTGAAGACCTATGTGTGTGTGTGCGCGCGCGCATGCACGAATGATGTTTCTTGTCATGTGTGTGTCGTCTCGGAGGTGACTCCGGCATTGGGCTGATCACCCAACCTGGTAGGCCCTTATCTGGCCAGAAGAGTATGTATGTTCTAGAAAGGTAATCTCGCTCCCGACAGGTCGGGGTTCATTAAGGTCTGGGGGCGTGGGCCGCATAACGTCCCTAAAACAGGAGAGGTTAAACTAAGAGAATGAAGATGAAATTAAGACCACTCATCTTTCCTAATAATATTTATGCTAATATATACGGGTATTTAGTCATAAGTAAAATTATGAGACCTATACTGTAGAAACACTCAGGAGTGGGTTAATTATATCATATAAAAAAGAAAAAGCCTCAATTATTACAGGAATGATAGTAAGGGGGTATAGATTTTGTAATAGAGTGTACGATGTTAAATGCACAAAACTTTAAAATATTTTGAAAAGCTGCTATGTCATGGAAAATAATGCAGTGAACCAATTAATATATGGAATTATGTAAATTGGACTGAGCGTTTCCACTCCACTGAGCAAGTCTGTGAAAATACTCTTGTGTACCTGTCTTGCTACAGTTTGTAGTTCTCAAACAGTTCCATTCCACTTAAATCATATCTATTTTTATATTATGTAGACTTAATTATAAGGATCGCAATCCAGAACAAGTAAGTTTATGAAAGCGTGATCATGTTATTTTTTTAGACCAGGCCCACACGAAACGCTGTTCAAAATGTTCATGTTGCCCTGCAAACTACCATTTATTTCATTACTCATGGTACAAAATCATGTTTTTATTTTTATTTTACTGTTCATAAGCGTAGCGTTTCTCAAACCAAGGATCCCCACACAAATATGTCCGTAGTTCAGTGAAGGGAATCGCAAAGTATAAATATAAACAGATTGTCTGATAAAACCAACGCAAGTCGAAAACGTTTAAAGGCACAAACACAATATTTATTTTAAATCTACAATCCACCATCTCTTTTTTTATCTGATCGAAGAATTACAGTTTATTAAAGCCTGGTAATGTGTGTATTGTTGCAGGCAAGGAATAGGCCTATAATTGCATTTTCTAGTTACAGTAGTAATAGTTAAATTAATTCTGAAAATAGTATGCAATTGTAGAACTAGTCAATATAGAGCATGCCAGATTGCAAGGCTACAGAGTAATAATAATAATAATAATAATAATAATAATAATAATAATAATAATAATGTTTTATTTTGCCTGGCAGAGTTAAGGCCATAGGGCCTTATCTTCCACTCAACCAGGATAAAGACAAAATACATTAAAACGAATTTACAAAAAACAAATACAATAGATATCATTGCTGAGAAAAAAATAATGGAACTTCACCTATTTTCCAGCATCGAAAGCTATATGTCCCCCTTTAAGTGAATCCAAAATCTCTAAACTTAAAAACTTAATAATTATGGTCGAATAAAAACAGTCGTATACAACTTACCTATAATGGTAGGCCTACTCGTATGAAAATTATGAAATTCGCTTTGCGTTTCAAAAAATATACTCGTATTTTTATAAATTATAGGCTCGTTGCATAATGTACTAATTTCTTGTCCCCCGCTCAGTTAATTCTGAACAATTCGGATCTACATTGAAGCCAGTTTGCCCAGGATAGTTCGGTGTCCACATGTCAGCTGAAATAATTAATGCTTTACATTATACTGCTTAAGAAGCAACCCATATACTCATCTCACAATCAGAAGATGTGTCGATTAGGATACCGGAACCTAATTTCGTAGGTGGCGTAAGCTTAGAATCAGTAATGAGATCGTTTCCTGAGAGGAGAGGCTTGATTAGAATTCTAACAGAGTGTCTGAAGGGGTCGACAACCCCTAAGCAAGTAGCACGCTTAGCTCGTTGGATCTCATTCATTACTGCAACCACATGTTCCTGAGAACAATGACCGAAAACGGGTGGCCGGTACACAAAATATCCATAATTTAATCTCTGCAAATTGTAGCAGAGAATAAGTACGTTGTTCGATAGTTGTGGTTCCGTCTTTGGTTATTTGTGCATGTCTTCAACAAAGATGGTTCAATTGTCATTAATGCTTTATATTGCTAAGTCGCTTCGCTCGTTGGGGGCTCCGCCCCCGATTAAAGAATATAAATTATGAAATTTCTTTAACAGTTGGAAGATAATTTTGTTAGTTTTGAACAAAAATATGTTATTTGGATGTAATTATTATGAACCTGAGACTTCAGAATGCTAGTCTAAGACGTTACTCTCTCGACCACCCCATTAGGTTTACGGAAATAATTATTTCTAAACTTTCAGAGCTCTACGTGAACACTTTGATAATATATTTATTACAATATTCCGCCTTAACCATTAACATTTAACACACAACTTATCTAGAAAATGCATTTCGGCGTATGCTGCGCCATCTTCAGTTCATATAAGATTTAATGAACACCATAATTCTTCTGAAATAATGTTGTTTATAAAATTTGTTATATGGTAACCTAGGTCACCGTTGTAGTCAAGTCAAATAAATGATTTTGGTAAATTATGTTGATAATACCGTTGCCATGGAAGAGCCCTTTTTCGGGGGTTTTTAGGGCTAAAAATTAAAAAATGAAATTTGTGGAATTTTCCTGTGGTTTACAGCCTAAAAGCTTTATGTGTACCAAATTTTAAGTTTCTGACTCATCTGGAAGTGGGCAAACATTAATGTCAGTGAGTGAGTGGGTCGGTCGGTCCGTCCGTCCGTCCGTCCGTCCGTCCGTCCGTCCGTCAGTCCGTCAGTCCGTCAGTCCGTCAGTAAGCCAGCCATGTGGCTTTTTATTATAGGGATATGCATACAGTTAACAGTAGAAATTTTTATATACCAGCGTTCTATAGTAGGCCTATACTGCAACACAAGCGCTGTTAAACCATCGTTGAAGAATTGAGGAAGAGTTTGAAAAGTCGAGGCGATTTTTTTCATTTTCAAGATTCTCCAACGCATTTAACGTATGTGAATTGTGAATTGCATTCTATTTCTTGTACGAAAGCAATTAGCAGATAGTAAAGATGTTACTTAGTGAAAATAATTAACCATTAGAACAGCTGTTGTCAGGATCCAACTTTAGAAATTAGTAGTATTTCACTTTTCGTAACATCGATGCATCGATTACTTGAGCGCAGGCACAAGAGTCGCTTGAAACTTTTGCATCATAATTGAATATAACTTCTCTCAAGATACATCTACTGACCCACAGTCGAAAGGGAAATATTTTGCCTATATATGAAAGTAGTTGAAGGTGCCGGTGTTTCTCTACTTGGATAATTCCCTTAATTGAAACCTCACGTTTGAAGATTTGGATTTCGGTATTTACACATCAGAGCGTTACAGAAATTCCTCTCCTGTGATATCATAGACGCCCATAGCTGGAAGATGCATGAATTTGAAGCGCTGGTGTACATAAAAAGTCATTAGTGCTGCATGTATGTTGGGCTGGCGTCTGTCAAGCATATGTCTTATTTAAATGATGAGATATAACAGAAGCGTTGAAAGCTCGAGGAGGTTGCAAAGGTGGAGTTTACACAAGAGCTTCGTGTATTTTCTTTTTTGTTGTTAACCGTATTCCTCATACCTAACTTATATTGAGGGTCACGTCACGTGTTTTCTCGCGATTAAAGTGATAATGTGGCGATTACCGGTACATATTCGCAGTCCCTATGTGCAATTTCCAGAGGGCAACAGTGCCCTATGTCTCCTCCCAAGGTTGGCAGATCCACTGGTTATTATGTTAGAGCAGTGATGGCTATAGTACGGCCCGCGGGCCAGATGCGGACTTCTGACAGGTTCAGTCTGGCTCGTGAAAGGAAAGGAGATTACGCGATTGCTTTTCCTTCTATTGCAAGATCCAGGTGAATTTTACAGAACTTCAAGACTTTTAGCATTGAACAACTTTGGATACTTTCATTGTTCCATTTTCTGTGAACTTGAAACAGTAAAAACGGGCATTCAGCACAGTTGAGTTGAAAAGTAACACTAAATTGTTCTTTAAATCTTCTCAAAACTTGAATTGTACAAGTCCAAATCAATTTTCCAAATTGGTGTCGTGACCAGAAGGTTATCGCCATGTTTGCGTCTTCATATGAGTGTGAGCAAGTGTTTTTTTCTTTGAAGCTTTGAAAAAGTTGAGTCACAAACATACTGACTAATAGACTTCTGACTTCACTCCTGAGGCTCATCTTCCTTCCAGTTGCAACCGGACTATGAGAACCTATCGGAAGTATAGTCGCAGTTCCATAGAAAAAATCCCTTTAGGCAGGCCTACAGGCTGAGGTAGATTTCAAAGTGCTTTTGGTTTAAGTTATTATCGCTGTGCAGCACTCTTCTTTTTTAGCCTTGGCATGGCAAACCTGCAGTAAAGAGGAAGAGCCTACAATCATTTGTTTTGACAACAAGAATAGGATATAATATTCTGGGAGGCCGTGCGCAAGATCAGCAATGAATAAAATTAGCAAAGCCGCTAACAAGACAAAATTATGATATTATAATAATTCTTTTAAGTGTTATTATTTTCAAACATTAAAATCTCGCGTCATATGAGAGCTATCAAGAAACTATTTATTGATTTGTAGAGTACTCATCAAGAGCTTTTCAACGATACCCCACAAGACGTGGTTTCAAAAGTTTCGAATTTCCATCCCCCACCCTCACTCGAACCCCCAAATCGTTGGTGTCACTGTGAACTCCATAGGGAGTACTCTAATTTATTCAAACAAAGTTTCCCTCTATACTTCATAGGGGCCGAGATATAAATGTTTTAAAATTTCAACCCCCTCCCCCGACCACCCCCTTGGGCCAATTTTGCTCATTAACGAACTTGTCCAAACTATTGGGCCTAGAAATAACATAATAAAATTTGGTTCAAATATCTTCAAAATTACGGCCGCTATCGTGTAAAGATATAAATATATATATATATATATATATATATATATATATATATATATATATACCTAGTATATAAATATCACAATTTTTTTTTTTTTTTTTTTTTGAACGGGCGGTGGTTTCGTACTTAGGGGAGCATGAAACGTAAAGATATGAAAGAATTTTTCGAAAATCATGACATGGTATCCATTGCAATAGGTAGATTTTTCTTCGAAATCTACCTAAAAGTAGTTCTGAAAATTGGACCATTTCATCATTTCAGTAAACTATTTCAGTCCGTTCTTTGAAAATTGTCTGTTATTTGACCCGGTGCTATACCAGTTTGCCCATCACTGTATTAGAGCATGAGTGGCGAGTAAGAAATCGTCCCCCCTCCTCAAGCGAATGCAACTGGAGAATCATCAGTAAAGAAAGATGTTGATAGCGCCTGGAGTAATCATGTAAATGGATTTACTGGATTACTAATAGTTACCGTCTAGTTTACAAAAACATGAAACCTTTTGTGAACGACCTGCATGGCACGACTTGGCTAAGCCCGGTCTTGTCCAGTTCAATATCAGATGAAAGCAAACCCAGTAAGTAGGCCTACGTTTGGCGAGAAAACTAAACTGTTCGCTGCCATCAAGTTGCACTTGATTTTTAAGATAATAACTTCATAACGTACTGATATGAAAACATCTCCCAGCAATCAAATTTGACTTCGTTTTGCCTTACGTTTTGGCAATAATAGACTCAATCATTTCACCAGAATCCTTATAATTTTCCTAAAATTTTAAATTGCTAATTTAAATCTCGGATTTTTTATAATAATAGTCATTTGTTTTATTTAGTTATAAGTTAAGTTATTCGTATGTTCATATTATGTAAATATAAGCTGACGAATTTTGTTTATTAGGTAGGCCTATATTATATGCAATAAGCTTATGTGTATAATATTTTTGGTACAGCACATTAAAGAATGGTTTATTTCAATTGATTAGTTTCTGCGTTTTAAAAAAAATGGATGTTTTAATTGAATTATATAACCTACATCGGAGTGTTTTCTCCAAAATATACTTTTGTAAATTCCATATTTTTGTGTTTATGTTAACTGGCAACCACTTTTAACCTCATAGCTACCTTCCTCTTCGTCAGTAAAAGGTGTTACCATTGTGGAATCACTAGATCATTCAAATGCTATAAATTTTATAATCTGTGAAAATTATTAGTAACCGACCATCAAATAAAATAATATTATATTTCTGTGAAACATACATTCATTTAAGAACACTTTGCTTAATTTTACGTAAATAATGCAAATAAATACATAGTACATATTAATTGTAAATAATAACCAGATGATGATGCAGTTGAACTTTTATTACATGTGGTTTAGTAACATATTATAAGAAGGCGCAAATTAATTATTAGTTCATATTGAAATTCAGTACCTTTCACGCATGAATGTAAGTAATAGCGAATAGTCGTGAAAGTAGATTTAACCAGGAGTGCTTTTAAAGTGTGATCAATTTTAAAATTTTATAAGCATTATATTAGTATAATTTATTTTATTTTAATTTATTACTGTGTGACACAACTTGGCTTTCACATAGCGGCAAGCTCTATTGTTAGTACTGACAGGAAATTGAATAACTATATGCAAAACAATCGTAATTGCTAATATTCACAAATAGTTTTTATCACAAGAGAATGAAATTCATTATTCAAAACAACATACAGCAAGACATCTGCGGAATCACAAATTGAAATATTCATTTCATTGCCTCAGCTTTTCACATCGGAGGAACATTAATTCCACAGCGAGGATAAATTTCAACACGTAGAATTTCCATTTAAATAATTTATCAGCTTCATACGTCACCAGGTATAGCTAGCAGTTCCCTTGCAAACAACGCGGTTCTTGAATAAGACAGATAATCAATTTCCGGTACTTCTGATACCCGTGCCTCATCATCACGCTGCTTGAAGTTTGCGCACAGAGAAAACAAATTAACTTGCACAGCCACATGACACATACTTCCCTTAGCTAGCGTGTAATAAGTAAACACCTCACATATTCGCTTTACTCAGAAGCACAATGTTACAAATCCATAAACTCTTACAAGATTGTGTGATGAAAATACAGTATGTGGAATTCCAGTGAATTCACTATTTTCTACTCGCATGAAATTCTGTTTCATCCGCATTTTCTCACCTCAGTCTTAAAGTCAGGGCTATCAAAAATTCAAACAATTTAATAAAAACCTATTTGGATACCTAATGCACTCAGACTTGTCGCTTTGTACAGGTAAGGAAAAAAAAAGGACCAACTAAAATATCTAAGTTCCCGATATGAGCCACTGCGCATGCTTAGCGGCATTCACAGGATAGCAGGGAATGTATTGAAATTTGTTCTGGTGTCGACTATTGACTTAGCCCATTTCGAAGCCCATTAGAAAATAAGCCATTAATTTGTCGGTGTATTTTCAGACAGAAAAATGCACAGATGACAGATGTATATCAACTGAAATAAGCTACAAGAATCGGTCCGCTTCCCCCCCCCCCACCTGTACATAAATAAGTATTAACTCTTATTGATTAAGCATGTAAATAATCTAAAAGAGTTAAGGCTAGATATTTTTATTATTGTATAGTGTTATTATTGTAATTGTAATTATTATTAGGCATATTATTATTGTTATTTAATAACTTTAGTGTCAGTGCTACTTTCTTCTTCTTATTATATTTTTTCTTGTAATAATTTTTGAATTCTAATTGAATTTTTAGAGTCCTGGTAGAGGGAGAAAACCTAATTACCAGGCTAAATAAATAAATCAAAATAAATTTGTTAAAATAAAAAGTTATTATCACCATACAATAGTACAACAGAAAGAAAAGCGGTAGAAACAGTAGAACTTATTTGTATCATTGATGCTTCTGATTTCTTTTGGACTGAGTTAGTCATTGGTCTGAGATGAGGATGAAATACGGAGTATCAGTGATAATTTTATGTTCTACTACTTTTCCCTTTTTCTGTACGACGATGCTGTAGCAACATGAATAATGATGTACATAAATAATTATGTGAGTCTATTTGTGAAGAAAGCACTGCACTCATCGGGAATTTGAAATTTGAATAACTGTAATTACGTTAAACAACCGTATTTTATGAGTTTGTAAAATAGAGAACATAATTTTGAAAATATGCAGTTCGTAGTCTTCATAATGTAAGGTACGTATAATACTATAAAGCAACACTGAAGACAATGATCATTCTTTCACACTGGCATTGTGTAGTTGAAGCCTTTAAATTTTTCAGTCTGATTCTACATTTCCACCTCACACTGAAGAAAGGCTTATATATATTTTTCGCAGTGTGCTTTCCTCTTTCATCACCTTACGCGAACAACGCCCCAGGATTTTCTTATAATATATTGATGGAGAATTTTATGAATATTCGTTTTTAAAACTTTTCACGTAAATTAAACTCACTAATGGTTATGGTTATCATCTCACGGTAACACCAGTTTTAATTTACAGGGAAGCCAACGTTATGAAAACTGAATAGGCATTAATCGATCCTTATTACTTTATGTTACGATATGTGAAAACTAGAATCTCTAGCAGTCAAAAAATAGTTTGCAAAAATAAATTTCTGATAAAAGTGAACCTAATCAATTGAGAGTAATATGGTTTATGTAGGAATAAGTTGTTTAATACTAGCTTTAGACTCTTCGAATATCGAAAAAAAATCATCATACCCTAAATTAATATGCTATATAGGCCTATACTTTTTTTACTCATTCTTAATTTTTTTTATTACTATGGAATCCATTGGCCGTAATTTTTAGTAATTGCAATTGACTACTAAGTTACATTTCACTGATAACGGGTGATGTGTTACCGAATGGTATACAAGATTTTCTCTAGAAATTCTAGAAAAAATAATTATAAATTCATGAAATTCTATTTAGTAATAAAATTCATCGCATACAGAAGCGGACATACTTGCCTACTTCGTCATAGGGCTGCAACGGTAGGATTATTCCTATGATCACTTCTAGCTTATAAGCCATCTTTGAAAGTCCATAGACTATCTAAGTTGGGTAAACATTTAAATATTTCGTAAAAATTCCTAATTTAAGAATTTTTTCACTGTTGCCTGCCCTCGAATCCTCGTTCTTTTAAGTTGAGAGATTTATCTACTCTTTGGCCGCATTGTTAAGTCTTGGTATTTAAAGAGGTTTCACAAAAGGCTGGCATGCAAGAATAGTTACTTCCCAACGTGATAAACGAGATAACGTAAAAATGAGAAATTAAGTAATAACATATAATTACATATAGGTGTATAGCGGTGGATTCTGATAGATACCGCAGAATAAGAAAGCTAATATCGCTTAAACAAACTATTAAGAACCTGGTTAGGTCTGCGTGAACACCTCTGACCTTTATGAAGTAGATTTATTTCAAATTCCACGGAAAAGAACAGTAAGAAACCTTGAGAAACACAATACACTATAGAAAACAACGAAAAATCTCATTTGGGAGATCATGAATAAACTTTTATTATTATTAGATGTGGTTTAATCTAAGGAATCAAACATGTTAAAGAGCGAGACACAATGGCGTTTTAAAATTTATATATTACCGCTCGGTAATAGTTCACGCTTCGACTCCGAATTCGGTCACGACATTTGCTTCACAATTGTTATTGGGAAATTTACCAACCTCAAGGATCCCAGGCCTAGACCTATACCTCTTGGGCGCCCCATGTGTCCACTATCGTGATTGATTCGATCAATGTGTCAATTACTAACATGTCTTAATAATGTATTCATTATAGAATAATGCAAAGAAGTGGAATTACATTTTGTAGGGCTGGGATGGAGAAGATAAAGAACGTGAAGGTTACTCTTTGGAGTGGACAAAATGTTTAACAGAGTAACGAAGGCCAAGCAGGTGAAATTAACTTTATTATCAGTAATGAATTGCGTTACAAGCTTGTAATCTGACATGCTTACTATTGATTATTTCTATAGTTGCATACTATTTTCAGAATTAATCAAACTGTTGCAGTTAAGGACAATTATTGTTAAAAAATTGCAGCCACGTTTCATGCACTGAACTGCCGTTTTAGTGATAATTTTCACAAATACCAATATTTCTGAGTGATTCTTTTCTTTTTTAATATTTGTTTATTGTTTATGCTTCTTTATTTGTTAATAGGCATATCATGAGGACGT
Source organism: Ectobius pallidus (assembly GCA_964059195.1). Classification (NCBI taxonomy): domain Eukaryota; kingdom Metazoa; phylum Arthropoda; class Insecta; order Blattodea; family Ectobiidae; genus Ectobius; species Ectobius pallidus. The sequence continues at coordinate 65,160,018 of CAXKWD010000004.1, forward strand.
CGGCCGCGGTGGTCTAGAGGTAGCGTGCCCGCCTCTAGATCCGCAGGGCGCGGGATCAAACCCGGCCGCGGTCGATGGATTTTTCAGGACGTAAAAATCCTGGGCACGGAGTCCTCCGGGAGGGACTTTAAGCTGGGGGTCCCGTGTCGTAGATTTACGGCACGTAAAAGAACTCCAAGCCTAAATTAGAGCCTCTGGACAAAATTTCTCGGCCCTTTCACGTCCAAGAAATACTTAATACTAGAGGGGGGTTGCGAGGCGATGGGCTTACCACCTGTTCCTCTACCCTCTCTCGGAAAATAAGCATATCCAAATTAGTATAGGTAATGAAACCTCCATTGGAGGCCCCTTCGCCCCACCTGGGGATCATAGGGTACCAGATACAGATACCAGATATCATGAGGACAATACTATCTACAATCAATGGTTTAACATTATTAACTTTTAAAATATTTTTTATGTTACTCTTACTCTTCAATGAATATATTTTTAAAAAATAATTATGCTATAGATGTTCCAAAGATTGTAGGTGCTGTTGTTCTTATGATATTCATAAATGTATAGAAAAAAGAATCACACAGAAATATTGGCTTTTGTGGAAATTATCAAGTGGAAACGATATTTCAGTGCACGAAACCTGACCGCCATTTTGTAACGATAATTAACTGTAACAGAATAATTAATTCTGAAAATAGAGTATGTTTTGCAGAAATAGTCAATAAAGAGCATATTGTATTACTACGTTACAGAACATTTCATTGCTGAGGAAAAAATTATTTTCAGCTATTTCTCAGTACCCTAACCTTTATGAACCCCCTTAAGTACCGTATAGGCCACTAGGCAAACATTGTGTGAAATGAAGGGGGTACATCCGTGCATCCTTCGGTACTCCGCTACACTTGATGCTCACTTTGTATTGATTTTTAAATGACAATTTTCCCCGAAGATATATATGTATATATATATATAACGGAAAGAAGCCACGATTGTATCTGACAGAATCATACTTATTCATTAGCAATAGACAGTTCCTAAGCAAGCTAAATTAATATTGTCTATTTTATGGAACCCAGAGGTTGATTGCCGCGTTTACATGAGCCCGCCATTCAACCCTGTTCTGTGCTAACTCCACAATCATCCCTTGCAAATCCTACTTACCTTAAATGCATTCTAATATTTTCCTCCCACCTTCGTATAGGTCTTCCAAGTGATCTCTTCCCCTCGGGTCTCCCAGTCTGAGAGAATCATTAATATCTTTATTTACTTATTTTAAAATAATGGTAATTAATTACCAATACTTAAAATTATGCCAGTAACATAGGCTCTTTCGATATTTTTGTGAAATATTCTAAACTTAGTTGTAAATATAAGGAAATAAACATTTTGAAATGTTTATACTACACTTTAAGTTATTTAAGAATAGGCTACAAGAAGGGGTTTACGTAGATTAAAGTAAGACCGTTGGAATTTATGGAAAGAATAAGAGACATAAGTTACAAACTTTACCCTCTTTTACGTGGAGAAGTGCTGGTAATAGAGAAGTGCTGATAATAGGCCTTGCAGACGGGGGATAGCTCCCATATAATAAATACTCAACCTAAAATAATTCTGCTCACTTTATGTCGAGCAATTATCTTTATATTGCTACAGGATGTGTAAACCACTTCGGAGAGCGTAACTGATACGAGGAATAACTAGAACTAATTTCCAATTTAGGTTGATGCTTGTCTTTGTACTGAACTAACCGCTATTAAAACACTAGGTTATTCACATAACTTGATAACTTCAGAGTTTTCAACAATGAGGAATAACTCACTGTAAACAATTGAAAACATAAAAAAACCTAGTTTGTAGCTTTGAAGCTGTACACAAGCATTGTCTGGCTTTTTTGTGTCAATAAAATTGCTTCTAAAACGGCTGGTCCAATTAAATCGGGCTATTCTTTAGGTATATAGCAGCAGGTTTCAAAAAGTGCAAGACCTCTTCTTTTTTAATGAAGTTGTTGCCGATTAAATTTATTTATCTGTCAAGTTGAGATCTTAATGTCCCAATTAGCCCACTACATAATGACATGTAGAATGACCCCAACTGGATTTGTGATGTACTTAATTTTCTGGAAGGTAATAAAGTAAAATACTAACAAACTTTTCAAGTAGCCTACGACTTGAGAGCAGAATTCTCCCTTTTTTTCAGGCGAATTTGAAAATTTCCTTTCTGTTGGCGTTTTTTAACTTCAAGGTTACATCTGTTCCCATTAATAACATTTGAATGATCAAGACTGACCACTTTACTGTATTGTTACCAATACCAAGTCCTGTAGAATAGTTCACTGGAGCTGTACGTGGTACGTCCCGCGTTCAATTTTCTTATTGAGTTCCGACCAGGAAGAGTCGGCTTGGGTGGCGCAGATAGTATCGCGCTGGCTTTCTGTGCCCAAGGTTGCGTGTTCGATCACGGCCCAGGTCGATGGCATTTATGTGTGCGTAAATGTGACAGGCCCATGTCAGTAGGGACAAAATTCCGGCACACCGGCGACGGTCACAGGCCTAAGTTGCAGTATATCCCCGTCGTCAAATAACCATGTACCAACCAACCGACCAGGAAGTGGTTTATTATATTTATGTTTTACTTTAATAATTTATTTCCAGTAAGAGCCTTTGCTGTGGGAAACGTCAGCATACATTAGATCGACTTTTGATCCGGCCCGCGGAACATTTTAAAATCGCGCTCGAAAAAGTAAATATTTTCGGTTCTCGCTAACTAGAGAGTGAGAGGGGGGAAACAAAATAATATGATTAATAATAATTTATTTCACCATTGAGCAATACATTGGCTGCTATAGGCTACTACAATACTTAAAATGTGAACTACGAGGGTGTTCCTTCCGGTCAGCGCTAGAAAAATGCTGCAATAGGCCTAAATCAAAGTATCGAATAAGACTTACAGATGCAAATTTTGAGAACACTCTGCACTTGTGTATTAGTGGGATTGATGCCAACATTGATTATCTTGTTTCTCAAATTCAAGCGCTTCTCATTAATTTCTGCTGATTGTAAGTAAATACCTAATCAGTTCGATATTGTTCTCATTCATGTAACTTTAGCATTATATTTTGTAAATATAAAAAACCGTATCATGATTATTTTTTCACAACTACATATTATCTACGGCCCGCGACTTCATAAATATCGTAAAGTTTAGCCCGCATATTTCCAAAGGTTGCCCATACCTGCATTAGATGGTGATACAAAAGTCACATAAAAACTAAAAGAAACTAATAAATTACTGTACATGCTACACAATATTAAAAATATATTCAATTAATGAATATGGGTAAATTTCAATTAATAATTCTTTAACCTCCTTTTGAAATTTCTCAGTCGTCCAATATTCTTTATAAATTGAGGTAAGCTATTTTTAGCTTATGTTTTCACTCCAACGATCAATTGCGATTTGCTGTATACTGTTAAATTATGTTTCCCAATATTAAAATGATCTCTATTACGAGTGAAATATTCGTGATACTGACCATTAGTACTAAATTCTCTGCCATTGTCTTATACATATTCCAATAACATTAAAATATATAGACCATACACAGTTAAAATTCCATACTTCTTAAAACTCTCTCTACATGACTGCCTTGCATTAATGTTGATTGATACACGGGTGAGTTCCCTTTCAAGGTGTTAAGGATAGTGGTATAATTCCATCCTCATAACAAAACCAACATTAGATCTCCATTTTGCATACTAACATGGTAGTAGTCTATAGGCCTATACAGAGTGCTGGAGAACATTGATTGTTTTCGTCATGAAGTCATAGACGTACTTACTAGAGAATGTTCATTAACATTCCTCTGTTTTAATCAAATTTGTGTGTTACTGTAATAAAATAAGCACAATAATCCGCAAACATTGCTAACATGTTTATATAAGTCTATTTAAAATAAGGCCTATAGTCCACAAACCTCAGATACCTTTCTCGATTTTATTTTAAGAGTTTATCACAATTCTTCCATTTTTATTCGACTTCAAAATATGAGGAAAGTTCTTAATTCTATCCATATAGCTTTTTTTGGATGTGTATGTTAGCAGACTCCTAACTGGCTAGACGGATTTCAATGATTTTTCGTAATTGCATTCCGAATGATTCGCTGGTGGCCCTGTATCATTATTTAAGGCTATACACCGCCGTATCAGAATGCCATAGCTACTGACTCAGAAGGTTATGAATATGCTAACTGTTCTAATATGAATAGTCATGGAAGTTTTTATTATAGTTTGGAAAGCGAATTGTATGTAGGCTAACTTCAGAAAATATTAACAAAACTTTGGAATACAAAGTGCCTGTAACTTCAGAAAATATTAGCAACATCTTTTACTTTGTCTAGCTACTTGTCTACCTGGCACTATTGGAGGTACCGGTAAAAGAAGTATTAAGTTAGAATTTTTTCAAGTTTTTTTAGGTTCTCTCAGTCAACATAACTGATTTTCAGAATGGTTTGTAATTTCTGTGTGATAGAAAACGAGAAATCATACATTAGAATTTAGCATTACACGAGTCATATATTTTCTCTTACTACCACTTTAGCGGCTAACTTTAACCCAAGAGTGTTAATTGACCGTGTCGGAGGAAGTATAAAACGCGTTATATTACTTAAAAAAACGTCTTCTATAGACCTCTGTTTTTATTTTTAAATCTGAATTGCCATCTCAATTTATCTGCAAAGACTATGTCTGAGAATGTTTTGCTATAGTTAGGTGTGAAGAATTTCAACTCTTGTTATTAAAGCAAAATTAAATTCATTGTATATGTAATTAATAAATAACAGACACACAAATAATGACTTAGGTTCCCTTTGTATTTGCACCAGTAGCTCATTACTCATTACAGAACTCAAGTCGTCAACCTCTTCTAGGCCATGATTACGGTACACGGTGAATAAGATTCAAAGATAAAAATCTCGTTATGTTCATATTAATTTTCAGACTCAGTACTTCTGACAAAGTAGCTAACAGCTTTACAAAATATAGCAGGAAGTAGTTTCAATGTTGGATGCTGTGAAACTGTAAGACCTAGAGAAGAAACTTGGCAACTGCTGGAACGCAGAAATGATTATGAAATTATTTTTATTTTTTTATGTATATACTTAGTAGATTAAATTCAGCAAATGCATCTTTTGTGTACTCTTAAATTTTGTTTTTATCATATTGTATAAATGAATTATATTTTTGTCATGAACATTGTAATTGGGTTTTCTAACTGTTATGTTCATTATTTTTAAATAATTAAAAAATAAAGCCAGGTAAACTGATGTAACGAAGTGCCAGAATGCTATCGTTTAATCAGTGAGTATGGCAATTATGATATGCAGAAAATAAGTTATATTTTAAATCGATTTCCAAGTTATGCTCCAGGTCGCAGCGGTTGGATGGTATTCCTGAACGTTTTAAGTTGTAGCTTTGTAATACTATAAACAGTCAAATCGTGCTTTATATTGACAGTTGACAACCTGGTAAGATCCCTTAAGGGCAAGGTCTACGTATCTTACGTTGGGTTAGCTCGGAATGGGTTAATTTACACTATTCATCGCCATGTCTAGTGAGCAAGATCGTACCGACGGACTTCCTAGACAAAGTGTTGCCGCTGTGGTTTTCCATCGCCTTCCGCAGAAAGTAGAGGTTCCCATGAGGATATGAACCCGGGACCCATAGGCACAAGTGCTAGCGTTAGGGAAAATCGTGAAAATATAAATTTTCTTCATATAGGCCTGTAATGGTTATAGAAATGTAGAGAAAGTCTTTACCATGTACCGTGTCGCCTCCTCGAAGGGTACCGGTACCTCACACAACCAAAATAAAATCTGACGAAATGCACTAACATAACTTCTTTTACCCTAACCATGGTCAATACAAATTTATCTCTTCACATTTTTATATTGAATAGGAGGCCCCTATTCCAAAGAATGTGTATTCAATAGTCTCATCCTCATCCTGTTTTCTTCGCCACAAAGACTACGAACGGTGGCTGACTTATAACTTCCCTTCAGAGAATTTTTGCGAAAAAATGTTTTAATTTTTAGTAGAAGTACACAGTTTAAAAATTCAAACAAAATCTTTAGTCTTTTTCGACAAAATCGCGAAAAATATTTTCCTATTTTCATTAAAAGTAATAAAAAGTCTTCGTATCACATACCCACGAGACATCTAACCATACTATAAAATTTCATTTTCGTACGATTTTTCTTTCTCGGGCTATGCTGATCAGAGAAACGCATGCAGACATGTTTCCGAAAATAGCGTTTTTGGATTCAGAGGACCTCAGACTTGTCTGAAAACGCGACAACCAGTTTTCGAATCGAATACAATATTTTCTCTACCTGTATTACGGGTAGAGGACGTAAAGGTAGCTAATATAATTTGAATCGTATTTTGTACCACCCTAATTTAAGCATGAATGCAATATTTCTTCTATACAGATTCCGAGTTTTAGGTCAGGTCACCTCATACGCCAGCGTAATCATTATTTGCTCACACGCTTTGAAGTTAACTGGAGCATTGTTTCCCAATCCTTAGTCGTGATACCTGGAGGGTTTACGAAAATTGCGTGTGCTTATCCATAGATTGGGAAGTAAAATATGGTAGGTCTATCAAATTACACCCATTGTTCTTAAATAAATACGAATTCAGTATAGGGTTACAAAATATATTCTAAATAAATATATTTTATATAGTAGTCCCTTTCTAATGCACATTAGCGTACAAGCGAGCACTACAGCTAAAATCCTAAACTAGTTCTATAGTTAATACACTTCTTCGAATTGCCTGTATGTTTAGAACTTGAATATATGGTGGGAATACTACAACTGCCCAGATTAAAGGAGGTAATATATAGCATTAAAATAAAGATAAAACCAATTTTTAAATTTGTGATCAAGTTCATCGTTAAAGAGTTAAGTGACCGGCCATAATTATTAATACACAAATTCAAATTCTCATTAAAATTAAACATAAAATATATAATCACACCCATATATATATCTAACATTACCTCAAAATATAAAAACAAGAAAATATAAATAAAAACATAAAAGATATTAATTCCTTATGTAAAAATATAAGGCTTAAATCATATTGACCCTAAAACATTTTTAAGATAATTTTTTTTTTAATTTTTTGTCGTATAAAATTTACACACTACATTACGAAAGACGCGTGCATTGACGTTGGTAAACTTCGTTGAGTGGGCTGTGTGGTCCCCAATACTACAATCTTATTGCTGAGAATTTAGTAAGCATTGTAAATTTTTCGGTCACTCTTAAAAATATACAAATTAAAAATTTACTTGGGTGAATTCTGAATGGTTCACTTAACTTGATCCACGTGCGACATCAAGTAATTAATATTTACATGTATAATTAATCCATTTTTAGGGAAAACAAAATAAAGTACAATACAAATAACATGCAAAGAGTTTGACCTTCCCGGGCAGAGCACTTGGGTCTGACACGCAACAAGTGAGGATCTTTTATGCCGGCGTATTCAAGCGTTGCTCCACGCAGACCGTAAAACCTGATGGTCTGGTGCGGAAGATTTATCGACACCTCGGTAATTGCTATTACCTCTCAATTTAAGCGCAAAATATAAATTTTATAGCACCCGTAGTTTTGTATTTCGCAAACATTATTTCATGTATTATTTACCCCACCCTTCCCATATGTGGTATGGTTCATACTTCATACAGCTGTAGCTATTGTTTGTGATACTGCGAACTAAGTCTATACATGAGTACGCCTATTATTACATTTCATATTCAGTTTTTAATAAGATTCTGTAAGTGATATTTAAATTATGTCATGGAATCTGCTAAAATGCGCATTATTATGCAAATATCAGATGTTTGTTAGCGTTCCTTTCCTAACTTACGAGTAAAAAGCACACTGCAGTCTAGTCCCTTTACTTGTAGACAAGTCTATCGTGGCCCGTACAATACAAAGTTTAGCAATAATGTTACAGCTGCTTTGACATTTTCTCGTTGTGTCTAAGCATCAACCTAGGAACAGCAATATTCAGTTAACTTTAATTAATACGAAAGCCTTATTTATTAAGTCAAATTAATTATTATTAATTAGCCTGTTATTACCTGAACCTCAGTCGTTTCGCACAACCACTCGCTGCTGTATTCACACTTGCTTAAAAAAAAAACACTAGCGACATCAGTAGAATGGGCATTAATATCTGGTCGTTCTGTAGGGAGAATGAACTACCTGGGTATTACTGATCACCCATTAGCAACCTTGACCGTTCAAATTAATCTTCGCATTAGTTACATGATGTTATAACATTAAGGATATATTTACTGCGACATTTTTGTTACTTTAGGGCCTATGATAGTTGCAATTCTTTGCTTTAGGCCTACAACCCTTGAATTTTTGTATAATTGAATAACATATCCTATGCATCCCTATTTACACAATCGTATGAAGACATTTGCAATTATGTGTTTTCAATAATACTGTTTACAATTTATTTGGTTCCAGTATACCTATAATCTGAAAAAGGTTAGCCTATAAAATTTACTTATTAGCTCCTTTATAATTCAAGTAGTCAAATAAATACAAACCGTCTCTTCAATATTATAGTCAGAGGCACTTTGGCTACAGTTCACCTGTTCACAACTGACACACTAGTAACCAGGAAATTTAATTTTATTGACAAGCTGCGTGGGTTTTGTCCATTTCCTTTACAAATACATGTAAACACATGAAAATTCTACTTGTGCGAAACGTGTATATAGAACGGAATTTATCTAGTAGATTAATTTAGGTAAATGAGTTCAGTGACCCGGATAGAGAGCAAACCTCTGCTGTGTTTTATAATTGCGTCCATTCAATAAAATGCTACCATAAATTAAACTTTACCTTCTTCTTTCGTCCACTTGGCGAAGTGTAAGCTGTAAATGTATTCCACTATTAAAATAGTGCAGCCTCCAATGCTGTGTTCGTGCCCTCATTTAAAGTAACTTACATTGGTTATTTGAGCATGAGAGGCATATGTTGCGTTCTCTTTAACTACAATTTATTTTCCTTTCAACTTAGTATCTCTGATGCAACTAATATATAATCAAGCCATTTATTTATCTCCGTTTAATTTTCTTCAGTTTAGAAATAAATATCTTAAAAATTTGTTTTAGCCTACAGAATATCAGTGCATTATTAGGCCATATGCATATGGTATATAACTTAACCTGAACTATTTTGCTTTTAGGTTCAGAATATAAATTTTCTACAGGATCATCTTGCTGCGGCGCAATTGTCCGTCTGTCTGTCCGTACGTTTCTAGTGCTTAAACCATAAATGTCTGATTTTATGGAGTAGGTAAAATGATGTCGCATAAGTTTCATATTGAATAAATAAAAACAAATACTTTAAATGGTGAATTAGGCTTACTGTATGTTAAAATAGATGTACCGTAACTGAAGTACCGATAGCAAAGTTTTGAAGATATCGCATTGATTAAACGCCCTACCAACATCAACAAATGAGTCATGTGTTCAGCTTTCACTATAACATATAGTTATAATTAGGGGGCGGATTTCTATGACATGCCATATTTTTCCTCTTTGCATTATTTCAGGTTTCCGACTAATTTAAACCCGATTCCAAGCATCCTGGTGAAAATGGAACGGCTTTTATTGTGCATATAACTGCATATTTAGGACATTTTCAACTATTGTAGCATATTTAGTATGAATATGCAATATTTAGGTCATATTTTTGGCGTATTTGTGTGCATAGTAAATAAATTTTGAAGTTTCATATCATATTTTGCATTATTTGATACTTTTTGAGAATTTACAGATATTTTAAATAGTTAACATATTTTAATAAAATGAATTGTAATGAAACTTAAAAATATATATACATAATGTGTAAGTGGTAAAGTCATATTTTAAATTTTATTGGTCATATTTTAATGTTTTTTAGGTCATAAATACATGCATATATCCTATTTTTAAGGTCATAGAAATCCGCCCCCTAGTTATAATATACCATATAATGTACCATATATCATATTATGACATATAGTGATATATGACATATAGTGAAAAGCTCAGTGGTAAATTGCAGTACCTTTTATTATTATTTAAAAAAAATTAAAGCTGAAATAAAATGTGGGAAATGAAAGGACCATTAACGTTTACAGTGCGTCGGCCTAGTTCTACTATCGAAGGTAATATTTCTGTACCATAGACGAAGAGCTAAGTAATCATATGAGCCGACTTAAGTATGGCAAAGAGGCACATCTCTCATAGGAATTGAAAAATAACCCCATTTAAAATATCATTAGAAATTGTCAATTCCCATGTCATGAGCAACAAAAAAAACTAAGCACCTATGAAAGCAGCATAAACTAATAAGAAAAATCATGTTCGACCCATATGTGAGTATCTTTTGGTTGCCTCTTCATTTTAGGTATGCTTTTTTTTTCCTGGACCGCCGGCGTGATCTTATGGCTAGATCGTCGGCCCGAGTTCGATCCCCGGTACCTCCTCGGATATTTTTGAGGTAGGGAGGTCTGGCAGGGGTGCACTCAGCATCGTGATTCAAACTGAGGAGCTACCTGATAGAGAAGTAGCGGCTCCGGTCATGAAAACCACCATTAACGGCCGTGGGTGTCGGCATGCTGACCACATGCCCCCAATCCTGCCATCTGCCTGTGGAGCGGTCGGGTGTTAGGCCAAGTCCCTCCACGGATGTAGCGCCACGAAGTTTAGTTTAGTTTATTTTTAGTTTTTTTTCTTGCGCAAAGTTAAATTTACATTTTTTTCAGAAATTACATGAAAAATGTTTCCTTAGAATTCCGATTCAAAATCGATTTAATATCAGAAATAGAAAACGTTATAATAATTTTATAAAATAATCCAGACTACATATTAAAAGATGAAGAACTCATTGTGAATTATGAGTTAAGTGAGTAATATAAACTTCTTCTTTCATCTAATTTATACGTTAAACAAAAATTATTATTGTAACATATCGTTCTTCCCAGCTAACCAGAGGCCTTATCTTAGACGAAAGAATTATACTATTACACTAATTTGCATCGAGCCCATCCCCAGACATTCCAGTCCAGGCATACAGAAAACATTAATTTATTTAAACGTTCCTTATGGCATTTCACCAAGTAATATTTCATTCATGACAGCCTGTAATATATCTATTTATTAAATAAATGATGCTATAATGATTAGAATTTTAAAATTACGGTAAGTTACTAACCATTAGATTTATTCTTCGTCTTCTCTGTGAACGCCTTTCAGTTACCCAAAGCCTTGATTAGAATTAGCTGTGTGCTCTAAACCCCATAATTAAGATAATAGCTACTTGGTTACGTTTTAATGTTTTCATAAATGTTTTCTTGGAATGTCAGTGGGGCTGGATAGCAATAAACAGGATGGAATGAGTTTTTTGTTGTTTGAGGAGATGAACAAACAAGAATTTATATATATTTAACTTTCTTTTAGGTTGTCTGTGGCCTATAAGTAGATGTCCATGAAATTTGCGAGACGCGATAGCGCGCATTGTTCTCATTTTGACATTTTCCCTTCAGAATTTCGTTTTACTGCTTCCTATATCCCCCAAAACAGAACTTCTTTCGTTCTTTCTTTTTCTTAGTTTTACCTCTCCCTTTTAAGGGACCCAAGGCGTCCGGGCCTTACAGGGCCGCGACCTGTCGGGAGAGGGATTAGCTTTGGATCACGTACATATTTTCTTGACCAGACAAGGACATGGGGGGCCTCCCCGGATGAGTGATCAGCCCAATGCCGGAGCCACCTCCGAGACAACACGAACACATAGGACGAGACACACCATTCACACACACACTCACTCCAAACAAGGTGAGGATGGGATGAAGATGATAATGACGGTCAGATGATATCTGGGGACCACAAGGGCCTAAAGTTACCCGACATATGTCTCACAGGTAAGGAAAACCCCCAGAAAAACCCCACCTACGTGACTTGTTCCAACCAGGAATCGAACCCGGGCCCGCTGCGAACAGCACTTCTAAATCGCAAATTACCGCGAATTCACATAATAACACTAAAATTAAAAATAACCCTAGATTTTAGCCGAATTGCGTCAAAAATGGTTTTATTTAGATGAAACCGTACAATTAATATATTTTTAAACAATATTTTCCTAATTTCTATTATTTCCTCGTGATGTTAACAGAATAGGAATATATGGTTTCTGGCGGCGTAGAAGAATAATTCTCATGGTATGGTAAAACGATAATTTTTCCCTCCAGAACGAACAACTCACTGAGAAAGCCAATTAGTAAGAAATTTAAGAACAACGTATGCTGAAAAGTACACCAAGTGCACTCTGGTACTATCAAAGCCTGTTCCATAAATTCTAAGCACTTTTCCAATGCCAATCGCTGTTTTTTAAGGTGAAAAAATATAAATTCAGATGAATATATTATTTAATTAAGATTGTTTAAGAAAATCCGCGGACAGAAAAGTCCGGCACTGTCATATAAACACAGCATCCCTGTAACGTGAACTCCAGCACTAGCAATATGTCAACTCCAGCATTAGCAATGTAGCATTTTGCAAACTCCCGCGCCATAAATGTTCCTCCCACTTGACCAGACTATGGAGTGGCTATGGGAAATTCGTAGGGGTGATTACTAATCAAAAATTAAAATTACAATTAAGAAAAATGCCTGCTTTGTAATTTTGTTTAAATAATATGCTTTTCAACGAAATGCAATCCAGATAATTATTTCCTTTAGAAAATATCGTTTCCGCAAGTGTGAAATACGTTGATATTTAGTTATTGTGTTTACATCTTTCCTGGTGGAAATTTACTGTTGAGTGTTTCGGATCTTTATGTGCTAAGCTGTAATATGGTGCTCATGAACTTGAAAATGTTCGGGACTGCGATGGAAGGAAGCATTGAATTTAGAATTAAATTATGCTAATGCATTGTGATGTCTTTCCATTTCTCAATAATTTCGTATCCCTATATTGCAGGGGGAAATAATCTTCGTCAGAGATGTAATTGTCACAAAACTCATCCGAATTATCATAATTAGGTGTCATGTAATCGTCTGTGAAAGAGTTGTTTTATGTCTTCAATTTTCAGAAAAGGAAGGCCAAAGAAATAATGTAAAATTAAGTATGTAGTAGAACGGGGAAAAGTATTCTGGTAATTCTGGTATTTCAAATGTCAGTAAATGCTCGAGAAAACTTTTGTAAATTGTTATACTTTATTTTAACTTACTTTGTTTAATTATATATTATTTTATTTTGTTGTATTTTATTCTTATATTTGATTTTATTCTATCATATTATTCATTATTTTATTTTAGTTTATTCAGCCAATTGTAGTTTTCTTGTATAAATATAGAGGCGAATATCTATAATAAATCAGACTTCATAATACGTTCTTAGGTGTCTACCTCATACTTCGAATCAAATGATTTTGAAAATGGATTGCTTATAAATAAGAGGAGCAGCCTGTTTGATTTTTGCCCTTGAACCTAAAATTCTTATTTAATGTCACTATAATTGACGTGCATTTCTTTATTGGTATGAATCTTTATAATTCATTCCTCAATTCAGAGCAAATAAAAATGTCAATAAACGTTAATTGCTGTCCAATTCTGCCATTAACCTTACAAACTTTACAGTACCATGGTCACATGCTACACGATTCCCATATTGAGCTAAAGGCAACCGACGTTCTGTTTGTCAATTGACTTTAATGACCGAGTCATAAAAAAGTACATATTGTTTAGGAATGTGGAATGTGCGCTTCCAATTATGAGAGAAAAGGGAACAAGTACAGATTTTTCTTCTTACGCTTCGCCAGCAACGTCATCTCCCCCCCCCCCCCCGAGTTTCTACGAATATACGCGAACTCTAATCTCCTAGTTCCCCCCCCCCCCCACAAAGTTTGTAGTGTATGCTTTGCTAGCAGCTACTCCTTTAAAGTTTGGACTTGCGATATGATTGTCCAATCACTCGTAATTTGCACAGGTGGGATGGAGAAACCTTGTCCTCACTTAAGTAAAGTAAAGTGTTCCCTATACAGGCCAAAAAGTTGAGGTTCCCAGAATTTATACATTCGGAAAGTGAAGGTGGTAAGGTGTTAGCCTTACGCACCGACCATCTTTACCCCCAGGATTGCTCCTGGTACTCATTTCTGTTAGAGACTGCGTCTTCATTTATGGCTGCATTTAAAATGTGGGTCTCAGGGTTCAGACCGGAGTTACTACATTAAAACTATTGCGAGCTATATTGGAAAACAGTTTTTGAGATAATGCAGCATGATACGGGACACTTTGAATAGAGTAACGCTTTTCTCTCAGATGCAAACCAGTTTTCAGTTCCAGCTGAAAGTATGAGGATATTGTTTCTCCAGTTTACTAGCCCAAGTAAATGGATGTTAATTTAAGCTTTAATATGATTCACTAATGCCGATTACTTCGAAGCTGTAATAGACTATCCGCTATACTATTTTGCTTGGTAGATAAAACATATTTTTGAAATAGTGCTACAGGTAAATATAAGAAAAAATTGAAATATGAAATTCTGTCAGGAAATTGTACTGTAGACACTTTCCCTTCACTAAATATTTATCCTATGCTAGTGTAGTTCAAACGTTTTTAGCCAAGGATCAAATTTTTTCCATACACAAACCGAGGGTCAAACCATATTTTATTTATTTCAGTGGTTTTGTTATTATTATTGTTTAATCATTATCATAATTATTATTAGATGCTATTAAAGCAGAAGAACAGAAAACTCGCGCAATAATATACAAATTACGTAATGATGGGAAAGGATCTTTGCATAGAAAATTACAGTATAATGGTTATGGATGAACACGCAGATAGAAAAGATTTAAATAAAGAAAATTACAAGGAGCATAATACATCAAATACAATTGTAGAAAATTATGCTTCTTTTATTTTAGATTTTTTAATTTTTTAGATTCTTATTTTTTAAACTATTCAAGTTTTGATCACAGGTAGGCTACCTTTAAAACGTTTATTGTTCGTATTAAATATATCTATATTGCCCATTACCATTACCCATTACGTTACTAAAGACACCCTATTAATAATCCATTTAGCATTCGCCTTCATAATATAGCTTACCTTTACTATAAGTTACATATATAACGAGAATTTTTCCATTTGAATGATGGATTTGTTGTTACCCTATGCTGATTTTATTATTTTTTGTACTCCAATGCTTTACAAATATTGGTAAGAATATAGTCGGTCGAATGGGAATAGGTGTTGATTCCAGTAAATAGATTTCCATAACTAATGACGCAGTTTCCTGAATTATATTCACCTTTATGACTGCAATTCAATTAAAAGATGACTGGTAGGTTGCACATTCCACAGTACAACTAGCACATGCATAGTAAACACCAAATCAGGTTTATTTAATTTGCCACTTACAGTTAAATGGGTTTCCTGGCAACTAAGTTATAAAACTTGCCTACTCTGTAACATTGTAGATACATTCGTTTAAAATGTTGCTGTAATTAAATATAATGATGCACAGTGCCAACAGAACAGATTTTACTACACAAACTTGTCGCATATTCATATTATGCATTCACGTTCAATTTGAATTCATGGGTATGACTTCTACTTTGGAAAAGAAATCATCACCTCATTACTTGTACAGTATGTATACTTGTAAGTACTTCCACGACATTAAAACAGGTTCTGGTAATATGGTGACCCATGCCCTACATAACTCTTCATCACAGATCAATAAGGAAATGACTCTCTGAACACTTTGTGGAATAGAAATCGCATGTTTTCCAACAAGAAATTTCTAGCAAAGTATAGGTTACAAACCGTTAGCTGTTCAAATCCGCCAAGTCACAGTGCAATTCAAAGACATTTCACTTCACTACATGAATATTTTATTCAAATATTTATATTATTTAAAGAAAGTTTTTTTTATCATAGGCAGTTAGGCTACTCTTAAAGTGAGTAAATTTTTAGGTGGTTTGCTATTCATGGGGCTATGTGCATAGAAAAAGTTTTCTACATTACCGTATATTCAGTTTTGGTTTAACAGTATGAACAAAGTAATAGAAATAGCAATAATATTCAACGCCAAAAGGAAAAATTGATGAAATCTTGAGGGTTTACGAAGAGCTAGAAATACCTTAATCTAAAAGCAGAAAACAAGAAAATAGAATTTTCATAACCGTTCGTAAAGTTAACCGTTCAGTACACAGAATTGTAATTTATTGTGCAACTTGTAAGTGTTGTATTTAATTGATTTTAACAAATTTGTAGCCACAAATGTTTGTTCATATATTATTATTAAGGGAGGAACGGGGCAATTCTCTGGTTGGTAAAACTGTTTTCTTTTGAGATAACATCAATGTTGTTCTCTGCCAAAGAAAATTATTTTCCCTTCTCTTGCCACAATATGTAAATCGTATTAATTAATATTGGCTACTGCCAGGATCTCTTAAGTTATATCATGGTAAGCATGGCGTCATCTACTGATCTTTGCTGTATTGTCTCTAATATAGGCCTACAGCACACTGAAACTTCAGTGCACAAAGGATGATGATACAGGAGAAATAGCTTAGCTAAATATTTCCCTCTCATGAAGAAGCTTGATTCACAGTATCTATCTACTACATAGCTAAAAAGGCTCCTGATTTCTCATCTCCTCCAATGGTGACCCAAACTAACAATATACATTAATGAATTTCATCTTTGCCAGCAAAGAGTTAAGATAAGCTAAAATGTGAAACTTTCACCTTATACTCCCGTTAATTTGAGTTCAATCTAAGAAGTCTAGACCTAGGAAAGAGTAAGATAATCAGATCATTAATTTTAAGAAATTGACGTTAAAACATTTTATGGTCTGAAAAATGTAGTGTGTACATAAATCTTGTATTTAGATTACATATATAATTGTAAACAAAGTGTAGTTTGAAACCAAGTTCACTTGAAAATACTAAAATTGTTTACTGTACACTGATCTGCAGGTAAATTTAAGGTATTGCTAAATGTAGGCCTACGATATTCTTTGTCTTTTTTTTCTTTCTTTTTGAAGTTTGAAGTTTGAAGTTTATTGTTACATACATTATTGCATTTCATTTTTTACATTATTTCAATATTAGTTCAGGTAAAAACAAAAACCAACAAAAAATACTATTTCTAATTTAGCATTAAAAAAATGTAAGGTATGCCCCTAGATGAGCAAAACTCGGGTTTAGGGATAAACTTAAGAATTTAATTAAAGCTTAAGCGTTAATACAAAGAAATGTAAATTAGTAAAGCAACTTCTTTGTATACAAAAATTAAAAGATGTAAAGTCACAATACAATAAAATGTGACTCTTAAACTGCTGAAATTTTCAGACCATACACAGTTTGTCACTAATCCAGGGACATATAACTGTCACCGTACCGGTAGCGAAAGATCTGTGCCTCCTAAGGTTTAAATTAGTTATCTCTATTAGGGGAGATAAACGAACATAAAGAAAGTCCAGGCTTTACCACCTCAACATGGGAGAAGCTATACAGTTGTCTAGACAATAATTTTAGTCTATAACAATCGAACTAATAAGTCTTGTGCCACTATTGCATGTGAAAAGCATCAATGTTGCAGCAGTATTTGCCCATTTACGAACCGCTGAACTCAGTAACTACTTTGTTATTGGGTAGACGCCCTTGTACGCACAGCGTACATTATTATAGCTTTCAGTTCATGATTCCAATACTAGGCTTCCACTTCGGAAAAGTGCGGTATCTTCTGTAAAATGTTGCAAGGTTCCATATATAGTAAATTACTTTTTTCCCCTCTCTCTTTCTTCTAGTCTGGAATGATTGAAGAAGTTTGCTTTAAAGTATTTTTACATGTCTTTAGTGTTACGCTGAGATGTTGTTCACAGGATGTGAAAATGCCTTGTGCTTGCCCTTCTTTGGTGTTCTCAACGTTGAACATTATTTCTTAGGAAGCTAACGGCTCTCTATGATTCTTGATATATAGGTTGACCTTGGAGGTATAAGTTAAAGAATCCGTCACCATCATCTCCATTATCATCTGTATCACCGAGCTAGTTGGACGAGGAGATAATATCTCAGATTTAAATTCGGAAAGTCGCAGGTTCAGAATCAGATCCCATCTTGGTTAGCCACTATAAGGTGCTGTATATGTCTTTAAGGAAATATACTTCGGTGATTTTCCCAACCAGATTTGTCCCAATCCGGATTCGAATCAACACAGGAATAGATGTGCAACATACGTACAATTGACTTAAATCATCCATATCGTTACGAACCGTAAAGTTCATTATCACTGAGAATTAGACGTAACAGGATTCGATGGATGTGGTGGGCATACCAGATTCCACCGTAGTTAACCTTTTCACTGCTACTGACGTATAAATTTGTCACATTAAAATTTTATACAAAAGGAGATATGTAAGATCAATGGAGTATTGTTTTAGGCTATATAAATGAGAGGAGCTCTTATTCACAACTTGTGATTTTTTTTCAGAAACAAGTTATTCCATTGAAATTTTCCTAAATGAAGCGTTTAGTTTTATAAGGGTCTAAGTGCCAAAATCATGATTTTTCAGCTGATAATTTTAAATGGATCTATGTACCCAGACCAATGAATTTCAGAAGGGTCCAAGGTAAAGGGAATGTCACGTAAGTAGCAATAAATTTCAAGATACAGTGCTGGGTCTATCTCCGGCATGTCTTTCTATGGGTCTATATCTTGCTTTCTACACAATCATGATTTTGGCACTTAGACCCTTATAAAACTAAACGCTTCAATTGATTTCAGTATTAGAGCCCCCTGATGACTTCAGTTGACGAATATATAGGAATTCAACTCTGAAAGGGTTAATTATGATCTTGGGCGAACTAGTCTGTTTCCAAGCGTCGTATGTTCAATCCCAGTCCAGGTCGATAGCATTCATATGTGCGTGAATGTGACTGTCCATGCCTAGGCTACATGCGGATAAAATTTCGCCATTCTGGCGACGGTTACAGGCCTAACTTGTATTAAACAATAATAAAAGTACCTAATTAGTATTGTTAATCACAGCCACCACGTCTTTATTCACATAGCTTTCAGATGTCCCAATTTAAAGTTCGTTCTATACACCTCTTTACGTCAGAAAACTCCTTGGCATAGAAGGGGCTGAAGTTCAATCTCAGGTCTCCAATTTTCTTAGGCAGCAACCCTATCCAGTATCCACTAGACCACAGAGGTTGTCATGCGCTCACAACAAAGGGCGTAATATTAATGTGCAGACTGAAGTGAATTTTTTAATGCGTTCTCAGAGTCAAGGTCCAGTTGAAAAGAATGGATTTTATTTATCCTTTTCTATATCACCTTGAACTATCATACCGCATGTTGAAGTCTGACATGCAGCGAGATGAATAATTAATTGAGAACCAGCGTTCGTGGGTTTTGAAGACGTGAAGAAAAGAGGCTGAGTGAGCTATGATATGAAAATATTTATTATAATGTTGAAAGAGTGTCGACAGAAGGCGAGAGAACTTGCAGGGCCTTCCTTATATACCGCCTCATCACGCCCTTACAAGGTACAGTGTTGATTGCAGGCATCATCGTTTTCTTTAAACATTTCTCACTTTTTACTCCCTTTTGTGTACACAATCCACAGTACTTACAGTTACCACGAAATTCGGATAATTTACATAAGCAGGGCCCGGATTCTGATGACCTAAAATTGTTGGAAAAATGGCCTATAAAATGACCCTAAATTTTAAAGGAAGGGACTTAATAATTACAAAGAATGACCTGAAAACTGATATTTTATTTATAGAAAATATTATTGTAGGATACACACTAAGTTATAGTTATACCACAAACAATAAGTTATAAGTAGAGCCCGGATTTCCATGCAAATGCATGTTTTTATATACTTTGGTTACACTTTTCAAACTTTGTAGTTACTCATTACATGACTTATGGATTCCAAATAACCATATATTTTCCGTGCATGTTTGCATATTTCGGCCTTTTTATGGCAAAATGATGCATAATGCATGTTTTGGATTTTTGTTTTGTTTAATATAGCATATTCAGACGTTTTTAATGCATATAAACCCCCATTTTCTGTTTTTAGTGCATAATATCAAGTTACCATGCATAACTGTGCATATTATGAATGTGCCTCCCTAAAATCTCGGCTTTTCAAAGAAACGTAAAAATGTTGTATTGTATTACCATTGTTATTTGATTGACTTGGCAACAGAGTCTGCCACCTGCATGAATTTGAGAGTGCAAACTTCTGTTTACCCTAAATAAACAGTAATATAATACACCAGGCTACAAAAGAAAATTCCGACTCGCCGACCCCCACCACCTTCCATTGAAAGAAAACTGCTAAACAGAATGTTCACTGCTTGAATTTGTCAGACACTAGCCATTGTTGAAGACGTTGAATTATCTTTAGAATCGTGTTGTGGAGAAATGGGCGTGACAGTTAGGGAAAAACTTAAAAAGGTACTTAGTTCAAATCCTGATCTTAAACTTCTGAAAACAGTGAAAGACGTATTATGTGGAAAAAATGTAGAAGACATGGAATTCGATCTCACCCTCAGTCAAATTTCTTCCCTTAATATGCACCTGTTACTTCTTGTGAAGCAGAAAGATCCTTTTCTGCGTTCAAGAATGTCCTAACTGATAAACGCACAAGTTTGTGAGGAGAATTTGGAAAAAAACTCTTAGGCCTATATTGTTTTAAGAGAAATTAAAATATATTGCTTTACATTGCGGATTTTTGATAGTGCATGTTTCGCTCTTCATTGTGCATATTTGGAGAAACGATAGTGCATGAATGCATGCATGTTTTTAAGTTTGATAGTGCATGAAAATCCGGGCTTTAGTTATAAGTTATAATAAGTTATAAGTTATAATTTGTACATAATTGTAAAAACTGTAAACGCAGAAAGGATGTTGTAGGTCTAAAAACTTAGTTCTTTGTTCTTGATTGGAGCATTTGAGAAGAAATAAATAGATTCTACAAAATATGTTGCATTATACTAACATAGTAATTTATTTAAATATTACCCTATGGGGTAAGGAAACGAAAAAAGTTAATACACTCAATATAAATGTATAAAAATTACTAAATAAGGAAGCAAAGGAGACGAAAATGACAAAATAATGACGTAAAATTTAAATAAATGCCCTAAAAATATAAAATTCCATAAAAATTACAAAAAATTACCTAATAAAAATGCATTTCTTTATTCTAGAGGTCATGATTAGGATTTATCTACAAGTTGTCAATGTCTATGCAGCATTAATAAAAAGATGACATGTCATTACAATCCGGGCCCTGTACATAAGATATAATCTATTGCACGTGTACCCGCTGAAGTACACGTGGATCATTCTGGAAATGGGCATTCAAAAGAGGATTTGCAAAATGACCAAGAACCTAATATTGAACTTTTCGAAGCGACTGATGATATATTTTCTTCAAAATCGCCTGATAAATCTGTTCACTCGTATTTCAGTCTGTGCGTATAAAAATAGTTCAATCCTCGTTGGTACAAAATTTTATTCAAGCACAGAAATAGGCCTATATTTTTTATCTGAGCAGTTCCTGACTATCCGGTCATGAAAACCACCATTAACGGCCGTGGTTGTCGGCATGCTGACCACATGCACCCCAATCCTGCCATCTTCCTTACGGTAGATAACGCAGCGGTTGGGTGGTAGGCCAAGTCCCTCCAGGGATGTAGCGCCACGGAGTTTAGTTTTTTAGTTCCTAGAGAGGATGCAGATGTTACAATATCAGCAATAAGAAAACTCATTGTTTAAATAAATATTTTTGCTAGTAGGCCTATTATCCTAAAATTTAATTCAGAGAGTTCTGGAAGATCGTTCGATTTCTAATTTAACAGATATATTTTAACAGAAGAAAAAGTGGAATTAATTCTACTGATTGAAACTGCAAATAATCAGCGTACTTTAAATTTCAGATAGCGAATAATTTTCCTCATAGCCCTACCGTGTGCTCATGTTAATTCAATTTAAATTTAATTAGGCCTAAATTAAAAGTATTAACCTCGAACTGAGACAATACGCAATTGATATAATATGGTAAAAAAAGGCAAATCCTTATTTTTTAATATTTCTCAGCTTGTTCACATTAACTGCAAAATACAAAGGGGCCCAATTCTTAAATAGTTTGTCTGTTTAAAATAGCCTATAATTTTTCCTAAGACATTTAAATCGCAGTGCCTTTATTTGAATTTCCTTTGTTGTCTTTATACTGCAGCGAGACACTGTTTTCCGTTAAAATCATACCACAATATAGTTACGGAATATTTAATGATTGTTAAAAATTTATTATTTCTGGTATTAATTATTATAAGCTCAATAAAGTGAATCGTATCTCAATTGAAAAGTATTTGACCATTTCTAAAAGATCCGATTTAGTGAATAATTATAATTTTTTTGTGATTGCATTTGATTTTTTGAAGAAATCTTGAAATAGTTGACGTTCAATAGATCCTTTTGTATCTTATTTATGAGGAATTAAAATGTGTAATAGATCTTTTACGTGAACCTTGGTCTCAGGTGTCAGATTACATAGTATAATTATTTTGATATTATCACAGTATACGTATTAATACAGTAAAGAAACTCAGTCCGTTTTTCTGCCATACGGACATGCGCGCGCAGATTCCATGCGATCCTACCGGCCATTGAGTAATACTACAATCACTACTGCGGGAAGAATGGAAATAAATAGGAGTCTTGAATTTTTATAGCAATGCGTGTTTGGAAAGGATGTTATTGTTCTGCTATAAATTGCAGTAACAATAAAGGAAGAAATCCTGAATTGCATTTCTTCACTTTCCCAAAAGATCCAGAAAGGTAAGAAGAAAAATACGTAATATTTATTGTATGCCTGCTGGCTTACTCTTGACACATGTTCTGGTGTGGTTATGTTTACATTTACTTTAATGTAATATTTTTATCTTTAATTATGTTGTAATTTCTAACAATAGATACTAATGAAATGAAAATGTCAGCAGTCTATATCACGGTTAAAGATAACAATATTTAGGATGTCGTATTGTGATCGCTTAAAATAACACAATATTTGCTGCGGTGCAGCTTATTTCCTATGTGCATTGTAATGTATATGTCAGGGCCGGTTATGTATACAAACATGTGTGCCGTGTTGTCAGTCTAATGCACATGGCCATTTTGCAGCATGTAGCCGATTTTTTTTCTTTGCTTGCACAAACCTGACAATCAAAGATCTTCATGCCCGGTTGTAAGGATCAATGCTAAGGAATATCAGTGCACATAACTCAATTTCGTAAAAAAGTGCACATAGCCGATTTTACAGGCGGTACGATATTTATTTTCTCGAACACGATGTAGGCGTAAAGATGACGAAAACATAATCTTACATAATAAATTCTCGGATACATGTGCCATTAAGGTGTTTGCGACAGTAAACTAACATGACATCATTATCCAAACCTAGGCAAGCAATAGGCTTACCTAAAATAGGCT
This sequence comes from Ectobius pallidus, assembly GCA_964059195.1. Lineage (NCBI taxonomy): Eukaryota > Metazoa > Arthropoda > Insecta > Blattodea > Ectobiidae > Ectobius > Ectobius pallidus. Next base: position 65,183,615 of record CAXKWD010000004.1, read on the forward strand.
ACTGTTAAGAAGCGTATCTAGTCCAAGGTTTTTCCCACCTTTAAAATCAACGTTTAAGTTATAAATTATATTAAAGAGTGACCTTTGAATATAGGTTTGTCACACTGCTCGTCCTCAACTTCATTGTTGAGATTGTATTTTGTTTCTGTATCTTACGGCTTCGATCTACCTTCAATTGTTGTAATGATTTCAGGTGTAAAAAATGGGTCATCAATAGTCGGCGAGAAGACCTACTAACAAAAACTGTAAAATATTTAAATGTAAATTGCCGCCTATGTTTGGAACACTTCGAAAACAGCCAGTTTATGAATTCCAATAAGAACTCTTTAATTAAAACTGCTGTACCGACTGTATACTAAAAGCAGTTTTGGAGTATTAGAAATTGAGAAATATTGATAGAAACCTATATTTTTTATTTGAATTTTGTATTGTATCTTATGTAATATTGTATTATTTTTGTAAAATGATGACATTTCTATTCTAATGTAATATTAGGCTACTTTTAAAAATAAAAATGAGTTATAATTGGTTTTCCAAGAATCATCTTGAAGTTATTAAAACTTGTAATAAGAATAGCCCTAGGAACTGCAGTGCAAGTTACAGGTAAGTGGCATTTAAAAATCGTGCCTGATCTTAACTAAAATATAATACATGCTTCATTGTTTCTTAAATTTAAAATTCAGTTTTGAAAGAAGATTTTTTTTTTCTTATTATAACATATTTTGTTATGTGTTTATGCATTTTCCCAAGTTATTTTATATGGTGAGAATGCAGTTTTACTCAACCGCCGCATGGAGCGCTAGTGTCGCCCAGCTAACAAGTTGTCATAGGACTTTTAACACACAGTTTCCTTACTGTATTAATACTTATACTGTGATATTATTTAGTAACGCCAGCTGTTTGTTTCGCTGTACAAAAAATACTGGTTTCCGGATTCACTAGTAATTCTCTGAAAAATAACCTGTTAAATGCTTGGACGAGAATGGTCCTGGAATGTAAAGCTCCATTTCTCCTGCGTTAAATGAGATTGAAAATCACCACTAAGTTGCTAAGTCTATGTTAATGAGCTCTTGTTCTTGCAACACTCTTACATAGTGTCCTTAATTTGTGCAGTTTTCTCCCATAAAATTTACTGCATGTCACATGGGACGTTGCAGGTCTTTAGAACCGTTATGCTTGTGCGTTTCAAGAATTCATTGCCACTATATAATTAAACCTTTCGCTTTATGAACGAGAGAGTAGCAGTACGGGTGACATTTTCAATCCCACTCTCAAACTGACTAAAACGATTGCATTTTCAAATTGACTTGTCAGTTGTTTCCAACAACGTGAAACAAATGACAGGGAACGGTGTAAATACAGACTTCTTGTGTTGGATGACGTTGCAAGATGCCAGAATCTATGAACGGATGAAAAACAGTCTCACTTGTGAAATTGCCCGTGCTATTATTTACAAGATTTGTGAGTTTTTCACCTCCGTTTTAAAGTCAATTGTCCACGAACTCGGGAGTATGAAAACTCTAAGAATTAATTTCATTCTGACACAGTGTAGATGTTTTATTATAAAGAAGTGAAATGAACTATGAGGAAGGGACGATGACTAAGAATAATAACAAAATAAAAAGCTCTCTCTCGTGCATTCAGCCATGAAGTCTCGACGGCTCAGTCCACTAAAATTAGGACAATGTAACCTTAATAATTCACCTCATTGCTATAGCATAGCTTTAGATTTATTTTTGATACTTGAAGGCTTGCATAGCTTTTGTATAAGCTGCTAACAATAAACTGCACCTTTCGCAATTTATTTTTGTAATTCAGCTGTATTTATACTCCTTTTAGCATCGAGGCCATATAAGGAGTTCAGGACCTGTGTCTATACAGTAGGCCATGCAACTATTCATTGTCAACTATTTTCTGTTGTTGATGTATTTTTTGTCAGTAAATTTCAACTGATTTTAATTTAAATTAATCTGGTACAGGACGAAATAGCGAGGATATTTCAAGGTAAATAATTATCCAATTCGGCATTTGCCTTTACGACGTGGGAAACCGTGGGGGAAAAAAACATGTCAAATTGGCGGGCCACGGGATCTGAACCTAGGACCTCCCGAGTGCGAGTCCAAGACGTTAGCAAAATGAATTGTACATAGATATCAGTCAGTTTTATAAAAACGTATCAACTTGAATGGGATTTACTAGAAATCACTGATAACAGTCGATATTATAAAAACTTCTCGAGTGTGAGTGTGTGTGAATATAGGCCTATTCAATCTCAAAGCGCAGAAAATGTTAAATTTCTTTGTATTACATTGAATTATCAGCTCAAATGAGATTCACATTTTGATTTTGTACTCGTTAAATTATCCAATATAGTATTTTTATTAAAACAACGTAGTCTCTGCTTACCAACCTCATATTATAGCCTATGAGATTGTTTATTTTGCTTTTTCCCAGTCAGTCATGAAATATGGATTATTATTTTGGGGGAGTTCAATGGACATATCCTGATATTGCAAGAGATAATTTTTAGAATCATTAAAAGATATCCCAGTAGGACTCTTTGTAAACCTCACTTCGTTGAGCATGAAGTAAATCTTTATTTCTTAGTTCTCTTTGCATCACAATATTCAGTTGATACAAGTAAAAACACTTCGAGTTAAACCTGTAGTGCAGCTGAATATTCCCCAAATCCTAATTTTTTCTAAGTTATATTTCCCTTGGAGTTTAGACTTACCCTTAACGGCTTTATGTTGAAATAGACTAATTTTATCCGCGAACTAAATATTATAAAAAGTTATATATGCTCACAATATACCGTACTACAAATTGAAAAATGCGGTTCACCAACATGAAGCATTATTAATAATCATATTAATAAACATAATAATTTTCTTCATGTTTTATTTACTGTTAAACATACTAACAAACATGTCCTCCGAAAGAAAATATCGAAATATACTAAATATAAACGTATAAATGAGCCGAATGCTTCCACTATAAAACCAGATACAAGAAGAGTCAACTTAAAAACTACATTTTTTTTACTTTATAAGAATTATCGAGATATTGGCTTCCACACGTAACTATTAAAAAGTTACATTTTTAGAAAAGTTATGTCATAAAACAGTTGCTTTTAATTTTTTAGTTCTTAGCGGATTTTTTTTTAATTTTGGTGGATTTTTTTTACTTTTTCAACGAGTTAAAATATGGTTTTAACGGATAGCGGATGTTTAGTGGATATTTTGATTTTACGGAATATTTAAGAAGATCTAGTATTGGTCATTTTTAAATTCTCTTTATTGAGTTTGAGTGTTTGAGGGTGATGAAATTTTCAATAATACCTTCGGCTAAAGAGATGGGGTTTCCATACGACGCACTGACAGATAGAGTCTTCCAATGGTTGAAACTTACAACTGTGGAATGAATGAAAAAAGTAACATATAAGCGAATTTTGGAATTAAATGAGAATCTATAATGATGCAAGTGGTTTTAAACCCTTAAAAGAAATTTTGAAATGGGACATTATGCTTTTATGCTGCCATGGTCAAACGTAGCAGTTGAAAGGGCTTTCAGCCAGTTGAACTTAATTAAAACACCACTTCTTAATAGGCTTTCAACTGCAATGGCAAATTTTGTAATAACCATTAGATCCAGACTAAGATGAAGAACCGCCATTCCTGTTAACTCAGAGGAAGAGGACATACTTTTAGCGGATGACGAGGGCAACGAAAAATGTAATATAGTGGATTTTAGCGGATTTTGAACACTGTTTTAACGAAACAATTTATTTCGAGTTGGCAACACTATATGTGAAATATTTTGTACAATATATGTGAATTATTAGCAGAGTTGAATTTGGAGTTTTAAGTATGTACTGTTGGTAAATTTGTAATAAGAAAAGTAGGCTAATTATTTTAACAAAACAAATAAAAGAAAATGAATATGTTCATTTAAAATGTCCCGAGTTAAATTATGGTTTAAAAGAGGTTCTCGGGGGGGGGGGGAAATCTGAAAATTCTGGATGGCATTAAAAACTCATTGTATCTTCACGTTATGAGGTAGGCCTAAGCCGAAATAGGCTGTGTGCAATGTCAACACTCGTTTTCAAGTTATAGTTCTCGTAGAAGTAATGTTCGAATTTAACACACAAGTATTTTTATATTACTTCAGTACAAGTTATTTAGCTTGCTATATAAATTGCTGAAGTATTGAATTCTAAATGCATGGACTGTAGCCCATGCATGGTAGAGTTCCTCCGTTGTTAAGGAAGTGACGTAACAAACCACGCCCTGCATGTTCGCATGCAGTATGAGCTAATACTTCGGCATCAATACATAGTTAAATTGCAGAATTATACTGCAGATATTTATATTGCGCTTGTCTTGCTTTTTATATTTCTGCTATTTGTAGCCAGTGCTAGAAGTGTCATAGGTACTCACTGTGGTATTCCATAACGAATTTACAACAATAATTCGTACTTTGAAATTTCCAGAGTCCAAAAATACTATTTTAGAAAAAAAAAGATGCCAAATACTATTTTAGAAAAAAAAGATGCCCATGTATATTTGCCAAGTACCTATCTGTGAGTAATCAAGCTTGGCTAAAAAATAAAAATTGTATCAACATGACACTTTACATTAGAATTACACATCTTCCGGGAATATGACACGAAATTTGTCGACTTCTATTTCTTAAATAGGTATAACTTCTACTCTATATTTAAAAAATCCCTTAGTGCCGTGGTTTTCCATTCAGATTATATTGTTACTTTGCATGCTGTTCAACTAGTGTAGCTGAGTTCTTAGGTTATTTAATGACATTGTCTCTAATATGATTTTCCTTTTTCTGTTTTCAGGTAAATGCGGATAATATGTGTCATAAGTCAAGGTGCCTACTTCCAAAGAACTTTGTTAACAAGGGAATCAGTTGCCAATGATAAGAGCCAAATGCGATTGAAAGCCCTTCACAGGTAAATTAGCTTTCCAGAACAATAAATAGTAGTGAATGTCTTTGCATTTTAACTATTAGTTAATTAACCGATTTATTACATCTAATTTCAACAATATGAGAGCATTCAGAGGGAAAAAAGATTACGGGTACTGGCATGGTGTAGTTTTAAAACTTAATATTGTGAAATATCATTTCATCAGTTCATCCTACTTTCCCAAATATCCACCGGGAGTGTCTGGAGATAAGGAACTTGCGTAAGAATGCTCTAAAATGATTAAATCACCCGGAAGGGTTCTAAAGGGCTGGGAAAAATCCACGAGAAAGATTTTGTTCCAGTAGAGTAAAAGGTTTCAAATCTAAACAGCATATTAAGCTAATTTCCTATCGGTGCTCAAGGTTTTTGCGTCTAGTTAAATATAATGTTCAGTTATGTTTGATATTTGAGATTTGATAGAGTTTTTTATTATCTTGGCTATCTATAATAATCCTTTAATATTTATTCTTGTCTTCTTTCGGCTTTGGTGATATTTTATTCAATGCCAATTTCCTCACGGCCTCCTAGTAATTATTATTTTTATTGTCAAAAAACAATTGATCACTAGTTCTTTTCTCTATTAAACTCAAATCAACGTTTATTTTCGGTTTATATTTTTATTATTTTAAGTACAGAATAATTATAAAACATATTTTATTTCATTCTCTTGCTATTCTTTTTGATTGCTTCACAATCCACGTTTTTCTTTAAATTTTATAATTGCTCAATCGTTTTATAATCTTCGCCCAATGGGATTGATTTTCTAGTATTGTTATAAGTCATTGTTTTAATTCAAACCATTCATTCCTTCTTCTACGTCCATTGTACAATCCTCTTTAAGGATTATAGTTCATTCTGGACTTAACCAGCATTGGTTTTTATCATCATAGAGCTTTATATTTCGCTTCCTGCGAGTTAAAGTTCCTTCATACTTGGTATTAATTGCACAGAAGCAATTTTCCACGTTTTATTCATTGAAGATTGGCTGAATTTGTTTAGTGTCTCTACCAGGCATTTCTTCAAGGATTGATTATCTTAATTATGGCCTGATTTAGACTTCAGGATTACTTCTTGAGTGATATTAGCTACAAAGGAATCTTTATTACCAAGTGAGTGTTTTAAGACCTAAATTATTTCATACAGCTTGTAATATTGCATTGACTTCATCGCAACATAGCTGTATTTACATTGATACGCAATATAGTTCAGTAACATTATTATTGCGTTTATAATTTGTGAATTCAAGCATCACATTGACTGTGAATGTTAAATGCAGCATATAATTGCTGCATATATGTATTTATTATTATTCACATCATTTCTTGAATATTAATGTTCAAGTGGTCCTCCGAAAATTGTTATTAAATTCATCTTTTAAACCAGCAAGTTTCATTTATTGGCGGTAACAATCATCTCTGCTCATAAGAAGACCTTCAAGACATCAATGAAAAATCTAGCGAGTGATTGTGATTTAAGAAGAGCTTAGTGTCAGCGTTACATTGCCTATGGTCTTTGTTTTTGTAAACTTATTATCTTGCTTTCTAAACGGAATGTATGGCGTGCATTTAATTCTTATCAGCCTTAATTAATTCTCATATGGTCTGCTGCTGATGCACGCGGTACATATAATACCAGCCTTCTTATCGCAGAAGACAAGATAAATTTGTTTAGTAAATTTATATTACACTTCATAGAAAATAGACAATAGATTCACCATATTCAGAATTGCCGATTATTGTCAAGAATTCTGAATTTATTTAAACGCCTCGAACAGATTATATATCTAATAAACTTATCATCAGTTAAAATGTTTCTATTTAGGGTCAGCTTGATTCTCTCCCATCGAAGGGTTTGCAAATATATAGGTTTATATAGTGGTTAGTAAATAAAAAATTGCCCTTCTTATCTCAAATTGTTAGTGCAAGGACACTTCTTTTTGTATCCATTCTTAAGGTTAATTACGGTTATAAATACGGAAACCTGATATAAAAACTTTTTGGAGAATTGACAGTGTATAATATTTTTGATCGTTCTGTACTGTGTAAGAAATAGGCTAAAAGCGTGTCATAACTGACAGAACAAACTTCCAAAGCTTTGAACGAGAAAATATTCCGAGAACAAATAACACTTGAAATTAGTGTTGTCCTTATTTTTCCGCATCGTTTGTGTCTCGTAATGACTCATTTCCTGAATTGCAATTTTAAGTAGCTGCAACCACATTCTATATCGGTTATATTGGAATTTAATTCCAGTCTTGTAAAAACAAACGTTGAAGAATATTTTTGAGAAAAAATAAAACATTCCAAATTATAAATACAATATTTAACTTTGTAATAATTCGAGCCGATTTTATGTTACTTCCCTCTTTTGGTTTCTTATTTGTGCACCACATTCTAAGTATAAGTAGACAGCCATTGAATTTTAAATTAAAAGCAGCTCTCTAATTAATTGGAAAAACGCGTTATTTTCAGAAATGGCATTACCCTCTTTCCCCCATACTGTAAAATATAAGCTTACTTCAGACATTGGAACGATATAGTATGGTATGCGGCTAAACTGTGTACGCGTATTTTAGCCTATGTCTAAAACAAATAATCGGTTAAGTGTAGGGTTTTAATGAGGTGTACTATAATAAACGATAACGATGGTTGATCAATACCTTTGATAGGAAATAATCTGAGTTCAATTGAAGAAGTTAACTGAATCAGCTTAAAACTTTCAAGGCCACGCGGAGAGAAACCGACCGATAACAAATCTATATAATTACAAAGTAGATATTTTATTGTATATTACATATTTCCATTCAAAATGGATTAAAATAGTGATAAATTAAACTCTAATTACCTTCTTTTGAAATAATTAATTACATCTGAAACACTTTTAGGCTAAGGAATTAAGGCTTTCTATTTACGATGTGATGTCAGGATTACAGGTAAATTAGAGACATCTGGCGGGTAATTTATCTTGTATTAACGACAACTGGATTCGACACGACCTATCGAAGCCACGTTAAATAGTGCGTCCCGAGGATAGACCCTTCGTAATTAATGACTGTGTTCCAAGTTAGGCGGTCGTAAATCTTCTTATAACTCCTATGCCTCTGATAATATTAAGAATTCTCCACTACTAAGCCCACTTATTAAATCTACGTAAAATTTTAATATAATAAGTCTCTTTAACAAGGATAAATCTCTATTGACTCTAACATTTACCTTTCGCTTCACGATAGCAACTTGATTCCTCTAAACATCTTGAAGTTGTGACTTGAATTCTTGAATTACATTTTGTTTTAAAATTATAAGGGAGTGGACTTTCAGATATAGAGTTATCGGCAGGCAAAGTTAGGTAATTTTTCTTTGAATTTGCTATAATGTTCTAAAAGTTTATAATCATGGATTCCAAAATATATATATTTCTTGGCTTAACTCTCTCACATAAGCTGCCTCCTATTAAGCAGCCGCCCCTCTAAAAGACCGGGTACTCGTGGAACTATCAGTGGTTGTTTAAGGGAGTAGGTACAGCTTGCAAAATAGTACATTATGCAAAGAGCCTGTGATGGCATTTATTAAGACGAGTATACTTATGAAACTCCCTAGGACTAGCTCACCTAATGATGAACTAGAGCTATCCTGACAGTGGGCAGGAACCCTTTGCCCTCATGGCTAAATTCAAATTAAAAATTTAATGCATAAGTTTTGAGATTTTAGATTCATCAAACAAACGGAGACGGCTGATCTCCGCAATAAGCTGTTAATAAGTTCTCGTCGTTCTCATATTTTGCGATAGATGGCAGCTAATGGCGTGTGGGTAAGTCTTAGCTTCTCTTAGCCGTTTTAACTTGAAACTAACGGACTTCTAAGCAGTTTCATTTGCTGCTCTCAAGACTTCAAGATTGTTCCTGTTCAATATTAATCAATACCAGTGTTCTGATGAAAATTTGTACTTTAATGGATATTCATTAAGGTACTGACACGCCATCACAGGTAATCTAATAAGCACGTTGTAGTATAGTCGAACGAAATTTATTTTTAAATGTTTGTTTAAATATGCAGTATATGCAGTAGCATATTTTTTAGGAGAAAAATCCGTGTTTTCAACCCGTGATGTTCGTTTTTTCGTGCCAATACACTACCACCTGAGCTAGCCAAGAGTTCGACTCAAGGAATTAGAGAGACAAACTGACCTGGAGAAAAAAAAACTGTTTATTTTTACAAAACAAGACTTTTCCTACTTTTCAACATAATCCCCATCAACATTTATGCACCTGTCCCAACGGGTTTCTAGCTTTTTTATACCGGCTGCAAATAACTCTTTGTCTTGGTGTCGGAGCCAATTTCCCACAAATTTCTTGACATCCTCGTAATCCTGGAACTTCTTCCCACGTGATGCCTCCTTCAGTGGACCAAACAATTCGAGTTTCAAGTGAGGAAGTTGCAACTTCAACAGGTCGGCCAGAACGGTGTTCGTCAGTCACTGATTCTCGACCACTTTTGAACTGTTCTACCCACTTGTAAAAATGTCCACGGTTCATACAAATTTCACCATACACTTAGTCATTCTAGAGTATATATTAACTGGTTTTTCATCTTCAGCAATCAAAAAACGAATCACAGAACGTTGTTCAACCAATGTGGAATTTTCAAGAAGACCCGACTTCGTTAAACTTAATTTTGAGGTTATAAAGAGAGCAATGTTCGTCCATCAGCTGATTAGAACTCATCCCAGTGATGCCAACTTAAAATCCTTAATGTATCAAACTTGTACTACCAACCGTCTTTTCCCCAGACCAATTTGTCTCTTTAATTATTGAATGACCCTCGTACGATGTTGAAGGGCGCACTAATAGGATATAGTAATTTATGTAACTTGGTTTCCACTGTTATTGTTCAGTTACTACTAAACACCCCCTCAGGACCCACAGGTTGAGAATCGCTAATTTTAATATAATTTGTCAACAAAATTTGAAAATGGTCATAAAATATTTTTAAGTGGCTGGGTGTACAGCAGGCCTAGGCCTATATTAATTTGCAGTTTTATATGAGCCACGCGCACTAAGAGAAAAAATTTAGAATATGGTCAGCTTTTCAGTGCTTTAAGAAACTATCCCCTTAATAGAAATTTCAATGTAGGCATTGTTGATCTAAAAAAGACTTCACGTTCAATGCTCGTATTATCTGGAACGGTTTCTGTACTCAGTTCAGTTCAAGAGGTAGCAGAGGTTTAAGAACTTCACTTACGCTGGTCTTGTTTTCAAAGCCCCTTTAATGTAATTTATGGGAATTTGATTAAACGCAATGAGACAACTTGGGTGTGTACACGATTCGTCCCAATTATTTGCGCATGCGCAGTGGCCGTGACGGTTTTCTCATCTGTAGATACGTACTGTGTATAATAACAGTCGAACTAATTGTTAGTATGGGGAACAATAGAGGGAAACGTAAAATTATGAACATATTATAAATTTGTCTGTATCTACTCACGTAACGGTTGAACTATTGGCTTTATTCGTCAGCACATTATGTAGGATTACTAAAGGGAAATTATTTAACATTGTGTTCGCAGCCAGTGATCCGTAATCTGAGGATGGCTCGTAAAAGAAACAAAGTTGGGTGTAAGTAGTGAAAGTGATTGTGTATATATATATATTATGAGAGAGAGAGAGAGAGAGAGAGAGAGAGAGAGAGAGAGAGAGAGAGAGAGAGAGAGAGAGAGAACGAAAGATAGATTGAGAGTAATCCTCATTCATATTTATACTGGTAATAATTTTTCCAGCTTCCGGGACCGAAATATGCAGTTCGAACCTGCCAGAGTTCATTTTTATTTAATTTACGATTGTGTTTATTTATGCCCGGTTCAGTAAGCCATCAGTAACGGTCGTGGGAGTTTGCATGCTGACCACATGCCTCCCAATCCTGCCATCTGCCAATGGTCAAACGTCGACATTTCCTTTTGCGGTCTACCGAATTATATTATTGTTTATTGAGTAGTTTTCACTCTCAGTTCCAACCGTGTGGTAGACTCTATTGCCAAGTCAATCTAATAACAATAGTATTATTATACAAATACAAATTTTGGCGTTTCTTTTATTAATGTTTCCGGCTGAGACATGACAACACTTCAACACGCGGCTATTAACGAGTGTGTCCTTCTTGCATTAAACAAACAACACTTCAAAGCATAGGCGTAACCAGGCCGACCATATGGGGGTTATAACATCTGGACCCCCCAGGGGGTTCAGGGGTCCTCCCCCGGAAAATTTTAAAAATTAAGATGCAATATAACGAGTTTTTAAGCTTCCCACGCTTTATACTCATATTAAGTAGACTTTAAAAAATTGAACAATTTTCCTTTTTTTAATCAAACCCCCCCTCGTTACGCCTCTGCTTCAAAGACAGTACTACTGGGGACGTCAAGATTGTCCTACTTGCTCATTGTCAGTGGAATGAAGTTGTAAAGGATACATCACATTTCATGGAGACGCTGAAAAATATCCTATTGTTCGAAGTCGGATACACGTCAGGCAATCAGATCTATTCATTAATTAATTATTTACATTTACCCTTAACAATAGAAAACTGATTCCATTGTGTTCTAGCACACTCTGTCATTCAGCCAAATAGTTTGGTATCTAGCTGTGCAGAAATTGAAGACATTGGTTAAGGCCGTACTTTCAGTTCACAGTGTTCGAAGACCAATCAGCATTCAATTTATATTGCTGTAATAATCATCATTATCATAATTATCTGCGACGTTTTCGTTGTCACCATCGCCATCGTCATTAAAATTATCTTCGTGTTCTGTTTCCACCTTATCATCGTTTCGCTTCAATCAATAAAACTTTCACCGTCATATTCCTCACCATTTCATAAATTTGTCAATATCAGTAAGTTATCAACATCAGTAGCAGCATCATAATAAATTTCGTTGTCTTCGCTGTCGTTCCCAATAAAATTATCATCTTTGTCACCATCTTCGACAACACCTTCAATGAACTTAACACTTGAAATTAACATAGGTCTCTTAGATCCATATTGTTATATTTATGTTATTGTTTTATAATGTACAGCATTTTTAAATGATCTATAAAGGGAACCGTCAGTAAAATGTTTAAAAAAAACTACTTCCATGGGCTATATTGAATAATGACATTTCACAATGGAATTTTTATAGTAGGCCAATTTTCATCTTGCACGTTCACAAGCAATGTAATTTCCCTTTCTTTTTTTACTGTCTTTGAAATACTAAAGGAAATAGGCATTGTAATTCATATTCATTTTCTCTAATCTGTTCCTGAATGTGAAGCGAGAAAACCGTTAAGATTAGTTTGGAGAAAGAGATGTGAACGCCCCACGTCATTCTTTTTTTAATGAGGAAAGATAATTCTAGTAGAGTAATGTCTAGTGATGACAGTTTTCCTTCATTCTTTTTATGCGCTTAAAACATTAGTTTTATTGCATAAAGCTTTTAAAAATTATTTGTTCTTCTAATTACTTGATGAATAAACAGAATATTAAAATACTCGTCGTTATTCTTTAAAAGGGGATATGGGGATAATAGTCTAAATACATGAGCTTTTCAATATTTTTCTTTTTTCATAAATGGTCACTCACGCAGTAAAGGAAATGAGTGAATACTTATGGGCATCAAACGTATGTGTAGACAACATCCGACACATCCCCAACTCTCTTAACAGCCTTTTCATAATTGTTTCCGTTTTGTTATTTGAATACACCAGCTAATTATAACTCATATCAAAAGCTCTGCTTGCTATTGCTTAGCCAAACCCATTTTCTGACAGAAAGGGAACTGGCGTTACTTATGGTAGATATAGGTTATATCAGGGCTGTTCAAGTATTTGTAAAAGGGAACCACTGTGGTTTCACTAGTAAAAACATAGCCTAACCAAACATTTTCATATTCGTTTGACTCTCTTTCTTCTTCTTCCTCGGCTGTACATCTCTTGATGGGGTATGGTCTCCTTCACAGTCCTCCTTCACGTATCCTGTGTCTGTATTTTACAATGCTGTAGACTATCCTTATCTTTATTTTTAAATCTCGTTTACGTAATCTCTATATATATAAAAGGCTTTGTCCTGACTGACTGAATGAATGACTGACTGACTGATTGACTGAATGACAGGAATCAACGTACAGCCTAAACTATAACAGGTAGAGACTTGGAATTTTGACAGTACCTTCGTTTCATAATGTAGGTGCTCACTAAGAAAGGATTTTGAAAAATTCTGATTCTAAATGCCAAAAATTAAATGTTTTTGAAAATACTTAATCCCTTTTTACATAGAATTACCAATTCCAAATCACAGAATATATTGTTGCCAAATGGTATCAGGTGGGCTTGGAAAAAACAATTGAAATGCACTTTTGACAAATAAGAGAAGTTATCAAAATAATTCATGTTATAAATAAATATTATAGAATGAAATCCACTAAAATAATGGAATCACATAACTTTCTCTACCCTGGACATAGAGAAAACAAAACGAGGTATGGTAATGTGTATATTATTATATTATATCGCAGGTTTTTTGAGAGAAAAGTATGAAAGTGATAATGCTTTATGGTAACATAAGAGTGGGAAATTTCCCGCCTCGATATTACAATTTTTTGTTACAGGAATTTCTGTTTCTTCTTATTTAAACCTCTACCAGGCTTGCTGTGCACTGTACAAGCGATGGGATGCAACATTCTAGATCCTCTATGAGCCATAAAAAACTATATCAAGCGTTTTCTGAGGGAATAGTTTGAGTGTAATAAGTCGTTCTTCCTATTTCAAATTATAAATGCCTATATAAGGACCTAGAATTTAAAATTGAAAATCCTTCATAAGCTAATTTCCAATTACAAAATACAAAACCCGGGCGACGCCGGGTCTTTTAAGCTAGTATTTAAATATTTAAGGAACTATTTTATTAGTTATACCTCAGGATTTCAATGTTATTTTTCCCACTTTGTATTTTTTCTAATCTTTCCTTTATTATTATTATTTTTTTTTTCTAGGTATTGAGTTTATGTTAGAGTTATATTTTGATTTTTGTATTTTTATTGAATTGTGTATTAATTGTACAGTATGTTAATTTTGTATTATAAATAAGTGAATTGAACACGAGCACTTGCTCATTCGGGTAATCTTTTGATGTATTAATAATTAATATTAATAATAACAGTAAACGAAAAACTATGGAAATAGAAGAAAACTATAGAAAACATCTTAGTCTTTAACATGGTTCAGGTTCCACTTTGTCTTTGAGATCTCGACTACAACAATAAAGGTTTCAGTAAACATTAACTTACAATAAATTGAACATTCTCTGTCTCCGAAAGATTTGCTTGCCACAACTCTCACGAACATTTTGAAGGGCCTCATTTTGCAGTGACTAAACCTATGTGGTGCATTGTGTTGCACATTTACTTGCAGAAACTTTTAAATTAACATTATGGCAAGGTCAAATGTGCGCTCATGATTTTATCTGGAGAGCGTTGAAAGCATATAAAAATGGCTTAGTTCACACGTGTATTAAGGGGAAGCAGAATAGCGTATCTTTACAGTGTTAAATTGCGCCATCTATAATGAACCTTTTAAAAAAAATTACTGAAACTAGGCACTTGATATTTAGGCCTATACAGTATTTATACAGATATACACCCTGTATCAATACTGAAACGATTATTTTTCATAAAATAATATAATTATTTACTAAAATATATTTATTTAATTGTTACCAGCAATTGTAAGTCCCATGGTTTTTCTTAGATTAACCCATTCAAAAAAAATTGTTTCCTTGTAGGTTAGACTTCTGAGAAAAAAAATACTGAAAATTGTAAGTTTGTGTGTTAAGTAGAAGCTGAGAGTAGGCCTAGGTACATTTTATATGAAAAGGTAAACTTACGTAAAACGAGCTTCAAAGTTAAAATATCCCTGCTCCTTCGTCTGGATCTTCCTCAAAGGATTGCTAGATATTAACAACATTGTCTGCATTTAGCAATATGAGCTTGCACTTTATCCTTAAAAAAACACTCGACACTTTGTAATGTTGCCACAAAGACTGTTTTAGGAAGACGGTTCCAAATTACACTATTAACACAGTCATTTGGATTCTTTGTTCTCCCATGAGTACTTTTTTAAGAGATCTATGTCAGAAAGATCTCTGAAAACAGGTTTGATCTCATCTAGTATGATTGCTAGTAAACCATGAAGGTGATTGTATTTTTCTCCTGTTATTGGTAGAAAAATCAACTTCAATTTTGATACGATATGTAACATTCACGCTTGGGAAGACAAAATAAGTTTTAGATCTTCAGTCAGAAATGACAGATGCCCCTTCTCTCAAAAATAAATAAAATTACATGGATTGAATTGTAGTACAAATATGTATGATACATCATTTAAATGAGGAAAGTGCAGAGAACAAAATACTTCGATTAAAAAAAAATCACAGTTTTTATCAAAAACCAATTCTGTCCACCCTTAAGTACAATTCTTTAGTTTTAGTAAGTTCATTTTAATACCTAATTATCAGGAAATGTACTTATCAGATTTTGCCCCTACAGAAAACATATTTTAAGCTTCTGTTTCTTCACTTGTCACATTTGTATAGATAGGCATGGGTCCTCGATACTTTCGATACCTCGATACTCTCGATACTTGCATGGTATCGGCATCGAGCGATACTTCATAAAACTCTCTCGGTACATTTTCGATACTTTGGTAACTCTGCAATTCTGCAATTAAGTGAGAATGCTAGTATTTTTGAACGAAAACTTGTAAGTGGACTGTTTCAAAAACTAATTTTAGTTTTAATGTAGAGTTTAAAAATAATTATAAGCTACTGATGACATTAAATTTTGCCTCATTAAATATGCACACTTAATTAATTTAATTGGTATTACATAGTTCTCTCAACGTTTAATTCCTAATGTACCTATTTATTGAAAGTGGAAATGTTGACGGTATCGAGTATCGAGAGAAAAATCATATATCGGTATCGAGTATCGAGAAAAACTGGTATCGATCCATCCCTAGTAGCCTATAGAGTGAAGAAATACCTATGCAAAGGAGATTCTAGAATCGCACTGAACACATTTGATTTCTAAATTGTACTTAACACATGTATGCACAAAGCCATCGAAATGACTAGCAGGAAACAGCTTGAGTAACCTTTCTATATGCTCCACAGAATAAGGGAGGGTGTAGGTGACTTCATATTAATATGAATATTTCCTTCTCATAGTATCAGCAAAAAGGGGGGAAACGAGGCAAGAAAATAATGTTCTTTTGATTTCCGTGAAGTATTCTGTGTGAAAGGGACTGAAGGGTGAACATTAGAAGGGTTTGCCATTTAGGAAGGGGAGGTCTCTTCGTTAAAATTAAGGTGTGTTGGTTGGTGGAAAGTACATAATTTTTCATAATTTTTTATTACAGGGTATCGGTGTTATTTTGTGAAAGGATATAAAATATGAGGAATATTATACAGTAATGCGAACAGGAAGTTAGAAGTTGTCAGTCTCATTTACTTCTCGTGAGTCAGCCCCTCCCGCCCGTTGTGCATCAGCTGTAACATGGAACTAACAAAAACAAAGAAAAGCGTAAGTCACAAGTATTAAGCTATATACTGTGTTTGTGTTATTGCTACTGTATGCCATATGAAAAAATGGCATAATTATAAATCTCATTTGGGCAACTTAAGGCCAGGAAAAACTGATTTCAAACAACGCGATATGTTCAATAGCTTTGCAGTAGAACACGTACGAAATACTCAAGAGAGGCATGTCACTGTAATATGATCGATTAGCTGAAATCACGTTATTATAAAATTATTGAATACGAGTTCTGTATAATGTTTTAATTTTTTTTTTTTTTTTTTTTTTTTTTTTTTCGTAGATTAATATGTTCTAACAATGCAATTCAATCGGAAATACTGTTATCCCCTATTAGTTATGCACCATATTCGTATAGCCTACATCTTTTTGTATCTATACATACGATATTAGTCTAGTGGTTCCTGTGAGTCTATCTGCTCTTTTATGCAAAAACTACTCAACTAATAGAGCTGAAATTTTGCAGCATTATATAGGTATATACTTATGTAACATATGTATATATAAATACTTATATGACATATGTATGTATATATATATATGTAGGACTATAGTCATTCAAAATGTTTCAAGATGGTGGCCTAAGTCATTCATTCATCAAGCATAAACCTTAAAATAGATCAATAATGAACTTCAGAAATTGACTTAAGATACGACTTAATATTAATAACTTTACGAGAAAACATATTTTTATATTGATTTTTTTAACATACAATTGAAACAGCAACTGGTGAACCACGCTTTTAACTAGTTGCTGCTTTTGATTCCTTCCACTCTATGTCTCAAGCTGGTTGATTTGGAGGCGCTGTGAATTTTTAGGGGTCAAAAATATCTGGAAACTACAAAATATAAAAATCGTACCAATAGTTAGGTTTATGAGTGAAAGGTTGTGGTCTGAACATTCTTATCAAAGAAATGGAAGACAACGGAATTCCAGTGAAGATACAGTCAACCCTCGATATAGTGCCACTATCCGTTCTCTAACATTTAGTGGCACAAAGCGAGAGTGGCACTAAAACGAAATTTAGTTTTTAAAATAAAAACGGCTTAATACAGTGCTGTATTAATTTACTCTACTGTATTATGAAAGAAAATTAAATAAAAGGAAAATAGAGAACTTTAGCACAAAATAAAATACTAAACAGTAACTAAATTTATTACAGTATATGTCCAGTGCTACAGTGCACAAATGGGTTGAAAATCATGTGGGTCCATGTAAGTGATTAACTGTAACTGAGTAACTGTAGTGTAGTGTTTAACAGCTGAATGAGCACCGGACTAAAAGATGTGAAAATTTGGAATGTCTCATTGTATGAAGGGCTCTTTCTACCTGCTCCACCCTCACGTGGGCTGTCTCTCTGACTTCTTAACCTAGCTTCCTCATTCCAACGCACTACATTTACACTCAATTCTTGGAAATACAGTACATTACAGTATGTTTCTTAAATAATCTTCCAAATATTCACGCCAGTTTTAAAAGAATTCTGCAACTGAAAGAAAAATCACTGCAAGCTATATTTTGTAAAAATCTTGTCTTATATTCACTGGTACTAAATGAATTGGCACAGTAACGATGTTTCTTATGTATTTTATATGGGATGAGATCCGTTCCCTTACATTTTACATTTATTGGCACGGTGCGAGGGTGGCACTGTAAAGAGGGGCATTATATCGAGTGTTGACTGTATCAGCAATATAGAACGAATATCACTAACTAGCACTGCAAACGTGCTGCATTGTAAGGGACTTTCTGAGCTGCTGAATAAGATGAAATTCTTCTCAACAGTATCAATATCAACGAAATTATATGGATGATGATAATAATAATAATAATAATAATAATAATAATATTCATAGTGTAATAATACTATGGTAAGTGTCTAGGAATCGTTCCGATTCTTTTTCCTAATGCATCGAAATGAAAAACGTAAATGAACCAATTATCCAACTCACCTAGTTGGAAGCCCGAGAAATAATAATATAGAATAATAATAATAATAATAATAATGATAATGATAATGATAATGATAATAATAATAATAATAATAATTTTGATAATAAAAATACTATAGTTAGGGTCTAGGAATCATTCGATTCTTTTTTCTAATGCATCGAAATGAAAAACGTAAATTAACCAATTATCCAACTCGCCTAGTTGTAAGTCCGAGAAACAATAATATACAATAATATAATAACAACAATAATAATAATAATAATAATAATTTTTATGATAAAAATACTATAGGTAGGGTCAAGGAATCAACTATTTGTTTTTTCTAATGCATCGAAATGAAAATCCGCAAATGAAGCCTATGAAAAAGCTCACATACAGAGTATACAGTAACTATTATCTATTTGATAGCTTCAAGTATGCCACTCTTGCATTAAAACACCAACTTATGTAAAATTCTCCCTAAGAGAGAGGGGAACGGCTTCCTATAATTTAAATATCGTCACCACTCCATTCACGCAAAACTTCCATTAAGTTTTTCCAACCGCTACCATGGTGGTACTCCTAACTGTAGCAGTGATTCAACAATCTCTTGCCCTTCCGAACAGCTGAGCCAGTTTTAATAAATAATCTCTTGCATTTTTCTGAAAGGCAAGTAAAAAAAAAAAATAGAAGAACTGGAAAGTAACCTGGAAACATTTATAATGTCAAGGCTCAGTGGCAACTCGTAGTATATTTATTTTCTTGGCATTTATTTTTAAAATTGTTCCTTTCAAGAATATGTCTGGGGAGTAGCTTCTTTGTTTCTATCTCTGTTCTAGCTGTGTGACGAAAATAGATTTCTAACATAATTAATGTTCCCATCATGACTTCATTAAAGTTTGTTTTCATAAAAAAAATCTTTTGATTATACTAGCATAGTTAACAAGGTACATAATAGTTTTTAAGTGTTCTGAATGCGAGGAAAGAAGTAATTCAGTATTCTTGAGAGGTAATTAAAAAGATTCTTCTCACAGAAATACGTCTTGAGCTGGCGGATGAAAGGAAATCAACAGATCAGTTCACTTGATTCAGAGGATGTAAAGTGAAGTAGTGACTCTTACTTTAATCACCAGGGAAGTGGTGGCAGTAGTGTACAGTCGTGTTTACAAATAATAATTGTTTCGTTCTCTAAAATTATTGTGTTTTCTTTTATATATATATATATATATATATATATATATATATATATATATATATATATCCATTGATCTAACTGTATTTCCATCGAAATGTCTGAAATCTAGAAACATGTAAGATTGTTCAAAATGTTGGAAAACATTATTAGACTATACTAGGAGGAAACAGAAGTATAGAGACACCCATACGTTAAAAAAAATATATATATTATTTTTTGGCTTCAGAGACCTTTAAATGCGATTTAACGCAAAAAAATGTAAACTGAATTGAATTTTGAAGTTAAAGAGAGAAGGCCTATGTATTTCCATTACCTATGGTAAGGATAGATATATACAATAGATTGGCACGATGCCGTCGTGTATGTATGATTGTGGGTGTCTGCTCTAGTGTCCATAATCTGCATCATACGTGCATCCTATAAGCTTACTCTGTCCATTCATTTGTATATTTCACAATTTCAAAATGTCACATTTAAAAATGTTAGAAAAAACTTTTGTCTCGTATAGGCCTAACCTATGCCGATGTAATATCCTAAAAAATATTTAAATATATTAACAACATCGTCTCGCATTCAAGTATTTAGTGACTTGCTGTAAAAAAAAAAAGGGGGCAGTTACAACACTATTTTTAGATCATCTGTTTGATTGGAGGCCTTCGTTATAGAATTTAAATTCCATAATATTTTAAGGTATGGATGTTATTGTTATTGTTAAACGTGGACCCTATTTGGCCTAGCTTGCTCCCATTGCGTTAGTTGCAATTCACAAAATTACATCGTGATCCATATAAAACTGTACTGTACATACATAGGCCTACTTAGTCACACGATAAACTGTACCTTCTCTTTGCTGACTCTAAGACTCCGTAAATGATTTCTGTTCAACTATGCTACTATCTTAATTTTCCTTGATTTTTGTATAGAATAAACATAATTTCAGGAACATGGTTTAGTAATTAACGATTCGTAAGTGCTGTCATAAAATGCTGTGATCTACTAATAGACCATTGCAATCATTAGAGCCCGCATATCCGCCCTCATAGTTACATTGTAGCTATAACAGTAAAATACAACTCATTCCTCTTCTTTCAATTAAATGCAGTCCCTTAGGCCTACAATAAATGTATGGGCCTCCTAGCAGCTGAATAGTACAGCCTGAACTTATGTTGCAACTTTAAAGGTTCTAATATATTTGTGCAACAGCAATTGTTCTCCAGGTGAAACGCATCAGTCTATCAAAATACGTAATGGATTAGGCCGAATGCACTTCCTCTTTACGAAAATTAAGATGAAAATTCCGTTTTGGCTGAAAAATATGCCATGACGATGATGAATGATAAATGTAGTAAAATTGTTCGAGCGGAACGAGAGAAGCATTAACTCGACCGTTGGGCATTTCGTCTGTAAGTTTGTTTGTTAAGCAGTCACAATCAAAAGCGTTGTTCAGTTTGCTTCCAATTTGGCATCAGTATTCCTTGAAATCATTAGAAACTACGTAGGCCTATGTGCAAGGGTTAATTGTATTTTTTTTTCAAGGTGGAAGCCATTAAATGGTTCCGTTTGATGTAATGTTGAGCTTGTTTCCAATCAGAATTTTTAAGTTAACAACCCCCCGTTCAATAAAATAAATTAGATAATTTAACAACTATTCTGGCCAAACGGTTCCTGGTATTAAAAATGGAAGACTCTCGAGTGTAAAATTGGCTGAGACTTTGTTCAGTACATTTGTGACGTAACTCTGTAAAGTTTTACCATAATTTCGTCTGTTTCTGAATTTGTTTTGAAGTCACGAACACATTGTTCGGTTCTCTTCCAATTCGGCATTTATGTTCCTTGAACTCTTAGAAAAAATACGTATGAATGAGGTATCCTTATTTTCTTTCAAGATGGTGGCCGTTTTAACTCAGCAGATGTTAGATTTTGGGACGCGAGGCATAATTTTTACAATAATAATAATAACAATAATAATAATAATAATAATAATAATAATAATAATAATATACTGTACGTTACCGACGAAACAAAATGCGTATGTGGTAATTTGAAAGTTTCTTGGAAGAACGCTGCTACTTTAAAGTATTTCTTGAAAATATGCTGAAAATTTTCGATTATCCAAAAACTTTTCTGCCTTACATTCCTAGATGTTATTTGGTTAACATTCTCACCACTCAAATCCACAGAGATAGCCTACTTACTTACTTACATACTTACTTACACGTACTCAATGGCAGTAGACAATTCCTAAGCAAGCTAAAGGAATTATATATCTTATGGAACCTAGAGGTTCATTCTCGTGCTTACCTAAGCCCGCCATCCAACCCTATTCTGTGCTAACTCCATCCAACCATCCCTCGCAAATCCTATTTCCTTTAAATCTATTCTAATATTGTTCTCACCCATGACTACGTCTTCCAAGTGGTGGGTCTCCCAGTCAGTATTCTTTAGATATATCTTTCCTCCCCATTTCATCCGTGATTTTATTGCCCTTATTACATTCGGTGAAGAGTACAGGTTATGAAGCTCGACATTAAGCAGTTTTCTCCCGTCCCCATTTTCATATCTGCTAGGTACGAATATTTTCCTAAGAACCCTGTTATCGAACATACTAAAATGATGTTCTTCACTAAGAGTAGGGGGCCATGTCTCATATCCATAAATAATACAATAATAGTATTTTTAGATTTCTGGACAGAAGACGAGAAGGTAAGATTTCAGATTTTCCTGGCGAAGTTTATTCATGAAGGTTTCTCGGGTTGTCAGCCAGGTTTGTAGATCAATTAGGTCCGACGTCGGACAACCCGACAACCCGAGAAACCTTCATGAAGAAGACGAGAAGGTAAAAGTTTCTGAATTGCATTAAAAAAAAAAGCATTTTCAGATTTCAGTCAACATCTAACTTCTTTCTTAACATTATTTGTATCATCACTCCACAGACAAACATCATCTACATAAGCTAAAATCGGATGATCTTGTTTTCCTGAACTTTTCTAATGACATTGCAAAGCGAAATTAAAAATTCGCAACATTAATTCTACTGTTTTGGAAATCGTCAGAAATGACCTACTAAACAACACGTGTGGAAGAAGTATACACTGATCCTCTCAAGTGAACAGGAAGTTCGTAGTGAGTTAAAAGAGTTCAAAACAAACACAAATGAGCTAAATAAAACTAAACACAACAGATACATGTTTCCAACTGAAAGAGAGAAAAAACTCTTTCATTCCATTGACACTCTCCAGAGTTCCCCTGATAACTTTCTGGAACATGAATGGGAACTATTCCCTTACTGTCATAAAAACGCTTCTTTCACAAGATATCGTAGTGAAATATTTTTTTGTTAAGTTGCTTTTATCTGTTTATTTCTTCGAGAAATAGATTTTCTCTTTGAAGAAACGATGGCTTCGTCATGGGCTGTACGCACCACCTGAAGCAGCCACAAATGACACAGAAGTGGAAGCTATTCCTAGCGCCTCCCGCTATTGCAGTTTCTTGGAAGAAGGATACATGTTGGCGTTATTGAAGGGCTGTGGATAACTAATCAAAAAGGTTGCTGCTTAAGATTGTTAAATTTAATAATTTCTTCAGATAGTAGGCCTATTAAATTGTTGATTACCCTTTGGCCATCTTACACCCCCAATACAAACATACGTAGGCCTAAGTAAAAGAGTTTTATATACAGGGATATATTTGTTCTTATGTTATTTATGTCTAAAATTATTAAATAAGTCATAGTGGCATGGTGGACGCGTTTATTCTCATGCAACGGACCCGAGTTCAATTCCTGGTCCGGACAAGATCCTTAGTTGGATTTTTTTCGGGGGTTTTCCTGATTTGTGAGATGAATGTCAGGAATATTTATGTCCTCCTGGTCTCCGGATATCATCTGGTCATTATCACCTTCGTCAATCCTCGCCTTGTTCGGAATTATAAACTAAACACAAATAAACTCTGAACATGAGGCCATTAGAATAGCATAGGCGTATGCGCCAAACGCTACTTCTGAGAAAAACGCGATTAAAGTTTCGCAAATTATTACACAGAGGCGTATGCGCCAAAAGCTAGTATCACACTGAAAAACATCTACTTACACATTAATATGTTCGATAAAAATATTGTGCAATATTAAAAAGTGAGATATCAGGCATTAATACTGTAAATTGTGATGATAATTGTGGTTTTACAGATATTCTAGACTTTTTAACACTAATTTTTCCGAAGATATAATTCTATGTTCCCAAAATCACGATCACAAGGAAGATACGAGTGGCCGGGTACCATGAATGTGTGTTCAATTTTTTAGAAACGGTTTGCATGAATGTACCTGAGACAGGTCAAAACCAGGTTCAGATTTTTATTCTGCCCACTGCAATTATCGCTGAATATGTGTAATGTCTTCAACTCTGGTGGTATTTTATTTTCAATATAGTGCATAATGCAACTAGAAATTTCAACAAAGCCTCGTTTGCCAGTGCTTTCATCCCAAAGGTACATTGAAGCAGTTCTATCCTTAATATTGTGGATACCAAAATTATAAGTCCACATCTTTCTCTTGTAAAATTGGATACCGGAATATATTTTTGGTGTTGGAAGTGTCTGTTGCATATCTATGGCAATGGCAGCAACTGTAGGATCCTTGTTATCAGCTATCTTCTTTATCAGTGTATGTGCCGTCTTGGCTCTACATTCATGCAAACTCATTTCTTGTTTTAATTTTTTTATCTCTTCAGAATCTGTATCTTCTCTTATCGTCTCCAGTTGTCGTTGTGTTTTGTCACAATAGTTACAGATATCAGACTTCGGAGGTGAAAATCCAAGATTAAATTCAGAGTTGAAAATGTGGCGGTAGAATGATTCAGAAACTGGGCGATCTTCAGCATGATTTTCAACAATCCAGTCACAATAAGCTTCATACATTTTGGAGATATTTAAATCAGAGGCCAAGTATTTCCTGTGTGAACTTTTAGCTCTGCTATAATGACTTGTTAAAGCAGGGAAACTGTTAATATGTGCGATTACTTTTTCTCTGTCTGAATCAGGCACTCTTCTAGTCTGTTCTTGATGGCCACGATTATCTTTATCAATGGTCCCTGTTCCTCTAACTTTGTCACGAACAGTACGCAGTCTTTTTTCACTCAATCCATGCATGTTCCGAAAAGCTACTGCGCAAACATTGTATTCATTATTTTCATGAATAACTTTATAAACTACTGTGCGCAATCTGCGAGAAGGCCTATCAGTTACACGCGATCTTTTCACATCCACACTTGTCATAAGTTTATTTAAATAGCTGTTCTGTAGGTTGTAATCCCCTATTTCCCAAAATTCTCTAAATATTTCGTCAATTTTATCTCGACCCTCTTTCTCGAAACAACCACACCGACACGGAGGCCCTACTTCTTTTCTCTTGACAACATTTTTTTGTTTTTACACTGACATATTCTTCACCTGTATTTCTCTTCTTCCTGGCTACATTTGTTTTCCATTTGTCTTTCTGAATGCAGCGTTTTCTAGGACGACTTACATGATGAGAAGTAGAGTCACTGTCTGTATCACACATTGTTTGGACTTAATATAGTAAAGTGAAAAATCTAAACTACGAATTTGATTTCTGTCATTGATATGGTTAGAACACTAATTTTAAAACTCAGTAAATAAAAATTACTGTGAGCACTGCAAGACACCGAGAATGCGTGTTATCACTATCTTTTAAAGCAAAAGACTGAACGAGAATATACACTTTTAAACAGATACCACCATACAGGAAAGATTTAAATCCAGACAAAAACTAATAACAAGAAAAATCCATTAAAATTGCTAAGGAAATTATGAGGGTTGAAGGACATAAAACAAACAGTACCCCTGTTAAGTGATGATACATTTGTTGCTCCATACTGTTCAAGAGCTGCATGTCTTAGCATAGCGGCCGGCGCGGTGCGGCAGGCTGGCTCATACGCCTTTGCTATTCTCGAGATTTACCTGGAGCACGTAAGGTTGAAAATCATGTTATATTCAAATGGAAATTTCGTTCGTATCCAAGGCGTATCAACCATTCACATTAAGCAGACATGAAAGAGTATAAGTCATACTATATGTTGCAAGAAAAAACAAAAAAACGAACTTTGGCGCATACGCCTCTGCTATTCTAAGGGCCTCATATGACAATTCAATAGAATATTACGCAACGTGCAGCGTTGACGAGTCAGCAGTGTGCAGCTGTCTCTGTCTAACAGACAGAGAAGGGAGATGAGTGTCTTCAATATTGCAACAGCTACAAATATACAATATAACGGCGATACAACATAGCTAGCATAATAGGCTATACAGCAGTAACCATACGAAGTTTATTTTTACAGTTTTCAGGCATAAAATTAAAATCAGTGTAATGCCTTCTTGTCGTAGCCTCAACTCAACCCAGAATAGGCATTTATTTACCAATTACAGATTCCAAGTAATTATATTTATCATAACGCATTTTAATCTTAGTTGTGCATTGAAACAAGTTTTCAACAGTTTACGAAAATAACATTTAAAATGTTTAATTTAATTTTTTAACTTTATGGTAAAATTAATGAACAAGGCGTTATAGTAGGCCTACGCCTATAGAATAGTCTGAAAATGGGAAGGAAAATTTTACACATTTTTGGAATGCAACTAGGATAGCTCCTCTATTTCACTGGCACGGAATTGTGAAATTTTCTCCCTTTTCGCTCGCAATTCGTAATTGGATTGAATTGAATACAGATTAGATAATGCAGACCCTGTGGTGAATGGTGGCTAACAAACAGTAACTTTGGACTTTAAAGTCATTTTCACATAATTTTTATCAAAAGAAAGAATTTATCAAATGCAAACCAGTTCTTGTGGCAACATAATGTTTTACAGTGTTCATAAGTTATACAGCTTTGTAAGTTGCAATACAGGTAGCTTTGACAAATAACACTACCCACATATTCCTTCACATATGCTTATCAAATTAGACCTTTGTTCTTCCGTAAGCCCTGCTTAATGAAACAATCTGGTACTTAACTCGGAAATCGATTAAAAATTATTTATTTTCTGCATTTATCATAATTGCAGTTATCACTGATTAAACAAAAGCATTCTGGCACTTTGTTACATCAGTTTACCTGATTTTATTTATTCTAGCCTTTTTTAGCCTATCTCTTCTCTGAAACTATTCATCCCCGAACATTGAAACTTTTAGTATATTTGTATGTTATATGAGCACAATATTTGTATGAATATTCTGACTAATGATAAGATTATTCATGTCTAAAATTTGCAAAAATAAGGATAATTTTTAAAATAACTCTAGACAATACTTTTTAAGATAGGCTTACTTCTCTTTAAAAAAAAGTCATTTTCTTCCTTTAGGGTCGGCCGCGTTGGTCTAGAGGTAGCTTGCCCGCTTCTAGATCCGAAGGTCGCGGGATCAACCCGACCGCGGTCGATGGATTTTTCAGGACGTAAAAATCCTGGGTACGGAGTCCTTCGGGAGGGACTTTAAGCTAGGGGGGCCCGTGTCGTAGATGTACGGCACGTAAAAGAACTCCAGGCCTAAATTAGAGTCTCTGGACAAAATTTCTCTGCCCTTTCACGTCCAAGTAATACCTTAGTTTCCGGAGGGGGTTTGAGAGCGATGGGCTTAGCACCTGTCCCTCTGCCCTCTCTCGGAAAATAAGCTTAAAAAAATTAATATAGGTAATGAAACCTCCACTTAGAGACCCTATGCCCCACCATAGAGGTTACAGGAACAAGTCAGTCAGTCAGTCCTCCTAAGGAGTGTAAATATAAGTGTAAACATTAAGTTTTGTCTTCTATTTACTATTTTGAGAAAATATACATAAAAAATGACAAATTTAATATGATGAAGACAGAAGTACCTTCTCCCCTTAAAAACGCACAGACAGAATTTCTTGGAATAGAACCACTCACTATTGAAACGTCACTATTGAACGTGGCTAACGGTCATACAAAGTCCGCTCCTGTTCTGAATAAAAATAAAGAAAGCAATTCATATGCAACTGCGTAAAAGATTAAGTTTACTTTAGTCACACATTCTTAAGCTATCTTGTTCATTAATATCTTAACAGCATAACGAGCTCCAGGAATGAAAGAACTGCGTCAGACCAGGGTTCGTTCTCACGGACACTTAAACCAGCAATTATTTATCTCTTGTGAAATCGAACCTAGTGAAGTAGCCTACTAATGTTATCACAGGTGTCAAAAATTAACTTATGTGTCAGTTTATGTATAAACTTGTTGTCGGTCAGTTAAAAGTTTTCCTCGTTGGTTTATGAAATTCGCGGAAGTATACTGCGTGTGAAGAGAGAAAAATGCTGTTGATTACTTAGAATTAACAGATATCCTTTTCATTAATTACTTCGTGGTACAAATATAAAAATGCTTTTCTTTCAAAACAAAGTAACTGCGCGTTTAGAAATAAGTCTAAACGATTTGCTTTTCCGCACATTGGCTGATTTTTTATTTTTTTTTTTTTATTTTTTTTTATTTTATGTCGTAGGCTAAGTTAATTAAAATCCAGAAAGGAAAATGTATAAGTTAGAGTTCCAAGAGAACTCAAGTTACAAAAACCTATTTTCAAAAATTACCGTTTAATCAATCGAATCTAATTTGGGCCTCTTACGTGCATTACAGATGCCGGCTAAGTGCAGTTTTATTATTATTTACGAACTTCATTTCCATAATGGTCTTTTGGTTAAGTAGCTTATATTGATTTTTCCGCCTTACAGACCATTAAATAGCTTGTAGTTGACACTAACTAACTAACTCCATGGCGCTAACATCCCAGAAGGGACAAGGCCTACCACTCGACCGCTGTGTCATCTACCATAGGCAGACGGTAGGATTGGGGTGGGATGTGGTCAGCATGCCAACACCCGCCGTTAATGGTGGTTTCCATGACCGGAGCCGCTACTTCTCTATCAAGTACTCGTAGCTCCTCAATTTGAATCACGAGGCTGAGTGCACCCTCTTTATAGTTGACACACTCTTCTATATAAACAACGATAGAGCTTGCTTAAAAATCTAAATATAACTTACTGATTTATGCTTTGTGATGCATTTCGATGTTGGTTTACATCATCATGCAGTTTTATTATTATACTGGTAATGATTTTAATTTTTCATCTTTCTGTTCTTGAATGTGTATGACCCGGTCATTTTATTTTGTGATAGATCTACATTGTCAGTTATGAATAACCGCGCTCTAGCCTACTAACTGTATAAACTAACTTATACTATTCTCATATAATATATTTTAACATTGTTAATAGGCCTACTCACTATTATGAATTCAAGGTAGTTTACCGTCTACAGTAGTCTGCATTAATTATTATTTCAATGGGAAGATTGTAATTTTATGTCATGTCTCAAATATATTAAGTAGGCCTAGGATGGAAAATGTCACTGTAGTGTTGCTATTATTTCGAACTAAAGGACAGATCGAACCACTGATCTCTGCCTAAAATTCCAGATGAATTTGTTATTTATTCGTGGTCACGCAAGTCTGCCAGTCTTCGTCAAGGAATTTCGGTTTGCCTCTTTGGATTTAGACTTCAAGTATGCTGAGGCGAATTGATCCAAAATTATGCAAACGATGTGACTAGGATCCATTTTCTGTGTTTTCGATTACGTCTGCCAACACTTTCTTAACGTCCATATAGTCTGCCTTCCTTTTTTCGACATTAGACCAGTGTTACTTAGGCCTAGGCCTACTAGGGTAAAAAAAAACACCAACTGTATGCAGATGGCGTGACATGCCTCCTACTTTTTGCTAACTACACCCATACAACCCTCGCAAATCCTACTTCCCTTAAATCTATGCTAATATTGTCCTACCACCTAGGTCTATGTCTCCCAGTCAATATTTTGAGATATCTTTCCTCCCCTATGCGCGCCACATGTCCAGCTCATTTCATCTTCCGTGATTTAATTACCCTTATTATATTCGGTGAAGAATATAGGGCCTATGGAGCTCGTCATTATGCAGATAATAAAATAATAATAAATATAATTACGTAGTAATAATAAGATATTAGTAATAATAATAAATAATATTTTAGCTCAAACTAATTTTATTGAACGTAAATAAAACTAATCACATTACTCATCATTTTTCGTTTACTTCATAAGCAAGTACAGATACTGTATATTGATTGGTAAAATCTGTTAGAAATAAGTTACCACCTGGATGCCATACTTAGGCCTACAATTATTCTCGGTAGATAATCACCCCTAATCTACAAAAAATGTTCCAGTCCCACAAAAAATCGTGGGATCTTGAAGAACCGTATTTCATTTAACAATGTCAATGTTAGAAACGTTAAGCGATATTTTTATTTCACTTTCACCTTGATAAAGACGCATTTACATTCAATCGTCCGAATAAGAGACTTTTGGGGAGACTGAAATATGCCAATAAATCAATATTTCATACTTTCGTGATCATCATAAACTTACTAAGAGCACTTTCAATGAGCTTTAAAGACTTCACTTATATTCGCTTCAGAGGTTATAAGTTCGTGCATGAGGATATTACAGCATTCGTTACAACTCTTTGAACTATTATAAAAACATAAACAAAGGATATCATTTTCAGCTGTGTGAAAGTTACTGAGAAAGCTGACGGACGGCATTTCGCACAAGATTGACTTTCAGCAAGTCTCTCTTTTATCACTAAGCTTATTCTGTTAAACGTCTCAGCATATTATATTATCATAAGTGAGACGAAAGAAAGGCTTCTCTTGTATTTGCTGCAGAGGAATTCTGTTGAAGTGCATAGTCATCGGTTTTTGTAGTTTCGAAACCCTTCATATTCCTCTTCTCTTGATAGCATGTTCTTCTGGAATTTCTTGAACTTCTCATGTGTCATCCTTAAGTCTGTCACTAGAAACTTCAAGTCTCATTGTTATCACATACTATCATCTTCTAAAACATTGAACTTGGAATTTAAATGATGCGTTAGCAACTGAAATTAAAGATGTGAATTCGTTTCTTCTTTCTCTTATTTTCGTCACACCCATACTATTACAGCTTCCAGGAAGAGGGGGTCAAGCAAGATTTTGAGGTAGAATAAGATGTGAATAGGCCCAAATGAATCTATCTAAATTTAAAAAAAGAGAAATCTTGAAAAGTCTATGGAAAAGACCCTGGCAAAGAAATCGACGTCGTAGGCCTATGTCTTCTCAACTTGCCAGTTTGAATGTCTGGGATGGAAAGAAACCTTGTTTAATGTGGGGTGTTTAGTTGATTGTAATAAGATGATCTGGGAACAGGGACTTCGCCAGGATTTTGGCTCGGGAGGGGCCCACTGGAGGGAGTGGGAGCACTCCCTCGAGTTCATTCTTTCTTTTTTGTTTTCTTCTTTTTGTAAAATTAAGCCTTCAAATTTCTTACTGGTGCTCATTATCAGTTAGTATATAGTCACACCTAGTGTACCATTTCGACTGTGTACAGATATGCCTATGGTAGCTATAGGTAGGCTATATTGGTCCTTAGCTGATTTACTGCCAAACTTAACTCATATGTTTAATTTGAAGTCACTGATTATGAACAAAAGTAGCTCAAAATATTTTAGACATTATTTTAAACTTTAAACATTGACGAGGCAGCTTTTCCGTAGGCCTATTTCAGTGTCTGGAACAAAAAGAATATATATATATATATATATATATATGTATTTTTTTATGTTGTTACTGTTCAGTAGAAAGTAGGGTTCGAATGTTTATGGCCATAAAAAGTCAGAAATATGCAAAACAAAATAACCTTAAAATAGCTAAATTTGACTCAAAAAGAAAACATACGACGAAACAAACACTTAGATATTTAATGAATCCGAAAAGTCTACATTATTTGAAAATTAAATCACGCTATTTTAAAGTAAAATTTTGTTTTCTACAGCATTGCCATATATTACCAGACGAATCTTCAAATTCTCAAAGAGAATCTTCCCCAGTTGTCAATCTGAACTAAATAGTCTTGTATCCTGAAAACCTCCTACCAACGTCAAAATGCATTATGGGGCATATTTGAACAGGGTCATTTCGCTGCACCCTGATTGTTTTTTGTCTTCATCCAAAGCACCTCTTTAAATGTCATTGATTTTGCACATTGTTGAAAATCCGGAATATATACTTTTTTTCCTCCAAAATATCAACCAGTTATTACATCTGACTACAAGATTATATCAGCAATTGTAACCGGAATATGACCTAAAATCCCCAAAATATGCACAATATGACCAAAACTGTGAAAATAACATAAATATGCAAATATATGACATAAAATATGCCTTAAAGTAATAAGAAACGTTCAGTTCTTGTTTAATTCTCGTTAAAACGACTGAAATTAAAGTCAAGAAAAAATATAACATGTTATAAACATCTTAACCCACAAATACGATTCAAGACACGATTCAACATCCCTTTTCAATTTTCGTGCTTTAATTCGTGTGACGTTAGAATGCGTCTGCATGTGCGTGAATTCGTATATGGTGATGAGAGTGACTCACAGGTTGCATAACTGGATGGAATGCGACAATGATTACGTAATGAGGGGACCCACAACTCCGCCTAAACTGGCTTTTATAAATCGTTTATGTCAGCAAACTGTAATTGCTGTTGAATTGACTGTGATAATAAGGGTTAATGGTTGCAACGAAGTTGTGATTTATATGTGGCTCCCGGTATACACAGCAACTCTCACAGAAAATAACTACTATTAATTTAATTTTCCACTTTTTATTATTATCTGGAATGGGGAAAGTTGAACATATCCAAATATGCGCCATTAATATGATTTATGAATTACATCAGTGTTATGCGGCAAATTAAATGAAATGACATTTAAATTATCTCCTTACGTATTATGTTGTAATTTTAAAAAACTCGTAAGAGAAGCTGTCTTATGACTTTACCTGCCCTAAGAATAATCGGTGCTATTATCTCGCTTCACATTCCGACAAAGAATAAGCGGAGAAGCTGTCTTATGACTTTAGCTGCCCTAAGAATAATCAGTGCTATTAGGTCTGTTCGCAAAGCTAAATCATGTACTGTCACGTCCCGCGACGCATGCGCACATTTTGAATATGCTGATATATGACACTGTGCGCATACGTTGCGCAGCGAGACCGACAATGTGCGCATGCGTCATGGTCCGTGATAGTTAGGAATTTGCTTTGCGAACAAACCTATTATCTCGCTTCACATTCCGACAAAGAATAAGCGGTCTTATTGCGAGAGAGCGCATTCAGTTGCCTCAATACCAAGTAGGCTAATATTGTTCGTGAAGCAAAACTGGTCAAAACCCAGAGTTCGTGGAAGAGATTGATGGATACCTTTCAGATAAATTCTACGAAAAAAACTGTTTTATAATGGAATCTTGATATCTTGGTAAGCCAGCACGCAATTGGGGTAGGCTACAAAATTGTAACAAAAATCTTGTTTTCTATTTATAGGAAGTCGTGATAAACAAAACTACCAATATGGAAAGTGATAGTGAGAATAAGAGGCATTTCTGTCGATATTTTCGCGTCCATCCTCGGAAGATGAACCCATAAATTACACATAAACAAATACAGATATAGGCTATGTATCTAACTTCAAATGAAGGCCTATTGTTGCAGAAAGTTTAGTATCGAACACAACTTAAATCCACCTGTGGTCTAGCTAGAAACTAACCTATGATAATTATATCTATAGGTAGAGAAAATTATCACACTAGAGGCTAGTACTTAAAAATAGTTTTGTAGCAGAAGTTAGCTATCAGCAGAGGTAGCCAAAAGACAAAATTTACTTATTTACTTATTTACTTACTCAGTGGCAATAGATAATTCCTAAGCAAACTAAAGGAATATTATCTATTTTAAGTTATGGAACCCAGCCCGTTTCATTCTCCGTTATTTAATTACCCTTATTAAGCCTATATTTTGTAAATAGTAAATTAAAAAATCAGATATGAAACACATAACTTCCTCTGCCCAAATAAAAGTTGTTCTTCTTTGTCTAATACAATGTGTATGGCATTCTCTTTACGTAAATTGGTTGTAAAATGAAGAGAATGTCGTTACCACATCGCATCGCATCGCATCCCCGAAGGATACACAACCCACATAAAATCTTCTTACCGCATTCACGCAGGACCGGCTTCCAGGCCGAACACTTCATCATCATCCTCACATTACCTATGGTGTCTATAATACGGGCAGAGGAAGTAAAAATACGAAACCAAATGGAACTTCTATTTCCGATATTCTGTTAAAACACACTTCCCATCCTAATACCGCAATTTGGACCTATTAGGCTATTTGCTGTAAGCCTTATCCGTTTACATGGGAGCGACTAGTGTTTATTAATTTATTATGCTCTCGTTGATTGCTACTAAACTTAGGCATACTGGAAGCTTAGTTATAATAATTCTATTTAAGTCCTATTTTAGACTGGACCTATAAAACATAATTTTCCTTATTTAAAAGAATAACAGATAAGAAATTTAGAAATTTGTGACGGTAGGGCTGTGGAAGTCAGAAGCACTTGAACGAACATGGTGATGGCAAGTTGCGACAGTGGTGACAAAGTAGCGGTGTTGCACTGTAAGTGAGAAATGACCTCTCAGCACAGAGGTGTGTTTTGTTGGAGATGAAGTTCTCTCATGCGTAATAGCCTATAAATAAGCTCTCTGTACTAATATACTCTTGAAAATACTGACTTGCTGAGTAATGAAAGTGTGATTTGATAGCTAGTGTCACGGTGATGGAGGCCTATGTCAGCGATGTGGGAGAATTTAGTTGTTGTACTAAACGTATTTATTAGTCTGCTTCAGTGCTTGTCTGAAATTAAAATTTAAATGAAAATACAGGACATTGATTTTAGCGGAGCTTACGGATAAGCTAGTGATAATGACTCCGTGATTCAGTGACCAATGGTATTTCAACCAAACTCAGGTGTCCATCGTCACAATTTTATCGTTTTATTTTTATCACTTTCATTTTTTCGCTCCTACATGCAATTTTTTTCGTAAATTCACAATCGTTGTGAATTTCCACCAAAACATCTTCACACTTGTAGCTTTTTTGACTTTGATTTAAAAAATAATTGAATTCAGCGATCAGGCATAGACTATGCCTATGAAAGCTGTAGGCTATAAGAGCAAAAGGAGATATGAAAGGGTTGTATAATTTTATGTATTGTGAACCATTTAAAATCTCGTTTAATAATAATTACAATATTGATAACACTATATCGTTAGTAGCCTAGTAGAAAAGAGTTTAACCACAGTATAAGTATTAATACAGTACAGAAACTGTGTGTTAAAAGTCCTATGACAACATGTTGACTGGACAACACTAGCGCTCCATGCGGAGATTGAGTAAAGCTACATTCTCATCATAGGCCTATGAAATGGCTTGGGAAAATACATAAACACATCGCAAAATATGTTATGTTAAAATAGAAAAAGGGAAAAATACAGAATATTTTTATTTAATGCAAATCTAATTTTAAATTTAAGAAATAATAAAACAGATAATGTATTATATTCTAGTTAAGAAGAGGTAAACAATACCTAAATAGGCTACTGTTAAGGACAGTACCTAAGCCTAGTATTTTTTCTTTAAAATCATTGCCCTTTAATATAATTTATAATTCAAATTATGATAATAAATAGCCTACATATTAATTACGTAAATTATATTATAGGTCTGTCACGTTGTTCATCCTGCACGTCATTGTTGACAGTGTATTTTGATTCTTTGCCTTATATGGCAATATACGACTTCAATTTATTGTAGGTCTATGTAGCGTCAATTACTGCAGGATGGACTTCATTAAACAAAACAAAAAATTCAGGAGCATTTGGAATTGAAGACACCGCCGGTACAGCAGTTTTAATTAACGAGTTTTTATAGGAATTCATAAACTGTCTTTTTTCGGCGTGTGTCAAGCATAGACGGTAATTTTCACTCAAATATTTTACATATTTTGTTACTAGGTTTTCTTGTTGACCATTAATGACCTATTTTATACACCAGAAATCATTACAACAGAATAAAATATAAAAATATTACATTAAAGTAACTTGAAACATAACCACACCAGAATCACGAGTAAGCCAGTAGACCTACAATAAATATTACTTATTTTCGTTCTTACCTTTCTGGATGTTTCAAGAAAGTGAAGAAATGCAATTCAGGATTTTTGTCTTTTATTATTACTGAAATTTACAGCAGAATAATAAGGTCCTTTCGAATATAGCGTGTTCTGATAAATACAACACTCCTATTTATTTACATACTTCCCGGAGTAGTTTCTGTAGTCTTACATAATGGCCGCTACGATCGCTAGTAAATGCGCGCGCATGCTCGGCTGGCAGAAAACGGGCTGAGTTTCTGTACTGTACTAATACTTATACTGTGGTTTAACTTAATAAAAAAATAATAAAACAGCTGATGCAAATCGTTGGTGGAGCGATAAAATCGCCGATGGTGCGACGATCTTTATGTTATAATATATCGACTATCTCGCCACGGTCGATGTGTTTTATTCATTTACGAGGTTTAAATTATTCATTACATGCATAATTGTGTGAGTATTCGCTAAATTTTCACAATCTGTAGTCGGTAAAGTTTGACCTATCGTTATATTAGGGCCTACCTATGATATATTACCTTATGCTGAACCCAATTTAACTCAGTGTTACAGATAAATGACTTTGCTTAGCCGACATAATTCAGAAAGCATTTGCCCTTACTAACAACGTAATAATAATACAATAATAATTATTATTGTTATAAAATATTAGGGCTAATAATATAACATACCAAACTTTACTGCTATTGGAAAATAGATAGGCCTATATTTTAAATAAATAAAAATTTATAGGCCTACTCGAATTTATAGTACAAATATTATTGTTATTCTAGAATCATTAACCTGCATTACTTACGCTATAAGAAAGTAATTTGCTGTAATGTTAATTAAGTGGAATTTTAGACTGAGTGAACGAAAATTCAGTGACGTCTCCCCCCCCCCCTTAAACCTTCAATTAAACTGAGCTATGGCCTAATTCCTTGTAGGCCTATGCATAATTTCAAAACATTCAATTTTGTAAGTTAATAGCCTATTAGATAGGCTAATACATTCTCTTGCAATAATGACAATATAACTTGAATATCCGTTTGAGTGTATTCTTATTAGTTTATAACCTAATTCAAACATAATATCGCAATCGTCAGGTCTGTCTGTAATTCAAAGTAGGCTAGGTAGACTATCTTTTAGTGCAGCGTGAATGTCGGTTTTTATCACATGAATCTCTGAAAATGAGAAGAGAAATGTTGCGTTTAATTCACACAAGTTAGTGTAATCTTATGTTTACAACCATCGGAAAAAATCCATGTCGTGATTATAAAGGAACTTAAAACTTCACTCAGAAATTTTTCTCGCCAAAATTTCCTATTCGTGTTGAAATTCCTTTCTAATATTATCTTAATTCAGTTGCAATTATGTTAGGTTTTCGTATTCATTTTCAAAGTCCAAGATTAATTTTTTAAAATAAAGTGTTTAAACTCTTGCATTTTTCTCTAGAATTTGTTTCAGCATAAGAATTGTCCTAAAACCACTTTGTTTCTGTCTAGGATCGGTAATGATTCTGCATGGTATAATCTCTAATCTTGAGGCAGCCCATAGGCTAATAATGTTATGCATCTTATTTTAATGTTATTTTCATAATTATATTTTTTAATTAAGTTACAAACTTATTTACTATATTTATCAATCCTATCTTCCAAAAAATAAAAATACTTATAAATTTATGTAATCTAATTTTTGCACAAAACATCCATTTGTTGAATTAATATTTCCAGATATTTTGAGAGAATAAAGTAATTAATATCCAGTTTGAAAATAAAACAGCTAGAAGCCATTAATAAACGAGCAGCATGTCGAACCTTTCAAAGTGTATGTTTGACACGTAGCCTATTAATGAAACCTGAAGCTTTGGGGGGGGGGGAGCATCAGTCATGATCCAGTGAGTGAAGGGCAATGTTGTCTAAGGTCAGTAGCCCTGAAACATGGATGTCAATTAAATCTATGCAGACAATGACAACACTAAACTGCCCACACGACCTTTACCAATAAAAGAAAAGCACATGTTCACAATCACAGACAGTTTAAATAGGGTGACCGTGATTCCATTTCGATTGTCATCGTTGTGGCATTAGGTGTCCTATAGTATATAGCCCACTTACACCCTGATTGTTGCAATAAAACTTCTCATTGAAGAAAGATAGAGATAGCTTGTGCTGTTAAGTGATATGGGAGGGGGTACCTGTGGTCTCTTCCCCATGCGACCCTGCGCCTTGACCGGATAATATTTAAAGTTCTCCAGCTGGGCGGATTTGATGATCAGGGGAGCCAATAGAAATGCTTGTAGGCGGAGCCACGGGCGGGAACACCGGTGTTAAACCTGTACATGGTCGTATTTGTTGTTTTATAGCTATGATGAATCTAATTAATGTTTTCTGTTTTTATTACGCCTAATCATGTATAATAGTTCTTTTGTTATGCAAGCTTGCATATGGATTAATATGCACAGTGGATCTGTAGTTGCTTTTGTTTCATAGTCTCATACACTGCAGGAATGCCATACTTTAATGTCACACATTTAGGGGTTATATGCACCTTTTTTTATTTTCGTTGTGTTAGTTTTTGGTATGTGGGCTTTTTGGTTTATGTTTGTGAGATAATTTTATGGATATTATTAGAACTGGTGAAGTTATGCAATAATATATTTTAGGAATGCATAAACAATTTCACAAATATGCAAGTTTATCACTCATTTTATGGAAACTGCATTTAAAAAAGTTTAATCAAAATTTCAAAATTAAAGAGATAATTCCCTAAATTAATTCCTTTTGTTGTTGTGAAATCAATAAATCATAGCTCCATTTTGGTTCTGACTTTAACAAAACCAAATATTATACATGTAATGAGTAAAATCCAATACATTAAACGATCTTGTTATTATTGTTATTATCATTATTATTATTATTATTATTATTATTATTAATAAAATTATGAATAATTTATACACTTAATGGAGAAAAAATGTTCAGGAATATTTCTTGATTTACAAAAGGAATTTCAAACTGTTAACCATATGATGTTATTAGAAAAAGGTACTCCACTAGATCTATTTCCATCTTATTTAGGCCTAAGTTTCAGAGTTCAAATTTGGAAGATCATCATAAGAAAATTAATAAGTTATAGCAATATTGGTCTACAAGGCACTGTTTTAAGTACAGTTTTATTTTTAATATTATTTTATATTAGAAAATGCATTGGGGTAGAGTATCTGGGACCAATTGTTTAAAATTAATTTTACTTCAAAAGAGAATAGTAAAAATGTGTTTAAAAAAGTCAATCTACTACTCTTCAAAAATTTTATAAGTTACTCTGAATTCGAGGTTGTGAAAATGGAACAGCTTTGATTGCATTTTATATATTCATTTAATATTACTATAGACTATACATGAGCCTTGCGAACCTTGAGGGTTTCAAGAAATGTTTGAATTTAAAAATTAAAATGATGAATAAAAGTTTGATTTAAATTTTTCTCACAAACTTTTTATCTTTATTTTTCATAATCCAAAGTGTCCCAAGTGATTCAGTTTTTATAACCGTTCCTTGAAATTTGCAATAGGCGTGTGAGTTCTGGAGAGGCTGGTGTATAGAAACAGACCTAGGCCTATGCGTTACTTCATTTACACATAGTAAAAAATATAGGCCTAATAAAGCTAGGAACTGCGATAGGCCTATCACAGTAAAGAAATCAATAAAGAAGATTAACAATATATTCATTGATAATTGCAGTGACAGAATGTAAGAAATCAACCTTGAGAAGAGCACTTAAGCTTCAACTTTAGTGCTATCAAAAACATTAAATATTAATCAAGAACCATGTTTTTATGTGAATTCAGAAATTTATAAAAAATGAAAAACGTGTAGGCCTACATTTAGCCCTAAGTAGGCTAATTAGTAATTACAGTAAGCCGCAAAACAAACGCCACTGATAATATGTTATTGAATTGCGTTTGTACAAGGCCCTACGTGTACAAAATACTTAGGCCTATCATCAGATGTCAAATTATTTATAACGTTTCTGAAGATTGTTGAAGTTGTTGATGAACACATTTTGCTGCAGGAACACAAAAATGACGTTATATTCTCGCGTAATTCGAGAAATTTGCCCATGTGTAGACATCTGGGGCCGTGAGATCCACCGAGCAAAAAGGGCACGGGAATGGAGTCCCACGAGAAATTAGAAGATCTCGAAAGTATCGTCGCAGAAGGGCAGGTATGGGGTACAGGCGCAACCTACGAGAAACAGGCCTCTCAACTGCTTCGTGACGTCACCACGCGTAGGGTTACGGTTCGGCCAGCTTAGGTGGCATTATTGCGATCGTATTTCTGTCTCATTCCTACGATATGAACACATTGTAACTACCCTTTACCTGTACTAAAAGAAAACATTCCTTTCTCTCTAGAAACACTGATAAGAATTGTATTTTGATAAAATACAGTACATACAATGTCTGTTACTTGCATGGAAGGTAACTTGCGTGATACTGAAATATAAGAAGACAGGAGTGGGAACCAAAACTTGTATACATAATTGCAAGAAATATATTTGCTACAAAAATGAGAGAAACAATAAACACATTGTCAGAGAACATACATTTTACTAAAATTATGCATTTTCTATCACTCAAAACATCATCTCAAAAAATCAATATAATCTGTTCCACAATATTTTCAAATACAGTTTTATACAACCCTTTTCATTCCATCTTAAAAATGGAAAAAAAAATGTTTGTAGACAAATAATCTGTAAAATATAAGCACGAATAATAATAATAATAATAATAATAATAATAATAATCCATTATTTTAGACAGGCAATGGCAATGTTCGGTTTTTCATGTACCCTGCAGGAGTTTAACCTTTAGGTACTGTTTACAATAATGTATTTTATGAACAATTATCAGGCTTATTTAGTTATAACAAAATAATACAAAACAAAACTCAGGAAATTCAGTGAGTAGGCCTATTTAAGACATTTAGAGCCGAGGGCTACCATCAATTACATGGACAAAAACAAATTGTTGAATTAATAAGAAATATACAACAATATTTAAACAAAAGAACATATGGCTGCTCCAGAGGACCATCAATGCAACTGCAAAAGTTTGAAAAAACATGTTAACTGCATAACAGCCATTCCATAAAAAAAGTGAGCCTGTTTTACCATTATTATATTTCTAAGCAAGGTAGAAATGTGTACAACAAATGAAAGCTAAAAGCTTATATTTCTAAACGTCAGTAATAATTTCTTATGATCTACAAATAACATTTTGTTATTGATTGTTAAATTTGAACATAACGAAAGCAACCAATTTCTTGAAAAGTAACAGTTTGTAATTAAGCCTTATTATTGACATCCTGGAGAATCAGGTGATTATTTCCCTCTAAAAGTTGTTGTTCAGTAGGCCTATATTAGTAAACTTGTGAAGTATTATTATTTACTACCAAGAGTTAATTATACATGTTATTACTCATATTTGGGTTATTCTCCAGAAAAGGGCAGATTCATGTCGCAGTTGATTTTCTGGTGTAAAATAAGTACTTGTGGATTATGAATTATTATGATAAGTTAGATTGAAATAAGGTCTATTTGATCCCATATTCCACTTTTTAAACAAAAGTTACAATTTTCTGCATTTTAGGGCACAGTATGTGAGATCTCACCTCCGTGTCATGTCCCAGTGCCTGACTTGTCATTTTCATTCTTTCATAATTCAACAGGGTTTAATTTTTATTCCATTTTAGTGTTGTAACAAGAACAAACAACTCAAAAAATGAGTCATTAATAACTGAAAATAAAATATATCATTTTGTAAAGACAATTTTTTGCACTAAACATGCTTGTCCCAAGGTGAGACCTCACCTTCGTGAAACAATATAAAAGTTCAATTATTTCCACAGATATGGCACTGTAGTCTTTCTATTTTCCTTGGACTCCAACTTTTGGTAGTTTTCTTATCATTTATATAAAGCCAAGCTGTTATTGTGATTTTAAGGGTTGTTTTGTTTGTGGAAAAGGGCTAAATGCAGAGTTGGTAATTGGACTTCCTCACCTCCGTTACCTACACCCAACGGTAAAGTTGTATGTTTTTATATTTACTTTTGCTACAAATTATAATAATAAGGAATGCTAAGTTAAACTCTAGAACTGAGATTTTCTAACCTCAAATGTTCCCAAGCTGTTTGACAAATTAGAGAAAAATCTCACCTCCGTTACTGTTACTCTCGAGTCCTATCCATGGAGGTATATTTAATGTTGTAATTGATGACATATTTAACTGTCTGCATTTTTTATTTTTGTTTAAAGAAGATACTGGTATAGCCTAATAGTTTATGACAATATATCATGTTTTGATTCAAAGTTTTCATTTTAAGGCGATAATCTATTTTAACATAGATAAAAATAAGTAAAAAGTTGTGTGTTAATCCATTTGTATGGTAATAAATATTGTTCATTTTCATGATAACATTTAATACAGTAAATTAATTCTAATTCTCACATAACTTCTATTATAATTACTATTTCATCCTATTTTCTCACCTCCATGAATGCGCCATTTTCTAACCTTGTTAATTTAATGCAAAATACCACTCGGTAAGTAGGGCAAGTACCTCAGTAGTACTCTGCAGAAGGAAATATTACATAACAAAATTACATGATCCAAAATAAAAAATATTTTTTAAAAAATATTCTAACATTGAAATCTGCCCTTTTCTGGAGAATGACCCATTTCCGACATTTTATTAGATTCTTTTATCCATGCAACTTTTTTGCCTTCTACAATAGTTATTTAGAAAAGAAAACAGTGTGTGGATCAGACAATATAAACATTGAACTATGGAGAACAAGCATTGGAAGAGAGATTTCTAAAATCAATAAATGAAATCTGAATTGAACTACAAATTAAGACATAATCTGCAGTTTTCTTACATTTTTTGACTGAATTCTTTTAGGCATGCTACTTTCTTTATCATTTTTTCTTTTACAATAGTTATTTAAGAGTGTATTTGTAGAACACCAAAGAATACTCACTATATTTTTTTCCATTGAATGGCCATTATCACACTGTTCTTCGAGTGGCAGATCTAGCTGATTCAGAGTTACTGACAGTGCTGTTTGCCTTTGATTTTGAGTCTTCAGGAACTGCGATTCAAAATCTGAACAAAGCTTTTGTATAACAACATAATTGGCAACTACAGCATTAACTACAATTTCTTTTGGATAACACAAAGCACCCCTATCTACACTCTTTAGAAAATTGTAGGAGTCACTAAAATCTAACTCTTTTGGAAGTAGGAGGGCTTCTCTACACAGTTCACATTTTAATCTTTTCAGTAGTGAAAAGGCACAGTATCCAGCCACGTACACCAACACTGGCAGTACTTCTTCATTGCCCTCCCAATCATCAGGCTCCAATACTACATCATTCAACTCCTCGCACAAGACTACCTCCGGTTCTTCCAATTCACTCTCAACATGCACCTTTTCAATTATTATCTCACCAA
This sequence comes from Ectobius pallidus, assembly GCA_964059195.1. Taxonomy (NCBI): domain Eukaryota; kingdom Metazoa; phylum Arthropoda; class Insecta; order Blattodea; family Ectobiidae; genus Ectobius; species Ectobius pallidus. The sequence continues at coordinate 65,227,006 of CAXKWD010000004.1, forward strand.
ATTTTTGTGATCTAAGTTTGAGGTACAGATGAGATTGCAACCTTAACTTTGTTTCACATTCGTAGAGCTGTCTCAATGAAATGAGATATTGACTACCAGCAAGTTGCCTGTACTTCCCAAAACGGCTTTCCAAATTATCAGTTTGGAATTTGCCAGGTAATATATATTGTAATCCTAGCTCTGTTGTGCAGTAGGAACACAATTCAGTCATGGCATAAGTGCTTTGTTTGAGAGCTGAATGGGTCTCCCTTGTAAGTTTACCTGAAGATAGGTTCATAAGTTTCCATTTGTCTAACCAATCCATAAACTTATTTAAATATATAAGTTTATCATCATCAGGAGAGTTGGTTAGAGGAGTTTGGTACTTGTTTTTTAAGCGTTTGCCTGTGAATGGATGTTTTACATTTAGAATTTGCCACCATGTTAAAATTATTTGTAAATAATCTGCAGTTTCTTTGAAATGAGGCAAGTCATGCCTATTTCCCATTTCAACTAGCCCCTTAATAACAAAATCATTAAAAACTTGCAGGACAAGTTTCACATTTTGTCTCTCCAAATGAGTGGGAGATAATGCCTTGAAGGACAAATTGTACCCATACTTCACTAAACTATCCAATTCTATGGCATGCAATTTTTTAAGTGTTGATAGTGATGCTGTACATACATTTGACTCCTCTGATGAATTAAATTTTGGATACAGCATGCACTTGCCATCATTGGTTTGATTTAACCAATTATTCCTGATGCATTTTAATAAATGAACAGGATCAATAACAAAAAATAGGGGTCTTGTGGAATCAACTGGATGGGGGTACAAAAACTGCATGGATGGAGGAAATACAAATTTACTCATAGCTGCACCATTTATACTGTTGTTATCAGTAACAACACTTATAATTTTGTATCCAATTTCCTCCAACCCCACAATTAATTTCCTGATCCACATGTGCAGTACCTGCGCATTTAAATTTGTGACAGGAAGAATGTGCACAACATCCTTGTGCACTGATGTTACACTATTGATCATAAACACATGTGCACTTTTAGCACATTGTTGAGAGTCATGTGCATTACCAATAATATTGCCACCTTTATAATCCATATACTTCTTTAAGTATATTTCATCTACTAAGAGGCTGACAGTTTTGTCTCTATCATCTAACATTAAATACTTTCTTCTGGCATAAGAAAGAAAATTGGAATTAAATTGCTCATCCATTGGATTCATATTGCTTTGCAGCATTAATGACTTTATGGTAGTCTCACATGGCAAAATTAAACAGCCAGAGTTTCTAACAAATCTGTATGCTCTAGGTGAAAAACTAAAAAATAGAGAAGAAAATACTAATAGGTCTGTAGAATGCCTCCTTGCATGGTGTTGAATTCCAAACAGTGAAAGTTGATCTACTAAGAATCTGATAACAGGATCATTCTCTACATTTTTCCTTAGAAGATCAATAACAATATCTATTACATGTTCTTGACTACCTTCCACCAAGCAAGATTTTAAATCATTCAGAACACTACTTACTTCATCGATATGTGAAACTTTTTCAGGAACTGATTTACCCCCCAACCTGTACAACTGGATGCCTTGTAGAAACACTGAAACATGTAAATCACTACTTACTCTCACAGAATGAGTTATCTTAGGCACAGGAGTACATACCACACTACATATAACAACACTGTCATCATTTTGAATTACAGTCCATTCGTCTGTATCAATAAAGTTCAGACAGCTTTTCATTTCTTCCAAAGATGAAAAACGTCTTCTCCTATCATACTCTTCTTGTTCTTTCACACTCTCAGTAAATGCTTGCTGCAGGGCTGCCTCTTCACATCTAGATCTTCTACTGTCAGGGTTCTCTCGTGGCACCACTGGTGTAGCAGAAAAGTATGAAGGCAGATCAGGAAACTGAGATGGAACAGCATCAGCAACCAATTTTGGTATGCTGAGAGGAACTTTTAAAGTTTTCCCAGATTTTGCATCGTATGCTTCAGAATAGCGAATAAAATCACTTTCTAAGAAGTGTTTCTCACATACCTGGAAATAAAAATGAGCAGAATATTACAATTCAATTATGTACCAACAATATTGGCAAGTTAGTACTTTGCGACTCACCCTGCTCTCCTTTCCACTCGCCTGCGATGTCACCTAATATTTCACAATAAAAAGAAATATCCTTGCACCTCCACATAATATTTCATAATTATAAAAACGACCCTTCCAACAAAATAGGCTATTTCGGATTGAGAGTAGGGGTGGGGAACTCGGGTGAGTCGCAATGTACCATTTTCCCACAATATTATTGTATATATATATAGGCCTATATATATATAATATTTAAAAAAAATAAAGGTTTAAATCCTGAACTCACCTTGGTGTTCTTATTAGGTTTGAAATTAACCCTCTTGATAGCATGCAACCATTGTTTATGCAATTCTGGGCGAGTACTTTCATCAGGGAATCCATACACACTAACTCGAGGGCCAGATTTGTAATTCCCTCTGCATCGAGGCACACAGCATGAGTAAGGCATTGTGTGTAAAATGCCTGCTGAAACGAAATAAAAACCATACATCAGAAGGACATAATGATATACATAACCTCACTAAATCACATGGAAAACACAAACACAAGGGTTTGCAAAGCTTACCTCAAAAATACTGAGATAATATTCACTATCGCTTCGTCTTCATGCTGCAAATGATGGGTAGCAATAAAAAAATACTTTGAATAGAACCTCACACCACTAACAATATCACAAATAAATCCACAAACACACTGGTTCACTAGTCACGCTCGCTGCTCAGTACTCCTCTGGTTTACAATATGGCGGAAACAACCCTACGAGCCGTGACGTCACGGTGAAAGTGGGCGTGTAGTTGAGAGGCCTGTTTCTCGTAGGTTGCGGTACAGGTCCATCTTGGTGCAATCGTTGTCGTTGGAAGGGTAAATTTCTGGCGCGATTCGCGCAAGAACGAGGCAATAATTAGTTTCTGTAGCGAATTTGGTCAATTGTTTTTGTATTCTGTGCAGCATCTTGGACGAAATAAGGGCCCAATATTCCATGTCAGGACATGACACACGATATCGTAACCTGCGCACTTTGCAGTGGTTTATTCCATCAGGCCGTTCAAATCCTGAAAGACGAGTTATTTGTCGGTTCGTGTAGCCATCAAGGTGAATATGGCTTTCATCTGAAAACCATAGGCCTATGTTGCTGAAGAAATCCGGATCCTGATACATCATGGACAAAGCTCGGCTGCAATATTGTAATTGCTAGGAATGGTAGGTATTCTCAATCGTGATAAATGCTAAGTGTTCCCAAAGGCTGTCAAAATAAGTAATATTTTGGTTTTGAAGCATATGTAGTATATTACTGTTTTTTTTTTCAATTTGCGATAAAATGCGAAATTAGTATAAAATGTGAAATGTACGTATTTCTGCTAAGTAAGTGCGAAATTACATTGTAAGGGTCATTTATGTAAATAATATGACAGGAAATGAAACAGATCAATTTTGTGAGGCTGTTAATGAGCTCTTTATTACAACAGTGACTGGTCAGATGAGTACTATAATTCCTAAGACAGTGTTCGATATAAAGAGAAGAATTCCATATTCCATATTAAGTTTCTTATGTGGCTATGATTAATTTCACAAACATTTGGTAACCAGTATAAGAGACAAGAGGTTGACTGCAAATTTTGTTAGCAATGCAAATAAAACTTTCACCCTTTGCCAATGCAGCTATTCAGGTAATCTGCGATAAAATAGCGTGGATGTAGAATGCTTTTTCAGAAAATACAATTTAAAAAAGCCTATAGAATATCCAACAGAATTGATATTTCCTGAATTCAATGTGATGACTGTAGAACAAATTTATAAGCTCACACTTTTAAAATACTTTCAAAAATACCGCAACGTACATGTATCGGATCCTCATAGCTACAATACTAGAAGAAATAAAACATTGCCTTTAATAGAACCAAAATACTTCACCTCTTCTGGCTCTAAACATAGCATTTATTATGGTCCAAGACTCTATAACTCTATAATTAGGTCACATCCAGAAATAAAACATATGAACAACAAAAAATTCAATAAGTTTATAAAAAATCTTATTTCATAGTTCAAAAGTTACTTCACTCTGTACTTAGTAGACAATTAAGGAACGATTTTATTTGTAATAACTCAGGGTTTCAATTTTTGTTCTTACTACTTTTCCTTTTTTCTTTTTATTATTCTGTTCTTTCTTTTTTATTATTATTGTTTAGGTATTGATTTGATATTATAATTTCTTTATGTATTTGTAATTTGTATTTTATAATAATAATTAAGGAATCGCGCACAATGTGCATTATCTTAACCTAAGACTTAACCTACCCATGTAAATGGCTGAACTGTGCCCGAGCACGAGCGCTTGCTCATTCGGGTGGTTTTGTTTTGTAGAAATATTTTGTATAAATATAAATAAATAATTGTCACAGATAGCCGAAAGAGGTTTCAGGAGAGTATTATTGAAATTTCTTCAATGTAAAATTTTTAATGTGTGTGGTGAATGCTGATTTTAAATGCATGTAGGCGAATACAAGCTAGCAGTGCATATATTTTGATCAAGTTAGCAGTGTGTTTTAGTGTTCACAGTTTCATTACAAATTTATGTTGCTTTATGCCTGCATAGGCCATATGCTTGAAATTGTTGTAAAACTGGAAAATTAATAAAATGCACTTGATAATGCATTAATTTGTAAAACCTTTTTTTTCAATAATAATAATAATAATAATAATAATAATAATAATAATAATAATAATAATAAAATTGTTTCTTGCCAAATTGCTACAAAATGTTAAATTTGCTATAAAATGCTAAATTTTATTTTTAAAAGCTAAGTCTTTATTTTTTAGTTGCTAAAATCTACCATCCCTAGTAGGTCTAATTGGGCTCGCTCATCTCCTTCTGTTAGACGCAGAGGAACTTGAATACGATATGCGAATCCACCCAGCTCTTTTTATACATCGGCCGAACAGACCTATCACTCATACCAAGTTTCAACGTCGTTCTCTGAGGGGACTGTAACATCTGTTGGAGTTGTCCATGATTTTCGTTTAGCCTATGGTGACGGTTCTTGGACGCCCTATTGTCCCCTTTCGTTAACACAAGACTTATCCCGTCCGATTGATCTTCTGAACGACAGCTCTATTATTTGGCGACTTCTTATTAAATCGCTCCTCGTACTGCTCTCTAACGTGAAATAAACGTGGTCCATTCTGACGTCTTACTCCCCATGATCGGAAAAACACCTTCTCCTTTGTTGTGAGAACCATAATTGCAGAAATAAACACACTACTGACGAATATAACAAACTACTATAGGCCTATAGTCTACAATAAATCTAGACTGTTAAGGCAAAAGAGCATAAGTCCAAACATATTATTTTTGAGGAGAGACTTTTTTTACACATCTCATTTTAAAATTGTTTGACTTATACTCTTTTGCCTTGACAGTCTTCTTCTGGACTGTTAAGGCAAAAGAGTAGACCTGTAGGCCTAAATATATTTTTTTTCAAAAGGGACATTTTTTTACACAGTGTAATTTACTTAGCCTATATCATTTTCACAATTCTTGAGTTATACGCTTTTGCCTTAACACTCTAGAAATATTTCATTGTTAGGGAAACATGAACAGCAATGATGAAAAACAGTTTGATTTAAATTTTTCTCACAAACTGTTTATTTTTGTTTTTCATTATTCAAAGTGTCCCAAGTGATAAATATTACTAATAGTTTTCAGGTGGACATATTAACACTTTTTTTTTTTTTTTTTTTTTTTTTTTTTTTTTTTTATAGGTCTATATTACTAGTTACTGGGCATTAATTTTGTTTTATATTCATTAGCAAACTGTACAGCAATAATTACCTTAGCCTAATGCAATTGCAAAAATTGCTAACGAGATTATCTTATAGGCCTTCTTGCGAGGTTCCCAATTTCCGAATAAAAATATTTCAATAATAAATATACTACCTCGAGGCCTTCTCCAACTCAGCCGAGTTATAGCGTTCTCTCTTTCTCCAGTATTAAGTGTTTTAATTCTCTAAAAACGCCCACTAAAACACGTCGGCATTGGACGCACCTTGAAGTTTAACGCGTAGGCGAAAACAACAGATTTATCTTAATGTATGAACGATTTTTTAAATTTTTTTACTTGACTTAAGTACCTAAAAAGTGACAGTTTTAAGAAGGTCATTACGTAAATCTAATATAATAGATGTATCTACTAAAAAAACTAATGCTCAATTCCATCTCTCTACTTACTTTAAACAAGAGTTAGGGGCTCAAAAGAAAACAAAAGTATCAGATCCTATTTTCCATCTGTTTCTGGTTAATTTGATTCATTACCTTAATTTTCCATTTCGTTTCTGCCTAAGGGAAAAGGAACCCTTTTCTTAATTACTCTTATGAACCCCTGGCGAGTTTTAACATTAATAAACTTCATTTTTGTGTTTGGAACAATAAAAAGAAGAAAGAATGGTAGCTTGATACTGGTTTCGCTTGGCGTAGGAGGGAGGCACGGTATATCTCAACAGGGTGGCTGCAATAGCTGGTCCTGCATTTCAACTTTCCTTGTTAGAGAAGCGACATTATTAGGTAGCACCTGTTAGGTCTACTTAAATCGGAGTGGACAGCTTAACCTCGGCCGACTGCCATTCCTTTCAGAGCCCATCTACTTTAGTGTAAATTGAAGAGTCTATCATCTTTTGCAATTAAATCCAATTTTGTTTCTAAAATGGGATCCAGGAAGTTTTTAATGACGTCTTGGACTCGCATTCGGGAGGTCCCAGGTTCAAATCCTACAGCCAGCCAATCTGACATGTTTTTTTTTTTTATGGTTTCCCCAGTCGTAAAGGCAAATGCTGAATTGGATATTTACATACCATGAGTCACCCTCACCAATTCATCTTGTATCACATCCATTTCAATTAATACAAGTTGAAATTTACTCCATAAAAATACACCAATTATAGAAACAATTGACAATCAATAGTTCCGTGGCCTACCCTACCGTATAGACACACATCTCGAACTCCTGATATGGCTTCGCATCAAAAAGGAGTATAAACACAGCTGAATTAAAAAGAATAAAAAAGTTAACCTAATGATTTATCACGCGACAGCATACAATAATGGAAATAATATTTTCTACTGAATAACAAGCTCTTGCTTTGAGAAACACCTGAAAACTCACATTAAATGAAGCTTAGTTGTCCATAAACTAAACTAAACTCCGTGGCGCTACATCCCTGGAGGGACTTGGCCTACCACCCGACCGCTGCGTCATCTCCCGTAGGCAGATGGCAGGATTGGGGGGCATGTGGTCAGCTTAGTTGTCCATGGGATTTAAAAATGCGATCTCATCGATAGTTCCACCTCGATTATTCCGACTGGTTAGAGAGAAAATTCAATTGCATTGATTTTATTTTAAGGATTGTAAGCGTAGAACTAGAGAATTCATTTTAGGCATACGAGTCCTCTCACACATACATACAGGCTCTTTTCTAACTTGCAGTACTATAGTCAGCATTTTACATGCGATGCTCTGAAACATTTTCTCTATCAGACACAGAATTAAATTGTTCCCAATAGACACAATATTCCACCTGTGCTCAATTACTACAATAATTGTATAATTATTCTATTGCTTTTATTTAGATTATTTAAAAATCATCATGGGATAAAAGCATAATACAAAACTTGTAATATACCGGTACAATACATTACTTGTCTAAGAACATTAACCTTATGTGTTTTCACAATAAGAGTCAAAATGATAACAATTAAAATTACTTACAATTATTAAAATGTAAACATAGATTATTTGTTAACAATAGGCCTAATATAAAAGATCGGCAGTCCTAATTAGTCCTAATGCAGTCATTAAAATGCTTGTTCAATATTAAAGGGGTTATGACTGTATTTGAACATTAGGACTGCCGATCGTTTATATTATTGGTAACAAATAATCTATGTTTGATGATGATGATGATAAGTGTTCTGTCCGAAGGCAGGTCCAGACCCGGGACGAAGCCATGGGGTGATGACCACGACTCCTCCGAGGTGATTACATTTTAATAATTGTAACTCATTTTAATTATCATTTTGACTCTTATAGGCCCTAGTGTATACACATCAAGTTTAATATTCTTAAACAAGTAATGTATAGGCCTATTACAATTGTTGTATTATGCTTTAATCCCATGATGATTTTTAAATAATCTAAATAATAGCAATAGAATAATTATACAATTATTGTAGTAATTGAGCATAGGTGGAATATTGTGTATATCGGAAACAATAGATTCTGCTCAATTGGAAAATGAAAATAATTAAAATACAGAATTAAATATATTTATTCTGTAAAACCAGGGTAAGATATGGTACCAGAAAGTGGTATGGAGAGAGCCTAAAACACATAGGCTATTACAAATTCAAACAATAAACATATTACTTGGAATTTAACTGTACGAGCAAAAGTCTAGTGTTGAAACATTTCCTGGATACAAAAGAGTATGTATCATACTTTAACATGGTGAAACAACTTGCATCCGCAGCAAAAACATCTGCTTCAAATGCAAATTACCTTTTCATTTCAGTGGATTCCGGAAAGTCAGAATAATTACGTTAAATATCCCATCCAGTACATAAGACACAATTTTATTATCAACAATTTAAATCTCTTAAGAGAGCTTTTAATGATTGGACATTCTTCCTGCTTTCTGAACATATTTTATCATTTTAACATCCTAAATTTATGTTCCCTTAAGCCATCGATTTTATTCAATTAAGGTTAAAGATATGCACATTTTACAGAATGATATTGCCATTAAGTAACACCGATACGATTTCATGGTGACAGGTTATAAATTTTCGACTCCGTGAAGCGTTATACCTACCAGCATGAATTGCATTATGTATGCTAACAGGGACAATACCCTGCGGTAATAATGGCAGTAATAAAAATAATTATGCCATGTATTTAAATACATAATTTCCAACTACGCCAAAATTAACCATAATAGATATAATGCTTCCTTTTAAAGACATTACTTTAAAAGGAAGGGCATTCTTCCAGAGTAGGCTAATAAAAAAAGTGGTTTACAAATACTAGAAAATTTAATTATAGCTTAGCTAAAACAAAGAAGAAACTTATTACAGAGATTCAGAGGTTTTTAAGCCATCAAAACTTGTAAATTTCATTAGTATGAGTCAAGGGATCACGAACCAAAGCTATGGTTAATAATTATTAATTTAACTTTTTTCTACTCTTAAGTTAGCCTATAACTTATTGAAAATGTAGTTACTTAGGCCAAGTGTGTGAAATCTGGATCGAGTGTACATGTTTGTACCTCATTAGTAACAGTTTGGAACTTTAACTCTCACTTCCCTCTCTCTACTTATGTTTTTTTTCCTACCTCAAAAAAAAAAAATTAGTAAAACACCTCATAACCGCTTATGAGTCCTGATTTATCACTATCTTTTACAATTCTATGCACAATATATTCTAGTTAACTCTTATCATTAGGCTACTAAAATTGTGTCTATAATTATTATATTTGTAATGTTCGTTTTTAGTTTGTAGATCTGTAGTCCGAATGGAAATGGGGGAGCTGGCATCTGTTGCGAATGCATGCGCATAGGCCGGGTAACTCTTCGGTAGTTACCATATTCCAGAAAACTCGACAACTTCACTTCCTATTAAAATCTGATGTAGATAGATCTTGAGCTGAAGTACTTGGGAGGACTTTTATGAGAATTCGAGTTAGGTAAATTTCTGATAATTTATTTACCAATTGTACCTTTCGTTGGTAAAAACTACAAACTGAGTGAATGTACACTACGCGGTCATGTAACACAAGTATTAGTACTAGTAGACTGTTTCGTGTTATGACTATTCCGTGCTTACCGAGAACTCGATGGCTTCTAGTACTCAAATTAAACATGGGTACTGAAGATCCGGTTGCATTTATAGGCCTAAGTATAAATTCAAATTAGAATTAATAATAAATTAACTTAGCATATACGAATGTTTTATGGCCTAAACCAGGAGTGGGCATACTGTTCTCTTGCTGGGGCCTTGTTTACATGTCTCCTACTTCCTCAACCCCAGTATTCTGCTGGGACGTCAGTAAGTAGAGAGTTGACCGCGTGGCTGTTGGCCTATGGATCCAGGCGTGCACAGGTTGACGAACATCTCCAAGTTGAAGATATGTAACTTCCAGCAGTAAAGTTTAGTCCCATGCTGCCAGAGAACAGCATGAAAACACATTATTTTAAACAACATAACTTGTTTAGAAATTGAAGTAATGTCAATGTGTATTGATTAAAAACACAATCTATATTCCGTGCAAGCCAGTTCGTGTGCTTTTATAGCGTTCTGATGCTGACGCACTTCATCTTGTGGTAACGCACTATTGGTTGCACAAGGAACGAATTGATTCGATTCATGGACTGTTCATTCATTTAGTTTGCCGTGATCTAAAAGCGGGCAGAATATTGACAACAAAGTAAGAAAATAATTATTATAATACAAAATCCAATACATTTTATTCATGGAATAGTCTTAATAAATCCTACACTATATTACGTGTTTCATCAGATCAATTTCCTCGAACTTCGTTCTCGCAAATAATCTATATCAATAAACTCGTTATCTCTCGTGGGATTACCTATGATAAACATTTATGTAATACCAGTTTAAAAGTAAGTCTGTATGATTTTAGTGTAAGTGATTCTATTATAGGGTTAGGCTCATAAATTTACATTATATCGGAAAACATATCATAGTAAATCAGCTGTGGAATAAACAAGTGTGTTTTTTAATCATTGCTATAGTTGCAGTTAAAAGAAATCAGATCACCAGATGGGAACAATTTAAGTGTAATGTAATAACATGCCTACAATGTAATCTTTTCTCACGTGAAGTTAATACACACGATTCTGGGGAGGGTTGTAACTTGATTGTGGTCGAGAGGAAAATCTTTAGCTTGAGGTGTTTTATAAAACCGAAAGTAGATTACAACGAAACAGTCTGTATAAGAAAAAGGGTTTTAATAGATCTTTGACGGAAACAAATTAGTATTCACAGCATGAAAGGTATTCATTTCGTTTGTAATTATCTCATTTTATACTTTTTTCATACTCGATACTTCTTCTTTCCTTTTTCTGATTTATTTCTCAACAGTTCAAAGATATTACTCTGAATTACTATCGCTATTATACAATATGTGCCCCCCCCCCCCCTACAATGACACCGCTCCTTTATGCTGTTTTGTTTCATGCAGAGAGCGTTGCGAGCGTTCAGTTCGGATCTTGATCGTCTTTTGTTAGATCCAAAAGCAGTCAGCAGGTGATGGTATGGCGCCGACCGGCCGTCTCAGACTTGACAGATTATTAATAAGACAAAGAAAGTAAAAAAGATGGTAACAAAAACCGAAACAAAGAAGACAAGAAAGAAGAAAAAAGAGCATTGCCCGAAGAATATGTATTGTAAATACGACGTTGCCGCTTTTCTAAGAAATACGATTCATTTACTTATTTTTACGTTCATTAGATGCCATGATGTAACATTTTAAGAAAAAGAAGAGTTCTGAATACAAATCCATTAGGATTGTAGCTATAAGATTCAGCCATATGGATTGTGTATTCACATTTAAATTGGGATGCATGTTTCAAACTTTTAGCGTGCGTGAGTTATCAGAAACAATTAAATTTAATGGACCAGCTCTTTGAAATCGAATATCCGTTGAGCTCGATTTGTTTCGACCATATGGCACAATTTATAATTCATGCTGAATTATGGAGGGGATTATCTTACACGCTTGGGTCTCGGGGTGAAATAATCACATATGCTAATGTTGAGAGTTGCGAGGTTATGAATAATTGTCACTGGCAGAGTGAGCATGTGAGAGCATTCGCAAAGAAAAGAATAGGAAAAATATATCGTATTGTTTTATAAATTCTAGTAGGCCTAATTCTAGTAATAATTATTTCCAATATAGGCCTATTTAAAAAAAATTAAAGGAAATATTTGACAAAAAAAATATCGTGAAGTATCAAAGATTTTTATTTTTAGACAACTGTCAATCATATAAACAGACCAAATCTTTTAACAGTACTTACTCATTTGACTAAATATAGGTTTGAATTTCTTGTTCGACCGTACTATAATACGCCTATTACGTGTGACGTAACGGTATCATAATCATACTCATTTCGAAACTGGTCTTCATTATGACATAGGTGTTGTATCGATTGTTATCGAACACGGAACGATTTTGAGACCTTGAGGGTAGCAGCTGAAAACTGCATAATATCTAGCCTGTATTTAAAATAAAATCATTTCTGTTCGTGTTAATTTTAATATCATACTTAAATAAAACTAAGGTATGTTAACATGTGTTAACAATGCTAACAGATCTACATTAGTACAGTGAAACCTCTCTATAACGGACGCGTACTGGACCGTAAAAATCGTCCGCTATGGAGCATAGGCGTAGCGAGGGGGGGGTTTTGGGGGTTTGAACCCCCCCCCGCCCCATTGATTAAAAAAAGGAAAATTGTATAATTTTTTTAAGTCTGCCCATAAATTGCTTAATACAAGTATAAAGCGTGGAAACTTAAAACTCGTTATTTTGCGTCTTAATTTTTAAAATTTTCCGGGGAAGGACCCCCGGAAGCTTAAAACTTGTTATTTTGCATCTTAATTTTTAAAAATTTCCGTGGGAGAACCCCCGGAAGCTTAAAACTCGTTATTTTGCATCTTAATTTTTAAAATTTTCCGGGGGAGGGCCCCCGGACCCCCCTCTCCTTCCATACTCGCCAGACCCCGCGGATGTTATAACCCCCCCCCCATATGGTCGGCCTGGTTACGCCTATGCTATGGAGGGGTGTCCGCTCTAGAGAGGTTAAAAAATTCTGGCGTAAAATAATCTTCAGTACTTACATGAGATTGTTATACAGTAGATGAAAATCTCTTTAATTTACACTAATCCATTACACATATATGCTATACTGTAGGCCTACTTATTGCGAAAATCCCGAGCACTATACTGTAGTCCACTTTAGGCTTACCACCAAAATTAAAACCACACTTTTTACAATGGAATACGTCTACACAACTATAGGCCTGCGTGTATTAGTCCAGCGCACCATTAACATGCGAAAAAATCTTTAATGTTTGTTTGTTTTGTACACTTTGGTCAAAACTAACTCAACAGAAGAAGAAAAGAAGTTCAGTATAATACAGTAGGCCTATACTGTAGGTGTAGCCTACATATATGATTTTCTCGTCAAGTGTCCGTTAAGATAGGTTTGAAGAGGCTTTTTAAGTGGATTTTTGTGTCCGTGTCCGTAATATAGGGTGTCCGTAGGGGTTAATTATTATGAAATTTCATTATAGTGACCTAGGGACTAGGAAAATCGTCCGTAAAGAAGGGGTGTCCGCTATGAAGGGGTGTCCGTTATGAAGGGGTGTCCGTTAAGAGAGGTTTCACTGTAGTTACACAGCCTACCGGTGTATACACAGATACTAAACAAGTGGTATGACTCCCATGTTAAAACATGAGTAAAGCTTAACAATTGACCTGGCAGTAGGTATATTGAATGAATGTATCCTGCAATGGAATATTTTGTAACGAACCCATGACTGCATTTATTAGGGAATGAGTATGTTTTCGAAACGAGCAAAGCGAGTATGCAAGTTGAATACGATTATTTCCGTTCGACCGTAATTAAATGTTTACATTTTGAGATTTTAGACTCATCCAAAAATAAATCGGCTGAATGTGCGCAATCGGCTGTTAATAGCTTAAGTTCTCTGTAAATGTTGTCTTCTGCGAGAGATGGCAGTTGATGGCATAGGCCTACGATCAAATCGAAGCTTGTTCTTGGCCGTTTTCTTGGAACGAACGGATTTTTTACCAGTCGAAATGAACTCAATTTAGTATAATATTAAAATTAACGCGAACATAATTTATTTAATTTAAAATACAAGCTGTTCAATACGCAATTTGATTTGGTGCTCTAACGGTTTCAAGATCGTTCTGTGCTCAATAATAATCAATGCCACACCTGTGTTATAATGAAAATGTGTTTCGAAATTTATAACTTATCATTATAATACCATTACGTCACACGTAACAAAAAGTATATTTTTAATTGCACATCAAAATATGTAAAAATTATAAAAGGTAAATAAAACGAGTAGGTAAACATAGGCTAAGAGGAAAGACCTTCTGTAGTTTTTACGAATTAAATTCTGAACTCCTTTTTATCAAAAGCTAGTTGTACTCGCTTGGCCGCGTTAAGGCTTTACATCTTTGGATTCTTACGTAGCCTATAACTCCTGGGGGCAGATATTGCGTATAATGTGCATGAAGAATGTGTAGGTACTAGGTAGTGCTGCTCGAATAGTGATTTTTGTTTGCAACATGACTAATTGTTGTATAATAAATGTTTCAAAGGTAGACTATGGCTTGCCTGAGGCCGAGTCAAAATGGGAATTATTAATTAATGTCATCTGTACTATAAATCTTCGTCAGTAGCTTCTTCAATACAAAATCGAGCTTAACGGATAAATTTAATGTATGCCTATGTGGCTGCTGGACTAGTAAATATTCTTAGACGGGCCGAGTCACTTTGTAACAAGATATGTATCCTTTCTACCATTTATTACTTTCTCTACTTGTTACTATTGAGGATATTGGCCGACGCAGAATTTTTTCGGGGGGGGGGATTTGAATAAGTAGAAAGAATACTAAAAAAAATTAACTTACATATATAATTAGTTTATAAAACTGGGCACTTACATTGCATATATAGCCTTTTTTTAATTTGGGGGGATACATCCCCCAATCCTCCCCCCCCCCCCCTGCGTCCGCCACTGATTGAATATATATAGGTCTACACATACATTTAGTACCTATATCTTCGGTCATTTATGTGTATAAAATCAGTTGAATTTATAAAATATAAATCGTAAAAATCGTTATTTGAATCCTTTTTACAGATTTAATGTGTTGAGGTAAGGAAATAGGCCTATCTAAATTATGCCTATATTAGCAAATTCGAGAACAGATATGTACAGAACTAATAGCCTATACATTTATATTGAATATAATGAAGAAAAATTACTTTATTCTATGAATCCTTAATTCCTTTAGGCCCTATGATTATGTATTATTCGCTGCATGAGATTGTTAAAAGATAATGGGATATCTACCGTTAACTCAATATTATATATGTTGTATTGATTTAAGATTGGATTACTTTGCCATGGACTGCTATAGAATGAATTACTTTACAGTATAAATGATATGCTAATAGTAGCATAGGCCTACTGAAGTTCATAAACTTATAAAAGTAACTCTCTTCGTGAGTAAGTTTCATGTGCCACTGGCTTTTCAAATTGGATAAGTAGGAACAGCAATCAAAGTGTAATAAGATTTTCGGAGGCATTTTCAACAGCCAATTAGTTACTTTTGTGAAATGAAGAGTAGCTAGCACACGAAGAAGTGTCTATTTTTTACATCTCCATCTGGTGTAAATAGGTAAAATTACTGGTTACGACATTGCGTCTTGTATTTCTTGGGACATAATTTAGTTTCATGTAATGCGGTATGTTCAATAGGTTTATAAGTTATTTCCAACACAAGATTTCCTTGCACGTCGACCTTGATATTAATAAGGAGTCGGAGAAACTGAACTCCATTATTATCTCCGAATTTACTGTATTATTAAATAACAATCCGTATAATTAAATCCAGCTTCGTATTCTTCTTTATTCATGTTAACATTAGTAGAAAAAAGTACGTAGGCTTTGATATTTGTGATCAAGCGAGTTCTTTTTTCACATAAACGGTGTACTTTCTTTGATACATACTATAGTACGCGTATTTAAGTCTGATCCTGTTCGTATAATAAAACCACATATCCAGTTTTTCGTATGCATAGTATTATATGTCCGAATGAAAGAAGAACTTGATCACAAAAAAGAAATCCGACAGAAATGTGTCATCGGGATGGATATTAATAATTTTTACGACAATGCCATGAGGCCTTTTCATGCAAATTTTTACCCTGTCGACTTGATTATAGAAATCTTTCTATTACATCCATCTGCATGTTGTATATATGCGATTCTATTCATCCCTTCCCTTTTCCCCTCCACACTTTAATTCACATATGTAAAAAAATTCTCCGCTTTTTGTTCTGGGGGCGATGTTTTAAATGTATGGAAAAGACGGATTTTGTTCGGAGGGCAAAAGGGTGCTAAAATGAACAAGATTAAGCGTATACTTGTCGGGGTTGAGTTATATACTTGTGTGATGGGGTAAAATTGAAGCCCGTCTTCGGTTGATTATGAAATAGAAAGGACTCCACTTTATGCAAAGCAAACTTAAGCCACAATGTATGCAAACGATCGTCAATATCCGATCAATTGCGTTCTGTATTTGTATAGGATTTTATGGGAGTGGCGCAGATGCATTGACTCATATAACTCTTTCCTGTTTTAATCACGTCCGTTTTATTTGAGCAGTATGTATTCACATGTCGAAATTTTGATATGCAGTACTTCATAAACAAAAAGGATCAACTATGAATTTGAATTTCGCATTCAGCTTGGAGAATGGAAATAAGTTACAAGAATTGATCGAAACAGGCCCAAACAGGCCCATACAATTTCTACATAAGTTACCCTAAACCAGCGTTTCTCAACCTATGGTCCGCGGACCACTCCGCAGTCACAATTAAAAAATATCATAAAGCAAGTGGAAAGTAAAGAAGTAAACTTTTTTCACATATTTCGTTATAATGACCTACAATTAATAGGTCAAATATTAAGAATATAGGCCTTCTTTTAAAAATGGGATGTAAAATTAGGGGTCCGTAAAATTTTTTAGACATTATAGAGGTCCTAGGGTTCAAAAAGGTTGAGAAACGCTACCCTAAACAAATAAATATTTGTTCGAATAAAACCGTATACCTCGCATTTATGAATTTCATTTCCGTAGTCGTAGATTGTTTAACAGAAAGTGAAATGAATTTCCGCCTATTTACTAATTCATTAAATACAGTTTCTAAAAAGTTCACGCGGTAGAATTAGACTACCAGACAGATAACAAATATATGCATTTATTTGAGTAGTAACATTACATAGGCCTATTTTATTTTGCTATTTTGACTTATATAGTACATTGAAAATGACATCAAATTATATAAGTGAACTCTATTAGAAGTCAAAATTCATGTAAATAACACATTATAAAAGAGTTATAACTTACCTGCTAATGCATAGGAGGCGAAGGGTCTACTTTCTTGCACACGTGGTGCAAGTTTAAACTTTGTCAATATACAGTCTCTAAGTATTTCTAATTAAACTGTTGCTAATGTATTAGGCTTTTAGAATATTCATTATATTTATACACAATCTTTTATATACTATATATAATTCTTATGTTCGGTTTCAATTCAGTTCAAGTAATTATAGGCTGTAATTTATGTTTTGTTTTCCTTGTTCTGGATCTGCATGGTCACCTGGATTAATAAAGTATTTCTCTCTCTCAAACATTGAAGTTTGTAAAAAGTACATGCTGGGTGATGTGTTGATTAAAATTTAAAATGCTAATTAATAAAATGTACACAATAGTCAAATCAATTTACACTTGAGTTCAGGCACACAAATAATTATATGTAGCCTAATCCTATTTATTCAGATATTTATATCTGTTCAAATATAGCAGGGATTTGAACCAGGATCTTCGGCACTCCGAGCCGCTGCTCTTACCAGTTGAGCTACCATGGTAACGTGCCGGTACAGCAAGCCAACTGACTCACATATCCCGGTAGGCTATACCACCAGGCGTTCTCATTATGAGATAACAACCCAGCGGCGACTTACACCCGTAAGTACTTTAAGGCCCGGACTTCATAGTAAACCACTAGTAGGTCACAGTGCAATGATAATTCTTTCGCACTGGCCGTGTGTAGGCTAAGGTGGAAAGGTTAGAGTTAGAGTGACATGCCAATTTTAATTAAAATTAATTGTATATATCGTGCAATGGGAATACTGTATCAGAAAAAGGTTTATAAAGAAGTTCGAACAATGGTACATACTGTCTTCAATAACATATTGTAATTTTTCTGAAAGAACGGTACTTTCGACACTTGAATATAGGCCTACTCTGATTGCCATATTTCTCATCATGGGCCTATATGTGATTTTTACTTTTATATCGCTGTATTTATTGAATTACTTTTATGCTGTTGAATGAAGCTGTATGTTGTTGGTTGGAACTCTACAGGCATTAGTTAAAACAGAATAATTTGACATCCATAAGAGGAAACTAAAATATGATACCAGTAAATTAGAAGTTAGTTCAACATTAAAAGTTCATTTAGACTACAAAATAGATTTGTTAAAAGACAAGACGTAAGCTAGTTCACACAAATATTGTTATTATTATTATCATTATTTACTCTGTGTGTATTCTACTGTATTCGACTTTAAAATCTGATATTGAGATTTATAATAATAATGTAATGCTTTCAGGTCTCAGGAAAAAGGTCCATGTATGCGTAGCTTATTACAGTAGATATGGGCGCGTGTTTGTTTGTTTGCATGTTTGTTTGTGTATGTAGACATGTGTACAGCATAGCTGGAGAACAAACGTCGTAGCGAAACAAAATGTAGTATTAAGTCGTATTTTCGCATTAAAATACCCTTTAGGGGTTTCTCGAAGATTAGGCCTACTCATTAAATTTTTGTTCTATGTATAACCTATAATAATTGCTTGTTTTTAGACATTGATGCGGTTTGAATCTTATAATTAGGCTACATTAACGGCGATTTTAACGGATGTCGGAGAGTTGCATTTACGCACACAAAATTATCATAGACCTTGGCTGGGATCGAATTCTCGTATTCTGAACAGAAAGCCAGTGCCTTACTGACTGTTCCACTCAGGCCGTCCCTTATGATTTTTAAGTAATTTTTTGCTTTTCATGTACATGAGGCTAAAAGATAGGCACAGGTCTATCGGCAACTATCCATCCATCCACTAGCCTATATTGAACGCCTAAATCCCAGTCCACAAGTCATCTCTTTCAATGTGACTGCATTATCTATGTTGGAATATCAAGTGAGAGATTCGCAAGGGGAGTGTCATGTTATCCCATATTGGATTTTACTAAGGTCGTACTTAAATTATTCAGGGTAGGCCTAGAAAAAATTAAATAATTCTAAGAGAAATAAATAAAAATCCGATTGAAAGGGTTGACGCATCTCTAAGGTATGAAGAATGTTCGTGTATGTTAGAAAAACTTCATACATTTTGACGAGATGAGGAAATCAGCATATTGACAGATTTCAAGAAAGAATGTATTGACCGTACAGTACAATGATCGCTCTGTATGTAAATCATCTCGTTGTCTTCATTATATTACACAATGGTGCCAAATTAAGACACCATGCTGAGTGCAGTTAACTACGAGATAAGTATGTAACGTAGTAAGTGGAATGAAAACGTTGTATTATACTTTCATAAAAAATTATAATAAGACGCGACAATTTTCTTCCTTAGCGTATTTGACGATCCAATAAGTTACGTAAGGTGTCATCAGAATTTGAACACTCCAACTTTCTAAATTATTCTTTACCTGTTCCATAAGTAGGCTTTACTAATGTCATTGCCGTTACCAGAACAACAGTCTGTGCAGGGCGTATGTGCCTGTGAACCTAAATTGATATTGAAATAAATTTTACGTTCGGTTTATTTACGTTATTTAATGAAAACCTGATACGATGCTTGGACATACTTTTTATCTGACCTGACTATTACTTGAAGCAAAACATAGGCTTTCTTTAAATTTATTTTTCTCTAAAATGGCTCTAAAGATTTCGTTTAGTTACTGAAAATACTGGGTACAGGCCTACTCCCGAAATTATTGAACGATAGTCCTACAGATAACTGCCCTATTGCAAAATTGATTTAAAAATAGTCGTTTAGTAAAGATTAATGGAATAAAATTTATGGTTGACTTGAATTAAGATTCATTGATGAATTTCATTTTTCCTCTAGTGCTAGTAGTAAGTTTATAATTATGAAATATTTTCCACCTTGGTGCACTAGTAATTTTTTTGGTATTGATACGATGGGGTGCTGACAAAGAATCTACTAGAGTAACTTTATAATACCTAGTGCATCAAGGTGGAAAATATTTCATAATTATAAACTTGAATCAAGCTGTAATAATTATAATATTAAGTTAAAATTACATTCAATTTTAACCCATGAGAATTACAATGAATGATACAAACAACAGTGAAAAGTTATTACCTGGTATTTAATAAAATAAGTCAAAAGCAAAATGTCGGCAGTACTTTTTCGTTAGTAAATATCAGATAAAATCATAATTTGATTAGTATGTATTCATATCTCGTAGGCTATACGTTTTATTCGTGCTGTCAATATAAATGTGCTCCATAATTTTAATTCTTATTGTGTGTTTCAACGGTAAATGTAAAACCTCCGTAAAATAGCACTAAGCTAGTACTTTCCAATCGTTATTTTCATCTCATCTTTTCATAAGCCAGCTGTGTCATGTGACCTGATAAATATATTCAAATCATTTATATTGTTACGGGGAATATTAATATAGCGTTTGTTTGGAAAGAATCTGTAATGGTATCCCACAGAGCTTAACATTGATACCTGCCCCCATAGAAAGAGGTGAGAACTGTCAATTTTAATATTAGAAAGATTATGCTACTTTATACAAGAGAACCCTTTCACACATACGCTAGGCTGAATAATATGAAAGACGAGTTATTAGAGTGAAAGAATAATAAAATTACTTCTCAGTAGGTTCATGATATGAACTCATATATCTACATAGAATCTAAAAAGGTAGCCCCCCTTTTCTAGAATTCACAACTACTTTTTAAAGAACATATGAGTTATCATTTAGAATATCATACTCGTATAGAGATGCATAACTTGTACTTATTTATTGAAACCTAGGTTTCCCATTTATTGCATAATAACTTACATATAGGAGGGGTTACGGGCTTTGCTACTTTGCATAAATATGGAACGGTTTAGAATATTAATA
This sequence comes from Ectobius pallidus, assembly GCA_964059195.1. NCBI lineage: Eukaryota > Metazoa > Arthropoda > Insecta > Blattodea > Ectobiidae > Ectobius > Ectobius pallidus. Next base: position 65,248,179 of record CAXKWD010000004.1, read on the forward strand.
CCTCTCGCAGTGGAAGGAAACATGAACTCTACAGAAATTAGAGGCCTTGTGAGGATGGCTATTGGTGTTTGGCGGAAGATGAAAAGAGATAGAACGAGAGATTATGATTATATCCATCCTCTTCTCAGTTTCTTTTGTATAGAAAAACCTTCCATAACCCCTTCTTTTTATTCCGTCCTTCTTTCTTTTCATATCTCATCTGAATATGGTTTCAATTCTTTTGTAGTAAATGCATAACCCCTCCATCTTTGTTCGGTGCGCGATGGAGAGGGACGGGAGGGGTAGGCATGAGAAGCGCAAAATATACATCAACAAGTGCCGGGAAGAGTGGTCTATAAGTGCTGCTTGCTATTATGGGAATGGAATTGACATTAGAGTAATTAAAAGCGGAGAATGTTACCTAGGACAAGAACAGTGACCTGTATGAAAGTACGAGTCTTGCCAGCAAATAGGGATAATAACTGAGGTAGATTTGTTCGGGTCGCTGTGAAATCCTATAAAGTCGTAGCAGGTAAACAAATTGAGAAACGGGGATATGTGAATTACTACAATATCTGAAAAATTTAGACATGCTAATAATAATTTTGTAGTTTGGTAGCACAGTTGAGAGTATATTTCGAGCATCCTGTATTCATGTATTCGAATACTGTATTTAAAATTTGTTGAACAGTATGCAAAAAAAAAAAAAATCGATCAAATAGTGTTTCATTTAAGAAAATAGAATACATTGAAGAAAGAAACATTTTTACAAGACGGGCAAATCTCAAGATTTGATTACGTGAAGAAGAAATGGTTCTACTGGAAATAAAATATATTTGGTATTGATAATATTATAGAAAAAATCCTCTGACACTGGGATTTGAACCCAGGACCTTTGGCTATCCGGGCCAATGCTCTACCAACTGAGCTAAGCCAGAGTTCAATTCACAGTACCAGATGGAACCTCTCTCCTTTGACTGATTGCCCTTAATGGTCTACCTCACTGACAGACAAGTTCATGTCTTATGCAGTACTATGAGGCACTGATTTTTGTGACCGAGCCTCCACTGTTATTGTACAGAAACATTCAAGATAGATAATTATATGCATATGCATTCATCAACCACAGATTATTATCTCTGATGGACATTACATGATAATATTATAGGAGAATTTGAACCCAGGACCTTTGGCTATCGTGCCAATGCTCTACCAACTGAGCTAAGCCAGAGTTCAATTCAGATATTATCATGCAATGTCCAACAGAGACAATAATCTGTGTTTCATGAATGCATATGCATATATCTTTATTAGGTATTTATTTTAAATGTTTTGATTTTATGCCTAATTATTTGACATTGTTATAATTTTAAACAATGAATAAAGATAACATATTTAATGACTCCAACATTATTATAAGGTTGCTTAGTTTCAAGTCTGTGTTTAAGTGAGAGAGAAAAAATTATCTTTGTTAGAATTTACATATTTTGTCTTTGTAGGAATTCACATTTATATATTTATAGTAATTGACATGTCAAAATCCTACATTTAGAAACTTTGTAGGAATTCACTAACACGGATTTTTTCATACTCGATATTTTAAGATTTGGCTTCTACAGATGTGGTACAATATGACCAATTTGGAGTTTTATCTCCTGTTCCGTTTAGTTTTCTACATCAGTTGGTTTTCAAAGATTTTCCTCCCAACCACCAAATGAGTAAAATGAGGTCGGAAGTACAATTTGTTGAGGAAATATTCGCTTTATGCTGAAGTTGAATGAAGTTATGCAAATATGGACTTGATAGTTAGCCTACTAATTTTTTAATATTTTGCTATTTATTGTTCAGTCCTTAATTAAACATTTTGTAACTGGACATGAATAAATTTTTACTTACATGAACAAGAATAAGGTTAGGCCCCAATGCAATTGAAAAGTGTTAACAAGAAAAATTACATTTACGTGCAACACTAGCTCCGTGTGAAAATCCTGGTCGGGATTAGGCCTACCTAGATGGGGATTTCCGGGGTTTTTCCTCACCTAGGAGACAAAGTGAAGTAACGTCAATATCTCCCACCCTCGCTTTGTTTAAAGTGAATGTGTTTGAAAACGTTGGTTCTCGTCTTATGTCTTCATGTTGTCCCGGGGATGGCCCCGGCTTAGAGCCGATCCCTCAGCCGAGAAGGCCCTCCATGTCCTTGTATGGGGAAAAAAAAGTATCTATGTGTGATTAATCCTCTCTTGACAGGCAGCTGCCCTTTATGGGTGCGTAATTCCTAAAAGAGGAGAGGTAAAACTATGAGTAAGAAAGAAAGGGAAAGTTGTTACTATTATTGTTAGGCCTATTAGCGTTATCAATATAATTGATTAGCTTCTGGCAACCAAAGGGCCAGTGGCGGCTCCAGAATATTTTCTACATGTGGACAAGAGGAATATAATGGTAGGCCAAGGGTGGATGTATTTGTAATAATTTTTTTCTCTAAGTTTATAAATAATTTAATTCATTTTGTGTCATCCTAACGTGTGTTAAATATTTTTCATGTAATATAGTCAGGTAAGCGATTTAAAAATCTTTACAGGTATTTTGGTCTCTACGATTACTTGGATTCAATTCCTTTCCAAGCGACTATTGCCCCCCCTTTCAAATGTTTCATTGTGAAGCATTACAGAAATATTGGACACCAGCGCCAACTGTAGCTATTTCTCGTTCCGAAATATCAGATAGCTCTATTCCGTTAACTTCTGAAATGTACACACTTACACAAGTGTTATAACAAGAAATTACTTCTATAAAGATTATTTTCTTTTTTTATATTATCTTATATTTCCCTATCAATCCTTATAAAGCGAAGGTGAGCCAGCATTTTTCCCCCTTGGCGCCGCCCGTACGTAACACATTCGAGTTTTTCCGTCAATTATAAAGACATTGGCTTATAACTTATTCTAAGTTCAAAGGCAAATAAATTCCAGCAGTCACTTCTACTAGTAGGGGAAGTACTTAAAAAATCCACTCCGTTTGGCCGATCACTGGTTTTGACTTGTAACCTCCCAAATGCGAGTCCACGATACCGACCCCTACAATATACACATTATTATATACACAAGCACATTATTAAAAGTAAACAAAAATTACTTGTGAAAATAAGTTATTGTTCAGGGTTGGTATTGAAATATCAACTAGGCTTGAGTGAACTGTTTTTTATCTTCGATTTTGGCTAACTGTGATCCACGAAGAACTTAAAGCCTTAAGGTCCATCTTTTCTTTGCTTCCCAGAACTTCTTCGTTCTTTCACGTCTTCTTATGTTCGTCTGGTCTTATCGGTTTCTAGAATTTCTGGTTATTATACTTCCACGAAACAAATTGCAATATATAGGCCTCTTGTATTTCATGTTTTTGCCCTGGCTGAGTGGTAGAGAAGGCCTTATGGCCTTATCTCCGCCAGGTTAAATAAATAAATAAAATAAAATATCCTCAAAATTCGAAGGAAAATTCAAGAAATCCCACCACTATCCTAGAGTGGGACTCAATAACAGCTCAAGAAATTTCTGGCCAGAACTTCATTAATAAATTAACCAAGAGATGGATTTCATAGATCTGCAACCTACCTGGTCCTCTAGAACTTGGACATTTTACATTGCTAAGGCGAAATACGCTTAAATCCTAAAAAGGGAGAGGTAAAACTAAGATAAAGAAAGAAAGGCGAAATACAATGCTGGTCCAGACATCGATACCCAGTTAAACAGACTAAACTTTCGCTTTAATCTTATTAACGGCATTAGGTGCTTATGCCATAAAGATTAGTAACGTATTTTGGATGATCCGTACGAAGAGTTCAAAATATATTGAATAAATTATCTTCAAAGACATAGGCCTATTTCTGATAGTAATATTAGCAGGCCTACACGAACAATTTTGTTTAAAGATCTTCTTACAAAGAATTACATTTTATAGTAGACCGTAACATATGAATTTCGTGCATGTCTCGTAGATCATTTTTGAGCTAAACCGTTAAGTACAGACTAACAAACCATGGCTGGGTACAGTAATAACGTACTATAGACTGATATGCAAAACAGGCGTTTCGGATTTTTGTGTTTGATGTCAAAGATAAAATTTATGGCCTCGCCTTTTCATAATCCATTCTTTTTCATTTGAATTCTAGAATAAAAACTGGCGTCTAAGTAGTTTTTATGCATATGTAATTTTCTTTTTGTCACTGCATGTTACATGCGTAGTATGTGCATATGGAGAGAGTCCCCCAACTGTACAGATGAATAGAATTCTTTATATTTTCATGTGTGATGATGCATCCTACGACACCCAAACTCTTTTTGTTCTCTCTCATTTTCTCTTTTTCTCTCTCGTTCTTCCATACTCTGACTGAACATATTTTATTCTAAAAGGATACCCAAGTGAAATGGCACCTCAAAACTTTTAATTTATCACACAAAGCCTTCTGTTTTAGTGTTTTTGTTGCTACGAAAAACTCCCTGCGAATTAACTTCCCTATACAAACCCGCCGGATTTTTTTGTCTTATGTATGAAAAGCAGTATACAGTAAGCTATTGGCGTGGCAAGTACCTTTGTTTCGGAGAATTCATAGAGAAAATCTGTCGGATAAGTTTAGGCTTAAACTATGTAATTCGATGGCTGCAAGTTATAGCAAGTAATTCTGGTGTCGTGGGTTTTCCTACCAGTGACTTCAACGTGGGATTTTCGACCACGAAAATTTTAGCCGTGGGTTTTCCGATCGTTTCAATTCGATTTCTATAAATCCGACGTAAAGATTATAAGAACGCCTCTTCACATTTTAACCAGGCTTAGGGTTGGGTATGCACATGGTACATAGGCATGTTTATTATTTATTTTTTTACCTACAGCAAGTGTTTCAATACTTTTGTCCTTCTAAAACATTACTGCACTTTTCTCATATTTTGTGTATTTTAATTTCTTATTCGACTTTTTGTAAGTAAGCCAGAGATCTTAAACATCTTCTTAAGGGGGGACATATAGCTTTCGTGGCTGCCATTTTGAAGCTATAATTACCCGTAACTGTAGTAGTTTGATTGATTTTGAAAATAGTATGAAATTGTAGAAGTAGTCAATAAAGAGTATGTCAGATTGCAAGATTGTAGAGCAATTCATTGCTGAGAAAAGAAATTATGAAATTCACCTATTTCTCACCTATGGATTTTACCAGATCATAAACATTTTATGTACGGGTAGAGGGGAAAAAAGCGGACCGGCTGTTGTAGCTGAATATAATATAATTTGTGTTAGTATTTTATAGTAATATTAATAATTAATATATTCAGTTATAAAACAATACGATAGAAACCATATTCTGGGTTTCGAAATGGGCTAAATCAACAGTCGACACTAGAACTTAATTTCAATACATTCCCTACTATTCTGTGAATGCCGCTTGGCATGCGCAGTGGCTCATATCAGCAACTTAGATATTTTAGTCGGTCCGCTTTTTTTCCTCCTACCCGTACATTGTAGTAGCTTCGTAAAATATTTGCACACTTTATTTTTTCCCTGTGCATTTAAGTTGTAATAACTTAAGTATAGACTATAGTCGTATTTTCAGTTTAACATACAGACAATAAAAAATAACGGGAATATATTTAAACTCATAAGTCGCATGAATGCATGTCTTTAGGATTAGTGCAGTAGTAGGCATTTTGTCCATTTTCTATTTTGACATTTAGATCTCTTGTCGGTTGTATCTTTTGTTCATTGTATTTCGAAATTATTAAGTGCCAGTATGGTACTTTATGAGATTGTGTGGGGGACGAAAAAATGTCTGTCCGCCTGTCTGTCTGTCCGTCCGTCTGTCCGTGCGTCTGTACGCACCATAACTCAAGTACGCTTTTTCGGATTTTCATGAAACTTGGTATAAACATTCATAATGACGATGGGAAGAACCCTATTGATATTGAACCAAATCGGTTCACCGGTACCGGAGTAATGCCCAATTTAGTGCCTATTTTAATAGATTATGGCGCCTTTCTCATAGAAAGGCGCCATCACTCAAATACGCTGTAACGGATTTTCATGAAACTTGGTATACCCATTTATGACGTCCATGAGAAGTGCCCTATTGAATTTGAACCTAATCTGTTGACCGGTACCGGAGTAAAACCCAATTTAGTGTATATTTTAAAGACGCCGTAACTCAAATACGCTTCACCGGATTTTTATGAAACTTGGTATACACATTTACAATGTCCATGGGAAGACGTCTATTCATAATGGATAACATCGGTTGATCTGTTTCGGAGTAATGCTCAATTTAGTGCCTATTTTATGGCAATATACGTATTCGAAAGAATTTATAAAAAAAATGAAAATCAGTTATCTTGACAACATAGCCTATTGTTTTACTGTGATCTTATAAGGCCTTGGAAATTAAAATACAGGTAGCTATGACAAAAAACACTATTGTTTTACATGCGCTTATCCAACTAGACCGTTAAAATGACCCAGGTGCCGAGATGGTAGACCTTTCTTCTTCCGTAAGCCCTGCTTAATGAATAAATCTGGAGCTTAACTTGGAAATCAATTTAAAAAAAAAACATATTCTGCATATCATAATTGCAGTCATAACTGATTAAACAAAAACATCCTGGCACTTTTTTACATCAGTTTACCTGATTTTATTCTTGTCTTATTTTGTCATTGCCTCTATTTTTTTTTTTTCAATTTTCAAAATATCTTCTTTAATAAATATTATCTGAAAAATTATTATGAAGTGAACGATTCCGTGCGGCTTATTATTTATTTGGTGCTTTCTCTTTTTCATTTAGTTGCTGAATAAGTTATTCATTGCATAAGATGAATGACTTACTCTAAAAATAAAGTCTGGTTATCTGTGTTAAAATTTGTTGGAAATACCTCTCCTTGAATGGAGAAAATAACAAAAAATTATCATACATTAAAATATTGATACCTTTCAGCAATAAAGATGGCCTCCTTTACAAGTGTCACGATGCGGTAGAATTCGGAGAAAATGTTCTAGAAGTTTCCTAAGAAACGATTGATGATAATTATTATTCACATAAATGTTACGAATATTTGGTATTTACGGACTCAGCGGAAACTGCCGTACTTTTGTTGAAAAGCGATTTAAGTACCTAAATTAATAGCTTTTGTAAATTCAATCGGATAATCTGTGGACATAAAACCGTAAGAGAAACGTATTTGGACATACGAAAAGTGGATATATTGTCTCTAGACAAGGAAATGCTGGAAAAATAATTAGGCCTACAATAATTATTAATGTAGTCGTATTGTTATATTTTACGTAGCATGGTTTCACTATTAAGTTATTTAATTTGTTCGTGAGTTTGTACGGTATGGATGTAGGGCCTGTGTGTCCATGAGAATGAAATCGTAATTTCATATATTATAATACCCCCCTCCCCAAAATTGCTTTGTAGTCAAAATTATTAAATGATTGGCAGTGCTGATACCAAAGCTCTTGTCTACAATGCACAAACCAAGATTAGAACATGATTCACGCTGTTTAACTTGACTCAAACTGTTAAACCATTTTCTAAAATTTATCTAGACGCTTTTGGAAATCTGCACATTTATGAAGTCTGAAAACTATTTCACAGTAGAATAGGCCATGCGAAAGATAATATTATGCATTTAATGATATTCTTCTCACAATATTGTGTGGCGAAGATCATTAAAAACATTCTTACTTTTCTTCCTTCATCGTCGCTGTTGTTTGCTACGTTGAGTGGTAGCTAGAGGAAACATAAATAAAATAATAAAAACTAATGTGCCGTAATGCCTATCTGTTTGTTTTTCAAGTTCCTTTCAATTGTTTGGATAAGAACTTACTTTTTATAGACTGGCCGTACATTCACCCGTTTATGATAAAATGTCTGCGTGGCACATTCCTTTTTTAAAACAATATCCATCCTCCTTTTTCTGCCTTTTCTTTCTTTGTCTCCATTCCACTACGTACACTCAAGTCACACTTTTTGCACGTGCAATACTACGTGACATTTTTTCGAAACAACTGAAACCTACTCCAGCATCATAGACGTACACAGCTCAATGCAGGAAAGACATAATATCACACTGATTAAAGTAACGACTGTTATTTCCTGTGGGTTTATCAACTTCTATGTAATTATTGCATTAATGTTCAAAAGTTATGTTTCGTTATCTAAATTTGTTTAAACATATTAAATTTATACTGTTTTTTCTTGGTCGGTAATTTGTATGGGGAGTGAGGTTATGTACTGCAAGGCGCGGCGAACTCGTGCGGAGGTGTGAACTCAGTTCATTGCGATTATTGTTTAGACAGCGAGAACTTGTTGTACGAGGTTCGTCCAGAAAGTAACTCCCACAGGCCATTAACGGAAACAAAACACAATTTAATGGAAACATTTATTGTAGCCTAACAGACACAGGATGTGTTGAGCTATTTTTCAACATATTCATCACCGGAATTGAGACATTTGTCATACCGTGGGACCAACTTTTGTTTCCCTGTGTCATAGAGGTTTTCATTTAATTTAATTTAATTTAATTTATTTGTTTAACCTGGTAGAGGTAAGACCATCAGGTCTTCTCTTCCCCTCTACCAGGATTCCAAAACTACAATTAAAAAATGACTATAAAAATACAAGAAAAATACAGTAAGGAAAATAACAAGTACTAACAAGTACTAGCATTAAAGATACTAAATGACAACAATATTAATAATAATAATAATTAGGGATGGGTCGATACCAGATTTTCTCGATACTCGATACTCGATACCGATACATGATTTTTTCCTCGATACTCGATACTTTCAACATTTCCAGTTTCAATAAATAGGTACATTAAAAATTAAAATTTGAGAGAACTGTGTAATACAAACTAAATTTATGTCTGCATATTTAATGAGACAAAATTTAATATCATCAGTAGCCTATAATTATTTTTAAACTCTACATTAAAACTAAAATTAGTTTTTTAAACAGTCCACTTACAAGTTTTTGTTTAAAAATACTACCATTCTCACTTAATTGCAGAATTGCTGAATTACAAAAGTATCGAAAAAGTATCGAGCGAGTTTTCTGAAGTATCGTTCGATGCCGATACCATGCAAGTATCTAGAGTATCGAGGTATCGAAAGTATCGAGGACCCATCCCTAATAATAATAATAATAATAATAATAATAATAATAAGAATAAGAGGCGTGCGATTTGAAGCGTGGTGATAGGTAGAAAGGTGTCGAGGATAGAAGGATTTGGAAAAGAAATAGTAGGGAGTGGTAATCACGGCGTGTATGGAGTCGAAACCAGCATTCAGAGATGGAGTGACATGGTCTGCCGCCTGGGATTGAACCACTATTTGATAACCACCTCCGCCTCTCTGTCATTCTGAAAATGCTGTTGCTGACCTGACAGGAATCTCTTGAGGTGTAGGAAAAGGTGGAAATCACTGGGAGCGAGGCCCGGGCTTTAGGCACCTCCCAGCCGAACTTCTGCAGGAGACTTGCTAGTAAACATCCACCCTACAGCTTGGACCTCGCTCCCAGTGATTTTCTGTCTTTTCCAACATCTCAAGAAATGACAGGGAATGAGAGAATGACAGAGAAGAGGCGATGTTTGTTACACAGAACTGCAAATGCCTGGCGGCAGACTTCTACGACACAGATATTCAAAAGTTGGTTCCACGGTGGCGAATATGTTGAATAACAGCTGAATACTTGCTATATCGGTTGGAATATATGTGTCCACGAAGTTTTGTCTTGTTTCTGTAAACTGCCCCAGGGAAACTTACTTTATGGGCGCGTCTCATATAACCAACAACTGTGTAACTGCCTCCAATAGCATACTGGATACATATAACTTGATTACACTGACTATTCCACTCATATGCCGCATGTTTGATATTGACCAATAACGTTTAGCAAATCCTCGGATATAGACCAATCACGGCCGTTTATCTTACAATATTCTTGTAGGAATCGCGAGGATAGCATTTTATCGGGTAAAACACGCTGTTCGTTACTGAACTGTAACAGTATCGGTATGCAGTGATACTAGATTACGTCATCCATTGTCGGCGCTAAATTGAAAACAGAAATGGCAGCCTCAAGTTTGGTAATGCATCTGTTGACGAAATTGACATTATTATAAAGGAAGCTAGGCCACAAAATACCGAAAGAAATAGAAAATGCATATGGATTCAGTTCCAAAAGTTTTGTGAGAAACGTAAGTACGAATTGACTAAAGAAACAGAAATGCAACAGATTGCTCTTATATTAAAATTACGTTCTTGAATTAAAATGTGTCTTTATTTCGTATCTTGATTTTTAGGTTAACTACGGCATTTTATCAATATACGTTGGTAGTGGTTCACAACGGTATTTTGTCAATATACGTTGGCAGCATTGATTAGTATTCCATTATGGAGACTGTTCATTTATTTAGTATGCCGTGATCTGACAACTGACAGTATTAATGATTTCATTTTAAACTAACAAGAAGAAAGTAATTATTATTCATGTAATCTATTACATTTTATTCGTGAAATAGTCTTAATAAATCCAACTCGAGGTTACGAGTTTCATAAGATAAATTCGCTCCTGCTGCGCAGTCGCGAATCTATCGATAAACTCGTAACCTCTCGTGGGATTACCTATGATAACCATGGCTCGGATATTAATAAAATTATGTGAACTATTATTGCTCGTGAATAGCTGTTTACGAATAGCAGCTGTAATTGTATCGACTATTTTGCTCTCATATATCTTTTTATAGATTTGTAAGAATTAGTCTAAAATCAGCCAATCGGAGACCTGATCCACTAAATATTTTTATCGCATTTGCTTTATCGCTCCTACAATGTGATAAAGACACATCCTCTTTTCTTTATATTCTAATCAGGTCAGATACTCTGCAGGAAGTGACCATTATCTCGGTACGCTAATATGTAGCCTATTCTGATAATAAAGTGAAACTGCGCTTTGATCTGTTCAGGAATCAGCACTGTAATATTTTACGGTAAATTTATTCCATATTTCAGCAACGTTGGCATTTAATAATAACCTCATGTAAACATTATAAATACATAACCTCAACAGCATGAATGTACGTCGCGAGTGAAGGAAATGCCTTTGAGAGGTGGGAGATGAATTCAGAGAGTCAAACTATAATTCCCTCCCCTTTCGATATAGACTCATCCAAATCAGGCCGCTGAGCATCTACATCTGTCCATATGAGCATAATTTGTCCTGTCTTCCCATTAATAAATGGTAGGGAATTGAGTTGCTTCCATAGAGCAACTACAGGAAAGTCGGGATTACCCGGTCGTTCAACCTGTAAGTCAATATTCCAGTGCTCAATGGACAGCAAAAGAAGAGAGCAGTGGCAGATAGATGAGAACTGCTGGAGTCTTTATTTTGAAATGTTTTGATATGACAAATAAAATAAAAGTAGCAGTGAGATAGAGTATTTTTTATCAGTGATCTCACTGGAATGAACTGTGGGTTATGTCTGCAGTTTGCATTCTTCTCCTGCAGGAGTGGGCGTGTTCTCCATAAAGATAATCAAACTATATCGCTCCTTAAACAAAGACATATTACTGTTCTGTCTGCTTTACTACAAGGGTTTTCTATTGAATTAGTTAGACTAAAAGTAGAAATCAGTCTTAGACTTTAGTTCTGGGTGGATTAAAATATTTAATAAAACTCTATTTAGATTTATTTTTATTGAATAATATGTTCAAGATATTCTTATTACATTAAATAGTTTTTTTTTTACAAAGTTATATTAGCTTCCAGACGCATGATAACACTTGGATATTCTACTCTCTTAAATTATGAAGATAAAGTTGATGTGCTTATTTTTATTATATTTTAAGAACATACAGTAAAGTATGTCTTGAAATTGTACTTATCAGAGGTAGAAGTAAACATACAGAGATTTATTAGATCTTATAAGTGATAAGTGGGGTATAATTGTTTTGCTGGCCGTTTGTTGCAAGTAATGAAATGAAATTAAATGAACAGCAGTTTTGCCCTCTTGCGAGGGATAGATCGGTTTGTCTCATGCGGGAAGCTACGCCGCATAGGCTACAGTAAATAGTGAGGTTTTCAGTTGTACTTCCTTGGGACCATTCTGCTCTTCTCTCACTTTCTCTCTTCCCTGTGATAGCTCTTTCGATGTTCACTTGTCTTCTTCGGATGTCTCTCCAATGGTTGCAGTCCCTTGCTGCTCTGGTCCAGTGTGGTCCTAGTTATTTTCTAAAGGTAGCGGCCCATCTAGTTTCGGGTCTTCCACGGCGTCTCTTCCCGATGTGGGGGGGGGGGGGTTCATGTTGTAACTGTGTGTGCCCTTCTGGTGTCTGGAGCCTCGTTACGTATTCTCCCCATTTCCATTTCAGGTTCGTGGCTCGATGAGACATGTTTGGTTATTTCCCTTATTCTTGTGCTTGGTATTTTGTCCTTAACGGATATTCCCAACACTTTTCTTTCCGTCTTTCTTTGGCAGGATATGTTTTCTTTGTGATTCCGTCATGTTCCATGTTTACTGACAGCCATAAAGTAATGATGGGGAGATGCAGGTATATAATGTTTTGATTTTGTATGTGCTGTTTAGTTTCTTGGGTAATAAAATTGATTTTAGAGCGCAAACTGCTTGCCAGTTAACTTTAAAAACTAAGAAAAACTTTCACTCTGGTTCAACGCATATATGTTTATGTATTGATATATGGTAGTTTCTTTTGAAGGCTAGCAGAATGAATTAAAAAAAATAACTTTCCTCCAACATCTGTGTGTAATGACTGGACAACATTGTTATAATCAGACAGGTCAGGCTCAAACCCCAGTCATCATGCAGGTAAACAAAGTGGTTGTCTGTGAATTGACCTACATAGGCTACAAGGTTCCGCATAGGCCTACATCCTACATCCCTTAACTATTTAGCATAGGCCTATAAGAGACTGAACTTGAAAAAATTGGCAGGGAACGAGATACTGTGTCTAGGGCAGGAGATGGGCCATTCACTATGTTCGGATATATGAAAAACCTATTATGCATTTTTTCTTTCTTTCTTTCTTTCTTTCTTTATCTTAGTTTTACCTATCCCTTTGAGGATTTAAGCGACCCAAGCCGCCCGGGCATGCATTTTATAATCATGAAAAATATTGATCACTTCAATTTAGTGTTGTGATATGTGTATAGATGCTAACTAATTTGGAGCGAGTTGTTCTACGCGTCTAGTTACCTTCTCTCTTAAATAAATTCTGCATGGCAAATTAAAGCTAGTAACTTTGGACATAGACTTACTCTGAAATCGAATTATGTAATTAGCAAAGAATACGCTACAATGTCTGCATAACAGTAATACTCTTTGGTGTTAAACAGTTATAGAATTTCCCCAACAGTAGCTTTCTTAAAGTTCATAAATATGAATCAATTGAAGATATTTCTGAGACAATAAACTATATACTGTAGGTTTTGAGATTACGGATGTGATATACCCGTTCCTTTGTCTACTAGCAACCGTGACAAGTTTAAATGCTACCGGAAAAGTCACAGTCGTGACCGATTATATTGGGCGTAGCCACGGATTCGAATTATGTATTTCTTTTTAATATCACAAAACCAACATCATTCCTTCCTTAAAAGACCATGTGAATATTATATGAGGATAAGGTCAAAATGAATTTAATGCTCCTTTACATATGATTGCATAACCATGCTACATTTAAATGTTTTCTATGCAGAAAAGTTTACATTCAGTGTATCCGCATAGCTTTCATCACACAAAAGGCTTGTATTTATAATAAAATAATCTTTTTTCAAGGTGAAGAAATAATCTGCTTATATTCCGGAGACCATTGATGTTATCACATGTATGCTAATACTATTACAAGTTTTGAATTGAATGATAATATTCATGACAAATGAAGGGAAGGGTACTTATCAAATGCAACGTAATGAGTACTTTTGAAGTTACTATTAAATACGAGAGCAACGCAGTTGTACGAGTTACGTTTATAACACAGACCAACAGCCATTTTGGTGCCTTAGAATTTATACCTATTCTTGGGTATATTTAGGTCGCTGATGCCAAATGTGCCATTAGTTTTGCCCTATCAGCTTTAGTTTTGTGAGATATGGTATTACCATTACCCATATTATCCCATTTTACGTTTGATATAAATAAAAAACAGTGCCTATTTTTAGGTTCTAAATCATGTGAAGAAAAAAGCAACATACTAACAATGCATTAACATTACAATAACAACATAACATGGGGTCTTTCAAAAAATTGATTATATCACACATTGTACGGTCATTTATGACTTATGAGCTGTCAATTTGAGGGCCAAAAATAATCCAGATTTTAGTTTTTCTGTACTTCGTACAGTTTTCGTCCTACGTGTCCAAAGTATGGTCAAGAACCTTCACTAGCTATATTATCAAGCAAGATTTTGTTTTGCTAGACTAAGAGTTCACGAATAAAATCTATATAAAAGTACAGCTAGTAGAGACTGTTTACATATTTGGAATCAGCGCACTACGTATAGCCAAAATCCGGTAAAACATCTGAGACACCAAACAGAAGTTATTTTTTGTTGGGCTGTGTAATTTATATTTTACTAATATAATACAATACGTACGATCATCAATAAATTGTATTTATTAGTTGATACACTGTATTCCAGTTAGCTGAATATCATATTAATCTGCAATCATGCCTAAAAGTATTCAGGACATTATCTAGGCCTGTGTAGCTATTCGCTGTAAACAAAAAATTAACAAATCGAAAGCATTGTTTGCTGAATATGGAAGACAACTGTCGTAACAGTACATTATGGAACAAGCCTATAATGGCATTTATTAAGATATGAATATGTTTATGAAACGAGCGTTCATACGAGGTTTTTTGTTACCATTGTAGGCAAGTTGCATACGACTGTTTTTGTTCAACGATAATTAATCTGAATGTTTAAGTTTTGAGATTTTAGATTCACTCAAGCAAACGGCATTGAGCCCGCCATGACCTTCGTCAGCGGATGGTTTGTCGTAGTTCTAGTCTTCCACGAGAGATGGCAGTTCATGGCGTCGGTCAAATCGAAGCTTCCTTTTGGTAATTTTCTTGAAACCAGCGGATTTTGACAACATGAAATGAATTCTTTTTAGTGTGATATTAAAATTAACCCGAACATAATTTATTTAATTTTATTTTAAATACATACTATTTATTATGCAGTTTCCAGATGTTAGGCCTACTCTCAAAGGTCGCAAGGTCCGTTTTTGATAATAATCGCTACCGAACCGATGTCACAATGAAGATCAGTTTCGAAATGAGTAACATTATGATATCGTTACGTCACACGTAAAAAGCGTATTATAGTATGGTTGAACGAAAAAAAAATATAAATATACGCTGATTTCTGAACTGGTGAAAGCAGTTTATTACTGCTTCCCAAAAGTTTGAACTGCCATTAGACAAACCTGAGCGGATAAATCTCACCCTCCGATATTCTTACTTGGACTGCTGAACCTGTGCCAAGCGTGACAGTAATATACTTTTTTGTGCTAACCTAGATTGGTGGTAGTTAAGTGAGGAATAGTGAGTGATATTAGCTTAGCAATGACATTCCTAGGTATGTCATTCCTAAAATGGTGCCCCAGTACTATTCTAGGGTTGTCCACAAAATAGGCAAAATGTAAATTACTGCCACGATGTACATGTGTCTAACAATTCTAGCGAGAGGATCAGAGGATGAGATTTATCCGCTTGTAGGTCCTCCTGCTATGATCGCCTATGGCAAAGAACGTAAGAAACATCACGTGCTCAAGTGGCCAGCAGGAACAGGAAGTCAGCTGTTTCTACTTCAAATTATGGTTGTAGGTGAGGCTTGGGGGATTGTAAACGTGGCAGCCATTTATGGATCATTCTTCAGAGAGCTGACAGAGAAAGCTTACCTTGCCCTTCATAGATTTCATCCTAAATATATTAGACTCAAAAATGTTGACTATTCCTTCGCTTATTGAATTATAAATTCTACAAAAGGAAAGTAAATAGAGCGAAAGAGCTAAGAAGAGGAGGAAGAAGCTACGGTAAGCACACCATGTAGGCCTACGTCCGTGATAGTGCTGCTTTGCACTCGTAGCTATAATGATGGATACAATCAGTGTTGCCAACTAAAAAAAATTGTTCCGTTAAAACAGTATTCAAAATCCTCTGAAATCCGCTAAATTTAATTAATTGAAGTTCAAATAGCCGAAAGCACTTTCAATTTTTGCATTTGTCCATGGCAGCAATAAAAGCATAAGGGCAATTCCGAAATTTCTTTGAAAGGATTGAAAGCACTTTTATACAAATTCACATTTAATTCCAAAATTTCACTTATATTTTTATTTTTTCCATTCCACAGTTGTAGATTTCAACTATTGGAAGTTTATTTATGTCAGTGCATCGTCTGGAAACCTCATCTCTTTAGCCGAAAGTATTATTGGTAATTTCATCAGCCTCAAAAGCACAATTGAATAAAGAAAATTTAAAATATGGCATTATATTAGATGTTAAATCCGCTATCCGCTAAAACCATATTTTCCCCCGTTGAAAACGTTTAAAATCCACCAGATTTAACGGGAACTCCGCTAAGTTGGCAACACTGGATACAATAGCTGTTTATGAATATATGAGCTGTGTGAAGAAATATTTTAAAAATGCTTGCGTCAAGACCCAGTTTTATTTTGACCTGATGCAACTTACATGTGGGCCCAAACGGAATGTTTTATGATGTTGGTATTAACCAGAGAGTCTGCCATGGCAGATGCTATTAATAATTAATCTAATAAGTAATTCGTATCACAGTAAATGGAAACGTTTATTTCTCCATGATGTCATATGTCTGGAGCAAGCTGGAGCTGTGACAATAGAACATTCTCTGAAATTCTTCAATCGCTGCGTGAAGTTCGTAGAATGTCTAAGTTTAGAAGTGTCAAGTTACTCAGGCAACAGGTGGTTTTTACAAACAATGATTAGATGCCTAAAAGACTGCAGAAACGGCTAATTATCAACATCTGCTCTCAATTAATGCATGGTGCCATATGCGTGGTGCAAACCTCGCGTCACTGTGTGTAGGTATATAATATCACTTTTTAATGCTCTGCGTTACAAGTTGGAATGTCACTGGGTAGAGAAATGTAATCGGCTATCGGCCCGGGTTAAATCTCGGGTGTTGCAAATATCGTCCATAGTACAGCCCTGTAACAAAATGGGTAAAATGGGGAAGTTTACTATTAGCCTAACAATACTGGTACTCAACACGCACAAGAAAGAAAAAAGGGCACTGAAGTGAAAAAATCGTTATTTTGTAAATTAAAATTCTGGTTTATCTTCCACTCAACCAGGATAAATACAAAATACATTAGATTTCTTTTAATGTACTTTTACTGGTAATTTAATTGAGCTTAACAAAGAAATACGAATTTAATAATAATAATAATAGACTATTGTATTCATTCCAATGAATTACTTACCATGGACGAGTCATATTAGATTCTCGAGCTGCCCTTCCACTTACTGCCGCATAGACAGAGGTTATTGATTTTCTTGGGCACGGCTGCCAACATAAGAAATGGAGTCTACGCTTTTCAACCACCAAATAATTATGACTATTTCTGCGACCACCGTGAGAAATTTAACATTAAAAAGGGGTAATGAATTTTAATATTTTCAGTTTTTATCAAACTTCGTAACCTATATTTAATCATAACAACTAAAAGAGTGTTTTCCATGTGATTGACACCGAAGTTGGTTAGAATGGATTTTTTCGCTCTTGTACGATAATGTGCTAATTTTACTTAGTGTATCTAGTATTAAAGTTCTATTTTTAATTCCATCTGTGTAAAAAAGTATATTATAAACTAGTCGTTTATTCATTAACGAACATCATAATTAAACTAACCAAAAAATAGTTTGTCGGCAGTTTTGCATATTTGCATATTGGTTAATGATAAAAATTTAGCAAAATCATAAGTAGAAAGGATATCTCAATGTTAAGCATTTTACAAACATGTCATTCATCTGTCAATCTTTTCACACAAACCTTGTTTTATTGTTAGTTAGATTTTTCGAACACGCAGTTTGATGGATTGACCAGATGTGTTCGTAATTAACGAGATTTGATCACTAGAAATAAGTTCAGAAATCTTATGCAGATAGTCTTCCTCTCACAAGAAATGGGAAAGATTACTGGCATTAGTCTAGAGGTCTTAGACTACAGACGAATAGGCAAATGGCAACTTTTTTTCAACACACATTATGATAAAATTTATACTTCTGAAGATTGTTGATATGCAAGTTGTAATCGAGTAGAATATATTCATTGTGTTTGTGTGAAGTAGAGGGGTCATGACTTCAGAATATAAATTAGTTATCGCGATGCTGTCTTGAGTCAACAGGAAATGCAGTACCGCATATCATTATCGGTCTGAGCTTTGCAAATTAAAATTGCTAGTAATGCCTGGGAGGAATAAAATAATCATTTGCTGACGAAGTGGTTTTTGATTAGGTATCAAAACTTGAGGCAAATCTCGCGTTATAATAAAAGCAAAGCATGTTCCAAAGATCGGTATGCATGAATTGAATGGCCACTTCGGTAAAAGCTGACAAAAGTCTTTCTGCTTGTAGTAGGAATGCGAAGTTCGGAATTCTATACAAGCACCCCTCGAGTCAGTTAAATACAATTGCGACATTAGATCTCAGTTACTGCTGCAAGGTTCAGTGACTGTTGCGATGACATTTCAATTTTTTAACTTCTTTCCAAAGGGAAGAATCCAGTATGCGTTGTCGATCACTTCTGTCATAAAAAGCCTCAACAATTTTCCCTACAAGTTTCTTAGAACCAGGAACACATACATGTTTTCTTCATCAGGTTTCCCTAACATTGTTCTTTTCAACCTCCGATGGGGCATAAAACGAAGACAAAGAGTGAACCACAAAATGGTTTTATTACCACGAGTCAAGTACAATCACAGATACTTTTCCACACAGTCACCGTGAAGATTATGATATTTTCATATCGGTGGGCGAGCTTCCCTATACCCTCTTCATAGAAGTTTGCCGTCAGCTTATTGATATTGGTCTCCTCGCCACCTTGAAGTTCTTCGTTGGTTTGGAAGCGCTGTGTTCCCAGATCTTGGGTTTATTCGAGAAATTTGTGTGCATCCATTGTTTGGGTTGTTCTTTTGATTGTGGATTGTCGTAACGAATCCACGTTTCATCTCCTGTCACGATCAATTTCAAAAACTCGTCCCCGTGCCGAGTGACTCATTTTTTTCGACAGCTGAAGAAAGATCTGGAAGGACAGTGCTTCCACACCAACGAAGAACTTCAAAACACTTAAAAATTCCTTGAAGACCTTTCTCCATACGCTGGTGGCAAACTTTTATGAAGAGGGTATTGGGAAGCTCATCCACAGATTTGAAAAATGTCTTAATCTTCACGGTGACTATGTGAAAAAGTAACTGTGATTTGATTCACACTTGTCTTCAATTTATGTCCCATCAGAGGTTGAAAAAAAGTAGCCCTCGTGCATGCATAACCAGCAGGACACACTGTAAATACGCTAGGTGCCTCTGTTTCTGGAACCCTAACATCCAAGGCCTGCATAGGAAAGTCTTTTAATTTTACAATGATATATACTGTTGTTATACTGTAATTATTACTTTTATTATTATTATTATTATTATTATTATTATTATTATTATTATTATTATTACTGTAGACTATTATAGCTGTTTAATTGTTACACATCTGAGCGAATTTTCAGGGAATTCACCGGTCTCATGTTAATGGGTCTCGACTCGGACGAAAATGAAGACGCAGAACCCTTTCAAGACTACATCACTCAGTTGATCAGTGTTCTTTTTTCTTCATAATTTTTCAAATATTTTTCGGACGATGATTCCAATATGACGGCTCTCTGGACTAGATTTAAAGAAAATCAATGCAAAAACAACAACAGATATTCACGCACAAATCCTGTGAAGCTCTTTCAGGCGGTTGGTTGCTTATATCTTTATTTTACGACGGAGATAATCGGCAACTTAGACCTGTGACCGTCGCCCCTGTGATGGAATTTTATCCCGCAAGTAATTTTTTACATGCCTGTAAATCTACAGACATGGGCCTGTTAGATTTATGGGGTAGGGCTTTAGTTTTATTTAACGACAGGGATGAAATTCAACTTGGGCCTGCGGCTTTCATCGCTGAAACTGAATTTTGTCCCGCAGGAATTATGTTACATGCCTGTAATTCTACAAATACGGGCCTGTCAAATTATGCACACATAAATGCCATCGACCTGCGCCGGGATTGAACCCTCGACCTCTAGCACTGAAAGCCAGCACCATACTGTTCCAGGTGGCGAATGAATGGTACATGTTAGTCAAAACAACTATTGGTTTTGATACTTCTAAATTTTCACAAACAGGCCTGTCTTGAAGAAGATATGAAAGTAACCAGTTGATGTTTGCTTTTATTACTAGGAACAATTATTATTATTATTATTTATTATATATTATTTATTATTATTGTTATTATTATACATGATTGCAACCTGTCAAAGACAGTTTCTGCATATAACATAGATACTTTAAATCATTACCTGTCGACGATTAAAACGAGTCTGATTGAGAAGGCATCCAGTAGCTTACGGGTACAGAAAGAAGGCATATGGTTTTCGCATTCTCGTTTCACATATGTGTTCATTGCAGAATAGCTGTATTCTTATTTCAGAATACCCGGTGAACACAGATAATTGCCGTGTGCTTACAGATAAGTTCATTAATGGAAATAAATGCAAATTCGTGCCGTTTTATGCAAAAAGCAGGAGATACCAAAACAATAAATCGCCAAGTGGATCCATGTTTTCTCAGCACATGGCCACAAGTTCGGCCCACCCAGTGCTTGCAACAGTCTCTCACACACTTTGCCACATTAACGATTTGGGAAAAGAAGTTTCACTACAGTTCGAAAAAAAAGGATGAAAACGACGCCAAGGTCTCATTAAACATGAAAATGGGCTTCGTTTGTGAACCAAATTAGATGTAACCGGAGATTTTTAAGTCGGTGGTGATGAACAATGGCAAGGATGTCGTTGGAGGCGTTTTACCACATGCCATGTTGGAAATAATGTGCACATGACAAAGAGATCTGCATAAATGTTTGTCAGCTCATGAGGAATAATCATCTGATAGTTCCTCTTCGATTTCCAAAATTATATTATGATGAGTATGTTTGTTTCAACCTCTCTATCATTCGATATTCGATACAGAGTATCGATCTAAATTTTTTAATAGAATCGTTATTGTTCCCAGATTTTATGGAATTTTATGTAGACTAGTAAGGTTTAAGATTTTTGGCGTGTATTTTTTCTTGTAGGGTATATTAGAGCTCCTGTGAAAGAAATCACTGTATAAAGCGTTGTCTCTATTTGAGAATGAAGGCAATTTTCTAGCACCTTTTCCCCCTTTTTAGTGCCTTTATCACTTTTTTCTACACCGTGCCCCTTTCCCCTTTCTTCTCTTTTTTGTATTTGACTGCAGCTTTTTAATAATCTTCTAAAGGGCATTTAATTATTTATAGGCTATGGCTTTCAATCAAATTTATTCAATAGGCTATGTAGTGAACGTGGGAATAGGGAACCTATTTCAGCAAACGCGGGACTGAAGGTACATCTGCAACAGTGAAAAATAATGACTAAATATTCAATTATTTTCTTTTTAATTTCACTGTAGTTAGTAACTTGCTCTTCGTGAACGTAAGTTTCTTACAAAACGAGTTCTGTAGCACTTTTTTGTCCTATTTTTCCTTGTTTTTAGCACGTTTTCTCTTCCTTTTTCTATATGGAAATTGCACCTAAAAATATTCTAACTCTGGTTATAATGACCTGCATAGGATAGGCATAATAAAAGTGTGATACCTACAACTTATAATAAAAATGGCCCGTTGCATAAATCCAGAACTCTAAAGTAGCAAATTTCAAAATTCGAAGTCTGTTTATTTATCTAAAAAAGGAGTTTCTCATTTAGAGGAAAGCTTGGATTTTTAAAATTTAGTCATATCAAGATTCCATGATACGCAGTCACCATACTGCAAGCTCTCTACGACCAACAAGGTCCACAATATTACGAAATAAAAAGGGAAACTTTAATTGCCACATTCTGAATGTTTGAATAGTATCCTTAGTTATTGTTTTCAGATTTCGTGGAATTTTATAATTAGAGAACAGACATAACAAAGTGTGATCACCTACAAACTGTAGTCTAATAAAAATTGGCCGTTGCATAAATTCAGAGAAATTTCAAAATTCGAAGTCTGTAAGTTTATCTAAAAAAAAATAAAAAAAAAATTGCCTTTCTTATACTGTAAATTGAACTTGAACTTATAATTAGTTCAACGGGTCTATCTGAGAGATATTTCATCAGCACAGTAATTCAAAGCAAATAAACAAAAAAAAATCGGCTTGAGAAGAGCCCAAGAATAAAAGACTGGAATCTGTTATTTTTTTATCATGTAAATTGGGATGTAATTTGTAATTATTATTTCACAGGCCTATGTAAGGGCGATTTTACCAGCACAGTAAATAAATACAATTGAATTAAAAATTTCTGCTTGAACTTGGAGAATAAAAATCAGAGCAATTCATTTCTTGACCGTCAACAAAACGTGATTTCGAAGTTATTTATGTTTCCTGGACTTTTCCCATCGAGTCAATGAAGCACAGATAAGCCTTTGTTTCAACTCCTTTATAAAAACTTAATTGACTCCTATCATGGAAAACAGTTGTGTCAGGGATCTAAGATTTTATACGGCCTTGGGCTTCCAGAAGCATACCCAGATGAATTAAATTAAGTCAACAAAAAACTACGATTGTAGTTACTTAAGATTTTAACTGCGAGAATCATTTATATTTTATGGATACAGAGTTTAGAGAAGAATGATCTAAGGCAGTGTTTTTCTTTGTTTTTCGTTATTACATTCACTTTTTCCCTCCAGAATCTCGATGGACTGTCACTCTCGTGGTGTAACGGATCTGCAACCACAGCGTGTGCACAAAACATGGTCCTTGGACCACATCATAGCTTGCTTCGTAAACCACAGAACGATCATGTTATATTTGGTTTGTCTAATTTTACACAAACTCTTTCTATTTAAAAAAAATAGCAGGCCTACGTTTTATTGCAGCAGAGGAAGATCCCTTCTTTTCTAATGCCTAATAATTCCTTAAAGATATTGAAGGAATCCTGATTCTAGTATTCAATATAAAACTATAATCACGATAAATAGCAAGCTAAATTACATTAAATATAAAACTTTAAAATGATGGGACCTATTAGTATTTTATATCAAAATGAATCTCAAATGATACCCTATTAAATCATGCTTAACATACAATTATTAAATGAAGAATATGGATTAAAGATAAAATAAATTAATATTAAATATAAGAATATTACGGGGTGTAGAAAGTACCAGACAAGATTCCGAGTATATCACAATGGCTAGCTCGCTTGTACCATTCATTCACGGCGGGTGGCCGGAGACGATCATTGTTAACAAATAGTGCTCCCTTTATGTGAAATGTGACACAAAGGCGATGAGAGCCTAGTCAAAAGAATATACTAGGAACAGTACTTGGGGAAAGAGCACAGAATGAACATTCTCAGAATATTGATGTAATAACGAGAACAGGAGACAGTGGAAATTTGAGAGTTGTATCTTGTAGCGTCTTTAAAGCGTGGGTCTAAAGGCCCAATCAAAAAGAAGCTACTAGCTAAAATATAGTTAAATTACTGTAACATAGAATTTGATTTGTTAATATAAGAAGTGGGGAGATTGCTGTGAGTGCCACGATGTAGAACTTTGCCAATGTTAAGAGTACAGTGTTCTCCCGGATCCGACACGGGTTGAACGCATAGCCCTTTGTCAGCTTAATTATTCCGAGTGGATACCATTGTATCCCACTCGTATTTTTATATTCACGTTGGGGAAGTTACCCAACTTGGATAAGTAATCTTGTATAGTAAGATACCCAGTAAACGTGATTTGTGGTGATAGCTAAGTTACGGCTATTACCGATTTAAATTCAGTGGATCAGAGTAAGTACTTGGTCGACGAATTAACATTATTATAATTATTCCAAGGGGAGTCATTATATCATCACGTGATAACCAATAGGAAGGAATAATAACTGATAAACTTTTGTGGCTACGTTCTACATTGGAGACATTATAAACAGTATCAACCACGAGTAGATTAACATACGCATTAATTGGACTTAATAGTAATTGGTTAATAAATCTACTCATACCAATATTAATTAGTTTGATATCTAATTACTATAGTTAATATTGCCATTCACCAGACCCACATTTATACCCTGCAGAAACGTAAGAGTTTAAATCTTGTAGCTTGATGACTAGACCGAGGCAGGTTCGAAGAAGCTCAGCAAATGTAAGTACTACATAAAAACATTATACTTATCCAGAGTGAACCTTAATAGTGGCATTTCCCAAAATCAAAGGGGGTGAACCGCTTCATAGTGGCGCGAACAACGTGGGGGCTTCGAAAAGAAAAAGGTGAATGGCGTGGGCAATGAACTAAAATTTTTGAAAATATCAAAATACTTTTCAAATTCAAATAAAGAAGAAGGGAAGTAAGGAATTAAGGAGCGGGCACTAGCTTAGAAGGGGACTAGACAAGAGAGAAGAGAGAAGAAATCGCAGGAAGGGCATCAGTAAAATCAAGAATACGGGAGAATGTCAATTGGATTGTATTATTGATAAGAGGGTATTTCTTGTATTATTGATAAGAGGGTATTTCTTGTTTAATATAAGAGTGCTATATATATGTCAGTGTATAAATTGTGCCATGTACTAAAGGTGAGTGCGCATGTTTTTATACCAAAGTGATAAGTGCAATGACGTTAGGATTTTGATTAGGGTAACGTTATGATAAAACTACGTAACGGAAAGGTAATTAGTATCAAGATGGATAATATTGAATCGCAGGATGGGCAAGACTTGTTGACCCATGAGGAAATAGTAATTGTAAATGAGAGGGAAATGGATTCAGTAGCTCAAGGTGATAATGCAGGAATAATGGAGGAAATTAACAATAGGGAAATCAGTGTCGTAGGTCAAAATAACGACGTAGAAATGATAGAGGGAACTAACAATGGGGAAACTAACGTAGAAAGGGCCGCATCCCAAAAAGAACTTGAAAGCGAAGGAACTCAAAATAAAAGTCAGGTGATGGCGGGGGAAAAAGAGATTTCTTTATTAAGTGAAATAGGGAAGATGATAAAAGAGAGCTCAGAAAAACAGTCGAATGATAGTAAAGCATTAGCAGAAAAACAGTCTAATGAGATTAAAGCATTAGCAGAAAAACTTGACAAAAATTCAAATGATACTAAAGTGTTAGCAGAAAAACTTGACAAAAATTCAAATGATAGTAAAAATGATAATAAAAAGTTATCTGAAAAACTAGAAATTGATAATAAGAAATTATCTGAGAAGTTAGAACAGAGTTCAAATGATAGTAAGAAGGCAGCAGATGAGATCAAACAATCTGTAGCTAGAGTGTCAGAAAATTTAGATAAAACAAATGGGCGTATAGATCAGTTAACGGAAGAGGTTAAGTCGACTAACGCTAAAATGGACGAAAGGGTCAAAAACGTTGAGCTAGGGCTTGAGGTAGCTAAGAAAGATGTAGATGAGAAACTTCAAAAAAAAGATAAGGAAATTAATTTGAGGTTAGATAGCACTGTAAAAGCTATTGACAATAAGATAGAGACAGGTCATTGTTCTTTACAGAAAGAAATAGCAGATAAAACTAAAAGTTTAGAAGGGCATTTAGTTACGACCTTTTCGAAAGAAATATCAGAAAAAAATAAAAGTTTAGAAGGGCAGTTAGTTGCAACTTTTTCAAGTGAGATTGGGGAATTAACCAATAAAATCCAAGGTCAGGTGAAAGAGATTGAAGTTAAGCTTAGTGAAGAAATAAATAAGGTGGTTCTAGTGCAAAATAATATTACGAAGGAAGTAAACGACTTAACTGATAAAAGGTCGAGTGACGCTCGTAGTGAACGTGACAATGCAGAAATTAATGTGGTGTATTCTCCAAATGTCAATTGTGTAAACACGGCCCATTTGCCGGTAAATAATTCTATAAATGGAGATCAACAAACCCACAGTATTTGCAATGACACAGACACTATACGAAGCAACGTAAGCCTAGAAAATCATACTGTCTTACCCGTAGCTCATCAACTCCCTGTTAATATTACTCAGATGCTTGGAATTGATTGGTCGATCCCTAGTTTTAATGATGAAAATCGGTCTGATCCCCATCTTTTTATAAGCGAAATAGAAAACTATTTTGAAGTGAAAGGAATCCCTGATAAATATAAAATGATGGTGGTGCAGAAGGGTTTGATAGGTAAATGTAGGGACTGGTGTAGTTTCATTCTATCTGAGGGCGTAGGCTATGCCGAATTTAAGAAACTTTTTATGGAGAGGTATTGGAGTTTGAGTAGGCAAAGTAAAGCTCTGACAGAATTATATTCTGGAAAATTCAATGAAAAGGGACATGTTACTATGTCTGGGCACTTTATGCATTTAATCAAAGTAGCAAAATCCCTAGGATCTTCCCTTGGAGAGCGAGACGTACTCCAATTGGCAATTAAACAGTACAGTCCGGAAATAAGAAAACATTTAGTAGTAGCAAAACCAACTACATATGCTGACATGTTAAGCTTATTGACAGAATTCGAGGAAGGGGAACGAATAGAAAAAAGTAGGAACCCAGATCAGCCGGATCGAAATACTAGCAATGATAATGTATGGCGCAATGGAAATCAAAATGGGAATACTACTAGGCCTAATAACGGGTACACTGCTAACCGCGATAACAGAAATAATTACGTAAGGAATGGTCAGAACAATAATAACCAGAACTATTCCAGGAATAGAAGTGAAGGCAATAATTACCGTGGGAATCAGCAAAATAACACAACACGGGGTAATAATGATTACGAGAGAACGGGGTCAAGGCCTGCGGTGACAATAAATCATATGGCTTTCCCGGAAACAGAAAGCGGAAGCATAAATCAGAATAGACAGCTCGGAGGAATTCATAACGGGAGGTATGTAAGATTCTCAGATAACGGGGACTCTAGCCAAGAATCTGGTCAGCAGTTAAATCCCGAGGCGAGCGAATTTCAAGGTGATAGAGATGACGTAACTATGCGTGAAAATGACGATAGGCCTAGGGGAAATTTAAACTAGGTAGAGATGCATTAGAGAGTCATAATGTATCTAATGAGGGAGCGGTGCCTTCAGAACAAAGGCTCAATGAAATTATAAATGATACAAGTGATTTTTCCAGTGCTAATGAAATCGAAAGTAATAGAGTTTTAAATCCTCCGCAGATAGAAGCTAAAGTTGGAAATTTAAGGGTACAAATAATGCTCGATTCTGGCTCAAAATATAGTGTCTGCAGTGAAGTTTTTTATAATGAAATGAAAGAAAATAAAATAAAATTGCAAGAACTAAATATACCGGCGCTTTATTGTACAACGGCGATTACCAAGGCTAGGTACAAGGTAGACAAACAGATTATGGTACCGTTGAATATTGGCAATTGGGAAGCAGAAATATACGTGCTAGTTATTAAAAGATTAACACATCCATTTTTGCTAGGTTGTGACACACTGTTAGAATACAAAGGAATATTGAACTTTGAAGAAAAATGCTTAAAGGTAAATCACAATAATCATGTCATAGAAGTTCCTTTTCTCACTAATAATTTGAAGAATCATGTAAACTGTTCAGAAAACGAAATCGCAATCCAGAATGAATATTTTATTGTTGAGAGTCTGAGCACAATGCAGATGCCGGACTATAGTTATGAGGGAATAAGTGATAATTATGATGAAGTAGTAGGCCCAAGTGACCCATCTTCTATTAGTACAGCGGCAACAGATAAAGTGCCAGCTGATTATGAATTGAGTGTAGGAGTAGATGAATATGAGAATTTGGAGGAGGATTATGAAATTGGAAATAATTGCGAGATTAACGTTTTGGGAACGAATATATATGATCAGGAAAATTATTATGACGAGTACGGAAATGAAAGGGACATGAGCGATAAAGACTTAGGCATTTTAAATATTCTTAAGAGTAAAGTGGACAGCATCACGACCTTAGACATTGAACAAAAAGAAAAATTGTTAGATGTGTTAATTAAAAACATGGGAGTATATAGCGAGTCCCCTGGATATTGCCTAATGTACGAACATAGTATAACCATGGATAATCCCCCTGTCTACCATCATAAAAGCAGACCGCTACCGCTAAGCATCCGCGATGAAGCTAACAAAGTTATAGCGAAAATGCTAGAAGACGGTATTATTGAATTATCTGATTCTGAGTACGTGAGTCCTGCCTGTTGGGTTCTTAAAAAAAATAATACATTGAGAATGACCCTAGATTTGCGCACCGCGAACCAGTACATGAAGCCGGACCGTTTTAAAACAGAGCCTATAGATCACCTTCTCGCCAAAATGGGAGAAGCTAAGTATTTCTCTAGCATAGATCTAACATCAAGTTTCTGGCAGATCGGACTGCGAAAGGAGGATAGAAAGTACTGTAGTTTCGTGCACCAAGGGTCTGTATATAGTTTTTGTAGAACCCCTTTCGGGATGAAAACCTCGGGGAGCGCATTATTGCGTGCACTTCAGATCATGTTTCCTGAAGGCACCGGTCCCAATATTACTGCCTTTGTTGATGACTACCTTGTTCATGCAAATGATTTTGAGACACATTTACGGGAGCTAGACCTAGTCCTCAGCACTTTTTTAAGAAGCGGGATGACTATAAACCCGAATAAAATAAGTCTATTCAAGGACAAAGTAAATTTTGTGGGATACATCGTATCTAAAGATGGTGTGTCGGCAGATCCCGAGAGAATAAAGGCTATAGCTGACATAAGTAGGCCTAAGACGGTACGACAAGTTAGGAAGGTACTTGGGATTTTCAATTATCAGGCAAGGTTCATCCCAGGCTATGCAGAGTATGCAGCGCCATTAAGAAAGTTGCTCCGAAAACAAAATAAATTCAGGTGGACCCCTGTAGAGGAAAAAGCTTTCGAAACCTTAAAAGATAAGTTTAAGAATTCGGTACTGCTTGAGAGGCCAAGAAATGACCTAGATTATATCATATACACAGATGCTTCAACCATCTCAGTAGGGGGAATCCTCATGCAGGAACATGAAGACGGGACGAGACATTTAATTGCTACCACGTCACGCGGTCTTACTCCGGTAGAGAGCAAAGGTTCAGTCACATGCCTTGAAATTATAGGGATGTATCATGCACTGACAAAATTTCAACAGTATATTTTCAATAAGAGAGTGATTGTGTACACGGACCATATTAGTTTAACTTTCTTGAATAAGATGAAGCTTGGAAATAGTAAACTATCCCGTTATGTACATGAGCTCAGCCAGTTTGATATGGAGATAAGACACGTAGCGGGGAAGGACAACGTCCTGTGCGACTATCTTTCCCGACACAAGGCGGAAATACCCGAGTCAGCTGGAGGGGACAGTAACGAGGTGCCGATTATGCATGTGAGAATGTTTAAAGAGCCATCCCTACAGCAAGATTTTAAACATATTGCAGCATACCAAAGAAACGACCCTGAAATAGAGTTAATCAGATTAGGCCTAGAGGAACTGGACCAAAATGGTAACTGTAATAATGGCGCATTGAAATACCAGGTAATTAATGACGTGATATATAAGCTTTGTGGTACGGATAATAAAGAATGGAAGGTTTATGTCCCCGAAGAAATTGAGAACAAAATTATCGAGACCGTGCATGTAAAACTGGGGCATTCAGGTACAAATAGAATGCTTTTATACATTCAAAACAAGTTGTACATAAAGAATTTGGGCAGGAAAATACGCAAGTTTGTTAGCTGTTGCGACTTGTGCCAAAAGGCGAAGCCAATGAATGTTAAGTATGATAGAAGGCCTATGACGATATCAAGGGAGGAGAGAGGGGAACTTGTAGCCCTAGATTTCCACGGACCACTAGTAGCAGGGGCGTATGGGATGAAATACATCCTGATTTGTTATGACGTGTTTTCACACTTGGTGAAATTATATGTGACACGCACTGCCAATACTAGCGAAGTTCTACGAAAACTCCTTTATGATTATTTCCCCAAGTATAGTCCGATTAAGGCGGTGATATCAGATAATGGAACACCCTTTATCAGCAAGAGATTCAGAGATAAGATGACCTCATTAGGGATAAAACATTATAACGTGGCTAGATTCCATCCACAAAGCAATATAGCGGAAAGAGGATTGCGCGATATGTCGCTTTATCTAAGAGCACTATGCCATAAACGCCATAATGCCTGGGTTCGATATATACAGCCTATCGAAGACATACTCAATCATACGGTGAATCCCTTAGTCGGAGTAGAACCAGTGCGGTTAATGACGGGCGAAGAACCCAAGGTACTAATTAAAGGCCTACCTAACCCTATTCCTGAAAATGGTCAGAATAAAAAGCTAACAGACTATTGCAGAACGGCGATAGAAAATATCAGGAGAAATGTGGTAAAAAGAATGGAGAAAGCTAAACGGCATAAGCACACGTGGACCCCAGTAGTGGGTGACAAAGTATTGGTAAGAAAGAAAAACTTATCAAATGCAGCCAATAAGAGGATGCAGCGCCTCGAGCTCCTTTACCGCGGTCCATTTTCTATCACAAAGATTTTCAATGGGGTTTGCTTTGAGGTGTCAGACCTAAGTAACAATAGAATTATTGGGCGGTATAACCTATCTTTTATTAGGCCTTATAAGGAACCATAAAAGGGGTAAAGACAGTATGAAGTAGGGTTACGGTGTTTCGATAATTGGTACCGTAAAGAATGTAATAACTACTGTATTGTATGTATGACCGCGACTAAATTGCGTGTGATATATTTAATACCAGTGCAAGTTTTAGTGTAACATGAACGAGTGGTAATAAATCAGCCAGCGAAAATATATCTCTGTTATATATATTTATAAGTGAACTTCGATAACAGATCAGTCGATTATTTTATTCATTGTTATTTATTTTTATAAAAAGGACGTCCGTAACAAAAATCCTATCGGCGATTTATCTAGTAATAAGTAGGAATAGTAATTGCAATAAATGTATGTTCATATCCCAATATTGTTCAATGCAGTTAGTTAGATTTTAATTTCTGTCAGTATATTATTTGTTTGTTTATATCATATGTCAAATAGGTCCAATAGCCTATTACTGCATTGAAGGATAAGGATGCATAATAAAATTCTTTCGTGGATGTTGTATGCATGAGTAATAATTGTAGTGTGTATAGATGAAGAGATTGATAGCGGTACCATGTCACGAGGTCATTCAATCACAGGTAGCAAGCCATGTGGCAAATGTAAACATTGTGAAAGGTAACTAGGTCAAATTTACGACCAAAACATATCAAGTCATTGCACTGTCACCTATACATTCAGTATAATAACAAGGTATTTAAAGGAGCAGAAAAGCACTCTTTAAAAATCGCAATTTTTTTACAAAACTCACATTTTTTCAAGAGAACTTTTGGGCATATGAAGGAATCCTGATTCTAGTATTCAATATAAAACTATAATCACGATAAATAGCAAGCTAAATTACATTAAATATAAAACTTTAAAATTATGGGACCTATTAGTATTTTATATCAAAATGAATCTCAAATGATACCCTATTAAATCATGCTTAACATACAATTATTAAATGAAGAATATGGATTAAAGATAAAATAAATTAATATTAAATATAAGAATATTACGGGGTGTAGAAAGTACCAGACAAGATTCCGAGTATATCACAATGGCTAGCTCGCTTGTACCATTCATTCACGGCGGGTGGCCGGAGACGATCATTGTTAACAAATAGTGCTCCCTTTATGTGAAATGTGACACAAAGGCGATGAGAGCCTAGTCAAAAGAATATACTAGGAACAGTACTTGGGGAAAGAGCACAGAGTGAACATTCTCAGAATATTGATGTAATAACGAGAACAGGAGACAGTGGAAATTTGAGAGTTGTATCTTGTAGCGTCTTTAAAGCGTGGGTCTAAAGGCCCAATCAAAAAGAAGCTACTAGCTAAAATATAGTTAAATTACTGTAACATAGAATTTGATTTGTTAATATAAGAAGTGGGGAGATTGCTGTGAGTGCCACGATGTAGAACTTTGCCAATGTTAAGAGTACAGTGTTCTCCCGGATCCGACACGGGTTGAACGCATAGCCCTTTGTCAGCTTAATTATTCCGAGTGGATACCATTGTATCCCACTCGTATTTTTATATTCACGTTGGGGAAGTTACCCAACTTGGATAAGTAATCTTGTATAGTAAGATACCCAGTAAACGTGATTTGTGGTGATAGCTAAGTTACGGCTATTACCGATTTAAATTCAGTGGATCAGAGTAAGTACTTGGTCGACGAATTAACATTATTATAATTATTCCAAGGGGAGTCATTATATCATCACGTGATAACCAATAGGAAGGAATAATAACTGATAAACTTTTGTGGCTACGTTCTACATTGGAGACATTATAAACAGTATCAACCACGAGTAGATTAACATACGCATTAATTGGACTTAATAGTAATTGGTTAATAAATCTACTCATACCAATATTAATTAGTTTGATATCTAATTACTATAGTTAATATTGCCATTCACCAGACCCACATTTATACCCTGCAGAAACGTAAGAGTTTAAATCTTGTAGCTTGATGACTAGACCGAGGCAGGTTCGAAGAAGCTCAGCAAATGTAAGTACTACATAAAAACATTATACTTATCCAGAGTGAACCTTAATAGTGGCATTTCCCAAAATCAAAGGGGGTGAACCGCTTCAATATTTTCCCTCTCCACACTCTTACCAGGATAATAATTACAGCTTCCTCAAATTCATAAAGGAAAACTGAGTTAACAGACTGTGGAATGAAAATCGGAAACATTGCAATAATATATAGCCCAAATGAATTTCACTATATAACTTAACTTTCTAAGACAATTACTTTTATTTTAGTATTTTCGCTTATATTGACGTATAAATGCATCACCACAAAAAGCACAAAAACAAAAAAATAAAGTTAATACAGCAATTCTTTATGTTGAAATGTTGAGATTATTATACAGGTGTCGTAGTGATCATTCATAGACACTAGTTATTTCATGAAAATTTTCCTAATTGATTTTAAACTTAGTATAAGTGCATAACACAATGACCCGTGAAATGGCTTACAGTCTAGCAAGTTACTTGCCGAAAGAGATAAAGAAGGATGTACTAAAGTAACTAATGCTATCTAATTTCATAAGTTTCTGTAAACACGTTAGAACTAATTTCTAATTATTTTACTAGTATTTTTCCCATAATTCAGTACCCAGAAATTAAGATGGCCATTGACTTCTAAGGTCGTTACAATGTGTTGGAGCCTGAATACCATATTTATTTCGTATGGATACTACTATTACGGCACAGTACCCAAGAACTGTGTTTTGAGTATGACCAGTGAATTTGTCTTTTAAAATCTCTTTCTCCAGTCAGCATGGGTGGCGCAGTCTGTATGGCGCTGGTTTTCTGTCCCCTAGGACGCGAGTTAATCCCTGACCAGGTCGATGGCATAAACGTGCATAAATGTGACAGGATCATGCTGGTATATTTATAGTCATGTAAAAGAACTCCTGCGGGACAAAATTCTGACACACTGGCAACGCATCGGCCATAGGCCTAAGTTACAGTACTGCCCCGTCGTTAAATAACCATAAAATCAACCATCTCTTTCTTCATTTACAATTTTGTATAACTAAAACCGTTTAAGTAATGCTTCTGTCATGTAGGCAAATTTTTTCTACTTATGACAGTTGTTTTATACTATAGGTGTTTATTCAAAGTAGTGCCTGGAGGAACCACTGCTGTTGGATGCCTTCCAAATTATTTGGACACATTAATGTTACAAAAGTGTAAGGTCTTTCAAAGGTGTTTCGAACATGACTCGAGTGTTTTCTTCTTCTCCACAGAATTTAAACACACTTATTTCCATATTTGTATCTTATTTCTATAAAATTTATAGCTAGTAATTTATATATGGCATTAATTATTGATATGTAATTATGTGTCATAAAAGTATGTGTTTTGTAATTTTCTCAACGTTAAAAGTGCCCACACTTGAAGAATTACAGCCTTAATAAAGAATGTCAATAAACTAGCAGCCTAGTTTGAAGCAATAAATATGATGGTTTATGTATCTAGTTAAAACTTCTTTTCCATTTTTAATTTGTTTTGGTAGAGCACTCAGTTGTACTTTGTGTGCCGTCTTCATAAAGTATAGAATGAAAATAGTTATTTGCTAAGTACTTTAAAATAATCACCTGAAATGTTACCGCAGATAAGGTGCGTAAGTCATTTAATGTTCTTAGCTGTAAAATGTTCTTCGATAACTGTAGAAATATATGTTATGGCCGAATTATCGCAATACTAAAGCATAAAATCTATAATAAATTGTTTATTATAAATATATAAATTGTTACTAGTTACTAGATTTTTTATTTTTTTTTATTTTTTATTTTTTTTATATTTATTTATTAGCTACTAACAGCATGCTCCGATGCATTGCACCACTACATGCTTCACATCTGGACGGTAATTTGTTACATAATAAGTTATACAAATTTTTTACAGAATTATGATTATTAGAATGTACTGAGGATCTTGATGATGCACTTTCTTATACCCAAGTAATGTATTTATGAACTCCTGAATTTCTTATCTTAGCGTCTTTAAGATGTAAGTTGCACTTCTTAATATTATTTTAATACCACGTGTCTCACTGCAATCTTATAATAAACTAAAGTCTATAGATTTTGAAAATTGAGAGAACGCTGAGAGATGCCTTCTGATAAGTTGTTCCAGTGTTGGAGGCCAAGGACATGTAATTATATTTATATTAATCTACTATACCCCTAAACACGAGCTTTGCTCATATAGGGGTATGTTTGGTTTTATTTGTTTTTACTTGTATTAAATGTGTAATAATAATAATGTAATGATATGATTGATAAAAAAAGTTATTCAGTATAGTTATTAGGTAGTAATTCTGTTATTAAATTATTTCCGGATGATTTTTTATATTTTTTATTTTTATTGCTTCCACGATATTCTAATTTTGTGAATGTGCTCTTAATAAGTCCTCATTATTGAATTATTTAAGGTGATATTGAGTGGTGGGTAATTTTATCATAGCGAATAATCATGAGCAATTCCCTTAAAAGTTATGAGAAAAATGCCAAAAGGGATGTTTTGAAAAAGATAAATCAATTTCTCATTAACCTAGAAATCTGAATAATTTTATTTTCACCTCAATTTTGTACTCAATATATTTGAACATATCAAGATTAATACCTATCACATACCGTTCTGTTATAACAAACAAGCGATAAGGTCAAATATTACTTGTTTGATGACAGTGGCGTTGGCCATTTTGTTCCCCCGAGGAGTTTTATTGAATTATGCATCATTTGGCCCCTCTCTATTAAAGTGTTTGTAGAGATTAAAATAAGATCGGAGTTGCAATTATCCTTCATATTTTCACGTAGATTTAAAATTCTTTGTCTTGGTTTTATTTATTTAACTATTGTTTCTTTGTTTCCAGGTAAGGTGACATCTTCTTTGATTGTTCCGTCGTCTTGCATACAGTTAACGTAAGTTTTATTTCGTAATATTAAATGCTTCGTACAAGCTAATTTTTGTCCATACCTTTTGATTATAATCTTTTCTCGACTAGAATTCAGACAGTTTAAATATTTGGCCGAATTATCTTAATACTAAAGTATCATATCTCTAATAAATTATTGTAATTATAATAATTCTTACTACTCAATTATTCAGTATAGTTAGTAGGTAGTAATTCTGTTAACATTTTTTCCGGATGATTTTGTTTTGTTATTTTGTGAGTGTGCTTTAAATAAATCCGCATTATTTAATTATCAAAGGTAATATTGAGTGGTGGGTTATTTCATCATAGCGAATGGTCATGAGAAATTCCCTAAGATTTGTACTTAACATTCCGACAAAATAATGTTTGCAATGCAGGGATTTATATTCCATTGTTTCAGCATCAAGGAAAATAGTGTTACTCATGAGGAAGGACCTCGAGTTATCTATCGAATAGGCGTTTGAAATAAAAATAAAATATATATATATGGTAGTTTTCTCATGGAAATGTTGAAAATTTAAACCAAAATGTTCGAACCTTTTCCAGAACATTGCAAATCTAGTTTTTTCTCTTTCTTTATTAAGAAATAGATGATGTGATCGCCCCTGACTCCAAAAGAACCATGGAGTCTGTCAGTGAACAGCAGAATTCCAAAAGAAAATAGTACCAATTTTATGTAGATATCTGAAACGCGAGGCAGCAACTCATATTGAATTATAAAAAATTTAGAGTTATTATTTGGTTTGTCCCAAATTGCTCGAGGTGTACAGTAGTGATTAAAGATGGCCTTCTTTGTAGAGCGCCGTTATCGGAATCATAAAGAATGAATGGTGTGATGGTCTCAGTTTTAATTCTCGCAGCAAATGGCAGTGCTTAAAAGACGTTTTACGACATCGCTGGAGGCGGTGCTTAAGCAACACATGTTAATTCCGCATTCCTTGTAGCAACATAAGATCCTTTTTTATGGATTCATTTCAAAGATTTTATTATATTTCTTATTTGGTGTACTGTAATTACTAAATTTATAAATTGTAGGCTTACTGTACATAATATTAACGGTCATTCACTTCTGTAATTCGATTTTAAGATTATCAATAATAGGCCAATTAATAACGCATAGGCTATGTAGGAAAGCTGGTGGCATTGTAGTCACATCTTTAAACCGAAGTCTATATTTTGGAATTAAGTGTGACTATCTAGCTGTAAAAAATAAATCATAAAGAATAATCCCCTAAGTGTTCGAATTATGGTTTCAACTCATTAAAAAATTATAATTGCATAATTACCTGTTTTATCTGAGAGCTTACACGGTAGGAGCATTGCGGAGTATTAGTACTGGGGCAGTGGAGCGCTCTTGCCTGAAGTTACAGTGACTTTCGAGCACTTCATTCCCAAACGTCATCACAGGATGAAGCAGTCTTCCACTGATTTAGACGATAGGCGGAAACGGAAAGTCGTTATAGGTCTATTAAACTTACTCGTATCTACCATATTATCCATATATATCAATATACTATCCACATTCACTCAAATCTGGTCTAAGATTGAAGTCGAAATATGAAGAAAGAGAAGAGCTGTCAGGCCGTATGCCTGAAAAGAGGCAGTGAGATGTGAAAGATATGAAAGTTTAGTTTCTTTATCAAATTATTTGTCTCGTAAGTTTTATTTAATTTGTTTTTATTTACATTACAGCCTATTATAATAATTAAATACACATACAGTAGCATACTATTGTTGACAGCATGTGATAGGCCTATGTGCCTGGAATATCAAACCCTCTTGACTTATAATACGGAACTTCACTGTTGCTGATGGTAACATTTCTCTTCAAGAATTTTCATTTTAAGCAAAATTCTGGAAGAAGACAATTTCGGTTTTATTCTTGTCTGCAAGAACCCGACTTTCTTTTTATTTTGCACGGCTTTGTTATGTGGAACGTCTCCTTTTATTGTCAGAACCTCGCTTTTATAGTTTCTTTTACAACCCATAAAAGTATCTCCTGCACTATGGGAGTACATAACGATTGACATTCCAAATAAGTTTATTGCAATATTTTTATGGGTTATTCTCATCTTTTAGTGCATAACTATAAATAGCCTGAATATATGTCAAGACAAGAATACAAGAAACCATAAATTCCACCATAATTAATGCACATGACTGTCTGCGAATTCTAAATTTTATAAGTTGAACAATATGAATTGTGAAATGTACCCAGTCAAATTTGTTTATTTCCATTTTTATTTTAGTTCAACAGAAATGTACTCATCTTGTTTAGCCTGTCTGGTACATAGAAACTAAATGACAATATTTTGTTAAAGAAATCGGTCAAGCTATGGGATTTATACCTCCTTAACATTATGCCAAAGCAGTAGATTTGATATCAGACAGCTATTGTTTAAACCAACTTTGCTAATAGACCTACAGATATGTCTGTAATAACGAACTATTGCATAGCTCTAATATTTATGCAGTTATATTAGTTTCATAGTCAAGAAAATGGCACGACTCCTGTTGTCTGCTTGGTTGGAACAGTTAGTAAGACACTTGCGTTCTGTTCCAAAGTTCGATCCCAACCCAGGTCAATAGCATTTATGTGTGCCTAAATGCGACAGCCTGCAAGATCACTGGCATAAGTAACAGTAGACAACTGTAGTTAAATACCCATAAAAAACTAACAAATTATTTAAAATTGTGACTTACCCTGATAGCCTATCCTTGTAAGATGTTCCCATTGCGATTTACCAAAGGAAAAGTGTGTGATTTCCTGTTGCTCCTCATCCCCTGATATCTTTAATGAAAATTGTAGAATTTCATATAGCCTAGTAACTGCCATATCACAACAAGGAAATTAAATTGTTTCCCGTTGCAATTTATATTTGACTAGCTGAAAAGGCCCGGCGTCGCCCGGGCTTTGTATTTTGTAATTTGAAATTAACTTATGGAGGACTTTCGATTTTGAAACTCTAGGTCCTTATATAATATGTATGTAGAACTTTAAATGAAGAAAAAGATCTATCAAACTATTCCATCAGAAAACGCTAGATATAGCTTTTTATGGTTCATAGAGGATGTCGAATGCTGCATTCCGTTGCTTCTACTCATCATGCCTGGGAGGGGTTGAAATAAGAAGAAACATAAATTACATAAGATTGTATTAACTTGACGGAAAATTTTATTTCTCATTCTCATGTTACCATACAACGGTTTCGGAGCTGAAATAAAATAGAAATGCAGTATCACTTTCATACTTTCCTCCCCTAAAACCCGGGACATAATATACTGCGAGTATAGGACTCAAAATGTTCCATCCCATGCTTAGGGCCTATGATAAATCTCAACTAATAAAAAGCCTACAGCTATGGATAACTGACTATTTACCGACTTCTGATATAGCATACTCACACACTTAAGTTGTACCTGTAATACGACCTCTTATTCTACATCAAAATGTGAAGTGAGAAAATATTTCTTATGTCTAGGGTAGAGAAAGTTGTGTGACTGCATCACACTTTGCTTTATTTTCGTGTAATTCATTTTTCAGTAATTATTTTCGCCAATATATTGCATCGATTCAATCATAATTCGTTATAGTCCAGTTGCCAAGGCCCAATGTTATCAAAGTAAACAATACACGGTTGTCATGTGAACTGAACAGCATTTCATTGTTTTTAGTATAATATTCTCAGAAATTATATAATTTTCAAGGGAAGGAGTATTTTGTTTGAATTTTAATGTTGACCGCTATACTTCCCGGGCTTAACTGGGTATGTGTGCAAAATTCCGTGTAAATTGGTAAAGAAATGTAGATTTGTATAAGGAACAAACATACATACATACATACATACCCACAAACACACATTCGACTTTATATATTAGATATTCTTACAGGGCCGCCACATCTAGGGATCGGGCCCAGAATCCTGTTTCGGCCCTGTATTCTTGAAGGAAAATTAAAAGATTTTACCGTTGCGACTTAAACCTTACAGAAAAACTTTAAAATTTTCCGAATAACTTTTATAGCTTAACAGGAAAAGATTAAGATTTACCAGAAAATATTAACATATTCCCCATTGCTACTTACACTTCATAGGCCTAACTTGAAATGAAAATTGAAAGATTTCCCATTTAGATTCTTAACAGAAAATTCTTTTCTTTGCAACTTACCCCTGGTATCCTTAAAGGAAAATTGCCCTTTGAGACAGCCTGATTATCTTAAACGAGAGTTGTAAGATTTCTCCATTGAGAATTATCCTTATTTTTCAATTGCGACTTAACCTTATATTCTTACAGAATAACCATTGCAATTTATATCATTTGAAAAGAAGACTTTAGCTCCATAAGAGAAGATTTTTTTTTGTAATTATACAGGACAGAACATGAAAGGAAGTGGGCCCGGCTTTTGTCACATTTTCCTCCACAGTAGTTAAAAACACGCAGTCTCTTTCCGTGAATCCTAAAACAACCTCATAGGACAAGAAGAATGTCAACTTTTTACTTACATCTTTAATAATGACAGCTTAGATTTTTCTGTCTACCGTCATTTTACTCATGAAGGTCGTTAATGACACAATGGAGGAATTTCCAACTTTAAGTGATGGAAGAACGTAAGATGACATTAAAGATACTAATTTCATGCTGCTGAACAAGAGGAAATTGAATTAGCTTTATTTCTCTATTAATGAAGACTAATTCAATATGGTTATAAACTGTATTAATTTATATTTATTTTACGACTTCTTACTAACTTAGCAAATTAAAAGTAGCATTCAATGAATGTCTGCTTGTCAGAGTAGGAAAAGTAAACAACTAGATTCATTATCGGATTGCTCTGCTCGAAGTTTCTTAATTTTTATTCAGTTAAGTGTCACTATAAATACAGAACACTTCTGGAAATTTAAGTGTCCGTAAATGGACACTTTTTTGTCCTAATCTCTCGGACATAATTTTCTAAACTAAAATACGTATATTGTTACTATTTACATTTTATTTTGTATAAAATACATTTTTGAAACATAATTTGAACATAAATTATAGTACAAATGAAACCCTAATTTTGTTGATCATGTAGTATTATTATTTCCATTTAACTAGGTACTATTCTTCAGATTGTTATAGAAAGGCTCTAAACCTTTCTCATAACCAGAGCCCGGAAGTTAATGCTCTATCAGTAGGCGAAATATGCTTGTAAGTATGATCTAAAATGCTCCAAAACCAATTAGATATGTATGCTTTATCATTGACTGTAATTTTATACCGCTTATATAATTTACATTACAGAAAACTGTAAAAGAGATCGGTGCAATACAACAAGTAGGCCTATTACTATTGAAACTATTTCTCAATACACATGAAAAAATGCTGCTACCGTTTGGAATAACAGATATATGCATAATAATTTTAATACTTCAGAAATAATACGCCGTCAAAGAGGTGAAAAATCAATGAAATATGAAGAATTATTTTAATATCTAATATATATTATGCATTGTCGCAAAACTAACAAAATATGCAACAAGCATTAATTTTCTGTTTTTTCTTGTCTTGCATACATTTTAACATTAGCTAATTATTAGACCTGGGATTTTAGGCTCTAAAAATATTGGTTTTAGGCACCTAAAATAGGCTTTTAAAACAAGTAAATAGGTTTTTAAAAGAGAAAATAAGCACTTAAAATATGTTTTAAAAATGTGTAAATAGGCAGAAAATAGACTTTAAAATACTACAATATGCTCTTAAACTGAAACGTGATCTTCTTTTGCCGAAAGAAACATGGTATACCTATTCTTAATAGAAATAATTTTAAAATTAAGACAGCATTAAAAATACATTTATCAAAAACAGTTTTGGATTATAAGACTTTCAAATACTACAATATGCTCTTAAACTGTAACGTGATCTTCTTTTCCCGAAAGAAACATGGTATACCTATTCTTAATAGAAATAATTTCAAAATTAAGACAGAATTAAAAATACATTTGTCAAAAACAGTTTTGGATTATATGTCCCTTCTTACTATATACCTGCTACTTGTTTTCAGTGAATCCTCCCCCGTCAGTTAGTATTCCTTTGGCGACAATTGTTTTGGAAAATCAAGTTTCTGTGAAAAACCCACCCTCTGTTGTTCTGCCCTTCATTCAGGGATGTCCATTAAATGATTGTAATAGTTACAAAGTTGAATTTTATTTTAAATGTACAAAATAGGCATTTTAGGCACTAAAATAGTAAAAATAGGCTCCAAAGGTCCAAATAGACATTTTAGGGCACTATAAAACTTTGTAAATATAAGTGATACATCATGAAATGT
This sequence comes from Ectobius pallidus, assembly GCA_964059195.1. NCBI lineage: Eukaryota > Metazoa > Arthropoda > Insecta > Blattodea > Ectobiidae > Ectobius > Ectobius pallidus. Next base: position 65,290,337 of record CAXKWD010000004.1, read on the forward strand.
CAACATATTTCAAAATTTTCATGTTATTTCATAAGGAACAAAATAGGCATTTGCCTTAAAATCCCAGGTCTACTAATTATAGAGGGCATTATTAAAAATATGAATTTTCATAAACTTCCGGATCCTGCTCATAACGGAAGGAGAATGAACCCATTCGAAGTCTTTAGATTCACGATGTATGGCAAATACCTTACTTTGTTCTACCCATTAAATTATTACGTGATTAAACTCCATTTGTAAGAAGCATCTCGTAAATAAAAAGTGTGCGTACACATTCACTGATTGTACAGGCACTGCAATCACGAACAAAATGCTGCCTTATAAATAGAGCAACAAAAATATACCCACCTGATTAGCCTTAAGTTATTATACTGATTTTTTTCCTTTCATCTTTGGAAATGAATTCGATGCAGACATGAAGCTGACATGCTAAGTATCTTAAGTATGTTTAATGTATACAATTACGAGAAATCCACCTCCGGTCAAATTCGTTACTCTTAAGGTTATGCAATCCTATTCGAGGTGAAAACGCACATTTCCTGATCAAAACTAGTGGAGCAAATTAATCTTGTTTTGAATACTGACTGATTTAGAGTGTTTATTATCGAAGGCATGAAAATAATGACTTCGTGCTTATTTGTGTGTGTATATGTTTCCTTATAAATGTTGGCATGTTAAAATTAGCGGGTGCGCGGGCAAAGAGAGTTAAGTCCACTTTCTAGTTACTGAGAATTAGAGTGACTTAACACACTTTAGCCGCCCAACATCGCTTTAGAGATGGATAAACCCATGAGGCACATGTCCCTAACCACCGTACGTTTGTGAATATGACTTACTGGACTTAACACAAATGTAGATAACATATTTATAACTCTATGGACATATCTCAATTTTGTAGGATGGTGGACTTAACTCTCTTTGCCCGCGCATTGATATTCGAAGCTAATGGTATGCCTTTTACTACAATAGTGATGTCTCTCGACCGCTTTCTATAGTCTTCTTTTTGTTACTTGTTATAGCAAATGCCTCGACTTATTTAAAAACACGTTTCGCAGATAATGCCACGAGTGGCTTAGAAATTCAGAAGTCACGTAGGCCCTAGTCGTTCAGTCACTCGTGACTTTTTCTAAAAGGATCCAAGTTACTAGTTGCATTTGTAATGACTGTTTCACGAATAAAATATAATAAATAATTAATAAAACATATTTATTAATGAGTATATTGTATTTGAATTGTTTGAATACCATATTAAAGAGAGATCATACTGTAAAAAGGCATCAGTATCGCTGTTTTCTGTGAACAGAGCACGATCGGAACCATTCTTTCGTGATAATGAATTTCATTCTTTCAACATTCATAACTAAAATACAACACATGTATAATATATATATAATATTATATAAAATATTACTAAAATATTTCCAAACATAGAACCATAGTGAATTTCTGTTAAAAATTTCTGAATTCCCACCATCATTATGTTAGCCATTTAATTCACTCTAAACATTAATGTATTGCTTTAGTATTTAGAAATGTATTAGACTTATAGGCTATGTTTGTAAATAACCCAAAATTTTCAATATAGTTAACAGATTTAAACTTTTCGATAATAAATAATTAATTTATTCTATGACTCTTTCATTCCATAGTTTGGTTTAGTGGTACCAGACGTTATTAATATAACGACTAAAAGGAATGAATAAATATAGTGATTAATTACACAATAATAGACATATGTAACCGAATTATCCAGCTGTATGGGAATCTTAAAACACTTGTAGAACTTACCATGAAAGCAAAAATGCATTGAATTTAAAATGTATTCATTTCGAACGGACATCATCTAAATTCTGAAGTAAACAAATTACGAGTAGCCTACTTCGTCAAGACATAGTTATACCTATATGTAGAGCTTTACGGAACTTGATAAAATGAATGTGGAGGGAGTAATGTGTCATGTCCTTAGTTTTTCTGTCATTTCTGATGTATACTATTAAAACCTAACGGGAATAAAATATTTTATAACTATTTTCTTATCTGACCTTTTACGATTTACTCATACAATTCCCTTTAAAGGAAATTGGGTCAGAGTTTAAGTTCTCCACATTGCAGCATAAGAATTTTAATACCACTATAACCGGATTGTAAGTTCCAGAGTAATGCAACTTTCCTAGAAGAGCAATGACAAAATCCTCATTTGTATGCAAGGGACGTGCGATTTCTCTCGAAAATTTCAGCACTTTTATATCATTGTGTTTATGTGATGTCTGCAAATTGCTAGGTTTGAAGACATATTAACATGTATAATAGTGCGAACTTATCCTGCCATATTCCTGGTTTATACTTCTACTCGCGTTTCTCAGAACTTCCGTGTCTGTAAACTCTGTTCAAAGTTACTACCAGAATTGAACTAATCTTCTGCGTAAAGTTACATGCATAAAATTAATCAAGGCTATCGAGTTCTGATCTTGTTTTTTCCATGTGTAATATGGCTATATTACACGTTTTAATTGTTGCATTAAATGATATTATCATAATATTTATCTAGTCAGCAACAGGTTCGAAAATTTCACACATTGAACCTTCCCTTCCCCTCCCCCTTCAACTTTTGATTAATTTCTGGAATTAACTATTTATCAAAGTGTATTGTACAAAATATCAAGTCGAGCTGGGTGGCGCTGGCTTTCTGTGCCCAAGGTTGCGGGTTCGATCCCGGCCCAGGTCGATGGCATTAATGTGTGCATAAATGTGATAGGCCCATGTCAGTAGATTTACTGGCGTGTAAAAGAACTCCTGCGGGACAAAATTCCGGCACACCGGCGACGGTCACATGCCTAAGTTGCAGTACATCCCCATCGTTAAATAACCATATACCAACCACAAAATAATGTGAATGAACTTATAATTTCTCTTTGTCAGTGGCATAACTTAGACCCCCGCAGATCCCGCAATGCGGGGGAGGGGGCTAGATAGAGCCCAAACAATGAGAATTTTCGGATATTTTGAATCATACTCTTTTATTTTCCCATCTTGCATCAAGTTTACCGGACCAGTAACTACGTGTTACTGCACCTACTGCTGAAAGATCCTTTTTAAAAATTGAAATGAATTAAGAACTGTTTAATAAATATAAAGAGCGAACAAAGGCTTCGTGCATTCAGTGTGTTGAGTATTGAATCTGAGAAGGCAAGGGAACTTGAGTTACATACAGATTATTTGCCTCTTAAGAGGCCAGGAGTCAAAAGCTATTGTTCTGAACGACTTGATATGAAAATAGGTATAAAACTGTCGTGAAAGTTATGACACATTCCTGTTAGCAAGTTTTCTGGAAAGCAATACCTTGTCATTTAATTTTAATGTCGTTGCGTTGTAAATCTCGGTTATGAGTTAAGGAAAATATAGAAGTACAATAGTTGACATAATAAATAAATTAAAAAACGCACACCGGTGCCTAATTATCAACTTTTTGATATTTTTGGGGGCATAAAATATTTTTGCTGGGGGCCCAGCTGCAAAACGTTACGCCACTGCTCTTTGTAAAGGCTGCAGTGTTTGATGTGAGAATGCAATTTTTTAAATTTATTGTTTGTAATTTTCTTTAATTGATTCAAAAATACTCTTATATTATTTTAGTGACTCTTCTAAAGGCTACGTAGAGTTGTCCATGAGTAAATACAGAATTTTGTATGCTGAATACGCATTCCCCGCATTAAGGCTTCTTATTCTAGCCTATATCAAAATATCCAGGTTTAGGGTTGAGAAGGTGTGCGAGTGCATTTATCAGATTTTTATTTACGTAGATTTCTATCACTATTATTAATTTATAGCAATGGATTTTATCGACAGTGTGACAGTGTATAACCTGGACAAGGCGTAATTTCAGAAAAGGCCTATTGTATTAATACACCGTCCTATAGTCATTGACAAAAACCCTGTATGAAGACTTATGTACATTCCATTTTCTTTTGATGGGCCTTGAAAATGACTGTTAAATTTTCATATCTGACTTTTAATCAGAAAGGAGAATTTCTTTGATGCTCAATTAATTCAGAGTTCTACTAATTGCCGTTAATTAATGCGATAATATCAAATCACTTAAGAGCTGTTGAATATGATTCGTAACCTACCTACCAAAGCAGTAATTAAAAAATCTCTCTATATAAAGGAAACATAAAATTATGATTAATGGTACTTTGAAGTTTGCTGTTTAAAGTGCTTATCACTCCGCACTTCGTGGCCAATAAAAAATGAAAAAAAGAAATATGAATATCTATTGGAGTTTCACAACTGCATATGTGCCTCTGTAATAATTGTTCACGCTTTATCGAACGTGGCCGTGAATATAAGGCTTTAGTCATCTACTGAAAAGCGAAAATCAGATATGCGATTTATATATGAATACTTAACCTACCAATAGTACACAGTGTAGGAATGAACAATAGGGCTCATAAGCCAGAAAAATTTCAATTCATGTGGATTAATTCACCACATGAACTTCGCATGAGCTTTCTCTTATAGGAGGCCATTGCTCTTCATGGGATCAAATTGGCTTCATTCATTCATTCATTTATGTTTTCACCCCATATTCCAGTTGAACAAAAGTCAATGAATCGAATTAATTTTTCGTCACAAGAAAATTCATTATGTACAAAATAAAAAAAGTTATAGCCGTTTTAGATCATTAAAATTCTGTCCCTTCTGGTCTGTACATATTCGACAACGCCGTATCAAATGTTGGAACATTCTTTGCAACTTTATTTCAGATATTTCGCGAATTTTTCTTGTTATTTCAGCCTTGGATTCTTCCAGAATATGCGGATTATAACGATACACGTTTTTTAATTACCCACAGATAAAACTCATAACACACAAACCTGGAAAGCGAGATAATTATTCTTTCCTTGCCAAACACCGAACGGAACGGTGTTTGATGGAGAGCAGAAATTGAGTAATTTGTCGTGTGGGCTATTGCTCCATCTTGTTTGAAAGTAGGCTATGCATACTGTCTTTCTTCTTCAGTAAGCCTACCGAAAAATACGGTCAGTGTTTTAGTCACATAACCTTGCTTATTTGTTATTTCATAGTGATAAGAAATTCTTATTAGACTGTATAAGATGGGCTACACCGACAGTATAATAGACATTGAAAACTTATTACCTGCGAATTATCCTCACCGGCCTCCTATTTAAATTAGAAACAACTTTATTCAAGAAAATTAACGGCAGTTGCTCTGTTTATAGGGTTTTATTGACACAGCTTACTGACCAATTGATTTAAAATAACTTTTACTGTAAAGAGATGGAGGATATATAAAACAATTTAACATATAAAACAATTTCTGATGAATTCATTTACTTTATTCAAGGTCAGTAATAATATCTAATAGTTAAACCCATGGTTGCGTGGTTAGACCTCTCGCCTTCCATCACTGGGATCCGGGATCGAATCTCGGTGGATCCATGTGGAATTTGGGGTGGACAAAATGGGGTCGGGGCAGGTTTTCTCGGGGTGCTCCTATTTCCCCTGCCATATATCATTCCACCGTCGCTCTATTTACAACACAGTATGACCATTGGTTGCAATAAAGGAATTATTAAATAACAAATAGAGACGACGAGGGAAGGGAAGAAAGGCCTTTGTTCTCAATCTTGAATGCAAGACAATCTAAACAATTCCTACTCTGTAAGGGATCAAACTATGATGTGGAACTACTATTTTGTTGGAGTATGGGTGCTGCACCAAAGCATGGCGCACTTATACAAGCTTTGTTGACAGTGACCACCCTCATAGGTCTTAAACCTTTAACCTATATCAGAGCCCCAGTGTGCGGAACTATGATCTTCCTCCATGCATTTAAATTTGGTGTAGGTTATAGATACAGATGCTGAGGGCCCCAGACAGACGCCCTTCGCAACAGGTAGCCTATCCACAAAGATATTAACAATAACATATTTTATGAGGTCGTTGACATAGCCTTGCCTAGTGTCGTAATCTTTCTTCCTTTCTCTTTCTAGGAGACGCTCTTTAGACATGGTCACTGCCGTAATATTATTTTCCATTCATAGACATCCCTGACACCCCTCACCCCCTACTCCCCCGGATCTATCCCCACTACCTATACCTCATTCTTAGCGAGAGACCCTGACCTTTGTTTTTGCACTGCATAGTATGTGACACAGGTAATTATGTAACATAGTAGAGTGCATACCATGACTAACAATAATAGTCCTTGTTTTATTTATAGTGATTACAATCAGTTCTAATCTAGACGCGCCCTTAAGTGTTAATGGTTGTATTGGAGCCGTTAAAAGCAGACATGTTAGATCCCATTAAGGTCTAGTCAGGTAATACTCACTCTAAAAATAGAATAAATTGTATAGCGAATTATGTTTGCTTCTCTTATGAAAGCTTACAGATAACTGCAGACAGTATAAATCAAATAAAAGACATTGTCGCTATTAGCATACTAAACATTCTATATAGAACTAAAACTACTAAACTTCGTGGTGCTACATCCCTTGAGGGACTTGGCCTAAAATCCGACCGCTGCGTCATCTACCAGATGCAGATGGCAGGATTGGGGGCATGTGGTCAGCATGCCGACATTCACGGCCGTTAACGATAGTTTCCGTGACTAGAGCCGCTACTTCTCATTCAAGTAGCTCCTCAGTTTGTATCACGAGGATGAGTGCACACCGTCCCAAACCTCAGAAAGATCCGAAGAGGTACCGGGGATCGAACACTGGCCTGCTGATCCGTAGCTAGCGACGCTAACTACAAGACCATGCAAGAGGTCCATTCTATATAGCCTAATCATAAATTCCTTATTGCTAAATATGGTCGATTTAATAATTATATAGCTGATATCCTCAAGCAAGTAGGGAAATACGATTTCACAGTTAAAACAGTATGGGAGAGGTCCGTCAGGTCACAATACCTAAGGTGTCCCTTCCCATATTTTGGGGATTTTCTCTAGTTGGCGTCTGGGTGAAGAAAAACAGAAATCACCAAGTAAATGTACCTCATCATCTCTTATGTTTGAATGCATTTTCGGGAGATAAGTGGCATCGGTTGTTTAGAAAGCGCGATTTATTTCCTTTATTTAGAATACAACTTGTCCACCGCTGTGGCGTAGAGGATGCGTTCGCTCCTCTCACGCATCGGGCCCGGGTTCGAATGCTGGTCGGGACAAGTTACCTAGGTGAGGGTTTTTTCGGGGTTTTTCCTCATCTGTGAGACAAATGTCGGGTAACTTTAGGCTCTTGTGGTCCCCGGATATCATCTGGCCATCATTATCATCTTCATCCCATCCTCGCCTTGTTTGAAGTGAGTGTGTGTGTGAATGGTGTGTCTCGTCCTATATGTTCGTGTTGTCTCGGAGGTGACCCCGGCATTGGGCTGATCACTTATCCGGGGAGGCCCTCCATGTACTTGTCTGGTCAAAAAAGTATGTATGTGTTCCATAGATAATCCCTCTCCCGACAGGTCGCGGCCCTGTAAGGCCCGGGCGGCTTGGGTCGCTTAAATCTTAAAAGGGAGAGGTAAAACTACGATAAAGAAAGAAAGAAAGATTTAGAATACAACTTTATATTTCCTCTAATTAAGAAAGTAGATGAGTTCAATAAACAAGTAGGCCTATACGAGACAAAGTTTCCAGCTCGTCTTACGGTACTGATATAAGATGTTATAAGATGTTGCTGGTAATAATAAATTACTATGTAAAAACATTCATAAATAGCCTACATGCGAAGCTTGCTTGGGGGCGAGTTTAACGAAAGTCGTCAGGGAAGCCTGTTTTAACGACCATGTGTTACATACCTCGCTCTTGCAATTGTACACATTTTCATTATTATTTTCTATTTTAAACTCGTACAGTTATGGCTGATTTAACTGCTTCGATCTGACTTTGCAATCGACTTGATGGACTTGCATCTTTCTTACGTCTTGCATTTAACGGTTTTATTCATAAACCAATTAAGTTAGCTTACAGAAAGAATATAGTTTTATTGCTTCCTTTACTTCATTTTAATGGGAAACACATTTTCGTAGGTGGCATGCAATATAAAATGGCAATATTTTAATTATCTGTGGAATAAATGGATTTGTTCATGTCATAGCACGAAATGCAAGAGTGATATTAGTAATTTAGATATTAATTTATATGTGCTACTCATGCGTATAGTGGAGCAGATAGTAAATTCGATCTTGAAGTTCGATATCGAAATTTTAAGAGGACACATCTTGTCTTGTATTTTGCGGCAGTTAGTTATTAGGCTATATGTGATCGTCTCATGCAACTATTTCTTTACACTTTTTTCGGGTTTGGGACTAGCTAACCACTTTTTACTAAAAAGGTAGGCGGTTTAAAAAGTTGCATATTATAAAATGATATTGAAAAATATGTTTTCATGGTGCCAGTTTGTGCAGAAGTGCAACTTTTTTTTAGGAAGCCTTTGATATTATGGCAGAAAGTATCGTCAATTTTTATATAGTCTAAGTTGCTTCGTTATTTTCCCTTTTTCTCTTCATATTAAAGGCATGTCTGTCACGTAAGAAATTGTATTCGGGTTTTTCAGGAAATTAATTCAAATGAACAAGTTGGGATGTGATCTTCTTGAAAGGTGATTTATTCTGCAATTCCATCCTACCATTAAATTGTTTGTTCAGTGTCTTCTTTTGGTAATTTGTTATTATCAAGCCATGATTCATAAATTAGTAGTTGAACCTTAACCTCCGAAAATCCTTATCTCACCGTCAGTGAAAGAGGACCAATGAGAAAAATTTTATGTCTTTTAAAGCAAAGTGTTTACCTTTGAACGGTAGTTATAGGGAACCAAAAATCTTATCAAAATTATATTTTATATTATACACTATTCACCTTTTCCTCCTATCTTTCTTCTGCTCGTCATCCTATTAATCATTCATCCTATTGAACTTCCTGTAATTGCGACCTCTTTAGCCATTACAGTATATTATGGACCTACTTCATGACATCTATAATAATAATTCCTTTATTACAACCAATGGTCATATAATAATGAATGGAGCATCGGTGGAATGATATATTGCAGGGGAAACAGGAGCACCCCAAGAAAACCTGCCCCGATCCCATTTTGTTCACCACAAATTCTACATGGATTCACGCAGACTCGATACGAGGTCCCAGCGGTGGAAGGTGAGGAAGGCGAGTCCATATAGGTCTGCATTTTATGAATAGTTACGTAGACTATCTAATTGCCAAGAAAATAGAAAGCAAATTTGAATGTACGTCACCTTTGAAAATAAACGTTTAATACTGCTTGTAAAAGAAGCTGAAGAAATGTTATCTATTTGTACGAGAGATTACATGCCTCTTTTATTCAAATAGATTCTTTGATAAGCCTGTATGAAATATGTATTATAATGTTATGATGTTATAATTCATAAAAGTTTTATTTCTAGACACGTCGTTATTTTTCGGTTTAGTTCTAACCTTTACCTTGCGCTATCCTTTAAAGTAATCGAATAAACTAATTAATTGACAGGAAAGCACTCAGCAGCTGCTAGCACCAGTAGCTATTCATTGCAATGCAATGAGAGACCTTTGCGCTTATCGCAATTCTAAGTCTGAAGCTTTAAATTGCTATTACAGGATATGCAGTTCTACGTTATTTGTTAGCACGATAAGTGGATAAGTGCAACAATTGCATGCCTAGTCATAGTGCGTGCTTTATTTTAACATTCTTTTCTACCTCTTGAGTTTATCCGTCTCTGCTAATGTTTCTGTTGCCTATCTTTCCTATCCATAGGCGTAACCAGGCCGACCATATGGGGGGGTTATAACATCCGCGGGGTCTGGGGGTTATGGAATACCCCCCAGGGTGAGGGGGGTCCGGGGGTCCTCCCCCGGAAAATTTTAAAAATTAAGATGCAAAATAACGAGTTTTAAGCTTCCGGGGGTCCTCCCCTGGAAAATTTTAAAAATTAAGACGCAAAATAACGAGTTTTAAGCTTCCGGGGGTGCCCCCCCCGGAAAATTTTAAAAATTAAGACGCAAAATAACGAGTTTTAAGCTTCCCACGCTTTATACTTGTATTAAGTAATTTATGGGCAGACTTAAAAAAATTATACAATTTTTCTCTTTTTAATCAATGGGGGGGGGGGGGGTTCAAACCCCCAACCCCCCCCCTCGATACGCCTATGTTCCTATCCTATAACTGTTACGTCAGCTTTGAATATCATCTAGGCCTATATTAATGCAGATTTATGATCTATTTTTGTATTTTTCCTTTCTTTCATTTTAGCGTTTTTTTCTTTCTTTTCTTTATTCTTTTATTTTTCACTTTGCCCTACCTTACTTCCATTGAGTATAGTTCGTTTCTGTTTTAACGACGATTATTACCATGGTAGTATTGATGCCATATTGGCGCAGGCACTTATAAAAATATTGCATGATTCTTCTGTAGATTCTATGGCTCTGTTACAACGACGATTATTATCATGGTGGTAGTGTTGCCACTTTTAGAAAAGTACAGTCGATCGCACGGAAACTTTCTGGTTCTTGTGGTTTCTTCTAGCGTTTTTCTTTATTTAAGGTTGACGCATAATATTATGTTAAAATTAGGGATGGGTCGATACCAGATTTTCTCGATACTCGATACCGATACATGTTTTTTTCCTCGATACTCGATACCTTCAACATTTCCAGTTTCAATAAATAGGTACATTAAAAATTAAAATTTGAGAGAACTGTGTAATACCAACTAAATTAATGAAGTCTGCATATTTAATGAGACAAAATTTAATGTCATCAATAGCCTATAATTATTTTTAAACTGTACATTAAAACTAAAATTAGTTTTTTTTAAACAGTCCACTTACAAGTTTTTGATAAAAATACTAGCATTCTCACTTAATTGCAGAATTGCAGAATTACAAAAGTATCGAAAAAGTATCGAGCGAGTTTTCTGAAGTATCGTTCGTTGCCGATACCATGCACGTATCGAGAGTATCGAGGACCCATCCCTAGTTAAAATGTCACAGTTAGCTAGCAAGGAACAAAATAGTCAAAACCTAAGAATCCGGGCCCTATTTATTACTATGCTACTATTGTTGCCACATTAGCGTAGAACCTTCAGAATTCTTGAGCAACGCCGGGTTTCCGAAACGTAAGATATCTACTAGATGGCATTATTCAATCCGTAAGCGTTTCTGAAACGTTCGATGGCGGCTAATCGTTCAATAAAACGCCCTACAAACTATCGCACCATAAATCACTAGATATCTGGCGAAACGGTAGATAAACACGCAACATGGCGGAAATGCGAAATATTTATGTTGATGTATGTTTCGTTATTATGTTAGCATTTAATCTTACATTATGTTACTAGCTTGTTATGGTATTAAAATTAAAAGTAGTAATGAAACTGACATTGGTTATTAATTTGTGTGTGAAATAATTCATAATACTGTACTAGAAAAATTGTATATTATCGGTTAGATGAACTTTGTTATAGCCTAGGCTATTGTATCCATCGTTTATTTGTATTAATTTCATTTTCTGTTGTAAGTTAATACTTTAAGAAAACATCGCGAATATTAATTCACATCATATTTTCTTGCTGGTCATTTTCAATGCCAGATCGTATAAGGCCTAGGTCTATACAGAAGTAAATATTCCCTGAAAGAAATACAGCAATCCTTTCAAGAAGTAGCCTACGATGATGTTCAGGTTCGGAAAAAATGTAGCTTAAGTATATTAATTTTATTTTGTGATGCAACACTTTATGAAGAAAATATTGCCATTTTACAGCACGAATATTAATACATAATCATCATCTTTCTCGTCATCTTCATCCTGAGGCAATAATTAGGCCTAGAGATGTGTAAAGCAAAAAGTATTCCCTGAAAGAATTAGATCTTTGACGATATTGAGTTTCGGAAAGAATCAGGCTGTCAAAGGAATGACCTATGGATAAATAGGCCATGCCTATTATAAGGAACAACTGCAAGCATGCCTTTTTCAGCGTTAAATTGCCCATCATTAGAATTGGGAACAACCATCGAAGCATTCCTTTCTGTGGTAAATTAGCTATAACTTAATTAATGTGTTACGTTTTACGCATTATGTTGTCAGATTGTGATGGGTGACATTTTTCTCTAATGCACAAGTCTCGAAATCGAAATTACCGTAGTTTATCTCACGTTTTACATTCATTTTAGCAGACAAACAGCAGGCAAGGAAAAGCAGAAAGATAATTCAGCCATTTTGAATAGAATAGCAAGAAGCGCTCCGATTGGTTGCTATTCAATCACGGCCAACTTGATATTAGAGTAAGCACCGTGTCTCCATCTATTGACAAAGTGCTCAACTCATTTATCTGACAATAGCTATTTCTTGAGCAAATTCGCTTTCGGAAATGGGAAGGTGTTTATCGAGTCTATATATGTATAGAACGATTAGCTGTCTAGAAGATATCTGGAGCTTTTATGCAACCGGGCCCTAGTCAGCCTTTTTAGTACTGTGTAACCTGCTGACATAGGGGCTGTATAGTTCCTACGGTTTGACGAACTCTTCTGATTTATGAAAGGAAATACATTGGGATCTCTTGCGGCCTTACAGATCATCGCACTTGTTGGCCGCAATAACTTTTACACGTCATTTAAGTTGAAATTGGTGCCCATGGGGGATGTTTCAACGCCACATTTCATAGTATTCAGGAAATACTCAGTTCACTCACGCGATCCAACTCTATTTTTATTGCCACATTTATTTCATGACCGGAGTAACTTTTCGTGCATTCAACACTATTACGACAGTTTTAATGATGAGTCTATATAACCAGTTAAATAATATAATTACAGAGGTGTCTCCAATATTATATCCACACCTTTAAATTTCCTAAATAGAAACTCCATATATTTATTTTAAAATAGCAAATGAGTCCATTTGTCACTCAGATATTAGACTACTAATTTTTCACAAAAGATAAATTGCATTGGTATTATAGCAAATATTAGAATAAATTAAGGACCCTTGTTCTCACTTGAAAGTGACTTTTAGGATAAATAATATTGTTTATATTATAATTGATTATTTTTTTTAACCTTTCGGAGTTAGACCTACGGCCAAAAGGCCTTCTTATATACAACCCTGCCATTTGCTTCTTCCAGAAATAAATTCAGAATTTGAACCCTTGTTAATTTACATGCAACTGTTTCAGCATGATTGATCCAGTGACAGGCACAGTGACAGAAAAACAGGCACGAAAAAACTGAACTTACACAAATGGTGTATTTTAGAATTATATTACGTCTAAGACAAGTTTAGTTTGAGTGTTTCTCAGACCAGTGTAATTGTTTACATTGAAAACTAAATATTATCGAAAATTTGCATCTAGGCCTAATTTGTTTTATTTTGATTGCAGCTATGAACCGATACTCGTCAGTACTTGAGTTGGTTCTTAGCTGATCCAAGGATAAATTACTAATATTTTTTGGATAAATGTGTTAAAAATTCTTAATATTAAGTAAAATTTCTTAGTTAATTTGTGATTACAGATTATTTAAATACAACTTTCATTTCCATTACTGCACACTGAAAATAAAATATGACATAAAATATGTCAAATGTGGAAAATGATGAAACTTAATAGAAATATGTTTTGCCACTCAAAAACGTAATTTAAAATAAATTAAATTATAAAAATTCAATTAAAATGACGAAATAAGTAGTGAAACTTCGCGAATAGAAGTAAAAACACTCAGGAGGCTAAGAAATATTGCATAGCAAATATTAAGAGACCTTATATGCATGAATTTAAATTTAGGTCAATAGAAGAAAGAAATACTTTATCGAGCTTCAGCTTTTAGCTTATATAAGGAAATGTGTGGTACAGCCACAGTGAAAACATAAACTAATTTCCAAACACTCCTGAGATTTAAGTTGTTAATAGCCTAAGTTGATATAGTTGGATATTTTGTAAACGAAAAATAGCCTAAACGTGTAATATTATTTTTTAAATATCAATGCAAAGACAAATATTATTCTGTTTATGTAGATAGAATTTATTAGCCTTTTTCTTAATTTGTCTACATTTTACATCAGTATACCCACTGGTATACCTGACCCAGATGGAATATATCGGTAATACGTTTACACATGACGTAACAATGTGTGAATGATACACAAGTAACGCTACAAACCTGATCTTGGCTATATCTTGGTTTTACGTCCTCCAAGATAGTATCAGATTGCTTTATACGAGCTAGACTACAACCAATTTTCTTATATCCGCATATTATGTGTTAACTGCAAGTGTATATCAATCTCAAGAGAAAGTGTGTATTTGTTCTTACTAGTAGGATAAGTGGAATAAACCAATCACTGTCTGCAGAAATTATTGTTATTTACTGAATCTCTACTGTTGGTGAAGGTAACCGCTTCAGGGCGTATAGGGCATTTCTTAGTCAATAAACGATGACGAAGTAATTTTGCTTCATCTTCTACAATATGAGGAAATTGGATCGTATAATTATATTTAAATCAGCCAGTGATATTTGTTTTTATATCCTGAAGTAAATTTAATGTTATAGTGGAATTCACGTTAAAACGACTCGCTCCCATACCATCCTTAAAATACGAGGGTCGTCCAGAAAGTAAAAAAGATTGGTATATCTTAATTAAATATTAACTTATTATGTTCTACCTCAGTTAATTAATAACTTAAACTTAATGAGAACTGTTTAATATAATTTGTCCTTGTGCCAATCTCCTTATGGAGAAAGTAAAAATAAATAAAATGAAATATTTGCAAATCCTCTAGAATTCATAGTGCCTCAAAAGAAGGCCCACGATTTTTTACAACAATATATAGGCCTACATCTTATTTCAAGTCTGTAGGACTTCCTAAGACCCTTTGCCGTTTGTAAAATATGCTTTTCTATAAGGTCTACCCAATAGGAGTATTAGGCTGTTTGGTTCTTGGCTTCGTGAAATTCCTGGATATACTGTCGAATAGTATTCACAAGGTGTGTAGTCATTCCCCTACTTCCCTCTCCCTTCCCCCTGTTTCCCTCTGCCTTCGAGACCTCCAAAGCGTAGCGATTGGTTCAATTGTGCAACTGTGATGTCATTCCCCTGCTTCCCCTTCCTTCATGACCACCAAAGCGTTGAAGTTCACGAAAGGAGGGTAAATAGGGGAATGACTTCACACCTTGGGAGTACTGTTCGACAGACTCACTTTTCCCGTATATCCCATTTTTGTTATCAGTAATATTAATTTACAAATTTCCACTAGTCTTGTAGTTCCAACACCTTGTATTTTCCTTTTTATTTTTATTCTTCTTTTGTCAAATTTCAAATAATTATTTTACTTCTATATTCACAGCATTGGATTGTCTTTTTATTTTTGTAGGAGATATTCTCTGCCTCAAATAACTATAATGTACATAATGAAGATATGTTGGCTTATGCAGAAAAGTATCTAATTATGTAAGTTGCACATATTGCATTACATTCTGTGTGAAATAGGAATTTTCCATGTAATATATTCCGTGATGTCATGCGTTGGTAACTTGGTACCGCTAATACATTTTAGTTCATTCGTGGTCTTTTAATATTTCCAATTAATTTGGGAATCGCGCTTTATGTATCAATCTAAAAACTTTTATTGTCACAGCTAATTTCTAGCATATTTTTAAAATGAAGTTTCCACCTATGAATTTTGATTTTTAAGAAACATTAAATTATTATATAGGCTTTGCTTTTGAACAATAGTAAGAATTGTTATTTTACTAACATGAAATGGAACCCCGCTAATAAATTAAAGATTCATTTGAAAAAGGCAATACTCTAAGCAGAGCATGCACTCATCAATTTCTATGCATACGCGTTGCAGATTATAAATTTAAGTAGGCCTAAAGGACTTCTGCTAAATACAATCACAGTACAATCATTTGCCAGCCAAATTGTTAGGGTTCTCTGAAAACCCTATCGTCTTTTTGCGTTGAAAACTTCGTGAATTTTGATATGCTTATCTCTGAATCATATCTTTCTCTTCCTCTATTCACCCTTCCCTCCAATCCTCTGTTTTAGTTTTAGGTACCGTTAATCAATAGATATATCTAAAATTTTGTATGTAAATCCACTTCTCTAAATAAATTAATAGGTTTATGCCTACTTTCTAAAACAAGTTGCAACTAGACTCATCGTGTTTTTCAATTAAGTACCGAGCAGTTTATATAATTAAAAGAATTATGAACACGTATATATTTAAAACGAGACAGTCAACAAGAATCATTAATAGTGACGTGTCAGAAATGAAATTAAAAACCAGTTCGATTCATGTATAGATGTCATTAGATTGCCCCTCAGATTGTATCTCGAGAGCTCTATTTAAATGAAGATACCGCTATCTACACAAAATATATAATATTTATCTCTCTTTGTAATCAAGACAACACCAACTCGAGAAAGGTCAGCTCTTGCTGATGTAAGCATTAATATTTGAAGCCAACGCTTTCATTTCCATATATGGGGAAGAAATAAATTTCACATCAGCATTAAAAGCATTATATTTCTGAGCTGGCTATGGACTCGTTAAGACTGTGCTGGCAAGAGAAAAAAAGACAAGCGTTAGGTGAGAGGATGTTTTGTTCAAATTACTTATGCTCCTGTTATTAGTGTCTCGAGTTCAATGACCACAAGTTTACCTCTTAAAAACACATGAAAAAATACTAAGTGGTTTTATTCAGTAGAGAAAGATTACGTAGTTATTTTCGCATTGAAGTGACTTTAATTTATAGACGATTTTTTTAACCAAATAAGAGCTTTCTTTTTTGCTTTCACCATCTTTAGCTGTGCCATGATTACTGTGAATACAGGATAGAGGAAATATGGTATTCAATCCCGAAATTCGATGCCAGTTTCATTGAGTGCAAATACATCTACCATTTCAGAAGAAGATATTGTTTGTGCGGTAAACAGCCTAGTTCAAAAACGAAAAATCGTATGAAACAAAAAATGTTATATTCAAGTTACTTGTTCCCAGGATGTGACGCGAACAAAGTTATCTACTTGTTAGTGATGAAGTGGCAGAATCGGTAGAGTCGCAGTCTCGAGTTATAGATGTCGGAGAGTTCATATCTCATGGTCGGCCACTCTGAGTGGGCGGTTCGGACTTATACCCATTCGTATAGGCTAATCCAAGATCGGGGAACTTGCCTTCGACTTTGGAATATATATGTACATGAATGTCAATAGACACGAATAACATAGATGTCAAGAGGCTTCTAAACACTGCATGCTTGTAGACCTATCCTTGCTATCACTTGATTTGAAACTTTAGCTTTTCAAGGATTTTTTTGAGTTGTGTACATGAATATACTGTGTCAGAAAACTACAACCTATGTGAAACTTTTTTTAATGTAAATTGTTTAAAACTTCCCTGAAAAGCTTCCTTGCTCTGGTGTAATTTCACCATTGCTACATTTTCATTCTCCTCGTTATCTATAAATGTGGGCTGCGAATTTTTTTGCTTCTGGCGTAAAAGAACAATAAAAAATCCCTACCCTGATTTTTGTCAACCACACGGAAACTAAAGAAGAAAAGAACACCGAAAACAGATATTTGTCTTTTCGTTTTTTCATTCAAGCATAAAGTTACAGACTACTACATACATCTCAGCGGATTCTCTGTTTCAAACGCTGCTACGATTTCTGAAAACAATGCCTAGGAAAGGGAAAAATCTTCAGAAAAGGACAGAGAAAGCGAGTACTGCCCATCAGCTGCATTAGCCAACAGGTGATAGCACCACAATCCGAGAAATTCTGACTCTTCTAGTTTCATGATTTTTAATACTTTTTTAAGAACGTTATTTTAAATCTTGATTACTGAGTAGGCATTGTTGCAGAGACTTTTTTTTTCAATATGTTTATGAATGCATTAGTAATATTATAATAGAACTCTTCTTGTCAGAAGTCTCATCAAGTGTGAAGTGTGAACGTGTAGAGTTGATGTGATCATCTGCATAATCATGCAGATGTTCAGATAGAGCCAGCGTCGTGCCTACAGCCTTCATGCTCCGGTACAGTCTATTACATAGATTACTCTTGCCCCTTTGCTTCCTATATGCTTTATTTTTATTCCTATTACAGGGTTATGAGCAGTTAAGAGTAACTTTAAGGTCGATCTCCAAATCAAGTAGGTGACCCTCCAGGGTTTAACAAGCCTCATTGTCTTCTGATGGAGCAATTCTTAAGAAATTCGCAACCAAAGTTTCCTAAGCAAAATCTCTCGAAAAAATATGATTGTTCTTCATTTACTGTTATCTAAGCATATAATCAAGAATGTGCAGCAGTAGAGTCATGCCTTGTCAATCGGTTGATAGCGAGTTGGATCCCAAACGAAGTCATTGGGATTGCAGCGCATTTCTAAGTCATAATTTAAGGATTAAAACTTTTTTTCAGACTTTTTAATACCTCTGGGTACACCACAGAGCAGGTGGTTCAGGCAGAACTAGAATGCCGCGGTTTCAATCCCCGATGAGGTCATTGGGACTTATTACTTGGTATAGTTCTATTGGTGACACTATTCTTCAGGAATCGACTAAATATCTAACAGATATAGGACCAGTTATTATAATTACTGAGACAAAGGCGGCTATTACGTACCTTACAGCCAGTGTCCCGAGAAAGCTGTTTCTTTCCTCATAGTTCCCACATTTATCTTTACAAGTTACTTTTAACGAATTCTTTGACCACCTGACTATTTTATTCGCTCACTGGCAATTAAGAATTCATGGATTGAACATCGCAATACCAAAAGTTCTGAATTTTTTCCTTATCCTAGCTACTTTTCTCCAAATCTCAGCTAATGCACTAAGCTCAATCCCAATCTCCCTGACTTGACACCTACACCATAGTCTTTCTGCTAGACCTCTTCCCATGGTATTTATCGTTGAGATATTACAAGCTCCTATCTTCCAATCACGCTTCGCCACATGTTCATCTTAATTTGAGTGTTTCAATAACCAATCTAAAATCGTTGTGCCATGCATTTGCTAAACTGCGCCACGTCTTCCAGTAGCCTATTCGTATAGGCCTACTGAAGATATTTGTTGTTGTTTTCGACACATAACTAGAATTTTACGCTGTCCTTAAGTGCATTGTATTAAAGACGAAAGTTGATCTTAAAACATAATTATAGTTATTATTATTATTATTATTATTATTATTATCATCATCATCATCATCATCATCATTATTGTCATAATCACTAAACAAGTCGTTGCCTATTTTTCCCCTCGTGCATTTCAGTATACCTTTCATTCCCACGTTTGTTAGAAATTCAAACTATTTTTCTTTTGTGTTCGACTAAAAAAAGAATTAAGGAATATTCTTAATATTTGCGTCATTCATTGAAACGTACAGCGTTATGACGTTTCTTGTAGTATTTGTCATATTTTATAAATATGTTTATCCAACCAAGCTGCTCTAATTGCAACGTGGAGATAAAACCAGTTCTGTTGTACGAAATCTTATAGTGTCGCATATTTGCTTCATGTGTATCGCTGCATCACTTAGGATAAAATAGAACACGTTTTAGATAATCTACGATTATAGTCGTTATACCTGCATGGTCACCAGTAGCTTCGATATAACAACCCATCATGACCGGTTAAAATATAAAAATGTTTACCTTATTGCGCTGCCACACTTATATATGTTATTCTCGTTGGATATCACATGTAACACAACTAAATTTCATCCAAATTAGAGCGAATGACTTGTTTAATACCTCTATAGCCATATCTGATTAAAATCCCCAATTTGTAAAGAGATATCACCCTGTTATACTTGGAAATGTGCAGGTAGAATTTCGGATTAGTTTATGTTTTTAAAATGTAAACGACAAAGTAGCCAAGAAATGGTATTTTCTTACACACCTGCTTTCATTTTCGGTATAAAATTGGTTCTTCTTACGTGAATGGGCTAATTTCTTGGCATTTTAGGTCACAAATGATAATATCCTGATTTTACGTATGCCTTTCAATTACATTACATTAAATTTTGTGTGACTCAGATATTATAAAAATATAGGCCTAAAGGTAAAACTTGTACCTGAAATATTCAGCAAACTCAGTATTGTCCTTTTCACTGCTGCTGACATATAAATGCGTCGTCTCAAAACTCTGTAAATGCAGATATATGAGGGTAGTAAAGTAATGCTTTATGTAAAATATATGGATTTGTATTGACCATGTTATATTTCTCATTAGAGCTTGATGACTGCCTTATTTTCAGTGTATTAATTTTAGTTGTGAAAGAATTAAGAATCTGTAACTTCTTTATGATTTATTTGTAATTTTGACTATCCCTTGGCCGCAATTGATAGGACCATCAAATGGCTGGATATGTTTGAGCAACCATAAGCATTGGACACGAATGACAGGGTGCAAACTTGGTAAGCGTATGATAAATAAATCGTTCTAACCACTTACCAAGAACCTTCAAAGACTCAATAGACCCATATAAAAGTATGGCAGCACACTGTAATCTTAGACCTACATACAGTGGAACAATAATAGAAATCTCAATCTTCATAATTTGCAAGGGGGAGGAAGAATCCCTCTTTCACAATTATTACCTTAGGAAATAAAAATAATTAGGAGAATCCGAACTTGAATCCGGGACCTTCAGCTATCCGTGCTGATGCTCTACAACAGAGCTAGCCAGACTTCAGGACACGGGGCATATCTTTCCCCTACGATTACATACGTCTTCATTTAATAGGCTACTTTTAATTAATACTTTTATATTTATTATAATCTCAGTGAAAGAAAATCATGTAATATATACTACTATGAGGCTCACTAAGTACCGTGTATAGTGATCATGAGTTGGGTTCCCCTTGTGTGCAAGAGTACCAAAATTTGCATTTCAGATGCAGTTTGCTCTATTTAGCCTTTCAGCTAGATAAAGTATCAAACAGTTGCCATTTTCGGCTATAAAATCCTGTTAGTGACTCAAAAATAACCCAGGAATTCAGTTTCGTTATACCAAGGAATTATTTATACAAAATATTGTTAAATTAATTGATCTCTTGATTATTTTTACGAAGTCACTATTCGAATCCCAAATTAAATGTGCGCATGTGCTTCTCGTAATTAATTCTGTGCTATAAAACTAAATGAACTGAAACCAAGCGCTAAATTGCATTTCGATTACGTTATAAAATGGTAGATATCGCGATCCACATTTAAGAAATAAGTGCATGCCCTCAAGCAGTGCTACATACAGATGCTAACAACTTCAACATATTGAAGGAAAAATTAGCGCAGTGATGATAATGGCTCTTATAATGCCATGAACGCCACCAATACATATTGAAATAGATGTGAACTTGAAATTGAGGCAGCTGGCATTCTCACAGCATAATAAAATTCCTCAGGCTAAGCAATTAGATATGTGATCTTGTATTAAGTTAGCGGAAATGCAGCACAAATGGTAGAAATTAGTTCCCAAGATCGTCATCATCGCTTGGCTTCAGGGCTAATCATGTAGTAAAGAAATGAAAAAGACCGATAAATTTATTACGTTTTTCTTCCAAAGGGCAAAAAGAACAAGCATAACCTTGTCTTCTGGAAGTGAGGAAACAACTAATCTACCAACATTATTTTGAAACTGTGATACAAATTCTTTACTACTTACAAAGGGTTTCTGAAAATTTAGTAGGCATAGGAATTAGAATATTGTGAAGTGAAGGTAATTAAGAAGTAACGTGTGTAAAGACCTCATTATATTGCCACCTCTGTTAGGCTACATTCTGAGCAGTAATTTAAGCATTGTAATAAGTAGATTAAATAGGCATAGACTGAAAGCCCTTAACTTTTTTTCTAGGAAACTGCATTAAGTTGAATTTTATAGCACTGTTAACAATCTTTAAAACACTGTTGCCTAAAATCAAATTATCACGTTGTTCAAGCACAACATTATAAAAGATTCGTATTATAATATTTAATAGGCTTATAAATTGCTTTATGTGACGGCTGAAAAAATGTTGTACGCAGTTCAGTTGACGTGACAATTTGTATGAAGGCTCGTATAGCCTAATTACTATGAATTCCGACAACTTATTGCCCTAGATTTGTCTAATTGTATTAAGAAACTACTACTTCTTGATCATCACTGATTTTAATAGCTGTGAGAATCTTTAAACTTATAGCTTGAACAGTTATCCAGAATTGTTTTTAGTTCTCTTTTATAACAATCGTAAAAAATAATAATACAGTATTTTAAATATTAGTAAAATTACCTATTTATGTATTTATTTATGTTTCGTCCTTGTAAAATTCGACTTTGCTTAGTTTCTTAAACCCCCACACTCGTGCAAAAAATTATCTTTACGAATTTTTATCATTTTTTTGATAAATCATACCATTAGTCCCTTTACCTACAGCCACATAAAGAACAAATTGGATGTTGATATTATATAGATTAATGGAAACAGAAAAAATACTCCATTATATATATTAACATTTTGTCAAAAGTAAGGTCGAACTTTCGGAGCATTTCTAATGAATCATGGGGCTATTCAAAATTACGGTATTGTATTCTTATAATAGTTTCATGTGTGGCCTACATTTCATTTGTGGTTATGTAACACCTAGCTTCATTCCTGGTGTGGTTTGCCATGACCTTCCCTATTCCACAGAGATATTTACTGATATTCCTTTCCACAAGGTGATCTCTGTACGTATGTTAATGGAATTTTTTCATGGTCATCTCAGTATTATTATTCTATATTAATCTGCACATTCCATATTATCCTACCACAAATATAAACACAATACAGACCATTACAATTTGTTCTTACTACTTAATCATGGTGGCGAGATCTAAAAATTATCTTCATGTTCTTTCTGCAACTATTTTACCTCCCCTTTGTGGGCGTTAATCACTCCACATTGAGAACGGACATGGACCCTGTGATCATAACAACGCAAGGCCTTCTCATAAGATAAGCATACCCAAGAATGGACAATGTGGGGAAAAATTCGGGGTACATGTTAAGTCAAGTATAATAAATTTCGGTGTAAAATTCAAGCAAGTACGGTATTTACTTCATTTTTTACTTTTCCTTTAGATGTTACGTTTTCTTTTATTGCAATACATCAGTTCATGTGGTTTGTGTTTATTGTTCTAGTTGTAATATTCTGTTAAATTAATTACGTTACTGTACTTAAAATTATTTCTATTTATTCTGGCAGTGCTAAGGCCATTTGACCTTTTCTTTCTCTCTATCATTCAAAAACAATATTACAATAATTACATAATACATGAATACAAAAATTCAAATTACTTAGGCCTATGTACAAATAAAAACACTCATTTTATGTGTGATCAAAATATAAAAGTATTGCAAATTTAAGAATAGAAATTACAATTTAAGAACATACTTTCTTTATTACAGACATAAGACACTAAAAATTACACGTTCTTTATCAAATCCCTAAAATACTAAAAATAAAACTGAGCATTAGCAACAGATTTAAGATAAGGGATCCAAGTTAGTATATAAGAGCATTTAAATGGCTAGTTATTTAGAAGAGAAAAATATAACTAAATTACATTATCTCGAATTTATTTATTGATTTCTCTCTAAAATTCACTTAGCGTTCGACAGCCTCTGACTTTGCAACAGATGGAATTCCGTAGCCGAACAACTGATACAGGATGGATAGGGCGATTATCACTGGTCAACATGATTTTTGTCTCATGAGTATCAATAGTTGTACTTAATGCAGTTTTTTATAATGTTTTCAAATATGTATTCGGAATTTCTCCATCACCCACAGTTTTTATTTTATTTCAATTTCAATTCATGGATTTAAATATATTTTTTTAATAAACGGCCATTTGTCCATTGTAAAATAAAAACTCCTAGAGCATTGTAAATGTGATGGAACCAAATGACCTAACTCAAATGGTACTGTTGCTACTGTTGTGCAAGTTCAGACTGTACAGAAAGGTACAAACATGATCATGCATGCATTCATTACAGCGATGTCAGTTGTGAGAGAGCAGTGAACCAGTAAACACGTAATTGTGAGTGCATAGTGTCTGGATTATTGTATATTGTATATTAGATATTTACAAATTTATTTCTTTTAATTTGTTGTTAGTTATAAAATGCCTAGAGCTTGTTTAAATCATCCTAACAACTTTTGTTATATATGTGGTGAAGTGGCGCTCAAGTCCCAAAGGCGAAACCTTACTCCATTAGTAAAAAAGTGTTATGAACTTTATTTTGGGTGTAAAGTGGGGAACCAAACAAGGACCTGGGCCCCACATATCTGTTGTTTATCGTGTAGTAGGCTTCTCACTGCATGGAAGAATGGCACACGCCACATGCCATTTGCTATCCCTATGATTTGGAGGGAACCCAAAGATCACTCCTCTGACTGTTATTTCTGCTTAACAAACATTAAAGGGATCACGTCAAAATCAAAACATACAGTGGTGTACCGTGACTTGCAATCTGCAATGAGACCAGTTCCACACAGCGAAGAATTGCCCATACCAAAGCCTCCAGAACATGTGACATTAGATGAAGAGAGCTCAGATTCCGATGGAAGTAAGGAAGAAGAAGAAACAGATTTTGGTGATACAACTTTTGAAAAAAGCTGTTCATCTGAGCCTCATTTATTGACTCAAGAAGATCTTAACGATCTCATACGAGATTTAAAATTATCCAAAAACCAGTCTGAAATGCTTGGTTCCCGGCTAAAACGATGGAATCTTCTTCAAAAGAATACAAAGATATGTACTTATCGTAGTCGTCATTCTCAATTTAAAGGCTATTTTTCTGAAGAAAATGGCTTAGTGTTTTGTAATGACATTTCTTCTCTTATGGAGACATTTGGTATTGAACATAACCCAACAGAATGGCGCTTGTTCATTGATTCCTCCAAAGCAAGTTTAAAAGCAGTGCTTCTGTATAATGGAAATAAATTCCCATC
Source organism: Ectobius pallidus (assembly GCA_964059195.1). Taxonomy (NCBI): domain Eukaryota; kingdom Metazoa; phylum Arthropoda; class Insecta; order Blattodea; family Ectobiidae; genus Ectobius; species Ectobius pallidus. The sequence goes on from CAXKWD010000004.1 coordinate 65,315,338, forward strand.
AATACCTGTGGCTCACTCTGCTAGTATGAAAGAAACATATGAAAACTTTCAATTTATATTGGCAAAGCTTCAATATGCAGTGTTTGAATGGAATATTTGTGGTGATTTGAAGGTAATTGCACTTATTCTTGGTCTGCAGCTTGGTTACACAAAGTACTGTTGCTTTTTGTGTCTTTGGGATAGTAGGGACAGAAAAAACCATTACATGAGAAAAGAATGGCCTAAACGCGAATCATTCATTCCTGGACAGAAAAATGTGAAACGTGACGCATTGTGTAATCCTAAAAATGTGTATCTACCTCCCTTACATATCAAATTAGGATTGATGAAGAATTTCGTGAAAGCCATGGGCAATACTCCTGGTTTCATGTACTTAAAACAGAAGTTTCCTAAAATTAGTGAAGCAAAAATTAAAGAAGGGATATTTGTGGGTCCACAAATACGATCACTAATGCATGATGAGAAGTTTGAGGAACTATTGAATCCACTGGAGAAAGCAGCTTGGCAAGCATTCAAAAAAGTAACTCACAGTTTTTTGGGAAATCGAAAGGCGGAAAATTACCGTGATATTGTCAATGATCTTATAACATCTTATAAAAATTTGGGCTGTAATATGTCCTTAAAAATTCACTTCCTGCACTCGCACCTAGATTTCTTCCCGGAAAATCTTGGCGCAGTGAGCGATGAGCACGGGGAACGCTTTCATCAGGAGATTTCAGCTATAGAAAAGAGATATCAAGGCAAATGGAATCCTAATATGCTGGCCGATTATTGTTGGACCATCAAGAGGGATGCTCCACAGGCGAAATATAGCAGAAAATCGTCATTTCTTACTTTCTAGGTGAGTCCGAATGTTCGGATATTGTGTATTTAAGAATGTAGAAAATATTAAAGTGTTTGAAATTATAAATGCCTGTCTCTCGGAAACCTTGCGTGATGGAGAAAAACCGATATCATATTTGAATTCAGGAGAAGAAATGCTATCAGAATCACATATTTTTCTTTCTGAGACAAAAAAAAGTTTCTTTTTTGTTGCCCAGTGTTATCGGTGTAAAGGGATAGAAAATACATGACTATATTCTGAGCTTGTGTTTAGGGTATGATGAGAGGACAAGTTTTGGAAGAGGAGACAAAGACAGTGAATTCTTCTCTGATCATTCAGACATTCGAATTGTACCTTCTTATATTTTACATTAATTCGTTAATTAAATAATTGCTGCGATCCACGAGAATGAATGACAATATTATGAACTCTTTTTGCTCACTATATTACTGGAATACTATTTCTCGCACTTTATAATTAAAAATTACTATCAAATGTCATTCATAATAATAATAATAATAATAATAATAATAATAATAATAATAATAATAATAATAAATATTTTATTGTCGTTAAGCCAGAAGCAATAGACAAAGTCAAAGTACAAGAATATACAACAAATGCACTAAGTGAAGAAATCATGAGAAATTATAAAAGATTTACATTAGAAATGCCCTAAACGTAATGATAATCACGAGAAATTGCAAATCGCTGATCCATTTATTGATAAATTCCAACATTTATTATAATATTCTATGCTCAGATTACAGTCATTAGTTGTAAGCTGTGCTTACTGAAATGGTCTTGAACTTAGCTGATGAAAAGTGTGGGTTATGATTGTTACTGGTCATAAACTAACAATGTGGCAATTACACTACTATTTAAGTATCACTTACGTTTCAGACCAAGAAAATGTTGCAGAGCCTAAAGCTAGGCATTGGGTCGGAACGCCATTACTTACTAGTGTTACCTGACAGAATATGATTTATTGGTTACAGTATACAGGTTCTTTGCCATGCATGTGTTGCAGTAGGCCTACTCTTCTTTTTCCTTTTCATTCTTGCACGTACTGCTATTCTTTCTTTATTTCTTCTATTCTATTTATTTTCATTTCTTTATTCCGTTCTCTTTTATTGAATATTATCTCTTATCTCTCTCTCTCTCTCTCTCTCTCTCTCTCTCGCTCTCTCTCTCTCTGTCTGTCTCTCTCTCTCTGTCTCTCTCTCTCTCTCTCTGTCTCCCCCTTTTCCTTTTTCCTGCTTCATCTGATTCCATTCACTATTCTAAATCAATTTTAAAACGAGTATTAACCTCTTCTCTGTGTTAAATAGTAAAAAAGTAGATTACGATATTACTGCAGTGTAATTTAATTTTTAGAGTATTTCGACGGAATTGCCTTAAACCTTAAAATATCTAAAGCGAAACATATTTTCCCCTCCTTCATATCATAATAGCTGGTCTTCCTGTTCGATTTTTCGTCATGTTGTTCGGCACCTTCGAGCTCGATCAATAAAAGGACAGTTTTTCATAGCTTAGGATATTTATTGTGCCATGCATGGCCTTTCGATTTCACTGTAACATCAACAGGGCATCTGCAATTTACAATTATTTGTGCTTATATTCCACAATGTTTTATGACAAATATTGTAAGTAGCCTTTATCTACAGCGTGTTTCACGTAAGAGTTGGCCAATCATGTGGGTTTCTGCCGCCACGGCGGTCACCACGACCCAGAAACCAGCACGATTAGCCAAATCTTACGTGAAACACTGTATATTAAGTCACAAGAAACATCCAAGTTCGGAAGAAAGGTTGATGAGTTGGTTATGGCTTTAAATATTTAACGACGGGGGTGTCCTTCAACTTAGGCCAGGGACCGCCGCCAATGTCCCGGAATTTTGTCCCGCACAAGTTCTTTGACATGCCTGTAAATCTACACATATGGGCGATCACATTTATGCATATATATAAATACCATCGATCTGGGCCGGGATTGATTCCGCGACCTTGGGTACAGAAAGTCAGCTCCATACAGACTAAGGTATAGGGTTATTAGAGTCTGCATGGTTTTAGAAGGCATATGACCTGTGCTGTGTGCATTAAGATGATGAATTTGAATCGTATTTTTGGGGGATTGAAAAATAGGAAACTGTTGCTCACGCTTGTACCGTGGGCGTCAACCAGGCAACAGAACTTCTAAAAACCATTGGAAATTCGTCATTTTAATGCATGCGTGGGCTCAGTTCATATGCCTTCTAAAACAGTGCGGACTATAGTTTATTACTATAAACTAATTGCATATTTACTGTTTGCCTCCTTCCTTTCATTTCTTCTCCGCAGCTTTCAATAGCTTTTCTTGCTTGTTTCATTTTGTTGCTTTCTTTCCATTATCTCCGCAGATTCACTGACGCCCAGAGGTGGCAATAGGAAGCTCTGCGGAATTTGAGCCGCGACGTGTTATGTTGACGTGCCGAGAATTACAAAGTGGTTATTTCTTTCGTGTGGTCATTATGTGTGAAGACTTTACTGGTCGTAGCACAGGCTCCCCCCTTGCATTGTACTAAAGAAATATGCCATCTCAATGTATACATGGTTTCATTACAGTACTTCACATTTGTAATGTCAATAAATACTCTCCAGGCAGGGATGGGATTAGTAGGTTAATCAAGAACATTATATTTTCAAATATTTGTGATATATCACAACTTGGAAAGGTGTTTGAGTAGATTAATTCTCCATTGGATTGGTTGATAATTCCAGTAGCAATAACAGTAGCAATAATTGGATGAAAATAGCTAAATAATAAATTAATTGCTATAACTGGAATTAGCTCATAACTTCTCAGAGGGAAAGACTCATTGCAGAAGCAAGATACTGCAATTTATGTAGCCTGTTACCATTTATCTGCTTTGGAAAAGAGAATACTAAGCTCGTAAGCTTCAAAGCTTAATTCATTTTTCTCTCCTTTGCCCTGGTTGTCTAGTGGGTGCTGAAAGCTCATTTCAGATCATCGACAACCTCAGTTTTCTTCCCTAGTTTCTGAGTCGTATTCTTGGTTCCCAGCTTTAACTCTATTATTTGGATTCAATCTCATCTCTTGCCCTAGAACTAATCACCTATACTTGAGAACACTCTGAGGCATCTTTGATCTGACTTATTTCTGGATTTCTGTCTTACATATTAATCTAAGCTAAGACCAATTCTTTGACATATTCTGAGCATTACTATTTACGTTTCGTTAGATTCCATGTTTCAGCTCCATACAAAAGAATTTGGAGGGTGTTCTTGTTTATTACCTATCTTTTTTTTATTCTGACACTGTAGCTGCCGTCAATAAAATGCAAGTGCTATAACATGATTTAGTGGTAATGGTATAAGCCTAACATTAATTGTTACATACCAAATTAAAGTTTGACAATACTTGGTAAATGTCTATGTAGAAGCATCGCTTGGGCTGGGTGTCTATAGACCTAGGCCCATAGATAAAGCACGAGTGAGTGATAACCTAAGATACTTATTGGTAGGGATTTAGATTTTACCATGGCCTTAACGATAAACTGATTGTACAGATTTCCACAGATTACTTCCACAGATACAACAACAAAATGTACCACATCGGCCTAAGATATTTTAGGCTACAGTAAGACACGATCTTTTCGTTTACTCGAAACCGTTTAGTCTTCTGAAAATGATTAAAATATAGGCCTAAACCTATCTTCTTGAGATACCCTACCGACATGGGGAAAAATTGAGATCTCTATATTTCATTAAGGTAGTTCGGACTTCTTCCTGTAAAAAAAAAATGTAAGCATTATGCGATGTGATATTCGATACTTTTTTTTTAAAGGGCTTGTTTGCCATTCCATTGCGAATGCATTAAAAACAGTTAAGTGAACACAGTCCTCACTTATTTGTAAACAAGTGGAGCAGATGGCAATAGGCCTACAGGTATTGAATGAACTTGAATTTTGAAGACTTACCTTATTAAACATTCTGAAAACAAACATAGAAGATGATTTTTCAAAAAAAATGTAAGCATTATGCGATGTGATATTCGATACTTTTTTTTAAGGGCTTGTTTGCCATTCCATTGCGAATGCATTAAAAACAATTAAGTGAACACAGTCCTCACTTATTTGTAAACAAGTGGAGCAGATGGCAATAGGCCTACAGGTATTGAATGAACTTGAATTTTGAAGACTTACCTTATTAAACATTCTGAAAACAAACATAGAAGATGATTTTTTAAAAAAAATGTAAGCATTATGCGATGTGATATTCGATACTTTTTTTTAAAAGGGCTTGTTTGCCATTCCATTGCGAATGCATTAAAAACAGTTAAGTGAACACAGTCCTCACTTATTTGTAAACAAGTGGAGCAGATGGCAATAGGCCTACAGGTATTGAATGAACTTGAATTTTGAAGACTTACCTTATTAAACATTCTGAAAACAAACATAGAAGATGATTTAAAAAAAAAAAATGTAAGCATTATGCGATGTGATATTCGATACTTTTTTTTTTAAGGGCTTGTTTGCCATTCCATTGCGAATGCATTAAAAACAGTTAAGTGAACACAGTCCTCACTTATTTGTAAACAAGTGGAGCAGATGGCAATAGGCCTACAGGTATTGAATGAACTTGAATTTTGAAGACTTACCTTATTAAACATTCTGAAAACAAACATAGAAGATGATTTTTCCAAAAAAAAATGTAAGCATTATGCGATGTGATATTCGATACTTTTTTTTTAAGGGCTTGTTTGCCATTCCATTGCGAATGCATTAAAAACAGTTAAGTGAACACAGTCCTCACTTATTTGTAAACAAGTGGAGCAGATGGCAATAGGCCTACAGGTATTGAATGAACATGAATTTTTGAAGACTTACCTTATTAAACATTCTGAAAACAAACATAGAAGATGATTTTTCAAAAAAAATGTAAGCATTATGCGATGTGATATTCGATACTTTTTTTTAAATGGGCTTGTTTTCCATTCCATTGCGAATGCATTAAAAACAGTTAAGTGAACACAGTCCTCACTTATTTGTAAACAAGTGGAGCAGATGGCAATAGGCCTACAGGTATTGAATGAACTTGAATTTTGAAGACTTACCTTATTAAACATTCTGAAAACAAACATAGAAGATGATTTTTAAAAAAAAATGTAAGCATTATGCGATGTGATATTCGATACTTTTTTTTTTAAGGGCTTGTTTGCCATTCCATTGCGAATGCATTAAAAACAGTTAAGTGAACACAGTCCTCACTTATTTGTAAACAAGTGGAGCAGATGGCAATAGGCCTACAGGTATTGAATGAACATGAATTTTTGAAGACTTACCTTATTAAACATTCTGAAAACAAACATAGAAGATGATTTAAAAAAAAAAATGTAAGCATTATGCGATGTGATATTCGATACTTTTTTTTAAATGGGCTTGTTTTCCATTCCATTGCGAATGCATTAAAAACAGTTAAGTGAACACAGTCCTCACTTATTTGTAAACAAGTGGAGCAGATGGCAATAGGCCTACAGGTATTGAATGAACTTGAATTTTGAAGACTTACCTTATTAAACATTCTGAAAACAAACATAGAAGATGATTTTTCAGACTAAGTAAAAATGCAATTATTACATTTATTTGTGGATACACTTTCGATTACAGTTGGTATAAAACTATGATTTGCTCCACAAATTTCTGAGCACTGTCCTTAGTATAGGCCTACTCCAGGCAAATTATTTTGGAAACTGGTTTGATTTATATAAAAAAATAGGTTAAGCAATTTGTAAATAATATAATGTAGCTTCATAAAGGGAAAGTAGGCTTTTATGTAGACTAGTGATTATTTCTTTACTGGATCTGTACCGTATCCAGCACAATTCAAAGTCCACAGCAACTAAACTACAGCTGCTATTACATGTCTATCTTTTTAAGCAGCAACCTTGAAACAGTACTAGATCACATAACTTGAATATTCATTTAAGAGGCTTAGTTCTTAGAAGTTACAGAAATTTACCAACTCATCCCAAAACTCTACACCTTTATATCACTAATATCGTCATATGAAATAGAAAAATATGTCTAATACTCAAAACCCCATTCTTCCTGATGAATGATTATTATGATTCAAGTCAGTGATTTAAGGTAAGGTACAAGAAGCAAAAGCTTGTAACTGAGCCCTAACTTCAGTCTCCCGGATCCGAAGATTTATCACAGTAAGCATCACCAGCGTGTTTCAAATTTGTGGGCACATTATCTTGATCACAGCGGTGTATTCCAGGAACTGGAAATATCTGTGTACCTACCGTCAAATGATAGAAATCTCTTGCTCACGGGATCTCTTGCAAGGCGTTAAATAATTGGGCGATTCTTTATTAAGATAAATGCTGCAGATGTTACAGCATTTATGTAAAACACTCTTTCGTCTTAACAGACTGCTCTCAGATCCCTTTAAACGGATATTTTAAATAAAGAGAACATTGTCCTTGGATGCGTAATGTCCTGAGATATTATGTATAGATAAATTTAAGATATTAAGTAGGTAAATTTTAGGATATTAAGTGGGCCTATCTGATAATATTCTTTCACAGGATGGACAGGATTTTAGGTTTGTTCCGCAATTCCCAATGAAGTTGGGTCTTGGAACAGTAATAACTGAACTCGAATGAAGGTCTAAAATATCAATAAACTTAATTAACTTCATTGTAATTTAATCTAAATAATCTTCAAAGGGACCGCCCCCGTCAGTGTTGCTGACTATAACTCAACTCAACTCAATGGCAACAGACAATTCCTAAGCAAGCTAATGGAATATTATCTATTTTATGGAACCCGAAGGTTCATTGCCGCGCTTACCTGAGCCCGCCATTCAAAGTTATTCTGTGCTAACTCCAACCATCCCCCTCAAATACTACTTCCCTTAGATCTATCCTGATATTATCCTTTCAGCTACGTCTAGGTCTTCCAAGTGATATTTTCCCTTCGGGTCTCCCAGTCAATACTTTTTAGATATGTCTTTCTTCCCCCATCCGGGCAACATGTCCAGCCCATTTCATCCTCAGTGATTTAATTTATGCTTACTACATCCGGAGAAGAGTACAGGTTAAGCTTGTCGTTATGCAGCTTTCTGCAGTTCCCATTTTCATCTCTCTTAGCCCAAGCGCCCTGTTTTCTGACATTCTCAGAATATGTTCTTCCCTGAGATTAAGTGACTATAAATACTATCGTATATTACAACCGGCAGGATTTATTGTCTTATAAATTTTTATTTTTAGCGAACGGTGTAGTGGAGAAATTGGCTGAACAAGATACCCGTATATTGTTTAGTATTCAGCTCAGAATCCTAAGGTGGGGTATGAGGTGGATAATCTAAAGAAGCCCATATTTTAACTTATGCACATTGCACCAGCATTGCGATAACGAACAATTCAATTCAAACTTATTAATTCAGGTCTTCACTTTCAGGACCACATTGGTCCATCAATGGTTTGAGAAACTCGACAAGTTACTGAATCCTATGGCGTGATGTAATGTGGATAGTCTGAAGAAGACTATTCTGCTTTGTTGCACCAAACAGCCCAATTAAGTCTTTGCTCACAGGACGTATTTGCCCATAGAGAACTCTTTAAGTTACATATTACCGAATTCAGTGGCATGAAGTGATGTGGATAGCCTGAAAAAGCCCATAATACATTGTTTTAACAATCTGCCGGTCATGATGAAAATTTTCATAGAAATTTTAAATTTTATTACCTGTAAATCACCACGTGTAATATTATAAATAGCACGAGGAGGAAAAAGCATTTTGTTGATGATAAAATAATTACATTTCACGTTAGATCGTCGTTATGTAAATGATGCCTGGAAGAGCTTATGTTTTCCACACTTTGTTAATTAAAGGCTGGAGTGAGAAATTCCACCCACTCCCCCTTATCTTACTCCTATCTCTCACGCCTCGCTGTTTCCGATTCCTATACAACACTCTTTTATTTTTCTTCCCCATTTATGAGTATGATCATAACATTTTTCCCTCTGCGTTCTTTCTTTGTCTCTCGAATATCCTTGGATTCATTCATAGGCTTCCGCAGAAATTTTGTCAAGGGGGCAAATGAACAAATTACTGCCAAGACAACCGTGACTATGTTACTACTACTACAACCACTTCACTTTATTATTATTATTATTATTATTATTATCATTCTAACATTATTTAGAAGCCTACTGTTTAAAATTTGTAAAAATTGTTTGTAGCTTCTTTAAATAAATAATTGAATTGAATTGAATTGAATTGAATTATTATTATTATTATTATTATTATTATTATTATTATGCACATCCTTGTTAGGCCTAATGTATCTGGTCCTATGACTATGTATACAAAGAGAAATCTGATGTATTACATTCACATTACTTTTTCTACCCCATACAATTTCACATGATCACATGATCACATGGTAGTCAGATGTTACAACTCTGTTTTGTCAAAACAACTCCAACTACAGTATGTGAACACTTAAGTCTCACTTCACATTAGTTGCTTGTAGTAACTTAATTAGTCACTTAATTTAGAGATTTATATGTAAACAAAATCTCCAGGGGAGGGCAGCGGCTCTACCCTGCCCCTCCCCCTTCCGGACGGCCATGGTTTCATTGTTCCTGTTGTCTTATGTAACATTCAAAATCGAAATCTTGAAAGAAATATCTTTGTATTTCGATGGAAAAGATGCGATCATTTATAAAAAAAGTTTTAAAAGTAGGAAAGAATTCTTGATTGTATTGGTTAGCTTCCTATTTCTTAAACATACCCATCTAAACAGAGCTTAAGTTTAATTTTAAAAAATATATATATATATTTATCAGTTTTGGGCTGTGATCTACCTCCTTACGTCGAATTTTAGTGTTTTTTAAGAATATTGCACGAATTTAATTTAATTAATTACTTTTACTGTCTGCAACAGGTTTGTGATTCGTCCATGTTTGTCCTAGATATTTGATTTTCTGATTTTTTGAAGCGAGGCTGTTTAAATATTCATTGCTCTGTGTTTTTTAGAATTTCAGATTAAATCTGCATACAGCTTTTTATTATAATGTCACTGGTACATACGAAGTAGCCTAGATGGATTTAATTTAAATACCATTAATATGTAGGGCTACGGTAAAAGTTTAAAGTTACCTTAAGTTGCAAAAGTAGTATCAGTTGCTGTTTAACACGTCAGAAATGACATATTATGCCATGTCATGGCTACTTACCTATGTAAATAGGCATTTTAATATTAACTTATTTTAGACTCTCGCTCCCTTTACAACATATTGATCACCTTTTATTAGGATTGTCAGAAATAATAAGCAATAGACCTATAGCTTCTTTATAATATTAAGTTATATAAGTATCATTCAATGACAGGTATTTCTGAAAACTGAGATAAGATTAAATTTATGTTCAGTAAGTGTCCTGCGCATTCTATCTTTCGACTGTCCTTAAGCCCCCTGCACACAGGGACAGTACTGGCAGCCAGTAGCACTAGCCAGTACTGGCCGCCAGTTACTGTCCCTCTACTGTCCCAGTGTGCAGGGGTACTTCCCTTCAACGTCCAGTAGCTACTGGCGGCCAGTAAACTTAAGGCAGGTTTAGCCCCCTGCACACAGGGACAGTACTGGCAGCCAGTAGCACTAGCCAGTACTGGCAGCCAGTAATTATCCCACAACATGCAGCAGACTACTGGCGGCCACTAAACTCAAACCTGCTTGAGTTTGAGTTTACTGGCCGCCAGTAGAGTCATTCCGTGTCAGATCAGCACACCCATTTAATCTCACCGTTCCAGATTTGGATGAAATTTTGTAGAGAGGTAATTTTCATATATATTAAGAGCAATACACACTTTTATTTAAATATTTCAATCCGTTCTTTACAGCCATGTAAAGTACTAAAAAAATAACAAAAATCACATCAAAACATATCTTTCAACTAATAGGCCTATAGCAACTCTTCTAAGTAACCTATAAAGGTGGGGAAAGTGTCATTTTTTAGCATTTTTTACGAGCTTTCCAATGACATGTAACACATAATAGTTCTAATAAAATTTGTTTTTTTTTTCAGAATTCAAAGTGAAAAATTTTGATTTTGAATTTTTAAAAAGTACTTTTTAAAAATTTTCAACAAAAAAATCCTAGGAAATAGGTTATACCAATGCTAAATGATGTTCCAAGTTTGAAAATATGATGGGAATGGGTTCATGGTTAAAAAATTAAAAAAAAAAAAATCAGGTAAAAAATAACTTATATGCCCCAATGGAAAGCATAATAAAATAATTTTGACAAATAAATTTAATCAAGGGAAGTAACTCACATACTTGACATCTTGTTGTTCAATGAAAATTCTTGTCTAATGCCTTATTGGTTTGCAAAGTGTTAAGATAGCACATAAAGCCTTTTGATCGGTGTCGACCTGTGAATACCTCTCACAGATGTATTACATACAGTAAATCCTACGACACAGATCAAAAGGATTTATGTGCTATCTTAACACTTTGCAAACCAATAAGGCATGAGACAAGAATTTCCATTGAACAACAAGATGTCAAGATTGTGTTATTTTCCTTATTTCAATTTATTTGTCGAAATTATTTTATTATGCTTTCCATTGGGGCATATAAGTTATTTTTGAGGTTATTTTTGAAAAGTGATGTTTTAATTTTTTAACCATGAACCCATTTCCATCCCATTTTCAAACTTAGTACATCATTTAACATTGGTATAACATATTTCCTAGGATTTTTGAAAATTTTTAAAAATGTACTTAAAAAAATTCAAAATCAAAATTTTCACTTTGAATTTTGAAAAACAAATTTCATTAGAACTATTATGTAAACGCTTGTAAAAAATGCTAAAAAACGATACTTTCCCCAACTTTGTAGGTTAATTAGAAGAGTTGCTATATTAGTTGAAAGAGATGTTTTTGATGTGATTTTTGTTACTTTTTTAGTGCTTTACATGGCTGTATTTTCAAAACGGATTGAAATATTTAAATAAAAGTTTGTATTTCTCTTAATATGCAAGATAATTACCTCTCTACAAAATTTCATCCAAATCTGGAATGGTGAGTTTAATTTTAATTAAAAGTGTGTTGATTTGACACGGAATGACCCAGTAACGGGTCACGTGACCTAGTGGCAGCCATTATTGGACGTGTCTTAAAGGATACTAGCCGCCAGTAGAGCACTGGAATGAAGTATCTGTTGGGGAATTACTTTTGTGATTTTTTTATTTGTGAAATATTTTAAAAACCCAAGGTCAGTAAACTATATAGATTGCGCATTCCGGGATAGACCAATCACAGCACTTGAGTGTGTGACGTCACGCGTTTCTAAGTATGGCTATTCACGGCTTTTACTCCGTCTAGAAATACACGGCATGATTAAACTCGAAACCTTTAATTAACCCTTGGTCGGATTCCAGTGAAGTGCAGAAATAATCTACACACAACAGCCCTACTGATGGTTAAAACAGAACCTTAGAAAAGCTGACACATATGTTTTTATTTCATGTTATACTCATCACCAATTACATAAAACTCATGCAGGGAGAAGCGAATTTGACTATGCGACAGTTCTTTCATTTTTGTATCCCGAAAAGTCTTTAAGCGAGAAAGTTTTAGGGAAATATTTGAATTATATTATAAATTAAGCATCTACTTTATATTTTGAATAGTTTACAAGTAATTGAGTGGTAATTATTCCGGGCGCTTCAACTATGTGAATGATTTGGGATGATCGTGGAATGGCGAGGGTGAAGCAAATTTGACTATGTGACATTTTTATTTTATTATTGTGTCAAGAAGGGATTCAAGTGTGTTACTTTCAGTGAGATATTTTAATTTTATTATACATCCTTTATACCTTGAATGGATTACGAGAGGTAATTATGCCAGACACTATCAGAACGTTACGGAGGTATTAGCAAGCCTCTTTTCCATTATATGCCGGCAATAACGTAAAAATCTTTAAATATTTTATTCGTGGACTCAGTAATAAAACTTTATTAACTTACTACTTGTACACATAGTGAAAGATTGACCGCTGGGGAAAATGTAAGAATCAAACTTTTCCCTGACTTCGTAAATCTGCACTATTTTTATTTAGATATTTGTTGGAATATTTATTTTATGTTTTGTTCATTTATGTCAAAACCTTCCCCATATAACAGGAAAAAAAAATAATATTAATATAAGTATATTACTTTTAATACAATATTAATACAAATTATTAGCTTACAAAATTCTGCACAATGTAATATTAATATTAGTACCACATTAATATTAAAGTATAAAATATCCCTTAGCTATTTTCTACCCTTATTATATGGCGTAATTCCTATAAAAGTACACATTCTTTAACAAATTTTCCTCAAAATACATTAACGTACACTCTAGAATGAGGAATATTTTCTAGGCAACAAAATATTAGATCAAATCACCCCTAGCTGTTTTTACCTGTTTTAATCTCTACTCAAAACTACATTTTTTGACAAATTTTACGCGATTTTACAGACAAATCCTCTAAAAGTCAAAATAACTTTTTAGGCAGCTTGAATAACAGAAGAATCCACATCTTAGCTGTTTTCTACCCATGTGTTGTGATTTCTGCAATATTATTCGAAAGATTTTACAACCGATTCTGTTTTCTACCCCTATTACACAACCTATTTACAAGTCTACAGTTTTTATAAAAGTTTGCCTACTTTGACAATATTAATACAAGTTCTCTAATATTCTATATTCTTTAATATAATATAAATACTGTTTATATTAATCATAATCATACATAATTAAATAATTGACCCTTGTACTGCCTACTGGCTGCCACTAGAACATCCACTGGCTGCCAGTACTGGCTGCCAGTTACTGGCCGCCAGTAACTGTCCCTGTGTGCAGGGGGCTTTACATAAATGATGGTTACTCTGTGACTGTTGCATTCTCATAATGTGGTCTTCTGAATTTTCAAGGACAGAACACATTCTTTTCCTGTAAAGAATGACCTTACAACAAAAGTATGCTTATGTAACCCAAACCGTAAGGAAATAACACAAATTATTTATGAAAACTTCATATCAATAAAGTAAAGTTAATGATGATGAAGTGGTAATTTTAATATAAAGTAATGTTAATAATATTAAGTAATATTAAGCATGGTTTACTATTTTTGGTTATAAACTTTTAAAACGCTCTCCTGTAAATTCAATAAAATGGACAAAGCAAGTTTTTTCTCTGCGGTCTTCAAATAATAAAAAATAACAGCATTAAGGAAAAGATAGGAGAAGGGTAGGTGGGCAGAATTCTTCAAATCAGATCAATATTTGAATGATGGAGACCTCAGTCTTTGATATATACTTTTTTTATTGAAAAATATCTTCTTATAATACTACTATTGACATAATATTACAATTAACTGTAAATAAGAACATAGTTTAATAATTGGCATAAAAAGTTTTCAATGACAATTCAACTATATTACTTATGTTAGATAAATAAATTATCTTCCTCGTCAGAAAAAATCAAATAGAATAATTATATAACATTCTAGACTATCTATCATGCGAAAATTTCAAATAACACAATACTTTCACTTTACTTAACTTACAGATTCAAATTCTTATGAATGAACTCAGCACAAATACTCCATTGCGAAAAGACACAGACTATACGTTGTTTATTACAGTTATTTTTAACAAAGTTACTTTTTATTGCTATTTCTATTTCGTTGTTTTAGGAAGGAGTTTTTTCCTCTTCTCTCTGTATAGCCTACATGTATGCACATTTACAGTCGAAGAGGGCCCTGGAGGAGTATATACACTCACACAACCTAATATTAATTTTCGGGACATTTCCTGTTACATTAAGGTCGTCCGTGTACATACCAACTCACGCTTTTACTTGCATACAAAATGCCTGAGTTGCAAATGAATAATGCCCAACTGTGTTTCGTGTTTGTATCATCATGCAAATGGGCATTTCTTTCATTCGGATCTTGATATACATACATGGACATCTCAACAAAACCAGTAAATTAAGCTAGAAGTATTCAACATCACATGACATGAATGGTAAGAATCATATGGCCCTACCTTAAGAAGTATATACACTTTCAGAGTTTAGCCTCAAGAAATTTACTGAAGGAGAAACAACGTTCCTTTCGGATAAATATATAATGTGCTAACCTTTAAGGCTAAAATACACATAATATGTCTATGATCTCTTATGATTAATATTAATAACATACAAAGGTTGGATAAAAACAGATTAACACATCTATAAAATCGCGGTTAGTTACAGGAATTTAAATACCTTTTTTTTATAAGATAGATATATAAGCATTCATGAACCACTGATTATTGTCACTGTTGGACATTACATGAGAATATTATAGGAGAAAAATTCCTCCGACACCGGGACTTGAACCCAGGACCTTTGGCTATTCGCGCCAATGCTCTACCAACTGAGCTAAGCCGAAGTTCAATTCCCAGTGCCAGATGGAATCTCTCTCCTATGACTGATTGCCCTAATGGCCTACCTCACAGACAGACAAGTTATGTCATATGTTTTATGTTTCTTTGATATTCAGCATACTTCAGAGGAAATCGGAGCCCTCTATCGCTACGAATGCCTTCGTAGTAACCAGAAGAAAACGAGATAGCCCATTACCCGCCCTAAAATGACTTCTATATGTTGTAACAGAGGTATTGATAACAATTCCAACAGCTGAGAGGATTCTTGACTTACAGAGGCTATTGAGGAATTCGCATTTCCATGTAGAGAAAGAGCAAGATAGGTCAAAGCCTGTCACTTGTTCTTCATTTCCATCTGGCAAGTCATGTGTCAAGCATTCATCAATACGAATAAATACTTTACTACCAATCTCGAAACTTTTATTAAGGGGTTGCGGATTATTGTGAGTCAAGGATCGTTTAAGGCACCCTCATATTTTTTTCAAATCAACGACCTTATTTCAGTTCCCAAAGTCATTTCAGGGCGACTGGTGGGGCCAGTTCATTTTCTTCTTGTTACTGTGCAGACATTCGTAGTGACAGAGGATTCCAATTTGCTCTGTAGGATGCTGGATATCCAACCAACATCTGACAATAGCAATTTGAATGTCCTGTATTTCATCATGACTTTATAGGTGTGTTACTATTAATTTTTATCCAGCTTAAGTAATAATAAGTAGGCCTATTATCGTCATTATCGTTATAAAAATGTTAAATACGAGTATTATGACCGCTACGTGATCTACTATGAAATCGCAGATCTGGTTCGATCCCCCGTTCCCCATCGGATTTTTCTGAAGTAAAGAAATCTAGAACGGGGTGCACTCAGCCTCTTGACACCAACCGAGGAGCTACTTGATAAAGAAATAGCGGCTACGGTCAAGAAAGCCATCAATATCGACCTTGGGGTCGCCATGTTCACAACATGCCCTCAATCCTACCATCTATATTTGGTGGGTGATGCAGCGGTCAGATGATAGGCCTACTCACACAAGGGATGTAATTCCACGGAGTTTAGTATTTAAATTTCATTAGGCCTATACATTATATTAATTAATATTATAAATTCAGTATGTAAGTAAATTAAGTATCCGGAAAGCGACCAGGAAATTATTTTAATGATATGCGTTTAATTACTGACTTACTCTCTCGGACTCTAAATACGTCAGTATTGTAATATTAGACTATGTACCCCTAACGCGATTGTTACTCATATGGGTGTTAATTTCTAATTTCTATATTTGCTTTTATGTTTTCCTATACAATTTTCTTATATTTATTCTTTGCATTTTTTTTTAACATTTTTTTTATCTTGTCTGCAATTATGAGAACCCATATAAAATGGCACAAGAAAGCGACAAGAAAAATAGTATCTACTAGGTTCCAATATGCCTAATTGATAATATTAAAATAAAATAATTATATGTGAAATATGTAATTTAGCAGGAAAATTGTGTAAGTATTCGTATTACAGTATGTTGTTTCGAAGTTTTTTTAGAATTAAAATAAAGTGACGTTGACTGAAATTAGATCATATTCAGTTTAATTATCAAACTTCCATTCTTTCACGTTATGTACGTAAATTAAATTGAATGTTATTAATATAATTTTATTAATACGTTGATTGAATACTCTATTCTTGGAATAACTGTGGAAAATACTACTGATGATTTCGTCTTTCTCAAGCAATATGTCGCGCATTTTGCTTGGCTCCGATCCTGGTCTTGAAATCCTCAATTAAATATTCTACATCATGGAATTAATTGTGGATTATGTGAAATAATGCACTTTCAATTTATTGCATTATTATTATTATTAACATTTTACTAGGCCTATTTTTGTATTT
This sequence comes from Ectobius pallidus, assembly GCA_964059195.1. NCBI lineage: Eukaryota > Metazoa > Arthropoda > Insecta > Blattodea > Ectobiidae > Ectobius > Ectobius pallidus. Next base: position 65,332,549 of record CAXKWD010000004.1, read on the forward strand.
TATCCTATAAAGCTTAACAGTAGATCGTCAACTTAACTTATTATTATATTGCATTTCATATTAATTGATTCAATTAGCCCAGGTTTTCACCTACATAATAGGAAGAATTTGTACAGAATTTCAGAATTGCAGATTTGAATTGCATATTGAGCTCGTAACATATTTAGCATATTTGTTACTTATACTAGACCTAGGCTTACTTTTTTTTCCATACACGGGACTCAGTATTTTCCCTCTCATTTCTCTTTTATGCGGGGGTTATTCTGAAATCATATGAAACTTATTAACCAAATAAACAGCTATGAAAGATCAGCTACAATTAATTGATTAATGCGGCAGGTCTAGTAATGAGTAATCTAATCGTTGTCAGTAACACACACAACTCTCTTTTCAACCAGTATTCTTGTGCATAAGTTCAGTAACTTATTTGGCCTCTGAATACCTGACACCCCTGGGGAATGAGTGTGTAAGTCTCTTATGGCCACAGCTGTAAGTAATTCTATTATCCTGCCAATGGATTTATTTCCATCGTAACACTTTAGATGTTTCTGTCTTGTCCAGTGTTTTAAGTTAATTTAATTTCAAACACGTCTTGAATTTTATGATTTCCTTTATTCATTATTCATTAATATTTTTGTTCGGTTCTTTATTTCTTTGGTCAACTCGGAATGTAAAAATCGAAAGAACATTTCGCTGGAGGCATGCACAGTCATCTTCGTCTTACAAAAAGAGGAGGAACTAATTTATAAGAAACATTTACAACCGCCACGCAGAAAATGTTATTGTCTATATATGGGCATGAAGCCATTGTTTTTTTGTTATGCCTACTGTAACATTTCCAGAATTTACTGTACCGGATTTAAAATCTAACTCATAGTTCATGTACTGCTTGGGTTTTATCTAAGATGAAACGAAATTTCTCTGCGTATTTTCGCAAAAACAATTATCCTTATGCAGGGGAGCCCACAGGGGGGGGGGGGGTTAAGACGCAGACTGCGTCATTGAAATTTCTGGGGGGGGGGCAAAATATTAGCGTTTTATGAATTTTATGGGGGGGTTGAAAATCGTTGCAAAATTAGCGTTTTATATGCTAAAATTAAAAACTGCCTAGCTAACTAGTTTTTAGTGCTAAATAGCGTAAAATGTGATTTTCATTAGTTCCATATTTAAAAATTTCCCGGGGGTGGACACCCGACTTAAGTAACACTTTTTTGTTTACATTGGTATGTCTTAGAGTATGGTAAACAAATTTCCTAATTAGTTTTTGAGTGCTAAAATAGCGTAAAATGTGATTTTCATTAGTTCAGTATTTAAAAATTTTCCGGGGTGAACCCCCCACTTAGGCAGGCCTAATGATTTCTTATTTACATTGGTATGTCTTAGAGTATGGTAAACAAATTTCCTAACTAGTTTTTCTGTGCTAAAATACCATAAAATGTTATTTTCATTAGTTCAATATTTAAAAATTTTCTGGGGATGGACCCCCGACCCCCCGGCACTTTCGACACTCCCCTGAATTATTTTCTGGTTACGTCATTGTTGCACTTATTATATTATTAATATAATGTTACAAAGTGGCCCAAAAAGTTATAGAGAAAAAATTAATTAATTAAAATAATTGCCCCACTAGAAAATATCATATGGGTGCCCTTGTCGACAGCCAATCAGGTTGGGGGGTGAGCAATGAAGTTGGGGGGTGAGTCACGAAGTTTGGGGGGTGGGCATCCCTGCCTTATGTAAATTATTTTATTTTTCTGCAGATTCCTCTTCCACCTGAGCAGAAAACAAAGATCAAAGTGGATTACCCCAAGACTAAATACTAAACAGTTTGCTTAATCAATGTAGATATAACATTTAGGCTGAATTAAATACTTAATGCATCTTTACTCTGGTAGGCCTTCAAAGGCCTAAGCTGAATAGATGGTAATTTAATCTTGGTTGGTAGCGTGGCTGCCTTCCCCTCCTGACGGCCCGGTTCGATTACCGGCCGGGCCGGGAATTTGTCAGTAGCGAAAACTTCCCTTCCTTGCCTCGCGAGAGGCAATAGAAAATCTCTGATGTGTCATCCTTGCCTAAAAGAGCCTTGGATGAGTCGTGGTCATCGTCTCATGGCTTTGTTCCGGACACGGACCTGTTTTCGAGCAGAAAATTCATCACAGTCCAATTTCATTCGCAATGTCGTCTAGGGCGTTTTTAATTCCATTTTTTTACATATATAAATTTAAGGGAAACTTTATATCATATAATTTTTTTCCCATTTCCCGATAATGGTTAAGGAAATCTATATCATACTACACTATAATTATACATGTATACCGCATTAAAAACCATAGCTATTTTCTTAATATTCCTCGTAATTGTGGAATGGCGTTTTGGATGCCTGTAATGAAGACCACAATTTCATATACAGGAATAATTTCATTTGACTCGATGCATGAGAGGAAAAGTCTTCTATTGCATGTTTCTTTCAACATGGATATGACTTAGCATACTTTAGAAATTTTATTTCCCATATTGATTACATGTTTTGATACTAATGATCGTACTTATTGTTCTCCGTGTATGGCTGACCTACTTTACTTACTTTGCACTTTGGTTGACTGTTGTTTTAGCTTCTGTAAAATTACATGACTAACTGGGCAGTAAGTTTCGTATCGTATTTCGTTCTCAAGTTATTGAAAGTAATAAACTGACATTTACTGCGTCTCTAGCCATTGTTTCGAAAAAACAGACCTCAGATTCAAAGGCAATAAACACTAGCGTCCACTTAATTCAATAACGCAGTTCTGTCACATAAGTCCTGGTAGTGATATCTTTTATTATTTTTTTAAGTTTTAAGACGTACCTACTGTAAGTAAATCCTGATACGGTTCATCGACCTCTTTTAGGTCAACAGCAAGATAGACTAAGCCTGAGCAATAAAATACATGGCTAACACATACAAATGAATCTTTGTTTTTGGCACTGCGTCACAGGTTATTAACTTCCTTATAACTAAGGGGCGGATTTCTATGACCTAAAGAATAGGATATATGTATGCATTTATGACCTAAAAAACATCAAAATATGACCAATAAAATTTAAAATATGACCTTACCATTTACACATTATGTAAACTTTTTTAAGTTTCATTACCCTACAATACATTTTATTAAAATATAGTGTTAATTATTTAAAATATCTGTAAATTCTCAAAAAGTATCATTATAAAGCAAGATTTACAAAATATGATATCAAACTTTTAAATTTCTTTAATATGCTCACAAATATGCCAAAAATATGACCTAAATATGCATATTCATACTAAATATGCTACAAAAATTGAAAATTTCCTAAATATGCAGTTATTTACTGACTGAAGTCTTAAGAACAGTCTACTTAGCTCTAATACAATCTGTCCTCCAATATGGTATCATTGGCTGGGGGGGAAGTGGCACATCTGTATTGACTCCTTTGATTCTAATACAGAAGAGAATTATAAAAATTTGCTTAAAAAAGCCTATAGAATATCCAACAGAATTGATATTTCCTGAATTTAATGTGATGACTGTAGAACAAATTTATAAGCTCACACTTTTAAAATACTTTCAAAAATACCGCAACGTACATGTATCGTATCCACATAACTACAATACTAGAAGAAATAAAACATTGCCTTTAATAGAACCAAAATACTTCACCTCTTATGGCTCTAAACATAGCATTTATTATGGTCCAAGACTCTATAACTCTATAATTAGGTCACATCCAGAAATAGTACATATGAACAACAAAAAATTCAATAAGTTTATCAAAAATCTTATTTCATAGTTCAAAAGTTACTTCACTCTGTACTTAGTAGACAATTAAGGAAGGATTTTATTTGTAATAACTCAGGGTTTCAATTTTTGTTCTTACTACTTTTCCTTTTTTCTTTTTACTATTCTGTTCTTTCTTTTTTATTATTATTTTTTAGGTATTGATTTAATATTATATTTTCTTTATGTATTTGTAATTTGTATTTTGTAATATAAATGGCTGAACTGTGCCCGAGCACGAGCGCATGCTCATTCGGGTGGTTTTGTTTTGTTTTGTATAAATATTTTGTATAAATATAAATAAATAAATAAATAAAATATGCACAATAAAAGCCGTTCCATTTTCACCAGGATGCTTGGAATCGGGTTTAAATTAGTCGGAAACCTGAAATAATGCAAAGGGAAAAAATATGACATGTCATAGAAATCCGCCCCCTACTTATAACCTATCTCGCCCCAGAATCGACCGACTCGCACCAACGTAAATTTCTTTATAAGAATAGGTGAAACCAGGTAAGGTAAATAAAAAGAACACTTGATACCAGCAACTGAACAATATTTTAGCTTACGCCTAGGTCTTTCGACACACTTTTGACATCTTCAGGGATCTTCTTAAAATTAAAACTGCACTGTCTGATATTCTTGTCAATGTGATAAAAATCAAAATGTATAGAAGTTTTACTAAAATACTAGCACAGATACATCTTCCAGTTGCATTCTTCTCTCGACTTTTCGGTGAAGTAACACCAGAGGGCCTATGTAAATATTTAGTTTTCAGTTCTGATTATCTGTTTGTTTAGTTTATTACGCCAGCATCTTATTGCATTTAAAAACTTCTGACCTGTTGTTATACAGTTAAGCCCATATATACACCAGAATATCAGCCTGCATTGAGTGGGAACAACTATTTTAATCACGTTCTGATAAACAGAACCTTTGTCCTTCCAAAGAGAATAGGCTCCATTTTAAAAGCCAAACTTCGGATTCCTGCCGACTAAAATAAGATTAAATCGTACTCTCCCCTTGGCAATATCATTTTCAAAACTGTTCTTTGTTCCTATTCTCACAGGAACCTTTCCAGAATAAATATAAACAAATAACTTTCTCTATACTGAGCATGACCAATACATCTTTCCCACTTCAAATTCTGATATAGAATAAAAATGTCGGACTGTAGAGAGGGCATATCCAGTTATTTCAACCTCTTTCAAAGTTGCATTGTTTGCTGTGTAAGAAGTTTATTGAAGACTGTGTTTGAGCAAACGATGGCTTGCTTATAACTACCAGTCGAGAATTTTTGAGCACAAAAGTGTTCAAAATAAAAATGCTTTTTCTTAGCATATGCACCTCGTGTAGGCTAAGAATTTCAAAGAAAATAGTTTTCTTCATTTAAAGTAGGCCTACGGTATCGTAATAGTAAAAGTAAGAGAAAGAAGTCGCCGATCTTCTTGTCACATCCCTAGAAGATATTTAACCCAAATTAAAAAAAAAAAGTTTTAATATGATTTCTCTTTCTTGAGCTATTCTGTTTAGACACACACAAAGACGGACAAACACAAAGACATGTTTCTGCAAATTGTTCTTTGCTTAAAACTTGACATTGAAATTCAGAGTCGAACCGATAGTATTTATGTGTAGGGTCTATCTACAGTGCCTATGGTATGGGTAATTACGAAGCAATAGGCCTATTATTATGCATATATCTCATATATCTTCTTTATCTCCTTTATCTCCTTTATGGGAGCAAGTAGACAGATTTAATATTGTGCAGCACTCCTCTATTCACTCTCATTCAAGATGCGCTTCTCGGCTGAACGTCAGAGTGGGCACGCGGTCTAAGGGGCGGACGTATACGAGTTGATCTCGTACGGCGACATGCTACTATTCCGAATTGATGGCCTAATCCTAAGGCTATACAGTTTGGAACCTCCACGCCACTGCTTGAGGTCCGTCTCCTGTGCCCTTGTGTGCTGACCAAGCACAGCTCTGACTGGATTTTGCTTTTTCATCCAAGGTTCGAACCCCACCACATGACCATGCTTTTTTTATTTCACGGAAATCAATCCACGATGTAGTAGGCGTTACGTTCCTAACAATCCTGAGGCTCAATGGAAGGTGCTTTTTACTGTTAATTTGATATGGAATGGTAAGAATGCTAAGATTGAAGGATAATCTAGTTAATAATTATAGTCCATTAGCATGCAGCTCATAGCAAACTCGGATGGGCAGGAGCTTTAAAAACATTTTTTTTCTCCAATAATTTTGCTTCAGAATCTTTTGACCAGCCGTCTATTGCCTAAATTTAACCTACATAGTGCCAATAAAATAAAGTTACATTAATAGAAATTAAAAATACGTAGGCTACCAAACAAATCCTTTAATTGAACCTAAGCGTTTAACATCTGCGTGCCTAAAATACAGCTCTTGTTTTCGACCCACATTATTAAATTCAATTATTAAAAATAACCCTGAATTAATTAATCTAGAATAGATTTAAAGGAAGTAAGATTTGCGAGGGATGATCGGATGAAATTAGCTCAGAATAGCGTTGAATGGCGGGCTCGTGTAAGCATGGCAATGAACCTCCGGCTCCCATAAAATTAATAATATTTCTTCAGTTTGCTTAGGAATTGTTTATTGGCATAGAGTAAGTATGTCAAAATAGTCATGTTTACCGAATATTAATTTTACTGCTTGAACCTTTGTACTAATTTTACTTTTGAAATTATTAACCTGTAGCTAAATTCTACCCCTTTTATGAAGCCTTAATCTTTCATCGAAATATATCTCATTTATACTACCGAAATTTTAAGGGGATTAAACCTACTGCGAATAACAAGTCCCCGGCGAAAACGAACTCGATTATTCTACAATGTAGCAACAAACGTGTACCTACTTTTCTCTATCTCAAGTTTCTTCTGTCAAAGCTCCTAAACCCATCCCAATCTTCAAGTTCAGCTTAATAGCATAATTATCCGCCTGTCGACTCTAGGTTTTCCTACAGGCGATTCCCATGAATATATTGTACATTATTTCTACTACCTATTCGGGTAAACATGGTCTACCTGGCTTAATAACTAATGAAAAATAGCTTATATTGAGCTTGAATCACAAAATCTTTTTCGATACAGCTATAATATGTTTTAATGGCCCTGGGGTCGACTCAGTCTCTAATAGAAATGAGTACCAGGAGTATTTCTGAGGGTAAAAAGCTGTCTGTGTGTAGGACTGACAATGATAACACCTTCTTGTGACGAATATCTCAATCTGGGAGCCCCAAACTCCTGGAACCCCATGGGTTTTCATGGCCCGTACAGGTATACTTTACCTTTTTTTTTTGCCTATTTGTTTAAAAACATAAAGTCCATCCTCATGTGGAATTGTTAGGAATGACCATGTTACGTATTTCTGCAGCAGACTACTGGGAGTTGCCTATGATTGTTTATTTTCTTGTTCAATTTCTTGTACTGGAACTGAGAAGGAAGGATATTGTTTAGACCGCAATAGTGACAATTTCCTGACTTGAATCTGTTAAATTTCGTGTTTATTTCGTTGAAATTTGTTAAGATGGAACGAAAGCATTGAAATGTATTAACATTTTCAAAAGTCTTGTACTAGTCCTGAATTGAGAGCAGCCTTGTTTATTATTTGTGTGTGTGTGTGTGTCGTAACTCTTAAGGCAAGCTGCAGGCCCGAAGGAGCACTTCAGCATTCTTTAAAATATCCTCTCTTTTCTTGCCTAATACGAGTAATATACTGTGAAATTAAGTCTCAAATTCCCTTTTCTTGCGTACCAAAAACCAGACTGCTTATTTTAATGAAAAAGTGAAAATCAAAGGGTATAGAGATCTCGCCCTTTTACCTTGAAAGTTGAAAGTTTGTTTATTTTCTGTAATAAATTTTACATATTGTGAAAGACCTTTTTGCTCGTGGTCGGGGACAGTTCAGAGATGGATATAAATACATGAAATAAAAATACAATAATTGATAGCTTACATTCGTTTTCAGTAGGCCTAATACTAGGAAAGAAATGTAAAGAAATGAAATGTAAAAAATAAATGTTCAAATAATAACTCAAATTTTCTTAAATTTGTAATAGGCAACTTCAGATTAATTAATTCACGGTTGTTTTTAATAATGGAATTTAATAATCTGGGACGAAAACAAGAGCTGCGTTTTAGACATGCAGATGTTAAACGCTTGCCGCCGGCGTGGTCTTGTGGTTAGCGTCGCTGACTACAGATCCGTCGGCCCGGGTTCGATTCCCGGTACCTCCTCGGATTTTTCTGAGGTAGGGAGGTCTGGTAGGGGTGCACTCAGCCTCGTGATTCCAAATTGAGGAGCTACTTGATAGAGAACTAGCGGCTCCGGTCCAGAAAACCATCATTAACGGCCGTGGGTGTCGGCATGCTGACCACATGCCCCCCAATCCTGCCGTCTGCTTACGGGAGATGATGCAGCGGTCGGGTGGTAGGCCAAGTCCCTCCAGGGATGTAGTGCCACGGAGGTTTTTTTTTTTTAGATCTTAAACGCTTAGGTTCACCACCTTCGGATCTCCTAGTCAATATTTTTTAAATATGTTTTTCCTCATCCATGCGCACAACATGTCCAGCCCATATCATCCTCCATGACAGGGGATTTATAATAGGCCTATATGCATATTCCATTGTTTATATAAATATTATTGAGGAAGATACTAAATTGATTAATTAAATACGGATTCCTTAACCAAAGAATGCTGATGTTTAGAAGGCCTGTTATCTACAGATTACTTGTGCAAAAAAAATCATGGGAAGAACGGGTATTTTTTTGCCTGCAATTCCACATTACCGTTTCATGCAGCTGAGTTCACAGAGTTCACTTAGGCCTAATCTTCATCCACAAATTTGTGGTGAGTCTAGCTTTTCAAAGAGATAGTGCTCACCGTGTAGGAGGGTTTCGCAAGAACGTCAGAGTGGGCACGCGGTTAAAGGGGCAGGCGTATACGAGTTGATCTCGTACGGCGTTGTTATGAAACGTTCGAACTGCTATGAAATGGCTTCACAGTTCGGACACTTTCGCCACAGCTTGAGGCCAGTCTCCTGTGTCCCTTTGTGCTGACCAAGCACAGCTCTGACTGGATTTTATTTTTTCATAAGTATCAAGGTTCGAATCCCGCCTCATGAACGTAAAATTTTATGTCACATCAGCATATCCCAAAAGTACTGAAGTTAGCGTATTTAAGTTCTATAAATCATTTAGATACTTTTAATGTGCATATAATTACATAATATGTTTTATTACATGAAATTTACACACAGGATGTTAACTCTATTTTAATTGTCTAATTTCTCACAGTGATATGCTGCTGTTAGGTTATTAATAAGTGCCAGAATGGTACTTTCCTAAGATTGTATGGCAATTTCATTATACCGGAATTGCAAATTGTCTGCAGAGTTTGGTTGCGAAGGAAATATAAAAATCTATTATCTATCTTGTAAAGGAATCATATTCGCCATCTCCTACTGAACAAATCTCAAGGCTTGGGGATAACTTAATAGTCTAATATTCGGAAATAGGCCTAATACTAAATATTTCGGTATATAATCGGTCATTTAGAGCAATTTTGTTTCCAGAGAACGAAGCTGCAATTTTTTAAGTAAAACATTTTTTTTTAATTTGAAATTTAAGTTTCTCCATTAAAAGTTTCTTTAGAGAATAACACAGTTTTGCAATGCGTTTTCAATTTCGGCACTTTCCTGATGCAATATTAAACCCCCATGCATGGCATTTAAATACTGATAATGCGATAACAATACTACAATATCATGACCATCATCACCTTTGTCAACTTTGTACACTTATAAGCGAAATTCATGGGAAACATCCACTGATTCCTGACGTCAATGGGACTCAGCTCTGACGAAAATAAGGATGGAGATTCCTCTCAAGTTTAAGTCTCACTTCTGTTTATTATTTTTCTCCATATTTCTGTACTTTGGAAATGTTGTGCAATATATGCAAGGTCTGCACTAGTCTTTCCAGCCAACTGTAGGACAACAAGGAGGGCGCCAGTGTGCGGTAAGTCAGTGCAATGTAGAGTGGGTGCCACTTTTTAAAGACTCCCGCCACCCTAATCCTCTTTGACTTGTCAAACAGTGAATAGAAAGGTAATTAGGCCCATTCACTCTTTGTCTACAGTCCAGTGCAATGTTGTCAAATATGTACCACATCACTTACTTTACTTAGGAAATAGTGAATGACAGCGGCAATACTGGGGAAAGCCACGCGACTACCAGAGCACCTGTTCTTTGTCGGTGTCGAAATCGGTGCAGATTTTCGGATTAGAGAACAATGCTATTATATTCTTTTGTAGATAGACTATGGTTTGGGACGAGGCCTTCTTAAAATGTTACTAACAGCAAGCGTGACATGATGGCCTCTAGTTCTACCCCTGTCAGCAATCAAACAACCCATCATTTCGCTGCAGCTGCAAATAAACTTCCCTGTGAAAGAAAATCTAACATAATATTTCATCAGAGTATTAATTTGAATATTAGGAGGTATAAAATAAAAAATTCTTAAAACAACATATAAATATGTAAACTATAAACGACCGCAGAGCTGTCAAAAGGAAATAAAATATAAGTGTTGCGAGACGAGGTTCGAACCATGGACCATACGTATTATTAAAATCCAGTCAGAGGTGGCGCTTGACCAGCACCTGGGCGCAGGAGACAGACCTCAAGCAGTGGTGTAATTGGTCCGAATAACCCTGTCCAGGATGGAACAAACTTTTCGGATATATGAACTCCACACCGTACGAGATCAACTCGTATACGCCCGCTCCTTTAACCACGCGCCCACTCTGACGTTCAGTCAACAGTCTTCAAAAAAAGCTCTGTATAGTTGCTCTCCGTGCAAGGAAACCGAAGGATTAACAATTACAGTCGTACTTTATGCCCAAGGGTTCTTCGCTTAAAACAAGCGATTAGAAATCGTACCCTAACTCTATATAAAGGGTGAAGGGATAACGTCTACTTTACGTAAGCTATAACAACCCCTATAACGCTCGGTATTCTTCAACACTGGGACCGCAAAACTTTTCCGAAACAAGAGTGTTTTCTGATTGATCGCTCTCTCTCTCTCTCTCCTCCACACTCTCATTCTCAATCTCTAACTCTCACCCTCTCACCCTCTCTCCCTCTCTCCCTCTCTCTCTCTCTCTGACCCTATGTCAATACCTAGCTTGTCTAGATAATTCTCTCTCATTCGTTTTTCTCTACATAGGCCTAGTCTATCTCTCTGTATCGTTTCCCCTGTCATGTTCTTTTCTTTATTTTTTCATTCTCTTTTTCTCTCTCTGTTTTTCTGTTTCTATATACTTTCTCACTTATTCGTTATTATTCCCTCTTTGTCTCCTGTTCACTTTCTTTCACTCTCTCTTTCTCAAACTGAGTTTTTACGTTTTTCTATCAGGCTCCCTTCCCCCAATCTATCTTTCAATCTCTCTATAACTCCTCTCTTACAGAAATTTTGAATGTATGCAATGTTAAGTTTCCAACTGTTAAATATAGCCTAAGGGTATTTTCAACTTTTCGTGCATGTTTTCCTAATTCTAACATATTTTGGTGCATATTTTAATGATTGTAGTCCATACAATTCCGCACTTTAATAGTATTGAATAGTACTCTTTTTTAAATTTATAATAGTCCTGTTAGTTTTCTGCCATCAAAATGCTCATAGCCTCATTTTCAACCATTGGCCTTAAAATTTTGACACATATAATAACTTCGCGAGTTGCATAAAGAAACTAGATTTAGCATTTTGTTTAAAATAATTCAATTTAATTTCTCATTACTCTAAAGGATTAAAGATATTTTCGACAGTGTTCAACATACATTACTATAAGTAAGTATACCCCAAAATAATATGTTAGCTTATGTCTGATTTACAGTAACCTAATTCGTTTCTTATTTACTTCTAAGCTGATGATGACTGAATAGTCGAAATGCATCCTTCATAAAGAAAACTAGGAGATACGCTTGCAAATTCCACAGAAGAACGTGAGTGTAAGATCACAATACACACAGCTCACAAACATAAGTGAATAACGTCAGAGCTAAGGATTTCTCCAGAACAAGAAGATTAAGAAAGTGAGTGAAAAACATTCAGTGTTGTACGATAAAGAACATAGACAGAAGCATCCAGCTAAAAAGGATTAAAAAAAGAGACTACCACACGATTTAATGATTTTATGTATAATAGCTGTTTTTAGCAGTGGTATTATAATGTAATTAATGTTATTTTTTAATCATTGACTTGAGATATTGTTATCTCATATTTTAAAACATAATAGCTGTTTTTAGCAATTTTATTGCAATAATATTAATGTTTTTATCATAGACTTGAGATATTGTCTCATTTTAAAATCTGTCAAATCATAATTTATAATTATATTTTAGTCTCTTGTTTTTATAATATGATGTAAAATATGTATATACTGCGTACTGTCAGCAGAATATATCAAAATATTTCTGTAATATTGATTGTAGCGTGCTTTTAATGGTCATAGCATTCGTATCTTCAGTAATCTGTAAGTGTATAAGGGTTTAAGGTGGAATATTTATTACGTGCAAAAAAAATGCATATGGATGTTTTTTTTAGGGGTTAAAAATGTATGCTTATATATTATGTGTACGATTTATGGACTTTTCAGTTATTTGAACATGATTTTATACTGCTTATAACTCCATATTTTCGTGAAATTGATAAATGCGTGATATTTTGGGTAAAACGTGGAATTTTAGTATAGAAAAAATCAAGCATACCCTAAAATATACCTGTGCAAATTTTTTTGCCGTTTAGATGCATTGAACAGGTGGTGATGCACGATTTTTAAGCCTCAGTGCGCTTCCAACTGCCAGAGCATGCAACTAGGCCTATAACCGCCTGTTTTCTCGGTTTCAATTTGCAAGTTATTTGCCACTTTCAAAATGTATTTCCTCCCACAAAGATAGATATAAGTGTGATAATCTTTCACAATGTACTTTGCAATATGTGTAATCAAATTTCTATTAAGATTTTCTATTAGGCCTTAGTTTTTTATTATTTAGTATAATATACATCAGTTTTTAAACTTTTTCCTGGTGAGACATTCTTTAAAGAAAATGTATAAAGTATACATGTAGATGTTTAAAGTAGGAATTAAAGAATCGTACTTAAAATTCAGGTTCATATTTCAATATCTGTTGGAGGAGACAGATTTCAATTTGATTTAAAAATCCAATTAAAGTAATTAATAACTCAAAAACTAATTGACAAACTAAAATGAAATTTTAAACTTCCAAATCTCTTTAAATTTCAAGTTAGTGTTCAAAATTCCAAGTTTCTGGGACAAGTAGTTTAGAAAATCACTCTCAATACTTCGGTCATCCCTTAGTAATTTGTTCATTTTCGTGTAATTTGTTTTTGCTTATTTTGGTGCTTACTTCTTACATTTTTCACGATTATTTGCTTGCTTATTTTGCTATTTTATTTTGTTTATAAATCCGGGCTCTACTAATAACCCATCTTAATCTAATTGTTCTTGAGTACACAACACAATATTTTCAATGACAGAGGAACCTCCACATATACCAGACTTCGAGTCACGGCTGCGTTTGATGGAAATGTGACTTCGTTGAACAATTTTGACGTCGTGATGTGCTTATTAGTTCGTGAGAGACTCACCGGGCCCATGCATGTATTGATCTACGCTCCCAAAAGCCAAATCACCCTCAGAATGCACTACGAAAGCCGTAATATTCAGTTGTGCAGGCGAATGTCAGAGTGGGCACGCGGTTAAAGGAGCGGCGTATACGAGTTGATCTCGTACGGTGTGTTCTCATAATGTCCGACTAAATCAGACTGAAAAGATTGCTTTATTCGGATCCCTTACACCACTGCTAGAGGTCCGTTGCCTGTGTCTAGGTGTTATTGAAACACCAACTCTGACTGGATTTTAGTTTTCACATTGGTCCTAGGTTCGAATCATCCCCTGTGACATTGAAATTTTATATCTGTCTATTGATTTTGTTTTGGGCCCTAATTGACGTATTCAATTGTTATAAGCGAGTTAAATGTCAATAAGTACCAAAATATCAACCTATATAAAATCTGTAATACATTATTATTAAGATTACTATTATTTTTATATATTTAAATTTTATTTGTAGCTTATATAATTCTCTAATATTATTACAAATCATTATTCTGATTATTATTATTACTTACTTACTCAATAGCAATAGACAATTCCTCAGCAAGCTAATGAATATGATATATTTTATGGAACCCGAAGGTTCATTGCCATGCTTACCTGAGCCCGCCATTCAACCCTATTCTGTGCTAACTCCATCCAATCATCCCTCGCAAATCCTACTTCCCTTAAATCTATCCTAATATTGTCCTGCCACATACGTCTAGGTCTTCCACATGGTATTTTCCCTTCGGGTCTCCCTGTCAATACTTTTGAGATATTTCTTTCCTCCCCCATGCGCACAATATGTCCAGCCCACTTTATCCTCCGTGATTTAATTACCCTTACTATATCCGGTGACGAGTACAGGTTATGAAGCTCGTTGTTATGTAGTTTTCTCCAGTCCCTATTTTCATCCCTCTTAGGCCCAAATATTTTCCTAAGCACCCGGTTTTCGAACACACTCAGATTATGTTCCTTCCAAAAAGTAAGCGGCCATGTCTCACATCCATATAATACAACCGGCAGGATAATAATCTTATCAATATTTATTTTTAGTTTTCTCATACACAGGCGAGGGACAAGGGTGAGATGTTGGGGGGGCTGGATGCAGTTAAGAGTAACCCTGTAGTTTATGTTATTATCTTTAGGCTTAACTTACCTTTCCTGCACATACTGTATACAAAAGTAGTTTTTTAAAGCCAAGTTTTACAACTGTTTTTACTTGAATGCACATGCGCGAGATTACTGGCGACATTGAGTTTTTTTTTCTTTTTTTTCTTCTTCATGACAAACAACACTGATTCCAACACTGGCTCTATGTTCCCAAGTTCGCAGGTTTAGTCCTGGGTCAGATCGATTGTATTTATTTATGCTTAAATGCGACAATTTTTTTTGTATATTAGATAGTTACAATTATTAGTATTTCTGAATAACTATGTTCGACTGGTGGAATATTTTGGAATCATTGAATTGAACAGATTAGTTTCCAACGAAATATTTACTATATGAACAAAAATAATTAGACTATTATAAATAATCCTTCCAGCAATGCTCATTAAAAAGAAAACTCCTGAGGGGCACACCGGTGAAGGTTACAGGCATAAATAGGGAGTACAACAGTTTTTCATAACCAAAGAAATAAACTAAGTCAGTTGAATTCGAAAGAAACTATTTTCATAATACACCACACTTGATGCTAGGAAAATAAATGTTATTTTGAACAGAATTTACCTCCTTATACCCTCTGATATAATAAATACAACACACTGTGACAATAATATTTATGTATAGAAGCATTAAAAAACCATTAAAAATATGTACAGATTAAAATTAGTCACACATTACACAGGTCTATGTTGTAAAAATACTAAAATGTGTATATAAAATTGAAATTTCCCTATTGTCGGGAGTCTTTACACCATATATGACGGTAATGTCCAAATCTTCAGGCTTGTGGAGTGTTCCTTTCTTGATTATTTTGTGAATTTTTCTTGTAGAATTGGATGTCCAGTGTGTTGTATTGTTGTTTAAATACTGAAAATGCATTTCGGCGTAATAGTTACGCCATCATCAGTTCCTGCTTGTGTTGTAGAGTCGGAACTTGGCGAATGACTAGACCTGTGTAATGTGTGACTAATTTTAATCTGTACATATTTTTAATGGGTTTTTAATGCTTCTGTACATAATATCATTGTCACAGTGTGGTGTATGTTTATTATAATATCAGAGGGTATAAGGAGGTAAATTCTGTTCAAAATAATCCTCCCTCTGCAGCAAACATGAAATTTATCAATTAAAATAAATGTTATGTTTGAGATGTTGATTATTCAAGGATTGACAATTCACTTTTTTAAACTAGTCCTATCCTAAACTGCCTCTTTGGTTGAAGTAAAAAAAAATATTTTCGCGATTTTTTCGAAGACGGTTCGATGTTATTTAAGTTTTCAAAATTGACTACTTATATTGAGTCTCCATGTATTTTGAGTTTATTTTAGGACTTTTATTTCAAAGTTCTTTTTAGAAGGGTAGCTATAAGCTACAACACTCAACTCAACTCTGCCTAAATATGAGTGGGTGGATTGTGAAATACTAGTAAATATTCCCTCTGCTTATGCTATGTCAGAATGTAAAGTAAAAACTTACAAGATCTATGTTCAGGGAAAAACTTGATTATCTCACGTCAGATCTTCTTTAGTGACGTCAAAATCTATAAGACTGTTGCGGCGCCGCGGCGCGCCGGTTGGAAACTCCTGTGTTCTCTTGCACGACTCTGGCTCCATTGTCAGAGTGGGCGCGCGGTTAAAGGCGCGGGCGTATACGAGTTGATCTCGTACGGTGTGCTGGCTAATTATACCGAAAAGTCTGTCCTATGGGTGCATGGCTTATTCGGACTCTTACACCACTGCTTGAGGTCCGTCTCCTTCGTCCAGGTGCTGGACAAGCACCAGCTCTGATTTGGTTTTATTCAGTTCCTGAGTTCTGTGGTTCTAATCACTTTTCAGGACATAAAAATTTTATTTCCACTTATTTTATGTAGAAAGGATTGCAGTTTATGTTCTTATATATATTATATATTTTAAATAGTGTAGTGACGTAGTGTTTGGGACAAGTTGATTCGAATTTTCTTAAAATGCCTGATGAAACTTAATTTAGTATATTTTTAAAACAAATTATTTACTTCCTGATAGGGATATATATTTAAGATGTCGTAAAAATTCATTTTTTCTTGTTTAGGAACTGTACCCGATAAAATAACTACTGTTAAACAAAGTTACTTTATTGAGCCCCATTTCATTTAATTAGCCTACATTGGATAAACGTGTTGGAATATTATTAAGAATTGTAATTTTAATGCAACATTAGAATCCTTTATTTCCAGGAAAAATAAAATCCAGAATTGAGAACTGGATATTAAAAAGGACTAAATGTTTGTATTATTATTTAAAAGAAGTTTTTGAAGCTTTAAAAAATTAACATAGTTATTTACGATGTAAAACAGTTGTAAAGAACTTAACAGACGAGAACGACGTTAACAAAACGACCACAAGCGAGCCTGTCACCCTGTTAAGTTCTTCTAACGGTTGAACATCATACGACGTTTTATGTCGTTTTGACTCGTAAATTTTTAAAAAGAAAATAATTTAATTACGCTTGGACTTACAATAGTAATAAAAACCTCTTTGGTGATTTCGTATTTAGGGGAATTCAAGCTCTTTTGATTGGCCATAATGTTTGAAACATATTATGTATGAATACAAATGAACTAGCTTCTACATTTGCTAAAAATACTAACTTGTGATCTATTCGTAAATAAATGAAAAGTCTATCTGTCTTCTTGTAGTTATAGAATAGGCAAATAACGAGCTAATCTGGAAAAATCCTTCGCTATGAAACCGAATTGCAGACTTTGACAGAATGGGGGAGAAATGAAGGTCTTAAGTAATGTCTTGAAAGAAACAATGTAAGTTATTTTGTTGGCTTACAATTTGCATTGTCAAAAATCATCTATAGTAGTTTATGGACCAATTTTTACTGCCGAAATAGTTATTTATGTTATTTTGAATTTTAAATTATTAATAGGTACACGATAAATAGTAGTAGTAGGAATAATAGTGTTTGTAGTGGTTAAAATTAATGAAATGGATAATTATTAATTTTTTACGAAAGGAAAGAGAACGCCAGTGACATCTATAACGTTTTAGCACTTAATTTTTTATCTGGAACTTCATATGGAATTAGAGAGTTCTGTTAAACATTGTTTACGATTCAAAATAAGATAAAAGTTTGTTTTAGCTCTCCCCTAAAGGTTCATTTTTGACGTAGTGCCTTTATTTTCGGTGAAGATATTATTTTCTACGCGCTATTCGTGATTCGAAGCCTTACTTTCATAGCTTGCTATTACTGTGTCCATTCTTCTGATCGCTATGGATTTTTCAACAACTTTTGTTTCTTAAAAAGTCATATAGGACCAGGCTTGATGATCTTCCAAGATAAGAACCTGAAACACTTGTATAATGAGTAGATATTTAGGTAACTTAATAAAATATCTAAGAGATCCTGTTAAATTCTCCACCATTATGGCATAAGGGACGCTCTCCTCACGCAGCGGGACCGGGTTAGATTCCTGGTGCTAACAGAAATGTAAGCCTCAATGGACAAACAGCAGTAGCAGAATTAGGGAACTGAAAGCGATGGAAGGTCGATCCTAGCGCTACAGAAGAGCTAACGAATGTCAGAGTGGGCACGCGGTTAAAGGGGCGGACGTATACGAGTTGGTCTCGTACGGCGATACTTCTCTCATCCCGGATTGTTGGTCAGTTGGCTTTACAGTTGGATACCTCACGCCACTGCTTGAAGTCCGTCTCCTTTGTCCCTCTGTGCTGACCAAGCACACCTCTGACTGGATTTTGCTTCTCCATGAGGTCCAAGGTTCAAATCTCGTGTCATAAGTTAAAATTTTATTTTATTTCACTGAGTTCACACAATACTGTTAATTGAATAATTAACTATTTCCAACACGTATCTGTTACTGACTTCGATACATCTTGTGTTAACAGACGCCAAGAGCTGGTTATTTGCAGTGGATTTATATAAAGCCGTATTATTCTTGGGCTTGCACCTAGGTCACTTTTACTTCATCCCGAGCTTGAATAAAGATCTTTCTTCTCAATGTTTATTTTTATTTTTATTACCAAGTACAAAACTTCTAAATTTCAATTTTGCTGAAGGATTTGTCCTTTGGTTAAAACTATTTTCTTTCATACATTTCTGCTCTATACGTCTTCATTACGCAGGCCTGCAGTAGATAAATAGGCCTATAAAGTAAAAATAGCCCGTTATATAGGCCTATTACATATCTGTTTGTGTAAACATTTATTTGTATAGGGTGGAAGTAGTATAAATATAGATAATATTAAAATAAATGTAAACTCTATTTTGCCTTTTTTATTGTCTTTGATTAATGAGATAATTGGGTTAATAATCTCCTCAGAATGGTAATAGCACACAACCAAGTCGCTTTCCTGGTGGCAATGATATGTTTGTCACTAGTGTGAAACAAATCCATTACGTGACGAATATATTGTCTTGACGTTGCCATATTACCTGGAGTATGTGGTCCATGTACGAGTTTTCGTATTTCATTCGCTCGAAAACTGCCAACTTTAATGAAAATGGAAAACTTATCCCCTTATTCTTTTCTCTGCTGATGTGAATAAAAATTAGAACAGTATGGATAAAACTTATGAAGTAATGCGCGATTAAATTTAGGGCTTTTTCCCTGGCGTAATGCTCCACGGAATGCCAATATGAAAAATATTGTCAGATTTACATGCCCACGAAAGTTGAACTATGGATGCGAGTGCATTTTGAATTAACTTAGGTTGAATAATTTTAGGTGATGTAACGAGAGGTCAGGATTTTTTCGTTGCTTGTGAATTTTTCTTCAGAGAATCCGGACTTCGAGTACGTTTATCGTGACTGTTTAGCAAACACTAAAAAAATTAATCATATAATGAATATTATTAAAGCCACGAAAATTAATAAAATACATAGCTATTTGTGCCATTGTAAGCAGAAAATAAATAGCCTAAGACGGGATAATCGATATAATATATTGATCGTTTCGCCATTGGCGATATCAAACTCTGTGAGATTTTTTCATCAGCTTTTATATTTTTTTAGATTAACCCTCTAAGAATAACTATTAATATAGTTTCATTAATATTGTATTTATTATACGAGATTTAGAATACTTCTTCACCTTAGTACTTATTATAAGATAGTGCATATTATTTTCATTTTTCTTTTGTTCATATCCAGCTTATATATATATATATTTAAAATATGCAAAATCGCTGTGTTCAGTGATTATTTTTTATCAAAGAAACTGTAGGTATGAAGATATTTCAGTGTTCTTTCCTTGTCAATTTACATAAAAAGAATTACACGTAGGTGCGGTAAAATTAAAGTGATAAAAATAAAAATATAAAATTTGACGATAGATATTTGGGACTAATTGGAATTTTTATACCGGATCCATGAACTAAATTTCCCCCATTTTCTTTCCCTGCGGAAATCTAGAAGGTAGTGGAATACTAGAACAAGTGATTGAAAAGCATGGGAACTGTGTTGAAAAATATGCACTACTTTAAGGCTGCAGTTTAAATTAATTCTAAAAATTGAGTGCGGATACCGTCTTATTGACTCGTGGGTCTAAATATGCTCTGATTGATCGTAGAAGTTACTAATTGGAATTTCGTTAATTGATCATAATAGCTTTATGAATTAAACCTTCATATATTGCGGTGATAATGTGGGGTGCAAGATCACTCCATTTTCCATGACGTAACAAAAATACTATTCATTAACTTCAGTTTTATTCTCGTTAGGTTCATACACGCGCGTTCTTGTAGGCCTAGGTGTGACGGTTTGTGTGCATATGCACATATGTGTAGGCTTATGTGTGTGTAGAGTTGTAGGCATATTGCATATGATACGTATGCATGTTCATTCATGAAGTGTAACAAATCTTATTTCTTCTCTTCCATGGAAGTAGCAATTTACTCAGGTCAAAGCACCGAGCAAATTTCTATTCAAGAAATAACACGTAATTGAAATAAATGAATTAACAACTTAGCATATTAGCATGATGTGGAATGACTTCTTTACTGCCGAACCAGAATTAATTATTTAAATTAAGAATTAGACATTACTCTGATGAATATTGTTAATAGCAACTTAACGATGTAGGGATCGTTAAACAGCATTTCTTTGCTGTTAGTTCTGCCATTTTCTCAATCAAGAAATAATGGAAATATGCGAGACTTGGTTTATGGAATGTTGCAGCTGGGAATGAACACGTAGCTTCCATAAACGTTAAAGTTATTAACGCTTGCTAAATAAAATATTGAAGACGTGACTCTACATTGAATTTATTTCGGCATTTGTTTGCTTTTGGAATGACTGGCATTTGTTTGCTTTTGGAATGACTGTATATTTGTTTGCTTTTGGAATGACTGTATATTTGTATTTCAGGAAGATACTTTTGCAACATTCTAATCTTTGAATGTCGTCTTCGGGCTGGTTGGAAAGCCTATGATTGAAACTGATTTGGAAGTAATAGAGCCTGTTTGGAAACTGAAGAGAATTCTCTTAGAGTTACCATACCCAAATAATTGTTACGGACTGCTAATTTGAACTAAGCATATTAGCTTTAGGATTACAAACGTTCAGTGGAAAGTTTGAGGAGTGTAAAGAAGATCATCTTATTGTTTTTGTAAAGAAAAGGGACATTTTATGTTTTTGGCGTCGAAAGAAAGCTTGAACTTTTTTCTTCGTTTTTATTGGGATAATGAAGGAAATAATACAGAATAGTAAACTATTTAGAAAAATGGTGGGATATAAGAGTTTTTCAATATGAAGAAGTTACTGTAATTTGACCACTTAGGCCTCTTCAATAAAGGTCGCATCGTGAAGGCATATGCGAAGTCACGAAGACAAGAGCTATTGACATTAAAATGACATGAAGCTTTCGGCACAGGTCACAGTAAGTATGACCTGGGATAATGCAGTACGTTATGAAGAAGAGCAATAAGTGAGTCCTTCTGGCGTGGATATCTGCTAACTACATGAAGAATAAAAAAAGAATTTAAAAAAAAAAAAAACCTATTCATTCAATGAAAATAGTTAACGATCACTTTTGTCCTTTAATTTGTTGGAATTGTACGTAAGTTCCTAAAGTTACACTCTCAGGAATTGTTGAATCATTTATTATTTCGGTATATTTCCAGCAGTAATAGGATGTTAAGTGGTAACTATTATTGGCAGTTAAGTTTGTAACAGTAATATTAGTTCAGCTAAATAGTGAAAAAAGCTAGGATAGTGGCAGTTTAGTTAGGAACAGTGATATTAGTTTAGCTATTGATAACCCTAGGCTAGTTGGCCTAACAGTTATATTAACAATAGTTGTGTCATGGTGACGTAACACTCCTAAAAATATTTTTTTCATTAATTTTTCTGTGTATTAGTCGTTTTCAGGTGCTAATTCAATTATTGGTTAAACTTACTCAACAGCAATAGAGAATTCCTAAGCAAGCTAAAGGAATAATGTCTTTTTGTGGAAGTCTGAGGTTCAATGGCGCGCTTATACGAGCTCGCCATTCAAACCTATACTGTGCTAACTCCATCCAATCAACCCTCGCAAATTTTATTTCCCTTTAATTTATTCCAATATTGTTTACCCACCTACGTCTAAGTGGTCTCTTCCCTTCGGGTCTCCCATTCAATATTTTTTAGGTAATTATGTATTTCATCCTCCATTCGCGCAATATGTCCAGCCCATTTCAACCTCCGTGATTTAATTACACTTATTATATTCGGTGAAGAGTACAGATTATGAAGCTCGTCAGTTTTCTCCAGTCCCCGTTTTAATCTTTCTTAGCGGAATACATTTCCGTGTACTAAAGGAAGAGATTGGCAAGCGATAACTGGTACCACCTACAGATTTGGTGTTACTTGAACTTTATTTTACGGAACCAACTTGTCTCAAATAAGTCACTTGCCAGTATCTGAACCTAAGATCAAGTCTCTCTTTAACCGGTCAGCCCCGTATTTCTTCATTCTGGTTTCAAATCCCTCCGAAACTTTGGTTGCTTCGTAAGAGGTTAGTTAAGTCTCTTTTTATGCAGTTTTCAAATGTCAGCTGGAAATGTTGTTTATGGTATCAAGGTGCACGTGACTTTTAAATCTACTTGTGTCGCATACTGTAGCGTGTAATCAGATCCGAACACAAGTTAATTTAATTGGAACTTTTAAGGCAAGAATGACCCATGTTCATTAAAATTAATGGCCACATTTCTACTCACTCTTGTTCATTCACGCTGGGTTAGCCATGAAACCCGCCAGGCAAAATTTCAGCTGTGTATAAAAAATAAAGGAATAAGACATTAAACTACCTACATATTTTAAAACCGGAATACTCGTAATGCCGTTAGAAAGAGCACTAATATTACACTATGTTAAGTGTAACTTCAAAGTATTTGAGGCTGTAAAAACGCGATTCGCTCACAGTATTAGGAATTTTCCAAGGAAGTTCACGTGGGTTCACTTTGCTCTGGGTAATTTCCTATATGCCGTGACTAAATTACTCTATTCAAAGCTGTAATCTTAGACCGAAACGCATCCAAATGAACTAGATCTGATTGGGAGTAAGGCTTTGAGTTAGGCTTAGATAATTGAATACGGATATCCCGCAATGTAGGATGTTGGAACGTGAAACGAGAGAATCGCATTATCTACGCGTAGGTTAGACAGAATCATATGAGCGTATCACATCAATTTTCTTTCTACATTCATTCTGTCTAATTTTAAGAACAAATTGAAAATATGGCTTCAAAACATGATGTTAAACAATACTTTCGTTCGACCATACAATAGACCTAATACACTTATTTGTTGTGACGTAACGGTATCATAATGATATCCATAACGATACCGGTTTCCATTATGATATCGGTGTGGTATAGACTATTATCGAACACGGAACGATCTTGAGATCTTGAGACCTTTAGAGTATCAGCTGAAAACTGCGAAATAAGTAGACTGTACTTAAATAAAATCAATTTTGTTCGTGTTAATTTTAATATCATACTAAAATGAATTCATTTCGTGTTGTCAAAATTTGTTGGTTTCAAGACAAAAAGCAAAAGGAAGCTTCGATTTTGCCGACGCCGTAAGCTGCCATCTCTCCTAGAAGTACTCGTAGGCTTGTTCCATAATGTACTATTAATGATGATTTGTCTAGTGTGTAATTTGTGGTTCTTGTATATTAACGTAGCCTATCGCTATTTTACATACTTTGCCTAGTAGTAATGATAATAATAAAGAATAATAATACTAATAATAATAAAGTACCGGTAGTCTTTAGGGTACGAGTATACTAAATTAAAAACACTAACGTGATTAGTAACATATCTTTCTTCACACTAAGTAAGAATATGAAGATTTTTTCACTTCAAATTATGATGCAGAACAAGAGACTTATTGCAGGGAGTGCGTATTCAGTTTTGTCTTAGCCTTTGCTATGCAAGACTTTAAGCCTGAGTTAAAGGAAAAAATATTTCAAACAAAGTAAAAGCACCTCCTTTACAATATTAATTAAATTAAATCGTTAGTGATGTTTTCAAAAAAAATAGTGAAAAATGAAATTTTCTTCTTGTAAAATAGCAGTAAATGTAAGAGATAGACGTCGTCAATCTTCGTGATCTCTCACCAAGATATCTCATAAATATGGCATCTTGTTTTTATTCTTCGTTCAAAGACAGCATACTCACACTTATAGCTTACATATTCAAACAGGGACATGTTTCTGAAAATTGTATTTTGGGATTCAGGGAACTCAAAACACGTAACTCATTTATGCTGGAAACTCGGCTTCGAATTTCCCTTTACCGTAGTCTGCCTATGGTTCAGGCAGAGATAGTAAATGTGTTGTATGGGCCTGTTAATAGTTCCTCGTTCGAATCTCCGGGTAGGGAGTACACTGAGGGAGTCTAAAAATCGTAGGACCTAGACGTAGGTGGGAGAACAATATTAGCAGGGGTGCCCACCCCCCCAAACTTCATGACTCACCCCCCCAACTTCATTGCCAACCCCCCCCCAAACTTCACTGCTCATCCCCTCAACCTGATTGGCTGTCGACAAGGGCACCCATATGATATTTTCTAACGGGGGTTATTTTTTTAATTTATTAATATTTTGTTGCTTTAACTTCTTGGGCCACTTTGTAACATTATATTAATAATATAATAAGTGCAACAATGACGTAGCCAGAAAATAATTTCGGAGAGGGTCGAAAGTGCCGGGGGGGGGGGGGTTTGGAACACCCCCCAAAAAAAGGGGTCGGGGGTCCATCCCCAGAAAATTTTTAAATATTGAACTAATGAAAATAACATTTTAAGCTATTTTAGCACAGAAAAACTAGTTAGGAAATTTGTTTATTGTACTCTAAGACATGCCAATGTAAACAAGAAATTGTTACCTAAGTTGGTGTCCACCCCGGGAAATTTTTAAATATTGAACTAACGAAAATCACAATTTAGTCTATTTTAGCACTAAAAAACTAGTTAGGAAATTTGTCTACCATACTCTAAGACATGCCAATGTAAACAAGAAATTGTTACCTAAGTTGGTGTCCACCCCGGGAAATTTTTAAATATTGAACTAACGAAAATCACATTTTACGCTATTTAAGCACTAAAAAACTAGTTAGGAAATTTGTCTACCATACTCTAAGACATGCCAATGTAAATAAGAAATCATTACCTAAGTGAGGGCTCCACCCCCGGAAAATTTTTAAATACTGAACTAATGAAAATCACATTTTACGCTATTTTAGCACTCAAAAACTAGTTAGGAAATTTGTTTACCGTACTCTAAGACATGCCAATGTAAACAAGAAAATGTTACCTAAGTCAGGTGTCCACCCCCGGGAAATTTTTAAATGTTGAACTAATGAAAGTCACATTTTATGCTATTTTAGCACTGAAAAACTAGTTAGCAAATTTGTTTACTATACTCTAAGACATGGCAACTTAAACAAGAAATTGTTACCTAAGTTATAATACTTATTACTATTTATAAAGAAAATTTGAATAACACATGGAACAGTTTACATAATAGGCCTACTCATTATGTTATGAAAAGAAAATAACTGCTATATCATATTTCACACACCAACAAATCTTGTTTAATGAAATATTTTTTTAAAAATACTAATATAGAATTTTATGTTTTGACTTTTGGGGGGTCCAAACCCCCTGGACCCCCCTTTCCTAATCCACTGTTAGAAGAGACCTTTTGGAGTTATAAAACTTGACCGTTTTTATTTTTAACATACAAAACGCTAATTTTGCAAAAAATGTCAACCCCCCCCCCCAGAAAATTCATAAAACTATAATATTTTGCCCCCCCAGATATTTCAATGACGCAGTCTGCGTCTTAACCCCCCCCCCCTGTGGGCACCCCTGATATTAGGATAGATTTAAGCGAAGAAGGATTTGCGAGGGGTGATTGGATAGAGTTAACACAGAATAGGGTTGAATGGCGGGCTCAGATAAGCGCGGCAATGAACCTGCGGGTTCCATAAAATAGATAATATTCCTTTAGTTTGCTGAGGAATTGCCTATCGCCATTGAGGCAAGAAGGAAGGAAGGAAGTTGTGTAGGCCTGTTAAAAATTATAATTCTGAATTAAACTGTCTTTTCTTTTAACTCATACATTTATAGTCATACACTTAGGCTACACAATCACAAACAGATCTTTATTTTGTATTTCAAAACAAGGATTTGCGGTTAAACCCAGTTTTGTTCTTAGAACTTCATTATTGCTGCACTCTTTTTATGATAACGTTATCCAAAATTAGTAAAGTTACAAGAAATTAGATTCGCAGTTTATCCAATGAAACGAAATAAACACACAAGTGCACATGCACTAGCAATGAACTATACAAAACTGATTTTCTATGCACACTAATTCTCAGTGGAAGAAAAACAGCCATTTAATGCGATGGGGGGAAAATGGCATGTAATGGAAGTGTTAGCTGTGACACCTTCCACATTAGCGTGACTGCAGCAACGAGAAAATAACACCTTTCCTTCCTACATTGTTTCAAAAAGTAATTTAATTACATCACCATCTCCCACGGTATGCTTCAAGGATCACGATGTTATTAACGCACCGCAGTTCAAAACAAACTTTATTCTATCAAATGCATAGGCCTATTGCTGGAGCGTGTTTGTTGTAATATCCTATTACATTTTAATATGTTAGAATATAAGCCTACAGTAGTGCAGTTGGTTTGAGTCACTGTGCTCCAAAGCAATCGCCTGTCCGATTCTCAGTAAAAATCACTGGGATTTTTCAACTTGTCTGTTCATTCTTGTGGCACTAAGGTTCTGGGGTCGACTCGATTTCTAACATAAATTTCCATCAGCAGCAGTTGTGTGAGTAAAGCCTGCCGTTGCGTAAAGCGTACAATCTTACCCCCTCGTGTAGGCCTGCAGGCCTGCACATTCCCTACTAATCTTCCTAGAAGCGAAAAGTCTACAAGATCTGTATGTACCGAGAATTTACTTTAATTTACCCTCGAAAATTGAAATTGATGTAAAAATATGTTTTATATTTAGGTGAGCCCGGGAATAGTGGAAAATACTGTATGGAGGAGAATCGTGGACTGTGAATAGAAGACAGGAAGAAAAATTAAAAGCTACAGGAATAGATTATTCAAGACTAGCGTCCAGAAAATCAAGGAGAGAGAGGATAGAAAAGTAAACAAAAATATATGATAGACATAGAGAAGGACAAAACAGAAAACATTCATACAGAAAGATTACAATGGTATTGGCATATAAGTAAGATGAACAATGGAAGACATCCAAAAGAAGTGGTGCGATGGAACAAGCGGGAAGATAAAGAAAAGGAAGACAAGCGAAATTTGGATGAACGGAGTGGAAAAAAAGTATATGGAACTGGAAGGACTAAAAGAAGAAGGACTTATAGAGAAAAACATGTATATATATATAATTGTATGTAAATGTATTTAGGTAGGTCTACGTTGTATATTTTGGTTGAGGAAAATACCGCATTTCAGACTCTCCTAATAAGTGTTAAGATGATACTTCCTTTTCGAAAGTTTCTGTATAAATTCGCTCCAAAGTTTGGGCTGAATTCATTACTTATTATGGTGCCTCTCTAATAAGAAAAATCAAAATTACCGTCAAGCCTATTATTCTGTAAGATATAAGGCCTATGTTTTATAAATATATTTAAAAACTGGAATCTCTTGTAACTTACAGGAAACCTGTTTTACACCGAAGCGAACAAAATGGACCTGAGTTTGCACAAAAGTTTGGTTTAGTCTGTCACGACAAATTAGTGATGATCCGTGCACGTTGTTTACCGTTCCAGAAGGGAACATGTGTGGAACATTAGTATGATCATGTCCGAGGTCGTTAACGTGTTCTCCACTTTCAGAGTAATGTGTACTGAAGGCATGTCAGACTGGACCGGTAAGCCATGCTTCACTGAGGTGTCGCTTCCTACTTGCTGCTAATCTCGTTTCTCTGATGTTTTTGTTAAAACTCAAATACCTAGGATTACCAATGACAGTTTATGTTGGAAAATGGTGTAAGTAATGACATTCTTCATATGTCGTGATTCCCCCCCCCCCCCACTCATTGGTCGAGTGGTTTCCGTGCTTTGCTATGCTATCAGATCTTTTTTCACAAAATCAAACCCGTAGCTTACCACCTATCGAAAGGAAAGCAAAGTCATTGGTCTTATTATGCTCTTTATTTCCGTCACGGTAATGAACCACGTCCCCTAACCAGGATATCTCGTTACATTACTTACTTACTTACTTACTCACTCAATGGCAATAGACAATTCCTCAACAAGCTAAGGGAATATCTATTTTATGGAATCCGAAGGTTCATTGCTGCGCTTACCCTATTCTGTGTTAAGTCTATCCAATCATCCCTTGAAAATCCTACTTCTCTTAAATCTATCCTAATATTGTCCCATCTACGTCTATGTCTTTCACATGGTCTTTTCCCTTCGGGTCTCCCAGTCAATAAGTTTTTCCTCCCCCATGCGCGCAACATGTCCAGCCCATTTCATCCTCCGTGATTTAAATACACTTACTATATCCGGTGAAGAGTACAGGTCATGAAGCTCGTTGTTATGCAGTTTTCTCCAGTCCCCATTTTCATCTCTCTTAGGTCCAAATATTTTCCTAAGCACCCTGTTTTCGAAACCCTCAGATTATGTTCTTTCTGATCAATAAATGGCCATGTCTCGTATCCATATAATACAACCGGCAGGATAATAGTCTTATAAATCTTTATTTTTAGATTTCTGGACAGAAGAAAAGAAGATAAGAGCTTCTGAACTGCATAAAACAAGCATTTCCTGATTTTATTCGAGATTTAACTTCTGTCTTAATGAGAATATTATAGGAGAAAAATTCCTCCGGCACTGGGACTTGAACCCAGGACCTTTGGCTATTCGCGCCAATGCTCTACCAACTGAGCTAAGCCGGAGCTCAATTCACAGCGCCAGATGGAACTTCTCTCCTATGACTGATGACTTAAATGTTAACTGTACAATAACAGTGGGGGCCCGGTCACAAAAATCACTACTTAGTGTGCCTCACAGTACTGCATATGACATAACTTGTCTGTCTGTGAGGTGGACCATTAGGGCAATCAGTCATAGGAGAGAAGTTCCATCTGGCGCTGTGAATTGAGCTCCGGCTTAGCTCAGTTGGTAGAGCATTGGCGCGAATAGCCAAAGGTCCTGGGTTCAAGTCCCAGTGCCGGAGGAATTTTTCTCCTATAATATTCTCATGTAGTGTCCAACAGAGACAATAATCTGTGGCTCATGAATGCTTACATATCTTCTGTCTTAATATTATTTGTGTCTGTAATTATTGCTCCCAGATATCGTTACATTACGTATAATAATTATTTGGTAAGGTTTGAATGTATCCACCTCTGGTTAGTAAAAGAGAAGTCCTTAAGGCCTTAACTACACCAGAGGGAAATATAAATAAATAAATAAATTATTACTTTAACAAAATAACATAGCTTCCATTAGATTTCTGAGTGGCTTCGTGTATCTACAAAAGATTATTAAAATAATGCACAATTTAAGTAGAAATGAAAATTGTTAGTAAAAAAAAAACATAATAAAACACAATTTTAAGAAATTTTGTCGATTTTCAGACTCACTGAAATCCCCTGATAATGGCAGCTGCTGAAAGCTTGGAGAAAATATGATTATTCCGGGTGCAAGCCACAGGATTATTAATATCAATTGACAAGTACATTACTTCATTTTCTGCAACAAAATTTCTAACTCGATATGGTTTAGACTTTTTGTTGTGTGGAACGTGATCATAGCGCTGTGAAAACGTGCAGTATTATTTAATTTTTACTCTGTAGAAAATTGTGTCCTTTCGGTCAACTTTGCATTTGTAGGCGTCAAATAACAGCAGAACGCGACAGAAACTTTAAATAATATCCGTCAGTATTTTATTTGGTAGTTTTACAATGAATATTAACATATAAAGCTGTAAGAAATCGGCAACATCAATGGTTGAAACCATTGTATGAGCTTTCTCCTTGAATTAATTCCATCAGTATATTATTATGCCGGACGTGTTAAGACTTCTAAGGAAATAAAGTAACAAACCTCATGTCCTAGTCGTAGCTCGAAACCAAGACCATTAATAACAATTACTTGTTAGGTGACTTTGCGCTACGGAACAAATAAAACTTTGTCCTACAAGCAGAGAAACATCCAATTTACATAAATATTAATTCCAAAACAACTTTCATTAATATAATCCGAAAAATTCACTAAATATTTAACGGAATTCCGTTAACAGTGATTACTTCCGTAGAGTACTCCAAACAGGTCATCATCTTCCGAGCTCAGAGCAAGAACGAACTCTGTCACAGAACATCTTTCTTCTGTGAAATATTTTATCCACTAAATTGGGCATTACTCCGGTACCAGTCAACCGATTTGTTCCAAAATCAATAGCCTTCATTCCATGGACGCTATAAATGTGTATACCAAGTTTCATGAAAATCCGATAAATCGTATTTGAGTTATCGTGCGTACAGTTGGACGGACAGACATTTCCCGTCCACCCCACAATCTCATAAAGTACCATTCTGGCACTTAACAAAAACTAAAAATAGGGTGATGATTATAATATATTAAAAGTAATAAAGCAGAATAGTTTCTCGAGTTTTATTAAATGTGCAAACGAATTTTTCAGAATTGAAATGCGCATTTCAAAAATTCACCAACAGAAATATCCAAACCATGAAATGATTAAACATATTCACTATTTTCGTGAAATATGCAAATTATTTATATATTCATATTAAAAAATAATAGTTGGTAGTACTATAGTTCCCTTTTGCTGTAGACTCATTTGTTACTGCGTAAATTATGAAGTAAGAAATATCGCATTTCATCAATTAATTTTGTGTCAAGCGGGCAAACTGTAGTAGAGGTTGAGGTATAAATCGTACTGACACTTCGGTCACATACTTGTTTTTCCCCTAAAGCAGAATAGGTTTGGCGCTCACCTTATATATTTTATCAATGAAGGACCGACCAACCGCTATACGAATTTAGGTTTCGCTTTAGTGAAGTGTAACGGGAAACTCATGTAAATTTGTGTTGTAACTCAAAAACAAATGGTGTACAAGGCAAAATCTGTTACCTAATTAAAAATAAGATAAAAACCTTTCGGCAAAACTAATCTTATGGGCGTGTTTGACAATTTATAAACGGAAGTAAACGAAACATGACCTATATTCATTTAAATTAACTACTCAGTAGAAAAGAAGAAAATGTGAGCATGCATAATAAGTTATACAAATCAGTGCTATGGCTTAAACTTCTTCAAAATTCTTGTCGTAAAATATGATCAAGGATTTCCTTAGTACGCCCATCATCAGGATTCTGATGAAACTCTTACCAACAACTCGTCATTAAAATTATCACATAATGTTAATTCAGAAGAACGCCATCACTCATCTAACTTTTAAAATAAGTTAAAATAGCAATGTTTTACATTATTTCATCTTACTTGTGCATCAGAACATAATTATTATAATATTTTGTTTAATTGTAAACGGTTTTAATTTTCAACTTTACTGGATATAGAGAAAGATTTATTATAAATCATTAGCCCTCTATCGAGGGTGACCCCAAAGTTCGCAATGGAATACAATAAGTAGGCTACATCTATAAGTTATAGCCCTAATTTTACATTTTAATATTGAAATATCAGGACATAATATATTTTATGGTTTAATTTTTGTACAGATCTTATTGTAGTGCATGAATTGAATCTTTAAGAAATATCTCTAAAATTTTATTTTGAATTTCATATACGTGAAGACCTACATTTAGGCTTATTTCTTAATATATCGTATCTAAATTTCGTCGAAGTCCATCAGATAGTTTAGTTTAGTTTAGTTTGTTTATTTTCTTACACAGTACAGTGTTTTACATAGTTTACATATACTTATAAACTAGGCTACATTTCTTAAAGTTTAACACACACATTTACAAATTAATAATTTACATACAAATATTCAATGCATGTTCAATATTTAAACATGCTACATTTTACATTATTCATTTTAATATTATTTCTAGCTCTATTTTTACAGTATATGAAAGATGAATTATACAAATTGAATGATAAATTTAAGAATATAGTCAGCCCCATCAGGAGAAACATTTCAGCACTATAGCACCATATTTATATTAAAACTTGAGCCATGTTTTACTCAGCATTGTCCGTACTGTTATAGCCTATTTTTCTTACATCAACCGTCGAAATTTTCTCTTTGCAGGTTTTTTTTATATTTTTTAAAATGAAGTTTGCAGTTTTTATGCAAACTAAATACGCAGATTTTTTTTTTTTTTACGTGGACCATATAATACACGACATGAGGCAATGCCGAAGCAACAGGGACTACGAATCGTAGTGTAGGTCTATCTGTTTTTACATTTATATATGCGGACAGAGGTTATTGCCACCCAGAACACCTATCTGTCTGTTGAAATTCTGCAGAACTTTAAGCATAATTATCTACATCATAAACGTATCACCTATCCCAAACTAAGTTTCATATTTTTAAAAATACAATCTACGATTCCCTTGAATCTGCAAAGTTATACCTTTTCCATTCTGTATATCAGCCAAACTTTCTAACTTATACCGTATAATAGGAGGAAAAACTCAGTATTTTGGTTTTATTAAAATGAAATTATTTAGAAATAATTTAATGTAAACAACATTTTTCATGACGATTTTCTGCTATAAACTGCATGAGTTACTCCACAACATTAATTAAATCTGTGTGAAGAAAATAAGCCATGAAAAGTACATAGGCCTAGCCTGCCGTGTGGTTGAAAACCTGTTACTATTTTTTAATTCTGCATGCTGAAATTAGTAAGGTATTGCATTCTAGCTAACCCAAGCAACATGTAACCCAGTTTACCAAGGATGTAGGCTAATTAAATAGTAATAAAGTGTAGGCGATCCGAGTAAGGTTTTCTCGGGGTTTCCTTCACTCTGCAAGGCGAATGCCGGATCGAACCCCCACGAGACAATGACTGAACACAAAGAAAATATATCGTTCTTTTACTGCTGAAACAAACAGTTGGCTCAACATTCATTTCCCATTGATTTAGGATATAGAAGAAAGGATAATGGAGCAATAGAACATGTGCACTGAAAAGTTGTTGGACCGGAGGCCTAAGGTCTAGGGCTCCGGAAGTGGTGGAGGGCCAAAAAAGTAGTAAATTGCAAGTTTTGTACATTGTATGTTTTTCATACCGTGTATTATAACTTTTTGAAGATAACTTATATTTTAGCCCATCTATGTTTAGAGATTAGTGTATACTGATCGTTTCCCATCTTTTATAATGTACAACTTTCTTTCTATTTCTTCCTAAAACGTGAGTAAAACTAAAAGCGTTACCTTTAAGTCAAAGAACTTGACTTAACATTATTCTTAGTAGGATACATTCAGAATACAGTATTAAGGTTATATTTTTTCCTTCACCATTATAGAGACTCAGTTGGAGTAGGTGTGAAGGGAGATATATGCAAAACAGACTGCATTCCAGATATAGAAACACAACAGGACATATTGATGGCATTACTATTAGAATTTCGCAACCCAGCGTGACATTAGCTAGAAAACAGTTTTGCTGGTAACTCCGAAGTAGTAAAAAACAAATGAAACTCATAACAATAACTCAATTCTTTTTAGGCACAAGGTTACGAGGAAACTAGGAAGCCATCTTTAAATTCCATTCTGGCTTTGAGTACTAGGGATGGGTTTATATCGATATTTTTACTATCGAAATATTAATATGTTTTCGATATCCGATATTTAGACACCTGTATTTCTGTTCCGATATCGCTCTTCGATAGTATCGATTTTCTTAGTTCAAGAGGAAGACTAAAATGGAGGGTATGAGAGGGATTTAAATAAAAATACAGAATTATAACATATTTGTTTATAACAGTGGGAAAAATAAACGTTTTAGGCAATACACATCTACATTACAGTAAATTAAAACATAAGTATAACATATTATTGAAATTACGACTTCAACTTTTAATTACACTTATTTTCAGCATTTCTGGTCGTCAATTTGAGTTTTGCTGCTACAAGGGCATCTCAAGTTACACTTACTCGTCAGAAGTAACAATAACAAGCATTGATGCCAAACCAATCCCTTAAATCGCTATAGGGTACAGATTTGCATTAAACGACAATAGGTTTGTCTCTAGTTAGTTCACGCATACGCGCAATGTCATTTTCCATGTCGCGCAGTCAAACCTGCAATTTGCGCAATTTATTAAAACTGTTTTTCAAGTTATATCTACTCAAGGTAGGCCTACTTGTGCTGGCGAGAATCCGTTAAGAAATTGAATTCGGTTGGCAGCGCTAGCGTATGATAATGTTCTGCTACAAGCACTTATGAAGAAGAAATAAAAGTACAAAACTCACCTAGTATTAATGAACTTCATTTTCCACTGAGGGTGATATTATATTATACTTAAATATCACCTTATACCCCCAACTAATGATCATGCCTTCGTAGATTTGCCTATACCTTACATTTATTTATTTTAATCAAATAATATAACAAGTACTATAGAAGCTATTCTGAATTTAAGGTATCCCCTAAACACGAGCGTTGCTCATATAGGGGCATGTTTGCTTTTAGTTGTTTTTACTTGTATTAAATATGTAATACTGATAATAATGTAATGTAAGTAAGTAATGTTAATAAATGTAAATTTAAATTTAATGTAAATAGGCCTATGTAAATATTCAAATTCAGAATAGCTTCTGTAGTATATTTACTTATTTACATGTAAATATATTTTATTTCAGAATAGCTTCTGTAGTACTTGTCATATTATTTAATTAAAACAAATAAATGTAAGTACAGGAAAATCAACAAAGACATTATCATTAATTAGAAGTATAAGGTGGATCTTTGAAAATGTTTACCAGAAAACATCTCGTTTAACTTACTTACCCTAATTCATCGCCACTATTTCATTCTGTGTCATATAAATTAAAATTGAATATGAATTAACTCAGACACTATAAACACATTAACAATAGAAAATAGACTCACATCAATAGTAAATGGCCTCCCACGAGTTTTGAAGAAAGAAATACCAACCTTCTCCTGGGTGGTTAATATAACCAGAGCTGAGGACAGACTTATTAATGGCACCGTAGAACTTTATGCATACCATTTGAAAAATACATGTCTTGCTAGTGAACTGCAAGACGGACAGCAAAAGTTTGAGAGTACATGGAAAATAAATATTACTTTTTATCTACAGTTTTCCAAGAAACTTATTCCGATGGTTCATCTTAAAAATCATTCGAGCAGAAAAAATTTACTTATGTAGAATTTGTGATTGGAACCGATAACTAGTATTAGCAGACTACTCCGTTATATAGCTTTAGAATATCTTCAATTACTTTATTGTTAAGTGTTGCATTTCCGACAGTTATTTTGCTACATTTTAAAGCATGCATATAATTACATGCAACAAATACAGGGATTGCGATGCATTTCGTATAATTAACCCACACGCCTTGGCGTCTTCATGCTGTTGCATTGCTTATGCTAAGTACTGCATGATAATCATCATTACGCCTGCAGTACCGTTGCAACTTGCAATCCGGGACACATTTCCTCCTCCTGGTATACCTGTCAAGGATCACCTAAATAAAGTTAACGAGTCACTCGGTCCTATGCCATAAGATTGCATTTCGAGATGTTCATTTCCGCATTTGCATTCCGTTCTTGATAGCTTCATGATGTCAACTGCAAATAAACTGTAGGTGGGTCCAAGTCTGCGGTTTAGCATGTGAATAATGTGGACATGTAGAATAGTGATCTGCCGGTCTTGGTGGTTCAGTCGGTAACATGCAAATAATAGGCTATTTTGTACACAAGAGTCCAAAACAAGAAGAAAGGAACGCCTTTCCCAAATGAAGAAGCACATCTTCAGAGAGGAATATTAACCCTTTCAGTGCCACTGACGTATACATTTGTCACTTAGAACTTATTGTTGATAGCAGAGGTATAAGAATAATAGAATAATATTCTACTTAAAATGTGAAGATTTTTATTCACGTATTAGGCTTATTTCTTATGGAAGTCAGGTATTCTACTGAAATTTATATAATTAATTTCTAACTCTAGAGCCCTCTGATCGTATTACTTGATGATTGCTTGTGTACCCATACAAATTCAGATCTGAACCGTCCATTAAATTCAGCATGCTCTCGAAAGCAAATCTTTTCATCTAAATTAAAACTTGTGAGTAAAATTGACTTGCTTGCTCTCCTTCCACATGATTTCTGGTGAAAGTAATAATTGGAAGTGTATCCACATGTCTAAATAGGACATAAATGATTACCGTTGTACAGATACCTTGCATAGAAAGAGAGAAAAATACCCTAAAATCGTCACAATCAAAACCTTTTTTTCAACAGAACTTCATTTAGGTTTGGGAGGTTTTACTAGGAAGTTAAATTATTTTATCTTTTTATTATTTCATTACGTTATATTATAATTGTATTTCACCATGCCATTTTATCATAGGCAATTCCACGAGAAATTTATTAAGATTATTCCATAAATAACATATAGGCTAATAGATTAGACTACATAAGTAATAATCACTTCCTTATTTCTGTTTTTTTTTTAATTAAATTATCATTTTGTCACCTGCCAGATTACTTCATACTAAAAGAATGAACATTCGATCATCGAATGTGTTAGCCAGATACGTGTATGCGAAATAGTTAACCTAATTCATTAACACAATTCACTCTGAACAAAGCGAGGATGAGATGAAGAGGATAACGACGGCCAGATGATACCCGGGGACCACAAGGGCCTAAAGTTACCCGACATTTTTTCTCACAGGTGAGGAAAATCTCACTTAGGTAACTTGCCGCGACCGAGATTCGAATCCAGGCCCGCTGCGTGAGAGGAGCAACGTATCCCCTACTTCATTCAATTTAACTAGATAAATGATTATAACATTATATACGTAGTACCTAATAAAACGGGAATAAATTTCTATTTCATAATGGTAAGGCTGGCACACGAAAATCCCCACAATTGGAAGAATGACCCTTTTTACTACTACTACTACTACTACTACTACTACTACTACTACTACTACTACTACTACTACTACTACTACTACTACTACTACTACTACTACTATTCATAAAATAATAATATCGTCTACTTGTAATAACTACCACTACTACTACCACTACTACTACTACTACTACTACTACCACTACTACTAGTACCACCACCACTACTATTACTATTACTACTACTACTACTACTACTACTACTACTACTACTACTACTACTACTACTACTGCTACTACTACTACTACTACTAATAATAATAATAATAATAATAATAATAATAATAATAATAATAATAAAATAATATCGCTTACTTGTAATAGTAAAGTGAAGTAAAGTGATCCCTATACAGGCCATGGAGACCCAGAGGGTTCCAAGAGGTTGAGGCTCCCAGATTTGTTGACACTCGGCACATGGAGGTGGTAAGGTTGTCAGCCTTACGCACCGGCCGCCTTTACCCCCAGGATTGCTCCTGGTACTCATTCCTGTTAGAGGCTGAGTCGACCCCAGGGCCATAGTGCCACCAGAAGGATTAGGCCAATTGAAAAATCTCAACTACCTCATCGGGAACGAACCCGCGACCTTCCGGTTTGTAGCTCAGCGCCTCAACCACTACGCTACGGCGTACCCCCACTTGTAATAGTAATACTACAAAATTTTAATGATTCAAGATAGTCAGCTTATCAATCCATATACTTGAATAGGAATAATTTGGTAAGGGTCCAAACTAAACTTTGCAGTGGGTCCAACCTTCCACCATTAGGCCTACGCCACTGTCTTCAGATGTTTGAGTCAACGATCGGACAGTTCTTCGAGTCATTAAAGTGTAACCTAATTCTCTCGTGCAACATTGTTGACTTGTTGCAAGATAGTTGTTTTCAGAACACCTGCCATAATACTGTGGACGGATGTGCTTTACATTTGAAGGAATTTGTATGTTCGTTCTCTCCATTTGCTATATGGATTTGTAGGGCTTGATTGGTAGTTCTTGACAGTTGAAACAAGGTTTCTTTGCTCAGCACGCGTATGAATTCCAGGAAGACAAGATGCGAATATCCACTTACCTTGCTGTTGCAATTCGATCCCCGACACGGTTATATAATTAAAACTAGCTGATGTGCCCGTTCTTCATATGGGACGTGCTTGAAATCTATAATTGTTGCAACATAACCTACAAAAATAGCACAATGGTATTGTTTCTAAGACTTTTGTCACACTCAGGGTTTTCGTCTCTGATGATACAATATTGCTACGGTGTGATCAGATTATTTGTAAGATGTCTGTATGCGTAAGGCATTGCTTTCCAGATGGAATACAGGCTAATATAACAGTCAGCAGAAAATAATACTTTATTTTTTAAAGAGCTGGTTGTTTTAGATCATTAACTAGGACAATACCAAACCACAATAATAAAACAAATTCAGACTACCATTGAAAATCGATAATAAGTTCTTCAGGAAGCTGATAAGTAGGGTAGGGGAATTTAACAAAAAATTTTAACAAAATCTTCATAGCGAAAATGTGCAAAATAAAAAATGAATTTTTGACCAAGTAATAATAAAATTTAACAGATTAAAAAAAATAAAGATTCTTCACCAGTTGAAGTCCCACCAAGAAAAACTTACACATGTCTGAGATTTCATATCAAATTTAAGATCATCACAGAAAAGAATACGTTTTCTGTTTTCTTACGTCACGAAAGATCCTTGGATTTTATAGTTTCAACTTATATCTATATTTTTATTGTTCATTTGTTTATTTATTCATTTTACATGGTATACATTGTATGAGATACATAAATTAATTATTGGAATGAGAATGTTCGTGTTCGGGTACAGTTCGTGGTTTATTTCAACATATCGGTATACAAATAAGTAATACAAAATATCATTCCTTAAAATTTGTAGGCCTAATGTAGAATAGTGAAGAGTAAAGTGGGAGAAGACCTATCAACATGGAGATGATTAAATAGCCTATGAAATATAATAGAATAAATAAATTATAACTTAGTAAAAATGATACCCAATAGGCCTTACTCTTACTGGATTTTTTGCTGTTCATAAAATACGAACCACTAGTCATAACTTATGATAACTACTTTTAAAAACTAACTAAATAATCTTGTTGTGGTGACTGAAATAATTTAAAATATAAAATATTTACCTTCATATTTCATATCTCATTTCAGTTCATTTTAAATTAAAATGTCTTAATTGATTTTTATATATTTTAATTTATTTATTTTAAGCAGATTAATCTTTTAATTAGATTAATTAATTGTATTTGTTTGCATAGGCGTACCGAGGGGGGGTTTTGGGGGTTTGAACCCCCCCCCCCATTGATTAAAAAAAGGAAAATTGTATAATTTTTTTAAGTCTGCCCACAAATTACTTAATACAAGTATAAAGCGTGGGAAGCTTAAAACTCGTTATTTTGTGTCTTAATTTTTTAAATTTTCCGGGGAGCAACCCCCGGAAGCTTAAAACTCGTTATTTTGCATCTTAATTTTTAAAATTTTCCGTGGAGGACCCCCGGACCCCCCCTCCCTGGGGGGTATGGAATACCCCACGGATGTTATAACCCCCCCCCCATATGGTCGGCCTGGTACGCCTATGTTTGTTTGAGTTAGCTGAAAAGCAGTCAATCATACTTCGCATACATAGCGT
Source organism: Ectobius pallidus (assembly GCA_964059195.1). Classification (NCBI taxonomy): domain Eukaryota; kingdom Metazoa; phylum Arthropoda; class Insecta; order Blattodea; family Ectobiidae; genus Ectobius; species Ectobius pallidus. The sequence goes on from CAXKWD010000004.1 coordinate 65,372,550, forward strand.
CGGGGTCTTCCATGGGAGGTTTCAATACTGACGACGAATTTAGTTACGCTTATTTTCCGGTAGAGGGCGGAATAAAACTTAGGGTTTTATAAGGACTTGAAAGGTTGGAAAAATTTCGTCCTGGAGCACTGAATTTTCCTTTTAAATCTTTAAAGAGGAATGAATCTTCGACATGGAACTCACAGTGTATAATCTTACATAGACTTCATAGCCAGGATTTTACGCCATAAAAATCCATCTACTTCGGCCGGGTTTGAAGTATGACATTGGTATACCTAAAGTAAACTCGTATTTTCTTAACAAATCTGGCTCGTGCTTTACAACAACTTACAGGTATATCCGTTCTCAAAGGATTTGTGGATCAATCCACTTCCTTAGAACTCCTTCCAGGGAATTCAGTGAATTAAACTTTTAGAGAATTATGTTTCTATTAAATAAAGCGAATCTTGACATAACCTTTTTTCGGAATTCGCAAAGAATCTTCCTCTCATTAAAATAATTTAAATAAAAAGGGAATGGGGAATTTAAATAAGAAGGGAATGGGGAATTAGAAGTATCGCGCCACACACTCAAATGATAAAAATAAATTTAAAATAAAAAGAAAACCTTGTAGTTTCTAAATTTTTATCTAAATGTTTATATTCGCAAACATTTTCTTATTTTTGTACTCGGAAGGAGGGGGTCTAAACATGTAAAACTTGTTCTCAAAACTTAATTCTATCTGCACCTTCGTAAAATAGTTTTATCCAGCATTAAAATCTTTCCAATTAAAATTATTCATAGGTATCGGTAACAGTGATAAATTTGCATGCAGCCAGTTGCTTTATCAATTGAAGTACATCTAGAAACTAAGTAGGCCTAGTATAAGTATTCCACTGGACATGTAGGAAGCCAACATGGTCAAGTATGGCAGTGGGAGGAAATACGTGGCACTGCTCTGGTGCCATTTGACTGATATATGACAATTAGTGCTATGTGGTACACTCAAGTATTCTGCTGCCTTAAATTGTTCCATTTTTGGAATGAATAGAAGACTATTTATCAGTATGTGAGTGCGTGCTTGAGTTTCTTACGCACGCGCTTAGAGAGGTATTTAGAAAGAGAGAGAAGAAAACCCCTTATAACGATATTTGCGGGTTCTAGCAAACCATATTATGTGAGATTTATTGTTATATCGAGGGTCAACTTGAGAAAATTTCATGAAAAAAAATAAAAACAGTGTATGGTAGTTACATGACAGAAGAATTCATTTCATTGGGAAACATATAACTTACCCTACAGTAGTACGCTACACAAGTAACACGGAGGTAAATTTTATTGCACTTTGTTTATTTATAAAAAAAGTAATATATTTCTGCTTTCCTTTGCCGCTATGCTTTTTTCATTAAGAAGACGCGGTGACTACTTTTTCCCACACACTGAAAAAATCATTGAATAATAATAGATAGAAAATTTGCCGGGATCATGGAAAAATATCGCTTAATGAGGATTTATCATTGTAGGCTATAGATCTCCGTTATACGGAGGTTCGACTGTATAGAACTATAGAAGTAGGTAGGTAAATAGGTATTACATGGATATAAAAATAGACAGACGGATAAATAGAAAGATAGTTGCACTGTATAGTGTTGATCACATAGGCTACCATGAGTTCCTCCAGGATGTCTATTTAGAAATATTTTGTTCCATAGGTTTGATTCCCCTCACAAAGGCTTGCTTATAAGAGCCATGAGAGGGGAATTAGTTAATGAAGGAAGGATGGTATTCATGGCAGGTATTTAGTCTTATTTCAAAAAAGTATATTATGTTATGTTATATAGAGGAAAATTTGTCCTGGGAGGGTATCGACCCGGTTTTCAGTTTTTTACGTGGACGTTGAAACCACTGGGCATCCATAGGACGTATCCAGTCCCGTTCCAGATCTTCCTGTAGACTCCTATAGACCTCGATATCTACAGGGTAGCATATTTATAACATGAAGTACAGTTCATCATTTCCAAAATGAACAGAAAGTTCAGATTTCTTGAATGGATATTGAAAGGTCATACATTGTTGTAATTTTACATAAAAGGAAGTATAGGCTTATAGAGTTATTTATACTAAAAAACATTTTCATATAGGCTAGCTGTACTGTAGAATTCCATATTTGAGACCTCCGGCGTACAGGAATGTCAATATTGTAAAGTAAACAAAAAATAATAAGAGACAAACAAATTACATTAAAATTATAAAGCAGAATTACTCGGTACATCAAACTGGGACTTATTTGTAATATAGAGCTTAAAAAGTTGTGTAGATGTGTAGTTCTTTTCTTTTTCCATCTCTCTCTCAAAACGTTCTTGCAATTACTTTGAAAATATGAACTCGTTAAACTCTTTTTCCTCTTTCAATAGGAAAACTGCACACATAGCCAAACACAATCATATAATATACACACACACGTATTTCTAGAGAGCGGAGAGAATCTTAATGTTATCCTTTAGTAAATTAGTTCGGACTTCACAGCTAAAGTGTGCTTTAAATTACAACTTTATATAAGTTTTAGCAAAAGATATGAAATTATTTCTGTTATTACGAAAACTCTATATTTAAAAACGGAATGAAGCCATCTCTAGGTAAGCAATGAACCTTGCTGTTGGAAATTAAAGCTGGCAGGGAAGCGTGAGATGCTATCGAGGATTTACACGTAGTCTAAGTCTTATAATGTAACTAAATAATTAAAAAGAAACACGTGGAGGCAATTTTCGTACAGTGTTAATTAAGTATGGATTTTATAAACAGAGAGCGAGATATACTCGGAGGATGGAATGTGCTGATTGCAAAGAACAATTACAGGATAAATAATATATCACACAGAAAGGACAACTGGCCGATTTATCTGTTCTATTTTATCCTGTATGTGTAATTTTTTTTTATTTGGTGCAGAGATGCGCAGATTGTTGTTGTTATTACTATTTTTATTATTATTATTATATGGTTATTTAACGACGGGTCTGTACAACTTAGGTCTGTGACCATCGCCGATGTGCCGGAATTATCTCCTGCAGGAGTTCTTTTAGATGCCTGTAACATACAGATAATGATCAGGGCCTGTCACATAATAATAATAATAATAAAATTACTCTAGTTATCAAGTAACGTTTGTATGAGAAAGAGGAAGTGTGAAGTCGTCATCCAAAAGGGTGGAAATGGTGGTGTCAAGAAAGTATTGGGTAATTTATATTGTTCCTAGTGTCTTACATAAGAACGTAGAAAACACAGTTAGTTTGCAATATTTTTTTAAGTATAGTGTGAATTGTTTCTGTAAATAAGATTGGAAAGTTTCCAGTACGTAGCTTCTTTGGACTAAGTAAAAGAAAGAAGTGAGAGGTATTGCATTCTGCAAGGAATTTCTATTAGATTTTTAGATTAGTCGAGATGGTTGAGATACTAGAACAAACTAGCGGTATAGGAGGTAATTAAACTTCACATCCTGAAGCTGCAAATCAATGGAAACATTAACAAGCTGGAATACAAGATTCTCGATTAGGGAAACCATTTTCACAAAGTGAAATTCGCTCTTGTTGTATAGTTTATTGTGTAGGTAGAAGTTCGCGAAAGTAAACGATACGTGTAAGTTCTTCACAATAATCCTTGTTCCATGTGAGCCTACTTTCCTATTTGCTGCATTACAAGGCTGATATGTTGCCTCTAAGCAATATATTCCTTAGAAATTTATTACGGCTTTGAGAGGATTTCAAGCAGCTTTCGTTTCCTATTTTTCTTGGCAACTTACACTCTCGACAACATACACACAAGACATTCAATATCCTTATTAGAAACCGGATTCGAACACGAGCCTGCAAGAGACAGGCCCTAAGTATCATATGTTCTCTATTACAACTTTCCTAGTCGTTACTTTCGGACTTCATTAAATGAATGAAATACACGTACGACTTTATTGTTGAATATCTTCACTCTCTTGTAAATATTGTAGTGTGTACTTATCAATTTTTATCTAAAATGTGGTAATATATATTGTAATTTTATATGTACGTGGATGAAGATGTTTCCAAGTTAAAGACATTATATGAGTATGAAGAATCAGCAAAAGCAAAAGCATTCTTTATGTATATATGCTATATAAGACTCTCCATTCTTATTCGTTTTCTGAAATGTAGACTTTGAAAACAACAAATAATAACAAAATCTTCAACTCAGCTGTCATTTTCAAGCAGGAGGCCTGCAGCATTACAAACTTACAAGATCAGTGACAGAGACTTAAATTGTTATGGAAAATAAAAAAAACTGTATTCGAATATACTGCAATATTTTGCCTGTAGGGTTTAACCATGGTGTTCAAGAAGAAATATACCTTTTGGATGAGGTATACCTATGGAGTGGATGCTTTTCTTGGGCTCAGAAATCGTTTATGTTAAAATCCTTCTGAAAATCAAGCATCAATCTAGAACATTAATTTACTGTCAATAAACACATGGTACACATTGCTACGTAAAAAAAATATAATTTTCTGATACGCAAATATTTCATGAAGCAATAGAACACGATCATTAAACGATCAGGCTTACATGACTCATATAATACGTATAGGAACTCTATGGTATTCATGAGACAAGACACAACAGTATAATTTAAACGTATTCTGTACTAGAATCGTACTATAAGGTTTAAAGATTTATTTTTAAAAAACAACTTAAGTAATATTTTTATTAATTGAAAGGAAATTAAAAGTCAAATGCACTTAAAATGAGAAATAAGAAATAAGTAAATTCATATGACATTCAGAAATGTACATGAAAGTAGTCGCTGCTTACTCATTGATTTGTTAGTTGGAATGTCCAAGATATCGGCATTTTAAAACGCAACTGCACTTAGATATTTTTAAAATGGTTTCTTCACTCTTGAAATAACTACAACTTTTAAGAAAATCTCGGATTACCGTTTGAAATGTTTATTATTTCTTGGGATAAATATATTGGATTATACTACTTTTGGCACATAAAACCTGTTTCTTCTCATTAAAACTTTTTTTTAGAATTCCTCATTGCATTTCATGTTAGTGCAGAAAGTGTGTTCACTGAAAGTGAAAATTTTCTTGTAGTAGGAAGTGACTACTAAGCTGTTTAGATAATAGAAACGGTTCGAAGCAATATACGGATTACGGTACAAATAAATTATCCTTCCTGTCAATTAATTTAAAAGACTGTAATTCCTAGGTTCGTGGAAAGCATGATTAGCAAGTCTATAGTTTCATTAAACTTGTTGTTCCGCAAAGATAAGGGGCAAGATAATTTTTTTATTGGGACTTTATAGTCAGCAATGCAGAAACAACTCTCCCTTACCCATGCGGGTTAGGTGGTGATGGAGCGTCAGTTTAGCTTGACATTAAATTAACTTTTATGTAACTTAATAAATAATTTTGATTTTATTTTTTCCTTCTGTTTTGTGATGTTTGCATGTGTGTGTGTGTGATCTTAGCCTACTGTACTTTTTTTATGTATCTGAACTGCACCCGAGCCCCAGCATTCTGCTCTTTCGGGTGTTCATCACTTTTCTGAAACTTGTAAATTTTATAAATTTTATTGTATTTTGTATTGTATCTTCATATTTTTATTTATTGTATAGGTAGAAAATCACGAAAGTAAGCGTAAATTCTTCACAATAATCTTCGTTCCATGTGAGCCTACTTTCGTATTTGCTGATATCTTGCCTCTAAGCAATATATTCCTTAGAAATTTATTACAGCTTTGAGAGGATTTCAAGCAGCTTTCGTTTCCTATTTCTCTTGGCAACTTACACTTTCGACAACATACACACACAAGACATTCAATATCCTTATTAGAAACCGGATTCGAAGGTATTTATTGTATATTTTATATTGTATTTGTAATTAAAATGCAAATGAGGGCCATCATTTAAATAATGTAAATGCTGAGTATTGTTAGTCTAATGTCGTTATTTCAAATTGCTTGGTAAGATGCATGCTTGTAAAGCGATATTATAGGCATTAAAATAAATAAGTAAATAAACTAAGTAAAAACTGAAGAAATAAATAATTGTAATGGCATCAATATACCAAGATTAGATCACCTTCCGCCCTAGCAGGCCGGGTTCAATTCCCGGCCGGGTCGGGGATTTTTCAGCGGTGGAAAATTTCCTTCCTTGGTTCAGGACTGGGTGTTGTGTTCTTTCATTTCCATCTCGCCAGACCCAATGGCAAACCTCCGCGGTATCACCCTTGCCTGAATCACCTCGGACAATTCGTAGTCATCGTCCTAAGGCTTTGTCCCGGACCTGGACGTGCCTGCGGGCAGAACACACACATCATCATCATCATCATCATCATCATCATCATCATCATCACAGTGGAATTTGATTTAATTTACTGCACCGAAAGAAAAATGTGTTCATTTTTAATCAACCTATTCAAAATCTTTTTTTCTTAAACAGCATGTATTACTCTCGATTAATCTAGAATTTTCTATTACCTGTCATTGTAGACATGTAAGCCTAACCTTCAATACAATCGACAATTAATTATCGATGCATTCATTGAAACTAAACAAAAGAAGTTCATTAAAGTAGTGATGCGTTTCGAACTAAGTGTCTTGAAAAAGGTACATATTGAGTACGTTGATTCGAGTACTAAATAGTGCATCGTTAAACAACAAATCTTTTTGTCAGCAGGGAGCATGAAAAGAACATGGAGTGTATGCATTGTCTCTCCTGGCTGGGGGTCCAGCTAAGTTGTGATCGTCTCAAGTAAAGGATTGAGAATCGGTTTTAATATATACACACTGGCTGAACAAGTTAGATTTCTGCGAACTCTAGCATTATGGCGTATATGTCGTAAGTAAAACGTCTAGACTTGGAAACAACTTAGGGTAATGGACAACACAATATTCTTACTTGCAACATGTATATACATAGAATTCGCATAAAAGTTGTTCTGAAACAACGGTTTTTAAAAAGGAACAACATAAACTGGTAGATATTCTCTTTTAAAAATCCTCCCCAATCAAGTGTCTTTGCTCTGAATGTACAGTCTGAATGTTATGCATTTCACAAAAAAGAGTGATAGATAATGCCCAAGTTTTAGTTATCTGGTTTCGTAATCGTCTAGATCTGTTAAGTTAAAACTAGTAGTAAGAAGTATCTACGTACTGTATCCAACAATTTGCATGCAGCTCTCTATATTCTCGTTTAGGTGTATGGTAGAATATTGGTTATTGCTTTCTCTACCCATGTCGTGGATGCGAAGGTTACCCTCCTTCAAGGGATAATTAAGTTCTGCTATGTTAGATTAGATTAACTTCAGTCCACATAAGAAATATATGTGAACTATTTTGAAAATCTATAAGAAATTGAGAAGGTACACCACTACTTAGACAGTGGTTAAAGTAATTTGTTAATGGTTCAATTGTATATGGGATAACACATTTGACAAGGTTATCATTAGTCACTACAAAAAATTGTAAAGACTAAAAAATAAAAGATTAATAGAGTAATGTTATATGTTATATGTGATGACTTTTATCCCAATGTTAAGGTTATTAAATGTAGAAAATAGCTTTCTGTTAAATTTTCCTCATTGAGTAACAATTACAGAACTCGATGATGAATATAGTTGAAGAATGATTATGTAAATATTGGAATTTGAGACTCTTGAAACTAGTAATTATTTTGCATTACATTATCTTTTTCTATGAGCTTCCATTAAAAACTTTTTGATGCCGAAATAAGGTTCAAGTAAAATTGATTTAATTCGTCAGGTGTTAAACTTCGTTCTTACGCTATAGGAATAGAACTTCTAGCAAAGTTTATTATATTATAACCCATGCTTTGTTTTCATATTTACTTGTATATGAAACAATGAAATTGTATTTAGCTTGTTTTATTAATACGGTCAACCCTCGATATAGTGCCACCATCCGTTCTCTAACATTCATTGGCACAAAGAGAGGATGGCATTAAAACGAAATTTAGTTTAAAAAGAGGCATAATACAGTGTTGAATTACTTTACTGTACCGGTATAGTGGAGGCAACTTCTACATATACAACTTTCTTCAAGGCAATGCCAACAGACCCTTATAATCCGCAGTAAATAACTTGAAATGAGGGTGTCTTGGACAATAGAGTTGTATATTCTGGATTTTCAGCTTGTTTTCTTGACGTTGAACTTGCCTGACAGCCAATAGAATTTCGTGTGCAACCAATCAATGCTCATTTCTGAATTTTTGACATTTAAGCTATGACTCCACGTGGGCACCAGACGAGTGTCTTCAGTCAGTACTATATACCACTCCTTAAGTGCCAGACAATGGTTTAATCCTCAAAGCGTCCCGACTGTCTACATAGGTCTAGCCTCCACTATACTGTACTATGAAAGAAAATTAAATAAAAGGCAAATAGAGAACTTTAGCCCAAAATAAAATACTGTACAGTAACTCAATTTATTACAGTAGGCCTATATGTACAGTGCTACAGTACACAAAGGAGTTGAAAATCATGTGGATCCATGTAAGTGATTAACTGTATCTGAGTAACTGTAGTGTAGCGTTTGGACCTGAATGGACACTGAACTAAAATAAGTGAAAATTTGGAATGTCTCATTCTATGAAGAGCTTTTTCTACCTGATCCATCCTCACGCGGGCTTTCTGTCTGACTTCTTAACTTGCCTCATTCCACCGGACTACATTTACCGTTAGTGGCAGGGGAACACTCACTTCTTGGAAATACAGTACAGTATGTTTCTAAAATAATCTTCCTAATATTCACGCAAGTTTTAAAAGATTTCTGCAACTGAAACAAAAATCATTGCAAGCTATATTTTGTAAAAATCTTGTCTTATATTCACTGGCACTAAATGAATTGGCACAATAACGAGGTTTCTTATGTATTTTATATGGGAGAAGATCCGTTCACTTGAATTTATTGGCACAGTGCGAGGGTGGCACTGTAAAGAGGGGCATTATATCGAGGGTTGACTGTACAGGGTGTCCGGGAAAGACCTGACGAAAAAGAAATAATTATATATCTGAAACTATTGCATTTATTGACGTGATGTTTTCACGGTTACAAAGAGAAACACGATGAGTTTTAATATGTTTTAATATGTGAACACCATTTGTGACCCGATACTCAATTTCGTGCCACACACGCGAAAGTATCTCCGGTGTGACTAGTGCTATTGCATCGTAGATTCGGCCACGCAAATGTGCATTATCGGTCACAGGCGTGCGATACACTTTGTCTTTCACAAAACCCCCAGAGAAAGAAATCCAGTGGGGTCATGTCAGGTGACCTTGGTGGCCATGGTGTAGGTCCTTCTCTCCCATGGACTGTGGATTTTGGCATTTGCAGTTGTCTTGCCGCCTCACGAATGGATTTCCTCGGGCTTCTTACAAAAGCAGCCCGTACCCTTTCAATGTCATTGTTGTTTATGCGCGATTTCTTTGCCTTTCCCTGCTGTGACTCAACATTACCTATCTCCAGAAATTGCTTGTGCCAATGAAGGATGCTGTTTCGGGCGGGAGGATTTCGGCCTTTGTCTGATTGGAAACGACGTTGTAGCCTACGCACAACTTGTATTCCCAGTTCTCAGAATAAGACTCACTACACATGCTGCGCAGAACAAGCATTTTCTCGTTTCTTCTCGTGCAACAACAATGCGCATGCTCGTGCGCATTACTGGATGCTACAAAACAAAACTTTTTGAGTTTGTCTTTCTAACTGTGAAAATACTGAGGTAGTAACTGTAATAGTTTCTGACATATAATTATTTCTTTTTCGTCAGGTCTTTCCCGGACACGGTGTATTTTATAAATTCTTCCTGAGCATGTTATATATATTCTCTTGCATGTTCAGTGTACCGGTACCTGTACGCCTAACACTTTCAATTACATGGAGTTGAAGCCCTTTTAGAAATACGTGAAGTGCGTAATTCAGTACGTTAACAACAAATTTATTAATATTATTAAACACATGTAATGTAAAGCATATGCGGGCTAGTGCAATAATAGTGGCCATAGAATAGTGCGGGCACGAGATCTGACTCTGTATTTTACAATTATTGTATCAATTAAGATTGCAAGAGCAGAACGAAATAGCACTTCAGAATCGCATTGTGTTGTATGAACTCATTGTTATTCGATACGGGCGTTGTAGTAGTTCTTCCGTTGCAACATAGCAAATGCATTTCGATTTCGTTATTACAAGACTGCCAAAGGTAGCTATTGCAAATTTAGTTTTCTCTGAGAAAATTCAATATATAGTTTAAATATTCTGTTCTATACCTGTTTTTCATTGAGTTGTGAGCATTTCTTAATTGATGCCATGAATTTCATCTTGTTGACAATTTGTCGGGGGGGGGGGGAGAACAGGTTCATTTGCTAAGGCTATTTAATTAAAGATTAGAATATTCAGCAAACAATATCAATAAAATAAAGTAAAAACACATTTATATTCGATTTATTTCATGTGCATATATTTAAAGTTACCTTCACTTCCAGTACCACTTGCAACCGAGTGTTAAGTATTTTGTTACAGGAGATTAGTGGAAGAACGGAAGTTTTATTATTGTGATTTAAACCCAGTATATGTTGTAACTTCTTGAATTCTCCCTTCGCCAAGTCACTTTTAGGTTTTTCCATGATGTTGAATTTATAGCCATTGCTTTATAATAGTTCCTATGCCAAACAAGATCTATTGCGAATCAAATGCAACAAGATGCAGATAGTTGAGGATCAAGTATAGCACAATATTTTTTTGACAGATCATAGTGACAGATGGGCGGAATTGATTGAAATTAAATGAATTCTTACACTTAATCGATAGATACCAAATGAATGAAAGTGATGAACGCTAACGTAAATACCGTGTGTCCGTAAAGTCTTGGTGCACTTTTGACCGGTGCAAAAGTGCAGAAAGTTCAAAAGTGCGCCGTGACTTGACGGATACACGTTATATTTATGCCGAAGTCTAGTATAATTCATAGCTGTCAGCCTCTTGTGATTATTATGGTACTGTATAATGGCTCCCTGTGTTACCTGGTTTCTTTCAGGCCTACTGAAAGTTAGAAGTCCTCTGGTCATAGACATTTCTCTACAGATGGATTTAGCTAACGTACGGAGTGCTACAATGGGCCTTCCTTCACGTATTGTACGCTTTAAATTAAATAACATTTCAAAGCTATTGCTTTAAAGAATACTATTTGCAGGGTTTCGGGGTTAAAACCGCAGAAGAGAGGTAGAATGTTCGGGGAGGAAAATCATAGCACGAGTCCTGTGGAAGGGAATTTTAGCTGCGCATCCCGAGTCTGAGGTTTCAGGATCTTTAAATATTAAGCAAATATTAAAACATTTCAGTAGGAATTATCGGTTCTTATCAAGTAGCTGGCGTCAGGCCTGCCTCATAACACATCGGCTATGGTACTGTGGAATAGATGTAATACAGTTTTGATTACTGAGAGGATGTGAGATACTCATAGTAAATGGTTTCGTTCATACAATTTTGGAAAAGGGGAGAGACGTAGAGAGACTGTTGGGTGAATACATAGATGAATAGAATGGTGGATGGATGATTGGTTGTATGGACGGACGGACGGACGGATTGGTTAATGGATGGATAGGCGGTTGAATAGATTGATAGATAGATGGGTGACTGAAAAGACGGATGGATGGACAGATAGATCGGTTTGGATGTATGGATGATGGGATTAGTAGTTGAATGAATATATGTGGGGAGAGAGAGAGAGAGAGAGAGAGAGAGAGAGAGGGAGGGAGGGAGGGAAAGAGAGAGAAGGAACCTTCCACAACTGTTAAAATATGTGGCATTCGTGTTATTTATCGGTCCTGAACGTAACGAGTTTTGTGGTTTCACTTGACAAAATATTCTAAATACTTCTTCAATCATGATAAGCTTGTCAAGATAACGAAACCTAGATGAGAAAGAAGTTTTATGAAAAGGGCGAGTGTCCCCTTCGTAAGATGAAATTTAATTTTGTTCTAGACTGGCTGCTGTGAGCCATGTGTGGGACGAACCTCGTGCGCTGTTTCCAATTATGTCTGTCTCTTAATTTACGTACGTGGTTATATGCCCATTTGCCTCGCCCTTCATTTGTCTAGGAAACCAGGTAGCTGCTCCTAATGTTGTTTATTGAGAAACTAAGCCCTTCTTTCTTTCGTTATCGCATTATTTAAGTCCTACTCCTCCCCTGAAATTTTGAAACAAAAATTAATTTAGGTTTGGGTCATACGGGGACGTCTATTTGTTAATGAATTAAGGTAAGGTAAAAGGAATATGAAGAACACACTCGCAACCAATTAAATATGATTAGGATTATCTTTTCGAAAATAAAAAAGGCAATTTACTCTAATGTGATTATCCTTGAATGCCTGCCAAAAAGAGTTTACATTATATGCAGCTGCTAAACCAGCGCGTGAATACGCAGTACCATAGAACTGATTCTGAACATTGATGAGGCTGAAACCAAGTTCTGTTTGTTGACTTTTTGTTGTCTTCTCCTCTTTCCGATTTACCTTACATCAAATTGGCTTATTCCCCTCACTCCTTCGCTCTTGTACCTGAAACTTGTGTTTATAGGTTAATGTTTGAATGCTAGACTTTTGATATCAAACCAATACGAGTAGACTCATCCAGGATCTGATGTGGCCCACGCTTCTAGCCACTCAAATGAGATGTAATGTTTCCATACCCTACCCCCCTTCACCGCTCACCTAGTTCTGAGCGTTGTGCATAGGCTGATGCGTGTGTTCAGACTTGATTTCAAACCAATGAAGATTGGCTCACTCAAGGCTGGTGTGGAACACAGATAGAGATTCAATGCCAACTTTAGATAAAGGAAAAAAAGCAGTAGAACAAGCCTGTCGAACAGTTTATTCCCAAGGTGTGATGCCATTCCCCTATTTCCCCTGCTTTCGTGCCATCCAGTTGCGCAACTGAACCAATCGCTACGCTCTGGAGGTCACAAAGGGAAAGAAAGTAGGGGAATGGTTTCACACCTTGGGAATACTGTTCCCCAGGCCTGCACTAGAAGAAATCAGAAACATTGGAACGTTTCCATGCATTCGACTGCACAAGTTCCATGCTGATTCGACAGGGCGGAGGGGTTTCATTGTCCGGAACCGGCAAGTTCAAGACTGTCTCGATTTGGCTGGAGAAGTAGAGTGTGCGGAATCTTTTGAGTTCGAGCATTGGTCGACCCACTTGGAAAGTTAGTCATCTGGTAAAATGGAAGTAATTACAGTGGCGGACGCAGAGGGGGGATTGGGGGGATAGATCCCCCCCCCGAAATTTGAAAAAAGGATATATATGCACTCTAAGTGGCCCGTTTTATAAACTAATTATATATGTAAGTTAATTAATTCCTTAAGTATTCCTTCTGTACCTATTCAAATCCCCCCCCCCGAAAAAATTCTGCGTCCGCCACTGAGTAATTAGACTATAGATTGTGACAGTTCTTAATCTTTATGTTATTAAATCACTTCTGCACATGAAACTAGATTATAATACCCATGTTATCAGAACATCTATTCACTCATATCCAACTGGAAATGCTCATCTGCTGGACTAAGTACGGGTTTCAAGTTCGTGTGCATTAGATATGTCAATGCACTTACTGAAATAAATGCTTCTTTTAATTATCTTAGGAGAAAATGAAAAATGTTTTTATTTGCAATTCTCTGTATAATGTTCGAAAACTTTTTAATTTACACTTAGGCACAGTTTGAATTTTATGTATTGCTATTTAATTACCTTAAACTATGACCTGGCCAATTGTACTATACTTAACGGCTCAATAAGTATGATCATTAGTTTAGTAATAGGCTATTTGTTGCAACTTCGGTTTACATTAGATTCTCAGTACATATCAATGACGAAAAATTTTACGAACTCTGGTCTTCTAGATTGGGAGAGGGATAACAATCCACATTCGCCTGAAGTCATGACGGAAGTGGAACCGCGTAGGCTGGTCAGGCCCAGGATGAGTGGTACAGCTATTATAGGCCTACCTATACTAGGCAATAAGAATAACAGAAAAATGTACTAGCCTATATTCTTTATGAGTATACGCCTTATTATATTTATCGTACCGTTAGCTAATCGTGAAAAAAACAGAAGATTATTTATTAAGATGTCTTAAGATCATAATTAATATTTAAGTCCCAATAAAGTACATTGCGAGGAATGTGTATAACTTTCAGGTACTACTGGAGTTTAGAATGTTTTCGGTAGATCATTGAAAGTTCCACAAACATTTCCACTCATTTTATTAATGTAATTTACGTTTGACCTTTATAAAGTGAAACTGGTATAACATAGCAAATAACACACGCTCAATTAAGATACTTCAGCTTTTCATAATCCATTACTTGAAACGCTTAATAATAACCCTTGAATAGCAAGCGAATTCTTGGGACGATAGAAATGTTGTAACAACCATATCTAATTTCATATTTTCGTTCACTTCTAACTATTAAAGTCATCTAAATTGGCATAAACGCTAAGAAACGAGTCTCATTTTATTGCAGCTAAATTTGCGCAAGTATGAAACTGTATAAATATAGGTTTTATGTGCATGGGACACCCATAAATATAACTATTGGAATAAGGGTCATAATAGCTTTGGAAACCTCGCAATAAATGAAATATGTAGCCAGTTCACTAGTAGAACCATTAAGGATCGACCAGACTCCGCAGGTTCCGTCTACTTGTCAGAATTGAGAAAGAATACTGTATGCATAACCCAACTGCGAGCAAATAGACTTCTTAAATTATTTAAATGGTGCGGGGAAAACGATCAAGTGCCAGGAATTATTTCCCAACCAGATGTTACTGTAGGGCTTTAAGTATAACAGGAGATTGGTAATTGCAATATAAGATATTCTTTGTGGAATACTCAAGTGGTTATCACACTACGTTGTAATAACATTCGTTAGATACTAATATGAAAGAAGTTAATCTAGCGATATATTCTTTTAGGGTACATTTTGCTTGTGCACAGTTAAAAAAGCATGCTCAGCCTAAGGGTCCATGTAACGAATAATGTAAAAAGATAGTTTTTCTTGTTAACGATAAAAGTACTTCATTCATTCATTCAACTGAGCTAATTACTTTTTCAGTTTCGTGGTAACATTCCGTTTTATTGTTATGATACCTATTTAAATGTTGATGGTTTGCTTAATAATACATATTAGGTTAATTAAGGTTGATGTTTTAATATGGCAACACATCCGTAGAATCTCATTGAAACGGAGGAAGCTTATACCACCATCATTTGACATTCGCTGAATGCCCAGCATATCTCCATGCTATGAGATGATAAAATTTAATGTTTTATTCAGAAACTTCTCATGTCCAATGCGGTTTCTTCTTTAGAAGACAACATTTTTCAAAAAGCCTATTTTTTTAATAATGTTCATGTTCGTGATTTTGTTAAATTCTACATGCAGCAGCAAAGATTTCAAAATCTACCTGTCATGAAAGTGATGTAGAAGAAGTTAGTACACGAGTATCCAACATTGGGTTTATAAAATCTCTAGTCGATGTACAGGCAGGGAAAAAAAGCGGACCGACTAAATTATCTAAGTTGCTGATATGATAGCAGGGAATGTAGGCCTATTGAAATTTGTTCTAGTGTCGACTGTTGACTTACTTCACGTAATTTGCATTGCTTGTGAAAACAAACGTTTCCGTTACATTTATTTACGTATCACAAGGCTCTGAAATCAGCTACAAGAGTCGGTCTGCTTTTTTTTCCCCTACCTGTACATATCAATTTCAAATGTTGATTGCGAAAGAACCCTTTCAGTAACAATGATATTTTGTCCGATGAAAGAAGTGATCATATAGCAGGGAACTTAGAAATCGTGGCTACTTGTTATTTCAAGGAACAGGCTAAATAAAAGATTTGATTCTTAAATTAATACAGT
The DNA here is from genome assembly GCA_964059195.1 of Ectobius pallidus. Lineage (NCBI taxonomy): Eukaryota > Metazoa > Arthropoda > Insecta > Blattodea > Ectobiidae > Ectobius > Ectobius pallidus. The sequence goes on from CAXKWD010000004.1 coordinate 65,388,505, forward strand.
AATATTTGGCGTTTTATTTCACAGCTTTTATCCCACTTTGAGCGTATTTTTTATACCGACATTCGTAAGTTTTATTCACCATAAAATCGTGTCCATACTATTTAATAATGTCTTATGTGAGTGATTCAGAACCACGAGTAAAGAGAAGGAAATGCGTTCGCAGGAAACCTAAATGTGATTTTATAAAATAAGCCAGTGTGAAAAATACATGTATTTGATGCAGAAATTCCTCATGTCCAATAGTTACATACGGTATATTAATAAATCAGTTTCTGTAATAGTTATATGTAATATTTTTTGTCTAGAAAAAACATAATCTGTAGTACAGATTTTTCTCAACAAATTTCAGATGTTTGTTTCTACAATAATAATATTTGTCTCCTCCTGAACAATTTATAATTTTGGACATGAGGGGTTTCTGATTTTAGCGATCCATTTCGGAAGTTACTGTTGGAGGGTGTAAAGTCAGCGGGGCACCATCACGTTTGCAATTTAGAACGCAAACCGGTGGTTTGGCCACTTTCTGATGTCATCTTAAATAATTAAGACTCTTGCATGTTGTTTTATATTCCCCATCCTCTGTATATTACAACATGTTTTCCTGCTTCATGCGGTGTTTATACTCGTATTTTTCGATGTACAGGAACTCACTGCACGAATCTTGGAATTTATAGCAACTGGTCCTTATAGCGGCACTTACTTATACCACAAGGCTGGCCATCAAGGGTACATCGGCCACGTATCCCTCTGTGACACGATACTGCGTAATGACGTAGCAGACTAAGTGGGTTGTTTCCAACGTTATTGCTTGGGGTTAAACCCTTTCACATCGTTATAAGCATTCATCAACTAAAGTCACTAGTGGATTATAAATTTAAAATCAACTAAATAAAAATTTTAATGATGAAGTTGGTTTCCACGGATGACAATTTTAATACACTGGTAAACATTTTCATGTTTTAAAATTTCTTGGCCTTGAAACAATTATTGCGGTGTCGCATATACTGTAGGACCTATGAGCCTATTAGTTTTCACCGTCATATTGGATACGGACATGCCGAAGATGCCTCGCAGGTCGCGGTGAATATTTACATCGCGATCTACATCGATGACCGGATGAACCGGATGAATGTCAGAGAGGTTATCCTTTCAGTGTTCTGCGTGGTCTCTCAGTAGGTAGCATTGTTTTTCTCTGTTATAATGGCAACAATTTTTTGTTTAATGTCAGTTCCATGAAGTTTTCACTCATTCTTAATATTTATGACATGCTGATTTCAAATCTGAAAATTGTTTTTCCTCCATTCTATTTTTCATCTAATTCAAACTGTTTGCATTCCAGCCGTTTGTATAAAAGTTATTTATCGACAGACAGTTTCTGCTTCATCTGTGGATAATTCGCTTGTTCAACAAAGGATTAAATCGTTCGTACGTAAATTTGAGACTAGCCCACAACTCAAATTTACCGATACAAAAATTGCCGTTAAATCTAGGAATAATCATTTCTCTGCGCTTATTTTTCCCATGAATATAAGTAAAAATGTTAACATTACTTTTGGAAAAGACAGCCTGTGTTCAGTTATGTTGAGATCTTCTTTCTAGTTGTTGATGTTTTTATAAGAGCCTTAATACGAAATGTTTAATTTTATTATGACTATTCCACTCATATGCCGCGTGTTTGATATAGACCAATAACGTTTAGCAAATCCTCGGATATAGACCAATCACGGCCGTTTATCTTACAATATTCTTGTAGGAATCGCGAGGATAGCATTTTATAGGGTACTAGCTGAAAAGGCCCGGCGTCGCCCGGGCTTTGTATTTTTTAATTTGAAATTAACTTATGAAGGACTTTATGTATGTAGAACTTGAAATGAAGAAAAAGATTTATCACACTCAAACTATTCCATCAGAAAACGCTGGATATAGCTTTTTATGGCTCATAGAGGATGTGGAATGCTGCATTCCGTTGCTTCTACACATCATACTTGGGAGGGGTTGAAATAAGAAGAAACACAAATTACATAAGATTGTACTGACTTGACGGAAAATTTTATTTCTCATTCTCATGTTACTATACAATCGTTTCGGAGCTGAAATAAAAGAGAAATGCAGTATCACTTTCATACTTTCCTCCTCTAGACCCCGGGACATAATATACTGCGAGCATAGGACTCAAAATGTTCCATCCCATGCTTAGGGCCTATGATAAACATCCCTATTTCTCAACTAATACAAAGCCTACAGGTATGGATAACTTATCAGTGGAAAGGATTATTTACAGACTTTTGATATAGCATACTCACACACTTAAGTTGTCCCTCTTATTCTACATCAAAATGTGAAGTGAGTAAATATTTCTTATGTCGAGGGCAGAGAAAGTTATGTGACTACATCACACTGTGCTTTATTTTCGTGGATTTCATTTTCAGTAATTATTTTCGCCAATATATTACCGTACATCGATGGAATCATAATTCGTTAAAGTCCAGCATTAGGCTATATACTTGCCAAGGCCCTATGTAATCATAGTAAACAATTCACTGTTGCCATGTGAACTAAACAGCAATTCATTTTTTTCAGTATAAAATTCTCAGAAATTATATAATTTTCAAGGGAAGGAGTATTTTGTTTGAATTTTAATGTTGACCGCTATACGTCCCGGGCTTAACTGGGTATGTGTGCAAAATTCCGTGTAAATTGGTAAAGAAATGTAGATTTGTATAAGGAACAAACATACATACATACCCACAAACACACATTCGACTTTATATATTAGAAAACACGCTGTTCGTTACTGAACTGTAACAGTATCGGTATGCAGTGATACTAAATTACGTCATCCATTGTCGGCGCTAAATTGAAAACAGAAATGGCAGCCTCAAGTTTGGTAATGCATCTGTTGACGAAATTGACATTATTATAAAGGGAGCTAGGCCACAAAATACCGAAAGAAATAGAAAATGCATATGGATCCAGTTCCAATAGTTTTGTGAGGAACGTAAGTACAAATTGACCAAAGAAACTGAAATGCAACAGATTGCTCATATATTAAAATTACGTTCTTGAATTAAAATGTGTCTTTATTTCGTATCTTGATTTTTAGGTTAACTACGGCATTTTATCAATATACGTTGGTAGTGGTTCACTACGGTATTTTGTCAATATACATTGGTAGCATTGATTAGTAATCCATTATGGAGACTGTTCATTTATTTAGTATGCCGTGATCTGACAACTGACAGTATTAATTATTTCATTTCAAACTAACAAGAAGAAAGTAATTATTATTCATGTAATCTATTACATTTTATTCGTGAAATAGTCTCAATAAATCCAACTCGAGGTTACGAGTTTCATAAGATAAATTCGCTCCTGCTGCGCAGTCCCGAATCTATCGATAAACTCGTAACCTCTCGTGGGATTACCTATGATAAATGGTTGGTTTAATTTCTTACTGAATTTCACCCGTTTTCAGGGGGCCTTGTGTTTATTTTCCCTTTTTGCTGATCATGCATTTAGTTTCGCTTCTCCTCGTTATTTTAAAGACAATTGAACTTCACTACAATATGTATTTATATCTCTAGCGTTCCATTTTTACTCTGGTTAATTTCAGCACTATAAATTTACGTTTTCATAATAATATTTTAAATTCAATGACTATTTATTATGTTCATTTAATTTATTTGATTTTCTTATGATTCTTTAGTCGCTGCTGTCTTCATTTAATCAATATGAATGAGGTTTTGACTTTCCTCATTATTCTTGGCCTATCAGAGCATTTTTTAGAGTATTGTTAGCTTTCTTCTTTTCTTTTCTTGTTTAAACATTCTTCTTGGTTCGTCGCCATCTTCAATACGTCTAGCAATTGCCTTTACAGTTTCTATTGGCAATTTATTGGGTCATTTCACCCAATTTATTATTATATTCAGAAGCCAATGCTTCTTAAATTGATTTTTAATGCTATCATGCATTTTTCTCATTGAAGGAATTTTTCTAACAAGATTTTCAAGCATACTTGTGTCGACGCTATTTGTTCCAGAGGGATTATCTTTTCCTGGTTTAATTGGACTTCAAGAATAGTGATATGAATAATTACAAGCTTGAAGATTATTACTTATTAAAACTGTGAGTCAATTATTTCAATAATAACGAATTGCTTAATATAGCTTGTTATTTAGCCATTGCGACGACATTTGCAGTGATTTTATTAATCAGTGGCTAACGTTAAATGCAAATGATATATATATATATATATATTTTAGCTAGCAGCAGCTACTATCTAAGAAATCATTTATGTCTATTGTTCAATACTATGAAGATTATTTATACGCCTCAAGTTCTGACAGAAGTGTCAGTGGTCCTCCTCATTCACCAGAGTTAAGTAAACGCCATGAAAACTACTGATGTCTTCGCATCGCTGCCATTTAGAAAGGATTTACCTTGTTAGCGAAGAAACCTCAAGATAATTATTGTATTTGTGATAATTATTTGCTCATAAAGCCTATTGAATGTATGGTAAGTTTACAATAACCAACAAACTTGGACTCGATCTTTCTATAGTGGCAACTATTAATTAGGAGGGTTATAAGCTAAATGAATTCTCTTGTTCTATATTTGTTACCAGATAATAAATGCTTATTTTCAAGAACTCTCCTAATCTGTTATTCAAAGAAGCTGTGCATGCCACACATTACAGTCCGCTATAATCGCACAGCCTGGTCTCTGAAAATAGGCCTGTAATATTCTAAAACATGTTCTTAATTAAGTAATGTCAATAATTTAGATTTCGTTTCTTTATTTTTGTTTAGTGAACTATAGTGAGTAAAAATTAATAGACATTTTCTCATAGAACATCTATTTTTCTGAACGTTTCCGAGGACTAACAGTTCTAGATTTTCATAACATTATGAAAGAGCTGCGCCTGGGCAGAACACTATGAATGGATGAATGATTGAATGAATATTTAATATCTTTTGACTAGAATCTCCATGTTTTCTACAGACTAATAGCAAGACATTCCTTAGTAGGGACATACTAATGTATTTAATGGAATAACAACACCACAATTTTTATTCCTCTTTCGTAATTCGAAGAAAAGACGCAGTTGAGTTTCATATAATTACCCCATATAACTTTATATGTATAAACATTAATTTAGTTATTAGGCCGTGGTTGTTTATGACGTAATAACGGCTAGTTTCTTGTCAATCTTAATTACAATAACATAACGAAACACCAGTTTGCTTTTGATTGCTCTTTGCCGCTGTCCATATATCCAGAAAGTCATGTTGCTGTTAATGAAATACTAAAATTCTAATTAAATCAAAGTGTACCTTGAAACCACCATTTATTAGCTGTTTTGAAGTTGTTTCTGACGCCTCCTGATTTTTATCTGCGTAACGAGCATTATAAAAATATTTGGTTTATGATTGTATACCGGTATTCTAGAATGGCGGCGTTGAGATTTTTGTCGATGGCCTTCCAATATTTGAAAGCTGATACAGAAATGTAATATAATATAACTTAGTAGGTATTGGCTACATGTTAAGATTTTTAGCCCTGTTATTGAGTTTTTAAATAGACCACATCTTCAGACATAGACGGATTTGAGGGTCTTAAAATTAGTCCTAGCGATTATTGATATACAGTATTTCATATTCCTTGAGATTCATGAGATAATTTGTTCCGCTTTATATCCTCAAAAAATAATTTATATATATTTTAAGGCACCGTTACAACATTACGTCGAAGTCAGATCTACATGTTATACACTATTACAAATGTTTGTCCATAATCTAACATTTAAATTAAAATCCTTATGGTATAATGTCTAAAAATTGTACAAAACACTCGTCATAAATTTAAAAAACATTAAAATATACAAAAAATCTTCAATATAAAAAGTCGTTATACATTTAAAATGTTAATATTTAGTGTAACTTCGCAGGGTTCTTCTTCTTTGGTGTTAAAATCATTGAGATGCGCATTTCAACCTAAGAAGGTCATTTTCACTTCTTGCCTGTAGGTATATCCTACACCCAGATGTACATGGTATGAGCACTAATTGTGTACATAGGCAACTGTCAATTCACGTTCGTTTGCCCTTGGTTTCGAAGGGCATATTAACACACCTCCCAACCGAAATTCAGCAGGATACTTGCTAGGAGGTGTTTAAACATCCACCCTAAAGCCCAGACTTCGCTCCCAGTGATTTCCATCTTTTCCTGCATCTCACGAATTGACAAAGGATAACAGAATAACAGAAAGGCGAAGGTGGTTGTCACACGGTGGTTCAAATTCCAGGCGGCACACTTCTACTATTATATACATTATATGCATGCATGCATACATACATACATACATACATACATACATACATACATACATACATACATACGTACATGCTTACATACATACATACATACGTACATGCTTACATACATACATAGGATACATATTTGTTATTATGAAATGACTTATCCACCTAACCACAAACCCAATGGACCAAAAGTTCAATAGATGCAACGTCATAAAGCCCTATAACATTATAATATTTACTAGATTTATGCACATATACATTCCTATTTATGTATCACTATGTCATAAAATATAAGTTGGATATAAAATTATATAGTCACATACAATACAATCACATTTAAGATAGCAAAGTGCTATATGTATTCAACTAAAACCTAACCATTAAAATATATACACTGATACAGATTTAATCACACTGATTTTAAAAACACACTGTTGTCATCTGTTAAAATATGTACACTTATGCCGAATTTTTTTCAGCAATAGTCATTAAAAATATAATTCTTCTTGAATATATGACAGTCAGTTGTCTATCCGATAAAAACAGTAGAAATTATTTTGCCGAAATCTTCTCAGCAAAGTCGTTAATAATAAAATAGTACTTGAGTGCACTAGTTGTAAAAATAGTTGGAATGTAGGCGGCTTGTAAATGTATTCCGTTGCATCAATTGTTTTGGCTTCTGTTACATGCGGACTGTTACAATTGATGCAACGGAATACATTTACAAGCCGCCTACATTCCAACTATTTTTACAACTAGTGCACTCAAGTACTATTTTATTATTAACGACTTTGCTGAGAAGATTTCGGCAAAATAATTTCTACTGTTTTTATCGGATAGACAACTGACTGTCATATATTCAAGAAGAATTATATTTTTAATGACTATTGCTGAAAAAAATTCGGCATAAGTGTACATATTTTAACAGATGACAACAGTGTGTTTTTAAAATCAGTGTGATTAAATCTGTATCAGTGTATATATTTTAATGGTTAGGTTTTAGTTGAATACATATAGCACTTTGCTATCTTAAATGTGATTGTATTGTATGTGACTATATAATTTTATATCCAACTTATATTTTATGACATAGTGATACATAAATAGGAATGTATATGTGCATAAATCTAGTAAATATTATAATGTTATAGGGCTTTATGACGTTGCATCTATTGAACTTTTGGTCCATTGGGTTTGTGGTTAGGTGGATAAGTCATTTCATAATAACAAATTAATATTACCACAAACGGAAAGAAAAATGAAATTTATCAACTCTAAATAGGATACATAATTATACGAACATATATATATATATATATATATATATATATATATATATATGTGTGTGTTAATATCTAGTGTAACTACGCAGGGTTCTTCTTCTTTGATGTTAAAATCATTGAGATGCGCATTTCAACCTAAGAAGGTCATTTTCACTTCTTGCCTGTAGGTATTTCCTACACCCAGATGTACATGGTATGAGCACTAATTGTGTACATAGGCAACTGTCAATTCACGTTCGTTTGCCCTAGGCTATATATATATATATATATATATATATATATATATATATATATATAGCCCAACACAGTAAATGTGCCCAGAGGGTATATCAAGTGTGATTTAATAACAGTATTATTGAAACTAGATTTTTCAGTTTTCATACATAAACCTATGTGGTTTTACTGTAACTGGTTAACAACCAGAATGATCTTTCTTACTTTTAAATTTACTACTTTTCATTTTAAATTATGTTCCCAGTTTCTGCGTTAACATAAATGCAGCTTTCTTCAATCAACTAGTCTCTTCGGGGATTTTTTTGTATATCTTAGTTTTCTTTTTATGAACACGTCTGTACTCATTTGTAAAGAAGCAGATATCTACTTTGTTTCTGACTGCAGCTTTCTCGTTCTGACATATTTAGGAGGTTCGCTTTATAGAAGATAAAATAACTTATTGGAAATTTCATTTCAGTGGAAAGGACAGCGATCGTACATGGAAAATGCATCAGAGACAGGTTGCAAAATTAAGTTTCTGGAATATATTCAGACGAAGTAAAACCTGAAAGAAGACAATTTTTAAGAGGCCATTGTTTTTAACTCGTTTGGGACGCACCTTAAATATTAACGAAGTTAGATACCGTGAACAGTTTTATGGGTTACCTTTTCTTTGAAAATGACTCAGTACTTCTTATGAAGAGCCCAGACATGCACTTTGATAAAAATTATTTCCCTATTACTTGTCTGAAAAGAACCAGCTGTCATTGCAACTTGTTGCAGCGGTCAAGACTGAAACAATGAACCCATTTCATTAGCGAAAGGAAAAGACACAGCCTATTAATGTGAAATTATGTCTCCAAAACTTCTCGACATATCCTAACCAGATTGTCAAAGTTTGAATTCTTTGCATTTTATTACTGTATTATAGTCTAAATAATGCCTGACTAAATTGTGCACACATATGTAGTTACTAATTAATGTGTACGAATGTCCCTTTAATTCAGATCATTTATTTCGTACTATAAAAAGGTAATGAAAATATATCCTCCCTAACATTTAAATTTTAATGAAACATGCTAGCAGGTCTGGAAAGATAAGATAACCAAGATGAAAACATGTGGGTTCATACTTTCGACAATTAGGGGATAAATGCGCCAAGGTTGTAAAACTTAAGAGATACCTTTAAGCTTTTACAATGTGCATGCTATTAGCACGTTAATCGTTATACAGTTAGTTTCATAAACGTATGAAAAAATTATACTTACATAATCACAAATATAACATAACGATTTCCCTATTTATTGATAATTTTTCTTAAAATAAAATTTTCTAAAAATATAAATCCCCAAAAATTTTCCAGTCTTTTTATCTTAATTCGTTTTTCCCTAACCGGGACATACATTGCACATTTTACCATTTATAATTAATTGTACGTACTACAATAGTAATTTATAATGTAGTGTTATAAACGATTAAAAATTTAGCAATCATAAATCTGCTTGTTTCCGCGCAAGTAACTTCGTTAAAGTTGAAATTGTTGCATAAAACACGACATAATGTTTCATAAAACTTTTAACTTCAAAATAAAAGCATTTTAGTGTCATCCAACTTGTTGGGGAAAAGATATGACGGGAAGAACAACTGATGGATAAAATAGAAAAGTGTTGGAACGAACCTAAAATAATTCTTTACAAATTTGTTATTTGAGAAAAAATGAAATGTTGATTTTTGTAAAATGTATTATCAAAACTAATTAAGTTAATGCTTAAAATCGTGGTGACCATCTATAAATTATGTAGTCCCTACTGTATATTCTATTGTAAATGATGGTCTACATTTAAATTCAGAGTGTCGTATGATATTTAGTGCGACATTTCGGGAATAACCTGTCAATATAATAATTCCATAAGATATTTTGTAATAATTTTACTTATTGTAAAATATGTAATATGCCTGCACACATTGAACCGCAAAATAATTTTATTCGTGTCTTCTGTACTGGGCTAACTAGTGTAATATTAAAGAAATAATGTAGGCCTAATCCAGTTAGCGGTATGCTCTTACAATATCTGTAACCAAATATGTATATAACATCATAATACTAAAAGAAAAGATCATAGTGACAGGCACAATAGGATGGTACAAGACGAGTCTCCCTTGCTAAACACAATTAATATTGCATATTTTTTTAGCAATACATCCTTTTTGAATTACTTAAATTGCACTGAAATAAATTTAAAAATTAAAATATAATCCATTATTGTCAAATGTAACTTCAAAATCTTGGAATATTGGCAACCCAGTGGCTCTATTTTAAGATCTGGAAAATATATTTTTAAATGGTTTAGTATTAGTTTATTCACATCAGAAATTGAAAGTACAACAGGATGGATACATTAGGGCTATAATAATATTAATAAATACTATAGATATTTTACAAAATAGGCCTAACTGTGAATGTCAGGGCTTCTAATTTATAAAAGAACGGAATAACGGTGAATATTGGCAACCAAGTGGCTCTATTTTAAGATCTGGAAAATATATTTTAAATGGTTTAGTATTAGTTTATTAACATCAGAAATTGAAAGTACAACAGATTGGATACATTATAATAATATTAATAAATATTATAGATATTTTACAAAATAGGCCTAGGCTAACTGTGAATGTCAGGACTTCTAATTTACAAAAGAACGGAAAAACGGTACACGTAGAAATAACTATATATATAAAAAGGGAACCTTGCAAAACTAGCACAACAACCTAATTGAACAGAATAATTGCTGTGTTATCAGGCATGACTCTGAAACGTCTTTATCTTAATGAATCAGACGAATCGTTCCACACCACTGAATTTCACTTACCGCATCGATCAATACTGTCTGTAGTTAAGACCTCATGCAAACACGTTTCAAGCTACCGTTATAAATAGGTGTAGTTAGCCAGCAAATCGGAGCGGTGTGTTCATTATATTTCAGTGCTGAAAGAAGATACTGGTATTAATAAATCTGCCTGAAGTTGCTTACCTTGGTTCACATTAAATATATGCGTTTTCGCAAATACTGCATTCTTTTCGTCCTGTTTTACAGGAAAACATACGTTGTTCTCAGCTTGTAGGATATTCTTTTTAGTTTTATTTTACATAACCTTTTTACAATTCTAGTATTACGATCTGTGTCTTTATAGTCGTTAATTTTTCGTACCTTTCTTCATTTCCTCCATTTATCCGTAATTTCGTGTTCATAACTTGATTCTTCTCCTCCTCCTCCTTCTTCTTCTTCTTCTACTACTTCTTCTTCTTCTACTTCGTCTTCTTCTGTTTGCTTATTGTTAACTATCTGGACTATCCATCCTTTGTGTGGGAAAAAAGGTATACAACATTGTTAAGGCTTTTGTAGACATGGATTACTATTACTACAACTTCTCTTGGCCATTTTGATGTTTGAAAAAAATACAAAGAAAATCTATTTGACCAACAGATTGGTGATAGTAACACTAAATATCGGCAAGGAACATAATACTGTTGTTCACGGAAGCCATTAGTACTACCTTCTCTCAATAAGATATTTAAAAATACCAAGATTTTTTCTATAAAATTTAATTTTAAATGCTGCGAGTAGTCTTCGAATTAGATTTTAACAACGATTCGGCCACAGTAAAGTTTGAATATAGGCAAGGAACAATATCCGGTTGGTTATGATTGTCTAGCGGGATAAAATTCAGGTCCACTGTCGACGGCCAAAAGCCTAAATTGTAGTATACCTCCGTCGTTAAATAACTATAAAACTAACGACCCCACTTTATTAAATTCATTGTTGCAATATCATATGGAATCCTCTGAGCTTCCAGTCACTACAGTTTATGTTATCTATGCTGTACTGTTTCGAAAGTAATAAAACTTCCAAAATTAAATTGTTATAAGTGATCCGGCAGCGTTAAGGTTTTTAATTTCACTCTTAAACATTGCTGTAGGTAATTCGATCAGCCCATAAAGAAAATCACAACATATCGTAGTCGATTTCTACTTTATTTTGTGGTTGTACAGAAGTGTAGTCATAAAATGGCCACTTCATAGTCTGCGTTATTAGTCATTAATACTTGTTCATGGATTTACAATAGTTAAATTAGTTTTAATATTCTTTAATAATTGAACATAAAATATTCTTGGAAAAATAAGTATTGTCTGCAGTGTAGACTACATATCCCGCTTTTAATCTAACCTGGATGGGTTATTCTCAACTGCCATTAGCCTATAAACCAACCACAGACTAATTTAAAACGAAAAATCGATTAAATTTTATATAGCTCTACGTCTGTTATGGTGTTCCTTGTGTTATTATAGATGTGATAATTAGAATCTTTTATAGCAGACCAATATTTTCTTTACGTATAATAATAAAATGACTAATAAAATTAACAGAAACATTAGGCTTCTACATAAAAACTACTGTTAACAAAAGGCCGAGATATCTAGTGTGTTGCCTTGTTATCGAATATTCATTCTGCTGCTAGGACGATGTATCGACTGTTATCGTGTTAAATCGATTTTCAATAAAGAGTTGTCATGGTTCTATATTTTGCGTCCATGTTGTTAAGGGCAAGGGAAACATGTATGACATGAATGTTGAAGAATTACTACATGTGTCTTGCATAAGATTCTGATTATATTAAGAGATGATGAATACTAAATAGATAGTCATTGGTTTTTAGTATGCATCTCGCGAACAATTTCCGGTGAATGAGTAAATGTACTCAGTTGTCTGCATAATGTTATTAATTATTATTACACATTTAGAAATCTTCACATGACTCGGCTCAAAACATGTGAAATATCCAAGGGTTGAAAAAATAGTGGTAATACGTCTGTAGAATTTCTCTGAAACAAAGTGTGCCTCAACAAAAATAAGAATTTAATAAGCAGCCTCTAGTTACCGATCACTATTAGAAAAATCAGTCCTCGTACAAGTTTAGCGGAACAACTTACATATGATCAAAGGGCGTTTGGAACTTCCGGTTACTAAAATTTTTGTTCGGGTGTCACTCAGTTTAAATAAATGATAAAATCGAACGAAAAAATAAGTTCACAATAATCTAAAAAAATCAAACATAATAAATTTATGAAACACACACTTGACTTGTTGTAATTTGATTTTCTCGCTTCGCATGCCAATATAGAGGACGTGGTCGCATTATCATCACTTACATTGTTACAGTCACGTTAGTGATATATTATTGTTTCTAACCCCTTTGTTGCGGATATTTTCCGTCCCCTACTAGAGTAGGCAGCTGTTAAAATTTCAGGAAAATGGATTCAAAGGTTCTAAGAAAAAGTGCATTAATGCTAATTCTGAAAACTCAACATCCAATTTCAGATAACTATAGTAACTTTCAGCATAAGATTAGGCGTCAATTCAACTGTGAATATTCTTGTAAAAATAAAGTAACGGCCTTAATTACCCCGGAAAAATTATGACCATTTAAGCAAGAACAAGGTTAGCAGGACATACTTATTCGATTATTATTTATTATTAATTTATTGAGTATTTAAGTGAAAAACGTAAACTACAGCCTACATTTGTATGAAATCTTAATACTTAAATAGATTATAACTTAGATATGATAATTATATTCGCCTTACAGCATCACTCATTAAGTAAACAAAAATTAGTCGGCTTATCTTTTAAGATTTCTCAGGTCAATAAAGAAATCGTTCAAATTAAACAAAGTCAACTTTATGACTTTGGCCTATGTCTGCTTTAATTGCTATTGTTTAAGGAAGGACATTTTTAAAATTAATGTAATATTGATGTTAAGTTTTTTTTTTCTTTTTGGATTCAATTTTATAAGAGAGAAGATATTGATTAGGCCTTCTATTTTCTTGGGTTTATTATGTGATCACGGTACAGGTATATTTTATCACCATAATTATTCGTAACTTTCTTGTTACAGAAAGTTCATAATAGCATTAATCATATTTTCATAGAATATCTTCAACGAATTGTCCATTGAAAACATAACTTACTTATTTTATTTCTATCTTGATAATCATTAATTTGATAAAGAGAGGTGTTCGATAAAGATGTTAATATTAATAATTGCCAATACAAATTTTATGTATAAAATTTTAATTACCCTTTCCCGCAGTCTAAATAGCCGAAGAAATCGAAGAAAGACACATATAAGTTTCCTACCTTCTAAAGATCATTTTTACAGAAGAACAGTAGGGCCTATAGTTGTTTTATTACTCATAGTTAGAGATTTTGTAAGTGAATATTTTATCAAATGCGTCAAAATAATATATTGATGATCGTTAATTTTATAAAGGTAGGTGTTCGATAAAAATGTGAACATTAATTATTGTGGAAACAACCTTCTGTAGAAACATTTCAGTACCCTTTTCCGTAGTCGAAATAGCGTAAGAAATTGAAGAAAGACATAAATAACAACCATCTAAAAATCATTTTCACAGAAAAATAGGCCTATATAGATGTTTTATTACTTATAGAGGTTTTATAATTGTACATTTAATCAGATTCGTTAAAATATTTTTAAAATTAAATTCTTGAAAAAACTTTATTCTTAATACTTAGACGTGGCAAGAAAACAAAGTTAATAATCCGAAATTAACACACCATTTACCCGCAACAGGCTTGCATATTGGGACAGACGGACGACAGGAAAACATTCTATCATACTTATAGGCATCATAAATTAAGATTTACAGTGATTTCCTTTTTTTAAATAGTATCGTATATTTTCTCTATACTTTGTAAAATTTAATTTTGTTGAAAATAAAATTAAAAGTATAGGAATTAAGAGAGAAGAAGATAATTCCGAAAGCTAACTTCGATAATAAGTCAAGACATTCCCACTGTCTCTTAGCACGATATATCGGTATTACTTTTAGAATTTATTTGATAGTGAAGAAATTTATAGAGGTTTTATAGTGCCTTGTACCTATTTTTATAACATGCCTGGCACTTCTGACTTACTACTAATGATTATGGCTATATATTGCTGTATAAGACTATGATCCTGTGTGATAACTTGCTTCACGTTGTTGTTTGTAATCTTAGATAGGCATTTAAATTACGAAGTTCGAATGAACATTACAATTTTCCGTTGGCATAGCACACAACAAACAGCATTAGGCAATATAAAAAACAGCGAGTAAATAATAATTATTGGAGACATTGCCTTTATCACGTGTGTGTTTTTTAATAAGACAGAATTAAATTACTACACAAGCTGGTCATAATTTATTCCACCTTGTAGTACACAATACCTTGCCAGTGCATTGCCTCTGACAACGTATCAATTTTCGGTGGGGACAATGTGCTTTAAGTATTATCATTATGTATTCAAATTATTATTCATTATATCAAAGCCAACCAAGATACTTGATTATGAATTTATTACCTGATAATTGTTATTTTATGCAAGTAATTTTTTTTATGTGAAGAAAGGCAGGCAAGGTTCTGACATCAATACTAATAGGAAAACGTTGACCTAATGGAGAGCTGTTTCTGTTATCAATGCTTATCATAACAAACAGCACAGATGAGCCGACTTCTGACTCATACGTCACTCTTTCCATTTGTTCCAATAATGTATGACAATAATTTGGAAATCAGCTTATCGTAGTACACTATTTCGGTAAATATGCACCTTCCTTGATATCGCTGAGCAGTTACAAACCTTCCTTTTTATTGAGCAGGTGCAAGAAAGAACCTCCCACACATCTCTTAGCGCGTTAATACGCAGGTTTCCGTGCGAAATTACGGGTTGATTGAGGGGTGAGAGGAAAGCATTTATCATAACAGAAGGAGCATACGCTACCGCAGCGACTTCCTTGTGATATTGTCAACTTCTGATAGGATAGTATCGAACAAATACAAGTTACCATATTACTGTACAGTTAGGCCTATTTAAAAATCGCATTAATATTATATTATATTGTCCTTTCATTCAGAATTGTGTCCATTATTTCTCACTTCACAGCTTAATTAATGAATTGGCCTACTAATAAATTATGTAGAAATAAATTTTTGCCAAATCTCCGAAGCATTTTTATGACCTTTCATGACATACTTAATTAATTAATCCTGATCCTGGAAGAAATAAAATATTAAAATAAATGTTGAAAATACAATGATTTCCTAAAAATTAAAATTATATAATTTTATACGTGATTATTTCCGGGGATGGTCACAGCTGCCAAGTAATACAGTACGTTCTTCGTCCGGAGGAATATAGTTCATATGTTCATGTTTCGAGAACGGCAGGGCTTCTTTCGGTAACTTACAGTAAGTTACCTTTCGAAACAAACATTGCTTTCACCAGTTTATAAACTCTGACAAAATTGTGCGTAAATGCTTTGCGTTTTCTGACTTACTGTGGCAATAAATGATTTCGTAGATGTTTATCTCTTAAATCGAATATTTTATCTCCTTTTCTCTTTATTATTAAGGACAGTTATGGAAGTGTTTTATACAATTCTTTATTTTTTCGCTTACATATATTACCTTTGCAAAATATCAATTCAACAACTTTTGTTATACATGTATAAGATGTTTTACACGTGTAGGGTTGTGAAACTAGGTGTTGCATGGACGAGTTATGAATTAGCGGAGGTGTTTATAAAATTGACAAGAAGAACCTGTATTACAGGCTAACACGTTATACTGCCTTCGAGCACAACCCCGAGGCAATAGCATAATATAATGTGTATACCTTGTAGATATTTGGGCATTATTGCATCTTGCCCTGGAATTTAGACGAGATTATAAAAGGAAATAAAAAGAAGAGAAGATAGCAAAGGAAATCAGTTTCAAAAATGCACTAAGAAAAAGTTGTAATGCATTATAAAAGAACTGGTTTTTGCAATTGTGCCAAGGAAGTACATTCCCAGATGAAAACAGACTGCATTAGTTATTAGTACAACTTGTGTACACTGTGCGTACAGCATATTTTACAAGCACATTGTCTATTTTGTCCCCCTTCTATTAGCTTGCTGCTAGTAGGCCTAGTTGCTGTTTTTAAAAGCAAAGAAGAATAAATTAATAAAGAAAAATGTTAGTAAAAATAGCGATAAAAAAGTTGAAATGCTTTCATAGCTAAACCAGTTCTCTTTACAGGATGGAGACTTGCTGTTCAGCGCTGGAATGGTTTATGATGTTCGGTATGGAATAACGATGCGGTGACCCGGTAATGGGAACTAGTCCTCTTAGCGGGTTCTGTAATCATGTCTTAGTTTCCGCAGTTTTGCTTTACATCACACACACACACACTATCTGCGATGTTTTCCCTCTCTCATAAATATGAAGTTGCGGAACAATAATTGAATTTTACATAGATATTTTATTAAATTATGAATAAAACTTTTCCTGGCAGAAAGAAAATCGGTTTAACAAGGAATTAATTTCCATAATTGTATATAAATAATTTCCTGAATGTTTATAAAGTCGTATTATCATTGTTATTACTATTAGACCTAATATCGTTATTATTTAAGCCTATCCTGGTAGAAAGGAAATCACTTTAATATGGATTAATTTTCAGAATTGTGCAACAGTAATTTCCTGAATGAATTTCCTGAATGTTTATAAAGGGCATATTATTACATTCCGGAAAAAACCGTTATTCTATCAGGAAAAAAGTTTAACATGGAATAAATTTCCAGAACTGTGCAATAATAAGAATTTTCTGAATGTTTATATAGGAATATTATTGAGTTACGAATAAAACCGTTGTTTTGTCCACCCCCCAAAAAGAAACAGTTGAACACGGAATTAATTTCCAGAAATTTACACCGACTGACTGTTTAAAGGATAGGCCTAAACTTACGATCTGTTAACCACCCTCCATAGATTTCCTTGTTACCAGCTCATAAAATGTATGGATTTTCCCGCTGGATTTAGATCCTGTAAATATTTCAAGGCTATAACTCAAAGCTTCTCATAAATGTAGATACCGGTACAATAAATAAATAAATAAATAAATAATAATAATAATAATAATAATAATAATAATAATAATAATAATAATAACATAAAATAAAATACGAAAAAAAGGATTTTGCTTATTCACTCATTCTCTCTCAATTACCTACCGGTTAATAAAAATTTACACGGTCTTGTACCGTACTTTATCTTAATATATCAGTGTAATAAAATACATAAGATACCAGTTGCTCAACAAAATATATATTGTGATCTGTCTTATTGAACATGTATTTTAATTAATAAGTTATGTCAGATTCAGCATATGTGACTACGGTGACTACTACAAGAAAAAGCCTAGCCAACTTTTAGAAACAGTGATTGGCTCTACTAACTTATGTGTAAGAATAGAAACGGAGAATTTGAGTGGGGAAAAGTAACGCTGAATTACAAAATGTAAATCTACCACAACCTAAACTAAAAAAAAGAAGTATCCCTAAAAGAATAGACATAGGTCTCCAATGGAATTTTCATAATAACTATTGTCTTTTTTCTATTCCAAACTGAAAAAAAGTATAGGCCTATTTTCAAGATATCATCGAAAGTTGAAGGTGTAGGCATAACTTAGAGTGTTTACTCTACAAAATTAGGCAATTTACTTTATTTTCCGGTACTAGGGAGACTAATTCACTAATATGCCAATCTTTTGATTTATAACAGTAATATGTTGAAATTTATTAAAAATAAACGAGTAATAAGACTATTTTGATAACATAAGTCATTCTTTTATCGTTGAGCATTTGATCCCTTGCGGTTGAAGTTATATCAATCGATTTTCGGGGGAAATGTTGAGCCATTGAGTTTAATATAAACAAGAAAGAAATTAGAAATGAACCAGGCCAAGTTGCTCGACATTTTTGATTTTTTAAATTTTTTACCAGTTATTTCCCAACTAAATGTGAGTTAAAACTATGGTAAAAAAATTTTTTGGGCTCATACTTTTTTTTTGGCGGCCAAATTAAGTTTGAGTTTTAACCATATTTCAGTCGAAAACATGTTTTGCACAAATGTATGTAACTCTGTTAATTATATAGATAGCAAGACAAAATAAACACCAAAATTATCAGAATGAAATGCTCTACATTTTTGTTTTAACACAATATTACCTAAGTAGTGAGGAAAGTGAAGAAAAAAACTCAAAACTACAAATTGAAAATTGACTTAAAACGGGAGATTTGGGGCCGCAAAATTATTAGAAGGAAGAAAGACTCGCCCTTAATTTTTTTTTCTGGTGTAGATCTACTATAGGACTACTCGCTGTAGAAGTTTAAAGCTTGAGAACTTTACGGTTTTTTTATACAATTTTTCAAAAATGCCCAAAATCGATATTCTACTTCAAATATTGCCAAAATACGGTTTTGGGCATTTTTGAAAAATTGTATAAAAAAAACCGTAAAGTTCTCAAGCTTTAAACTTCTACAGCGAGTAGTCCTGTAGTAGATCTACACCAGAAAAAAATTAAGGGCTATTCTTTCTTCCTTCTAATAATTTTGCGGCACCAAAACTCCCGTTTTAAGTCAATTTTCAATTTGTAGTTTTCATGTTTTTTTCTTCACTTTCCTCACTACTTAGGCAATATTGAGTAAAAACAAAAATATAGAGCATTTCATTCTGATAATTTTGGTGTTTACTTTGTCTTGTTATCTATAAAATTAACAGAGTTACATACATTTGTGCAAAACAAGTTTCCGGCCGAAAAACTGTTACAAAGAAAACTTACAATGGCCGCCAAGAAAAAAGTATGAGCCTAAAAAATGTTTTACTCTAGTTTTGAACTCACCTAATATTGGGGAGTAAATGGTTAAAAAATTAAGAAAATAAAAAATGTTGAGCAAAAAATTTTATTCAATTTGGTTCATTTCTAATGGATTGACCCTATTTTGGCATTATTTGAAGTAGAATATCTCAGAAGGGCCTGAGTGAAAATTATGAAATTTATACATATAACACCTCCTTACGATATAAAGATGTGATAATAATTTGGTGACTGAGACTCAACTGGTTCCAGAGTTACAGTGCATCGAAGTTGGCCAAAAATTGCAAACTATGCACCGAAATTTCAACGCTCTTCAACGCTTTGAGGAAATTATAAATCTGTCATGTTAACTGATGAAATGTAGCCTACATGTACAACTCTTTTGTGTAACATACTTAGGTTGACTAAAATTTTGCATTTAAAATTACAATGTGGATTTTTAATATTAAATTACCGTTAAAATTCATGTGCGTATAATGCAAGTTTTGGCCAAATTCGATGCACTGTAACTCGGGAACTAGTTGAGTCTCAGTCACCAAATTTTTATCACATCTTTATATCATAAAGAGGTGTTATCGGTATAAATTTCATAATTTTTCACTCAGTCCCTTTTGAGATATTCTACTTCAAATATTGCCAAAATACTGTTTTGGGCATTTTTGAAAAATTGTATTAAAAAAACCGCAAAGTTCTCAAGCTTTAAACTTCTACAGCGAATAGTCCTATAGTAGATCTACACCAGAAAAAAAATTAAGGGCGAGTCTTTCTTCCTTCTAATAATTTTGCGGCACTAAAACTCCCGTTTTAAGTCAATTTTCAATTTGTAGTTTTGAATTTTTTTTCTTCACTTTCCTCACTACTTAGGTAATATTGTGTTAAAACAAAAATGTAGAGCATTTCATTCTGATAATTTTGGTGTTTATTTTGTCTTGTTATCTATATAATTAACAGAGTTACATACATTTGTGCAAAACATGTTTTCGACTGAAATATGGTTAAAAAGCAAACTTAAAAAGGCCGCCAAAAAAAAAGTATGAGCCCAAAATTTTTTTTGCCATAGTTTTGAACTCACCTTTAGTTGGGAAATAACTGGTAAAAAAATTAGGAAAATCAAAAATGTCGAGCAACAAATTTTATTAAATTTGGTTCATTTCTAATGGATTGTCCCTGTACTATTGTTTTTTAATCCTTTCAGAGCTAAATTCATAAAATGATATAAGCCTTGATCACATAAAATCACCAGTGGGCTCTAAGCTTAAAATCAACTAGGACAATTTCAGTGGAATAACAGGGCTCCGCATACGACAGTTTTCATTTATGGAGGAATATTATCACATTTTAGCATAACGCATTTTTCTATTAAACCTGTATCTCTGATTTTATGCTTTGTTTTGAGGTGACGATATCTATGTGAAGAGGTTAATAATTCATCAAAGAAGACATAAAAAGAGAAAATCGTATAAATTTAAAGTTTAGATTGAAGTGTTGGGCATTTGGTATCCCTTCACTGCTAGTTCATATATGAGTGAATTGATATACAAAACTGTGCTGTAAAGGTTCTCGGGCGATCTGTTCAATAAGATATAAAAGAATGGAATTTGTAGCTTGTCATCCATCTGCCTATTGATGATAGGCCTATGATGATCTGTTCCCGCTATTTTTGGTGGTTTGCAGTCTGCGAATGTTGTACAGGTAGGGGAAAAAAAGCGGGCCGACTAAAATATCTAAGTTGCCGACATGAGCCACTGCGCATGCCTAGCGGCATTCACAGGATAGCAGGGAATGTATTGGAATTTGTTCTAGTGTCGACTGTTGACTTAGCCCATTTCGAAACCCATTAGAGGTAATGTAAGAGGGTCGTAACTTGAGCTATAGCGTCACAGTTATCTGTAAATATCCTCAAAGTTGGGGAAATCCTTCTTTCAACAGCTACAAGAGTCGGTCCACTTTTTTTCCCCTACCTGTACTACCTTGTTGTAATACCTAAAAGGCTATTTAAGAAAAAACATAATAGGCTAGTTTACTGCTCAATTTCAATCGTTGTGCTGAATTGAACAAATGAAGTTGTCACATGCTCTCAGCTGTTTACTTGCTGCGGTAAAGGCATAGCCTATCTATACCTGTCTGATCATGAATTATAGGCCTTCTTTCCAGGACTTAAAAAACATTGGTGCGCCATTATTTTTGTCCAAGATGGTATGTAATTTAATATTCTGTAACTTCATAATCAAGGTCTTGGCTTATATCCTTAATTACTCTTTGAAATTTAACTTACTAGTTAATTAATATGGTCATTAATCATGTCAGCGCGGTATAAACCGACGAAACTAGAAACTTAAAACAGCATCATAATAGCCTATATTATATTAATGGTTTATAAAGAATTTTGAATTAGGTCATCGATTGGATTAGCCATAATGAACTCTTATTACCGGGTGAAATATTTTCTTTAATTAAACATTGGAATTAAAATAAGATTTCCTTGCAAAAGGAAAAGAAAAACCATAACCGTTTTCATTAACGCTGCTCTGTTTAGTCAAAAGGGCCATGAAAAGAATAATTATACTTAACAACCACATGCTCAAGTATAGGCTAAGTAGAAGCAAGCACGAAAAGTGCTAGCCAGCGTCTTGTTTGAAAACTAATGTAATTGGCAATTCAATTATCGACATTTATTTACTTTCGCTTCCTCGCCACCTGTTCGCTAATTAACAATACAGGATTCTACACAGTACACGTTCTTTCTTGACTTGTCGCGTACTTGAAATAATTATGTTCACTTAAACCTTGTTAATTCTGTACACTTCTGGTGAGCTCAACAACACTGGCATTACACCAAACCAACTTGTCTCAAAGGAGTTTCATTCACCTGCATAGAAGTTCTGAAATAGATAGTTATTTCTGTTTCCTTAATCAAGAGAAGTTCTATCAGGTGTTAGCGATTTACCATTCAGCTTGACTGAATACGACTGTGGTGAATAAAATAACAGTCCGAACTTAAAATTATTTTTACACCTGAAACTTTTGATGAAAGCAATTTGGTTTTTCTTAATGTTTTCAGGATATTGTTTTAAAATATGTGTCACGCGTTCAAACTCAGCAAACCCGTGCGAAAATTTCGCACATTAAACCCTTTTCTCCCCCAGAAGAGAAATTAGTCTTTTGTTGGGCTATTGAAATTAAATACTCAGCGAAGAATATTCACAAAGCAGCTAAGACATTTTATTGTTAATGTGAAAGTATTTACAAGTTACAACATCTCTTTGTATACAATTTTTTATATCAGATTGCAGTTGAATATTTGTTTCTCATTTTCGATAATTGATAAAAAAATTTGTTATATTTGGTGACTCGTGAAAAGGAAATATAGAATTGTCCATGAGTAAATATAGCATTTGGTCAACATCTCTTTTATTCTCAATATATATAGGTAGTAACAAAAAATATTAATGTTTAATTAATATTAATACCAAAATAGTATTCAGCAGAGTCCATAGAAATGGAGAATGATCCACAGGGAAAATTAAGGATATCCGTCCCTTTTCGGTCAGAACAGAAAGTTAATTTGGTCCATAATAACAGTTTTCTATTCACAAACTATATATATATATATATATATATATACTAGCTGACCCATCAATGCTTCGCATTGTTAGATTTATGTATATATAGGTTAAGTGAACACAATTTAAAGTCGATTCGATGTACTTCTATAAATCATCAGCCGTCCAGCCAACACGGTGGACGTATTTATATTCCACATAACTTACTCCTTCACCCGTAGTTTACTCTGATTATGTCTTAAAAAATTTAATCTTTCTGTTTCAATTTTGGCAAACATACAGTAAATAGTTGGGCGTAGGGGATGCGTTCGCTCGTCTCACGCAGCGGGCTCCGATTCGAATACTGGTCGGGACAAGTTACCTAGGTAGAGCTTTTCCCGGGATTTTTCCTCACCTATGAGACAAACGTCTGGGAACTTTAGGCCCTAGTGGTCTCCGGATATCATCTGGCAGCCATTATCATCCTCATCCCATCCTCGCCTTGTTCAGAGTGAGTGTGTGAATGATGTATCTCGTCCTATATGTTTGTGTTGTCTCAGAGGTGGCCCCGGCATTTGGCTGATCACTCATCCGGGAGGCCCTCCATGTCCTTGTCTGGTCAAGAAAGTATGTATGTGATCCATAGATAATCCCTCTCCCGACAGGTCGCGGCCCTGTAAGGCCCGGGCAATATGGGTCGCTTAAATGACCCCAAAAGTTTGGGTAAAAAGTAAGGTAAAAGATAGATAGATAATATGGTAAATAGAAATTAATCATGAAATTATATCTATTGATATTGTATGAACTACCTCGGGGTAAAGGTGGCCGGTGCGTAAGGCTGACAACCTTACCACCTTCACGTGCCGATTGTCTAAAAATCCGGGAGCCTCAACTTCTTGGAACCCTCTGGGCCTCCATGGCCTGTAATAGGGAACACTTTACTTACTATCTTTCGCAATGCAGTCCTAGGCTAACTATAAGAAAATAGTTGAACTCTTAAGAATAGAACCCAGGACCTTCTAAATTTACTTCATGTCAAAAAAATAGTTGATAATCATTTATAGGAATTCTATTGATAGCCTTTCTCATAATTTTATATCCATTAGGTCTACATGAAATCCCAGTGTCATGCAAAGTCACCTGTGTAGTTTAAAAAATTAATGTTGTCATGGGGATTGTATGCATGCAGTATGAATTCCTTTTGGTGAATTTCATACCTTTACAACCCTATTTTGGCCTTTAGAGGCCCTTAGAGGCCAAAGATTTTGAAATCCTTTCTTAGTGCGCATCTAGAGCCTAGTAGCAATATGTGTACCAAGTTTCACGTTCCTAGGCTTTATGGTTTTTGAGAAACTGTGATCAGTCAGTCAGTGGATTTTGGCTTTTATATATAGAGAAGATATGCTCTCATTTAAAATTTTCAATAAATTAGTTCAGGCTCAGCCTTAAAATGTAATCAACTAATTTTGGGGCCCTGCTACATAAATACATAAATCATTAAACCCATTAATAAATTGCTTACACAAAATTAATATTAGTTGGCTTATGATGTTTAGGGCAATGAGGTGAGAAGTAAAATTGGTATTGTAAAGTTGGTAAGGTTTTTATTAACTTAATATTTTGCTTAGGTACTAAAAATTACTAGTCATTACAGAACAGTGCACTGTTTTACCTATTATGAAAGGGCATTACCTAAGCAAGGGAGTAAAAATATTGCAGTATGACTACCGGATACAAAAGTCGCATCATAGGGGTCGCTGGTACAGAAGTCAAACAGTTGCTAAGTGCTGGTACTGTACAAGAAAGTTGCCTCAACAGGTCATGGTTATTATTAATGTTAAATATGTGACAACCTCGCAACTAGTGCACACGTGCGCTAACACCATACCTGTATGTAATGTTTGCTCATCCTTACCGTCCCTGCTACTGTACCATAGTTAAAACTGCCCAAAACGATAGTTCATTCATGTAGTCTATACGCATTCACACGTACATAATTTCCTTTCTATTTCTAGGAGAATTTACATGAACATTTAATTTAATTTAGCCTATTTTAATAAAGGCTTACATTTTAAAAGTATTAATTAGAAAATCTTGCACGCTTGACATTTGCGGGTAGGTAGGCCTAAGTTAAATCTTGAACAAACCAAAAATTGTTATGGTTATAAAGTTAAACATCTAAAGAACATAAATTTGTTGTTTACAAATAATATATTGTATTTAATAAAACTGACAGGTAAAACTGACAGTAAACCATGGAAGATTTTTATAAAATGCTATTTTTCATCGCTTTCCTTATATATAATAAAATATATAACTGAAAATATATTATGTATAAAATAATTAAAGTTAAAATACTGCCAGGGACTGAGAGTGCGCATATGTAGGCCTACTTTGTGCAAATGTATATGTTCTATGCGAATTAGTGTTTTGTGCTAATGTTATTATTTTGTGCGAACGTGTGTGCTTGGTGCGAATTCCGCAGTTTCATGAAATAAGTGGCCGTGCGTTACTAATTTGATTGTTATTTTTATAAATTTTCAACACAAGTATTTGGGTTTATTGGATCAAGTAGGCTATTACGGTTTCTGTATGAATATATTTTATACAATAAACTCGTAATTTGCGTCATTACTGACTAGGTAATTAATAGCAAATTAATAGGTAGGCTAATATGCCTTTAATGCCAATTTCAATGATTTTTAACAGGTATATCCTGGGGAGCTTGAATTTCAATTTAGGTAACGTAAGTGCATTCGGTTTATTCACACTAGATAGATAGATATCGAAAAGGATACACCCATAAAAAGAAGTCAAAACATTACATGGAAAAAGACAAGTACAGAAATAATCAAAAATAAAATAAAATAAAATAAAATAAATAAGATAATGAATTATACTTGCAGAGAAAGGAAATAAATTAAGAAAAGATATAAAATGAAGAAATAACAAGAAAATATAAGGAAAATAATTGAAGTGAAGAAATAACAAGAAAATATAAGGAAAATAAAAGAGACTGATGAAAAACCTAAGGAAGGAAATTTCTGTTTTTCAGTCAGTGTACCGTCATACGATCTAGTTAAGAACTAGAACTGCCCCACCTACGTTTGTATTCATCATCAGGAGAGTTAGGATTTTTAGTGCGCATCTTTTTTTGTAAGTCAAATTAGAGGTCCGTCAGATTAGAGGTCCTGTGAAAGAGATTACAGTGAGAAAAGTCTCTAGTTGGGAATGATGGCAATTTTCTAGCACCTATTTTAGGGCCTTTACCCATTTTCTCCCACATTCCCCTTCCCTGCTTTTTTTTTTCATTTTACTGCAGCTTTTTACTAATCCTCTAACGCACATTGTATCGTTCATTACCTGTGACTTCTGAGTTTCATTGCTTTTTATTTTATAATTGTCTTGTTTTCTTTTCAATATCTATGATCTTAAGTAATTTTCAATGAACTTTCCATCAGTTTACAATGAAATGGGAATAATGCGTCTCTCTGCTTTTACCAAACGCGGGACTCAAGGCACACATGCAACCATGAAAATTAAATTCTAAATATTCAATTTTTTTAGATTTAATTGGAATTAGTCAGTAACCTGCTGTTCGTGAATGTTCGAGTTTAATAGCAGTTTTTGTCCTCTTTTTTTGCCTTAATTTTATCACTTTTCCCTTCTTTCCATAGGAATATGAAGATTGCACCAAAAAATCCTAATCCCGAATCAGTGCTACCAACCCTACGTCAAATGACTTGATCATTTAGTGTTATAGGCTTTAGTTTCCTACAGACTAATAAGCCATATTTCTGCACTCAGGTTAGAAGTAGTTAATTGCAAATGAATAAAGAGTAGACTGTTGCGTAGGTGTTCAGACAATATTAAAAGTAGATCCGTTATGTCGGTTTCTCAGTATAATCTACAAGAGTGTTATTATTGTGTGGTCATTTCTCTTCATATATCAAATCTTCATCTCTAGCAGTGAAGTTAAAAATACACATAGTCAGCAGAAATGACATAGAAAGTCCTGTCTGTTAAACTTCGGAAGCGCTATTTCATATAATTTATTTTGCCACTGAGCTGTTCAGTTACAAGTATATCAGAGATCTGGATGCATGTAAAGTGATAAATTTCTCCGTTTTCCCAACACAGTATGCAGGACATGCTGCAAGTACACTATATTATAGTCTACTGATCGATAACTGTGAAACCTGAACTATTACTTTTCATACAAAGCAAAGAAGTGGGACACACCATGGTTTCTATGTACTTTCTGCCACCTGAAATTAATGACCTTATAGTAAAATGTATGTTTCTCAAGTCTGAGAATTTTGTCTTACGCTATATAGGCTACATATTATCACATATTACTATCGAAATAGTTTGAAAAAATAGATTGTTTCGTACGTTAAAACAATAATTTATACAGAAGTTTAATAAAATTTAATAATGGGTCTGCTAAAAAATGTCCAACTGATATTGAAAAATACTTTATTTAATTATAATGCCTGGACGACTAGAGTTATTTTAGCGTAGATCCTAATCACGTAGTTTTTTATTACGTAGTATAGGCCTAAAATATCCGGTCACGGAAACCATCATTAAATGGCATGCTGACCACATGCCCCAAATCCTGCCATCTGCCTGTGGTAGATGACGCAGCGGTCGGGTGGCTGGCCTAGTTCCTTCAGGGATGTAGCGCCACGGAGTTTAGTTAGTTTTTAATATAAATTGTAGCCCATCGTTCGGTATAGTAAACCGTAGAATGGTTAGTAAACCGTAGAAATTAAGGACGTAGAAAATCCTTTCGATGCGTCGCGGTACTGTAAGGCCCAGGCGGCGTGGGTTGCATGAAAAATGTACCTAAAAGATGGAGGTAGAACTCAGGGAAAGAAGAAGTAGATGAACATTAATTCCATGAATTATTTTTTTCAAAACATTCAAGTTCTGTGCACAGTAAATGAATAATTTCTCATTGGAAAAAAGAACACCAAATAGTCTAATTACACAAATTTTGCGAAGCTTTCCAAAACCCGACTGTAAAATATTATCCTCCACCACACCCTGTAGAACAACTGGAAGAACAAATAAAGTTTAATAATGTTTCGTCTCTGTTATTAAATTAACGGGAACACTTAAGTATTATATAAGAACTTCGATTAAGTCTCTCTAAGCTTTGAGTTAGGGAATATTAAATGTAAATAACAACATAAGTTACCCCTGTGCGTGCGATTTTCACACGGCTTATAAAATAGATTACAGGGACCAGAGACGGAACCTGCAATTTAGGGATATGGAGGGGTAAATTATGCAGTAGCAGGTAAACTAAGGCATGTACCATCCCCCCATTATCTGGTACATATCTCATACCAGCTTGCTACCTAATACATATTCATTAACAGCTAACCGTATTTCTCATCTTATGAGAAATTGCTTCTTACGGATTTCAATTATTGCTCTCGCTGAGATAATTTACTGAACGTGGCCTACCAAATCATTCCAAGACTTTCACGAGAGAAAGTTATGAGTACAGGAAACATCTGAATAACTAATATTGTTTCGTATGTATTTGCAAGGCGTCATTATGTATTCTACATTCAACACCGATTTGTTTCTCTTATTGCCGAGGTTTTCAATCTCTTAGGAGGTCACTGCACTGTAAATATGCTATAGAGGGCGACGCCCCCTTTTTATTACAGGAAATCAAGAGATATTTGAATATTAACTGAAGCGTCTTAGTAAGGTACTGCAACATTTTGCCATGACTATGTGAAGTCAACCGAAGAAACAGTAGCTTATCTTAATGTTTAGTAAAATCTACACCAGATGGCAAAAGTAAAGGTGTCGGCAACTTTAACACTAAATTAATAATAATAATTAAGGAATCGCGCACAATGTGCATTATCTTAACCTACCCAGTCCTGAACCCGGGAAAGGGATTTTTCACTACTGAAAAATCCCCGACCCGGCCGGGAATCGAACCCGGGCCGCCGGACTGGAAGGCAGGCGTGCTACCGACTCACCCACGGCGACGGACTTTAACACTAAATTAGTCTTATAAGAAATATTACACTCAAACCCTTATGTCAATGAGATCTACATAAATCAAATTATAAAGTTTCGCGCATGTCATTTTGCCCTTTTTTTAGAACATCGTAAAACAAGTGTTAATTTTATACATAATGACCACCATTCCTGTCTCTCTGTCTTTGTCACAGACTCAGTAACACACAACCGGATGAATTTAAATTAACGAACATGCGTATTTTGAATTTGTTTACTCCTGGAGAGGTTTGGGCTTTTATTTATTTATTTTGTATAGAGTAAGCCTGAATGATTTTGGAAGTGGACAAGATGTAAACGACAGAAATATCTGCCTACTGTTTTTATATCAAAATGCTATAGGTTCTGAACAAAATTTAAGTAGAATGAGTATTTAATTAGATATTTTATAAATTTGTATCAATTAATCTTTTCATTGCTACTGACATGTAAGTGCGTCTGTTTCAACCAGATATTTAAGACTAATTTAATAGAATAATGCTTTATGCAGAATATGAGGATTTTTATCTCCGTACTAGGTTTATTACCTAGGAAAACCAATTATTACAATTATTTTGTTTATTGATTTCAAACTTACGGTTTCACTTGTTGGTTGCTTACATATTCAGCTCTGAAAGGGTTAAAAATGTTTCCTTTCAGTATTCATGGTTTTCGTCTATCTTGCTGTAACCATGGGCGTTTTAATGTAGCCTACTTTTGTTGTAAAATTCTTACAGTGGTATTATTATTCCGGATTGTTAAGCATTTGCTTAATGTGCAAATAACATAATTTTTAAGAAACTAGCTAAGATGTCCTTTCGATTTAGTTACGAGAAGAATATCAGCATATATTTTTTTTTAAATTTACAGAATAAACACAACTTCTTTATTTTGAAAAAATATCCAGCACATGCGTGCAAAACTTGCTCTTTTGTGGTATGTGATTATCTAAGGAACCAGTGGCTTGGCATAGAGGAGTTTTTGTTTAGATTATCTTTCAATAAATACCAATTGCAAGAGATACCGTTATTTTCTTCGTTCTCTGTAGAATCTGAAGAAGGTAGCCTATAGTTTATTAGGCCTATTTTATTGAATAACCTCAGTGGTACAACACAACGCGATTTATAAAACACTTTGCCTCCGGTCAATAATGGCTATGGGAGCGGCTTGCTAACCACATGCCCCCAATCCTAAAATCTCCCTATGGTACATGACGCATTGGTTGGATGGTAGGCCTAGTCCCACAAGGGAAGCACTGCCTCGGAATGTAGTTTAGTTTTATTAAGCCTGTGTGTTAGACATGGCAATAGTAATAAATAATTGTTTTCAAAGCGAGTGCGCAGAGGTGTTACGCTATAATACATTACCGTTTATGTTGCTTAGCTATACAAATGTGACACATTTTGCTCAGGGCCTGTAATTTCGACTTCATTTTCTTTAATGAACATGAGATTTCTTACTCTGGACGCAAGGCTTAAGAACCAGTGAAGCCTCTTTTCTAACCAAAAAATCTTCGTTCTCGGTTCGGTTATACTGGCTCAAACGTTTAGGCTCTTGGAAAAGCGCGAACCTAGCTGAGCCTCCAAAGGCAAGTGAAAACCTTATAAATTCCTATTCAAGTACAACTTACTATCAAGATGTTGTAAAAACTTAATTGAGCGGTGATACGGCCAAGATTTCGTAATCTACTCTGCCTAAAATAGCAACAAATGCTCTTCGGTAGGAACGACGATGGACGTTGTAAACCCAGTGAGGTGGAACTAGAAGGTGGCAAAGCCTTCATGCCAATGGCCTTTGGATTTTAGTAACAGAATCTACTGTACAGTAATGACGCTTTTCTGGACGGCTTTATTACTCGAATGATGTATTATTAAACAAAACAATTATTATTTTATATGTAGGCCTACAGTTCTTCTCAAAACATGAAAGCTTCGCCTCATTCCACCACCCGAGGCCCGGGCAGACTTTGCGGAATGATTTCCAATGAGTCCCTCCCATATTGTTCGCTAATCGCAGAATCAGTGTATTTAGAAGAATATGTAGCCTACTAGCCTATATTCTTCTGATGTGGCGAGATGACCATTTTTACACCTGGGTCGGGAAAAAATACAGGGGTGCAACTATTCAACACGTTGCAGGACAGAGGACTGAACAGTCTGAAGAAAAGAAAGAAAACTTTAAAGTGTTACTTTAGAACTTTAATGAAGCCCCTCTCTTGTTTACTAATCCTTGATTTGGAAAGAACTATATTATCTGTATGGCAGGCATGTCAGACTGAATGTCCGCCAAGGGCCAGACACGACAAACTAATTGAAAATTTTTACAGAATAGTTTTATTACTTAAAATTAGGATTATACAATGTGAATAGAAATAATTTAGTGGTTGGCCACATTCACGATTGCAAAGTAATGAAGTAGTTAAACAAAATAAAGTAAAACGAACTTTAAATGACAACGTATAATGTATGCAACAAATATACTGTATTACACAAAAGTCTCAACAGTTGAAAATGAACATCTATTTACGACTATTTTTGTGTTTTGTCCTGATGCTTGACACTTTTTTATAACAGTTTTTGCTCTGGCCGGCTGGAATGTCTATTAGTTCCGACTTTGACCAGAGATGACAAATGTTGATCGATCAGCCTTGATCCCTGACAAGTTTTGTTGATTTCGTGAAGGGAAATAACTGTTCACACACACATACGCTATAGGTAGAATCGAATATTGCCATAATCCTTGGGGCATATTCTGATGTTTTTAAACTCTTCAGAAGGTATGAAAAGAAATCAGGTAAGTTATCCCTTAATTAAAAATAAATGAAACTAAATTTAGGCCAGTTTATGTATCCTTTGGGCGGGCCGAAAGTGTGCTTGCATAGGGCCGCGTAGGCTATTTGACATGTCTGCTTTAGGGTATATCGTTCTGACATCAAAATCCCATTATGATTGGGCTTACAGGCTCTGATATTTTCCTCGTAAGCAATATAGCGATTTTGTTCCCATTGTAAAATAATCCCTCGTTGAGTGTGATGGTCGTACATCAGATTAGTCTAAGATAGCGATCACATCAGGCATCAGATGTCTGTTTGCAAAGATCGATGTTGGATGGAACACAGGAGTTAATTGGCAGATAAGCTCAAGCACGTCTGCACTGATGTTGCATTGCCCTTTAGCATTGAACCTGGCAGTTAACTTGCAAGAAGAAGCTAACATCAGTTGTGTATACCGGGTCAGTCGGCCGCCAGTAACTTTAAACAACGTCCTACACGAGAATCGCAGTACAGAAAATTAGCAAGTTACAGTGTAGAGGTGAAGAACCTGACTTATATACTATGTTCAGATCACCAGTGTAAAAAAAAAAATTGTTGGTAAAACAAAGCCGTGTTGACAGCAATGTAGACCTATTGAATGAAATACCTCGTTAATAAAAACAAATAATGCCTTCTTATATGTAGGGATCGTGTAATTTCGTCAAGTAAAATAGCTGACTTAGATGTTAACTTATATTTCGGTGGGTAGGAAGGTCGCGGGTTCGATTCCCGATGAGGTCTTTGAGATTTTCCAATTGGCCTAATCTTTCTGGTTGCACATGGCCCAGGGGTCGACTCAGCCTCTAACAGAAACGAGTACCAGGAACAATCCTTGGGGTAAAGGCGGTGCGTGAGGCTGACAACCTTACCACCTTCATGGGCCGAATGTCCAAAATCTGGGAGCCTCAACCTCCTGGGACCTTCTGGGCCTCCAAGGCCTGTAAAGGGATCACTTTTTTTTTACTTTCGGTAGGTATTTCATGATATAAAATAATTTCAGCATTGACACATTAAAATGCCCTTTACGATTAAAATTCCCCAAATTCGTCGTAACTTTCTATTTTGGAATGATTTATGTACAAATATACTCGAAATTACCACGAAACGATGAGAATATTACAGGAGAAAAGTTCCTCTGACACTGGGACTGGAACCCAGGACCTTTTGTTATCCGCGCCACTGCTCTGCCAACTGATCTAAGCCAGAATTCACTTCACAGCTCCAGATGGAACCTCTTTCCTATTATCAAACAGAGACAATATTCTGTGGTTCATGAATGCATATAGGCCTATATCCACCATGAAACAACTTAGGATAGCCATTTGCAAACAGAAGTGAAAAGAGCGGTGGTTAAAATACGAAATCTGTTGTCTACGTTCTTTGCCACATTTGATCATATAATCCAACGCATTCCAAAGTCTGCACAGACAGAAAAGTATTGTGATCTCTCAATGTGTACATTCCTCAATCTTTGCTGCAATCGATCAGAAGTAATGTCACCTTCTCGACAGCCATTGAAATAGAAAAGAAGAAAGCACGCTATAAGAAATGTATAAAATATTACATTTTTAAGCCAAATTTGTATGCATGTTTCTCAATTTATGTATGGAAGGAGCTTATTTCGCGCTTATTTAGACATTTTGCACATATGGATAAATTTCGCGATATTTCGTGGATTCACTTTACTTAGGCCTAATAGTAGTATTTTACGATTTGTAGGCCAAAAACTAAATATAGCTAAGGAATGCTGTTTTGTAAAATTTCGCAGGTATCAGAAAGTACGGTTCCTACTTGTGTGGTATGTTTCAGTTTACTATTAAATCAGATCGCCACAAGTCAATTAAAATTAAAATTGAACCAAGATTAATCTGTGCCACATCACCAGAAATATAAAATTTCATTTTTATACGATTTGCGATTTTCAGCGAATCCTTAATCCTAAATCCTTCATTTTTTCTTTAGTTCAGGCTCGGATAATACGGAACCTTGGTTAATCGAAGCTCGGTTTATGGAGACTCTACTGTATTATAAAAATTAATGTGGGCTGTTCAGAACTTGGAAGTATCCTATCCATCAAACATGCATTGGAGTTTATGAATAATCAAACTTTGTGTTGCCTTCATAAATTCGTATTTAAATTTAAAATGGTACAAAAAATTGAATTGAGAATAATGATTTGCATACTAATATTTTAATGGGGAGCGAAGGTTTCGATCGGACAACTAGCAAATAGTAGAAAAAAAAATCATATTCTTATTACAGATCGTAGTATTTTATTTTTACGAATGCAGAACTTGCTGTAAGTGGGATTAATAATTTAATATGTTTCAAAGCTTACATGATTTATGTCCATTGCAAGCAATTTCAACTCATACACAGACAGGCACACACACACACACACACAATTGCTCAAAGTAATGTATTGCATCCAGCTTCAATATTTAACTGTTCTTGCCATGTGGTCGGCATATACGGCTGTCATCCCTGGTAATCAACTAATCAGGAAGTCATCGAGTCGCAGCATGTGGTTAGTCTATCGGCTTCTCTCCCGGAAGGTAAGGATTCAAGTCCTGGCAAGATCTCTATACAAATGCATTTCGCTTATTTTTTCATTTGAAAAAAGGCCAGCAATAGCTTTGTGGAAGTTATTTTCAATTTCTAGTTGAGAAGAATAGAATAATTTTAACAATTCATTTTTAGTGTTTGATATCTTATGACTTTCATTTCTCATATCATTGAATAACTTCATTCCTACCAGGTCCAACCAGGTCTACCAGGTCCTACCAGGACGAGATGTTCAAAATCTCAGATTTCATTAGTGACCCTGTACAATAGAAACTCGCGTATTGATCTGCCCATCTGACCGTTCTTCTGAGACAATAGCCACTTCAGCATTATTTGCAATAACTAAGTGCTCTTTTGCCACTTTATGGTCAATCAAAAGTAACGTTAAACAGAATTATAATTGCACTATTAGCCATGGGATTCATTCCTAGATTAAACAGAATCAGAACTATAGGCCTAATTCAGCCAGTAAGTTCACATGGAAGTCTAACTCAGTTTACTGAAGATAATCTTTTTTTTATGTATATGTAGGCCTGTTTATCTTTGTCTTTTTGCCTGCGAATAATAGCTAAAAGTCTAAAAGCATCTTCCAGTAGGCCTATGTAACATGGAAAATACGATTTCCTTTTTAACGCATTAACGATTGACTTTACTTCTAAAAATGCTATTGTTCTCGTGATTTTGTTTAAAATCGAATACTTGCTGAAAGTGCGAATAAAAAATTATCTTAAAATTTGTCTTTAAAATCCCCTGAAGGAAAGTAATGACAAAATTAAGGAATACAAGTTAGGTTATCGGTTAATGTTACGGTAGAATCTAAGAGATATAAATGACCTATTCTTTAAATCATTGTTTTCGGATTATTTGATGAAAAGTTGAAATTCGGGGGGATAAAAATTTATTCAGTGTTTATAAACAGCCTATTTCACACAATATTGTACCAATCAATGCATCGAGAACTCTTCTGTTTAAGTGCAAAGTATTGTAGGTAGCTCACAACAGAAATAATCTTTTAGTAGAAAATGAGTATAGCCAAGATTTTATGTATAAGTATAGTTTTTATTCACAAACAAAACAACATCCTAAATTTACAGGCTGCCATTAAAGACAAAGTAAAACTAAATAAAACAATATGACATTTTCAGTAAAAAAAAATAGATAAATGATCTATTGTGTGTGACCAAAAATTTAAAAAAATCTAAAAAATAATAACTTTAAATGTAGACTATTTAAAAAAACAAGTGTTATTACAGCCTGTGGATTTACTGTTTCTTAGAAAAAAATGAGAACCAAGCTTCTTTATTTGCTGATTTTTCAGCTTTGTCAGATAATAGTCTTTTATATATTTTTTTATCTGCCCTTTAAATCGGTCAAAATTTCCTGATGGGTAAACTAAGAAAAATGAAACAAATCGAAGGAATGTAGATCGTTTTAACACCTTTTTCCTGTTGCTGAAAATTCTGTTAGTAGTATCTTTCGAGTTGAGTTTACACAATAATCGTGAAAAGTGTAGGTCAATTTTTTTTTTCCTTTCGATTAGGCCAGCTTAGGACTACGTGAAACAGCTGTCTTCTTCTTGTCTTCTTATCTTATTATTATTATTATTATTATTATTATTATTATTATTATTATTATTATTATTATTATTATTATTATTAAACTTTACTACAAGAAAAGACAATATTATTCAAGGGAGAAATCACACTTTATGACTTACAAAGATGAACAATTCGCCTTCATGTATCCTTAAATTCCCCAAATATTCTTAATAGACACAAGTAGTAGGCCAATGAATAATATGTTTCCTTGTGCAGTATTCTAAACTAATTCTTTTTAATTCGCCTTTATTTACACTCCTTTGAGCATCGAGGCCATATCAGGAGTTCAGGATCCCTGTAGGCCATGCAACTTTTAATGCTCAGCTATTTTCTATTCTTGGTGTATTTTATGGCGTCAGTAAATTTCAACTGATATTAATTTAAATGGATACAATTCAGGGTGAAATAGCGTGATTGAGTCACGGTTAGTAAATATCCATTTCGGAATTTGCCTGTGCGACTGGGGAAACCATGGAAAAACCCATGTGAAAATGGCCAGCCACGGGATTTTAACCTGGAACTTCTCTAATGGGATTTCGGTGTTCTTGTTGAACTCCGGCCGCAGTCACTTCGCTCCTGTCAACGTTCCAGCAGCCTTTGAAGATGTATGCCATAGTAGCTGCTGAAATGTTAGGTTTTAAAGACCATGGATCACAGCCTAAAAACCCGGAAGATTGCTTCTCTTATTCCTGTATTAAGTAAGAATGTTCTTCAAAAGGTTTCTCAATTTTGCACGATGTCACTAGAAAAATGATCATGTCGAAATTCATTTCAATGAATGCATAAACAATGCGTATTAATTATCGTTGTTAATCAGTATTAATCATGTTCGAATTCATAATAAATTATGTTACTTTAAATTGGAACGTAAGAAAGCATATTTTTTGACACGCAAAGGAACCATTCTCAATTGGTTACTTATGGACTAAGACGATAGAAAAATTATCTTGCAAAACGTTTTAATGAAATTCCACAGGAAATAAGATCTGTAAAAAACTTAAATAATTTTTTTTAAGTTAAAGATTTTTCTATTAAATGATTAAGTGAACAGTATTTCTATTGCAATTACTGTATTTGTGTAAACTATTGTAACAATTTCATTATAATAACTTTGAAGCATGTCAACCTTTGTAATACTGTCCCTTAATCTGAGCAATTGGCTCGTTGGGACCTTTTGTTAAATAAATAAATAAACAAACAAAAATAAAGTATGCTTAAGCCAGCGCTAGTGAAAATGATAAAATGAAATCTTTTTAGTGTTGATTTCAAAAAGCAATTAATATTATACCGGTATTTCAAATATTAAATATTTAAAATATGAAAAAAATATGTAACTTAAAACTTTCAAATATGGACCTTTTTTTGTAAAACTAATTCCTTAACACTGGTACTTTCCTCGTTCCTTCACATCAAGGGAACAGAATATTACATATAATAAAAACCAGACTGTAGACATGAATAACGTGACCTAACCTTAACCCAGGAACTGTTGACATTTTTATAACAATGGTCATTTCTCTGTTTACTTTCGGTGACAGATTCCTAGATGGCTAAAACCCCGGAAGAGCGGTGACTAAGTTTGGTTAAAACACAATACGCAGCAACGTGCAGGAATTTCATACACATTGTGAACGGAATATAGGAAAGAGCAGGAGCTTTCAAATTTACAAGCGCAAGGTGATACATGATAGTATCTGCACAACATCGGGCCCAACCCAACGAACCCTGCCCAAGTATTAATAAAGTATATGCGTGTGTGTGTGTGTGTGTGTGTGTGCGAGCTAAGAATTCTTCACCTACTTTGCCTGGCTAGTCCGTAATTTTTAAATTGTCTCATTTGAAATTCAACTCCAGCTGATGATAGGTATGTAAGAGAGCTTCGACAATGAAAATCTGGCGACACCGTTATACTTACAAAAATGGTGGGTTGCAAGCAAGGGTGGGGTGACGAATGGGTTAGCAAGTGTAGGTCAGGACGATATAATATATTAGACGCGGTGTCATTCCTGTATGTTGTTTTAAAGCAGAATGTTATGTCTAACATAGGGCCAATTTTTATAGCCCCGGGATATTCTTAAAATGGACGAGTTCTTGAAACTCATGTATAGGAGGTTCCATAAACTTCTCTCTTCTTACCAAGTAACTGCATCAGCTTAAATGCTCAATGGAATTGAAATTATTGCCTTAATTTTTTAATTTGGGCCTGTTGTAAGGAAGTAGGTCCATATTTGTACTTCACCATTCACTTCAAGGGTGTAGGAATATATTTTTCCTATGTTTATCTCCGTAGATTGTATAATAGTTTATTTAAATTTATTCTAAAATGATGTATTTATTTTAACTATTCAACGTTACAGCATGTGATCACTTATTCATAAATTCGCAGGGTGTTGTGTATAGTGATTCCCACTTTGGTAATTTAATAAGTGTGCGGGTTTTACTACCCTTTTAAAACTCAAATGGCGTTAATTTTAATATGCTATACCGAATTTGATTTAAATGTGTATTTTATATGACTAAGATTTTAAAGGACTGAAGAATTAAGTAACCAGAATTAATTTCTGGATATTCAACTTCCATCAACGAAAACGCATAAATATTTTCAAAGCATACAATGCATTTAATTAGATATTTATAGGTGTCTATGCTGACTCAACTGGAGTATTTATTTTTTGGTTG
Organism: Ectobius pallidus; assembly: GCA_964059195.1. Lineage (NCBI taxonomy): Eukaryota > Metazoa > Arthropoda > Insecta > Blattodea > Ectobiidae > Ectobius > Ectobius pallidus. The sequence goes on from CAXKWD010000004.1 coordinate 65,427,306, forward strand.
TTGACCGCAGATCCTCAGTATATTTCATGCACAAAATTAACACTATTTATGAACATCAATAGGCATTTGTTAATCGTCCATCATCACGATTAGATTAACTTTTAGCATTTAGGCCTACCTCTAATAACTTGAGTGACATGTCATAAATTATTTTAACTTTCAAAATAATATAGGCTGGAAGATATTCTTACTCTTATAGGCTATATTTACATTTTTGATGATTGTAATGTTGATGTATTAACATTTTTCATGGACAAAAAATATTTATTTTAGCCATTGAAGAAAATATAATTTCTTGGAATTAATGCCTGAAGTTGGTCTACTGCTCTACTATAACACTATTTTTGGACCCATGTAGAGTAGGGAATCTCTGTAAACTGGCAAGACACTTGCTGATGTAGTAGGCCTATAATCGCTGCGAGCCAATTAGGATGGGTCCAGGATATTAAGATGTTATAGACTACTTTGGGAACAATTTCGGAATTCTGGAACTAATTTGGATGCAACCAAGTCATGAGGGTCAGTTGTTTAAAATAGCAATTGTGAGGTGTATGAAGAAGCAGTTCATGATAGTCAAGATAAAATAATCACTGAACCGGCCGTGGAGGTCCTTAGGGTTCCGGGAGGGTGAGGATCTCAGATTTTCAACAAATCGGCACATGAAGGTGATAAAGTTGTCAGTCTTAGGCACCGATTGCCTTTACCCCCAGGAGTATTTCTGGTACTTACTTATGTTAGAAGTTGAGTCGATATAAGGCCATAGTGCCACCAGAAGTATTAGGATAATGGAAAAATCGAACCCGCGACCTTCTGGTTTTTAGCGATGATCCTCAACCACGGCATACCTTCGGTTCATGATGGTACTGGTTACTGATCATGAAAAAAAGGGGAAAACAATAAAAAAGCGAAACAGGAAAAAATAGACCTCGACGGCACAAGCAGTGTTTTTATATAGACCCAAATCGAATTGACTTAACGCAACTTTATAATTCCATAGCTTAACCTCTTTTTTGCCACATGTTCAGGTTCTTTTGTGCGACGTAGACTTAATTTGGCAACTGGTCTTCCGGACAGCGTAAGATACCCTTAGGGTGTGGTTACTATCTTAGGTCACCTAAAAAACCTAAATCCTTAACTTATGCAAACGAATCAATGACCCCAATTTGTAAAGTTATTCATATTTACCACAGGACACTGGTCATCGTATTTCATTTCTGCTAAATCACTCGCCCACCCTGGCTCGGATTACAGGAAGAAGCTAGCCAGAGAGAGTCACAGTTTATGAAGTCGGCCGGCGGGTATGTGTGAAATAGATTGCAGTCATGGCAGGTAGAATTTAATGTGATAGCGTTTAGTAAAATTAATATTCCGGAAATGTAAGATGTTCATGCAGAGCTAACGGACCCGCTGTCGTGCCTTCTTAATGTACAGTTCTGGTATATTTCGGATAGCCTGCCTTGTATGTTATGACTTGGGCTTATTAATGCAATTTATTTCCTCTTTGAATATCTCTATTCTTTGTACTCCTGACGTGTTATTTTCTATGCTGAAACTCTACAGACTAGCAGGAAGGTGTGATCTGAAAGTCTAAACTATAGTTCACTCAGTTTAAGTAATAGTTGTGTCAAACCATACATCCTTTATGCAAGTTCTACAATAGGAAGAAACAATTGAACTCTAGGTTGGGGCTATTTTTGCTTCTTTTGAAATGTCACGAGGATCTCGCCATAACCAAGCGGTTAGGGCTATTATTTTCCAGTATTGTAGATTTGTAGAGAACAAAGTGGGAACGGAAGAGTCATACAAATTAGTAATGTAATTTACAAAATATGTCACGTGCAATAGTTAGTTGGATTTATTATTATTTGATGACGGTGTGTACTGCAACTTAGACCAATGACCACCACCGCAAACGATCTCGTTCGAAACAGCAATGAGACTTTTTCATGCCAAAATACTACCCATAATAACCTACGGAATACAGGAGATAGGGGAAGACCTAAAGAAGAAGGACCTAGAGACCTTGGAAAAGGTGAAAGGACTTTACTTGAAGCGTGTAATAGGAGTCTCAAAATATACTCCTTCGAGGCTAGTCTACATCCTGACAAAAGAGACTATCCTGATTCAAGATGTAAGAAATCTGCTGTCCCTGCCACACACAGCGGCATGTGGAGAGTCGATGCTGCAAAAGAGGAAACAAGTAGATGACAATTTCTACGCCACCAGCGTCATGATCGACCGATCCTCAATAGGAGTCAACCATCGAAAGAGACACGTTCTCAACATACCGATCCTGGACAGGAGTCAACCAATGAATGAGACACGTTGTCAACAGATGGGTTCCACCAGAAGATGTGCAGTACCAAACAGTTCTACCATGTGTCCGAAACGTGTGTATGTATGTACTATGGGAAGAACTATGGAAAATGTGGAAAAACAGTGACTGAATTTAGTGCCAAGGGCTGAAATCTATTTATTTGTGTGAATGCACGCTTGTGCGCATTTCTTTCTTATTTATTTTACTTGCCTGTAATTCTACAGATCCACAGATCTACATGGGCCTACATAAATGCGATCGATTTGGATCGGGATCGAACTTGCGACCTTAGGCACAGGAAATAAGGGTCATAGAGACTGTGCCACCCAGGTCGACATATGCAAAGGTAATTAAAGCTATATTTTATATAGGCGGCCCTGCGGATGAAAAAATCACTCTTAATCAGAACTTTGTATTAAGATTTCTGATGCTATTGAAGGCCTATACATAAAATGTTTATATTTTAAAAATAAATGAAACTTAAAACAATCGAATGCCCTACTCTGTTAACATATTTAAGTTAGAGTCCAATGCAGCTCGCAAGGCGGCTTATAGTTGGATCCGCATGAACCAAGAGGGATTCTAGCTCTCTTTCTGCGCAAAAGTATGAGACGGCCCGCCATCTGAGCTGTGTTTTATAATAGTTTAGTAGAATGATCTATTTCACTTGTTAGGTTGTACTAACTTGACAGCATTGAAGTTATTACAATGAAGTTTAGTTTATTGTGTACACCTTTTAAATTTTAAATTATAAATAGCTTTTCTACATAATAGGTCTTAAACCAATACCAGTAATAGGCCTAGGTTTTTTAACTTGTTTTATTTTGTAACAATTTATTATATTGACAAGATAGGCATATTGGTTTTAATTGAAGTAACACTATATAATTGAAGTATTCTATGGTCATTTCTCATGAAACCCTAAGGCGCTGATATTTTGTTAATTTAGACTGTTTGAGGGAATAAGGGTGATTGCATAATTATAAATTGCCCTCAAAGGATCAACATGAAATTCTTTTTTGTAAGTCATATTTCAAGGTACAGATAGGGGGAAAAAAAAGCGAACCGACTAAAATATCTGAGTTGCCGATATGAGCCACTGTGCATGCCTAGCGGCATTCACAGGATAGCAGGGAACGTATATAAATAAACACTGCTTGAATTGAGAAATAATTTCACGTAATTTGCATTGCTTGTGAAAACAAACGTTTCCGTTACATCTCTTACATTTATTTACGTATTACAAGGCTCTGAAATCAGCTACAAGAGTCGGTCCGCTTTTTTTTCCCCTACCTGTACATTAGTAATTTATTCGTGATACAGTTATAAATCCGACTAACAGCATAATATTATATTAGTGATGATTCTAAGTGTGATATTGATCTTGCTATTACCTAGGCTTAATGTGATGTCACAAAACTGAAGAGTAAGGTAAACTGTGAACAAATGCGCATGCGCAAGTATGACGGAGGCTGATGTAAATGAATGCACTTCACAAATAGAGACGCAGAGATTTATAGAGACTACGTAAAGTACAGGTTGTTGTGGAAAAGGAAAAAGCATTCCGGTGAGCTGTCAGATGAATATCGCACCATCTTGAATAACGGGAAACTACAGCAAGTACGCGTTCTCTCTGTTATCTGCTGATTTCAATGCAGTGAATTCCTGGGATTTCATTTGCAGATAGATGTCTTTTGGCTGTCAAAAGTTACTTGCATTAGGTAGGATAAACAATTATTTCTCGAAATCTACTATTGTAATGATTTTCTCGCTGAAATAAAATAACAGGCTTGCTGTCTCAAAGAAAACTTGGGGGAGTGGCTCAATAATTAAGACTGAAATTAGAGAATTCTTAAGAATTCACATTCGAATTATTTGTAATCTGATCTGCTAATTTTTTCGGCTAGGCGAAGTTTAAGTTAATTCAGAAATGAAATTTTTAACGCCTAATATTTCTGATTTTCGGCAAATGGAAAAGTGTAAAAATGTACTGGACTTGTATGTGACTCTTACATTAAACCAATTCTTCAAAGGAAATTCGGACAAGCTCTACCTACGACCACGAAATTTTAATGCAAAATATTGATGCACAAACATTTGCGATTTTAGGAAGTAAGGAATCTAATTACGAGAGAGCAAAAGAGCTGTTACAGAGACATAGTGTGTGCTGAATGGAAACTAAATATATTTGTAAATAAATACTTAAAAAGAGAACAAAATAGATGATTGTTTAGTATACAGTAAACTTACATAGGCTATAGGCCTACTAAAGAACGATCAATTATATTTTAATTTTATTTTCACGGCAGATGATGTGGAATATATTGATGGTGGCGTTGTATGGTTAGGAGACTTCTTTTATTGCAACATAATAATTTTGACTTGCTTGGACAACAATATAGGTTAGTGTTTTCCAATCTTCTTCGTCTTGGGGGACGTTATACATTTTTAACTAAAATTTGGGGAATCCTTACTGACTTATAATATTTTAATGTAGGCCTATTATTTAAACATAATACGTTCTGAATAAATAAACGTTTGAGACCATTGACCTTATGACATTTTTGGAAAAGTCTTATGTGTACGTTTTTGTGTTCTATTTTAGAGTAATTACTGTGGTCTACTAATCACTGAAAAAAAATGAAATTCAAATTTGATCGTATATTTCGTTACCTATAATGACATAAAAACAAAAAGAAAGACTTACTTTTCTTATGCATGACGATACCTGCATATTTAAATATTTTATTAGGTGAGAAAGGAATTTGCTATGGCATACTAGGGTTGCTCATAAAAACGAAATGCAAATGTTATAAATAAATATTAAAGAATCAAATCCACGAAAATAATGCAGTCACATAACTTTCTCTAGCCTGGAAATAGAGAAAACAATACGAGGTAAGGTAATATGTTTTGGGAAGAGAAGTATGAAAGTAATATTGCATTTCTGTTTAATTTCATCCCCAAAACGGTTTTTTGGTAACATGAGAGTAAGAAATAAAAAAATTCTGCCACGATAATACAATTTTATGTTACCGGAATTTCTGTTTCTTCTTATTTGAACCCCTACCAGGCTTGCTGTGTACTGTACAAGCGATGGGATGCAAAATTCTACATCCTCTAAGAGCCATAAAAAGCTATATTAAGCGTTTTCTGAGGGAGTAGTTTGAGGGAGTCGTTCTTTCTATTTCAAATTATAAATACCTATATTAGGATTTAGAATTTAAAGACCTAAAGTCCTTCATAAGTTAATTTCCAATTACAAAATAAAAAACCCGGGCGGCGCCGGGCCTTTTAAGCCAGTGCAATATAATGAGATTTCCCTTTATTTAAATTTAATTAAAGTATTGACAAAAACTTGAAGTTATATTTTTACCCTTTGTTGAAAGCGGTACAGAATGATTTAATGTTTCAGCATTTTGTGTTTTAACATATGCATGAAGCTAAATGAAATTGTAATAGTTCAGGTGTGGGACATTACAAACATAATGATGGCGACTACATGACAAGTGGTTTCTACAAGATCCAGAGGTTACGAGGTCAGGAATCGTGGGTGGCTGAGAGATTGCACTTGACATAAGCTGGGTGTCTGTCCTTTCCAAATGTGGTACAACGACACTATTTAGCAAAACAGTAATAGTAAATATACCCATGCAAACCCAATCGACTCTCTTATTTCTTCCAGGTCACAATCATTACCAAGTTCACAATGCACATTTGAAGTTCAGAACTTCTAAGACAATTCTTCCTTTTATTAATTGTCCTAGAATTTGTCATAAGGTAGCCGGCTGCATCTGTTATTTGCTTGGCGGTGAAATTATCTGGGATATTCCGAAAAATAATGTTTTCTACTGAGCTAGGCCTATTTGGAGATAAAATGCAACAGTAGTAGTAGTAATAATAATAATAATAATAATAATAATAATAATCTATATTAATAAAAGGAAGTGTCTGTCCTCCGTCTGTCTGTCTTCCGTCTGTCTTCCGTCTGTCTGTCCGCGATGCCCAGCGAAATCTACTCAACGCAGAGATCTGAAATTTTATAAGTAGGCGGACTAGAGGGTCGGAATGTGCACCTCGAAGCCGGAATTTTAATTTTCGCCTCCGTTCGTGAGTTATGAGTGAAAAACTGGCAGAAAACGTGCATTTTTTTGCGTTTTAGAAGCATCAGTTTCAGTAATAAATTTCAATATCAAATAACTTACAGATGGCTTTGGCTATTTTTGTCAACATACCTCATAGCCTACCTTGAAAATAAAAGCAACGCGATCGCTTGATTTTGTAAGTCCATCCTAGACGATTCATTTGTTTAGAGTGTCAAGGCCCACAGACATATGACATTTTCAACCTACACGGAAGAAGGATAATCAACCCTAAATATGGTCAAACATTGTTCGATTTGAACGAACTCACTATACAGGGGTTTTCTGGGCCAAGGAACTCGAATCTGAGGTCGCTTTTACCAGGGGACCCTACCTAATCGTGGAATGCACTCCACGTGATTTAGGTGTTAATAATTATCGCGGGGGAAGCCGCGGGCACATGCTGTTTGTCTGTCTGTCCACGATGCCCATCGAAATCTACTAAACGCAAAGATCTGAAAATTTAAAGATAGATGGACTGAAAGGTGGGCGAATGCACCTCGAAGCCGAATTTTTAATTTTAGCTTTCGTTCGCGAGTTATGAGTAAAAAACTGGCAGAAAACGTGATTTTAGCGCTGTCGAAGCATCAGATTTCAGTAATACATTTCAATGTCAAATCAATTGCAGTTGGCTTTGGCTATTTTTGTCATGCCGTGGAAATAAAAGCATCGCGATCGCTTGAATGTTGTAAGCCCACGCTGGTCGATTCATTTGTTTAGAATGTCAAGGCCCGTAGACATATGAAATTTTCAACCTACACGGAAGAGGGATAATCAACATAGACCTAAATATGGTTAAACATCGTTCGATTTGGACGAAACTCACTATACAGGGATTTTCTGGGCCAAGGAACTCGAATCTGAGATAGCTTTTACCAGGCAACGATATCTAATCGTGGTATGTAATTCACGTGATTTAGGTGTTAATAAAATAATGATTTAACTATTATGCTCTTAATTTTTAATTCTTGAAATAATTATCGCGGGCGATCGCTTGATTTTGTAAGTCCATCCTGGACGATTCATTTGTTTAGAATATCAAGGCCCGAAGACATATGAAATTTTCAACCTACACGGAAGAGGGATAATCAATATAGGCCTAAATATGGTCAAACATTGTTCGATTTGGACGAAACTCACTGTACAGGGGTTTTCTGGGCCAAGGAACTCGAATCTGAGGTCGCTTTTACCAGGCGACGCTATCTAATCGTGGTATGTAGTCCACGTGATTTAGGTGTTAATAAATATAATGATTTAACTATTATGCTCTTAATTTTTAATTTTTGAAATAATTATCGCGGGCGAAGCCGCGGGCACATGCTAGTAATAATAATAAAGCCAAAAATGAGTTTAAAAGTATCATTATTTTGATTTATACGTCATAGTACCATTTCATTTAAAGTGATATTTAGGAAAGTTTTAAGAACAGAGCGAATTGTTGTACCCGGTGTTAAAAAGATGCAGAGTATAATCTGTAGCCTAGAAGTTATTTATATGGCATAGGTATGAATGTTATAGCCAAGAACATTCATTTCTATTTATCTACACATAGCCTATTCTTAAAATGTATTTTGCTATTTAGTAGCAAAAGAGTATTAATTAAAATTTGCTTGATGCAAAGGGTTAAACACATTCTGTCATTGAGTCTTCCGCAGCTTATAATTTTCAACATTCATGTTCCTTTTTCTCAGAACCCAAGTACGCTAGGAAGATGAAATTCTTACCAGTAGTTATACTGTGTGTTTTTTTTTTATTACCATATTTTTCAAAGTCTCTACATAAATAGGCCTACTTTAAAATTTTTGGTATTTTAAAATTTGAAAATGAAAAAAATTATTTATTTATTCAATGTTTTTTTTCTATTAAAATGTTACGGCATCCTCTCTGGAGAAAATATCATAATTTACAGAAGCTATCCATTTATTTGTGTACCAATTTTGAGCACCATAGCATTGATACATTTATAGAAAAAGGGACATGAACATAACATATTTTAACATTGATAAGATAGGGTGTACCTCCTCCCCTTAATTACTGAGTTGAAGATTTTGCAATTACAGTATCTCGATTGTTTTCGGTCTTTGACCGTCTTGCTTTCTTAAAATACTATCATGCGTATTGAAGTTGTTTGTTAGATGATATGACTATATCTTAAATAACTTTTCCTTTACCCAAAATTAAGCTTCACCAATAGATTCGGTTAGAAGATCACTAATATAGAAATGGGGGACTTGTGAAATCAACATATTAGGCCTATCTCATTTTAATATATCCTCCCACTAACAAATTATAACATTTTTAATATATCGTGAAACTGCTCCATTTGTCATTCCTTTCTAGTTTGTCACTTATATCATCAAGGGTAGGAATTACATTTTTGGAGTTATTAAATGAATCTACCCTGCGAATGTTTTATGAATTAGAGGGAGAGAGTATGCAAAAGGGTGGAAGTTAATGAAGAAAAACGTATTCTGACTTGCGACCGGGTCTGGTATTGGTATTAGAACGCGACAAATGGAAATTTCATTACAGTCCTAACAAGTGAGGATATTTAGATTTAGCCTACACTTGGAATGACATCACGATGGTTTAATGTAGTGATCATCTTCTGATGTCATCAACGTTTAATGACAGGAAATATGCTGCATTGCATTTTTAACAAAGCGTTCTCATTTAAGAATAGTCGATGTCCGTAGATTTTTTTTTTCGTATGACTTATTCTTTTTGCCGAGCTTCCTTGTGATGTTTTTAGTTACAAATATTGATTAGGCTACATAACATTCCCACCGTTCCATAATATGGTATAGACACAGGAATAATGCTCGACATCTAAGTAGTGGTCTGATATTATTGTGTATGCAGTAGTGAAGTGATCCTTCATCCAATCCAGTCAGACGTTCACTCAGTGTTGCCAACCACAAAAGCTAAAATCTCTTTGACAACTCCATAAATTTTCTTTAAATTTCTTTGATGCATCAAAAAAATTTAAATTTCTTTAATTACATATTTTATCGATAACAATAATAATTAGTAATAATTTTATTAATATGAATCTTACCTCAATTTAACTGCATGCAATAAACATCCGAAGATAGCATGGGTAGTATAGCACAGCACATTTAAATAGTTGTAGACTGTTCTCTCGCTCTCTATTTTATTTGTTGTCTGAATTTCCGCTTAATCTTTATTAATTATCTATGGAAAACAGTAAATTAATTTTTTCTGTAGATTTGGGACGAAATTCTTTGATTCTTCGAAGGAAGCAAGATTTCTCTAACTCTACAGAAATTTCTTTGAGGTTGGCAACACTGGTTCACTGCGCATTGCGTACTACAAGCCTTGCAAAGTAAACATACGGAGCTGATATCTACGTTTGTCAAATGGGCACCCGTTGTGGCGTTCTAGGACGATTAAACATCCATAACAGAGCCAAATGTGAGTAGAAACTCCAAAGCAAAACAGTAACCAACCAAGTTGTAGTGCCATTCTACTATTCCTACTCCAATTCAGTGAAAATGGTACCTTTAAAGAAGGCTGACAGCTGCAATGAAATTGTCAGTATGTACAGAATTATGTCAAATGTATTGGATTATAATGAGTATGAAATTACAAAACACAATGTAGCATAGACCTACATACAACCTAACCATCTAATTCTTCACGCATCTATACCATTTTGTGGAACAACATAAAATACTTGTTTCTGTACCTTATTAGCTCGAGTAGCTTTTAGCCATTTGTGTAAAACATATAATAGTTTCTTTACAGAAAGGAATAGGTTGGGCATGTATGTAAGGCTTTAGGCTATACGTTCTTGGTAAAAACTGCAGATAACAGCATAAATCTGATTGATACATTTGGAAGAAATCTTTTTCTAAAAATAACTTTTAACTTTATTTGGTTACAGGTTACAAATGGAAGAAGAACTCCTTTACATGGTTAAATTATTCAATGTATATTTTTTTATATAAATATGAATATAAATATTTAACAATTATAATCATATTATCAAGTTTCAGGTTTTGAAAAAAATTATTTTCACCCGAAAGAGCAAAATGTTTGGGCTCGAGTGCAAAAATATTTAATTATGTTAAAAGGTAGCCTACACAGGTAATGCAAAATATAAGAGAACTAAAACCACACACAAAGGTACACACAAAATCACACAGAGAAAAAAATAACAAAACAGGAGGGAAAAAAATTAACCTACATAGCTGTTAGTGTTTAATTATAAAATTAGAAATAGATAAACTATATAATTTATAAATATTGTTACTTTGAGAATTGTAGAGTCCGCCGCTGTGGCTCAGGGGATGCATTCGCTCTTTCACGCAGCTGGCCCAGGTTCGAATCCTGTTCGGGACAACTTACTTAGTTGGGTTTTTCCGGGGTTTTTCCTCACCTGTCAGGCAAATGTCGGGAGTAACTTTAGGCCCTTGTAGTCCCCGGATATCATCTGACCGTCATTATTATCTTAATCCCATCCTCGCCTTGTTCAGAGTGAATGTGTGTGTGTGTATGGTCCTATCATGTGTTTATGTTGTATCGGAGGTGGCCCCAGCATTGGGCTGATCACTCATCCGGAGAGGCTTTCCATGCCTTTTTCTGGTCAAAAAAGTACGTATATGATCCAGTAGATAATCCCTCTCCCGAAAGGTCGCGACCCTGTAAGGCCCGAGTGGCGTGGGTCGGTTCAAGGTCTCTAAAAGGGAGAAGTACTCATAAAACTAAGGTAATGAAAGAAAGAATTATAGAGTTTAATTATACACTTTCAGTCATAGCGTTAATAACTTCTACTACTCTTTTTATTTCTTGTGCTGTTTGCAGAGCAATCAGTGCCTGTAAAATTGAGTTGTTTAACCTTTTCACTGCTACTGACGTATATATGCGTCACGGAAAAAATTACACAAAAGCTGAGAGATAAAATTAATAGCTTTTTGTTACAATATGAGAAATTTTGTTCACGCTTTAAAATTGCTTGTCATGGAAATGAGCTAATTGATCACACATCCGGGGAGGCCCTCCATGTCCTTGTCTGGTCAAAAAACTATGTATGTCATCCATAGATGTTTTCGGCATTCGATAACCCGGCAGTCCGGATAACTCGGCCACACCCTGGCAGGGCAAAACACAGAGTGCAGTGCGAAAAACAACAGGATATTACGCATTTATTTTTTAAAATATAGCCAGTTTTTGTAAGTCGGCTACTTAATTTTCATTTTAGACAGCTTTATGCCTTATACCTTTATGTCTTATGTATAATCAAGTAACCAATAAATACAAGTAGGCTACTGTATTTTCTGAGGAAATGTTCGTACTTTCGTATTTTCACACACTCGGCCACCCTTCGGTCCACATTAGGCCGAGTTTTCGGGACTCTACTGTATTAATATAAATTCAAGTCTAAATGAGTTAATAATTATGCTGATGATCGTTAAAATACTTCTTTGTGTCTAAGATTATTTTATTTTAATTATTCATGAAAATTAATAACAGACTCGTCTACATTCTTGAAACTACATAGGCTATTTATAAAATACAGAATATTATATTATTATGGAAGTGAACGTTTCTTATGCCTCTTCTTCTTCTTTGCCTAGGATAATGGTAATAAAAAACGAGCTTCGGTAGCATTCACATCTTCTATTCCCGTTATCTGAAGTTCAGGTTTCCTTTCGAAATCGTGTTTCGTATGAACATTATACTGTTGACCTTAAGGTTCCATTTATTTATGTGCATTTTTCACACTGGATATCGCTAAAAGTTGAATAGCCAGGTCTCGCATATGGGTCACTATAAATTTATGTCTTTGCTGTCTCAGGTCTTAGAAAGCTACAACTTAGGAATAAGGAACAATACCTTCAGTTCTCTTTTTAGAAACATCTCTAAAAAAAGGAATATTTCGACAATCTTGTTTCTAAAAAAAAATCTGATTTTTCTTGGATGGAATCTACAAGAAAGCCTCGACACAGCATGATATCCATTTAATAAAAGGGAGCATGGAACGAAATAAAAGTAGAAATCTAAACTAGCAGCAGAGATAAATGAAAAGACGTAAAAAATTCGTAATCCACAAAAGAACGAGAAAGCTTCTAAAAAAAGAAGTAAGAATTTAAGCGAAGAGAATTCTGAAAACTACACGCACCGGCATAAAAACAGATCGTGTGCGAAGATCACAATACCCTCCGTTTTCACAGCGGTTAACGCTTTCTGAAAAGGAAGAAAAGAAAATATCTATTTATACGAACACGCCATAGAATTTATTACAGTGATTAAATTCCTATAATTTTTAAATCAGAGCCTGCTTTTCATGCTTTTCGTGGCACATTCGAAGAGTGAAATACTAGGTTTATTGACAGTAAAGATCCCTTAAAAGGATACATAGGCCTATACTTCAGATTTTTATTTATTTGCTTCATTTCTACAACCAAAATAACATACTCTAAAGGCCAGGCATATGTCCCATGCATTTTTTCTGTAATTTCAGCGAAGTATTTAAATCAAATTAAAGTATTGCCTTTATTGTTTTGAAGGGTTCAATTTTTATTTTAAGGAAAGTTTGCTTAGTCTATTCCCCTATAGTTTATGAGGGAAAATGCTAAACAACCAAATATTCCTTTATCTTATTGTGTTTGTAACAAACGAGTGTTTGTATATTTATAGCAACTTTGTTGCTAATTTATAAATTATACAATCTTTTTTCTTAAAATCAGTCTAATATACAAATTAAAAATAAAAAGTAAGAAATAAGAGCCGGATTTAATTTTAGAGCTAATAATAATTTTGGTAATTTCATTTCTGCAATTTAGTATTCTCATTATTCCTGTACTCTAATCTAATATGCGCCGATAAGTTATATCCTTATTTCATTTGGAAGGATACTAATATATTCTATCACTTCACCATTGAGCCCATTTATTTTACCATCCCTTTCTAATTTATTGTCGATATCATCAAGGGAATATATATATATATATATATATATATATATATATATATATATATATATATATGTCACATACTCCTATCCATTTAAGAATTAGACAGACTTAGGCCTACATGTTTATTTTAGGGCCGGTTCTTGAGCGGAAAATATATACCCATTCTACTGTCTCAAAATACTGTAGGGTTACATAATCATTTAACCTTTCCACTGCTACTGACGTACAAATGCCTAGTCTAAAATTCTGTTTTTGAAGCAGAGATATAAGATTAGTAGAGTGATTTTTATGTTATTTTTCTCATTCGTGGAAACCAGCTATTCCACTGAAATTTTTAACTTAGAGCTCCCTGAAGTTTTAACTTGATGACTGTCTTATTGTCAGTGTACAAATTCAGCTCTGTAAAGGTTAATTATCTGCTATGATATTGATGTCTATTTGCTATGGTTGTGCAATGCCATTTAGGCCTGTAACCATCAGAGGTATGCAAGAATTGTGTCCTGCAGAAAAGAATTCTTTCACATTCCTGTAAACCTACAAACCTGTAAACCTGTAAACCTGTCACATTATGCACACATAAGACATTAGCCTGAATTGGGGTCGAAGCCTTGAACTGTAACCTTTTACATGTGCCTATATGTTATGCCTATATAAGGGCATGTCCCCATTTATGGCCCCTTTTTATTTTTCGTAATTTTATGGAGATCTAAAAACGATGAAAATTTAAACAAATATATACTGCATAGAAAAAAAGAAAGGGATTTATTCGTAAATCTGAAGGACAGGCCAATTAATTATCTAATTAGATTCTGGTTGCTTGGGAATGTGATCGAGAAAAGGAAAAGCAAATAAATGGAATAAGGGAGGGAACAACAATGCTCGACACCCTTGTCTAACCTGCGTATGTCAAACAGCGGGTACCAGGGGGCCATTACTCAGGCGGGGATGATCTGAATTGTGCAAGATTCACAAATAAACGGGGCCATGCTTCCTGCTTTAGACTCCCTGGCGTGCAAATCGCATAACTCATACACCATATCAACAGATCGCCACGGCCACCTGGTCTTCGAATAAATCCCTAAAATTGTAAAATACATACTTTGTAAAAACTCACGATCTTGAGCACTTTTCTATACAGAGGATAAATACCTAAGAAACATTTTGTGAACTACCCAGAAGGATTTTGAACTTATCTGTAAGTTTTGTAAAATTCAATAAAGTTTTCATATGAGAGCGAAACTAGAAAAGCCAGCGTATTTCTAAACAACCTAGCTCAAGAAGGAAAAGTCTTATAAAAGCCTAATTTCGTATATAAATTTGTAATTTTTGAGAATGTGACACGAAAATGTTCACTACTTTCTTATGCCACAACGACAACTTTACTTTTATACTTTTCTTTATCAGAAGTGGCAAAATAGTCTACAGTATTGCGATACTCTTGTGGGAAGTGTGTTAACAGAATAGAGGAAAATGTAGTAAAAACGAGATGACGTCTATTCACAAGATTATTTTATGTATTTTACACACATGTATATCATAGGCCTGGGCCTACTATTTTTTATATAAGAAAAATATGTGAAAATATTTACTCGCAAAATATAATTAAAATGCAAACAGGTGTTCGAGGTGGTGATCAAATTCCAAGGGTAAAAACCTTAGACTATAACTAGTACTATTTTAATCTGGATAGCAATCGATAACATCGGTTAATGCAGAAATAGATGCATCATACTTAGCTGTCTGTTAATAATAAGAAATAGGAAGGAAAGACCGGTAGTATAGAAATTGTGGAATTCAGCTATCAAATATCATTGACTGCAGTAACGGGTATACTAATAATACTTTTAACGTGGCTTCAAATTAAGGAAGAGTGAGAAAGGACGCGATTCTTTTTTGAATTTTTGTCCTGTGTGTGTTTGTGCATCAAGCAAAACTTCACAAAAATGTATAAAGCTGCTTGGAAAGGACACATAAACTGAAATAAGGATTTTCCCTGCATCGTTAAAAGATCTAGATAGTAGATCAATAGTTCTCATATTAGCATAAGATAATTTCATATACATTTAAATTTATTACTAGGCTAATACTAGAAATCAATAGTTGAGGCTTGCATTCCAGAAGAATTCGCTAGTAAGTTTACAAACAAATAAAAAAAAAAGCTAACCTTTCAAACTACCCGTTGGGAAGTTTAAAAATGTGTACTTTCGCTACATAAAAAATAGTCTGTATCCAGCTGAATTTTATGAAGGCTTAATCAGTTTAATAGTGTAATATGAAATCATTATCATCGTAACTATTTAAGATTGTCATTACTATTATATTTATTATCTTCATTACAATTTTATTTCATTTTATTGTTATACTGATATCTTAACACAGTAACGGAATACCCATAAATATATACGTATTCAAGAATTAGTGTGTTACAGCCTTAAATCATTCTATTGTCAAAGCATTGGTGTCCCTTCTCTGTGGGGAGTATTTTTTTACCCGCCTGACCTATGAAGTACCGTCCTTGTCGTTTAACCTCACAGTAATTCACGTCAACGCTTAACCTATGAAGTGTGTATTTCACACATCGAGACTGAAAACCACTTAGTCAATAAATTCATACAGTTTATGGTAATAAACCAAGTATGTCATCGAGAAAGGAGGGATCTTCAAGAGGCACACAAAGCTATGTCAAATTCCACAGCGAGTTTTTATTTACTTAAACATTTTAAAAAAATGATGCCTGTTTAAAGATTCTCTGTTCATTTTTTCTTTAAATGTACCATCCTTTTTTCTGTCTAATTGGAAAAAAATATAGCAATACTTTAAATTTCGCCTTGTATTTATTTTTAATTCAGCTTTAATATAGGCCTACTCGTTTGAACATCGAGGTCATATTAAGAGTTCAGGTTCTGTGTGTAGCCTATACTAGTAGACCACCGTTTCTGTTGTCCTTGTGTTTATGGCGTCTTTTAATTTCAAATGAATTTCAACTTTAATGACTTTGATATAGAATGAAGTAGCGGAGATGGGTCATGACAAGTAAATATCCAGTTAGGTATTTGCCTTTACGACTGGTGAAACCATGAAATACCCGAAGGCAAACTTTCCGGACACGGGGTTTGAACCGTGAACCTTCCGAATGCGAGTTTAATACTCTACCATCTTGGCCACCTCGCTCGGTGATATTCTGTAGTTTATGATATTACTATAAATTAATAATAATATCAAAGGGGCTTCTACATACTACAATAATCTATCGCAGAAGAGGTTAACACTTCCAGTTCTCTTTCTCTTTGTCTCTATCTATCCCCTCTCATTATTGCTCTTTCTCCAACTTTGTCTTGCTTTCTCTCACTATTTGTTTCTTTCTTTGTCTCTTTATCTCTTTCACTTTTCTTACACTCTTATTTACTATTTGATCCCAAAACATTTCGGCGTTTAGATTGTCAAGAAATATACAGTATGGTTTGCTTACACTGCCCTTTGACATTTTCATATTTCCTACGCCAACGTAAGTTACCTGTCAGCGGCAAACATATCCTCACATTGACGTAAGTTATTAATAACAAATAATGGGCTACAAATCAATTTAATTAAAGCTATTATACTTCCCGAAATATGTTGTCACATGTTTCATATTTATACCTTTATACCAGTGATTTTATTTTTTATACAAAAATAGAATCAGAGAACAATGTTCATGCCAAGTAATGAACTTTAAGACATGATAAATTAGACAACCAAACAACAATAATGGGCATTAAGTGGTGTCCTTAGAACTTGTCCCAGTACTCTTCCAAGAATTCGTACGTAGGTAGGATGATTTAGGGTTGCATTCACCAGCATGAATAAAATAAATTCTCGCCATCGTGGACATCGAAAATTCAGATTACGTCATTATCGCCATATTCCTCCATGGAACGCGGCTCGAACGGAGTACAGTAGTTTAAAGGGGGTGAAATTCATAGGTGAGAAAAGGTGAATTTTATTATTCTTTTCCTCAGCAATGAATTGCTGTACAATGTTGCAATCTGACATACTCTTTATTGACTACTTCTACAATTGCATACTATTTTCAAAATAAAACTGTTACAGTTACAGGTAATTATCGTTTCAAAATGGCACCCACGTTTCATGCACTGAAATGCCATTTCCTTGATAACTTCCTCAAATAGTCTATCGATAATTCTGAGTGATTATTTTTCTGTATATTTGTTAATACTATATGAGAAACACCATTTACAATCATTCATTTAACATGAATAATTTATTGTTTTAAAATATAGGCCTATATTTTAATGAAAACGAACATTTTTAAAAATTGATTCTTTTAAAATACTTATACTGTAGATATTCTAAAGATTGTAGATGATGATGTTCATATAATGTTTGCAAATAGATAGAAAAAAGAATCATTCAAAAATATTGCCATTTGTGAAAATTGTCACGGAAACTTCATTTTAGTGCATGAAACGTGGCTGTCACTTTGTAACGATAACTACCTAAATTGTAAAAATTTGATAGATTTTGAAAATAGTATGCAATTGTAGAAGTAGTCAATAAAGAGTATGTCAGATTGCAAGATTGTAGAGCAATTCATTGCTGAGGGAAAAAATAACGAAATTTACCTATTTCTCGCCTATGAATTTCACCGAAAACTGTATGTCCCCCTTAAATTGCCGATGGCTGCAGAAGGTACCGTCCAGACGAAACGGATGCTATTATAATACGGCTTTCGTAAGAATCGGGAATCTACTGTCGACGGTTTCTTGTCTTCATATTATTATTTATGGAAACTTGGTCTCACACGGCCAGTCCATTGTTTAAGAATAATTTGTCGGAAGAACACAGGATGCTCCTACACGACATGTCAAGACAGAGTAAACTAATCCATCATGCACTTTCACATTAACATTTTAATATCTCACAATATAGTACTCACTGTAGGCGTAGCGCCGCGACAGGAACAAGCAAACTGGTTTTTGGGTGTGAACTCAACAAATTCCTCTCCATAGCTCATTTTATGTGCGGAACGTGTCTTTAGATGACACCGACATACGCGCGTCTCCCAAGTCAACTTGGTATATAGATTAAAAAAAATATATATATATTAGGGATGGGTCGATACCAGATTTTCTCGATACTCGCTACTCGATACCGATACAAGATTTTTTCCTGGATACTTCGATACTCGATACCTTCAACATTTCCAGTTTCAATAAATAGGTACATAAAAAATTAAAATTTGAGAGAACTGTGTAATACCAACTAAATTAATTAAGTCTGCATATTTAATGCTTAATGAGACAAAATTTAATATCATCAGTAGCCTATAATTATTTTAAAACTCTACATTAAAACTAAAATGAGTTTTTTAAACAGTCCACTTACGAGTTTTTGTTAAAAAATACTAGCATTCTCACTTAATTGCAGAATTACAAAAGTATCGAAGTATCGTTCGATGCCGATACCATGCACGTATCGAGAGTATCAAGGTGTCGAAAGTATCGAGGACCCATCCCTAATGTATATATTATTGTACTTAAATCAAAGAGAGGACTACATCTGAATCGGCTACTAAATTCCTGATTAGTCTTAGTGGAGGAATTTCCGTTGTGGCGTAAAATCGCTTGTCTTGATCTTTTCCAACCTCAAAACATCACAGTTGGCGTAAAACCAACTGACGTAAAATCATGCACCACTTAATCTATATCAAAATTTAAAATGAGAACATGTTATTGCACTTTTTACTTAGTTTTATATCCAAACTTGCTTCAAGGACCCAGCGTCGTCCTGGTTTTGTATTTTGCTTGTACTTCGAAGTATACTTGTGGAGGACTTTTAATTTTCAAACTCTAGGTCTTTATATAGCATTTAGTCAACATCCTTAATTCTCAACTAATATAAAGCCTACAGCAATCGATAAATAGCGTTGGCGGTGAGAGTTCCGGGAGCAGGCAATGACTACAATGGATTTAAAAATCTTAGAATTTCGTGACGCAGTATATGAGTTTGTTTTGAACTTATTTCATGATATATGTAAAACAGATAAAAATCTTTAGTACTTCAGTGATAGGCCTACAAACAGTAATGTGAGTGCTGACAACAATATGTGGATGTGGAACATTACCTACTTTATACTATAACTTAGGTCATAGAACACATGGTCATAATATCTGATGATTACTGGCAGAGTACAGAGAACTGTTTTCTTACAATACCACATTTCCAAACCAGTTTAAATGGGAATTTATTGTTCAGACATCCTCTGGTAAACAATGTATTTCAATGTTAGGTATCAAATTGTAAGTTTGTATCGGTTCTCTATTTCACATCCCGGTACTGTCATGTTCAAGGTATTTATGTTGTAGAAACTCAAGTTCAATGATCATCACCGGTTTTCCTTCCCAAAGTGGAAGAAGTACGTAATCGTTAAATACGGTACTTGTACAAACAACTGCCTGCTAAAATTCCACTCTGATGTAACACATAACGCCGAATGAGGCGTGCAATTAAATGCATCAGTCTTACTGTTTCAAGAATAATGCGAATGCTCTTATTGCACAAAAAGCTATTACGAAAACATTAGAATTGTTGGTAGAACAGTCTTCCCTGCGCCTCATTAAAAGTGTTCAGAAGTGAAATGGATGCAACATGTGACATAGAAATTAAAAACAGTTTTCTTGTAAACTAGAGGCGATTTAGTCACAGAATGGTTGTAGGCAGGAATAAATGTGATATGATATAAATAATGTAATTATTAGGGCAATAAAAATTATGCTTTATACCCAGTCGTACACGAAAAATGATAAGCGCGTAGTTCTAAGCCTATATACAAAAATTAATAAATTAAAGAAAAAAAAGTACTTAATACAGGCATTTATCACCATTCACTATTTCACAAATTTCTTCTAGTAGGTCCTCCTATTCATTAAATTAATTAAACTTTGTATGATAACATAGGCTACAGGACTGTCCTGTCGATTTGTGGCAAAAGTAAACTGCGGGGCCAATCTGTGTACTATATTTTCAGTTGTTTCATTTGATAATTGTATAACTTATTTATATTGTTCTTGGTATTTATCTAGTTTTTTTTAGACATCTGTTAATATCATTAGTATTAGTACTACGGTATATTGATTACGGGTGCGCAGTTGCCACAGCGCAGTTGGATAAAGCACAAACCGAAAGGACGCAGGTTCAATCCACGATAAGGTCATTGGGATTTTTAAATTGGTCAGATCCTTCGGATGGCACTATGCCTCGGGGGTTGACTCAGCCTCTAACAGAAATTAGTATCAGGAGCAATAATGCGGAATAAGCTGACAACCTTACCATCTACATGACACATGTGCCGAAAATTTAGGAACTCTGGGAGCTTCAAACTCCTGGAACTCTAAGGGCCTTGACGGCCTGTAAAGGGACAAATTTACATTATTATTATTATTATTATTATTATTCTTATTATTATAAAAGGTTGTCTTTTGTAACGTGGTACACAGTCAAAGAACAATAAGTGAAGTTTAGTTTGCAACCTCTTCCTCCAGAAGCTGACATGTTGCTTCGTCTCGCTCTATCGACCTTTATCACCTTTAGAAAAGTCAATGTCACACTCTAATAGCTAAGATCATACATCATGACGTGATAGACTGTGATCTTCAGCGAGGAGTTATCCTGTCTTCCTATATGTGGTGGTTCTGAATACTGTTTCTCAGAAGTGTATATCATGTAATACTTTTGGAAAGCAAGTAGTGCATAATAAGCGTGATGGAATAGTTATTTATGATCCAAGTGTTAACAACGAGATTTTATCTTGCGAGTAGGTCATGTTTGCGAAAAGATCCCTTAAGGACGAATATAGAAATCCTACGAGCAAAACAAAATCATTTTACGATGGGAATCATACACTTTTTTGGACAGACGTTAAAATTTGTGAAATATTAATTAATTTTTATATTTATTGTAATGAATTTTGCATCTTGGAGTCAGACATATTGAAGCCCACAGAGAGCTATTATTAATTTTCTGGTACAGGGCTGCCAACTTAAGGACAACGCTTTTCACCGACCAAATTTGACGATTTTTTAATCACCATGAGAAATATCACCTGTCCCTCTACCCTCTCTCGGAAAATAAGCATATCAAAATTAGTATAGGTAGTGAAACCTCCATTGGAGGCCCCTTCGCCCCACCTGGGGATCATAGGGTACCAGATACATATAGAGATGAGAAATGTCACATTTAAACAGGTGCAGTGACTTTTAAAATTTTAAATTTGTATCAAACCGACGCTTTTCACCGACCAGGTTTCACGATTTCTTAATAACCGTGAGAAGTATCACATTTAAACAGGTGCAGAAAATTTTAAAATTTTAAATTTGTATCAAACCAAGTCTATTTAATAATCATTTGCAACTATTTTAACTGAAAGATTATTTTCCGTGTGAAGCAATCAAAGTTGGTTACCTTGGAGTTTTATAATATTATACCACTTAGTGGCATGTTTGTCTCCTTTTAATTAATATCCTCTGCCGTTAAAAGGGCTTCTTTTACCTTCGACTATCTTAAAAAGATTTATAATCAATATCTGCTCTAACTAACTGCTCTATGCTGCTTGACTTTGGAAATGCTGCTCCGATGGCATGAGACTCTTAACCGTATTATAATACTACCCTATGTGGCTCATATTTTTACCTCACTGTTCGTCATTGTAAATCGTTTATTTTAAAATTTTAAAATAGAGAAATAGGTTGCTTAAAACCATTTATAAACTTTATTCTCCGTTCGTGATGACCAATTCCTGTTTTACGTACAGTTTATTTATCCTTAATGCACTGTTATTCAATATGGCATAATTGGGTGGGGAGAAGTTGCAAAATCGAACCTTAAGCCTTTGAATTGTCTTCAAAAACTCATAATAAAAATTGTTTATTAAAGCTTCTCGGCTATTCTTCCAAATAATTCTTTCGCGTAGAACAGAACCTGTGCTTTAGTGTTTGTCAAATAAATTAATTCGCTTGCGGACCAATTATATAAAAAAGACTAGACCACCTCTCCCAAATGAATGGTTGCAAGATGCAGTCGTGCAGGCTAAACAAAAGCAACGTCCCCCAATGTTTAAACTGATGTAAATATTAATAATTTATTACACCTTATTGGCGGGGCAGATGACATTTGTCATATCATACGTAATTATCTGAGGACAATCGGAGATATACAGATTGTATTTATAAGAGACTCGAGGCGGAGCGATATGGGGTGGATCTGTAAAAAGCAACATAGTGATAGAAATCTGTGAGGATAAAGTGTTTCTTTATTGTGATTCTTTTCGTGTTTCTTTAAGCAATAAAAGTACACAATAGAGTTATAAATAAATCGATATTAAGAATTACAATAAACTCCCTATAAAATGTATAGTTTTATGTTCTTTGTCGTTTTGAAGAAAACACCCCTGTGAAATCTGTAGATCTCATGGACGTGCAGTTTATTATGTATACATGATTGTGCGTGATTTCAAAGCATGCATTTTGGCTCGCGAAGCCAGGACATTGTCTTCAACTCAGCGGAAATGAACTTTATGTGACCAAAATTTCTCCGCCCTTCAAATGTGTTTGTTTGGTAAACCCGTATGAATCATCCGTTCTGAAAGGTGCCAATTGTAAAAGCTGAAGTATAGTATACAAAGTATCATTAATGATCTCTGACTTAATATATTATGTACATGTATGTAGATTATGATCTGAAACGCTTACCTTGATCATAATATCGGTACTTAATGTTTCGTATTATTTTTACTTCCTCTGCCCGTACCATAGTACTAGCCTGTAGATCAGAGGAAGTTTTTTCAACCCCGAAATTCGAAGTTGAGTTATTAACATAAATACACGTTTTGAGATCTCCTGAATTAAAAAATACTATTTTCAGAAAGATGTGTGTGTGTGTGTGTGTATGTTAACAGCCTAGCTCCAGAACGGAAAATCGTATGAAAACAAAATTTTGTATTTGGGTTAGGTACCTTGTGAGGATGTGACACGAAGATTGGTAACAAGTTTCTCTTGTTTTAAGGGGATTTTACATGAAAAAAAAATAGTTTTTCGCGACTTTATCGATAACGGATCTTACGATTTTCTTTAAATTTTGTATATGGGGTACTTATACGAAGAGCTAAAACGTTTATTTGTAGGATTTTTTCGATAAAATTATCTGAAGGGTAGTTATAAGCAGGCTTTAAAACTTAGTTCCCGAACCCACAGAGGGAGATGATTCCGGTTACCAACAACCTGAGTATAGGAGGTGGGGGTGATTGCGTAGGCCGATAAGACAGTCATTGATAGTAGTACTGAGAAGTCAATGCGCTCGTAGTACGGTGCCTCTCAAATTGGTCAACAGTGTACCTTGTCATTATGCGTGTTTATAAATGTATAATACGTGTTCGGAATACCGAAAGTAAAGTGTTCTAAAACGCAAACATATATTGAAACATTTGGGAGGGACTATTACACAAAAAAAAAAAGGAGAACGTATCGTTTTGCATGCTTGTAATGTGAGTTTAG
Source organism: Ectobius pallidus (assembly GCA_964059195.1). NCBI lineage: Eukaryota > Metazoa > Arthropoda > Insecta > Blattodea > Ectobiidae > Ectobius > Ectobius pallidus. The sequence goes on from CAXKWD010000004.1 coordinate 65,451,253, forward strand.
AGAATGAGAAGTTATTTTGTGGTCTTCCTATACCTGTAATCCGGTTTGTTTACTATCACGTGAACTAGCATATGGTAGCTAGCGCATACGCCGAGCAAAGTCTGTACAGTACAGTTGCTGTTAACATATTCGATGGGGCACTAAGTTTTAAAGCCTGGTTATAAGCCACCCACTGTTTGTAAAATCTCAGTCTTACCTGGTGATCAACAAAGCTATGCATCAGATTCAAACAACCGAATACGCGCTCTTTGTAATATGGCCTCTAATTTATATCAGAGTGTGAAGTGAGAAAGATGCATTGGCGATGCTTAGGAAAAAAGTTACGTGAGTGCATAATCAGATTTTATTTGAGTTATACATCCTTCGGGGATGCAATACGATGTGGTAACGACATTATTTTCATTATTATAATCAATTTACACGAGGAAAATTGACATACATAGGCTAAGAGGCTTGTATTACACTAAGAGGAAAACTTTTATTTGGGCAGAGGAAGTTATGTGAGTTTCATATGAGATTTTTTTTTTATTACCCTTTATTCACCGGCATCAGCATGGACAAGGAAGGTATGGCAGTAGGTAAGTAAAAGTACAGTGATCCCTATACAGGCCAAGGAGGCCCAGAGGGTTCCAGGAGGTTGAGACTCCCAGATTTTGGACATTCGGCACGTGAAGGTGGTAAGGTTGTCAGCCTTACGCACCGACCGCTTTTACCCCAGGATTGCTCCTGGAACTCATTTCTGTTAGAGGCTGAGTCGACCCCAGGGCCATAGTGTCACCAGAATTATTAGGCCAATTGAAAAACTCCAACAACCTCATCGGGAATCGAACCCGCGACCTTCCGGTTTGTAGCGCAGTGCCCCAACCACTACGCTACAGTCTCATGTAATTACGTAGAAGGCCGGTAACACAACACGGAGGCACGTTTTCTTTAGAGAATATCTCGAACAACGAATTTTTTTTTCGTATAAAGTTAATGAATCAGTTAATGAAGAAGTAAAATCTCTCACACCCTCGGAAAATCCTCTATCCAAATATATTTCATTTGACTATAATTTTTCGTTTAAGCTAAGTTTTCAGGCAGACATACACACAGAGAATTGATTATGAAAATTGTATTTTTGGACTCAGTGTAGCTCAAAATATGCATTAGTATTGAAATCTCTAAATTGGATTTTAGGGTAGAGTACAAAACTTCTTTTACCCAAAGTTATTTAGTAAGTAAGGGAAAGTAAGAAAGTGGGGAAAGTAAGAAGTGGACTAACACTGACACTTGAATGGCATTATCGTTGGGGTTAATTGGAAACAATTTACCAATGGATGTTCATGATTGGTAGATTTTTAAATTACATTAATTAACCATAGGCCTATATGGATTAACTAACTTAGTTATTTTACTTATTTGATTTTTTTAAAATGAGGAACAATGTTTAAAAAATTTCAATTTTTTTCTATTTGTAGCAAATGAAGCCAAGTCAAGCTTTAAGATCTGAATTAGAGATGCATAAAAGAATAAGGGCATGCTGGAAATGTTTCGCCCATTATCAGGAAACACAATTGTAAATCGGTGCAAACTATTATGAAACATGCCTGACAAGATCTTTCCAACAATATTGTCAGTCATAGATGATCATGATTGATTGAAATTGGGCGAATTATTGATTAGTTTTGTTAAATTTTCGTGAAATAAATACTTATGGTTATTAGTTGATTTTGGATTTTTTAGACCTAAGCAGAAATTTAACTGTTTCGTTCATCTTAGCCAGAAATAGCTAATAAAATTGTTGAATTGCTAAAATGCTAATAGCAAATAAAATGAGCAGTTCTACATTAGTCGTATGACATATAAATCTTGTTTCTGAATTGTCCTCTTAAGTACTCTTTAAAACTACAGCTTTTTGTAGCTACAACAAGGGGTTCAGAATGCATGCGTCTTTTATTGTGATACTCGACGTTCCTGCGGTCGGTCATACGTCAGAAGTGGAATATTCCAATTTCAAAAGTTGCACTTAAAAATGGCTGGATCTCCTGTTTTTAATGCATCGTATATTACAGGTAACATACGCTCGTGTGCAGCATATGATATGTGGTACTTGCACCTGTCCAGTGCAAAAACTGTCTAAATCCACTGCCTGGCGTGCTTGGGAGCGTCTACGCAAAGTAATGGAACATCTACAATATTAACGACATGACCGTCTGTCCCTAGTGAAGTGTCCTCTAGTACTCAACACTTACATTTCAATTTATTTATCTACCTAGCTTTGCATGTATAAATAAAAAGGTTCTAATATAAATTTTATTTTAAAATATGGAAATCAAATGTAGGTAATAATGCTGGTACTTTGCTGGCTAGTTGGCTTGTATCCCAAGAGGAACATGAGTGGAGTCTATATAAATACTGGAAAGTATACTCAAGTTCTCCCCGTGAATCTTCCCATTACACGTATAAAGTGATGTAATTTGTTTCTCATATATTACCAACTTCCAAGAGTATGTAACTCTACCTAACTCCATAGTGTGAATGTATTGCCTCTTATATCACGCGGAAACTTAATACGAAGTATACTCGTTATAGTAATGTAATATTAGTTCTCCTATCATAAGGCCTATTATAATGTTTGCAATTAATTTAAACAATTACATAATTTAATTGCGCAATTTTAAACTGAAAGAAAAGTATATAATTTTCTTGAGATAGAATACTACTTTAACTTAGGCCTTTTAAATAAGTTTTTGAACATAAATAATAGATACTGCTATCATTCTTTCTTCTCTATTCTGTATTTATCCAAAGGCTTTTAAAATTGTAATATAATTCATACTCGTTACAAAATCTGTCCAATAACTTTCGATTAAATAGCAAGTAAAATAAGCTTGGTAGACCCTTTTCCAGATGTTTGATGACACTAATTTGTTATCTATATAGACGAGGTATACGTCACCCAAATATATATTTAGTTTTTTAGCTACATTACAAACACACACACACGCACTACATACACATACTACATTCACTCACAAACTGACTTGCAGACATAAGCACTGAAATGTTTCCGAAAGTTGTACTTTAGGATGCAGGTTACCTCAAAACGTGTAGGCTATTAATGTTGAAAACGCGTCGTCGAATTTCAGGTTCGAACACAAATGCTAGTAGGCTACCTCCTTATAGAGCTCTGGGCTTTTGTAGTTTTTCCTCCTGCCACTTGAGCGCGCTGCTCTCCACATTCAGGTATTGTCAACTTCCGGTTTCCTCATTGTTGTGTGTTTTCAATACGAGTTCGGGACGGTTCGCCAATTTTACAGTGAAGGAGTTAAAAAGGATGTTATCCGAAGATGGTGCAACAAATATTTCTTAGTTAACAAAGCAAGAGTTGATTGCAAGGTGAGAAATCAAAGCTACCTGTCTTCTGAAACGTTCGCTAACTGTTCTAATATGGTGCAATATGCCTGCGGTCTCAAATATTTTTGTATACTGTTGCACTATTTATTTTCATGTTTTTTTACAAATATGCATGAACTTTTTCGTATCATAACTTATTGAACACACAGTCTAATATACGACGCTGTTTGTTTTGGTTGCAGGTTGCTCAGGCGAGAGAAAAATCCGGATAGGAACTATGCCTTATTCGAAGTTGAGGTTATAGAATCAGAAAGTACCCACGACTTTCCTTCGACAAATTTCTTCAAGATAAATTCATTCAAGAAAGAACGGTTTAAACTTTTTGACGAAGACTCCATAACCACTTGGTTCGAAAAGCGTAGGGCAGGCAGCAGTATGAAAGCTGGCCGGACTCTAGCAATTAGAAAATTCATCAAGTTCAAGTTAGTGAATAAGAAACATTATGCACAAGTACAGGCACAGATGTTACTGACTGATATTCACAGGTGTGACTTTTTTATTTGAACTAAGAAGGGCATCATTATTCAACACATAAAATTTAACAAAGCATTTTCTAAGGGGCTACTTCATAATGCAAATGTTTATTATCAAACAGTATTTTTGCCTCTTCTGCAAAATACCAATAAAATGATTAGTTGCACAGTTGCTATTGTCTTTTGATTTATTTTAAATAAAAATAGCTGAACCATCATGTTTTTTTTATGACTACGACAAAAATAAGAGGCTACTTTAAAATTTTGAGTATTTGACAAATTTATATTTTCTGGGCTAAGCCAGTGTTCCGCCATCCCAATTACCTCCAAATTATTGTCTGATGACATAATACATAACATATCTGATTTACCTAGAAAACCTTGAATGTTAAGAAACATGACAGTTACAAAATTAGTGTTATAATTAACTATAGGCCTATTATGATTACATTTTTCTTTGTCAGGTTTTGATCTACTTGTTATAAGAGTTTCTATTACAGGCATACAACAAATCTGGACATTTTCAGATATATTTAAGCTATCCTTAGGCCTAGGCCCAGGCCCACATTCTACTCTAAAAAATCATCAAGCCCGGACCCATGTTTTCCTAAAAATTTGTATGTAGTTTGCTTTTTACTCAATTACAAAACAGAATGACCATTTTATCGGTTACGGGAGAAATTTCGATTGACATTGACATTCTTAAATGTCAAAATAAATTGGCAACAGAAATTACACTGAAAAGATGAAATACTAATTTAACATGGAAATGAAACTTGATTATGAGCCTAAACGATGTTAAGTTGGTCAGGTATACTTATTATTTCATAGGCTTATATATTTTTCTCAACATCAACTATATCAAAAATATCTTAATCACTCTAAGAAAACATGAAATACTCGCCAAAACTGCTCAAAGGAACATTAAAATCATCTTCTGTGAAGTGACAGCTGCAAACACGAGAATACTGGGAACGTGTTTTTCCATGGCGTAATTTTATCATTCATTCTTGAAAAACAGCCCTTTCTTTTGGAAAACTAAATCCTAATTTTTTGTTTGCAACGGCTGAACAGCCGAAAACATAGCAGTTAATCGACATAATTACTTCCAAAACAAGACACAAGCACAGAACTGTATTGTAAACATAGGCCTCTGAGATAACCGGAAGTGGATAATACCTCATTCTCGGCGGCCATCTTAAAAGCGCAGAGCTCTATAGAGAAATACAAATCACTTTGCACCTGATTCACAATTCTGCTCGCACTTGACCAACAATATTGTTTCTGTTACTATCGGAAACACTTCAGACGGCAATAGCAATAGCAATTCGTTCAATATGGCATGAATTTTGAAATTATTTGGCAAAGCGAGCGCAAGCAGTTAAGAAATTATTTTTGATAATATTATTTATTGAATAATGTATTTTTGGATCAATATTGTAATCATTCAGATTATTTTTACTTCGAACTAAAATAGGTTAAATTACAGATCTCATTGCGTTAATAAACAATCACTTGAATAATAAAACTTAGCTTGTAGGCCTACTGTACCTATAGTCGAGATTCTTAACACTCGGAAGCAATAGTTCTGATTATGAAGGAAACTTGAGTAAATATACATAAATTAATATTGTATAAAATGTATTATTATTTATACATTAATAACATTGTTAATTGTATAATTCACTTCTCGAAATACGCTTAGGAGACACATCCTTCTGTGATATTTACAGACATTTACCTTCGCATTTCCTTTTGGTCTGTTATTTTATCGTTTATCGATCTTACATTGTAGGTGGCAGTTCTAATTACATCCGCTTGGCCAAATCTATGTATCTTATTCCTCGCCTGGTCATGTATCCTGTTATCCGTCCGGTTATTCCCTTGAGGCTTTTGAGTATATAAATTTCCTCCAAAAGCGTTACCAGCGCTTCGTGGAGTAAGGTGACTGACAGGGCTGCTGTCTTAAGGTATATCACCATGCCTAACTATGTATTCCCCCATAGTTAGGGTTGCTCCATCCGCCGTCCATAGTCGCCGTTAGAGACTTTGCCCCTGTTACCCCGGGCATGGGTTGTAACTGTTAGACCGTTTCTCGAAATCTTCCAGACGCTCTAAAAGGCCGTTACCACCATTCTGACTAAGTCAGAACCTCCGTCTCTCGTTTGTTTGTCGATGGTTTTGAGTTGTCGACACTTTTATATGCAGATGACCAGATCCTATTGTCAGGATCAGAAGACTCTTTACAGAAATCATTTTATATACTCGACAAGATAATTCAAACTTATAATCTAAGCATATCCCATGAAAAAACCAAACTAATTGCATTCTGTGGTAAGCAGCCAATAAGAGGAAAAATTGTATTAAGAAAGCATATAATAGAACAAGTAAGGGTTTTTAATTATCTAGGGTGTGATATAAGCTATAATTTCAATTATGATCTGGAAAAGAAAATACTGTACACAGATTTCAACATATGTGTGGCACAATTATAAGAACTCTTAAAGGGAAAGCACAAAGAGACACTTTATTAAAATTCTATAAAGTAATGGCTGTTCCAACTCTATTGTATGGCAGCGAGATCTGGACACTAACAAAAAATAATTACAAGCGTATCCAGGCTGCTGAGATGAAATTTTTACGATCAGTGGCTGGATACAGATTGACAGATCGCATGAGGAACGAAGATATCAGAAAGGAATTAAGGATCTTCTCTATAAATGATAAAATATCAGAATATCGTACAAATTGGAAAGAACATTTAAGTAGACAGGCCAATACAAATATAGCGAAAAAAGCACTCAATTATAAACCAAGAGGAAAGAGAGATCCAGGTCGCCCGAAAACAAGATGGGCACAGCAAACTTTTGAGGCCGGAACAGGCGCTATTGATGCCTAATCCCTGTATGTAGATGATGATGATTTCCTTTTGGTCATCTTCGTAAAATATCGACAAAAGGAAAGACTTGCACATGGCATCGACATATTATGTTAATTCAGAATCCCTTTTGATTACAGATACTGGGAATGTGCTTTTCATGGAACTATTCCTAGAAGATTGCAAAAAAAATGATTAAAGAATCTAACCATCCTAATGAAATCGCAGTTGGTTAAGCATAGAATGTCCCTACTAGTTTCCCACTGTTCACTTTTTCATAACTTCCGGAAGTCTTTGAAAATGTTTCAATTGTCATTGACAGGCCTAATATATCTATTTTAACTAATTCTTAGCACCAGAAGTAATTGTTAATTTACTATTGATTAATTTAAGAGGCCATGACGTGTAGCTTTTCAGAGCCAAATAATAGGATAGTAATTAAGAATAACATTTAGAAAGTTTTGATTATTCAGTCTATCTCCTGGTGACATAAAATACCTTCCTCCAAGTGCAGTAGCCGTCTGAAAAGACGTCCCCAACAAAGATTTGTATTTGTGCTTAAAACATTCATTTAGTCGTTTATTGCGTTACAGATATTCCAAAGTATTCAGTTCTATTACATATTTTGTCCTCTCTGTAGTTAATCAAAGACTTTAAATGCATTTTTATTGCGATTATGATTATTTATAATAATTATTATTGACATTATTGTCGTTATTAAGATTATAAAGTTGTCACATAGAAAATAGTAAAACTTACGTCACTTTTGCTAAAATTTTGAGACTGCATATAAAGTGCAGGTCGTTTGAGTCGGTTGGTCGGCAGTAACCAATAAAAATGGTGTGCAAGTTAGAGACGCCGCCGGTGGTTGGAACCCACTGCAACACGATTTACGATTTTGCCAAAAGAAAATTTGCGAGACGAATTTTACGAGTAAAAGTCTGGTATGTCTGTCTGTATTGTATACGTGTGAGTGTGTCTTAAAATGAAGGTGGGCTTGGAAAGGAACTTGTTTTTATTATTTTTACCTCTTCCTTCTTTGGTATTCCCAACAAAAGAACATTATGCTGTGAGAGTTATTTACAGAAAATTAATTTTTGCCAAAGTGCTGTAAAAACTCGGTTCACATTCACTATTACCGTATGTTTCTGTGTTTCTGCGTTTCTGCAAAAGTAATAGAGCATTGCTTAATGGGATTGTGGTGTAGGTTTGATATGGAGTTCTCATTGACAGAGAACAATGTATTGGATATGCACATATTGAAAAATATCCTAACTTTTAGAACATAAATTTTATCATCTTACTAGGCCTATATATATCCATTTTGATATTCCACAGTAACTTGTACCTTTAATAAGATTATATTACCGATATTCAGAATGACAAGGTTATGTCTAATGTTTAGTAAATTTTACGGGAGAGCATTAAGATTTATAGTCAATAAATTTTATTTCCGCATCAAAATGATACAATACATCCAACATTTAATGTATATATGTAACTTAGTAGGCTATTTATTGTGGTACCAGGGATGATCAAAGGAAAAACTACTTCCTCCAGGCCTGAAAAATCTTCAAAAGCGCCCTTGTTGATAAATAGCATTTCCTTGCTCCAAGGCAATGCCAATTCGATGCCTCAGAAACTCTTTGGAACGAGGTTCCGCGGCTATTATTGAATTCAGCCTTCTTCCTATAAATGTAACAAGTGCCGTGTCTATTTTGCACCATGAACCCATGGTTTCTAGTACAAAGACAAAGAAAAATAATTCTCAATCAAAGCGCGATATTTATGCATGTTCCTAAGTTGAAGCACTGTCTCAGCAGCTGAGCTTGCAAGGCGGGATGTTATAGATGCCAGTATATGAGAAAGGATAAATGTGTTCATGCACCCCAAATAAAAGATTTTCCTCTGTGCCATAGCGATTCCATCTGGACTTTGCCATCCGAACGATTTATGCCTAGAACAGTTGGAACATTATATAGATACCAAGCTCTACGAAGAATATCATGTATGGTCGAGTGTCGTGAGTATCTACTCTTGTTCTTAACCCAACTCAAAGAATGACGACCATGTGAAGCGGCTGCTACACCGCATATGCATTTATCTTATGGCAGTTTTGACAATCTAGACGTAAGGCGACGGCAGTCTTGAATGAGGTGGTTCCATCCAACGAAGTACCTATTGTGGAAGAAGGCAAAGCATTCAACCAAAATTCTGCTTCCTTTTTCCAGGAGGGCCAGATTACGAGCTAAATAGAAATCAGAAAATGATGAGAGAGATAATAAAAAAAGTTTGTTGTATATTTATGTCCCAAAGTTTCTATAGGCCTACTGAAGATTGTTCTGGAGGGTTAGTACTATTTGTCACTTAACCATAGTCTCAGACAAGACACAGTTGTCAGTTTCGTCATTGGAAAAAAGGAACATGGATTTGACAAAATTAAAGACGCCGTGTGCTGAAGAAGCTATAAAAACGGGTATTCAAACATCCGATAATTCACGTATTCCGAGGTTTCCTAGACTGATAGGAATTCATGCATAAATCCAGTTTTTCCCTCTAAAACAGAATCCAGTAACTTATAATTTCTAAATTATTTTCCAGAAGATCGTCAAATGATTCGAGAAGCGAGGGAAGTAACTAAAGGGGCGTAGTTTGTAGAATAACTTAATAAACTAAAACCCGGTAGTAAAATGTTAACCCTTAAATGCGCAAGACTCCATTTCTCACAGAATAGCCAAACCCATGCAGTACTGCAGAAAAGAAAAACAGTTATCATATGATTGGAGTCTACAGTGACGAAATAGCTTGTTTTATTTGTTCATGTCTGTGAAAAACTACTTGCCAAATAGGTTAAAATTGTTGGACCATAGATAAATATAGCTGCTTCTTTATATTTAAGAAATAATTACTGTACCATCCACTTTCAGTCCCAGTAATGCAGGCTTGTAATTGACTTGTTGAGTCAGAATCTTTGTGCATTTCTTTCACTTTTCAAGGTCTTTACTGATGAAGGGTCGGTCTATCGCCTCAGAAATGATCTTGCAGATAAAAAGAAAAAAGGTTAGGCTTGAAAGCACTGTTTTTCTCTTTCCGGGTTGTGTTCTTCTACGGCATCCGACGTAACTTTTCTTCCGAAGGTAAGCAAACTGAGATTGTTTTGCACAGTTAATCACTCCATTGAAGTTTGAATCTAAAGGATTCCGGCAATTACTCGATTATTGCTTTAATTATCTATATGAAATAACATAGCCTTGGGTGAAAATTTCTATTATGTAACGTTAAAAACAACCGTGAAAATATTTAATTAAAATATAATTTAGCTAATCCAATTAAACATCGAACATAAAAAAATTAAGTAAAAACCAAAAATAAAAATGAAATTGTTTATTTGCAGCATGAGACGTGATCAATTACATAACTTTACATTCATGCAGTTATGTGAAATGGGTGGGACTGAATTAACTTGATTAATGACATGGTAGGAAACACTTTCATATTAATATAAGTTATACAAACTAAATTTTGTTTAGCAAAATATCTCTCTCACCTCAGGCATTTAGAATGTTACGCCCCCTCTTATTCCTGCAAAAGGGTGCGTAGCTACTGTGCTGGACATATTATAATGGGAAATCGGTACGCCATGCATTACGTAGGAACATGATAGGCTTAAGATCAGTGACGTTGATCAAACGAAAAAAAAAATACATTACTTTATTATAAAACCATTTTACACAATTAGGCTACCTGTTCATCAGACATCGTGCACCTTTGCATGTAGCGAGGAAATTAATACACGACACGATGTAAATTAATATTTTAAAACCACTTTTGCTGCCTTGTTTTCAATGAATTTAATAAATAATGAGCGACGTGAATAATTACTTGAAAGCATTAGAGCAGTATTGTTTCTGCCAAGTTTGCTATAACTTGTTTTCATATCCCTCGAGTAGACCTGTAGAAATATGTTATAAGAATTTTAACAAAGTTCGAAAATTTTGCTAAAATTATGAGATCCTGAATGTTATAACATAAATTCCAATAAATGATTCGTCGGCCTGGGTGGCGCAATTAGTATCGCGCTGGCTTTCTGTGTCCTAGGTTGCGGGTTTGATTCCGGCCCAGGTCGATGGCATTTAAGTGTATAAATATGACAGGCCCATGTCAGTAGATTTACTGGTATGTAAAAGAACTCTTGCCGGACAAAATTCACAGGCGTCAGTTGCAGTACATCCCCGTCGTTAAATAATCATATACCAAACAACCAATGAATGATTCGAGTGTGATAACCTTCACGTGTATTTTTTTAGTATTGGTTTTTATATTAATACAATATCTTCACCTCATGTTAATGCAAAAATTGTTTTGTTGGACATATTGAATCCTGGCAAAGTTAAACTCGTCCTAAGGAATTGATTTATTATAATCTAGCATATAAGCTTGTCCGAATTCACAAATAGTGTCGTCTCATGAACATTTAAAATCGTTCGGATTTAAAGATAGTGTTTCTTCATCCATTTCCCATTCATGGTGAAAACTCGAATTTCCTAAACACAGTGCCGGTAACCCAATTTACCGCACTACTTACCGCACAGGTGCGTCATTATATCAAAGCCTGTAACTTTTTATATTTAGGCTCTTTATTATTGGGGGTAAAGTATATAGGCCTTAATGCCAGATGAAATGTACGATATAAGTTTTACCCGTTTTAATTTTTATTTACGATAATTCAAGATTACTCTAGAATGACCCATTCTTTAAACATGGTTTTTCTAATTCGATTAGTAGGGCCTATTCCTTTATTCTGTTGAAAAGACTGAACGTGTAAAATTCTTCTCTTATGGTCGAATTTTTTTCCAGTCTACGAGTCTATAAACTGCAACTATTTTGAGGAATTTCGTTTTTTCTCTTCTTCTGTTCTTATGAGCCGTATAAAAGAAATTGAACAGCAAAAATAATATTTTTCATTAATAAATTATTATTATTACTACTGTTGTTGTATCTGAGAAAAAATGTGTTGCCATTTATCCAAGTTTGTTTCAAAATTTTTAAAATCCTGAACATAGGCATACCTTAAGAAAATATTATTTTCAAACGTAGACAAAGTTAAGGACTTGAAAGAGATACTTATTTAGACAGTATATTCCTCAGAATAAATTAGATAACTTAATTATTGGTATTTTTATAAAACACTGGATAGGGGAAGAAATTTCAGATTATGGAGTAAAAGAACAAAAATTGTCACTTTATTTTCGAAAGCAGGTCTTCCTCTAAGTAATGGATGAGTCAATCGGCTACAGTAATTGAACTTTGCCACATGTAATATGTACCAACACCTATATGACAGATTGTGATCCATCCCATAGGCCACACACATGCTATGGCGTCAAGCCAGATTACAGTGGAGAGATGAACGGCGGCTTATGGCTCCTCCCATGTTATTTACTTCACATACTACTAGCATAGAGCATACTTGCATGTCTAATCTTCTTAAGGAGAGACTTTAGCTTTTTGGTATACCTGTTACGGATCCAATATTTCAGGGAGACGCCATATATGGAACTAAACCAATCAAGTAGTGTTCATAGAAGAGGCGTACAGCACTGGGGGATATAATACCTTAAAACTGATTTGTATGGGCGGAAAAATGCTTCAAAACAAGTCTAGACTGCAAGTTTTAAGAGTGCAAATAAGATGAAATAAAACAAAATGGTATATTCCTGAGAGAAGCCATTTTTGAAGTTCTGCAGAGAAATAAGAGGCAGGGAAAATAAAATGTAAAAAAAATGCATTTTAAAACTACCTTTTTCTGTTCGCCAGACGTTAAGTGGTCCATACACTCACCATCTTCTCGTTCCAACCGCACACGTTCCCGGAGGATTATAAAGTAAAAAAAAAAAGCTGTACAAAAACTAAGTGTAAATTCTGCACATCCTTGATCGTTCGGGAGAGCCAGTTCTTTTACAAAATTCTGCATATTTTTCGTGCTTACAACGCTGAATAGTTACAGTATTTATAAATACAAGAACTGTGCGAAGGAGCATTTCATAACTGATCAAAACATTGGTCAATTTAATTTTGACCAAGTATACAATTGCCGAAGCTGACACGTTTTATTGTGAGAATACATACTGGAGTTTGAGTTCATTTAAAATATTGTAATAATAAAATTGAATACCGAAAAGTAATTTTGAAGATTGAGTATTTTCAGCATGAGTCAGTATTCAGCTAAAGAACCATTCCATGGTAGGCCTATTGCCATCGTGTTACACCATCTACACACAAAATAATTAGGTCTACATATTGAATGGTTCCTAGGATATTTAAGATATTTAAACTTTTTATATACGGTATTTTAAAAACAAATATCTGAAGTTCATTTTTTTTAATTTTCTTGCGCAAACAATTCCAGGTAGGCATTTTTAACTTTTTATAAGTTCGCTTTGATATTTTCAAGAATCTCATATTATATCTTCAATATTCGTGGATATCGAAATGTTTATTTTAATTGGTCATATAATGTAATTTACTTTTCCAGGAAAGGCTGTGTGAATATCTTCACATATTTTGGATGTATATGCACCTAATTGAAAAACATGGCAAAAATGACTGTCCAAGGAGAATTCGTTCACGAAATTTTTTAAAACGGGTTGGTCATAATCCTTAAGTATCAGAGTACTTTAACTACCCAATCAAACTTATTATTCTTAAAATCAGAGCACCTAAACTATCTCTATATAAAACAAATTGCCGAATCCCATGACAGAAAAAATATTAAGGAGTTCTTTATCATAATCAAATTTTCTTGACTTTTTGTCATTTTACCCCATTTTTGCTAGACCTTAAAAACGCAAGTTATTTTGTATAGCCTACTTTGGTATAGGCTCAGACATGGTATGCACTCCATACATAATTCTCAATTAACACACAAGTTGTAGCTGGGGAGTGTTCTGATTTGTCGTCTCGACAAGTAGGCGAGTGTATAGGTAGCTTAAAATTTTAGAGAATTCGAAGCCGTCCATTGTTCAAACTGACCAGTGACCTTTAGTCGGCCGCTGCAACTTTGACTGCTTCGGTTTTCGCAAATAAAAAAGAACGAAAGGGTCTTAAAAGCGAAACGGAAATAAAGAAAAAAGACCGGGCCGTTGCATGTAGACTGCATATAAAAGGTTATGCGTTTTAGGAACATATATTTTCTTTTATTTCCAACTTAACGCGTATTGGCGTACCTAAAACATCCATTCAACATCCATTCAACGTCCAATGTCCGTCCAGTATAGTTATTAATTTCTCATGAGCAAAATTTCCCGCGCCCGTACACAAAAATAAAGCAGCACATCGAGGTTGTTAACTTCATGTCGAAACTGCAGAGTGCAGTGTACAAAATGCAGGTACATTGAACGTTATTGGTAGGCCTATAATTAAGATGGCACTACAACTATTACGAAAGTATCAACACACTTTTGGTAATTTATTTTCTGTGAAAAGAAACTCCTGTAGCATAGGCGTGTACTACGTATGTCGAAAAAATGTTCAAGTCTTACGTTCTTGTCCCTACAGAAAGTAAAAATACCAGTTTATTTTTTCGTTTGCAGAGGTCTTTGTGTGTCTTAAATTCAAGAGGTATTGGCTTTTATAAACAATAGTACATTCTAATATGATGTGCACTGGCCATTCAGGAGATACAAATGATTAAATTATACGTAACGAAAACCATCATTGTTGGGATATTTCACGTCAATCGGTCTGAGCGAAGTACGCTGAAACTAAGCGAAAAATATGTAGTAATGCAGTTAACTGAAATGTAAGCAAGTATAAAGCCGGTTGTCGACCAAGAGCTAAGCTATGAAATAAGGCACAGCTACATATGAAATCCCCCACAGTATGTGAGATAAGCTAAGCTAACTTAGCTTAGCTCTTAGCTTAGCTCTTGGTCGACAACCGGCTTAAGGCTAGCAGTTATTAAGCAGTTATTAAGAAGCAAAAATCGTCAGAAACGTAAATATAGGCCTAAACTGAAAAAAAATGTGGACAGGATTTTATTTTCATAATCCGTGCAAGATTTTAGTGATTAAAATATTACATCAAAGAAGTCCTCCCGAAAAAGATCCAAGTTTTTATTTAAAATATTTTCTCATAAAAAATTGTTTACAGGTAGATAGAAATAGCTAACTTCTACAGCACTGAAAAATGTTGTGCTTGACTTGCAGATACTGCATTTTTGGAGTTAAAAGATATCGCTAGAATCCATAGAAATATACATATTTTATATATTTTAAATTTTATTTACTACCAAAATTATCAAACACAACATCGAACATTACAAAATATTGCATGCGTATTTCAGATTCTCCAGCCTATTTTGTTAAAACAACTAATCAACAACACTTGGCAGAAAGTTACATAATAGTCTACTGTATGAAATTGTCTTTCATTTTAAATGTTGGTTATCTCTTAGGATATTTATGCTTGATTCCTTTTAAGTCATTTTTAAATGTTTTCATTTTTTATAAGTTATAGGCCTATAATACTATTTTCTGCTTTTTTCTTCAATCTGTTCTTTGTCTCTCCTCTTTCTTCACTCTGATCTTTTTGGAACTGCACCCGAGCACGAAAAGTCTTGTTCATTCGGATGTAGGCTATTTCTCAATATCATGTATTTTAGGCCTATGGTCTTGTACTAGCAGAATTAGAATAGAATTAGAATTAGAATAGAATTTTTTATAGAAATTTTTTGTATAATTCGTGATAATATTATAATAATGATAATTAAATAATAATAAATAAATAAATAATAATAACAAAATATCCGCGAGGAGTTTTTTCGTGTAATGTGATAGTGGAGGTACGAACACTCGTAAATATGGTTAGAATCGTACTCTCGAATATGCCAGATCTAATAGGCCTGTAGGCTAAATTCCGTTTTGAAACATTTTTTGCTATCTAGGTGAAATTTAATTTCAAAAATTAAAAATATATATATATATTTGATTTGATTTCTCTCCCTTTCGCTCTGGGGCTCTCTCTAACGATCTCGCTCTCTTTTTCTCTCGTTCTCTCTTACTAGCTTCTATTTTTTATCAAAGGATCTCTAAACATGTACTGTAGTAGGCTACTGTTGAAAACCGTTAGTAAGAATAGATAAATAAATTCTTATAGATAACTTAAGTAAAAAGCTTCACGTTTCTTTTTGTCATTTATCAGTTTACAATTTGTAATACAAAAGGCCTTGTCTGTGTGAGTTCTTTTTGTTTCTCCTCTAGCCTTCGTTATTATTACACAGAGCCAATGATAGCATAGGCTAGGGAGATAACAAGAGAATGGTGTCACCCGAGTTTTTCAAATAAAAAAAAAACACGCACACACCTCGATGTGAGAATATTTTTAATGCGAGGAAAATATGGTTTTGTCAGAACCAGTCTACATTAATTTGAAATGCAAATGAAGAAGAAATTAAAAAAGTGAACATTTTTCGTCAACGTTCGGGACGTATAATTAGTGCCAGACTTTAGAATTTTGCATATTCCTATTAGAGACACATAATACACACAGAAGGCGTGTACATATCTAACTTGTATGTTTCTATTTTAATGTCACATTCGATGATTTATCGCTAAAATTTAATGGCGTTACAATATTTTTCTCTTTTTATACGTTTTTCCTCTTTCTCGCGTTCTCTTTCTTTCTACTACGCTATTAGGGAAATTTGTTTGGCTACAGTACGCAGACACTAGTAACGTATTGCAACAGTTCCTCTTTTGATTACTTTCCTAATTTGGATTCTTTTTTAATTTATTATTACTACAATCCTTCCAATACAGCTCCAAATCCAATTTCATCTGCGTCACTTATTAGGCATGTTTGTTGATGAAGTGTTCTCAAACGTTGCTCGCAGCCCCTTCACGGATCACGAGGTAGATGACTGAGTTTTTACTATGTTGTTTACTATGCAATATATTAAATTAATTGTCAGGTAGTGTTAATTATGGACATGTTCTGTTAATAAGCTGATCCCAACTGATGTATTTCCGTCTTTAAGTACGGTTTAACTTATCTTAATAATTTATGTGCGGTAACTCGTTGTGATTATTTTTTACATAGGCCTACCATTTAGTTAGATATATGCATATGGATTCATGAACCACAGATTATTGTCTCTGTTGTATATTACATGATAATATTATAGGAGAAAAATTCCTCTGACACAAGGTTTTGAACTTTATTATTTTCCCACCGGCTTGGGTCGCTTAGATCCTAAAAGGGAGAGGTAAAACTAAGATAAAGAACGAAAATTATTTGCCCACTTGACAGCATATAAACATTAATTAATACTTATTATAATGGGCATAACCACAGCCTTATTGTGTGGCCGGGCATTGTCATCAACCAAAAGAGATCAACTGATCTCTTCAGTTGGTAAAAATTTGACCACCTTCCCTACAGTCCGGATTTGGCACCAAGCGATTTTCATGTGTTTCTTCATCCGAAGAAATTCCTTGGTGTAAAACGTTTCAAGGACGACAATGTTGTGAAACAAGAAGTGCAGACTTGGCTTTCATCACAGGCGGCATCATTCTTTGACGAAGCGTACAAAAACCGGTATTACGAATACCTGAATAACGGCGCTAACTATGTGGAGAAGTAATGAAAGGTGTAAGGTAATGAACGCTAATAAATTATTTTGAAAATGTTATTTTTTTAAGTTATGGGTATTTACTTTAAACACACGCCTCGTATTATTATTATTATTATTATTATTATTATTATTATTATTATTATTATTATTATTAGTATTATTATTATTATTATCATCGTTATTATCATCATCATTTTAAATATTATTTTTATTATTATCATCATTACTTACTTTATTATAATATTATTATTATTATTATTATTATTATTATTATTATTATTATTATTATTGTATTTCTTGAAACATTAGCATATTAGCGTTATAGTTTAACAAACATTATGATGAAAGCTTATTAAAGTTGTGGTGGATGAATGTTAGAAAATGAGAATGTATTTTTTTTTAATATATGAAATAGAGGTTTTGCCAGTTCATTGTCATAAAAGTCCAAGTGATAAGTCTAGAGTAGGCCTATATCTTGATATTCCAATTTTAGGGCAGTCAAAAAACAATTGCTGTACAGTTTGAGAAGATCCACAGAAGCATGAATAATGTTTTGGGACTTTGTTCTTAAATCTCTCAAAATATCACTTACATTTTCCATTAATATTAAAAATAGCCATTTTTAATTTTTGGTGGACAAATTAAATTTTTTTAAAGTCACAGTAATTTTCCATAGGATGGACTCGGAGGTAAAGAAAGCTCGGAATTTTTAAAACTACTTCTCGGCTGATTATCCTGAGAAGAAATCATGAATACAAATATTATACGATTCACAAAATTATATAAATATTTCAGCGAACTTATTCTGTGATGTAGACGTATACGCGTATTCTCTTCTCATAGTCCTGCGATGTTTTAATTTCAACCATTCCTGCAGGTAATTAATCAGTATTTTAAAAAAAGTAAGGTGGTAGACTGAAAAAAGTTCGTAGGCCTACTGCCTGTTTAGTGTGATTAAATGTTTAATATCGTATGCACCACAATTTTATCGCACAAGTTGTTATTTATTGTTTGAAAATGCGTAGCCATTAAAGGGTTTTATGGAGCAATTTATGTTTTAAGAAAGGCAGAACTTTCATCAAAATCTCGGTTAATGGCTGTACGTTATAACCATTCTCCATGTTGCTTCTACCTTCAAAGTAATAGTCATGCATGTGTAATTTATTACACACTGGAAAAGAAGCCAGCCCTTTTCTCCCATGCCCATACTATTTCGCGTAACTGCAGTTCTTATTATGTTGCAATCTTTGTTAGAGCCTTGGAGATAACTAATTTCGCCCAAGAATTACTTCATATTATCAGAGAGAACATCTGAACAAATAATTTTTTTCTGAACATATAATTTTTCGTCTTTTTTCGATTTCCCGTCTTTTTTCGATTTTCCTCTTTTTTCTGGGATGATATAAAATGGCTTCCATTACAATTTACTTTATTTAAATTAAATGATATTTACGTACATTTTGGAAGGCAGTATGTAATTGAATTTTATTCCGTGATTAAATTCTAGCTTTGAAAGAATTATAACAAGATGAAGAAGTTATCTCCTTTGCTTAGAGTTTTGTAAGTACTGTATTATTCTAGGACAGATTTAGCGAGAAAAATATTAGCTTCTTCAGCAGGACTAACCAATAGGAATGTCTGTCAAGTGCTTAAAATACTGGTGTTCCATGTTTTTAGTCAGGATATTCCTATTTTAATTTTATGTGTGTAGGTTTCTGTGTAATATATTTGAAATGATATGCTGGTGCCTCAAGCAATAGTTAATGAATGATTAGCAACTAAATTGTAGGCTAAGTCATTGTTTGGCCATTGGCGTTGGTATAGTGTAACCTCATTTACGAAGTATAACCTCAGTATATAAATCAATTAAAGCATAACAGAAATGTATGTTATGGTTGGTACTTTATCTTGGATTGTGACAGATGCCAAGAAATTGTCTGTATGGTAGTTATATATACATTCAAATAATATTTTTTCGAAATCAAAGTTATTAAAAACAAAATAATTAGAGTACTGAATGAATATAGTGCTGCAAATAAAGGTTAAAAAATTACTAGTTCATATTAAATTTATTCTACTTTAGTACCTTCTCTGTTAAAAAAAAGGCAGATCGATAGAGTGCGTATGTAAAATTAAATAGTCTGTTAAAATAATGAACTCAGTATGTGGTGTTTACGGTTTCAGAGCACGTGTATTTTTATATAAATTCTGTATAATCTTCATTTTGTTCGGTCAACTACCAAAAGAACACAGAATTAAAAATCGGAAAAGTAAGTAATGAAAGCACAAAATATAATATAGCTACAGCTTATACAGCCGTAACTCTGGTTACTTACTTACTTACTCAGTGGCAATAGACAATTCCTAAGCAAGCTAAAGGAATATTATCTATTTTATGGAACCCGGAGGTTCATTGTCGCGCTTACATGAGCCCGCCATTCAATCCTAGTCTATGCTAACTCCATGCAACCATCCCTCGCAAATCCTACTTCCAATAAATTTAATCTATTGTAACATTGTCCTCCCACCTACGTCCATGTCTTTCAAATGATCTCTTCCCTTCGGGTTATTAGCCTTGACTAAACTAAGAAATTAGCCATTATGCAAACTGATTCATAAGCTAGCAGTATCAGAATAAATTCTAATTGTTCATAATAAACTGATCGGTGTGGTGAATGATGGCGAACGGGGTAACTTACCAACATATATTGTACATTGAAAGGGTACCAATTCCAAGCTCTAAATAGAGAGAGATCAGCCAAGATTTTGCGGAGAATTTTTAGGATTTTAACCTTTATAATTAGAAATGCTCAGCATCAGCCAGTTTTGATTGCTTGATTTAAAAAAAAATCAATTGAACAAAATACCTTTCTCTAAATATAAACGCTTGACTCCAACAGTCGGCGCAGATCAGCCAGATTGAATAAACTCTTTGCCAACTTCAAGATTAGATTATATTACACCACATTAGATCAGATTTGTTTAGTTTGTTGATATAGTCCAATTGAACGTATCGATGTTATGGATTATTTAAAATTTCAACAACACAGAAATAAATAGGATTTTAATATAATGCCGTATATATAAATGAGTGTTATGTGTTACTGTTTAATGGAAGAAAGTAATAATGAACTAGGCAAGAAAAGTGTTGCTACATGTAGTATGATGAGCATATTTATAATACTTTGATTAATAATGAACATGATTAAATTATAAATTAATTCATGCAATATAGAACAGGAAAGGTTGACATACTTCATCCAGCCTTAACGAGCACTGCACCCTACGAATCTCTAGCAACTGCTTGAGATCAGTCACGAAGGTTTAGCTGGAGCCAAACAGCAGTATTGGAGTAGCTTCAAATAGTCGAGGAATTCAGCAGGAAGAATAGAGAAAATAATCACAACCCCCCCCCCAAAAAAAAATTGACATATCATCTAGATCCTTGAAGCCTTGGGTCTCTCCCAAGCCACTTAAGCATGGAGGATGCAGTAACATTTTCACAGATCAAGCTATGGATTCTGAATACTATAGAAATTATCATTGTGTTTGGTTTGGTAGCAGAATTAGCATAATATCCTTTTCACAATGTCGGTTTTGCTGGTTTCAAAGTTTAATATACACTGTTTAAAGGGAATTGGTTTGGAAAAGTGGCTGGAAAGAGTTTTTCTGGTAGATTGCGATATTTTGTCACTGTCATAGGCAGGAGTTCGCCTTATGCAAGCCGGGCCACTAGACCTCCCCTTTCATGTCATCGTGCTACTGTACCGGTGTCGTAATTACCCCTGAGTTACCCTCCCACTAGCGCTAATATCGTCCTCATAACTACTAGAAATTATTCTTGTCTGCTACAGAATATAACTCAGTTTGGGGGTTTGGTTCCTGTTTATGAGAGAGGGGCTGGTTTTGCAACCATCTCCCATTTTCAACTACACCCGGTTTAATAGATGAACTGGAGGCTTGACTTTACTCCCATTTGCTATCATTGCATAATTACATAATGTCGTATTGTGCTTCGAATTCATGTAATGCTGGATTAGACATGCATTAAAATAATGAGTAACTGGCTACGAGTTTAAAATTCATTACATCTTTTTCTTTAAAATATTACATTATATTGTTTTTTACAATAAATGCTAAAAAACACTGCAAATAATAAATTCATATTGTTACTAAATAATAATGTATATTGTTCTACATTTCTGTTGGTCATTATTAAAATAAGTTTTGCGATTTATTCCGAATAAAACAACCATTCTCCTTAATATACAAGAGTTTTAATGTCATGTATTACGAAATTTCTTCCTTATAATGTTGATATTTAAAACTATATCAAAATATTTTTATTTAATGCCTTTCCTTCTTTATTCCTTCATCTTTTTTCCCTTATTTACTTTCTTTATTTCTCTTCCTTTTCTTTCTTCAAGTATTTCTTTCTTTTCTTTCCTTTTCTTTCTTTTCTTTTCTTTTCTTTCTTTTTTCTTTTTTCTTTTCTTTCTTTTTTCTTTTCTTTCTTTTTTCTTTTCTTTCTTTTCTTTCTTTCTATGTTTATTTCTTTTCTTTTCTTTCTTTCATTCTTTCCTTCGTTTGAGTGTTTAAATTAACAATTCTTAATACTTTAATGAGCGAAGAGAAGCTGCCACTGAGCCATGAATATTGAATATTCTTCACAGATATTAAATTAAATTCATTAATACTTCACAGATAACCCTAATAATAAGTTTCTTGCCCAAGAAAATGAAATCGTGAGATTGACAGAAATATTTGGAATAAGTTAGTGGCGTGGAAATTTTTCCTACTCAGTCCATAAATCATTAGCAGAATCTGTAAGAATATCACAGAAGATGGTTTTCTTGAAATTATCCTACCATATTCAATCTTATTACAGTATAAAGTACGCTATATGTGAAGTACTTGATCAAGAGGCATTCAAGCATGACTCGTTCCCAGAGATCTGTTCTACCCCACAGATAGGGGAACTCAGTACAGATGTATTATTTATGACACATTAATTGTTCACTGAAATAGGTTTGACGTATTGTCTATTCCCTTGTTACTGTATAGAGTGGATAACAATTAGGTTACCCTATTTATGTTTATTCATTCTAACTAAATGATGACATGGAGTATCGTGAGTGGAGAACAATGAAGTAGTTCAGAACGTGACTCATGTTTCTCGTTTCAGATTCGTGTTTTATGTTCAATGTTCGTTTATCTGAGTCAGAAAATTAAATTAAGGCCTATGGTTTAAGTCAACCAGTTGGATTTACGCTGGTATTTAAACTCCAAACATTTTTAGAAGCCAAAAAGTCAACCCTTGGATTTTTCAGGTCTGGATTTCAGGACCTGAAGCCTCAAATAAAATGTCTCTCACTGTCGGTAAAATATGAGGGTTTCCCATATCTATGCCTAGTTCATTATTAGACCCCGGTGATAAATTCCATACGTTGCTTTTTGAAATGATAGCGAGATAAGAGCTGGGATTGTATTTCTAAGGACTTTGTGTTGGGCTGGACATGGTACAGGTTGACTAAAAAAATTATTTTCCCTCTTGAATTCTATATGATATAATTTACAGACTATTTTAAATCCTTGTAAGTTACAGTAAATTGAAATACTAACGTACATAGGCTATTCATGAAAAAATCAAATCATTTCCTGGTATTTGTATTCGGAATGTGTAATAAGAAAACAGTGTCTAGTAGTAAAAATTCTTGTTCGTATTACATCTCTGAGGACGAAAGCCCCATTTCGTTAATGACTAAAGCCACGGACTTCCCCGGACGGGTGATCGTCCAATGCCGGTGCCACCTCCAAGGCAACACGAACATATAAAACGAGACACACACCAATCAAACACACACTTATTCCGAACAAGGCGCGGATGGGAAGATGATAATGATGGCCAGGGATCCAAAAGGATCTAAAGTTACCCCACATTCGTCTCGCACTTGAAAAAGAAAAATCCTTCGTAGGTAACTTGTCCCTACCGGGAATCGAATTCAGGCCCGCTGCGCGAGGGGAGAGAACGCATCATCAATGTAACATATCCCCTCGTCGGAAAGATGAAATACATATTGATAAAGAAAGGTCATAATATTTCTAAAGTCTTTTGACGCAATGAGATTCGCTAATAACTTGCATACAATTAAGTTATTGGTAAAAATGTTTTAAGCTCACTAAAAGTATATTTTATTATCTTTCCGAAATCAAGCAAGAAGTACGAATATTCAGGCTATAAATTCTAATAGACTGTATGGTCTTGGAATAGTTTTTCATCATGTGGATGCTTACGGTTCAAGAATTGGTAGCCTATTTATTTTAAACACCTAATGGAACAACTCATGATGTTAAGCCTGTATTTGGCCATGCTGAAATCTTCGCCGGTAGTCCTTTGTAATTTGTAAAGATAAGAAAATGTTTAATTATTTATGGCTCCTAATACCTCAGCCACTCATTCCTTTCAATACCAGAATCACAAGATTTCGGAGATTGAGTTTTTATTTCTTGTTTTAGAAAATATTTCTGAAGGAGTCTGGTAAGTTGGTATGCTCCGTTCACAAAAGAACTGTTTTTCTGTCTCCAAGATTTCAAAGGCAGAGAAGGAGATACAAATATTCGGACATTGCAGTGCCTTACAGAAACATTCTTTTGTCTTTTCCTTTAGTTTTTGCCACGAATCCTTCTTTAGCATTGAACATTTCTAGAAAATGGCAAAAAAGAAATACACTGAGAACTTCCAAACATTGTTCGGCGTACGACTTACTGTGCAAGAATATTAATTTGACCCCGAAAATTGTAAAAACTTCCGATCTACAGAAAAATGTAACAAGCGAAAGCCGGCAACATTCGGGAACATGATTGAAATAATTTAGGACCTTGTTGAACAAATGGGAGATGTAAAATGTGGACAAATGTAGAGAAAATACAAGACCTGCATGGTCTTTGATGTTAACGACAAACAACTGACAATATTTATGCACAGAAAACTAGAATGGAAAGGATGTTTCGGGTGAAAGAATTTATACAACGTATGAAACGGAACAATAGCAATTATCTCAATAATTACCTGTAGTATATATAGAGTTTGTATAACTGACTGTATGATAGGGCGTAGTATACTTCTCTTTTTTATTACTATATCCCCCTTTCCCTTCTTCCCTCTGCTGATATTTTCGTTAATGACCCATTGTTTCGGTAAAACAGGCAGATTTCCGTGAGAAAGAAGGAGTTGCATAGAAGCTATGTTGAATCGTTCATTTTGATGGTGGTGGTTAATACTTTTTGTGATTATTTTTAAAACTAGTAACGTCCAGATTGCTTGGCCTGACCTATACGATGTTGATGGAACGCTGGCAATACATGATATGAATTACTTCCCTCACACCATTGCCTTTTTTCCACTTTTAGCTCAGGCTCAACTAATGATGTTCAGATCAAAGGTTACTTCGTTTACATTCATATGGAAGTTTTTGTGTGCTTCTCTTCTCTAGACGGTGGTGGTTGCTTGACTGAATTCATAATATATAACCAATATAATTTATTGCAGAGAACTTACATTCAATTTCAAAATAGCCTACAAATGTTCGTCATCGTAGAACCATTGACCAGGCCTATTACTAAGTATTTATATATTTATGTGAGTCCCAACTATAACCGGATCGTTAAGTATCTCACATTATATGAGTTTTCAAGGTGTGGCAGGGTAGATCTATTTTCTTTCCAAATATGAAAATACTGTGATAACCCGTGAGATTGAAAACAGAACCTATTTTCGTAAGATACAAGTTGGCCCCAACATGAATTCAAGATACGTAAATTAATAGGCTACTGTACATAGATTGCTGCTTAGAAAGGGAGAAGGAAATAGAAACAGTAGTTGCTGTTGGAAGGCAGAATGGAAATAAACCACAGAAAAAATCATTTCCCTCTCATTTTAATCCTACGCCCAAAATTTACAAAATACTTGTTTTCTTTTACAATAAATACTTAGGTCCATATCAATGAATATTTTTGTTTCCGGGTTATTTTATTATATGATTTTGTTCAGAATTATAGTTCATAAGGTTACTTGGAATATGTTCTATAAATTATTATATAAATACCTGAGTATTTCTTTATATTTACAATTCTACTTTAATAGAATGTGAACATATCTTACAACATTTAAAGATTTTTAAACATTTGAAATAACATAAAAATATTAATTTCAAAATTTTCCCTGGTAGATCAGCTAGAGCAGGTGTGTCAAACATGCGGCCCCCTCAGTTACAAAATGCGGTCCCCTTACGTTTTGAGCAAAATTTAAAAATATGTAGACCAAAAATACTTAAAGTAAAATAAAAGCTGCTGAAATGTAATTTTCTATCAGCCCAGAAGACAACTTTCTCATAACATAGGCCTACTTAAATCATTTTATAAGAACAAAAGGTAATTTTAAATTTTCATGTTGGCATAAGACCCATGAACTTCAATTTATCAAGTCGAGTTGGCCCTTAGTAAAAGAATTATTATTGGGTTCTGCTTCTACTTCTCTTAACTCTTGCCTGAGTTAATTAAAAGGTTTTATTTATCGGAGGTTTTCCTGGTGAAGAAGCTGAGTGAAGTTTTCTCGGGTGGTCAGCCAGGTGATTTATTTCCTGTTTGAACTTTATTATTATTATTATTATTATTATTATTATTATTATTATTATTATTATTATTATTATTTATTTATTTAATTATACGGGCGAAGTTAAAGCCATGAGGCCTTTTCTTCCACTGCACCTGCAAAACATTATATATTAAAAATGATACTAGAATCATACATTCATGTGTCCTAGGCTAAATAATTAGTAAGGAGGATTTTCTTAAGTGCACTTCCCAATATGAATAGGTCTAATGTCTACAACTGACTGCGACTAGATTCCACAGTTACTGGAAAGCAGGTGGTGTTTGGAACAAAAGGTCACATTTCCCAGCTACACAAAGCAACTAGAAGTAAACTCGGAATACAGTAGCTTATATTGGCTATACTCGGTATGACCATAAGCTACTCCCCGTTTAGACTCCTCACCTGTTGAAACAGAACTTTATTGCTTCTTCTGTTTTTCATAACATCACATACAAAGGAAGCAATGAGTACGACTACTTTATTTTAATCTTGTTTAGTTGAAAATAATGATATACCATAGCAGTATTTCATAGCATTATAGTTAAGATAATACATTTTATGTTCTTGTTGTTTCTGTAAGCGAAATAAAAACGACATGGAGATTGCTGTTTTATATCCCCGTATTATGAGTGTCCTTCATAAAGCCAGGCACGTTTTGTTATTAGTGGAAACGTATTTAGTTGATCATACTAATTCAATACCAAGCACGAGAATGGTCAGAATAACCTAAATAATTTGTTATTATTATTATTATTAAGGAATAATCCACAATGCAATGGTTTTCCTTCATCCCACAACAATCTTTTACCTTCATAATTCCCTGTCCATTACATCTTCTCCACTTAATCCTTTTCTCGCCATACTCCTTTTGACCCCATCTATCCATCACTCTTTGGGCTTCCCTCTTCTTCTTTTTCCATCTACTTTCCAATCTAAAACTTTCTTGGGTATTCTATCCTCTGTCATTCTCAGTACATGTCCATACCATCTCAAGCGTCTTTCTTCTACAATTTCCAAAATATTCTTTTCAACTTGTATTATTTCTCTTATTCTATCATTCCGATTTTTTTCTTTCCTAGACTTTTTTGCTGAACGCCTCCAAAAATCCATTTCTAATACCATTAATTTGTTTGCTTGTTGTCTACTTATGGTCCGAGTTTCAGCGTCATATAATGTTGTACTTTGGAATAATGCCTGATATATTAATTTTTTAGTTCTATGTAACATATTTTTAATCCATAAGATTGAATTTAGCATTCCTATAGGCCCTAATTCTCTTCACATCCGTTATTCTTCTTTGAATGTCTAAATTTGTTGTTGAATCCTTTTGTATAATAATAATAGTAATAATAATAATAATAATAATAATAATAATAAGAAGAAGAAGAAGAAGAAGAAGAAGAAGAAGAAGAATCCTATTTTTATACAACTAACATAAAATCTTATATAATGCACTCATATATCTTTCTTTTCACTCGGTATGGCAATGCGACTTACTCACTTCAGATTCTGGTATGTAATAAGAGGCCATAAAGCAAGGAGTGAGATTTCACCCTGAGCCCGTTTTGTTCGCCACCCAAGACTGAACCTGAGTTTGTAGGGACATTGGCTGGCTTATAACTAAATTTCAAGCAAATGTTTTAAGTTCTAGCATAAGCATCTCGGGTACAAAATTTAATCAAAATTGTTAGAGTAGTTTTCGAGAAAGTCATGAGATATTAAAGTAGTTTCATGTTTTCGTTTTTCATGTAAATGTTATTAGTTAATAAGAGAAATTCGTCGTCAATCTTCGTGTCACATCCCCAGAACATAGAGGTATGTAGGCCTAAGCCAAATATAACATTTTCTTTTATAGAAATTTTCGTTCTCGTGTTATGCTAATCACAGACATGCACGCGAATAGAGACACGTAAACATATAGACTATAAGCTTCTGAAAATAACATTTTTGGATTCAAGGGCCCTCAAAACATATATGTTTCTGTCGAAAAAGCGACATCTAATTTCTAACACCTCGTGTAGAAGACCAGATTTACGAGCGATAGTAAACCCATTATTATTATTATTATTATTATTATTATTATTATTATTATTATTATTATTATTATTATTATTATTATTATTATTATTATTATTATTATTAGTATTAGTATTATTATTATTATTATCATCTTACCATCATCTTCATCTTCGTAATCGTGATCAGCGGTATATTACTGAGTTCTGCTTTTACTTCTCTTCTCTCTTGCGACGCTAAATATGCTACTTAATTTAAATTGTAAAAATATTTTATTACTCTTCAAATAAGACATTCTAAGAAATGTTTCAAACACAATATTGAAATTTCCTTCTTTAGAATGGTAGAGAAGCCTAAAACCCTAATATAATAGCTACGTTCAATCTGAATTTATACCCAAGAAGTAGGCCTATAACCATAGCGAAGACCTAGACTACAATATATACACTTAGTTCATAAGCATACATATTTTAAGTTCATAGGTACGATTAAAAAAAATTGATTAAAATAATTTCTTCCAGGGTTAGATTAGTTTCATCTTATTCTTTGGTTTATATCAGAGATGCATTTTGTTATCATCAGTCATGTTTGTATGTCAGGAAACAACTTGCCTATAAGATCACCTGATATGAAGCGTCCAATTCCAAAACTGTCTCAATCCATTTTAAAAAAAATTGAGATAATGGCGGTTTCGTCATCTACCTACATATCTCTAACAATGTAGTAATGAATATTGTGCCTAAACTTCCTCTTTCCTTCCAAAATTAAGCTTCAGAAAAGACAAACAGTTCCAAAACTTTCTCATTCCATCCCATGTACTGTTACAAAACTGTCTCGTTCCATACATGAATTTCTTTTTCCTTATAAATAACCTTTCATTTTATGTTTCCAGCTGTTGTCAGCAGTGTATTAGCACAAATTATAATTATGAACGTTGTAACTCTCATATACCCATTGTTAGAAGGCAACAAATAGTGCAGACTCTGTAAATAAGAAGATAGTGTTTTCTATGCATTGCTCACAAATACAAGCTAATTAAGCACTATTATTAAGAAATGGAAAGTAATAGGCTATATTGATATCACCTAGTGGTAAAGGACGGAAGAAATGGAAAGATCCTTCGAAATGGGGAGCAAAAAATAAAGAAAAACGCAAGAAGTGGGGGGGGGGGAGAAACTAAGGTCATGAAAGTGTATGCAGACGGGTGCCCAGGACAAAATAAAAAAAAACTACAATAATGGGAATGTTAATGTCTTGACTCTATAATAGCATACCAACTGTAAAGAACTCCATGTTATTTTCCCAATTGTCGGCCACTCTTTTCTCCCAGCCATTTAGAGTTTTTGTGAGAATAGAAAATGTCATTAGGAAGAGGGATACTATTATTAAACCATGTGAATATAGAGACATTATTGCACAAAGTGCAAATCTGAAGGAACTGGGAGAGGATTTTGTTATCATTGATTGGAAGAAAATAGTGCAAGCTACTCTCAAACCTAGTGGGGCATTTCCATTTTTCCACAGCTAAGCGAATCATTCTAAGAAAATTGCATCTGGAAAAAATGTGATTGTAAGAGGGGAAGTAAATTAATAGACATAGGAGCATTCAAATCGGTGTTAAAGAGAGGAAAAACATTTTGCAGATGACCCCAGAATCTCAGAATCAGAAGGAAGAGAAACTATCCGATCTCAACACTTTGGTTCCGAGTGGAGAAAAATGACTGATTTATCATTTTACAAGACCGTAATAGAGGGTGATTCAAGGTTAAACAGAGAAGAAAATGCAAATGAGGATTTATTTATGGAAACAGAAGACTTAAAAATTTGAACTGAAGTGTAATAACCAAACAGAATAATCTATTCATTCTGTATGACCATTACTTTAATATTTGAATTCAATGTCATAGACAAAATAGAAATTGAAGTAATAGATTATTGTATTTACATTAATAAGAAGCCTCTTCTAAAATATTGGAAACAAAAAAGACTCTCTCGTTTCATCCTACAGTTTCAAAACTCTCTCAATCCAACCAAAAATATGAAATAACTCCTGAAATATTGATCCCTGATTTTCAGGAATATCACTCATGAGAAGAGTGTTTCTCAACTGTAAAATTAAAAAAAATTGGAACACTGCAAACAGTTAGGAAAAAAGTTATCAATTTTTGACGTTTCCTGAAAATTGTTAAAACTGGATTGAGACAGTTTTGGAATTGGATGCTTCATATGTACTCTCATTCATTTTGTAAATATTTTAAATTTTAATAATTTGACGGCATACCAATAGGCATTGTCAATTTTTACTAGAAGGGATCCTATTTCTTCCTGTATGGATGAGGGTATAAGGTGACTTATTATAAGTTCATATTGTAATATGTCCCTTCTTCGGAAATACGAAATACGTACACCTGTTTCGAAAATATAATACGCGATATACTCTGTCTACGTCACTGTCGTCTTCGGCACAGTGTAGAATAAATACATCACTGGGTGTCTTTGTTCACGTCTGTTTTTATTTCGATGGGAACATAATTACGAGCACAACATCACAATGAACTTATTCAGGAAGTAGCTATTGCATTGCATCCCTTGCAAAAGACATTTACATTGACAAAGATATCTTCCAGCGTATCTTTTATCTCAATCATCTGCTTTATTACTTTCGTTAGGTTCACATCTTTTGTTCTCTACTTCGTACATATTCAAATCATTATAAAGAAGATAAAGAGAGAATTCTGCCCGTTATAAAAACATCATGTTGGGTGTTATGCGAATATATAACTGCATGTGCAACAAGATGCATCGTCCCGACTTTTGGGTCATAAAAATGTTTCTTTTTTCTTTCTTTTATACCCCTTTCTCTGTGCCTTCTTTTCTTCTAACTTCAAGTTTTCTGATTGATTTACAAGACGTTTATAGATGTTTTTACGGGACCGGGCTCGTATACATTATAGTTTCTCTCTCTTCATGTTTTGTTATTTCGTTACAATTCCCCTTCTCACTTCTCAGTCCCCTTGGTTCCGCCCTTCTACCTTTTTCCATAGCAACAAGCGAACTTTCGCGCTTGAATTCTCATTACTTTTATGACAATTTCATACACATAAATGTTGGAGGCGGCTTTTTCTTTGCCGGGAAGATATTACATACTCTTGTTTCCATTGGAAATCTTCAACAAAGTGGAGTGAACTTCTTTTTCTCTTTTATTTTTGCAGGTTTCGATACGGGGTTATCTTCAACATGATTCATTGCTTCTTTCGTTTTCTGCTTGGGATAAGAATAAACAACAGGGGTAAGTGCACAGACAAGATTATTATTTATAGTTTCTTTATCATTTTAAATATTTTAGATGAATCTGATACGGTTACTTGGAACAGGACACGAACTTGCTATTTCCCAGCATCATAGGCCTACTACTGAAGTAGTAACGTATTATCACAAAATTATTTCTAGTTTATGTATAGTAATTGTTATTAATCTGATGATTCTGGCGAATTATATATATATACACACACACATACATATACACACACACACCCACAGTAGAGTCCCCTGTCTAAAAACTACATTTTACAAAATTTAAAGACCCTATGGCGTATCAGAATCCCTAAAAGAAGCTTTTTAAATCACAATCTACCTACCGCAAAGAAAGAAATCGCACAAACATGAAAATAATAATTACTTATAGCCCGATAATTTTGTTCTCTGTCTGTTTATATAGGCTACAGGTTTACTTTATGCTGTTGTTGAAAGATTCGCTGTATTTAGGCCTATTCCAAATTTTTTGTTATGGATTTTCGATTCTTCTGACCTACCCATAACATATTTGCGTACAGAGTTAGTTAATCCTTAGATTTCTAAAGATAAATGAATCGTGAAGGACCTTGAAAATTACAACAACAAAAAATCTACTTTGGGGGCTAGTGTTATAGTAGCCCATACTGTTCTGAATAGCCTATTGCTTTCTATAGAAGTATTAGAAGTACGGTACATTTCTAGCTTTCTATGTTCGAATCCTTATCTCATATGAATAATACTATATATATATATTGATCTTATTCTTATTACATATTATCGTTATATTAGGAATTTAAGAATATTTGGTGTCATTGGATAATTTATTTTGAAAGTTCATCGGCCTAAAACGTGAATCTATCCATAACTGACTGCGAAATGAGCATGGCTTGTTACGAAATGGGCACAGTGTGTGTAATAATAACTGTCCAGTACAACCTTATTGAATTGCTCTTTGTACAAACAGTATTGTTTTCCTTCGTCATACCTAATTGGTCGAGGTGAAAGGTAGCTTAAGGCACATTGCGGTAGCTTTATTGGGCGTCATAAGCATATTAATATTGATGTACAGTATTTATTCAGATATTAAGGTGGCTTGTAATATAAGGTCGTAATATGTGATGAATATAACTGTCTTAGTGTTCATATTGATAGAACAGTAGGTCTTGCACAACTGCAGGATTGAGACTCCACGACTCATGATGTTTCAACATAAATGTTTTCAGATACTTCAAAATAAATTCTAAGTTAATTATCTGCTGTGGAAAAAATCAGTTGCCTTGAAATGCCATAAAATTAAACATGTCTAATAAAAAATTATAATTCATTCATTTGTAGTCCATTAGCAAAGGAATCCGTTATTCGTACAGTCAGTGATATTGCACATAAGTGAATTCAAGATACAGATTTAACTTATATAAAAATAAAGTAACATCTTTAAATTTGAAAGGGCCTCTTGTGTTTAATTTTTTTTAAATTGTTGTATTCATTATTTCGAGATTAAACAGTTTCAAATTGCACCAAAAAAAGTTGCAAATTGTCTACCTTGGATAAAAAGATAAAACAAAATATTACAATTTTTTTTACATAATATAATATAAATATTACCCAGATCTAGGTCTACCAAGAATACGCTTACATCTACGTCTACGTGGAATATGCCTAGCCTATTTCTATGAGAATAGAATGAGAAACTTTACGTGATAAATACGAATTGCTAACCCTAGCTATTTTGAACTCTTCCATATCATTAGCTGGAGGGGTATGGGGAAAAGTTTAGTTTAATTTTTTATGTGCAGCTATCGAAATGCCCTCTCTTAGCATGTTCGGAATGTTGCAATAACTGAACTCTGAAATTCATCATCGTCAATCATTGCAAATATTGTATTGTTGTTTATCCTTGTGAAAGATATGATTAGTTTGTGAGTTTGGCAAGTATTATTTTGTCGAGTGCGTGCACATTATTTTTGTGGTAATCCGTTAACATTCTTATAGCTTATAAAATGCATTGATCTTTATATTATTATAAAACAGAAGTCATCTTAACAGAAGAGCACCCCCGTCTCTGAAACATTAATCAACACACCTGCGTCATTTACAAAAAACACTAAAATCGTTTTTTCCTTAAAAAAAACATAGGCATGTTGCAATATGGAACTCAGGAGATGGCGAATGTGGCTGAAGAGGGATTGGGGCAATGTTTTGCTTGTAGCATTGAGACATGCCTTCTGTCGTTCAGTTCTATTTATCTACTATCATCATGGAGCTGAGCCTGTCTTATTGGCGCAGTCAGTAAGGCATTCTGTTGTCAGATTGTGAGTTCGATCCCGGCCTAAGTCGACGAAATTTATGTGTGTATAGATTCAACAGCCTCATTTCAGTAGATTTACAGGCCTGTTATTTTTTCCATTGATGAATCGCTTGATTGAAGCTTTTTACTCTTATGTCATTCCAAAAGGCTGTCCCCAAATTTGCTATCATGTCGTATCAGTGTCACCTGCGCTGACAAATTTGCAGTTTTTTTTTTTTAATCTCCGAGTGCACTGTTCTACTGTATTTCTGAGAACTTGCAAGATGTTTGATGGACAGATCTTACTCAGGAATTCCAAGCATCAGGAAGACTAATACCTAATAGAATATTAGGGCACCTGCTAACAGACTTTTTCTGTTCGTAGCTATAAAAACATTCGGCGAGTCAAGCCCGCAACCACCTCATAAATAAACTAACAGTCCCTCAAATTTGGAGGGGGAAAAGGTTGCCACGGTAATAAAAATACGATTAGCGATTAGCCTCGATTCAAACAAGGATGTCACTGTTTGGAAAACAATGAATCCTGGACTTATAGTTATCACTTGAATCGCTATTGCATTTTTTTACACGAGGCGGCGCGTACCTTTTAAGGGGAATGCGGACATGGTGAGGTTACAAACGCGATGTTTTTGGTGACTACTTGAGGTACACCGGTAGTTGAAGAAACTGTTCGGAGGGCTTTGGCCTCTTGTTGCTTATGAATGTATGTGGGTTATCACAAGACAAAGAGAGAGCCTGATTAATAGGTGCAATTGATTGTGTTGATATTGGAATGCTTCGAGAGAGAGTGTTTAATTGTGTTTTACATTCAATAGAAATTTTTATCACGGTACCTGTTCCGAACAGCGTTGGTTGAGGAATATGTTTTCGATTATACAGATCTTATTGAGAAAACAATGAAGTGAATGTATTGCATTATTAACGTTTATTTTGATGTTCTACATTCCTTTTTATGTTTTAATACTTTTTTCAATTTGTAATGTTCTGTTTATCAAAATTTCCTTTTCTGTATAAACCTTTATCTTGTACCAGTACTGTAAATATTGGTTGTTTTATATATTCAGTAAACCTATACAATGCTGTTAATATCGACAGTTATTTCTAAAATTCTTGTAATATAAATATAATTATTTATAGGCTTACTCTGGATTCTTGTGGTCTCCTGTACTTTCAATAACATTTCGTCAAGGAAATTTCAGGTTATTATTTATTGATATTACTAAGTTACTTATTTTATTTTCATATAACTTAATTTCATTCACGTTATAATGTTTTAATCCTACTGGTTTATAACAATTGGAAGGAAATTCATCGTATTTATTTTACATCAATTTTCGCACTATATGACACGTAGGGCTACAAGAAGTTACTAAAATATTTCCACATCCTTTAAATAATTTTTTTGTCTTTTCTCCTTTGACTGAATGACAATTGGAATGATGTTTACTGATCCCATGCTCCACATTTATTTATTTATTTATTTTTTCTAATTTCCATTGCTCAATTATGGCAGCCAAGAAATCTATTCATTTCTGCTTGTAAAGCTACAGAAGTTAACTAGCAGATTTAAACCAGAACACAATGAAAATAAGTATTATTGAGTAGTCAAAATGAAAGTTTAGTATTATGTTGTAAATCTGGAGGTAGTTCCAAATTATTGCTGTTAATATTTGTTTCATAATACTGGATACTGGAAGTAAATAGTGCATTATTAAAAATAATAGAACTTTACAGGAGAACTAAATTACGTTTATAATGCTGAAGACTCACATTAGAGAGTTCCCGTATTCAAGAATCATGGCTGGCCAATTACAATTACAACGGGATTTTCCGCTTCTTTGATTGGCAGATTAAGATTTACTTAATTTTCATTGGAGTTAAGAAAGTAGAAACAAAAACAAGATGCCTACCAATAAAATAACACTGGAACTTTTTCTAGTTAATGCTGGATATTGTTTAAGG
The DNA here is from genome assembly GCA_964059195.1 of Ectobius pallidus. Taxonomy (NCBI): domain Eukaryota; kingdom Metazoa; phylum Arthropoda; class Insecta; order Blattodea; family Ectobiidae; genus Ectobius; species Ectobius pallidus. Next base: position 65,486,869 of record CAXKWD010000004.1, read on the forward strand.
CTGTTATTCATGCCCTGTTCTACAAACACTATCTTTCAAAATTTGTTTCACGAGCAATAGGACTTTCAGTGATGTTGAGACAGCTAAATGCGTACTCCTGCAATACCATAATGAATCAGGAAGAAAACTCTAGATCCATTCTTAGGATAGTATAAATAATTTGGTTATTTAATGTAAAGTATTCTTATAGCTTCATTCCATTTTGCACTCGCATATAATCCTTATCCAACGTTAAGGAGTAAGTTTCCAAATAAATTGCTTAATAAAGTATGGTTATATACAGACCGTTCTATGAAATATCTTACTCGAAGACGTGCTTAATTTTGAATTATCGAGCACATAAAGCAGTACTTTTATAATTAGCAGCTGACTGCAGAACGCCTGCAACAAACAAACCGTGAAAAACAGGCCTATTTAACGCAGAGTATCAGATTCCAGAAGAGCATTTCGTACAACATAAAAAAGTGAAGCTTAAGGCGATCAGAACTGACCATAAGCCGGGCACAACTTCTATTGGACGAGAATTATTGATGTATCTAGATCTTTATCCTTAAAATTACAGTATAAGATAAAAATTACAGGCAAAAGCGGACGTTTCTAAACACTACTTTCAAGTCCTGAATGTTCAGCTGGTTTCTTTTTATTTCTCTCTTTTCAATATAATTATTAGTTACTGATATCACAATAGAGTTGGCAATAAGCTAGAAGAAGCATTTCGAGCAAGGGAACAGCGCTCATTATCAATAATAAAACCCTTAAATATGGAGAATATGAGTGTTATCTATAGCAAAATACAATGCTTTTCTCCATCAATGGCATAACATAATTCCTACAATCGCTTCAACATGCCATAGTTACTGCCACAGTAAATGTCAAATTAATAGAAGCCAGCGTACTGAAGATTCCTTCAAAACCTGCAATAGAATCAAGGTAATTACTTCGAACTACTCAGCCGATTCGGAACCAGTTTACTTTAAAGTATAGCCTACTCTTTTTCATGTCACTTAAGATGGAAGCTTAGATATTCTATCAAAATTAATCTTATGGGGTTATGGTGCAAGACAATATGGATTATTATATTGGAGTAGTACTTATATAGTCAGAATCAAGCTGTAGTTGCAATTTTTGTTCAATCCATGCACCATGCAATTGGCAATACTTGGTTAATATCTCCACAGACCGCTACCTTAGTAGTCTTTATTGTAGCGCTTCCATGCTTCCCAGATTGGTTGTATTCCGATTTGAACAGATTGTTAAAACACATGTTGTTTGGTACGGTTGAACTCGATAAATAATCTTAAATAGGACTCTACATGTATTCCTCTTTCTTTTTTGTCTAGTCCTTTCGATATCTAAACATAATCATTAGGGCATCTTGAATGTTAAGTTGGAGACTTTGTAAAGTTCTGGTCCAATGGTTCCCAACCTTTTCTACTTGGTGCCTTCCTTTGAAACCGCAGAACTTCCCAAGACCTCACATATATTTATATATTTTATTTATTTATTTATTTTTGCTTCTTACGAATAACTTGATTTGAAAATCCACAGATTAGTAAAAGAGGGTTACCAAATGTAGAGTAACACAAAACTACAATGTTTCTAAAGACTGTAGTTGAAATAGGGATGTACTTATGTCTTGCTTAAACGTATGTCTTTATTATTTTAATTTTTTAAAGAAATCTCTTGGGTTAAATTATGCAATTACATGTTACTTATTTCACAGAGTAAGGTATTTTTTATAGCCTATTTTACAACCAGCAAGTATTCTCTTTCACAGCGTGAGTGTTTGTGGTTCCTAGAAAAAGGTTTGAATTCTATGTTAGGCAACCTATGTTAGTGCTACGTTTACCTTCCGTAGTCTATATGAAACTATATAGTTCCTGTTTGCGTGAAACATACACGATGACAATTATTATAGATCAGTGCACAAAATTCCCAGTCGCCAGATCGCCATTGACGACCAGAATTCTGAGACAGGTGACAAAAGATTCGATTTTGAAAATTATTATTTTATTTTAATTCATTATTGTTTCCACGATAAAACTCAAATTCGATAGTAGATATTTCCGCAAGCGGCCACTGATGACATGAATAAAATGGCTAAGTATACTCGGGAGTACTAAAAAATATCCGGAAGTTATCGATATAATTTGAATTTCCCTCGCAGTTTCGGTTCCCTGTGCTTTATCCAACCGTTGTTCTAGATTCTCTAGAATAGTTCGTGTGTTTGGCTGTTGTTTATTACTGCCGTTAAAATTTACACTCATTTGGAATGCTTCAAAAATATTGATTTTGTTTTAACAATGTTTTATAAATTTATTGGTGCTAGCTAAAAGTACAGAATATTAATTAGTATGATTTTAAAAGTGGGGGATGGTACTTCAGTGGGAGTGAATTTATTTATATACTTAATTTTCCACATTTAAAAACGATATAAGTTTTCTAGCAATAAAGGAGGAGGTGGTTCTTCATAATCATCAAAGACGGTAATGCTCTATGTTACCATAAGTAGCAATAATCGCGACTAAAATTATTGGTTCGGCTGCTGCCTTCAGACTTGAAATTTCATGCCCTGTTAAAGATTCGCAGAAAGTGTTAATTCCACTTACATAAAAAGTTTCTACAGAAACATTACCCGATAAGGCAGTAGAAAATTCAGCAAACTGCCTTAAAGGTATTCTGGATTTGGTCGTAATGTCGAAGTACTCTCTGAACCGTGACAGTCATGACATGAATGAAATCTGTGGAGAAATATGTCGACACCTTGACAGCTGCCGGTTGCCCCGGGCCCGCTTGACTCCTTAATTCTGCTCAGGGACCACCAGAGACGATTATCTCGCTCCACAATCTCCCAATTCTAATTGTTTCATATTTTTTTACTTTTATTTAGAAAGAATGCCTCATGCTGAAAACTGGCTACTAAATTATAAAATTGATAGACCTAATAAGAAATTCGTGCATCTTGAAGAATAATAATGTCAGAAAGAGATTCATAAGTGGTCAAATTATACAGGTATTTTATGACGATATTGCGAATTTCCAGGAATGAAAAAAATAATAATAAAAAATAAAAACATAAAAAAATTATGTTGTGAACTTTGATTCGGAAAAATCTCATTCGATAGCTATAAACCAAACCAAATCCATTTTCGGATAACTTAACTGTCTGAGTGGAATAAGTTAACTTTCCTATTTAAGTGGAATAAGTAAACCTAAATATCTGCATTTGTACATTTAATCATGAAATCGCCTTCAAGCTACGAATAACTTACATCAATATTTGTTCAAAATAGCAAACACGAAAACGTCTCAATAAGCTCTGTTGCATTCAAGCTAATATCTCTGGAGCCTCTCTAACGATGTTTTAGGTAATAATGAGTTTTCTTGCCAAAAGGTTTCCTTAATTCTCTAAAGGTGCCTTGTAAGTAAGCCTTCTTACATTACCCCACATAAATATCAGATACTGTCTGATCAGGCATTCCATAAGTCAATATTTAATATCTTGGCTGGCCAAGAATCAGTGCACTAATGGAATTTAGGCCTACTTTCCCAATACCTTGTTATAAACGCCTTTAGAATGAGTCCTCTAACTTCTACTTCTGTCATTCCTCCTGCAATCTAGAAGCAACGTTTATGCCTTATTTTGGCAGAGGCGTTTCCGGGCCAGGGTTCCTGATCTTGAATTAATTCTTTCTGCCACTCTCATCATCCCTGGAAGTTCTTAACATCATTATAAAAGCATTCTGTATCTATATCTTAGCAAGCGATACCCGAAATGCAAAAAATTAATGAGGACCCTGCCCTACTGAAAAACGACGATTTCACCAAGAATTTTCCGTTTAATGAAAACGTTGCAACTGGTAAGTTACCAATCGAGACCCACAAACAACTCACCGAACTATCAGTTCATAAAATATTTGAACAGTTTAATTTGCAAGATTTAGATAAGTTTTATCGAAATGAATTGGGGTTGTTATTCACAGAAACTTTCAAATATTAATCCTTTTCGCCACGGCTTCCTTTTGTGAAAAGAGCTTCTCGACTTAGATAATGATGATTAGGGCTCGGACTTTTAGGTAAATACATATTTTTTTTGCTATTACTTATGATTTCAGGACTTTGTCAAAGTTCCGGTTGGGGCCTTTGGATTAAAAATACTGAGTTGCGTATCACATAAAAAAAATATTTTCGATATTTCTTTTTTGAATAAATATTTTTGGTAACTTAATTTTTTTACATATTTTACCACATAGGCCTATCATGTTCAGAAGTGGATATTTTGACTGTTTTTGTAAAATTGCGCCATATTTTCAATGTGTTGCGTTGTTATGTTGAGTCAGAAAATAAATCAGGGCTGAATTGACTTTTATTAGTGCAAATTTCTGTTTCCTCTCACACTGGTTACTAAGTTGGAAACAACAACAAAATTGTTGATAGAATCAATAAAAGAAATCAAACACACTGAAAACAAACTTAACAAAATCAGTGGTTCAAAAGCAAACAAAATTAAAGAAAAATTCCTGTTATGCCTAAATAAGAATGAAGGGTTACAGCTTTAAGATGCAGAACTTTAAGATCTACTTTAGTCGTTCACTGCAACAGTTCTACACTTGCGGACTAGAATGACTAGATGAGTACTTCTGTAAATATTGGTTAAATAAGTTAATCAAAATATTTTCATATTTTTTAAACATATTTTCGACTTTTTAACCACATGAAAAATAAATATTTTCGTTTTTATAAGCACCTAAAAGTCCGAGCCCTAATGATGATGATTGTTCGCCCGCAGGCAGGTCCAGACCCGGAACGAAGCCGTGGGATGATGAGCACGACTCGTCCGAGGTGTTTCAGGCAAGGTTGATACCGTGGAGATTTGCCATTGCCTCTCGCGGAATAGGAATGAAAGGGCACAATTCCCAGTCCTGAATCCAGGAAGGAAATTTTCCACCGCTGAAAAATCCTCAACCCGGCCGGGAATCTAATCCGAACCGCTAGGGTGGAAGGTAGTCACACTACCAAATCACCCATGGCGGCGATTTAGGTAGTATTGAAAAATAATTATAGGAACTTCTGTCGGTTGGAAACAACTAAAGAAAAAAATCAATAAAAGTGAAACTTGGCGAGAAAATATAAGCTTATCACTATGTATTTCAGAGTTTTCTTTCTAAACCTCATTTCTCGAATTTAAGTTTGGTATACAACTTGATTCTTTTAAAATTAATTTTTGTGAGGTAATACTGTTTCGAAACCTTCAATGACCACTGTGGGTGCCGGTACACTGGCCACAAGTCCTCTAATCCTGTTGACGCAACAGTCGGATGGTAGGCCTAGTCTCATCAGCGATGCAGTACCACGGAATTTTAACACTGTTCCAAATATTAAAATAATACTTTGCGGTAGAACTTACATTGATTCTATCCACGTTTAAAGCTTACATCACCTACAACTAGGCCTATCGAAGATACGCATCGAGTTCATAATTAGGCCTATTTGTTTGGTAACAATTATGTAAAACTAAGATAGCCTAATACCTCGGTAGTTTATACTTTTTATGTGACTTGTTTAATAAAAATTATATTAAAAAGTAATTAAGCCGAGAACTTCAAGGGAAAGGAGAGTATAGGGGCACTTAAAATTAAGAATTCTGTGTTAACTTAGTGTCTGATATCCGTTCGAGATAAGAATCGGGAGTTGTTATTAAACATGAAGTGTGGTTGCCATGACCCCCAACACATCCATCATTCTGATTAGCAACCATGCACCGCCTTCAGCCGCCAAACCACTGCAATCTACTGGTTACATGAACCTTATATTCTCTCATAGGCTAATTAAAATATGTCTCGTTATGGGTTATGCAGGCTTTTGGGAATTGTCGCACATAGGGTTTCACAATATTTTTTACCAATGGTGTAGACTCGCCTGTAAGGAATGACTTCGACGGAAATGCACGTTGAAGCAGATCTTGTTTTAAAATTATACACATTGAGAAATAGCCCAGGGCGCGAAAATTTGATGAGTAAATTCTTAAGACAAGATTTTTTGTTTTAGCTATCTTTACTTTATCTATTCGTCCATATAAGTTATTTTCAGGCAAAAATATACAAGAAACACATATTTTCATCTAAAGGACATTTTTCATGTTGTACAGTGACAACAAATTTGAACTTTTTTCTGTCCTTTATATTAAACTGTAATTCTGTATAAATAAAAGGTTCTTGATTCGTATATCAAAACCAAAATGGCCCATCACGTACCATTTTTGTAGGAGACACACTTCTCATATTTACGTAAAAAACAAAAAAAATTGACTTTTTGAAAATGGTGCGTGGTACATAAAAAATGATTACAGATTCGTTCATTTCAGCCAAAAATATTCAAGAAACACGTATTTACATCTAAAGGATATTTTTCATGTTGTACAGTGTAATGACACTTTTAAACAACTGATCTACTTAATTTCCTTAGAACAATATAGTAAGACGGGATAAACTAACGCCTTGTCTCCATCAGTGTAATAGCGGCTTCTTCACAAGTGTTGAGAGAAGAGTGCGTTGAGATGGAGAGCCACTATTATCACTTCCTTTTACCTGTTACTAATGTTAACAAAGCTGAACTTCCTTTCGACCTGGCAAAAATGCTAATCGCCACCAATATCTTTCTAACTCCTGCATTTTTTATACTGGAAGTCAATCACCTTTCCAATGGGCTACCATTCATACGCACTGCAAACTAATAATAATGATATGAGAACTCACGTCATGCGTATATACGCGTGTCTGCGTGCGTACACGCATCATCTACCCCACCCCTCAACTTCGTACGTGTGACGGACAGACGGACTGGCGGATGGCAGTCGGATAGCTACTTCCGTGACGGAATTTGTTTCCGTGGACTGAGTAAGACCAGTAGCCATTTTTTCTTTGATTATATTCCCTCTATTATTTGATCTCTGTAATACGTTCCCTTCTCTTCTATCGTGTTGGTCTGTGTTTTTTAAATTAATATGGGATCTAATTATCGTTCAGTTTACTCTCTTTCCCTCGGGATGATAAAAAATTGGAAACATCTTTAAGCTATGTTTTCAAGTTACATCTGTTCTATCGAACAACTGAAAATAAAAAAAAGGTTTCTCATATAGCTACAAGTTGAAAGCCTTAGCTTCAGCCTTTTAGTCTTAAAGGGTCATATTTTAACATATCCTCAAATCTTGAAATTGGGGTCTCGTGATCCTGTTTCTGTGTGCATGCATTTTTTATTCTCCAGATTGATTCATGACAAAATTATAATTTTCTTCCTTGGTAGCCTATATATACCACTTAAGCCTATACCCATAGATTAAGAATACAAAGTATTACCCTAATATTTCGAAGTCATTTTCTACGATATTTCGGGTATTGCCAGTAGGCTAATGTCAGAATAAGTAGGCTATATTTTGTTGAAGTTACTTTTTCACGAAAAGGATTTCTGTGTTTTCTTTGGGACCACGTCCATTTCTTCAGAGGTGAACCCTACCGCCTTTGCCACCTTGCTCAATTGTTGGTATTAAGTTCTGGTGAAATCATAAGAAGATAACCAACAGGAAATTGTTCATTTTGAAGTAGAATCCCGGGTCAAATAGGTTTACGCTGCAAAAATAGTGTCTGTGTAAGGGTCCTTCGGTCTATTGGAATTGAATAGTTGTATTGTGATAATATAGAAGCAGGTTTCTTCAATTTTGAATAAATAGGCCTATGAAATACGGACTTTAATTTCTATGGCATTCTAGACTTTCTCATTTTATTGAGATTTGGACTGTTGAAATGATTCGTAGTCATTATTTTGTTTTATTATGATACGAAATACAGTTAACCTTTTTACTGCTACTAATTTGTAAATTCGTCACTACAAAAAACTACATACAAGCAGAATAATTAGATTAATGAGTAATAATTTATGTTAAAATGTGAGGAATTTGATTTATATGTTATGATTGTCAATTTATGAAAACTAGGTATTCTACTGAAGTTAGTCGTATTGATGTCGAATTTATAATGCACTGATGATTTTAATTGATGGTTGCTTATATTAACATGTAAATTTAAGTTCTGAACCTTGAGCCTATGTAAGCACTGGTTGTAAGGATAAATTAGAGATGGTTTATTGTCCTAACAATGATAAAATGAAATAAGAAGATACGTTTTTGCTATGATTATTGTTCACAGAATTCTAAAATAGCCTAATTATTTCCTTTTGGTCTGGACATAAGCCTTCAGTTCGCGTGACGATTATGAGTACATAAATGTGATAGACCCACGTCGGTATATTTCCAGGCATATAAAAGAACTACTGCGGGACAAAATTCCGGCACACCGATGACATTTACGAGCCTATGTCGTGGTAGACAACCGTCGTTAAATAACCATGACAACCAACCAAACTGACAATTCCGTTGAAAATTAACATAATCAGCACTTATCCATGACAATGCCAAATTGAGATTTCCTTCATGTTACATAACAATTATTGGAGGCCGATACTATATTTGTGATAAAGCGCAGAATCTACACGTTGATACATTTTAGTTACATCTGCAATGTGTTACAAAAATCATATAATGGAATATAGGCTATTTACGCTCAAATCTGTGTTAATATTACATTATACAACGAGCCTACAGCGATAATATAATTTGCCATACCAATATTTTGATTACCATTATACGACTGTTTTTGTTCGACCGTAATTAATTAATTAGTTTTTAGTTTTTAGACTCATGAAACAAACGAGACGGCTGAGCTCTGCGATCAGCTGTTAGTAAGTTCTAGATTTTTTTTTTTCTGTGCGATAGGTGACAGGTGATAGCGTGTGGGGAACTCGAAACTTCTCTTGGCATTTTAACCTCAAACCAATTGACTTTATAAAACCCGAAACGAACTCAATGTAGTAACTTATAAAATTAACAAGATCAGAATTTATTTTATTCTATTATACAGTGTGATTTGCTGCTGTCAAGGTTTCAAGATTGTTCCATGTTCGATGTTAATCGGTATACTATAATATATTCTCTAACTGATGTATTTTCTGCTTTGTCCCAGCGGAGGATTGTGTCAGGTCATGAACTCTATCGCTGGTTGTGATGATTGGAAAACGCAATTTGAACTACAGTGTAATTCATTCTTAGAGTTATAAAATCTTATACGATGACTGAAACCACATAATACCATTTCAATTTCCTTCACACACCACAAACACGGATTTTTTTACTTCCTGAAATGAAATAAATTTTGATTGATTGTTGGTTTAATACTACTGCGCTGAAGGTTACAAGAAATTATTGTTTTAGTGCTTTATAATGCATATGGAAACCTCAGAATGCAATATTGCTACAGCCTTTTCCTTTATGAATGGTGATATTATTCTGTAATCAGACGTTTGAAGTAATTATCTTAAAAGTAATCCCAGAATGTTGTACGGTAAAATCCAATATCAAATCAACTCCCAACAATATTTTAACATGAGATTATCTTCATAAAACAGGCAAAAGCACATGGATTTCAACACATATCATTCTCGGGAGATGTTGTCTTCACGAGTGATTTAGTCCGACCCCCCTTCTACGCTCTAAATAGTAGCCTACACTCTCTTTTATAGTAAGAAGTTGCGAAAAGTAGCGATATTTTCGCCATATTGACTGTTCTGAACGGAGAAGAAAGCAAGATTGGACGTGGGCAGTATGACGTCGCGTAGCGACGGCTGTTTCGCGAAAATTGCTTTCTATTTCCTTGTAAAATACCGATTGCTTCCTGTGTCTCTAGTATATCTTTTGTAGATTTCAAGTAGTATACAATTTTTTTAAATTCAACTACTGACTTAAACCAATGTTCAATTGTCAGTTCCATTATAACCCACTTCGTGGCATCCAAATCATATGGTAACATATGTTAGTTTCCTAATTTGTCACACGAGAAATGTTCGCATGTATCGTAGCCGGGATAATATCGCCCAACATGTTAACCCAGGCCATAGGGTAACTTATATATGTATTGCTTTCATACCAACATTATGACTTTGGGGTAAATGGTATTAATTTAATGAGCAAAGTCCTCAGGAATATCGAAATTTAACCAGACTGCCGAACAAAATAGGTTGCGTGTTGCCACCGGCAACAAATGATTGTCTCTTCTCTAATTGAACGTAATTTAATTTTTAGGATAATTGATGGAATTATAGTTAATATGAGTGCCATCCTCAACAAATCTTGCACGGAATTTTTTTTAGAAATATAATTCTTACGATATGTAACATTTGCCGCAGACGTTACAATGAATGTTGAATTCGACCATTACGTGTGACAATGCACGTAATTGGGCGATATGTCTGCCCGCTTCCCATCTGGGTCTAGTTGAACAGAAAAATTGACAAGCATTTTCCTTGGTAATTCGGGAAGAACCTCACCAGAATAATAGAAAATGCTTATTTGTGGTGAATCCATACATTTAGCTTTTTCTATAAGGTATAAAGTAGCTGCAGACAGAATTTTCTTTGGTAGAAACCAACAAAATGTATATAATTTACAAAAATGTTTTACAATATCTTGCGGTTTTAGCCAAATTGTGGTTAACTTTGTGTTTGTTCAGCATTTCAAAGGTTCCAAAATAGTCAAAGCTCTTGTTGTCATGAGCATTATCTTAGCCTCTAGGCCTATTGTCGGTTTCCGTGTAATTTCTTACATTTCTCATCATATGATTTTTAAATCACTTTGTTTTTTTCTTCTGTATTATTATTGGATGCATTTTTGTCTTATGTTTCATTGCAGGCATACCGATTGTACTATTATTTTATATCTAGTATTTTGTATTATTATGATATCTATTGTATTTTTTTGTAGATAATCCTTTAATATTTGTATTTATCCTGGTTGAGTGTAAGTTAATGCCCTATGGCCTTAACTCTTGCCTCAATCTCTATCCGAAAAAGCCTCTGACATTTTTCTCATTACCAGGATTGTGTATCACTTCTTGACGCTTTTTATTTCCAAATTTTCTTCTTGACGCTTTTCATTTCCAAATGTTCTTCTTTTTATTTTTTATTGCCATTTTTACATTTTTCTATTTCCTCTTTTCTTTTGATTTCCTTCAATTTTAAATTGTATGGAAATTTTGAGAAGTGATAGGTTTACTTTTCCGACATACAAATAAGTTCATGATCCCTTTTATGTCCCTATGATGGAATCACGATTGGGAAAATATTGTATGAAATATTAACACTCTAGGAAGGAATATCTTTTAATGTAGCTAAATATAAACTAAATGAAGATTCATGGTTGCTACTGATATTTATGTATAAAATGGATGTGTACATACCTGATTTCCTGTAATCATTATAGAAGTAAAAAGTACATTTTAGTTCGAACCAGCATCTTCATTGAATAGGCTAAGATCTGCTAACCTTCTCTTTTGGGGATACCGAAAATCTTGGTTCTCAGTCCATTCACATCACGTTAAATTGAAAATTTCAAAATAGGCCTGCAGTGTACATTTGTGCAATAGTAGCACCTGGAGCCCTTTAAAATGTCAGAATTTCTTTATTCGCGACATTTTACTGTCAGATCAACGGAAAAAAAAACACGGGGAGTGACTCGGAAAATATTCATTCAACAAAGACATTCTTGATTTTGATACAAGAAAACGGTTTGGGGAATATGATCGTGAAACATGTGTTTTCGATGAACACTAGAAAACTACAATTCTTTGTACTTATTTATCCTTCTTCAGGAACATTGTTTGTTTTATTTTCATTGGTTAGCAACTGTAGTAGGCCTATGCTACATAGCCAGAAACTGTCACCGGTCTGCCGAAAATTTGCACCGAAGAAGATATGAGGCTTTTGCTACGGCTTTACCCATAAATAGGGGTACGCGGTAGCGTAGTAGTTGAAGCACAAACCGGAAGGTCACGGGTTTGATTCCCAGTGAGGTCCTTGGAGTTTTCAATTGGTCTAATCCTTCTGGTGGCACTATGGCCCTGGGGTCGACTCAGCCTTCAACAGAAATGGGGTAAAGGCGGTCAGTACGTAAGGCTGACAACCTTACCATCTATGCTGAATGTCTAAAAATCCGGGAACCTCGTCTTCCTGGAACCCTTTGGACCTCAGTGGCCTGTCTAAGGACCACTTTACTTTACTTTCAACCCATAAATACCATCGACCTGGTCCGAGATCGAGCCTCGAGCTTTTGAACAGAAAGTATCAACTCACAGCCAATGCTTCACCGACTGTTCCATCCAGGCAACTTCCAAGTCGTGTAGTAACGACATTCAACATTAAAACAGCACGCTTTCTATTTTATACGCGCAGTATAAAATTCAGGGTTAAAATCTACTTGTACTGAACAGTGGTTGACGAAAATTTCTACACATCAGAAGAAAACTAGTAAAGAATGGAAACTCTCCTTGCTGCGGTTTACACGAGGGAGGGGAATTGTGAATTAACAGATTTTTTGTGAGGTCTGTGAGAGGTCAGAAAGCAACACCCGTGACTTCCCATCTTGTAATTAACTGGAGGCCCTTGATTCTTCGGACACACCTCGAGGATACGACCCTTCTCTACGGCAAACACTCGTTATCAGATGATTGTGTAATATAACGTCAAAGCGTCAATAAATCACCCAGTCCTTAAAGAGGAAGCTGCCTAGAAACAATGGGTTACAGCTACATATTTATACACATCATGACACCTGAAAACTGCAATCATGAAGAAGTCCAGGCAAGGCGTTCCAATATCTTCCTCTCCCTCCCTATTACGCTGGGAGGGTTGTATAATAAATCTTGTACACCTGGCCCACTCCCTGACTACGTGATGATGACTACGCATGCGTGACTTAATGCACCACGGTAGCGTGTTTCACCCATTGCCCCTGGGTTCGTGCCTCGGAGCTCCCCCATGTCTTAAATAACCAGTATTTGAAATGATTTCATGTTTTTTCTCGCCAAAATTAGAGTAATCAAAATAATATAATATTTTACTTTTTCAGTGGCTTGACGTACTAGTACAGCAGTAACGTTTTTATAATAATCGGTATAATATAATTAAATAAATGTCTTATTAACAGAGCATGTGCTTTAAGTCACGTAATGTTTAGGGTAGGTAAAAAATATTAATTCTACATTTAATAAATAATGAGCTGTAAAAGGAAGTATTCTGTTTAGATTTTCTTCGATTTACCTTACAATACAGTAATAGTAGGCCTACTTTTTGTCTGAACCATTTCAGAGTCCTAATTATTTTTTAAAGATGTCAACTTTTTTTGCAATATTTGCACTCCACAACGCATGAGCTAGATATGTAGTAGCTTTTAGATTTCTTTGTAAAATATCTTACTTCAAGCCAGCAAAAGTTAAACATCGAATTGTTTCAATTGTTAGCTGAAAAATTTCAAATAGGCTATTCTGTTATGAATTTCGATTTTTATTAACCGCTACCCTGTTGTTCGCATAGCTTCCTTCAGATGTAGAGGCCAGGGCTAGATCTTCTTTAGGCCTACCTTTTATTTTTTTTTGCTTTGGAAAGTCTGGAGTGAATGCAACTCATTCTTGTGAGGTAAATAAATGAGCAACAGGAGAATCCAGATGCGAGATCTATGAAGGGCTGCTTGACTTTGTCCTCGGCTCAGTAGTCAAATAGGCCTATATCGATTTCTCAGCAGGGACAGAGCCTGACAGCTATTAAAGAGTTCAATAGACCATCCACACTCCTGGTACCTAAGATATTAAGTTGTCATATAATTTGCTTTTAAACGTTCTCGAATTTTCCCAAGGTTGTCAGTACCATAGTTTTGATGAATCCAACCGCAAACGCAGGCCCGTTACATTAGCATCCATGGATGATGACATTTTACTGTTGCTGACATAAATTTGACATCTAAAAATATTTTATAATAGTAGAGATATAATTTTCATAGACTGTTGTTTTATGTAAATTGTGAGGATTTTTATTCTGTTCTTACGATTGCCATTCATGAATACCAGCTCACTACTGAAACTGTCTTCATCGATTCTTAGCTTCGAGTCCACTGGTTATTGATGATTGATGATTGCTTGAATCAATATACAAATTTAGGCCTGAAAGAGTTAAAGCTTAAATAAAAAAAGGTTTAAAATTCAGTTCACAGTTTCTGTAAACTATCTAGACACTCTATTTCAGAAGTTTCTATTTTAAAATTCAGTTCTCAGCTTCTGTAAACTATCTATACTCTTTAATTCAGAAATTTATTTTCCTTGCAATAAGGGAACTGAGAGAATAGTTGCAAAGAGAATGGGCAGTAGGCTACTATACTTACTTATAATAGCCAAGACGGAGACTATATATTAGCCTATCGTTTTATATTTACAGTTATGTTTATATTATTAACCAAATAATTATCAATTACTTAAATAAACGTTACATGGTGCAGTCATAAAATGAAACAATGTCGGTAAGAAGACAAAAATGAAATAGGACAGACGAATTTTATGATGTCTGCTCGAGGCAGAGTTCATGAAAGTATAGGGCTATTCCAATAATGTTAATGAACGCTAGTAAAGAGAATGATCGTACTTAATTTTAAAATTGTATTTAATGATATACTGCTTCCGCTTTAGGGCACTGACGAATTCTGCAGCAGAGGCTATATAATAAACTGGAAATTTAAACTGCATACAACAAAAAGTTAATATTCCCTTGTAATTGTAGAACACCGGGAAAATACAGAGAAGTAGACTGAGAAGAAGTTCACAAAAACAAGACACCAAGGTTGTTTTACCATTATCGTGCCATTATATCGGAAGAAACTCCTCAAATTAAAGCATCTATCGCGAAATTTAAGGAAACATGTTATGTTACTTATAACTACTCTAGGCCTGTAGTTAGCATCCATTTTTCTTCTGCATTAAGCATGCGAATTTATAGTTACCATGGCATGCGAAATTATTATTCTATAAATAACAAAATAATACACTTTTATGAAATCCTTATAATATATGGCGAACTAAATAAACGGGAAAGGGAAAACAAAAGTTAGAAAGTAGCACGCTCACTTTGGATGCGGGAGAACAAATAGGCTATTTTTTCTGGTGTTCTATGTAACGATTGAGTTGGCCTAGGCGGTACCGTTGTTGGCTCACATTCGAAAGGCCGCGGATTCAAATCCTATTGCCGGTCAGTCTGTCGGGGGAAAGGGAGTTTCGGGATTTTCTTCATTCCCAAAGGCAAGTCATTAGTTAAAGCTTATTTAGCCTTTAATTTTGATAGATCTAATTAATTCAAATAAGACCGAATGATCTGTCACTGCTGAGGTATTCTAGATCAGTGTTTCACTTTAAACCAGTGTAATTTTTTGTTTCTTTTATTGTCATGATTTTATTGTAATCATTAACATAACTAAGCATGCATTCATATGTATAATGCATAATATACAAGTGGAAGTCATACTTAACTATTCAGATTGTAACAACTTGTTCCTTTGGTAGGTACGAACAATATGCATTCAAATGCAGTAGCCTACTATGCCTATGGTTGTCGTATAGTACGAAGAAAGTCCCTATACTTGGACCGTATTTTGCGTAACAAATATTATCGTTAGTATTCTAATTTTTTTTTTTTTGTTCGACCAAACTATCATTCACTTACGTGTGAGGTAACGGTATCCTAGTGATATCCATAACGATATAGATCACCATTACGTCATCGGTGTGATATCGACTATTAACGAACGCGGAACGATCTTGAGACCTTGAGAGCAGCCGCTGAAAACGCCTTAAAAAATAACCTGTATTTAAAATAAAATAAATTCCTTTTTGTGTTAATTTTAATATAATTTCAAAATGAATTTATTTCATGTTGTTAAAATCTATTTTTTCAAGAATACAAACAGAAGGAAGCTTCGAATTGACGGACCCTATGAGCTGCCATCTCTCGTAGAAGAAAAGAACTATGACAAACCGTCAGGGATCACATTTGAAGGGATCTAATTACTTTTTTTATTTTGAGGATGATTTTTTACAGTTAAAATTGCTTAACCATGGCTCTTGTTGAATCGTATCTGCTATGAAACTAAAAAGTGATGCTTAATAATATAAATAGTGATAGCTATGATAATAATAATATTAACCAGCTTTACTTGTAATTTAACAATTTGTTCCATACTGTAGATAAAGTTGTAAAGCTCAAATGTATTCGGAAACCATAACCGTAAAAATGATATAGGCCTACCAGTCTATTCTGCTGTCATTTTAAACTGTAATAACATTCACGTCTGACAAGTACAGTATTTTTAATGATAATAACATAAACCGAATCCTGTCATTTAGGATCGTGTTTTCCTTATAGGTATCTATAGTGTATTGCATATTGCACTTGGGAAGGTGTTAAGCCATTCAGGCGTGCTAAACGATCTGCCATTCTCTTCAAATTGCCGTTTAGAACCACAGAACGAAGGACAGTTACGTCTTTTAGTTCACGTATCCATGATAACATTACGTATTCGTGCTTTAGGAGGACTCACACTGTCATTATGATCGTAAAATAACAGCTAATGGTGCTGCCACGACTGCTTTAATGCATTATTCGAAAATGCATTATCCTGACCTGAGGACAACACTTTTTCACGGGTATGTAGGTACTTAACATAATTCGGAATGTTTAATAAATCAGCTCTATGTAGTCTGCTTGTGTGGGTTGTGCAACTCTGCAGGTGAAAGTGGAATCTTTCCTTCATTGATATGTAAATATTTTTTCAAATGGGAATCATAGCTATTTGATATTAACCTACTTTCAATACGAAGAATCTGTGTATTAGTTAGAAGAAACAAATGAAAGAGAACCGGTTAGAGCAGTGATCAGAATAAGTTTAATTATTCTTCAAACAATTCGAAGTGACTGGATTTACGAACGTCGTAAAATTGCATTTCAAGCAATATTAATGTATCGATATCAAACTCATTTACAGGATCAACATTGAAAAGTATAGAAATAAAAGCTGCATATCCCATCATATTCTGATAGAAAAATTAAAATTTTATGGCTTCAGTGATATTACATTAACTTTCTTGAGTTCATAATGAAGTGATAGATGTCAGGCAGTTTTTTATAATAATACATTCTCTTTAGACTTCAGCTTCCACAGGGCCCTATTTTGGGTCCGAAATATACATGTGCCCTCAATATTGGTTATCACTATCACTATAATACTAATTCAAAAGTGCGATATCCTGACCTGAGACCCAAAATAATCATAGGTAGGGTGAATACCCCTAATTTCGCATTGTCTTATTATTTTATTCATCGTGAAATCGGAACGTAGACTAATGGAAAAAAGACAAAATCAATTACATAGAGGAGAAGCTGCCATCTCTGATCAGTAAGATGAATTAATTCCATTACTGTTCCCAATTTTTCGAAAAATAAAATAATAAGATAGGCTACTGTGAAATTAGGGACAATGCGAGATTAGGTGTGTTTGCTATATGTAGGTACTTAACATACCGGTACTTCGAAAAGTTTAATAAATCAGTTCCATGTAGTCTGCTTGTGTGGGTTGTGCAAATCTACAGGTGAAAGCGGAATCTTTTATCATTGATATGTAAATATTATTTTTTTCAAATGGGAATCATGGTTAGCCTATATGATATTAGCCTACTTTCAATTCGAAGATTCTATGTACAAGATAAACAAATGAAACTGATTCGGTTAGATCAATATTTATTATAATTTGATATTTGTCTTCAAACAATAACACGTACTGACTGAATATACGGACGTTGCAAAACTGAATTTAAAGCGATACTAAACTCATTTAAAGTATCAATATTGTAAAATGTAGAAATAAAAGTACCCGTGTTTTCCAATATTGGATGTCGCTATCACTATAATCCTGGTTCAAATAGTATTTGTTTAAACTAAATAAATCACTTTACTACAATTTGTTAATATTGACGATGAAAATGACACACACTACTAATTTGGCGCTTTGAGATCACCTTGATGGAAATCTACAATATATTCTGTATCCTATATATAGGCTACATAGAGTGGAAGGGGTGTAACTGTGCTGATTCAAGGGACAGTAGAAAACATTAAAATAAATAAATAATCTATTTACGTTTTGCAATTACATTTATGTTTAATAAGATAATTTGGTTGAAACGTTGTGCAGGATTCTCAAAAAATTCTATGCAATATCTGCATTTCATTCAAAGACTCAACCCTTGAATTCGAACGACGGGGAAAGAAACACTAGTTTTGATAACTTCATTAGTTTCATTCTCCAGTGTTTTAAAGTAATTCCAAGCGAATATATTTCCCCCCCCCCTTTTGTCTACTCTGTTAAAATGATTTTTTTAATAAAGCAGTTCTTGAGGAGAATGTAATCTAACTTTGAACTATTGCCACTTCTTTTGTAATAAAATAGTTGTTTCAAATTAAAATATAAATAAATCCCAGCAACATGAACCCCAGTAAATTAAGAACAGCTACAAAAGCTTGATTTGGTAATGTGTCATTTTGCGACATACAAACAATGTTGCAAGAATCTGATTTCATTCTTAACACCTAATCTTTACCGTATGAACTGGGAGATAAATCGTATGAATGATAGATAAATCACGACAAGACAGGAGAGCGCTCATTTTCCGTGACCGAGAGTGTACCTTTTTTTATACAACATTTACAGCAAACCAACCACGTAATTTTTTTTATAAAAATATAGAATTCCCTCAATTCTTCTTCGACGGTGGAAGTTGTAATGGAAACCCTGAAAGAAATATCTTTCCCCGTGAAAATCAGTTATCCCAATTCAAATAATTCTACGCAAATCCTTTTGTTCATTGTTGATCAATTATTAATTAAAAAATAAAACCGCAGGAATCGTGTAGGTTAGGCCTAGTATAAATGTCCAGAAGGCAACCACTTGTGTCTCTCATTAACGCATCGCATCACAAAATAAGACATTTCCAGCACAGATCGACTACGATGTAGAAGTGGTTTGAAACACCGGCGCTAAAAGGTCCTCCGGTATATAATAGTTTAATTAGAAAGATAAGCATTGTAGGCCTACAAATTGCTGGTCCGTGATCTTATCCGACTCTGTGGACAAGAGCGGCATTAAGCACAGATACACAAATCAAATTACTCGAAGCGTGAAAAGGAACTAGTTCAATTTTGGTATGACATGTCAATGAATAAATGAACTGGAGTAATTAAAGTAAGTGTTTTTAGTGCCGTTATTATTTCTAGGAGAGCAGGGACACTTAAATTTTGGATACTTAAATGTTAGTGGGGAAAACCTTTCTAAGCTGATCTCAAACGTGTGCTGTTTTTACTATTAAAGGCAGACATAAATCGCCTGTCCCATAACAGGAAACCTCGTCTTTCAGGTTTGACTTCCCGTAGAAGTTTTAAAGTATTTGGAAACCAAATGAGATCCCTGTAGAAAAGACTGACTTCCAAACAGATATGAAAAGAGATAAGTTTAAAGTAAAGTTTACTGTAGGAGTTACTTAAATTAACTCGCTTATATGGAATGTAGGCCTACATGGAATATAAACATCACTAAAACCTAAGCTGGTATCGTATTTAACTTAAACATTCTACTACAAATTTCTTATCTACATTTCTTTGGTTTCAGTGCACTGTAATACTTCAGTCTATTTCCATACCGTTCTATCTTGTAATCGTTGTCGAATTTAATGTATTCAGAAGTAATGAAATATGAAATGTTTGCGCCAACCAATTTAAGATAAAGCCCACTCCTTTTCCAACTTTATCTATTTATTAAAATCCAGTAAGAAGATTGAAAACATTCCTACTCATTTTTTTAATTTTTAACTAATAGATTTTGTTCTTAGGGTATTACGATTTTTATCAGGCCAGAAATGAATGATGAAATTACATTTTTGAAATTAATAGTAATAGAGGCGCCCTTTTTTTTTTTCCTTTGGCAATTATTTTTTTATTCTGTGGGAGGCATGCGTACAATTCTGGTAAAAATTACTTCATATTAATTTTACGTTATCTCTGTGCATTATAATTTATTTATTTATAGCATTTATGCCCATCGGATATTAGGTCTGAGAATTATTAATTAGTTAATTACCCTTCGCCACTTTTTTTGGCGAATATTTTCAGCTTAAAGATCAAGATAGGACCGTTTTGATGGTTTGCGATAACAGGATTAAGTTCCTTGCCGATATCCAACTTTACTATGTCCCAACCGTTGGTCAACTCATTCCGAAAAAGGCGCGGATGGGATGAAGGTGAAAATGACGACCAAAAGTGCCTAAAGTTACCAGACTTTCGTCTCACAGGGGTATTTTGTCTCGACCAGAAATTGAATCCGGGCCCCCTGCGCCATAGCGGGGGACTGCGATAGAACTATGTAATAAAAAGTAACAAGTTTGACTTAAATAGTATACATTAAGTATAAAACATTGAATTTAGTAGCGACGCAACGTGGCAAGTGGTGTCACTCAGTTACTTACGTGACAGTGTCACGAACGCATTTATGTCACCCCATGTCCACGAGCGTCCATTTGTATCACTCCCATCTCTGCTACATATTTCGTTTGAAGACCACTCTGTCTGACGTCCATTACTTAAAACGAAACATATGAAGGCCACTTCCATTACTTCATAGTTATAAGCTATATTATTTATGTAATGCATGCAATTTATCTGGAAATCCTTAACTGTAAGGATACAAATTATGCGCTTGTTTCTGTACGCATAATGTATCCACACTTCTCTTGAATGGAACATAACGAACTAATGTAGGCTATTTTTATTCTCTACCCACACTAGCCTATATAGGCTCACTGGATGTCCAGGAATTAGGAAAATATTTTGTTAAGTTTGCCATAGCAATATCGGTTATCGTCAAACAGTATTACTAATAATCCAGTTGTAACATTTATACCAGGAATATACACACCTGAGGAGAAAAAGTGTACTAATAATCCTTGCATAAGGCTGAATGTGTGCAACGCTTTACACAGCCTGGCCCCCTTGTATAAACTTGACGTAAATAATCAAGATGGCCGATATCGGTAACAGTCGGTCGTTTCGTAGATGCCTGAGATTGAATTTTGAGGCTACGCATATTCTGAGCTGCTTTTGCGGAATTATGAACATTGTTCCTTGTTTGCGGGACATATTTCCATACAGCTTTCTGAAAACAATATAATGAAATACTGAAACTAGGCAGACGACGCATCGCTGTTTGCCCTCTGCTCCGATAGATGGCTTTCAGCAGTCCTTCATAGCCAGAGGCTAGTAACGTCATGAAAAGCGTGACGTGTTTGATGGCGTGTACGTACAAACCCGGTGTAAACCTCGGCAGTTACACTACGTTTATTGGTAATACTGCTTATGTAGAACTTGCACGGTGAACAACCAAACAACCGTTCAACGCAGATATAAGCAGCTTTTATTAGTAAGGCTGTTAGGCTTTAGTTTTGCCTACCTATCGTAAGAATGAAAGGAAGATGTTGCGAAAGTGCAGTGATCATCCGAAGCGTGCTGGAGTGGACAACAAAACTACATTACCGGAGAGAAGAAGCGACATTCTCTTAGTATATTCCGACTTTCATTGAACATTTTTTTTTAAATTCAGCTGTGTTTATACTCCTTTTAGCTGCGAGGCCATATCAGGAGTTCGGGATATGTGTCTATACAGCAGGGTAGGCCATGGATCTATTGATTGTCAATTGTTTCTATTATTGGTGTATTTTTATGGAATAAATTTGAATTAATATTAATTTAAATGTCTATGATATAAGATGAAATGGTGAGGATGATTCGTGGTATGAAAATATCCAATTCGGCATCTTCCTTGACGACTCCGGAAACCATGAAAAAACCCATGTCAAATTGGCTGGCCAAGGGATTTGAACCTGGGACCTCCCGAATACGAGTCCAAGACGTTACTATTTCGGGCACCTCGCTCGGTTGAACAATTTTATTATGGAATACAGCCATATGTCCGGTAATTATGAGCATTAAGCAATTAAGGTTCAGCAGTTATCTCAGGTTCTTTATTAATCAAACGTTGTGCAGTCGAAAGCATAGTTTTTGCTATTTTGCTATTTATTAAAATTCATATCCAACTATCATAGCTGCAGTGACCAGTGTTGTGAGGTAAAGATGTCGTTTATTGTACCTAATATAAATATTATTTTGTTATGTACTTTTTTATAACTTTCATTAATAATTCTTTTATTCGTGAAATCGTCATTCAACTCATGATTTAAACCTCTCTGCATGATTCTCTTCGTCACGAAAGCGGTTAACAGATTTATCGATCAGTTGAAAAGCTCTTGTGTTTACGACAGTTCCACTTACATGTCCGATAATTGACGTGTTGATTCTTGTCGATCAAGCGTTTACAAAACGTATTGGCCTATGCAGCGAGAACAAGCAAACTCTGTATTTGTTAACAAATTTATATGAAACAATGATAGGTGGTTTTCTGAGTTAAGATAGGCCTATAGTTTATTGTAAGTTATTTGAAAATATTCCAATTTTTATTACTCTTCTTTATGAGTGTTATTAATTTACCCTTCAAATAGTCAAGCTCGGGCTCGGAAGTTGCTGAAATGTCTTTTTTTATGAGACCTCACAGATAATGCAGAATGTAGGCATAGTATAAATTCGTCTCGCCTCAAAACGAATAAAAATAGCCTACTTTTCTTTGCATTTTATTCTCTACTAGCCATTTTTAGGATTTCTTCTCTCGCATTTTTTCCCTCTCGTTGCATTTTTTCTTCTATTTTGTCTGTAGGGTGGACTTTTCCAACATTACACACAAAGCGAGCTCATAATTCCTTACCTCCAGATAGTTAAATGCGTATTGATGTACCATCATTATCGCCAGACAAAAAGTGCAATATTCATTAATAATTATAGTAAAGATTAATAATAATAATAATAATAATAATAATAATAATAATAATAATAATAATAATAATAATAGAAAACAATAATATAAGTAATAATATAAAATAGTTAATTCTTGTCCTTTGTTTATTATTATTCATTACTATCCTAATGTATCCAAGCCTAAATTAGAGCCTCTGGACAAAATTTCTCGGCCCTTTCACGCCCAAGAAATACTTAGTTTCCAGAGGGGGTTGCGAGGCGATGGGCTTACCACCTGTCCCTCTACCCTCTCTCGGAAAATAAGCATATCAAAAATTAGTATAGGTAATGAAACCTCCATTGGAGGCCCCTTCGCCCCAACTGGGGATCATAGGGTACCAGATACAGATACAGATCCTAATGTATATTCTCTTTTTTAAATACATATTTATAAATAATAAATTCTTTTTTCAATTTTTCATGTCATATTTTCATAAATTTCAGGTCATTTTATAGGTCATTTTCAGGAACTTTTAGGTCATCAACTTCCGAGCCCTACTCATAGTCATAACAAATACGACTTGTGATTTTCAGCATCTCTATATTAATCCTCTTTTCGCTAAAGTAGCTGATAGACTTAACGATCAGTTGAAATGCGCTCGTGAATTCAGTAATTTGATAACCGTACTGTTGTTTCAAACTGCATTTTTGTAAGAGGAGTTTTTTTAATCAATCCTTTCATCATTGTCTTCAAACATTTTAGATTTTTAAATTTATGTTTTTACTCTTTAATTTATTCATATCTCTACATTAATTCCCAACTGCCTGTACTTAAAACGAAAACATTCTCTAACGAGAACTGGATTTCTTATTGCCCAAAAAATGGTTTGTAAAAGAATATTGCCGCTTTCCCCCATATTAAGTTTTGCAACTGCTATAAAAGCCATAGTTAACTTTTTCAGTGGCTCCATTGCTAAAACAGTATTCTTATGCATTAAAATTTTTACAAAGGCTTGATTCTGTTTTACTCAATTTTTAATTATTTTATTATACAGAATAACAAGTACAACGGGGACGAACCTATAGCACGGAATACTTAAAACTTCATCATAAAACAGTGTTTTACATCCTCGATAAATTTAATTCATGTACATTAATTGCTGTTTACCTCAAAGTTTTTATTTTCTCTTTCAACTAAAGCATGGCCAATGGACGCAGTTTAACATTTATTAAAGATAGCCTGCAACATCTAGAGGCGCTCTGTGGTTGTCTTCTTGAAAGATGGTTGTTGTTACAATAATAAAAGCTCAGAACTGCAGCATATGACCAGAGACCGCTTGCTGCTTCGCATTCAGTTTACTGCTTCTTACAATTTTATGATATCCTGTTCCATACCCGTATGTACAGAGAGCCAGCTTTTGTACGAATTTCTTGTAGTCATTACAAGACGAATTTTTAAAAACGATAGTGGTTACTGTCGCATAAATTCTTTGTATGGGAAAGTGTACTATGGAATACTAGCATGTGCCCGCGGCTTCGCCCGCGATAATTATTTCAAAAATTAAAAATCAAGAGCATAATAGTTATATCATTATATTTATTAACTCCTAAATCACGTGGACTACATACCACGATTAGATAGCGTCACCTGGTAAAAGCTACCTCAGATTCGAGTTCCTTAGTCCAGAAAACCCCTGTATAGTGAGTTTCGTCCAAATCGAACAACGTTTGACCATATTTAGGCCTATGTTGATTATCCCTCTTCCGTGTAGGTTGAAAATTTCATATGTATGCGTGCCTTGACATTAAAAACAAATGAATCGACCAGCGTGAGCTACAACATTCAAGCGATCGCGAAAGTTTCATTTCCAAGGTTTGACAAAAATAGCCAAAGCCAGCTGTAATTGATTTGACATTGAAATATATTACGCTTCGGAAACGCAAAAAATGCACGTTTTCTGCCCGTTTTTCACTCATTTTTGGCATTTAGAATCAGAATTTTTCAAAATCCTTGTGAGCATCTACATTATGAAACGAAGGTACTGTCAAAATTCCAAGTCTCTACCTGTTATAGTTTAGGCTGTACGTTGATTCCTGTCATTCAGTCAGTCAGTCAGTCATTCATTCAGTCAGTCAGGACAAAGCCTTTTATATATATAGAGATAGACAAACAATTTGTTTAAAAAATGTACTATGGGACATCAAGATTACAATAAGCTGCGCCTTCTTAAAACTTCATCACAAATTGGCGATTTACATTCTTGAAAGCTTGTTCTTAGTGGGATGAAAATTAAGATCGTGAAAGCATGCAAACGTTTGTGACCCATATGTTTGAACCATTCTTCTCTTATGGGTACTGGCTGTCCCATGAAAGTGGAGACGAAGAATGATAATGTTCATCATATTATTTTTATTATCAGCTATTTATCGACATAATAAAGAATTCACGTTCATTAATATCATATACACCTACATTATCACCATTTTCTGGTTTCCTATATCCCCTTTGTTGGGGCGAAGGGCCTTCGAGTGGAGATTTCTGTTACCTATGTGAATTTTGTTACGCTTATTACTATCACCATTCGTCACCACAATGTCCATTGGATTTGAAGTTGTAACCGAATGGTTATTTGCTTACATTTATGTCAAGAGCATTGTGAATGATGCTATAGACTAACACAAACTACAACATTGGTAAACACACACTAAACAAATACTATTTAGGCCTAAGTTACAATATAAAACAGAAAACACGAGAATGCTAGATCTATTTCAGGTAATTCAATAAAGTGACTAATATTATAAAAAAGATGTTTGGAGGAAGATAGAATAAAAATAAAAGGAAAGAATGTTGACAAAATCAAGGTTAAGAATTTCCACATTTAAAAACTCTGGTCAACATGTTTAGTATCGTACTTATTCATTAAACAGGAGATTTGCTAAACATATTATGTTCTCTTCATTTTCTATTTTCTCTACATCATTAACGATTTCACTGCTTCAGACGTACACGACATTTCGAATAACTGTTTAAATTTGAGATTATTTATTATTGATTATTTATTATTCCACTGATTTTTTAATCATTTATTTCAAACTTTGAGCCCACTGATGGCTTTATCTGAAGATTTCTTATATTATCACCATATAAATCTGCTCAGAAAGGGTCGATTGTGGGATATGAATAACTTTATAAGCCCATTCTAATTGTCATGACATTTTTCAAAGAATGAACTTTAATAATATTTATCTAAATCACTATTTTCGGACAGCATGCCAAACCCCTTGCATCAGACAAAGAGTTTTTGAAAAGCGCCCCCTCGCCAGGGAGAGATGGCACGTGTGGAGAAAGCATATGTGAATATTGGATATGAGTCATGTATAACATCAGGGAGGCGGACCAGGTGCATGGCTCAACTGGTTCAGTACATCAAACAATACGATTCGTCTGCAACACGAAATTAAAATCATCAGTTTTACATTGTAGTCAGCTATTCCAAACTAAAAAACTAGCTTTACTTGAAGTTTCTACGTTTGTACGTACTGCAGCGGGACAGAATTGGGTAATCCTACAATATTAAAAAATAAATAAATTATTGTCGTTCGTGTTATCTCTTATGAAGCCAAAAGGCTTTAATTGTATTTTCATCTCTCTGGTATTTGCCAAATTTGATTGGAGTAGAATTATTTAATCTTTAATTTTTGTTTTCCCTTCTTCATTGTTCATTCTTCTTACCTCTTTTTCCCTCCCATCACATTTTCTTCTCTGTTCTCTGTTGATGCTTTATCTCCCATTCCTTTAGGCCTGTTAACATTTTTTCAATCTCTTGTACAACTTTTCCTTTCATATTTCTCTCATTCATTTTCTTATTTTCGTTAACTGTAAGAGTGTATTCTTGCTCCTTGATTTTCTTCTTCTTCTTCTCCACAATTTCGCCTTTATTTCACATTTCTTATTTTCATTTCACATCTGTGCTAAGTTCATGACGCCTCTACAGGTTTTGATATCAGCAAGGGCAAAAAATTAATAATTATTAAGTTATTATTTATTAATGTTGTTATAGTAATACTAAAATTAATGTATAAAATAATTTAATAATATTTACAATTCAGTACCCTGGGATAAATTCATCACATCTACTTAATTTATAATATTTGCTAAAACTCGGTTAGAAGTAAGTTATGATGGCTATTTAGCTCATTAATCTGTGACCAATCCATCATAGGAATATGGGTAATTCCATCCAATCACAAGAGTCTATCGTCATAATTTATATTTTATTTTTATCACTTTCATTTTAGCTTGTCTACTGCACTTGTTTATATGTAAATTCGTAATTTCTAAACACTGAAACACTGAACACAGCAGTTAGCTTAGGCCTATATGAGCAGCAGGAGATAAGCTATGAACATAATATATAATTTTATGTGTGATCAAGCATTGTAAATCTTGGTTAACGGATAACCACCATAGAACTAACCTGTAGATTTCGATGTAGCTATTAAATGGATCTTACAGTGCCTTTGACTTTCTACAAGCTGCGAAATAAATTTTTACACAAAAATGGGAAGAAATTATCTCGAACATGAAACAGTACACAGTAGAGAAAGTGCGTTGTTTAAGTTACAAGATAATTATTAGCAAAGATTCGCTGCCTCCAGGTATTGTGCGACCTCTGCCAGTTACATGCACCTACGAACGTGATCACTAATATTCTTTCCGTATTATCTATATTTTCAGTATAGGTCTCAAAACTCGAATAAACAATTGTTGTTACTAGAAATTCCAGCGAAATAAAACTTTTTAACAATAATTATATTAATTTTATTAGCTTTTTGTGTTGCAAATTGTTTGTTTTTACATGTTAAAGAGAACTAATTTAATGAAATTCTTCATCGAAAAATAATATCTACTTAACATTGAGGAATTTTCACAGGAAAAGGAGTAATTTTAATTTCATATTTTATTATGTCAGCATATTGTATTATATAAATTAGGTACCAGAAACTACATACATCATTAGTGTCTGTTTCAGAATTTTAGTGCTAACGTTAATCCTTCCAGAATTGATGTATTAATATAAGCACTCATCAAGTGAAATCATCAGCGCATTATAACTTTAAAATCGAAGGGAAAATATCAATAGAATATCAGTTTATATATATGACAATTGTAACATGTAGGCCTAAATAAATATCGTCATACTTTAACTTAAAGAAATACTTGTAATTCTATTATATTTTTATACAATTATTTGCGGTGACGAATTTATGTAACGAAAAGGTTCAATATTACTTTCGTATGTTAAAATACGGTACCGGTAACATATAAGAGGCCACAGCAGCTAAAAAATGCAGGTAGATGCACCAAAATTTGGTCCTATAGGGTAAAGCAATGCAACTAAAATTCCCAACCTAATAAATGTATTTCACTTTAAGAAACATTATCTTCCATTTACTTGAATTGTACTAAGACAACGTACTTTGTAATATATATTTTTTGTTAGAAATCATATCAAATAAAGGTTTGAAGTTTCCCTGGCTTAGAGGATAAATTAATGAACGTCTCTAGGATTGTCAGCCACCCATGCAAGTCCAAAGGCCGATACTGCCTTCAACTTCAGGTATACTGGAGCGTTGAGTCATATTGGTTGAGTCGTATACACGATGACTCAACATATCAGCACCCCTGAAGGTAAAGGCATCGTATACCTTTGAAACCTCTGGAATCATCGGCCTGCACAGTCCTACTTGGTTGAAAACCCGAGAGATATTCGTTCACTTCAATTACACTTTAAAAAAAAATAAAAAATAAAAATAAAAATAAAAATAATAATAATAATAATAATAATAATAATAATAATAATAATAATAATAAAAGATTTTAAAAAAACATACATTAACATTTTCATAATATTATTTTATAAAAAATATTAAAAATTATAAATTATACGAAATTACTACAAATAACTTACTTAGTAGAAATTCAGTACCCTTCTCAGGAATGGTAAATAATTTTCCATCCAAAGTTGTAAGTTATTCCAATCCATTACTTTTGAAAGTATGTTAATGGTAGGGTGTCCTGCACTCATATACATTAATTAAGTACAGATATTATCTTTTGCTGTAATAGATTTAACACGTTTAACCTTTGTATAAATGCTAAAACGGAAATAACCCGCTCGGGCTCGCATGATGTGTCAGAATAGTAGGGCGATGTTTATTTGCTACCAGCTACTGGTCATCATAGCTCATTCTACATTTTATTACTCGCTATTATTTCCTTTTTCACCCTCCAGGCCGGTGGCGGTTTCAGGAGCAAGTAACGGACACATTTTTATAATGCCATCATTTCACTAATACGTTTATAAATATAGCTGCAACAACAATTATTACTAAGACCATTACTATCATCATCATTGTCAGCCTCGTCTTCTTCTTAGCCATGTTTGTATTAAAATGCATTTTCCCTTAATATCTAAGATACCCTGAAGCATAAGCAATAGCAGACAAGGTTTCTTTGAATCTACACCTTTTCAACCTCAATTTCGGAAAAAGTAATTTCTATTTCGGAAAAAGTAATTCCAATTTCGGAAAAAGTAATTTCAATTTCGGAAAAGGTAATTTCAATTTCGGAAAAAGTAACTTCAATTTCGGAAATACGAGGACTATGAAGAGGGTATAGTAAAGTTGGTACCACGCTAGGACAAATGACTCGATCAGAGCGAGATTATGTAGAGAAGTAGCTAGAAGGTGTACCTAAATGTTCCAAATAAAACAGTTTTGATTTTCACTGTGGTTTTCATTTTATGCCCCATCGAATGTTTTAAAAAATAGCCCTCGTATTTCCGAAATTGAAGTTACTTTTTCCGAAATTGAGATGACTTTTTCCGAAATTGAGATGACTTTTTCCGAATTTGAAATTACTTTTTCCGAAATTGAAATTACTTTTTCCGAAATTGAGGTTGAAATGGTGTATTATTTATTATTATTTTCTGACAGTCTCTCTGAATTATACGGACTTAAACTATATGTTGGACAACTATTGTGAACCTACATATCTAAGCGATGCTGTTAATGAAAGTTTATATCTTAACCTAAATGAAAAATGAAAATATTCGAACCTAAGAGATGAAAACGGGGACTGGAGAAAACTGCAAAGACCTAATGACGAACTTCGTACTTTTTACTAAATGTAGTAAACTTAATTAAATCACAAGAAGATGAACTGGGCTGGACATGTTGCACGCATGGGGAGGAAAGACATATCTCAAACATAGGTTTATTGGCTCGGAGAGCCGAAGGGAAAATACCACTTAGAAGACCTAGACGAAGGGTTCGCGAGGGATGGTTGGATGGAGTAAGTTAAGCACGTTATAGGGTTGAATGGCGGGCTCATGTAAGCTCGACAATGAACCTCAGGTTTCCATAAAATCTCTGGCTTTTTCTTGACTGACTGACTGACTGACTGACTGACTGACTGACAGGAATCAACGTAGAGCCTAAACTATAACAGGTAGAGACTTGGAATTTTGACAGTACCTTCGTTTCATAATGTAGGTGCTCACTAAGAAAGGAAATTGCAAAATTTTGATTTCAAATGCCAAAAATTAAATGTTTTTGAGAATACTTAATCCCTTTTTACACAAAATTATAAAAGCCAAATCACAGAACATATTGTTGCTAATGGTATCAGATGGGTTTTTTAAAAAAAATGCAAGTTTGACAAATAAGAGAAGGTATCAATATAATTCATGTTATAAATAAATACTAAAGAATGTAATCCACGAAAATAATGCAGTCACATAACTTTTCCCTACCCTGGACATAGAGCAAACAATACGAGGTATGGTAATATGGTATATTATTATATCGCAGGTTTTTGGAGAGAGAAGTATGAAAGTGATATTGCTTTCTGTTTAATATCATCCCCAAAACAGTTCTATGGTAACATGAGAGGGAGAAATAAAAATTTCCGCCTCTGTATTACAATTTTATGTTACAGGAATTTCTGTTTCTTCTTATTTGAACCCTTACCAGGCTTGCTGTGTACAAGCGATGGGATGCAGAATTCTACATCCTCTATGAGCCATAAAAAACTATATCAAGCGTTTCCTGAGGGTATAGTTTGAGTGTAATAAGTCATTCTTCCTATTTCAGATTATAAATACCTATATAAGGACCTAGAATTTAAAAATCGAAAGTCCTTCATAAGTTAATTTCCAATTACAAAATAAAAAACCCGGGCGACGCCGGGTCTTTTAAGTTAGTAGATAATAGTCCTTTAGTTTACTTAGAAAGTATCCATTCCCATTGAGTAGGCCTAAGTAAGTAAGTCATATTGAGTCAAACCAAGTAACACGCAAATAGTACATTATGCAACAAGCCTATACAAGCATTTATTAAGATACATAATTTTCATACGAGTATCTTAATTACCATTATAAGCAAATTAGATTCACCCTAACAAACGGCAACGAGCCCGCCATGACTTCGCATCAAGATGGTTCTACGAGAGATGGCAGTTCATGGCGTCGGTGAAATCGAACCTTCCTTTTGGTAATTTACTTGAAACCAACAAATTTAGACAACAATTAGTGTCATTGTAAAATCGTCACGTCACACGTAATAAGCTTTTGGTAATTTACTTGAAACCAACGAATTTAGACAACAATTAGTGACATTGTAAAATCGTCACGTCACACGTAATAAGCTTATCATAGCCGAACCAAAAAAAAAAACAAAAAACAAACAAAAACAAAGGGTTGTTCAAACTGTACTGAAAACCACATTGTGATTACATTCAATCTATTACAAAATAAAGAAATATGTACGATTTGAAGTAATGATGTTTAGTGTGTATATCTAAAATTAATAAACATAAAAACATACCAAATATATCCGCATAATGACTCTTATTTACTTACTTACTTACTTACTTATCTGCACAATGCACTATTCATGTCATCTTCCATAGTTTACATAGGTTGAATCAAAATACGATTCGTGAATCACCCGGTATACACTGAATTAGCATTCCGTGGCTATGCATTCCATGATCACATATATTCATATACGTTACGAGTCTCGTGATTGCGAGGTATATGATGAGTGGAAGATGGACGTAAGGCACAACACTTCTAACCTCTGCTGGTGGAACTAATGTGTAATTATATGTTTGACAACTATATGGGTATTATCAGGCAATGGTGGCGGAAACTTGTAGAACGGTGTCAAATTCTAAAATGTTACACAGAATGTATAATGATATAGGAAGTGAACTATAATTAACTTGTTTAAATTACCTACGGAATATTGAAAACTAGGCTATATTATAAAATTTAATTAGTTGTTAGGCATTGTTTTACGTGAACTTTTTCTCAATAGGATCTCGTGTACGATAGTTTTATCTATTATGGTGAGCTTAACAAATTATCTTAGATTGAGGAATCGTATCTCATTCACTGGCATTATGGATAGATGTTGGCACCTCCTCATATTCGAGGCCTACATTGTAGCCCTTAATGTAATCGCGGATAATGTTATCATTCGGGTGATTTTATCACTTTTATGAAGTCCCGTACAGATTTACATTGACACATTGAAAAAATGGTGTTGTAATCAAAGATTCTGTTTATGTTATCACATTTTTCTTTTTGTGGCTTTATTTTCAAGTACTGTATGTCATTCAAAATTTGTGTTTTAAGGGTTTCGTTTCTAATTCAGCTGTATTGTGTTGTATTGGCATTTCTGTTCCCAGCTCACAGTTGACCAGTTGACCAGTTCTCTTTTAAGCAATAAAACATGTTTCATCCACAGTTAAGCTGCAGCTTTTGATTTATGAAGATAGCAGTGACGGCTAGTGTAAAATGAAAAGACTTGATCAGACAGGCGTTATATGTTTTGCTACGCCGTGTTTACTACAGATCAGAAATAATGCGTGTAAAAGAAAGCATTACTTTCTTTATTTTCTTTATTTTCTTTTCTTTTCTTTCTTTCTTTTTTCTTTCTTTCTTTCTTTCTTTCTTTCTTTCTTTCTTTCTTTCTTTCTCTTCTTTCTTTTCTTTCTTATCTTTCTTTCTTTTCTTTCTTTCTTTCTTTCTGTCTTTTCTTTATTTTCTTTCTTTCTGTCTTTTCTTTCTTTTCCTTCTTTTCCTTCTTTCTTTCTTTCTCACTCGCTCTCTATATCTCTCTCTTCCTTCTCTTTCTCCCTCTCTGATTTCTTGCTTAGACTGATCAGATGAGACATGAATCATGATCTTCGTGAAAACGTCGCTTCGAAGCCACTCCACAAGCTTACAGTGCACGCCGGTTATTGTGATCACTTCAGGGTGCAGCTAATCTGATAACATTAACCGATTGATAACAGTAGCCGAAATAATTAATTGAATGTTATTAATTCATATATAAGGTAATACAATACAAAACCGAATTAAAAGCTATTTATTCATAAAATAATACTTAACTGTGAATCATTGAACCACTCATAATACAGTAATATACGGCAAGCAACAATTTTTTCAACCAGTAATTATTAATTGTTGTTATTTTCCTTTAGGAGTCCATTAACAATACTCCATACTCAGTTCGAGTTACGAGTGTTTTTGTAAATCTACTGATCTATGGTGAACACCGCGTTGCAAAACATCTAACGCCTGTCCGTTCAAGTCTTTTCATATTTTAAACTACTCATCATTGCATGTCAACTCTGTTATCTTCTTAAATCAAAAGCAACAGCTAACCTGAGGGATGAAACATGTTTCATTGCTTAAAAGAGAGAATTATGGTATTATGGTATGGTATTGTACACTCATCTCGAAGAAGTCTTCCAGTGAGCTGGGAACAGTACCATTACTTCCAATACAAGACAATACACCTGAGTTAGAAATAAAACCCTTAAAAACAAAATTCTGAATGGCTTACAGTACTTGGAAGTAAAACCGCAAAAAGGAAAATGTAATGACATAAACCGAAACTTTGATCACAATAAACAGCATTTTTTCATTGTAGGGCCTATCTGTATTAATCTGTATGGGACTTCATAAAAGTGATAACTTACCCTACTGACAACATTATCCGCGATTACATTAGCGGCGTTCACTGTATTGCTATCGCGTATCTTCAAACCAAGCTTCTTGTCTCGCATTCTCAGTTATACTTAAGTTACTTAATTTCTTTCTTTCTCTTTTTCTTTCTAAGAAGAGGTGAACCAAAGTTGAGAACCTTAATATTGCAGATATAGACTATGCCGGGTCTCTCTAAAGCTGCAACACTCCAGCATTTTCGAAATCGTTACATCGCATCATGCTATGAACGGGATTTCACAATGTGATTGGCGCAAGCACACTTTTATGTGTTTTTTTTACCGATTTGTGTAATTTAAAATAAAAACATATTTCTTGAGGAATAACGAAGCACCATTTCCTGGTTCTTTCTTCTGAGCAGGCTATAACTGAAACTGGAGATAATGAATTAGCAAGAATTTCTTTCATTGGCTGGCATGTGCTACATAAGAAAGTGCATTTGGCTTAATGATAGAGTTAGACTCTTATGTGTATCTCCTCTGTAGACATGAATGAAGTAGTGCGTGCAAAAACGTGGCGCTAGATTTGCCAGTCATTCTGTGGTCATGTTCTGCTCATTTACCAGTTTTTATATAAAAGCAAATCACTCCGGATTATGCTGGCTGAAAGAAAAGTAGCAGCCTTCTTGAATTCCTCTATTTTACAACTGGTACGCTATATCTCTTTGTCAGTAGATTCCTTTTTATGTTGCACAGCTAAATATGTATTGGTAGAATTATAGAAATCTAATTTCTTAACATAAACGTGACTTTTTTTATTGGCTTGCACATAATATGTGGGCCTACACCAGCTTTCTGCATTGGCAGGTTGTCGCTGTAGACATAGTAAACAAATCGATTTATGAGAAGTTAATACATAGATTACATATGACATAGATTACATATATATATATATAATATAAAATATATTTCTGGCGTAAAACGGATGTGGCCTGATAGATATGACTTCGGTTTTAAATTCACGCATATGGCATATTATATTTGACATATGGCTCGTATACTTATACAACTTATAAGAATTTGTTTTGGATACGTATGTATAGGTCTATATATTATATATATTCTGTTGACATTATAATAAGAGAAATTCTTCAGACACTGTCGACCTGGGTGGCTCAGTAACGCGCTACCTTTTTGTGCCCAAGGTCGCGGGTTCGAACCCGGCCCAGGTCGATGGCATTTATGCGTGCATAAATGTGACAGGCCCATGTCAGTAGATTTACTGGCATGTAAAAGAACTCCTGCGGGACAAAATTCCGGCACACCGGTAACGGTCACAGGCCTAAGTAGCAGTACTTCCCCGTCGTTAAATAAACTGTACCAACCAACCAATCTTTAGACTTTGGGACTCGAATCCGAAAATCTTCAGTGTCCGCACTGACGCTCTACCAACAAACAGTCTTACGGCATGCCCTTTCCTTGCAGTGAATGTACGTGATGACATTTTTGTTAGGCTTAGGCTCCTACAATTTGAGATACCTAGTATGGTGAATTTAGGAATTCAGTGCTGCGTCTTTAGACGATGTGAATTCTGAAGACTAGAGTTCAGTCCCCAGTATCTCTTTGGACTTTTTCGGGCATGAAAACTGGGATTCTTAACCACGTGAAGATCAATAAGGAGCCATATGAATAAATACATACTCTATTCAAATATATCTTTATTAACGGCCACTAGATGGGCTTGCCAACCTATACCTCAACTAACGGAGTGTGTATGGGCTTATGAAGTGGAAAAAGATGTAGGAAAATGACTCAGTGGTCGAACAGTAGGCCCTGTCCCTCTGTGCATTTGAGTGGAGTTTCAGTTTTTGTTTTGCGAAGTGAGTGCTCTTTATAAGTGTAATGTATTTTATAGAAGATCGCAAGATATTCAAGAGTCTCTGCATGGGTTATTATATGTCAGAAAGCGTGAATTAAAAGCTAGTATGTCTTCATATAGACTATTTGCATACTTAAGGTTTGTTATATTCTGTGTCTGGGACTGGGTAATGGAAGTCATTGCCAGAGTTCAAGAAACATTAATTTTAAAATCTCAGTAACGCCATCTGTGATTTCAGCGTATTAGTCTATTTATCTTCATCAGTTTATTTTTATGGAAGCCTTGAGGCTACAATGGTAGAAGTCCCATTTATAATACTGAATAAAACTGATAATCTATAACAATTGAAGAACACTGTGGAAGTTGCACATAAAATTCTTTGGAAGGAGAGTATTTATTTTTACATTTGGAGCAAAAATAAGAATGCTAAATGTTAACAGTTTTTCACGTAATTTATTGTCTTCATAAAATATCTCCATTGGCAAAGGTGCCAAAACATATGGAAGTGCACGCCTATAACATATATATATAGTTATTGAACATGAAAAATTGACTTTTTATAAAAATTAAATTAATTAATTAATTACTAAACATTGAATGTAACATTACAAAATAATTTAAAGAAACCATTTCTAAAAAATATTTAAAGGGTTTCGTTAGGTTGAACTGTAGACAGAACACAAGAACGAGAAGACGAATATCAGATTAACGTCCGGGGAGGACCAAACTTTATGTGTAGGCCTAATTACTTAAGACTTGAACTGTTTAACATTCATTTCATGTGGTGTAAATATTCCTGTATTATAAACTATAAAATTCATAGTAGATTTATTAGAAGCTTGTTTCTTAATAACTAAGAGGCAAAGCAATATACATGGTTCTTTCCTAAATATCTGTCCAGTATAGAAATATATAACAGGCGCCGTTCTGATACATATTATAGAGTCAACTCGTATATTAGCTATAAAGGCACAGGTTCTACAAAGTGGGGTAAAAATAACATGAAACTACATAATAATTTATTATCTCATTATCATGAGAACTAGGATTACCCATTTGCATATTGTAAGATAAGAAAATTCCATGTTTAAAACAGCAATAAATTCACAACACGGAGAGCTAGGTTTAAAGTAATAGTAAATTTGTTTTAATTTTCACCTCCAACGTTGATACCGTTACAAGAGAATTGAATTTAGATAGCGGCCATGGCGACACAGGGAAGTGTATCACAGGATTGCCAAATTGTGGAGCGCAACCCGCAGTGGGGCTGCGCAGGCTTCTTTGAATAACTATCACGCTGATAATCAAGGACTCGAGAGTTCAGGACCGCAGTAACAAATATTATTCTTGATTCCCTCCTTTTCGTTTTTCTGTCCAAGTCTCTCTTAGGGTTCAAAATAGCAAATTCCACATAAATTTTCATAAAATTATATTGACAATAATAACAATAATAAATAAGTAATGATGATGATGATGATGATAATAATAATAATAATAATAATAATAATAATAATAATAATAATAATAATAATAATAATAATAATAATAATAATAGGCTTTTATTTGTGGAGTAAGAAGCTTAATTAGAGTGATCTTTCTTTAATATTGTAAAATGATTCCAGTACAGTATTGCCAATATTACAGTAGGTCTACATTTTCACAAACTTTAGAGTCCAACTCAATTTTTAAGTTCAATAATGTAGATAATATATTTATAGCCCTATTGTGAAAAAATAAGAAATAGTGAAAGAAACATCTGAATGTTCTTCATGTCTAACTTACACGGTTCGTCATAGTTGCAGTAGATAGTTGTTCAATGCTATCATATTTCGGGTATTAATAGTGTTTTTCTTGAATACTGCTTAGGAAAACTGCTAGCCTTCAGAAAAATCTCAAATTATAAAAAAATGTTGCTCATCTCCATCGAGACGTCAGAAGGAATAGTGTTTTCTGTCATATGAACTTCAGAGCATTATAATATATTTGATTCACCAGATAGGCCTAGGAATCCTTGGAATGAAATAGCTGAATAACAATTTTGTAATTTATTTATTATTTCATTTTTACTAGGTTTTTGTATAACTTGTTTTTATGTGTCCCATATCATATGTCTAATAGGCCTACATGATTTTACTATCTCATAGCCAGATTTTTAAGTTTCAGATATTCGATTGGTCAAGAGAAATTAAAGTGGAATTATGACTATAGCAGATGTGCTGGGGTTATAGCGAGGTCTTTACTGTACAGAAATATTTGGAATGAGCTTGGCTAGGTTCTTAGAAAGGCGAGTCTTGTCATCTGCACACTAAGACGAAAACGCGGGTTCGATTCCACGTAGAACAAATTTTCCCTGTAGAATATAATGCAGATATCAGAAAAAAAAACTTGAAAGCTAATAAAGAAGTGTATTCATTTGTTTAGTTACACATTTTTGTATTGAAAGATCTTAATTCGTGTTTGAAATATTCGTGTTTGAAATATGTTTGAAATATTTACTTAGCTGTAGGCCTATTTATGCGATACATAGGTCTCTTTATTAGTGCGTTTGATCGGCTATCTCTAATACCACTGGTTAATTCTTTGAAATTTTTTGTCAGCTCTTGGACCATTTAAAGTATCTCGGGTAATGTTGCCGAGTATCTCGGATAAAGCTTCTTCACTAAGGGCAAAAATATATTTTAGA
Organism: Ectobius pallidus; assembly: GCA_964059195.1. Classification (NCBI taxonomy): domain Eukaryota; kingdom Metazoa; phylum Arthropoda; class Insecta; order Blattodea; family Ectobiidae; genus Ectobius; species Ectobius pallidus. The sequence goes on from CAXKWD010000004.1 coordinate 65,525,317, forward strand.
ATGTAGCATAATCAGCCGAACAAATGTTCGGATGTTGAGTACCTCCCGTTTTGAAAGGGGTTGCCCACTACACATTTTCTTTCTATCCTCCTTTAGGCTAAACGAATATCTCTCCAAAAAACGCAAAAATTTTTTTTTAGGTATTAAGCATTTGCGTTTTATTGTTTCTTGTATATTGTAGATCTAAGATAAGGTACTTATTTTTCTAGTGTAACACACTTTACTAAAATAGTTTTATTTTATGTAACATAGACTAAATTCATTGTATATGTATATACCTAGTGTGTTATTATTACTTATAGAACTATGTTGGTGTATTTGTTTGTTTCTTTTTTTCTGTCTCTGGTTCAGTGTAAGAAAAGGCCTTAAGGTTTTAACTCTGCCAGATTAAATAAAGATTTATTATTATTATTATTATTGATTGCATTTATTTCATTGCCTTCGGAGGATTTAAAAGGCTTAAATATAATTTTACATACAAATTTTCAGACCAGCCTGGCAAATCGTGTGCAGTCGTGAATTAGGCGAAAATTTTATAGTGTACTAAGCAGCTTTTTAAACTTAAAAGAACATGTACCACTGTTTCACGCAGTCTTATAGCTCACGCGCGTCCGGTGTTAGTATGGGCTAGTCAGTCTACACTGCGAGGATATCAACCTTTAGACCCTTGACTGGAACACAGGAAATCACTTATAGGAACACACCTGCATTGCCAAATTCCTTATATGGCCATCACATTTATACGCACAGTGTTAATCTCCTTATCAATTCTGTCCACGGAGGTAAATACTTTTATACTGAATTGTCATAAAATTACTTTCCATAACTAAACAAAGGATATTTTTTTTAGTTCCTGTGTTTTTGTTAAGAGGCCATTGACTTGAGGATGAATCCATCGCTTATATCTGAAAGTATAAAGAAATTTTATGAGAGTGCTCTTGCCATAGGTATTGCCAGTAGACTCTAGATAACTTACACCAGCGCGACATAATGCACCTTAACATCCCGAAATGTTAACCTCTTATTTATTTCTGGTAGGCTTGTGGCATGGGGTACGCCGTAGCGTAATGGTGGAGGCGCTGCGCTGCGCTACAAACCGGAAGGTTGTGGGTTCGATCCCGATGAAGTCATTGGAGTTTTTCAATCCTAATCCTTCTGGCAGCACTATGGCCCTGGGGTGGACTCAGCCTCTAACAGAAATGAGTACCAGGCGCAATCTGGGGGTAAAGGTGGCCGGTTCATAAGGCTGACAACCGTACAACGTCGTTTTCGATTATCTAAAAATCTGGGATCCTCAACCTCCTGAAACCCTCTGGGCCTGCATGACCTGTAGGCTAGAACGGAACACTTTACTTTACTTATGGCATGTTTTCTTCTTTTTAGTAATCGAAATTTGTTAAGCTATTACCTATTACTATTAGACATGTCGAAAAATATTGGCGAAAAAAGCATAGAATATATTTTCAGCCTCCATAATTAATAAAGTTTCGGAATTATTCAACGACGCTCTTTCAAATAGGTTATTTTCTGAGTGGAAAAGTACCTGTTTACTTTCATAAGTTATATTTTGTTGGATTAGTGGACACAGGTATTTCATACAGCTCCAAAATTTCAAGTAATTGGGTTTTTTTCATCATAGAAATGTTCCAGCCGTCTCTTGTTATTGACCGAAATGTGCTTTTCGTATCATGATTGCCGTATCTCAATGGTCTTAAACATCCTACAATGAAGATAGTACCATGCCACCGAACATTCAATTGTAATGTTAATTTGGTGCTTTCTAAGAACAATTTCGCAATTAGTGAACATCCCTCGTTTAGGGTGTTATCAACTCATGATGCTAAACTGATTAATTCTTCTAATTAGTAAAGAGCCTTCGGTGTGCAACTTTTTTTAAATTTATGTTTTTACATTACGTTCGAACTTGATAGGTCCAGATTTTCTGGGCTTTTTCCATTTTCTTATTTTGCAACCTTTTAGTTCTTTTCTTTGGGCTTACTTAACATTGTCTGTACAGGAGGAATCATCTGTGGATTACTGGATTACATATGGTATATTTAGACTGAACATTGAGACACAGATGGAAAACTTTCGGGATATGTGCATTTTAAATTCCAACAACTCATTCGCCTTTGTGGGAAGGGAAACCTCCGATAAACCATCAGATTTTATTGTGGTAGAATTGAACCTGGGTCCGTTCGAATGTGAATCTGCCTCAACTCGATCTAATGCATTTTTCCTCACCATTTACTAGTAGTCTAATATCATAACATAGCCTAACGTACATGTGCACTTAGCAGTTGTATTGTGGCATCTTAATGACTTGCTGATATGAGATTAAATTTGCTGATTCTTTAAAAACGTGCAGACTCCCGGATCCTGGAAAGAGAGACATTTCTTGAATGTCCTCTCTATGGGGTTATCTGAATTGTTCCACTCAATAGTGGTGATACCGTTTTACTCATATTGCGAAACACGAGTCAGCAGTATATCATAAAATCGAAAAAATACTTCGCGGAAATTCTGAAATTTGCAAAAATGCATCCACAAATCCATTGCATCTCTTAAGTTCTTTGTTCAAACTTTTTATGCTTAACACAAAACAAACATCCCGCTGAGTGTCGGTAAGCTGCTGTTCCCGGAATAATAACAAACAATAGGAAGTTGCTACGAAATGAGAAAATGTGTTAAAACGTGTAATAATTTATGCCTACCATAAATACGATATGCAGAAGAAATGTTGTATTGGAACGTATAATTAATCAATGTCGACTTTTCGTAGAAGAAGGCTACATGCATTGAGGCTTCCTGAGTTCAAAAATACAATTTTGTGAAAAGTCTATCTCACTAGTGTTATAATGAAAATCTGTTTGGTAATGGATGCCATTATGATGCCGTTAGCCTAAGTCACATGTAATAAACGTATTATGATATAGTCGAACAAACCATACTAATAATTAGGGTTCGGATGTTTATGACCTAAAAAATGGAAAATATGACTAAAAATATGACCTTAAAAGTGACTAAATATGACCCAAAAAACTTAAATATGACCTCATAAAGGAACATATTTTTAAAAATAAATGTTGCATATTTAAACGTTTAATGACACTAAATTATTACATCACATTAATTCAATCCGATAATCACTTTTTAACAATTTTACAGGTGATTTACAGTTTTACTTGTAAAATGTTAATGTTTCCAGATGCCACTGCAAATGTGAACTGAAAATATTTTTAAAATATGTTTATTGAAAGTTGTTAACTACAAGGAGGAAGAGGTATTTGTGCTGTTACATGTTATTGTCCCTTCACATTTCAGTTACAGTAAAATCAAAATATATGTTACTCTTTTTTGGAAAAAAAAAAAAAATTAAGTCGACAATTGAGTGCGCATACTCCATAATTGTGCTCTTCTACCGCGTTTATAACTGCAATATGACGTTAAATTACAAATATGACCAAGACCATGAAAGTGACCAAAATATGACTTTATATGCAAAATAAAAACTGTCCGATTAGGATAACAAATGTGCAATTCATGTCTAATTTGTGTTTGCGGCGAGAATGGAGGTCAGAATAAAAATATGAGATGTCATAAACATCCGAACCCTACTAATAACAATGCGTTCACTTGATGAATTGCATTACATTCATACTAAAATCAGTCAGCCAATCAATTGAATTCACTTACCACTGCAGAATGACTGAATGCAAACATATCATTTCTTAATTGCGGCCAAACCGTCTGTAGCCTCGCCTCGATGCATAATGCAAAGTAGATCACTATAATATACACACACCTAGCTTGAGGTATGCTGAACTCCAACAGTGTCAATGCCTCGGTGTTATAAAATGGTAATGCAACCTCTTTCTTTTGCCTCCACATGTAATTTTTTCTTATAAAACATCTCATTATTTCCTTCGACCTCAGCCAAGTTTTTTGTTGTAGAGGTGCATTCATAGCGGTACCTCAGCAGATTAAGCTTAACCTGTGTTTTTAAAGTCTAGGTATCTTTATTTGGTTTTATTTTGAAGCATGAACATAGCATACATTTATACCTAATGCGTGCCCTCAGTACGATTTACTACGCTGTAGTTCGCTTCTTGAAGTCAGCAGAAATTTCGTGATGATTTATAAGATAGAGAGAGCGCTCTTTATTTATCACACTTTTTTTTATGGCCCCGCGGAATTAGTTTAAAGTATGTGACTGTAACAACTTCTGCATTGAGTTCAAGTGTGCCTGTTCAGTGTTCTGGTTGCGCGAGGAAGATCATGACACTCGCCAAGTAAATCAGTTCTGACATTTTCACCATGTTTAGAAACTGTTTTGCCTCTCTCAAGCTGCGTTTACATGCCAGTTTTACCTCTTAATCTCCCATTTTCATGCCATGCATACTTTATAAGATCATACTTCTTTCATAAAAAGCAGTTATTTTATTAATTTTACATTTTAAACAGCCCTCCTCTCACGCAGCGGGCCCGGGTTCGATTCCTAGTCGGGACAAGTTACTTATACCTCTAGCAAAATAAGGAGGGCGGCTGGAAGCGTGGAGGGTGCGTGAGAGTAAGGGGATTTACCTGGCTTCCAGCCGCCCTCCTTATTTGATTGAGGTATAGGTGGGTTTTTTTCTGTGGTTTTTCCTCACCTGTGAGACAAATGTCGGGTAACTTTAGGCCCTTGTGATCCCCAGATATCATTTTCATCCCATCCTCGCCTTGTTTGGAGTGAGTGTGTGTGTGTGAATGATGTTTCTCATCCAATGTGTTCGTGTTTCTCGGAGGTGGCCCCGGCATTGGGCTGATCACTCATCCGGGGAGGCCCTCCATGTCCTTGTCTGGTCAAAAAAGTATGTATGTGATCCAAAGATAATCCCTCTCCCTTCTGGTCGCGGCCCTGTAAGGCCCTGGCGGCTTGGGTCGCTAAAATCCTAAAAGGGAGAGGTAAAACTAAGATAAAGAAAGGAAGAAAGAAACAACCCTGTTTCTTGTCTAATTAAACAATGCTCTATAACTATCAAGTGCTACTTACCTACTAGATTCTAAACACGTAGTATGAAAAGCATTTTTCTGTTTATTAATGTTTTGTTGCGTGAAACTTATGCACATATTGAAATAAGCTTTTAACAGAATTTGCTCAGGAACCTAGTCGTGTCAGTCGTAGATCTTCAGTATTACTTGTCAGTTTTAATGAATTCAGCATGGAGGAAGTTTCAGTGTATAGCTTTAGGTCTAAAAGTTTTCGGCTGGCTGTAAAAAGCAAAGCAAACCTAGCAACTATATTCCTGTCAGGAATATTTTTCTCTTGGGAATCGAACGTGGGGTTTTTATGTTAAGTTCCCAGCTAGTGAGACCTTTCTGCAACCCAGAGCTAACCCAAACCCGTTTCAAATAATATAAAAAAACCCTTCCAAGATAATACGCAAACATTAAACGTTTGAGTACTACGCAAAAACATTCTTTGTTCGATTCCTGCATTTCTCTTACGAATATAAAATAGATTTTCTGTGGGGGACCATAGCTGATAACACTGGGTAACAAAAAAGAAACTTTTTTTTGTCTCAGAAAGAAAAATATGTGATTCTGATAGAATTTCTTCTCCTGAATTCAAATATGATATCGGTTTTTCTCCATCACGCAAGGTTTCCGAGAGACAAGCATTTATAATTTCAAACACTTTAATATTTTCTACATTCTTAAATACACAATATCCGAACATTCTGACTCACCTAGAAAGTAATAAATTACGATTTTCTGCTATATTTCGCCTGTGGAGCATCCCTCTTGATGGTCCAACAATAATAGGCCAGCATATTAGGATTCCATTTGCCTTGATATCTCTTTTCTATAGCTGAAATCTCCTGATGAAAGCGTTCCCCGTGCTCATCGCTCACTGCGCCAAGATTTTCTGGGAAGAAATTTAGGTGCGAGTGCAGGAAGTGAATTTTTAAGGACATATTACAGCCCAAATTTTTATAAGATGTTATAAGATCATTGACAATATCACGGTAATTTTCCGCCTTTCAATTTCCCAAAAAACTGTGAGTTACTTTTTTGAATGCTTGCCAAGCTGCTTCTCCAGTGGATTCAATAGTTCCTCAAACTTCTCATCATGCATTAGTGATCGTATTTGTGGACCCACAAATATCCCTTCTTTAATTTTTGCTTCACTCATTTTAGGAAACTTCTGTTTTAAGTACCGGTACATGAAACCAGGAGTATTGACCATGGCTTTCACGAAATTCTTCATCAATCCTAGTTTGATATGTAAGGGAGGTAGATACACATTTTTAGGATTACACAATGCGTCATGTTTCACATTTTTCTGTCCAGGAATGAATGATTCGCGTTTAGGCCATTCTTTTCTGATGTAATGGTTTTTTCTGTCCCTACTATCCCAAAGACACAAAAAGCAACAGTACTTTGTGTAACCAAGCTGCAGACCAAGAATAAGTGCAATTACCTTCAAATCACCACAAATATTCCATTAAGACACTGCATATTGAAGCTTTGCCAATATAAATTGAAAGTTTTCATATGTTTCTTTCATACTAGCAGAGTGAGCCACAGGTATTGATGGGAATTTATTTCCATTATGCAGAAGCACTGCTTTTAAACTTGCTTTGGAGGAATCAATGAACAAGCGCCATTCTGTTGGGTTATGTTCAATACCAAATGTCTCCATAAGAGAAGAAATGTCATTACAAAACACTAAGCCATTTTCTTCAGAAAAATAGCCTTTAAATTGAGAATGACGACTACGATAAGTACATATCTTTGTATTCTTTTGAAGAAGATTCCATCCTTTTAGCCGGGAACCAAGCATTTCAGACTGGTTTTTGGATAATTTTAAATCTCGTATGAGATCGTTAAGATCCTCTTGAGTCAATAAATGAGGCTCAGATGAACAGCTTTGTTCAAAAGTTGTATCACCAAAATCTGTTTCTTCTTCTTCTTTACTTCCATCGGAATCTGACATCTCTTCATGTAATGTCACATGTTTTGGAGGTTTTGGTATGGGCAATTCTTCGCTGTGTGGAACTGGTCTCATTGCAGATTGCAAGTCAGGGTACACCACTGTATGTTTTGATTTTGACGTAATCCCTTTAATGTTTGTTAAGCAGAAATAACAGTCAGAGGAGTGATCTTTGGGTTCCCTCCAAATCATAGGGATAGCAAATGGCATGTGGCGTGTGCCATTCTTCCATGCAGTGAGAAGCCTACTACACGATAAACAACAGATATGTGGGGCCAAGGTCCTTGTTTGGTCCCCCACTTTACACCCAAAATAAAGTTCATAACACTTTTTACTAATGGAGTAAGGTTTCGCCTTTGGGACTGAGCGTCACTTCACCACATATATAACAAAAGTTGTTAGGATGATTTAAACAAGCTCTAGGCATTTTGTAACTAACAACAAATTAAAAGAAATAAATTTGTAAATATGTAATATACAATATACAGTAATCCAGACACAATGAACTCACAATTACGTGTTTACTGGTTCACTGCTCTCTCACAACTGACATCGTTGTAATGAATGCATGCATGATCATGTTTGTGCCTGTCTGTACAGTCTGAACTTGCACAACAGTAGCAACGGTACCATTTGAGTTAGCTCATTTGGTTCCATCACATTTACAATGCTCTAGGAGTTTTTATTTTACAGTGGACAAATGGCCGTTTATTAAAAAAATATATTTAAATCCATTAATTGAAATTGAAATTTAAAAAAAAACTGTGGGTGATGGAGAAATTCCGAATACATATTTGAAAACATGATAAAAAACTGCATTAGGTACAACTATTGATACTCATGAGAAAAAAATCATGTTGACCAGTGTAATTTAACCATAACTAAAGCACAGCTTGTACAGTTTTCCTTTTTATTAGAGACCAGGCTCTTTGCCCTTAAAGTTTTAAAGAAATTTCATAATGTTCTTCTAAACGTGCAGATATCTTGATTAATAATATACATACCAATAAATTCTTAATCTCAAATATGGCAAAATTCGGATTGTCCACTCATCACTTTTATTATTGGCATGTGAATTGTGGAGAATAGTGCTACCCTTAATTAAAATACTCAATTATTCCAATATTAAGATATTCTGTTGTCTTTTTTTAAATACCCAGAATAATATAAAGGTGCAGTCAACTGCACATTGGGTCTGTCTGCGATTGGCATCTGTAGGCTATAGCAGTATAGTATTTAGTAAGTTTTTATGATGTGTCTCTATTAAAAACGTTTGTAGTGTAGTTTTCCATATCTATTTGGGAAATTAGACTAGAATAAATATTTTGTATTAAATTTATTTCATATTTTGAGTTTAATTGAGTTTTGTTATGGCCTCATTGCCATTTCTTTCTGGATCGTCCCACGTTCCTTCTTCCTAAATGTCGATAATAATGCAAGGCCATTTTCGGTATACGAGCTTCCTCCAGTCGTTGCAGATGATCTTTCCAATTCTGTTTAAAGGACATGTTAAACTCCAATGCTCAGGTGACGATAAGCATACTAAGCACCATCCGGGTTTGATTCCCGAATCAGGGACAAATCCCCTCTAAGCAATTTAATGTTGAGCTTTCCAATGAGACATAACCATAAATTTGTCACTAACTAATTATCCCAAAAATCTTCGAACTGATTGCCGTAATACTAAAACTAGCTTGGGAGTCAGTAGTAACTTATCCTCGCCACACTATATATGTGTTAACGTCTATTGCGAGATGAGTAGGATATAGAGGAATATTTGGATTATAAGTTCCAGTGTAGCTGATTGGTTAGGGAAGATTTTCTCCTAGAGAGAGAAAAATCTGCTCTGGATAGATTTTCCCTCATCCATCAACAAATACGCAGTATGGGACTAAGAAAACTAACCCGGACGTACAATTAAATGCATCGTAGAGTTAGTTAGAAGTTGGATAAACAAATATACATATAGAGTCACAATTTAAAGCCAACGCAAATTCCTGTTCGCTTCGAGGAAAGGATGCAAGAAAACGGCATTCCAAAGTGCTGGGAAGTATTTAGTGCACAGTGATAAATCCCATTGTATTGTTGCTATTTACATGTCTTTCGCGCGTATACAGTGGGCTTTGACATATCGGGAAAGGACTAAAAGAATTAGCGACAGTGAGATCGGAAGCTAATGAACTTGGTCGGTATGCGAGTGTATGCACGCAACACGTAAACAGTTATTCCGCGTAATGCTCTTAAAATATACTCATTTATAAGGGAAGTCTCTATATTTCCTGGACATAGCAACGGCCTTAATTCTTTCGCTCGGCGTATCCGCGAGACTTGTAGCTTATAAATCTCTAGCGACATGGTAACGGGTTTACTGTGTAAAAGTCCGAGGTTGTAAGTTGCTACACTTCAGCCTCTTGAACATGTTCAGCTTTAAAAAAAATTGTTTAAAATTAAAACTTAGTGAAATACAGGCAAGGTTTTGGAAAACGAAACTGCAGAATTTGAAAACTGAATAAGAAAGAGTCGATGTCCCATTTAGTAAATTATTTTTAATATTTCTGTTATTTCTTTCTCAATAATGTGTCGTTAGTTCTCAAATAAAAAGTATAGCCTGATTTTAATTATTTAATGAAAGTTATTGAAAATTGTAGTTTTCCTTCAAAAATAGTGCTGTGGACATTTCAAGTACTGTAGTAAATAAATAGTCACTTCCACCTGTCAGTTGATGCAAGAAAATACAGTGACAGATTTGAAGAATAAATCAACAACATTCACTAACTGGGCAACATTTGAACCGGTATATTTAAAGGATAATAGCTTAAATAGGAAATTCAGTCGTTATAAATTGCTACTGCTTTTTAGGTTTCTTTTCACGAGGGCGACAGAGGGACCTAGTTGCAAATTTATAGTAATGGCTCTTTTCAATAACTCTTACACACTGCATGCGAAGTGGTTCCGGGTAAGACACGGGCTTATTGAATAACAGAAGAAATGGTAATTTAATATACCGTACCATTACTATTTCTTATCCGAACTTAACCTCTCGAGTAAGAGAATCTGAAAGTAAAAATAATCTCCAAGTAAAGGCAGGGCACAGTACGTTAAACTGTGTATTAATTATATTAAATTATAAGTTCTTTGATGATACCTTTACATTTCTATATTGTTACTTAAGATAACAGAATCAGTCAGTACAATGAGAATCTGTCGTTTCGCAAACCTTACTTAGATTGCAATTTTACTTTATGGACTACCTATATACAGTTCGTGTAAAATATATACTAGGGTGTGATACATTACTTTGGGTTCTATGAAACAATTGTCGGTGCATCATTTTAAACTTTTAACTCCTGGGGTAGTCACTATGACAGCGGATAATTTACTCACATGTACCCACTTACATCAGTGGTAAATTATAAAATAAGTAAAACTTTATTTTAAAAAGTGCAGATTTTTATCTTTGTAATAAAGATGTCGCTCTTAAATTACAGCTGTTGTGTTGAAATTCTTCACAGTCAATTTAAAGTTGTCTTCCGCCATCACATTGGCGGATATAGCAGTTAAAACAACATTATAGGGAAAACAAGAGTCAAGAAACATAAAAATTTATAACTGAATAAATGGTTTATTTTTAAAATTTAATATTTAATTCACGATATATTAAAGTAATAAAATAAAATTTGTAGTGACTAATTTGTTAGTAAAGATAATTTATAGGTTCACTAACAGATTAAAATAACGCGATTTTGCAACTCTAAGGTTTCCTCCTCCAATTGCACATTGCAGCTGAACAGGACGCCAAATTCTTCGGAGACTATAATCGTAAGGACTTAAATCCTCGACTGTGTTCGACGGATATTAGAGTTCGAGGATCCCGTCTGTTTTACTGAAATCTGTTTTTCTTTCATCTACGAGGGAAGGATCAGTGACCTTAACCCATTAATTTATGGATGTTGAAAATGATTCAACCCACTTGAATAATTAGTAGAGGAAACAAACTAAGAATTTAAATGAATGTAAAAGTAATTATTTATGGGATCCGGAATATGATGATGTTAAGATATCCTCAGGCACTTCACATCGAGAGAGTACATTCTCCGATGACGTGACAATTCTGTACACATCATTTAGCTGCAGCCCGTTATCCAAACTTTCCACTATGTATTTTTTCTTGTTTCTCTTTTTTATTCCAATACTAGGAATATTACTCAACTGTGAAAATTCCTTGAAGCCTCCAGTGTACATCATTTGCATAAATAAATGCTGTAGATCGTGTCACGTTACACATAGGTCAACAAAACTTTTAATGAAATTATACTTGTAAATGTTCAGTATTGTTTATATAGCTTTCATCATCAGAGTTATCACCATTCTTATGAAATCATCTATCAATAGTTACAAAAAGTTAAGAAAATAGTTTTCAGTAGTTAAAAAAACGTTGAAAGTAATCTGCTTTCATCACGGCCTTAAACTAAGGCTTATTTCATGTGACGGTGCCTTAATGGCATAAACTATAATGCTGGTGTTAATTGAAGCACTGTTGTTATTCCAACTATAGATTTCCAACTAAGCATATCCGATATGGATTAATATCGTACGCGAAACCGTCTTCAAGCCTTGAAAGCAGCAATTTAGATTTATTTAAAATAAAATAAATTCTGTTCATGTTAATTTTAATACTGTAATAAATTGTATTCATTTTATGTTTTAATGTGCGTTGCTTTGAGGTTAAAGTGTAGGCCTACAAGCTCCCTGCATGCTTTGTCACCTGCCATCTATTGCAAAAGAGAACAACGTACAACAACCGAGGTAGAGTCGTTTGTTTTATCAATATAACAAAATATGTCTATTATAAAAACTCAAAACTTAAAAATATTTCTTATTTATAACCGCTCCTTTCATAATCCCCTTTATTGGCTTCAATCATAATATAGGCTACTATTAACACAACTTAGGCAGGTAACACAACTTAGGCAGGTTTATAGGATTATTATCAGATTTCTCACATTAATAACAATTTAAAAGCTCTTTTTGTTAAGGCTATAGTTCAAAATATTTCATTTGTAAAACAAGCATAGTGTGTCAGGGTGTCCACCAAGTAATGCTAAAGAAATTCCCGCCTTATTCCCTGATTTTCATTGATCATTTCAGAAATTCCCGACCAAAATATGAAGCACTTTCTAATAACTGTGTAAGAAAAATTATAGGATTACACATACTTTAAATAAGAAAAACTTTTAGTAACAAAAGTAATTGCAAACAATAATTACTTAGGCTATAACAGATACAAAAATTAGGAACAATAAAATAAATTAAAGATACTTTCATATAGGCCTATTATTGTCTAGAAGTCTTTTTGATTCCACTTTGCAATTTTTCGAATTTTCCCGGATATTTTAACAAATTCATTAATTTTTCCCGGCTTTTCCTGACCATACGAAATTCCCGGCCTTTTCCCGGATATTCCCGACCAGTGGACACCCTGTGTGTGTTAATGAGAAACGTGAATAGAGGCCTATATAGTTAAGCAGTCAGAAAAATACAAGATTTTTTTTTTTGTCCTAAGAAGTGTTTGTATCTGTCCAGTAATCAATTGTAAAAGTTATACAGTTAAGGTGTAGACCTATTAAAGTTGAATTAAAGGGTTCGCATATATTATTCGGTCGTCTGCAAAAGTGCGCGCAACATGTTTAAAGTGCGACGCTGCAAGAAATTTTTTGTTGCACTCCTGATGAATGACGATTCCATTCTCTCTAATGTGCTACTTAATGTTTTCTTTCAAACATTTCCATATCTGTACAAATCCTGGAAACACGTTCCTTCTTTCTTCTGTAGTCTACATTTTTGTTTCCATTGAAATTTTATTATAGCTTTTAGTTGTTATCTACAGTCTTGACTCTTTTTTTTCTTTTAAATTTCTTTTTTTCTTGCTTTGTTACAATGTGCCGTCTTAGACAACAATCCTCAGAACCTCTTCTCTTTATTTCCAGCAAGTCATCAACCACGCGAACCCATTTAAGGTTGTTCATGCCTGATATATCACATAACTTTTTTTTTTCCTATTATAGTAGTGTTAGGCAGCGAAGAAATCTTCTCACTTTATCGTATGTATTTTCTAATACGTGCTTTTGGCCTCGACTGTAAAATTCCTCCTTTATAAGCCTCCGGGAATAAAAATCCCGTTAAATCGCTTGATAATTTAGCGTTTTTGGTGTTTGGAAATTTCACGCCAGTTTCTAGTATGCGGTATAAGACAATATGTTTGCAAGCATGAACGGCATATCACTACGGTTACCAGAATGATGATAAAAGTTCAACTCCTAGAAATTTTTCCTTAGACCTCCCGTCTCTTACAGCACATAGCTGAAACAACAGATAACTGAATATATAATTTATTCCCATCAACAGCGTTAGCGTCTCTGTTTATAAAACTTCCTTGTTGTCAGTTCTTAATTATTTCAAAATTGTGTGACTATCGTACAATTTATTTTCAATAACCTGCACTTACTTAACCACTAGGTCAATTATTGTTGTATTTTCTTAAATCCTCAAATTGAAAAAAAAAATCATTTTCCTTACATTTTAAGCTCAATATTGTTATTGTTCTACCAATTGGATTTACTCCCATACATTAGCATGTAATGTAATGTAATTACCATTGCTTTTGATCTGCAGAATTGTTTACCCACTCTATTTTGACATTATACAATCGACAACTTTGGACCTTTGCATGTATATAAAATAACTTGAACAAAACAGTTTCTACAATTTTAAAAACGTGTTACAAAGTAACTGTATTCACAAGGAGGTTAATACAGACGGATATCAAATGATCTGGAATAAAATAAAATATATAAAATACACCATACCAGGAATTTTGTCCTACGGAATAGGTTAACTCATGGAAGAATCATTCAAGGAAATATTAAAAGGAGAACAACTCGACGTTTATCAACACCTTAAACTCTTCTTGTTGGACCTACACCTCTTTCAAAAAATTAATTAAGGGCTTTGAAGGGCCTACATCCTTTCATCAACTCGAGCAGTCTTCATTTCCTCATCAGTGCACTGAATTCAGAAGCTAGCATGTGTTAAACAAAGTGAAAGTGTATAAGGTGATAACAAGTCAAATGATTTTGAACATATTTTGGGCGTTTTTAATTGATGGTATTAATTTTGTCAACTACAGAAGTTGATGAAAATTTTCAGATAAAAAGCATTAATATGAAGAAAATGTATCAAATGTACTTGATAAATGCAGTGAACATACAGGCCTAACATGAAACACTATAAGTAGACATATGAAAATAACGCGAATAGTTCTTAATGTGAAAAACAATAGATTTTGCCAAATTCTTTTTCCAAACAAGTTAACAAATTGACATTATAATGAAGGGCCTATGTCAATAAATATAATTATAATTTTATGTCAGTAATTCTAGACTTGCACATTTCAAGTACCCACTCATTAAGAGTTTGGTATTAATTTAGTTTATTCCAATCAAGAAGGTATACATTTTTATTAAAACATATACCGGTACTGCAAAAAGGTAGAAAATTATTATAAACATTAATCGACCGTACTGTAAAACTTTTTTTTTGTGATAATGGCTCTTCTAGAACCAAGCCACAGATTTATTAGACATGTTTTATTTTTATTATTCCTGTAGATAATAGATTATGTCAATTCTACATAAAGCCTAGTAAGTGAGTATGAACATTACAGTATGGTGCATTCATGTAGATTCCACGATGTGCAAATGTCCTATCTCCTATTACTAGGCCTTGAAGGAATGAACCGTAAAAATCATTCAGGTTAAATAGGTCCTAAGGAAAACAGCTTTAACTGTAATTCACTCTGACTTCCTTAGAAGAGGATTGTGGTGAACGGCGCTTTGTCGTACGATCTCTGCCTGGTAGGAATACATCACTCTATCCAGCGCTTTCGCGTTAACATTATGTTTCGTTTGTTAGTCCGATTTCATTTACGATACTTTGATGATTCTAAAGATACTAGCCTATTGAAAATTTAATAATATGCATTCAGTAAACACTCATTTTTGTGTATGTTTGGTGTGCATGGTTATATATATATATAGAGAGAGAGAGAGAGAGAGAGAGAGAGAGAGAGAGAGAGAGAGAGAGAGAGAGAGAGAGAGAGAGAGAGAGAGAGAGAGAGAGAGAGGTGAAATAGAACAGACCTCAATCCATGACATGAGCATTTGCAAGAAGTGGTCAGTTTTAATTTTAAATCTTACTCATATTCTACTCTCTCTCTCTCTCTCTCTCTCTCTCTCTCTCTCCCTCTCTCTCTCAACTCTTGTTTTCGTGAATGCCTATTACAACACTCTATTTTTTTTTATTTTTTCAGATGACAACTTCCTTCACCATCTAATCAAGAAGGGTGAGTAACGTTTTGATTAACTAATTTAAACTCTTAACGGATACAAAACAAAGACTGAGTAAAATATCACTCTATAAAATTTAATATGATTGGTAATAGTTATTAAGCCTACTGTTCAAATATAATTATTTATCTTTCAAGTGGTTATGGACTATTAAATAACAAACTCCATTAAATGAATGCACTTCAATACTATATGAAAGAGCTATGTAAAGTTTAATACTAAAAGGTTTTGTTGGATTTTTCTCATTAATTTGTTTCATAGTTTGAGTGTTCAGCAACTTCAGTTTTACATAAGAAAGAAACGATCAACCCATTTCAACCACCAAATGCCAGAGCTCTCGAAGTAAAGTAATTAATTAGGATGATTCGTATTCACTGAAAATGTTGATCGTGAATTTATTCTGAAAGAATCCGAACCTCGAATTATATTTTATTATGACTACTGAGCGAATGTTTATATAATTCAGCAAGCAATGAATTATTAAAAACCATAAAATGAATAATACAATCGCCATTTATGTCAATGTAAGCTAGATATCCTATAGCGAGACCATCGATAAGCATTCTTTGACAGTTATTCATGGTTAAGTAGAGAAGGTCTATGACAGGCTGTAATAACAGCTTCAGTAGTCGTCAAACCACATTGGGGTGATAATCTCAGTCTTCTAAGTGTTAGGCTAGCTAACACCCGCACGATCATTCATGAACTGTCTCATAATTCACTACATAAATATGGTGAAATAAACAGTTTAGTTCTAGAAATAAGATAAAAAAGCTTCATTAGGCGTAATTATGAGTGCAGATATTCATGTGATTTTTTATAGAGCCCGGTTAGTATAAGATCTCATTTTTCCCCATTATGTACATTTAGGCTTCATGCAAGGTTAACACCACCCCCAAAATTTGATCAGCTAAAAGCATGAGTATGAAAATATGCGAAGAGAACATTAAACTTCCGAAGAGATGCATGTTTTACTACAGAAGTCAAAGCGGTACCTATAAAACAGTCTTCTAAAAATAATAATTTACGTTTATAACGCGTTTAAGCTCATAAACCATAAAGCTTGACACGATTTTGTGTTAATTAATAAAATCAGCATTATCTGATGAATTTTCGCCGCGATCTTAATGCCCACGCTATGAGGCAAGTGACGTTAATGGAAGTTTTGCGTGGAAAATTAAGATCTGAGATGATCAAGCCAAATGCCGATCATGATCGCTGAGTTCTTTTTCTCCTAAAATCCGAACTGTAAACCGGTATTTCCAGTAATCGGGACTTCACGTTCCACTAACATGTGTTATATATTATTAATTACAATGTCGTGTGTTTTGGAAGAAACCCGAATTTCTAAGAATTATTAATGCTGCATATTTCAATGCAGGAAAGAGCTAACATAACTTTGTTAAGGTAATATTTATGGCTCCGACTAAATGAGAAAGCCATTTCCTCGTTTCTGTAAATGTTGTCTTCGTTTCCAATAAGCAGGTAATTTTCCATTTAGAAAGGAGATTCTTCTTTTTATATCTTCGTATAATATTCTCTTAATATTTTCTTGTTTTAATTAACGGTTTCCAATTCTCCAGCATTCAGTCACGTTTTCTCTGTTAATTGAATATCTTTGGTATTTTTTACATCCAGCCTGGCCTACAAGCATTAATGTATGTGCTTTTACATACATGACCTAAGCTTAGGCTTATTGTTTTCTTTACTGTCCAAATTTAATGAGATCTTCTTTTAGAATATGTGTTCCTTTCTGTCATTCTGCCCCAAAGTTAGTTCCGAAACCTTCGTATGCCCTCAGGAAGAAAGAATGCTGTTTTACTTCTAGTTAATGTGAACATCATCACTTCCTTCAAGTTCAACTCAATAAACTGTAACTATAAATTTAAAGAATTTAAGAAAAAGTTTAATGGGTTTAACTTAAGAACTTTAGCAGTTAAAATAAGTATAATTTAAAGTGTTAAAGAGTAGATAACTTTTAATAGATAAAAATATATCCCTAGATAAAATAAACATAAGGCAAGTTTTAATATAGCCTACTTAATAATAATAAACGCATTTAGCAAAGAAAGTATTTAACTAATTGAAGTAAAGCCGTCGGAACAGCATAAAAATAGTTTAAATGAAGGTATGCAACTGAAGCAATATTAACGTACGATAACCCCAGTCAGCATCAACTCGTTGGAGTTTTCTAGTTACAATTTTATTGATGTCAATCAGGAACATTATTTCTACAAAGTAATTATCGTTGGAAAAACGAAAATGTCCTATTCTGGTTTAAATATTGGCCAATGGATTTGGTGGATCTAAACCTAATAGTTTCTAAATACGTTAGTTTAGAACTAGTAATTAAATTCATATGTATGCTGGGGAGGGGAGGAGTTACGAGGCAAGTTTTTATAGTAAGTACCGATAATTTATTTAAAAATTACATAATATTATCCAAATGCTTTATCATCATCTCCACATAGTCACCGTCATTTGCCATAATGGGAAACAAATTTTTGTATGCCTTCGTCAAAGAATGATGCCGCCTGTGATGAAAGCCAAGTCTGCACTTCTTGTTTCACAATATCGTCGCTGAATTGTTTTCCACCAAAGAATTTCTTGAGATGAAGGAAGAGATGAAAATCGCTTGGTGCTAAATCCGTACTGTGGGGAGGGTGGTCGAATTGTTCACAACCAAATGATGCGATCATATCTTGCTTTTGTTTGGCAGTCTAACCCACTTCCTCACCATTCTATCGCTCATTATTGTTTCCCCCATAAACCTCACACAGTTGGCGATGAATGTTTGCTGGCGTAACATTTCCCGTATTCAAAAAACGAATCACTGATCTAACTTCACAGTCGGTGAGTCAATTGTTTTGTACATTTCGAAACGCTCTAACAATAGGAAAACACAAAGTGACGATCGCTCAGAGCTGCGTCTGGCTTTTTAATGAATGGAGGAATTGATCGCGCATACTAGAAGTCACGACTGCAACGCTGCAGCGGCAATATATTTAAACTTTAAAAACACGCCTCAAATTTTATTTCGTGAATCTGTTTAGGATCAATATATTAATGAAGACCCCAATAGCTGTAAATGATTTTTGTATCATTAATATTTCTCTCTTTTGGTATAATTCTATTGATTTTTTTTTTCCATAAAACGTTTGCGGGTACACTGTTCTATAGACTAATAAATTACAAATTCTGGAATTTTATCAGTTTATCAGTGTTGTAGTAAATAGACAAAATTTACCATCTTTGTGAATGGAGGTGTTTGGATCCTTATCTTACAGAACGAATTGAGATTCCGATTTGAATTTAATTAATAGGTATATCTTTTAACCCATTTTTATATCCAGCACGGTTCTTACGTAAGATAGTAAACCAGAATTACGGCATGGTCTCGTGGTTTATCAACTTAATATATGTGATTTTATTAGACAAATTATGTGGATTTATGATATGTCATAAAATAGTCTAGTTACTGAGGACATGTGATTACCTTTCGTTAAAAAAGGTGCCATTAATTTGATTAAATTTTCTTGGAAATCATGTCTTTATTGCCTTATTAAGAAACGTAAAGGACACTTTATTGTTGTATTAACGACTTGTTTGAAATACACAGCGGTTCATAGGTCACTAAGCTAACGTATCCCTTTCCAAGTTACGGTTTTTTTAATTTATATTTTAAAGACCTTATACGAGTAATCATTATCTTCCATTTTAAGATTGTAGAATACCCTATTAACCTCGTATAAAATGAGACATGTCCTTATTTGAAACAAATACCGGTGCTCAAGATGATATATTTAACAAAACTTGTTTTGAAGAAAACTTTTGACAGAAGAAGACATTAATTTAGAGAAAAGTAGCAATTTATACATTTATTTCTTATGCAATTTTGTGCAAAGTAGGCCTACTGGCACTTTTGAGAAAAATATAAGAGTTTTGATTCAATTGTATGCAATACCTTTCCTTCTAGTTATCTGAACTTCTGTACTGTGGAGTTAAAATAATCTAAATCTGCGTTAAATAAGACTATTAGCCTAAGGGAAGAAGACAATTTGAGGAAGAGTATAATTTTATTTATTTATATAATTTTGAGCAATACTTAGTTGAACCTCTTAACCGTAGAATTCAGATCTTCATGAAATGAAAGACGATTTACTTGCTTGTAAATTGCTCAGAGAGGTATAGAGAGAGATTGAGATTGAATAAGATAGAATGAAAGAGTTAAAAGGAGTGATTGAGATTGATAGTGAGTAAAAGGGAGTGAGGATAAGAATGAGAGAGTAATAGAAGTGAAAGCCGAGCAAGAGGGCTAGAGAGAGGTAGTGAGAGATAATGTGAGAGTTGAAGTGAATGAGAAATAGATTGAGAGATTGAGAGAGTGCGACGTGAATGAGAGAGGGGAGACACATTTCAAGAGACAGAGGTAATTATGTTGTGGCATGTAAACTGAGGGAGTACAATAAACAAGTAAAGCTACACTCGTAATTTACCTATAGGTCAATTTCTAAAATCTCCTTTTGTTTATCAACACATGAATAGGCTACAATTAGTATGAATAAAAGAAATTATCCTATGAAAAAAAATAATCCTACTCAACGGGATATTCATACAGACATCGGCAGTTTGGTAGAAATGTATGAGTTATGTAAAGTATAAAGAGAAACGTGTTCGAGATCTAACACTTAAGTCGCTTGTACGTGGAGAAAACCTCATGATCTCGATGTGATTAGGTTATTCTGCATAGGGCATATAACATGGAAATTATCCATGACTAAAGAAATTTAGATTCAGGGAAGTTTTTTTGAAATGATGACTGTATTCTTATTTTTTTCTTTCTTCTCTTCTTCAAGGTTTTGTCAGTTCACAGCTGCTGTGGAACTCAAGTATAGACCTCTCGACCCAAAAGTTCTGTTAAAGATGCCAGAAACCTGAAATTTAGGGCTGCATCCGAATGTTCATCTTCCACAAGTTTATTTAGTGGGTATTAATGTGCTCCATATCTTATTACACTCGTAATAGTATTCTTGTACAGTATGATATTAATATCCCTAAATCAAATTTTTAAATAAACTATTTGGCCGATCATATATTTTGCCTTTTTAAAAATTGAAGTTAATTTCGAAACTTCTAACTTTGCATATTAAAACTCTTTTTCTACAAAAATTAGTTAGGGAGTAGTTTAATCAGTGATCATTTCCGATTTTTCTTAGCTATCTCAGCTATGGCAGAAGATAATATGTTTGAAAATCTTGATTATTCGAGGGTAGAGGCAGTTAATATGAAGATTTTTATCAAATAAATTTAACAGTTATTGACATGTTGAAGTAATTATGGCGTCAATGCATAAGCCTATTACATATGTATTATTAGAATATATGTTATGAAAATAATGCTATCCTTTGTTTATGATATTTTCTCTAAGTAAAAAAATGCTGCTATTGATCTGTTCACTTATACTGACGTATAAGTGCGTCACATCAAAAATTTTTATGAAATCAAAGGTCATTTAGGCTATGTAAAGATCTCGCACGAAATCTGTGCCGATGACGACAGAGAGAGAGAGTCATGCTATTGCGCGAGAGATAGAGGTAGCTTGGCCTTTACAAATAGAAAGGGAGGTTCTGTTGTGCGAGAGAGATACGTAGCTGGCCAGTCGACGCTACAGTCCCCACGAAAACATAATGCAATGACGTAGGCAATCGGCACAGATTTCGTGCGGGATCTATAACATCTTGGGATTTTCATCCACGTGTTATGATTATCATTTATGGAGACCAGCTATTTTTAGGTAGATTTTCGAAGAAAAATCTACCTATTGCAATGGATACCACTTTATGATTTTTGAAAAATTCTTTCATATCTTTACGTTTCATGCTCCCCTAAGTACGAAACCACCGCCCGTTCAAAAAAAAATTTTGTGATATTTATATATATATATATATATATATATCTTTACACGATAGCGGCCGTAATTTTGAAGATATTTGAACCAAATTTTATTATGTTATTTCTAGGCCCAATAGTTCGGACAAGTTCGTTAATGGGCAAAATTGGCCCAAGGGGGTGGTCGGGGGAGGGGGTTGAAATTTTTAAAAATGTATATCTCGGCCCCTATGAAGTATAGAGGGAAACTTTGTTGGAATAAATTAGAGTACTCCCTATGGAGTTTACAGTGACACCAACGATTCGGGGGTTCGAGTGAGGGTGGGGGTGGGGGTGGGGGATGAAAATTCGAAACTTTTGAAACCACGTCTTGTGGGGTATCGTTGAAAAGCTCTTGATGAGTACTCTACAAATCAATAAATAGTTTCTTGATAGCTCTCATATTACGCGAGATTTTAATGTTTGAAAATAATAACACTTAAAAGAATTATTATAATATCATAATTTTGTCTTGTTTAGCGGCTTTGCTAATTTTATTCATTGCTGATCTTGCGCACGGCCTCCCAGAATATTATATCCTATTCTTGTTGTCAAAACAAATGATTGTAGGCTCTTCCTCTTTACCGAATTCAGTTCTTATTACTGCAGGTTTACCATGCCAAGGCTAAAGAAGAAGAGTGCTATGCAGCGACAATAAATTAAACCAAAAGCACTTCGAAATCTACCTCCGCCTGTAGGCCTGCCTAAAGGGATTTTTTATTTCAAACCTAGAGCCCACTGATGATTTCACGTAATGGTTGCTTATATTAATATATAAATTCAGCTTTGAAGGGATTAATGTGAAATTATACCCAATGCATGCACAAAAAGTAAGGTTGGGTTTCAAATCTTGTCATAGCCACTACTCCACATCAGAGAGGTTCTATACAAAACCCTCTTCCTCTTTCATGTTATTTCTCCAATGCTTC
This sequence comes from Ectobius pallidus, assembly GCA_964059195.1. Lineage (NCBI taxonomy): Eukaryota > Metazoa > Arthropoda > Insecta > Blattodea > Ectobiidae > Ectobius > Ectobius pallidus. The sequence goes on from CAXKWD010000004.1 coordinate 65,547,558, forward strand.
TATAGTGTAGTGCTGCTGGTATTTGCGCACAGTACCAAATCGGTTTCTCGCATGTCTCGAAACCCAATTAACCTTCCTTACAAATGCAATAATACAATGTCAACACGTAGGCCTATATGTGAGGAAATTTCTGCAACATATTTTGCACTATTTATTACATTTCAATACATCAGTTTTTATAACAATTTTATATTGCTTATGTTTAAAATTATTACTATTTAAAATTTAGAGCTGAAGCTGTGCCGCTATCGAATAATCTGAACATATTCTGGATTTTGTAATGAAAAAAATGGAGCCTTCACGAAAACTAGTTATTTTGTTTCTTCAAGCATAATATTTTTGTGCTATTCTTGTTTTCATAAAAATCAAACTTTTGCTATTGCCGAAATTTTCAAAATAAAATGAATATTATTTCAGAATGCTTCAATGAAGTTTTCTAAACGACACCACAATTGTCTAGGTGGAAAGAAGACAGCCGTTAGGTTAGATGCGGACTAACTCCATAACTATTACACATTTCAACTTCAAGAAGTCTCTTTTCTGCAATCTTAGGCGCTCTGATTTAGTACGCCCATACTAGGAGATAGGAGAATAGGAGAATTTTAGAAAATTCCGCACTTTTTTATGTGAGCTATTGACCTCTTTAGTATTAGGCCTATTAGCTTCACCAGTCCAAGCAAATTTATTTGATAACTGGTATGACCCTTCTGATTCAAGCTTGCATTTGTCCACTTTTTCAATACCAGCGTAGTTCTATGGGTTTTGTAGTGAAGATTTCTTAATTGCACGCCGGGATGTAGCCATTCTGTGAATTATATTTGTGAAGTATATTTAGAGGTGAGATGCACGGTCACGGATTTAGAGCTTAAACTGATCATCATGAGCAAACTACATTATAAAGTCTGCGCACTCACCAATATGTTATCATGTGACTCACTAAAATTGATTCTGACCCTCGGGTACGTGTTTAATAAACATGTTTCCTGGGTGGCTGCCTTTGCAGGAATTACCGGGCACACAAACGTGAGTTTTAACCGTACGAGATGAAGACATTTCATCCTCTAACAACTGAATCTAGAATTACTATAATATTATAAATAGAGTAATAGGCTAGCCTATGTTGTACGTAGGCAGCTTGAGATAAGACTTATCCAAGATAGCAGATAAGACGTATTTAAAAATACCATATAGTAATTTACCAATTACTAATGTATGGCCTAGTCATTGTGTTAACTTCTTCTTTGCCACGAATGTACAGGGTGTTAATGAATAACACCGAAATATTTTACCTGTGTATAGAGGGGACATAGGCAAACAATTTTTATGAAGTTTAATGAACTATAGAACGTGTTTTACAGAGAATTAAAACTTAAATTTGTCGGTTTCCTTGTTACGATGGACATATATGCAGGCAACCGGTTTCCGTCATTGATTTTATTAACCATTTCACTGCTAATAACGTTCCGATATAAATTCGTGATCTAAAATATTTATAAAAGCACATAATTATATCAGATTAATATACTATTGTTTTGTATAAATAGGATGAATTTTTCTTCTTGTTACTACCGTCATAATGAATAACAGCTCGTCTACTGAAATTGCCCTCATCGATTCTAAGCTTAGAGCCCACTGTTGATTTCACTTGGCGATTGCTTATATTAATATACAAATATAGCTCCGAAAGAGTTTTGGTCGATTATTTCTTATTTAACTGGATCCCCTTCGATATTCGATTAATGTTGTAGTACCGGTAACTAGTGATGGGAACCATTCGAATGAATTCATTCGAAATATTCGATTGTTAAAATCATTCGAAATGTTCGAGATGTTAAAAAAATCATTCGAATGATTTTGCTCTGCTCCAGACTAGGGTTAGAGCGCTTCGCTTACTGAACTGAAGTGTGAAAGCGAATGAATTCATTCGAATGCTTATTCAACCTCTCGGAATCTGGTTTCTCGGCTCGTTCTCTCGTTCATTCGATTGTTTTCGTGTTCCATCGTGTCCCAGTTAGCAAAGCGTTCGGCTTCCATCTCTCCCATTCCAAGTGGGGATGGCATGACGCAGAGCTAGTTTCAACCCCAGGCTACAAAATATATTTTGACAATAAAATAGCCGTTCTCTCGAATATTAAAAAGTTCAATTTTTCACAGATTGTTCCTATTTTACATCCATCATTAGCTTCTACATGAAACATATGCATTTTCAAATGGATTATTTGATTAATTCTACTTCAATCAGTCAATCTTAGATTTTTTAATATGTCATTTTATCTTAAAATGTTTGTTATATATCAATTCTACACGTAATTACAAGAAAAATGACACCAAACAATGTATAATTTACTTTAATAGGAACACAGGACTTGAAAGCAGTCTTCTCGTAACTTTTATTTGTGTATTTATTATAAATGTTCCTATTAAAGTAAACTATACATTGTTTGGTGTCATTTTTCTTGTAATTATGTGTAGAATTGATATATAACAAACATTTTAAGATAAAATGACACATTAAAATATCTAAGATTGACTGATTCAAATAGACTAGGTGACTCATGGGGCGGAAATTACTGCCGGTACTAATCCCCTGCCCTTGTAAATGTGCGGGTGAAGGAACCTACCTGGCCTCAACCGCCATCCCTGCTTGCTAAACTTTATTCTACTGTTTATTAACCGAAATGTTCGTGTTATTTCTTGTCTTGTTTTGATTCGTTGTCTTTGAACAGTTATGTCTGCATTTATGCAAAAATACTGCAATATGACGTAACACTACCTTCAGTATGCTATTATAACACAGTAATAAAATAAATAGTACTAAATTTGTTTCACATATGCTCTCACATACGAATTTCTTAGTTAAACGAACGATGTCTACCCTATTAAATAATAATTTGAAATCTTCAGATTTTAATAGATTTGGAGATCTTATCGAATTATAGATTTCCCGGTAATTACTTTACAGCATCGCATATAACTGACAATATAGTTATTCGGATTTCCGAACGTAATAAAATTAACTGAAGAATACACTGTACATAATGAATTTAATAACTTATTTACCTTAATTACTATTTATTAAACTTGAAAATTTGAATGGACCTAATACTAAAATTAGATACATTTCATTTCGTTGTATTCAAATTTGGTCGTGAAAACGTTTCTTTATCTATTTTGGGCCTCCTATTGTCTTTTTGTGTATTATATTTATCCTTCCATGCTTTAACTTCATATTACATATTACATCGCTTAATTAGGAGCTTAGGGTATACCAATAAGCCGTGTAATAATAATAATAATAATAATAATAATAATAATAATAATAATAATAATAATAATAATATAATCTGTTTCTGTTGTCGTTATGTTCTCTATTCATTGGGATTGATAGGCCTATACAGTTATAATGATTATGATAATATTATTAGGTGAATAGTAACGATAAGTCGTGATAAGTAAATATTCAATCCTTTGTGAATGGGATATTAAAATTAACCTACGGCAAATGATTTTTTATAGTCAAAGATAATGATGCAAACTTATTTTTGTTATTAGGAAAGTCATATGAGCTTTTATTGCAAGACAAAAGGATTGACTGGTATTTTATTTAAAATTGTAAGTACAAAGAGAAAACTAATATGAACAGATTTTGTGTTATTTATGATTGATTTAAAGCTTTAAGAACGTGTCTTGAAATTACATAATTTTTACTTTTTCGTAAATTGAAAAGTTATATTATTTTGTACTTGATTGTATTATGCTTGTTATTATTAAACACCACAGATATGCAAAAGCAAATAATAACTACGAAGTTGCCTGGTTATTGCTGCATTAAGCAATTTATATTTGTAGGACTTCAAGAAATTTCATGTTAGGCCTAATTTACTGTATTTACTAAAGCACTTGTTCGAGACTACATGACTAAAATAATAAACATCTCTGGAGGCCGTGTTTGTTGTAAGCTGGCCGCATTGTTCTCTGCCGGAAATGTGCGCACTAAATTTAAATCTACCCGCTTTCGAATGCCAATGAAGTGAAGTGAGTGAGAACGGAAGATTTCATTCGAAAAATATTGAAGCTAGCGAATGAACATCTCGTAGGTTGCATGTAACTATCCCTCTATGAATGAAACACTTCGAATGAATTCATTCGAAATATTCATTCGAAATGTTTAGTTCTGCATTCGAATGATCATTCGATTGTTAAAATCATTCGATTTTTCCCATCACTACCGGTAACTACCATTTTTATGTCCACTTCATTTGAATATGGAGTTTTAAATACTCTATTTTCAAAACTAGACAGAACTTTCGTAATAGATTATGTACGCCCATAATACGTGTACAGGTATGTGTAATTTTCTGGATGTATTTTTCTTCTAACGTTGTTTAGCAAATCTGTTGTAAATGGAATGATATGACTGCAGGTGAAACTTAAATATCGGTACTACACCTAAATTTATGATAATCCTAATTGTAGATGCCATTTTCTTCTAACCAGCTGAAAATCGATTGATACGGTTTCCAGTCAAACACACCAAATAGTCCTTTTACCTTTAACGTCTAAAAAATAGGGAAAATTTAGAATTTTAAGAAGTCTCTTTTCTACCATCATAGCTCTGATTTAGTACGCCATGAGAGAATCTGAGAAAATTCCTCACGTTTTTATGTGAGCTATGATCAAAATTTTATGATCAAATTTATTTGATAACTGATACGACACTTCTGATTCAAACTTGCATTTGCCAAGTTCTTTCAGTACCAGCGTAGTTGTATGCGTTTTTTTATTAAGGATTTTTTATTTGCACATCGGGGCGTAGCCATTCTGTGAATTATATTGTGAAATTTAAACTCACAATTATTATAAATACAGGTCGATAATCTAGATTTTATTAAAGCAGTTTTAAGGCAGAATATACTTTTTTCCTTCTTTTATGAAGGAGCGTCTGTTTGCTACTGTATATTATATCCTTTCTTCCAAGAAACTTGTTTTTTTTTCTCTATAACTTACTGTTTCCTTTCTAGTGACAGAAATTCAATCCAGCCGATTCTCATGCTTGAGATAATTTACTGACTCGAAGTCCAAGGCGAATTCTTTGGCCATTTCAACTTTTTTGCTTATTTTTTAAAATACTTTTAAATGCCATTAAGATTAAAGTTTTAACAACATTTTTCCAAGTTGCTGGCAAGAATTCGACAGCGCTCTTATATATGACCTTCAGATGGTCGAAAGACAGTATAATCTTCTGTGTATATTTTTGTCTTGTAGACTACTTTTTAACAGTAGAAGGGAATAATGGGTTAACGAACTGTGGCGTGCTTGTCAAAAATCTCCTTGATAATGACGCACGTGAAGTGAAGCTGAAACCGATTTTTTCACCATTGCCTTACTTGGTTAAATGTGATTTCCACATTCTTCTGAAATTGTTTCTCAGTTTTTATTTTAAGATAACTTTTGTGGAAATTACATGTTTTGAAGATTGGTACTGTTAAAAGGTGTATATGTTTTTATGCTTAAGAGTTACTTCTTCTGTCTCTTTCTTTGCTCCCAGTCTATCCTTTTCTCTCATCGCTCTCTCACCTAATTACGATAATAATCTATTTCCTGAGTACAGCAACTAAAAGGAAAATAGTTCCAACTTTAAGTGATATTTTTTTTTATGATCGTACATATGTGTACAGACCACAGCTTCGGTACGTATGAGCAAATTACAAGACTATTATGAAAGTAGCCGCTTCATTTTCTCATCGTTTTGAATAAAAAATCTATTAGCGCACTCTTAGAGAGTATTAAAATTACACTTAATACGCATATTCCTAAAATACGAACTGTTATCTCTCCCAATAGTCTTCGTGTTACTTTGAAAGAAAGAGAGAAATTAAGCAGTAATTTCGGGAAAATTACCTTTTCATGCAAGGCAGGTAAAAACAATTCCTTACCAAGAAAATAGGCTGGCCTAATTTTTTTTTCATATTAATTTACTTGTTAATAAAAAAAGAAAGGAGACACTTTTATTTTCCAGAACAACTAAGTAAAAATGTTTTCCAGTAGCAAGGTCAATAATTATACCCTGGAGCAGCATTTAAAAGGTTTCAAAGGTGATTTCTAAGAAACAGGCCACACTTCTTGTAATATGTCCTCAGATTACACTCTTGAACAATGAGACTTGAACATTCTGTACCAAATAAAAACATAATGATAGACCGGGTCGATGCAATCACTTTAGAGGGACTTGTGTAGAATTACTAATTATTTCGAAGATTTATAAGGATTTAGTAATTGTTTTAAAGTTTTCACATTGATTTTAAAGACAACTATCTGGCATGTTGATCAAATATTTTACAGGAAAATCGTCGCTTTCCTGTTCGCTGTGTTATTTTATGAAATCCATACGTAGTACTTGTATGAAATAACTGTTATTAGTTTCAATTAATACTTTTAAGCTAAAGCTCATATTCAATTTAATCCAGTAATCTCGTCTGATAATGATAGTCCAAAGATTAAATCGGAAAAGGGCAATGAATTTTAGTAATCTGAACATTATACACAGAACTTTCATCTTCCTTTAATTAAACTCAATACATTATGTGTTTAATGTTACATGTTACATGTTAGTCGCCGTACATAAATTTTATTTAGGATTTAAAATGGACTTACTCTCATTTTATTTATTATTTATTATTATTACTATTATTATTATTATTATTATTATTATTATATTTTGATCTTGTGCTTTACTTAAGATTAGTAGGGAAGCCTCAGGAAAAGCAGGAGAAGTTCAGTTATCCCATAAAAATTTTGAAAACTCCGAAAGAAAAATTCTTAGATAAAAGATGGATAAGCTCAATATACAAAGACAATAACAAAAGTTTTACAAAATTTTACGGGAGTATACCTGGAAAAAACCCAAGCTAAAGTCAGCAAGACATACTCCTTGGTGATTGTAGGTAATCCAGCTACCCTTGCCGTCTATACTGAAGACATTGGTGTGGATCACAGTAGCTTCTCTGGTGAGAAGGCTTGCATTGCAGGTTGTTTATTGATTTCACAATCATTCGGGAAATCATTTTTGGTCATTTATGAATGCATGTGATCGATAGCTTAACACTGTCCGACCAACAAGCGAATACACCTCTCTGCAGCACGTTGTGATCGTGTTTACGTTTCGATAAAGAAGTAATTAACTGTCAGATTAAGTAGATTCGCTGTCATGAAGACTATCTTCAAACCTTATCCTTGGATCACGGCATCACTAATTATTCCAGAACTAGCCACAGTCTATGCAAATATTGGTATAGCTGTACAACTCTCATACTACTGTACATATGTTTTCAAGCAAGTGAGTCTATAATAGAAAAAGGAAGGAAATAGCACTGAAATTAGGCGTGAAATGCTATATCTGGACTGGAGTTAGACTGTTAGAGTAGCAAAATCAAGACGAATAAACAAATGTAATGTGGTACAAGAATTGAGTCTTCTTTTGACAATATCGAAGTAAAACCAAGCTTCTTCCTTGACTAATGAACGATATCTTGAATTAGATTCTGAGAACTAACATGTAGTATTATTGCCAGGCTGAAAGTAGGGTAGGCCTACTTACTTTTTGTTAACAGAAACTGTGCAGTTAAACTCAGTATGCTCAGTTACATGAGGGGTTATTATTATTATTATTATTATTATTATTATTATTATTATTATTATTATTATTATTATTATTATTATTATTATTATTATTATTATTATTATTATAAAAAGAAAATAGCACTTTAATATAATTGCATGCTAAAATATTTTTGCTCGCCACTAAATAATGCAAATTCAAGTTAATGATTTTCTCGCATGAGGTAAAGGCAAACTGTTCTGGCCTATCCCCTCCTCGGGAAGGAGTCAACTCCACTGCCTACACTTCCTCTGCAGTCCATTAATAATTATGTCCAAAGAAATGTTTATATTATATACTTAGCCGAGAGAATCAACTCATCTTCGACAATCATTATTAGATCCGTGAGGAAAGTTAACTGAAAACTATGCACAAACTGTGAAAAGGTATAATATAATATATCTAAAAATTTATTTATCTATTTAATATGAGGGCTATTCATAAAGTAATTTCTGTTTACTTAAAAAAGTAAATGAAACAACAGAATTTATTTTACAACATTTTCAAACTTCATACTCTATTTATTTCATATTTACATAGTTTCCAGCCACACTGAGACACATGTCATAGCATTTCGAGAGCTTTGAAATTCCACAATCGTTGAATTCGGCGGCCGTTGACTGGCGCCGGTCTTCAACTCTTCGTCATCGTCAAAGCGCTTTCCGTAACTTAATCTTCGGTAATCACTTTGTACAAAAGAGTACGACAAATTTGTGGAAAATGATCAGAAAGCTCGGAGATGACGAATCTGCGGTTTTCTCTTACCATTTCGTCAACCGTTTGTCAACCGATAAAGCTCGATAAACGCTATGACAAGTGTGGTATTCTCTCGTACGACTTCATAATAAGAATTACTGATTCTCGTACTAAAAACGGGCACCTCTGTCAGTTTATCACAAGCATCAACCAGACAATTAGAAGGTAGTGAGTACTTCACGAGTATTATGTCAGAACTTCACAAGATTTACGTTCAACACTGTGATTTAATGGTCGTGGACCGTGATGGCTAGGTAACGACATACTTAATGGTAAGTGAAAAGAAAATACCAACAGTATCATTAAGATGTCCATTTACCTCCCGGCTAGTGGAGTGAGGCATGACAATCCTCCATCAAGACTCGATCCTGAGGCTCCTAGATTCAACGTAACTTGGAATTATTTCGGTGGACAAAAAACCATCCTCAAATTACACTCTGTGACACAAGTGATATTTACCTTGTTACCTCTGTCCCAAAGGTCATCATTAAGGACATACTCTATGATTTTGTTCTAACGACATCCGAGTAGTAGAAACGAAATGTCATTAACAGACTTGCAAAACTGTGTTTGAGGCCTTGGAAAGCAACTGTATACGAATTTTTGTTTTCATTAAGTTGATTGTAATTGTATTCGAAGAACATTTCTTTTAATCTCGCAGTTTCTTGAAAATATTCTATCTGGAAGAATCGACTTGCAGTTTTCTCTGATTATTCGTCAATGCATTATCCGGTGTGAAGTTAGCTATATGTAGAAAGCCGTGAATTGGTTTTTTTAAGCAAATTCCTTTTACATTTTCAATAATTCAGTTTTTATTACTAATTTGGCGGTATTATTTTAAAAATATCATCCATATATAGCGAAATTTTATAAACCGCTAATTATCTTACTATAATTAGCCTATTAAAAACAAATATTTTTATTGTCAGCTTAATTCAAATTTCCCGCCGTTTCTATTTCATCTGTTGTAGGAAGTAGGCTATTAAATTAATTTCAAACTTTTCGGTAAGTTTATAGTGAATGCTGATAATTGGGCATTACCATCTACAAGAATTTAAGAAATAAGAATTTCTGTAAAACCGAATTGAATTTGTATTCCAGAATACAAAAAAAAGTGGAAAGCCATAAAAATTAGAATTTATTAGTGCTGCAAAATGCGTCGCATCACAGGTTGATCCTGTAATTCTTCCTCCTTGTCTGCAGGATGTGCAGTGAGCATTAAGTTTTGGAAATAAAATTGTCTTTCAGTTGCAACATGTCCGAAGCATTTGTTTGTTTACAAAGTCACTATACTAGGGAAAAGTACCAGGAAGTTATAAAAAAATTATTCCTTAAAAATTAATGTTAACATTACGTCCAAGTAAAACAATTTTTGCTGGAATTCATTTGAAAAGTGGGATTATTTTTATTTTTCGCGTTATTTCGCGATTCCAAAGTATGTTTTTTGGGAGTACGGGCAGTGGTAAAAGAGAACATTTATTATACAACTTAGTTATAAGCTTAGGTCTATACATCGGATTAGGCTATAATTGGCAAGGAGTAATTGAACAAAATAATTTAGCCATGTTTTCTTCTAACCCAAACTAACTTACCTTACTTATTTACCTTACAGTTCCGTTTGTTTTTTATAATTTTCTTCATCTTTACCTTACAGTTCCGTTTGTTTTTTATAATTCTCTTCATCTTATATGTAGGATATTCTTACTAATTTTCACTGGAGGAAATGACTATCATTAAATATATTTTCTACTATTTTTTCAACTTTAATTGCGGAAAATGTTTATTTCTATTAGGAGGAATTGAAAACAATGTAAGACAAAGTAGTTTATGTTTCGGAAACAATATTAGGCTCAGAAGAAGCTTAGCTAAACCAGTAGGCTAACTTAAGTAGAATGAGCTTCTACTTTATTGAAATCGTAGGAATGAATAGCCAAGTTAAAGATAATTATCTTTGATTTTATTTTGATTATAATCAAATGTTTGAACCGCTTAGCAAGATGTTTACAAAATTGGATGCACAAAATCATTTGTCTACTTATAGTACCTACAATAATTATGTGTAAGCCTATAGGCTATAGTTTTATTTTCATTACAGTCATATTTTTCATTATATTCCCTGAATTTGATACTAACAATTCAAAAAGTTAGATTACTTCGTCTAAAATTGGTGCAAATTTTCTGAGTATGACATTAAAGATAGGCCTACTCCCCCCCTCCTACGAAAACAAGGTTGAAAAGATGTAGATTCTTTGAGTAAAGTTTTATCTGTAAACGCATTGCCTATCGTGATATTTCTTAAGACATTGGAGTTGAAGGAACATACAAATACAAGGTACTGAATTCTTAAGCTTCTTGTTCGTTTTCATTACGAAGACTGTACACGCTAACAAGGTAGAGAGATAATGTTCTGGCAGTGACAGCAAAAATTTACCTTGAACATTTTCTGCAAAGGACAGAAATTTATAGCGAAAGATTTCCAGGAAATAGTATACATTGTCTGAAGCCACGCATTAGCTGTTTTTTCCACAATTACCCAGATTGATGGCACGATAAAAGGCATGAAGTGGGAACGGTTGCATGAGCTCTTCATTTCTTAGATAAAGTGCTAAAGAGATTTCCTAGCCGGACTTCTGAACTTGTTTCCTTGAATTATTCCAAAACGTTCACTTTAATCTTGACCTTGCTTTTGTAGACATTTTGAGTTTTTTCTGGTTTACTTCCCCATCTCTTTGAATTACTCTATGGCTCAAGTAAATTTATACAGAATATGGAGGGACTCTATCACGTAATCACCATGACGGGCCCTCCTTCTAAGACCACATACACACACGTACACACGAGCAGATACAGACAGGAAATTTTTAGTTTAGTGGTAAAGAAATTCTAGTGTGGAATTTGCCTTTCCGAATAAGGAAAACCCTGGAAAATTCATACTCAGATTGCTCGGAACAGGGATTTGAACCTTCGAATGCGAGTCCATCTCATTTGGTCTTTCTGTAGAACCCACTTTCAAAATATATAAACGTCTAAGTCACAAGTTTTAAATGTAGGCTATACAGTAGGTCTACTGCGTATGTCTTCAATTTATTTAAACCATAACTTGATACGTAGTCAAGGTTAAAATTTGCGACATACCACCAATCCTGCCTATGGTTAGTTGTATGCCTAGTCCCTTCAGGGATGCAGTGCCACAGAGTTAGTTAGAGATATCTTAGCCGTTCTTGTTGTTTCAGGTGTGGAGAATAGCGTATGCATATCGATGAATAGTTTTGCCTTCACCAGTCCTTGTTTATATCTTTTTATTATTTTTTTAGTAGAAATATTTTAAAATGTACTGAAACAACTAAAAAAATGCTACACATGAAGTAGCTGTATATTAATACTGGCTTTGAAACACTTGCTCCATTAGTGAATGTGACACCGAATCGAAATTTACAACACAAAACATCTAAATGAGAGAAATAACACACAAAACACTCATTGAATGACTCCAAATTCCAATATGTTCACATTACGACAAGTGTATTCACCTTTCCAATTAGTAACGCAGAAAGTTTTCTTGTTATTAGTTTCTAGTAACATTTATGATGGGGAAAGTCAAGAATATTAGAATTGATGTGTTAATCATTCACTCCGTAAGTAGTCGATTTCTAAACCGCTCATAGGAAATTGGAATTCGCAGGTGTATCTATGATAACGGAAAGGAAGTCCCGCTTAGAAAAGTTGAAACTACGACTAGGAACTCAGCATTTGACATTCGGATCACGAAATCTAGTATTCTCAATTGAAAAAATTAAAATATCTTCAGTCCACTATAATTATAAGGTAATTTTCGTAAAGGCATAATCAAGCACAAAGTTCTATTCGAGTGGTTTGAACTCAAAGTTGCGAGGAAACGAGTTTGCTGCCAGAGGGGGAAACCTCCTTTTCCGTGATCCTATGTGTTAAAGCGATTAAACAGACTCCACGCTAACTTGTACGTATCTCTTCGTGCTCTCGTATACACACATAATTAGGTGAAAGTTACACTATCTTAGCGTTGAACTTTTAATTGCGTATAAGAATGTGTTTCTTGTTTACTTCTGTGGTTTATGTTGTGAGTGCATATTATACTCGTATGTGATTTAATATTTTGCGCAAAAGTGAGTCAAAATCTAAAGGTATCTTTACAATGTAAAGCAATACGAAGAAAGAAATAAAGAAAGAAAGAAAGAAAGAAAGAAAGAAAGAAAGAAAGAAAGAAAGAAAGAAAGAAAGAAAGAAAGAAAGAAAGAAAGAAAGAAAGAAAGAAAGAAAGAAAGAAAGAAAGAAAGAAAGAAAGAAAGAAAGAAAGAAAGAAAGAAAGAAGCATGATAATTAGCTCCTGAATTCCAAAAGATGGCAAGTCATCGATAGAAATCCTATGCCTGGTCCAGGTTAAGAAGCATTCACGTAAATATAAAAACAAAAATTAGTTTATTTTTCATTTGTTCTTATTGTATATTCTTTACTTCCTATGTAAATGGCTTCATGATAAGGGTTTAAAAATTCATTTCAGAACTCTGTCGATTGGAATTTCCATTTGCATGACGGGTTTTAATTTACGTAAAACATTATTCCCTGCGTCGTGGTGATCGCACCCAGATAAATATAAATGAAATAAGAACCATCTTAACATTAAAAAATAATGAACTTACATCACCCCCTATAAAAATAATTCCAAATAATATACTCATAAATATAATTCCAGCATAGGCCTTCTCAGCCCAAAAAATGAAAGCAAAACAACCTCTTCTAAACCCCACGTTAAATCCAGATACCAATTAAGGGATTCTCTTTCCTTTTGGGCATTGACTTGACAGTCCCCAAGAAGAGAGATAAAGCATAAAAATGAAAGAAAGATAAACTAATGCAACAGACATAGCCTATTTCAGATTTTTCTGATTTACAGTAGGAAGCTGTAGAATTTTAAAACACTGAAGTTCCGAAATAGGAATGATGACTTCTGATGACTTACTCTTCATTTTCTTTCCTTATAATTATATTATAGAGAGGTCGAGCATGTGAAATTTAACTATCGGTTTCGCAAAGTCATTCTTTACTGAAACCAAATACGCACAGACCTTGATTTCTCGTGTCGTTTTACATGCAAGTAACGTTAGTTTTGCTTGACGTCTGTTTAGTGTCCGAGCTAATTGCGGCTGCAGTCCGAATGCATGTAGCATGTTAATAAAGGCATATAGTAAGTGGTCATGACATTGATAGTCCCTAGAACTTACAAAATGAGGTCTTGGAAATATCGAATAAGACAGAAATTGAGAAAAACTCTCGCTTTTAATATTTTTTTTCTGTATAAATAAATCACAAGGTTAAGCACATTGTACTAGACAATATTAAAAATAAAATAAAATAAAATAAATTTTCAATTTGGAGAAAATAATCACTATTTTCGGGATTCTCGGTTTTCTTTTTGCTGTCCTACTCCGTAGCTCTACATCCCTGAACAGGCTACGCCTACCATCCGACCGCTGCGTCATCTACCCTAAGCAGATGGCAGGATTGAGAGACATGTGGTCAGCTTGGCCTTTTTGGCGGTTTTCATAACGGGAGCCACTACTTCTTGATCATGTAGCTTCTCAGTTTGAATCAGGAGGCTGAGTGCAACCTATTTCAGACCTCCCTATCTCAGAAAACCCCGAAGAGGTACCGGGGATCGAAGCTGGGTCTGCGGATCTGTAACCAGCGACGGTAACCACATGATCACGCAAGTGGTCATTTAGTAATCTACTATTTACAATTCAATATCACACGCTTCTGTGATAGTGACCTATCCAATTGAATTTTAATGAGGCAGTATCATATCACGGTCTGTATCACTAATTCAGTATTTTTTCTTAACTCCCGTAAGTTAAAAAAAGATTGAATATGCCCCTTTTGCAGCTATACTCTATTGTCTCTTTTCTTATGGGTATTGGTGTGTAAGATCCTGAAATGAGAAATTATAAAGAAAGAGAAAGAAAGGCGGAGTGAGGTGGCCAAGGCGGTAACGTCACGGACTCACATTCTGCAGGTCGCGAGTCGAATCCCTTGGTATTCAAATTCAATCCCGGATTGGACTTCTCTTGCTATCTCCCCGAATGTTCCCTGTTCGTTGTCCGTACCTATTTGTGTTGTGTTATGGGGACGAACTGCGTCGTCCTTCTCACTCCCCAGTAATTCTCACTATGTCGTGTCTGAGTATATTTGTGATCGACATTGTTCTCTTTCCTATGAATATGGGAGCGTAAACCCGTGAAAATGATGAAGGATGCCTTAAGGTTATCTCACTTTTGGAACTATCACAATTAAAATCATACATATGTCAATTCAGTTCATAGTTTGTCAATAGTTGCTAAATTACTTCCAGTCCTTTATGTTTAATATGTTGTTCTTTTTACTAAATTTCAAGTTTCATATATGTTTTTCTTCACACTTCACTTCTTGTAGTCTTGTTCAATATAAATGTATTAATTATTGGGGTCGCTGGTGACACTAGCTGTCAAAAAGCGACCTTAAATAATTCTTTTTTTTAAACCGTGAAAATTGAGGTAATTTGGCTAAAGACGTAAAGAAAGATCGAGATTGTTATTATTTGCTCAAATTGTGTGTGGGCCTAAGTTAGCGTTTACATGAAACTTCTCTGCTATTGATTGAACACGTTATTTGTGTAAACTGAACTCTATATGACGTACGATAGCAGGTGTTGATATAACTTATTATTCATGTGATATGATCACTGTTGAAACATGATAGTATTTTATATCTCCGTGAATTATGAAGTATAAACTCAGGTGTCCATGACGAATGGCGGCATGCATTCCCAGAATATTCATAGATATGGTATGTCACTGCATAGTGATGAGCGTAAAGCCTATTCATCCTAGTTCATAAATATTCTGTATCACTCGTCTATCTTACATTCACTTCCACTAACTTCCATTGATAAAGTGGCCTGTGGTCAGATAATTCTGTAATAGAGTTTTCACAGTCCAATGATATACATGAAAGATATCTAATAAGTTTGTCGTATGTTTAGCTGCATGTGAACTTTTCATCTCCCAATCTGTTTTTTCTTCTTGAAAAAATGGGCCATAGGCCTACAGTTTAAATTTGCTGAGAGTAGAAAAATATTAACTTCAGTGCTACCACGAACATGCTAGGGATTTCCGATATCCGGCATTCGGCAGTTGTGAGTGTTGACTTGGTGAGAAATTTTGATTCATCGCCGAAGATGACGTTGGTCAGAAATGTCTCATAGTTTCCTCATTTTCCGTACAGAATTATTGACGGTATGCATACTTAGCCACTATTACATAAGCCAATTCTACATTAATTTCATTATGAATTTAACTATGGGACAAGTATAAAGTAATGGAACTAATTTGCATATTGAATGTGAAGACACTGTTTACGATAGAAAAACGTCTAAGGCAACAGCAGATAGAAAAAAACTCTCCAAATTTACATCAGAATTATTATAATTGGTGCAGCACTCTTACGCCCGGTCACGGGCGCTATTGCTTCAAAAACTCAAAAATGTTGAGCAACCTAACAACTACCTGTTCCAACAAGATGGGCACCAACCCATTATCACGTGAAGTCAGGCTTTATTTAAACCAACTTCTGCCCCACCGCTGGATTGACCGTGCGATTGCTCCTTAGCATTTCTATATTGGCCATCCAGATCTCCTGACCTCAAACCCTATTTTTTTTTCTGTGGGGTATGTGAAGGGTGCTGTTTATGTGTCATCCTCAGACACAAAATCTGCCAGAGATAAGTCGGCTTATTTTTACTTCCATCGATTTCGTAGAAATAAACTTCTAGCCCGTGCCTGGTGAGGTCTTTATTGTCTCAAAGACATGTGCCGTTTGTTACGCGGTTCCATTTTCGGATGTTTGTGAATCTTTATAATGTACGGTACATAATCTTTGATAGTTTTTTTTTTCACCGATGTTACGTCATACGTTTTTCTATCGTAAATAGTGTCTTCAAAATTTCTATGCAAACTTCTTTTATGCTTGGCCTGTTCTTTATCGTTTCAATTTCAGCCATAGATATTTTGTGTTGTCACAATATCCTTATCTGGACTATATAAATAGCCTGTTACATACTTCGAAGTTTCGGCGGTTTTATTAATTAAAATGTAAAACATATGTTTTCTGTTTATATTAATACGAGCCCGTGGCTACATTTACGTTATCTGTTCCTGTATTAGTAATTACATTTTCATATTCAACAGAAGAATCGCCTAAGGCTCCACTTAACGAACTTTGTGAACTTATTTTTATGTCTTTTAAGGAACGTGGGTAAAGCAAAACTAACATACGAATTACCTCCTATTTCTGATTGTCCCGGAAACATATAAGAGATGAAAGTAGCAATTTCAGACAATCAATTTTCTGCTGATTTTTTTACGACGAAAGCAACTACAAAACCACTTGAGGTATTCTTGTACTAAAATTCTGGCACACTTGGAAGTTCATAAATGGAAGACATAAAACAGAAGGAACATATAACTAAGCATCTGAATATAAAGCCAGGCAATAACATCTTTAATAAAAGGAAACAAAAATTGTCGGTTATTTCCTAAGAAACTCGTTTGACCCTAATGCATGTAAGATGCATACAGAGGCCCCCGTTGGGTGTTTGCGGATGGTCTCCCTGATGGATGTTAGGGTACCCATGACCTCTCGCAAGGAAATCTCGAGTAGGTGGGATTCTGATTTAATTGAAAGGTAACCGTGGGCCAAGCTCTTAGCAGGTACGATTCTGGTAGACCTGTCTCTCGTAACTTGTCCGCAACAGCTGCACAAGGTCGCAGAGGCCAGCTTATTGCAGATTCTTGAAGATGCTTCTTTAGTAAATAGCACGTTTTCGTAACAGGACTCTGTTGACAATCCCATTTAATATTCTAGAACGAAAAAAATTTTGTTCCTTTTTTTTAAGATCAACGCCTTAGTGCATTTGCCTGGAGATCTCGGTACGGCCCTGGTATGATACGTGATTCTAATTGAAGGATCATACACATAAATATAATTTCAATTTATGGGCTATTTATTTTCAGATTATGAGAAACTGTCCTCCAAATCTTCTGCATAGCGCTAATCTACATGCCAATAATAAGACCACCTGTAAAGAGTATCAGAACGTCTGGTCAACAATGGCATTGCATTTACAGCCTATTTAAATGATTTATTTAAATAAAAATACTTGCGCGATTATAGGACGATTGGTTCATATTAGTGTTGTGTGTCCAACAAAAATCAATCTAAGAAACGTATCAGTTTATGCCATTATTTAATTAGAGATAATTTATTAGAACTTACAAAGTAAATGAAGCATGCTTATTTTAATGCTTTATGTAATACTTAAATCTCCTTTTATTACTTTTTTTAAAATTCCAAATTGATTTTTAACGTAACAATGGATTTCGCTTGTATGCTTCGAGTGAGAATAGAATTAAATTATCAATAGTTTCTTCCTCTTGTGTGTAGAATTCGCGCTGTAGATGTGTAGTGTTAATTTTTTCCGTTTAAATAATTCTAAATGCGATCGTGAAGTTACGTAGTTCTGATGAGAGATGCGATGCTTCCGCCCATAAGAAAAATAAATTAAAAAAGAGGTAAGTTACCAAAAACTGAAAATTCCAGGTTAGATTTAAAGAAATACTCCGTTGCTGGGCAGGAAACAATGATGCGCTCTAACGATTAGGTCTATAATTATTATGATTAATAAAATAAAAGCACTTAAGTTAGGTATAATTTATATAATTTCGGTATGATTTATATAATTTATCTGGAAGTTATTCTGTACATATTTTTAGGTAGGTTGCATGATCCTTTTGCAGTGACCCCTAACAGATAAAGAGGCTACGTTTTACTGTATAATATCGCTAAAACCTTGCAAAAAATGAACTTTATGCTGGTATTTTAATAGTCAAGTTATTACATACAACTCCTGATTCCGAATGAACAGATTTTCCAGGAACTTCACTGGTCGAAAATTACAACCGGGTTCATAACCACTACTATTTTATATTAAACTTCCCAACCGGCAATTAATATAATTTATTTTTCCAAAGTATGGGCATTATATTTACCTGTTGACATTCACACCTCCTTAACGTCAGCACTAAATGCCCACACTTACCCCTGACTGATGTGTCTATTTATATTTGTATCCCCCAAGAGAGCACAAAAGCAGGTAGTTAAAATGCAATCCGAAGTCCAACATGTCACCTCTACTTTATGACTTCATCCATCCACTCAAACAAAATTATGCGTTCAAAATATAACATTTCACCCCATAATACGTCCCTCTTCCGCTGTTCTCCCCTATTTACGTGTAAAACCCTCCCTCTTAACAAATCAAGACCACCGCTAACAAATTCCTCCCATTCCGTCCAATTTTCGCTCCCCAAATCACCTGCCTCTTCTACCCTAGTTATTACACTTTGTACTGGAAATAAGGAATTCCGGTCCATATGTGAGAAGGAAATAAAAAAGTACACCCTCCTAAACACAGTAATTTTGAGACCTTCTGCGCGTAATAAGGTAATTTTACATTATAATAGATCTATTAGGTCAATGGCCTGTCTACACACGACTCCTTTTTGTATGGTCGTAAATCTCCTCTTTTTACATTCTTTATAGTCTAATTCACGCGGATCGGACGTAGTTTCCTCTAAATTGGATTTAAAAGTAATTTTTAAGGCTAGAAGATCGTATATTTTTATTACTTTGACCGGAATTTTAAAGTTTCTTCGTGTCTTAAACGTGGTAATTTATTCATGGGCCCCTATTATCCTGGGTCATAAACCTCCGCCATATTCATTAACTTCTATTTAAACGTGTTTTCTTTACCTTCAATAATTTTATAAATTGAATAAGAAAAAATGCAGTAAAATATATTAGTACCCTCCCGCCTTGCTTAATAGAGCACTGTAAATCACTGTTAACCTTAAATTTTTATTAAAAACTATGAACACACATTAGCTTTGCTGGAAAACTATTTCATATACACGCCTACAGAAGCCAAAGAAGGAGTGGTTTTAGGAGTTTTTAAATGTAAGGAATTATTTACATACAAATTGTGGACACTAGTTTTTATTATTCATAATGTTTTATGGAAGCTCCGCGGCTATTTTTCTCACCTCCACACAACCGCAATAGCCTTTGTCATAAAAACTAAGAAACGCAGCAGGTGTTCTCCTAAGAATAGACAACCTTGCGTAGGACAAACAATATTAGAATGCAAGAGAACTCTTGACATATAAAACTCCATCATTATAATTTTGAATGTAAAATAACATGACATGCGAAATATTCTACATGACTGCTAAAATTTCTGCGTAGGCATCTTATGGTTAAGACTATCAGATAGACCTGTGTATAGGCTAGACCAGCGTTTCTCAACCTTTTTGAACCCGAGGACCTCTAAAATGTCTAAATAAATTACGGACCCCTAATTTTATATCCATTTTAAAAGAAGGCCTATATTCTTAATATTTGGGGGCATTAATTATAGGTCATTATAACGAAATATGTGAAAAAATTTTACTTCTTTACTTTCCACTTACTTTGTAATATTTTTTAATTATGTCTGCGGACCATCTGCACCATCTTCGCGGACCGTAGGTTGAGAAACGCTGGGCTAGACGGTACTAAGTGTAAGATTGCGGTAAAATAGCTAATCTGGTTTATTCATAAGTTCATAATTTTTAGAATAATATTATAATGTTGAAACCACCTTATACCCTCATTAATTTATAAAAGGAATCTAGAAGAAGAAGAATTTCTGCATAACTATAATTGTAAATTTATTAATTAACTTAAACAAATTTTATGAATTGCTGTAGCATACAATTTATAGCTATAGTTAGGCACAAATTCTTCTTCTTATAGTTTCCTTTTATAAATGAATGAGGATTTAGGCCTAAGGTGGTTTCAACGTTTGATCATTATTCTACTCCACCCTCATTGGTTAACTTAAATCATAACAATAAATCCAGAACATTATGGAGTAAACATACCTAAATTCGCTAATAAGACATAAAGTTAACATTTCCTTAATAAAACAAGAAAATATCTGGCGTAAAGTTTTAGCTGATTAACATTTTCAAAATTTGACAAAGCTGATATTAAGTTTTGTCATAGAAAAGAGAAAATTCCATTTTTTTAAATCCAAAGTTCATTTATTTTCTGACAATTTATAACTTATTTTCAATTGTCCACCGCTGTGATGGATAGGGTGCGTTCGTTCCTCTCACAGCGGGTCCGAGTTCTATTCCTCGTCGAGACAATATAATTATTTGCTTTGGAAAACTTGAGATTAAATTAAAATATATTGCCTATTTGAATACTTGTTTTAAAGATTTTAATGTATTTTTTTATCTGCCTATTTAGAAGTTTTCAGTGCCTAGTCTCTCTAAGTTTTTGCATTAACTGTTATCTTTCAGGATACGTTACATATACGGTACGTATATTTCATTGTGGAAATTACCGCACGTGGAAGGTCTCAAGCGACCCCTTTACCGTTAATTGAAGAGACATCGATACTCCTTATTGTAAATATCAATTGAGCGAGAAGTATGGAATGCCGAGACGTGATCATTTTACCCACGCCATACAGAAAATTTTATGGGTGAATTCATCGCCATATACGACTCTAGCAAAAGGATTTAGTAACTTTCGAATATTAAAAGGTTCCGGAAGTTCATGTAAGGCGTCCGTTCCAATCCTACAATTCGTAGTTACTGCATTCTTATACGCACTTACTGCAATTAATATTCAGGAAATGTACTCCGTCCATGCAGCGGAATACAAGTGTAATCTTAGGTACGGTGAATTCTTTTTCATGAAATGAAATTACTTTAAAGTGGAGAATAAATGCATTCTTAGAACTGTTGAAATTGAATATCTTCCAGAATTGAGGAATAAGACATGACGTGAATATTAGATGTAGATGTAGCCCATTGCTGTGAATTCAAAATCCTAAAATTGTATTGTTTGGTGTTCGTGTACACATTGAAGGATAGCGGGAAACTTAAGCTTAATACATTACACTTATTACTAGGGTTAGGATGTTTATGACGTAAAAAAGTGAAAAATATGACTGCAAATATGCCCTTAAAAATGACCAAATATGTCTAAAAATTCCTAAATATGACCTAATAAAAGATCGTATTTTCGAAAATCAAATGTTTAATTTAAAACGTTTAATGACACATAACTTCACATGAATTCAATTATATAATACCTATTTTACAATTTTGCAGGCGATTTACAGTTTTACATGTAATGAACTTCTAATTTTAAAGAATTTACTCCTCTTCGCTCGCTTCACCAGGTCCAAATAATATTTTGTAGACCATGAGTGTCCCAATACAATATGAACACTTGCATTAGTTTTAAAAGTAAGTTACCTATTATTGGCATAAATAAACTTCAAATTTAACTCCACCATTTAGTGCATATATTGTATAATTGTCCTCCTTTGCCAAATTTATTACTGAAATATGACGTTAAATTACAAATATGGGTAAAAAATGACCAAGACAACAAAATGACCGTTAATTTTAATTTGTATGTAGACATGCTGTTTGCATTTAACCATATGTAAATAACTAATTACAAGCCTATAATTGGGCCAACAACAAATGTGGATTGGGCACAAATCCGACGAATAAATTAACATTTTATTACCAATTTTTGGGTTTTTTATTTAGTTATTCGGCCTTTTTTTTATCATCATTTTATAGTTCATTTTTAAGTATTTTTAGGTCGTCAAAATCCGGACCCCGGTATTCAACTTTAATATTAATGTAGCAGAGCACACATGAAAACTGTGAGAGAGGTTTGTCCCATTTTTCTCTCTCACTTGTCACGATAATCGCCATATCCTGAAACACCATTACTTCGCTTGCTACGAATGTTTCCATTTTATACCATAATAACCTCCTGGACACGGTGGGTACTTTTTTCCTTTATATTCGTGTCGCAAAATATGTTCGGGGCTTTCCTTGTTTTGTTACAATCAGGCGGTCTGATCTCACGATTTTATGATCGAACTCTTCTCGACTTATTTCACAGCTGTACATGCAGTCATTAAAATGTTGTGCTTTTGTACTGTTATTTTAACATTAAAAACATCCTCGCCGCACGGAGTTTCGCCTGCACATTATGTCTCTACTACTAGGATTTGCTTTATTGCTCTTATAAATTTCTGCCGTTGCTTTTTCTTCCCATCGATTGGCCGAGTTTCGAAAACTACGTATGCATTTTATTCGTTTCGATTGAGAGTGTAAGCAAAACTTAAGGGGGTGTCGATATAAGGATAAGTTAAAAAAAAAAAAAAATTAAGGGATTTCTATTGAAAAATAAATAACCTTCACAAAAAAATTTGTTTTACCTGGATATGTCGGTTATACCGGAGTTAGGGAGATTTAACGTAATTGGTTACAAAATGGAGTGACATTTAAAAGCCCTTCGTCATAAAATACATGTTGCAAGTAAATCGCATGTTTTCACAAATTACACTCGGACAGATTTGATGAATGAAGTTATCAAAGATGACATAACTTTTTTTTCTCCTAGAACAAGGTTTCAAGTATTATCACACCCCAAATTTATTCCAACTAAAATTTCCAATTTCTCCGAAATTCGTCTTGTCATGTATTTGTCTCTTTAAATCAATAAATGACAGAAATTAGGCTTAGTGATGCAAGTGATAAAAGTGATAGTGCGAGTAGGTATCTTTACGAAACGAGCCCATGAAGGGGAGTGTAGCCATCCTATGAAGAAAATAAAATAATTGTACCATGTGTATCATACATTTTAGGATAGATAGCCGTTAAAATTTGCGAAATTGTAATAAACTTTGATTTATTGGCGGAGCCAGCCATATTGGAGCGCGCAGACAACTATTATTGATTTTCTGGTGCATGGCTGCCAACTTAAGAACAACGCTTTTCACCCACAAAATATGAAGATTTTTGCAATCAGCGAGGAAAATTTCAGATTTATAAAGGAGTAGTGAATTTTAAAATTGTCATTTTCATTAAACTGAATCCGTTTTATAATCATATGCAAATATGTTTAACTAAAAAAGTATTTTCCATGCGAAGCAATCATAGTTGGTAACCCTTGAATGTAATAATTTTACACCACTTAATGGCATACTTTTTAAAATTTTAATTAATATCTTCTACCATTAAAAGTGCTTCTTTTACCTTCGATTATCTAAACATAGCCTATATTTTAGTATTTCTATATTTCTGACGGTTGACAAAGAGGGGTTACCGTGTCTCAAATTAACAACTTTTTTTTCAGAAGTACTGAGCATATTATCGAAATTACTCTGGGAAAATTACATTCTAAATTATTATGTCATTATTTTGAGATGGACTGCTTTATGTTAAGAACCCAGTTCATTACTGTACATACCGATGCAACTGTAGAGAAGAATTTTATTTTGCTTGAATGAGTTTTCCATCCAATTAATTGGAAATTAAAGGAATAAATAAAGGCAAAGTCTGATCATTAACTTGAACTTGCAGATTAAATGCAAAATGTCGTAATTTTATTTCGCTATACGGCATTTTACAAAGAAAATCAAGATGAAAACGAAGCTGGAGAAACAGGTAAAATAAGTTAGAGTTTTAAATGAAATGTTGCTTGACTCCTCTTCCAGTTTTGCGTTGATTGAATTACGCAGATCTACACGAATTGTTGAGAGGAGAGGACTTCGAACATCTTTGTTGTCAGAGAATTGTAGGATAAGGAAGACTGGAGGAGTGAAACAGGCAGCCAGTAACCAAACAATAAATCTCGTGCTGATTATTTTCCGTCGTTTCGCTACTACCATCAGCTACAGCTTCAGTAACAAACACCGTGAGAATTGCAACAAAAACCACTTCCTTTAACAGGCTTGAGATATTCCCCCCTCTCGACAAGATGTGCATCTCATTAAGATACTGCAAGGAATTACACTTTGTCAGTGGTTTTTCTCTCCGAAAGAAGGCAGTTAATAACAACCTTTACTGATCTCTAAAACCTTTGGAAGTTGGCATATTTGTGTTGGCGAGTTTTCTTGTTTTCGCTTTTACCACTTGAAGAAGAGTTTAGTAGTAAAACTTGTAGAAATGTCAGTGGCAATGTACAGTTTCTTCTTATCCCTTCTTCTTACAGTCGAAAGTCTTATAAACTGTAACTTCCACTTAGAATGCATAATTACGATTTTCACTTTGCATATATTCTATTTAAAGGAAACTTTTTGAAAGAAAAATAAGTACTAGTTAGAGAGAGAAAGAGCAGGGATTTTATCTGTTTCCAACTACTCTGCCAGGTAGTAAGATAAAGTGTCTAATTGAAATTCAGTTCAAGGATCGCACAAATTGTACCGTCAAGTGGCACTTACGTTATTTGCAACCTTATCCAAGATTTTTCGAGTTCTAGCTTTTATCTTGCAGTGTGTCCCTCCTAGGCCTACGTATACCGCACATGGAATAAAAGTTGATTTCCTCCTTTGATTTAAAAATCTGATGTGAGAAACTTCTGCATTTTGATCTACCTAAATCATGTAAAACGCTATTTTCTTGTTCGCATTGCGGTACAGACTAAGCGGCTGCCTAGTAAGAGTGCACATTCCGTTAAATTTCCCTAGTTGGTTGATATGATGCGTTATAATTACCTATCAGACGCTATCTGTAAAAAGAAATTGTATGTTACAATACAAGAGTTCTTGTACAAAATTATGGAGCCAATTTCGAAGAAAGAAAGAAAGAAAGAAAAAGAAAGAAAGAAAGAAAGAAAGAAAGAAAGAGAAAGGAATAAAGAAAGGAAGAGAAAGAAAGAATGAATGAATGAAAGAGAGAGAGAAAGTAAATTGGAACGAAAGAGCGAAAGATGATAGGAATGAAATAATATAATTTAACCCAGGCATAACATCTTAACGGTTCATGTAAGCCCAATTATGTGCTACACTTCTCATCATTTTATTGTATATTTTAAACTGTGTCAAATTATATATATTACAAATTATATGTCATGTCTTTTCGAATTCCTTCCTATGTTACTTTCTTTCTATTTTATTGTCTGAACATTGATTTTACAAAGATAATAAAATATTGACAATTAGACTCTCTTGCCCATCACTTTTTCTTTCTTTCTTTCTTTCTTTCTTTACTTACGGCCAGGGGTTTCTTCTTAGTCATGTCGAGGACCTTCATTGTTGTTAGTCTATTATTACTATTATTATTTAGCTATTAATTTATTTACTATGGAGTCCTATCACAACTCTGCCATTTATCTATGCAAAAGTTATTCTTTAAAAAAATTAAAAATCAGTTATTTAAATATTAAATTAAAGGACCCAGTCTACATTTTTATCTAAAATAAATGATATCCATAACATTAATTACATGTTCCACATATAAGTAAAATTCGAAGTTTCAGCTTAATTAACTAATATTTTAGGAACTGCACATTTCTTAACTTACTTATATATAGGCCTACTAAAATGTAAATGTTTCAGTCGAATAGCGTGCATTTAGTTTTTATTTCACATACTCTAGATGAGTACTTTTCTTCCCTTTAGTAAAGCTTAGACCTACAAACCAGTTCATATCGGGGAGAGAGTTCCATATTAGGCGTATGTTAAATGTTAATGCATTGTGCATTAAGTAGAACATAATATACTAGAAAAAGGAGAGTAAAGAAAATAATTACAAGAAATATTCAAACTAATAAAAACAAAAAAAGCTTCTTTCAGAGAGGTAGTATCTGGATTAGTCCCATTATATTAAATATTGTAATTTAATTAACTTTTTACGAGAAAGTTTTGCTTTGTAGTAGCCTATTCATTGGGGAAGTGTAATGTTCGATCTAAACTTCGCCAGTATAAATAAATAGATTAAATAAGCAAGTGAATAAATGAATAATTCAAATTTTGAATTTGATTTAAAGAAGATAATTTCATTATCTACTTTAAGTCAACTACGATGAATAATGAGAATTTGCTACATTTAAGTACGTAACATTTTTAAGTGCGAATGTGAGTTTCATAAACTTTCTTCTTTATTCTGAGTTTGAGGAGGGAGGGAGAGAGAGAGAGAGAGAGAGAGAGAGAGAGAGAGAGAGAGAGAGAGAGAGAGAGATAGAAAATGTTTAAAGAGAGGAGATGATGGATCGTTACTTGCAGATAGCTCTTACATAGTTGTTGGATGTTAGCTGTGCATTATCATAAAATAGGAAGACTGTCAGCCCTAGATTTTCCTGTATCTACGCTGGCACAAGAAAAGGCTCTCGAGCATTAGTCTAGCTTGCCATCTGCAGGAGAGGCTCTTGTAAACGTCATTAAAACATGCAGACACTAAAATTTAATTGGAATAATCAAGTTCCTTTTGTAATGTAAAGTAAGTTTGCTTGTCTGTGTGCGCTTGCCTTTTCTTCTGGTAATGAAATGTGTGTGTTTTATTCAGAATGGCTACTTCTTCCACTTCTTTTGCTTCTTCTTCAATGGGTAGATCGCCTCGGGGGCGAATCGTAAAACTCGCCTGCTAGGCTTTAAACCGTTTTACTGCATTTAGCATTTCTCAACATCCGACCTAACATAGTGGGACATTTAACAATATTGTAAGTGTGGCAGTAGGCCTTGCAAAAGAAACTTCTCTTTCAAGAAAATCTACTTTTATTTTACACCACAAAAATCACCAGGACTTCATAGTTAAAAGTTCAAGTCTGGTCATAAATGATTTGTTAAGAAAAATCCTTCTCATTTGTTGAAGAGTTACTTGTGTAACCCAGTTCAGTCGAATCAGGCCTTGACCTAGTGTCGATCATTTGAACAGTGCCATGGGGAAATGGAGGAAAAGTATTGACGACACATTGCTTTGGACAGATCTGTTTTAATATGTTTACTGTAGGGATGGGTCCTCGATACTTTCGATACCTCGATACTCTCGATACTTGCATGGTATCGGCATCGAACGATACTTCAGAAAACTAGCTCGATACTTTTTCGATACTTTTGTAATTCTGCAATTAAGTGAGAATGCTAGTATTTTTTAACAAAAACTTGTAAGTGGACTGTTTAAAAAACTAATTTTAGTTTTATTGTAGAGTTTAAAAATAATTATAGGCTACTGATGATCTTAAATTTTGTCTCATTAAATATGCAGACTTAATTAATTTAGTTGGTATTACACAGTTCTCTCTAATTTTAATTTTTAATGTACCTATTTATTGAAACTGGAAATGTTGAAGGTATCGAGTATCGAGGAAAATATCATGTATCGGTATCGAGTATCGAGAAAATCTGGTATCGACCCATCCCTAGTTACGTATCAAACTTTAGACCTTTGTTCTTCCTCAAGCCCTGCTTAATTAATTGATCTAAAGGTTAACTTGGATATAGATTACAAAAATAACTTATTTTCTGCATATCATAATATTGCAATTATCACTGATTAAACAAAGGCATTCTGGTACTTTGTTACATCAGATTTTATTTATTTAGGTTTCTTTCAAGGTTGTAAACATAAACATTAATCATTCGTAATAAGACAGTCAAATGAAAACATTAGAGGGCTCTTAAGTTCAAAATAGACGAGAAAATTTTCAATGAAATTTCCTTGAATGACAAACTTTACACTTAAATGAAAATCCTCATGTTTCACTTAAAACGTAATCTGATATTTCCTCTTTTACAGTTCTTGAGGCGTCCCACTTATATTGTACGTCAGTAGCAATGAACAGGTTAAAGTTTGTATTTCTTCAGTCTTGCGAATTCCCCCCCCCCCCAAAAGTTAATGAAGAACTGCTGGGAAATTTGGCTTTAAGGCTTATTTCTTATTCTACCAGTATCTTACTAGAAGTACAACGTTTACATAGAGTTTCAGATTCCAATATTGTGCAAAAAGAATAATACTATTCAAATTTGCGTCCTCAATTCCTTAAACATAGTGGTAACATCAGTAATGACGGGCCTAAAATTGGCTCGGGAAGTATCAGCACATAACAACAATATTGATCATAACAATGATGATGATATAATAATAATAATAATAATAATAATAATAATAATGACGATAATAATTATAATAAAAGTGAATGTACATAGGAGTATATTTATTACGGTCCATTCACGCTTATCCTGATCAATTGAAGTAAATATAAGAAACCCTTGTATAGGCTATTATAAAAATGAATTTTTATTTTTATTTTTTGTACGTTTTTTTTCTTGAGAACCACTCCCACTCTGATATTTATATTGTTTTTGTGCAATTTTTAGGTTTTAAGCATTATGCTAGGTACAGTAACATAGGGAATTTACAGTGTAGAATTTACTGAAGTAAGCCAAGAAATTCGACCGTAAAGAGCTTTCTTCGGTATCGCTACCTAAATCCGTGAAAGATATATATTAGGGGAATATGTAAAAAAAAAACATGTTCTCTGTGATACATCTGGGAAGATGAGGAAGAAGAAGCTATTTTAGTATTGGTGAGAATGTTTTTGGTACTTTGTGAAAAGTCTGAGAAGAAGAAGAGGAGGAAGAAGCTATTTTAGTATTGGTGAGAATGTTTTTGGTACTTTGTTATATGTCTGAGAAGAAATGGAAGAAGATATTTTACTATTGGTCAGAATGTTTTTGGTACTTTGTGATACATTTAGGAAAAAGAGGAAGAAGAAGCTATTTTACTATTAGTGAGAAATTTTTGTTCTATTGGCATTACTATGACCTATAGAAGAGGAAGAATATATTTTACTATTGGCATTACTATGGTGTCTAGTTAAAGGTTTGAGGTGGTGCATATTATATATTGGAATTGGTGTTGAGGTGTTGATCGGTCAGTGAATTGTAACATACCGCCCAAACCATCCGGGTCATACCGGCCTTATATAGCAAATTTCAACAACCAATCACAGCTCATCTTACTTTAACCAATCAAACTGCTTTAAACTGCTACTGCTTTCAGCCAATCACAGAGAAGGTTTCATTTCCGTTTTGATAACCAATCAAATCTTTCCTTCTAAACTTATAATATGACATCATGATTATTATATCAGTATTTTGTATTTATATTTTAATACAATTAACTATCAAAATATAATTTAATACTATATAAAAAAACAAAGCGAATTAATTATTTCAGGCAATCACTACTATTAACTATTGCAATCCAAAACCATAACAGAAATAAGCTAACCCCAGTTTGGGCTTGACATGGTTGGTACCCTGATTCAAGTATCATAATTTAATAAATTTTAATTTAAACATCTCAATATACAGGAAATAAAGCGTACTTCTTGAAAATTAATCTCAAATTCTCATTTAATCAGAAATGGATATTCAAATTATATAATTAAACCACAAGGCTTACGAACCTTCAACTATAGCATAAGATGTGTGTACTTCTGTATTACATTTAAAATGTCCTATCATTTTGCATTAGCAAAGATAAGTTAAATTTATTCACAGATTAATTTTCAACGTGCAGAAAAAATGTAAATGTAAAATATTCAAACGTATAGGCCTAGTGCTAATGAAGTATAAAGTTATAAAAATGTAGCACGTTTAAAATATTGTAGGCCTAATATTCATTGTATATTCCATATTTTGTATTTAGAGGTTAATTTAGTAACTTTAAATTTTGATAATAAACGTTCTTGTATAATAACAAACACTGAACTGTGTAAGCAAATAAAACTAACAAACTAGCTAACAAAGCTGTATTATACTTTAAAAATATGTTGCCTGAAGGAAAGTTAATGAGAAACTACCAGAATGTTAATTTAACAGTTTGAATCAGATCCCATACAAACTATAATGTAGGCTTACATTGTACTCAACCTGTACTAGACTCATAACATAACCTCAAGCATGGCTGGTATTCCACATCATGTTTTCCGAAATTAAACGTTTAAGGATGGATAGGAATAGTATATACGAAACAAACATGATTACAGATTAACGAAGCACAGATTAGCTGTTTTTGGAAAGAGTCTGGGATAAAACTAACTTATACTATAAACTTCCCAATATATATAAAACCATTGAACGAATTAAATAGGTTATGAGAAAAAAAAAACTTTTAAATTACCTTATAGAAAGATCATATTGATGAGTTCCTTAACGAACAGTAAATAGAGCACAAGACTGTAATGTAAATTATTATTTTAAATACGAACACTACATTCAATAAAAAGTTATATCTTATATTTTTATTGTCAGATATACTGTAAGCTATTCTTTCTACTACAACTGCTTTTAACAATGAAAGTTGTATATTATACTGTATTTAAGAAATTTGTTAACTCTGTTTGTAGTAGTGAAACATAGGTACTTTGTAAATATAACTATATTTAAGTTTCTGTACACTCAGAATTATTGTAATTGTGGTTTCTTATATGTAAGTTAAATTACGCGTCCAATATCAGTCTTGTATTGATTTACGGACAAAATAAATCTAAATATGAACTAGCCTAAATAAAATAAGGCATAATGTGGGTTGCTCTCGTTAAAAACCAAGACCTATCTAAATCACTTCGCTCATTTATATTGGAAAGTTTCCGGTTCCTTTACAAGATGAAAGTTCGTGTTTCCACTCAAGGACAAAATACAGTAAATCTAATTTGAACCAAAAACACTAAAAAAAACAGGGTCTGAGACTCGGAATTCTAAGAAGAACAAAGTACTAACCACTATTGAACTACTTGAGAAGCGTTTGTTCGAAATACCTAGCGTAATAGTGATTACAAACCATAACATCTCAAAAATATAACACATATTGTAACCACTAGTCAGAAATTACCTTCAACTCCAGCTTAGAGTCACGGATTCGATCCTCCATGTGCAACTACCAATTTACAACTGATAGAAATGCGCCACTTTAACGGAAAAACGCGCCCTAACACCGATTGACGTCAACGTGACATCAACTAAAAGCAGTAGAGGTGTTTGTAGGCTTTAGTGCATTAGTGTCCCATGTGCCAGCGACATCATAATCGTCACTTAACTCGCGCAACCCGACGATAAAATGCCGGGTGCTAGTGATATCGTGGGTCTATGATGATACTTCATCTCGTAAGTAATCTCAAATGACCTCCCAGAAATATGATATATTGTAGATGTAGATACATTGTTTTGTGAGCTTGTATAGGCCTATTTGAAAGAATTTATCAAATGCAAATCAGTTATCTTGACATACTGTTTTACACTGTTCATATACTGCTTTTGAAGTTGCAATACAGCTACCCACAACATATTCCTAAACATATGGTTATGAAATTAATCAGATGTTTGTTTATTTCGTTGATCAAGTTGAAATGAGTAGCCTACTACATTAATACTGTTATATACACAAGTTATATTAGGGTGAAATAATTAGGCCTATATGCATTAAGCGGAGTTCTTTGCTAGTGTATTCTGTGAAATGTTGACATATTTTAAGAAATTCTTATATCAGTGCATACGAGTTTGAATTAAGGTTACGTATAGGGATGGGCTCTCGATACTCTCGATACTTGCATGGTATCGGCATCGAACGATACTTCAGAAAACTCGCTCGATACTTTTGTAATTCTGCAATTAAGTGAGAATGCTAGTATTTTTTAACAAAAATTTGTAAGTGGACTGTTTAAAAAACTAATTTTAGTTTCATTGTAGAGTTTAAAAATAATTATAGGCTACTGATGATCTTAAATTTTGTCTCATTAAATATGCAGACTTAATTAGTTTAGTTGGTATTACACAATTCTCTCAAATTTTAATTTTTAATGTACCTATTTATTGAAACTGGAAATGTTGAAGGTATCGAGTATCGAAGTATCGAGTATCGAGGAAAAAATCATGTATCGGTATCGAGTATCGAGTATCGAGAAAATCTGGTATCGACCCATCCCTAGTTTACTGTCATCATTATGTCATACAATTATGTCTGTATAACTCGCCGGTGAGCGGTATACCATTGCTTTGAGCGCAAATTTATTACTTAAATCAATGTGCAAAATATACTGCACATACTGTCTCACATATACGCATTATTGAACTTTTAAGCGGACGAAAGACAACCGTTATTAATTGTAGTTCTTTTTACTATGAATTTATAAACATTCAACTTTTCATTTTTTTTGTGTCTTCTATATTGTGCATTGAAAGTCCTATTTATTTAAATCTATCTCGATAATGCTAATTATATAAAGAAATAATCTGCATAAAACAGATGTTCATTTTAACTGTCTTCACAACCTTACATTGTAATCTTTTCATGTGTAGTATCTTTTACTATAGTTGATATATACAAGAAAAATCGAAAATAAACACTAATAAACTACCCCCTCATTTATATATTTTTTTATAGCTGTACTATTACTCAAAATTAGGAGTTCCTAAATTTATTATTTGATCAAAATCATTATGGCTACTTTTAGTATAAAAAAATTGGAGAAAATTTTAATATCTTAGCAATTGAAACCAATTTCTAATTACAAAAATAGTCCATGATTCACAAATATACTTTAATTCAGTGAACCGTTTACCCGCAAAGAGCTTCATAGACAAACAGAAAGACGTACGTTCGAAAAACTTTTTTTTTTAATCCAGAAATATGTTTTCCTAGGGTTATCTCTATTTCTACTTTTTTCACTATGTATATGCGAGAAAGAAAAAAAATTTAAAGCACTTCAGCTTTCAGGGTTCTTTAAAATTACGACATGACTTAGGCCGCTTAGCGACATCATTCTTAATGTTCCTCATATTCAAACTCAGGCCCAGGATTTGTAGTAGGTGGGAGAGATAGAGTAAGGGAAATGTAAACGTTTCCCCATTGTTAGTTTAACCGTTTAGGTAGATACAATAAATTTCCAGTGCAGAATAAAGTCTGCAGACTGGAGCCCATAGGCACAGTACCTCCACAAAGATTTCCTTCATTATAGTGACTATATAAATAAATAAGTTGACCAAATCAAAGGAAATCGAAGTAGAAAATAAGAATAGGTTATCTATCTTACTTAAAATGGAAGTATTTAAAATTTAGGAACGATAGGAAATAACGCAGGGAATATAAAGAATTAGAGAACGCAATTTTAAAAATTGCATAATTGAAAGGTTGGTTGGTGTATGGTTATTTAACGACGAAGATGTACTGCTACTTAGGCCTGTGACCGTCGCCGGTGTGCCGGAATTTTGTCTCGCAGGAGTTTCTTTACATGCCAGTAAATCTACTGACATACAGAAATATTTATGCACATATAAATGCCATAGTCCTGGGCCGGGTTCGAACCCGCAACCTTGGGCACAGATAATTGAAATCAAATGCTGATGGAGGTTAAGGAAGAGATTTAAATTAGAGGGCCCAGTAAATTGTAGCTACCTTATAACTGGTCCCGTTTCGGCAAAATGAGTTCAGTTTCAAAATTACCAATAGTTTGTAGCAAGAATAACTAAAATCACAAGCCTATCATCACTTCTAATACCCATTGAACATGGACAAGTGCAGAGTTCTGCGAAGCAGGAAGCGTCCATGTCTCCATTACTATTCTAATAATACTCATTAAAGATCTTCCTGCCATATCCATTCACATACATTAATTAATGAAAGGTATTCCACAATAAATAATACAGGTTGAAGTGCTTTTTGAAGCCCGAGGAATTTCAAATCGCTACTTCCAAGCTGTATCATTAGTTTCGGAAAAAATTGCTGCTGAAACCAAATGCTGCTTCCCGAAAACACCTTTAATAAACTAGATTCCATAATGGTTACTACCTACTCACCGTCTTATTCCTTTTTTTACTTGATATTCAAATTCGGGTCAACTAGAGTTTATTTCTTTTTTTTTATATAAGATTTGTGATTTTGAAATTTACGTGTGAGGCATGTTATTATAAATAGATTATGGGAGAAGAAGAAGCTACATTCCCGTTATGTACAAGCAGGGTTACTGCGTTCTTCACACGTAATCTGAAGTAACTCATAGCAGAGCCTTAGGGCACGGCTGAACAGTTGCATAGACGACTAGCATCAACGTCATTTGTTCACGTATCCATGGAAACAAGAAACATATCGTCCGCATACTTAAAATACCAACGACCAAAGTTGCCATAGAAGTGGTATTAGAGTGAAAGACTGCAGTGGAAAGCAATATTACACGGCGGTTGTGAACCTACTTATTTCACGAACTGAAGAGAGCGTAATTTTCAACTGTACAGCTATGCCCAAATTGTCAAAAATGTAGGCCTACATTATTTGGTCAAAATCGTAAATTATGATTATCTTATGTTGATAGGCATTTTACATTCGAAGATTCATACACATAGGCTATACATTTATGTATTTATTTATTTAGGCCTATACACCCAGAAGTTATTGTTTTAGTGGTGTGTTTTGCCCAAGTATCAACCAATAATATCCCAATAGCATTTTATTATTGTGAGTAATCCAGTTACTATCTAGGCTACACAACATTTTTTTTTTCTAAAATAAAAATAACTACGTTTTGGCGAAAAATTCATGATTTCTGTTGTAATTTAGTCTTAAGTTAGTGTTTTGCCCAAGTACCAATAATATTACAATAGCATTTTATTATTGTGAGTAATCCAGTCACTATCTAGGCTGCACATTATTATTTTCTAAAATACGAGTAAAAATAACTACGTTTTGGAGAAAAATGCATGATTGCTATTGTAATTTCGTTTACAAAAATTGCCTGAAATTCCAAAAAGGGTTGAAATATGTAATATAGTGATAAAAATGTTTTATTTTACCTGGCAGAGTTAGGGCCAGGAGAAAAAAATACAAACAACTTACAAAATAATTGATTATACTATAGGTGATCTTGTAAGTAATATTACACAAAATATTTAATATACATTAAGATACATTAGGCTAATAGGCTAACTATTTACAGAAATATATTTAGTAATAATATAGTTACTCTTTGAAATAAAAAATTAATATTTATTTGGTCATTTCAAAACGTATGAAAAACATATTTAATTATTTTCATAACAACAATCGCATTGCAAAATGGACTAATAGACAAGCCTATTATGGAATAAATAGCTCACCGCGCTAGAGAGTCGAGAGCTCCCTTTAGCAGGAGGCCTTTGCCCTTCGTGGGACAAACCAGGCTATTATTATGTTAATAAAAATGGGAATTACATTTATATTAAAACAATATTTTTAGAACAAAATACATATTTTATTGCCTTATTTCTACTTTACAATGAAAATATAAAGCTCAATCCAATATATTTCTCTATTGTTTCAAGTTTAATAATTATTTTAAGTTCAATTGGCATAAAGTTTATTTTACAAAAATGCCTCCTTCAAAAAGTTGCCGCTCTGAGCAAATTCCCAGTCTACGCATTTATAAATCAGGTCCTGGGTTCTTTATTAATCCATAAGACATAGGCCACACCGATAACCTAGCCTTAATGCCATTTTTGTTCTTCGTGTTTTACACGACCGGCTTCCTACACTGAGTACGGACTACGGTACTAGAAGGTCGCCATCGGAAATTCTTCATAGCCTGAGGTCTGGATAGATTCATTCAGTAGGAACTGTGCGAGCTCGTACACATTGTTTCTTTTTTCACGCACTTGCAGAACTTGACCTGTTCTCCAGCTAGGCCTAACACATAAGTTTTATAGCTTCAAAAGTGGATTAGAGCAAGCTTTAGCTTCCGGACTTCCATCCAAGTCACGTGCATTCTCATCTCTACATATATCTGTAACTGTTATATTTAAATGCTCTCACTCTGATTCTAGACAAGACTTATGTGCAGATTAACCAATTCTCACTCCTCGTTTTTATGTTGTGCTAAATGTAATTTGATCGGGCAATGACCGATTAAGGTTTATATTGCTAGTATCGGAATCATTAACGCTGCAAAAATTATATCTATAGAATTCTATTCATGTAACATACTCAAAGAATTCTGAATGTATTTTTATTAATGAACCAATAACCTGAATACTCTTAGTTCTTCGAAAGTATTAAGTAAAGCTAAAAAGGCTAGAATCACCACCGTGTACCATTGCTTGCAAGTTGTCTTAAAAAAAGTAGAGGCTAGCATTAACATGGAACTCGATGTATCCTTTGGCTGTAAAACAAATAGATAAAGAGTGCAATAAATAGATGTAGTTCATTATTTGAGTTTCATTATATGGTTAAAACCAACAAAAAAAGAGCCCATATATTCGCAACTAAAGTACAAAAAGGTTAAAAATGTTAGGTTTCAAACCAGGATTTCAGATTGCTTATTTATGGATGGCTGTTTGGGAAAATGATTTAACTAATTCGTTGATGGACTCTTGATGTTATAACATCAACTCCCACTTACCCGCTGAACTGAGAAATTAATAAGCCTAGGGCTCATATGTATTAACTGGTAGAGTAGTGAATTTTTATTATATCTGTTTTGTAAGCGTTGATGTATGGATATTCATGAACAAAAATTATAAATAGCAAAGTTGAGATAGTTAAGTCCGCTGGCTGGCTATATTATGGTGATGGACCCCCAGAGAAATAAAAACGTTCGAGAAAATTAAAGAATAACAAAAATAAATTAAAGATTGACCCCGTATCTTCGTAAACAATTTCAACTATCACCCCGTAGAAAGAATAAATATAGGAAGACCTCAAACAATGACGAGATCAGTTGCCTGTGTAATTGGAAAGATCAGTAGATCCTTACCGTCCATATGATTATGATGATGATGATGATGATGATGATGATGATGATCTAGCAAGTACAGGAATTTATGAGAGTTTTATCTATTTTTCTAAAGTAGGTTTAATTTCGGAGCCTCTAGACAAAATTTCTCGGCCCTTTCACGTTCGAGTAATACCTCAGTTTCCGGAGGGGGGTTCAGGGGCGATGGGCTTACCACCTGTCCCTCTGCCCTCTTTAGGAGAATAAGTGTAACAAAATTCACATCGGTAAACAGAAACCTCCACTTGGAGGCCTTTCGCCCCAACATGGAGGCATACGATTGGAGAAAGAGAGAGAGAGAGAGAGGTTTAATTTCAGGAATGTTTCTTCCGATTCTTGAACTCGCACGAAGAAAGAATATTATGGTCTATCATATTAAACTTGTATTAATGGAATAAAAATGAACGCACAGTTGACACTACATAAAACATTAACACAGCTGAATTGAGAGCACGGCGTCGTTTTATGAGACTTGTTGCTAAAACACAATGTCGTTTGCCTTTGTGTTTCCGAAACGTTGAGAGTAAACAGTGTGTAAAACCAGCAGTTATATCTCTTATTATGTCTGTGTTTGATCCTAAACAAAACAACCCCGTTATTGCTGCCAAGATATTTGTACGTAATTATCATGTTAAGAGTATTTAATGGAGGTTTTACAAATATAGGATCCGTTGTGCATAAGAAATTTGGGTTATAAGTGCATCACTTATACTACTGAAAACTTTATGGCTATTGTTACCATTACTCCATTAATATAATTTAACATGCCTGGCTGAACTTTTCACTCTGATTCTACCTTTCCAGCTTACCTGGCTATTGTTGCCACTAGCAGAATCACTACACTGCTAATACCATTACTAGGGCAAGGCATTTAATGACCATAAAATAGTGAAAAAATGCAAAATAAAAAATGCATTTATGGCCTAAAAATAGTGAAAAAAATGACCCACAATTTAAAAAAAAATGACCATATTACTTACAATTAGTTTTTATAGTAATGGATTGCTAAAAACAATTTATGACAGTGAGTTATGTATGAATTTACAATATAAAACACACTTATTTTGTTACTAAAGAAGTAATTAAATTTATAACTAAATACTTGGACACCCTTAGCGAAAAAGAAATTCTTTCTGACCTGGCATGCCCATCAAATTGCCCCTAGCAAATATGTGCCATTCAAAGAGATAGAAAAAATCTTTATTGCCACAAGACAAATTGTTATGGTGTTTACAATACACCTGAATTAAAAAGAACTATGAACACTAGGCGGAGATTCTCAAAAACAATTGTCTGTTGTCTAAAAGTAACGATTTGTACATGGAAAAGCTCCTCTGTACCTCCACTGAAACATGATTTAAAATGCCAAAAATTACCTAAACATGCCGAAAATGACCTTAAAATTGCCAAAAATGACCTTCTCTTGAAAATGACGAAAAATGCAAAATTGAGTAAAATAATGCAAAAACAAATTGCCCTTATGTAATCAATTAATTCATGATACACATTTTTTATATATTCGAGCTATCTTTTAACCTTCATGTAAAAAAGATGCAAAATCATCAAATGCCTTGCCCTAATGCCCTAATCATTACACTACTGCTATCAGATGAGAGCGGGCATCGCCGTAGGCCTACTCCTTTCAGAGGCGCATGTAAGTTCCTCCACAATACACGTCACACACAAGTTCTGTCATGAGGTCACATTTCGTTCATTTATGCCATAATCCCTACCTGTAAAGTAAATTGTATTTTTTAAGTTGGCACTTTGCTTCTACTATCCATCCACACATTTTTAACTTCCTGAAAGTTCTCAAGTTAATTCAGTTAGACACATAGCAAAACCTGTACTGCCTGGTTAGAAATTCAGCCCAGAAACACTCTTTGAAGAAACTGCTACACATCCAAAAACGCTTCAAGACTACTCACAGCGCCGAATATCGTGTTTGAATATGTTAAGGCAGTTTCATAATATAAAAACAAAATTCCTCTTTAAATGGACATAAGTGGACGAAATGGAAATGCAGGGTGTGACTGATGACTAAACTTTTTAACCACATCTAACAAATTATTTTGCTAGGCAATCCCAAGTCTGCATAAAGTGGCGGGGGTCTTATCATGGAGGACATTACCTATCACAGGGGTGCCCACCCCCCCAAACTTCATGACTCACCCCCCCCCAAACTTAATTGCTCACCCCCCCCCAAACTTCATGACTCACCCCCCCCCCAAACTTAATTGCTCACCCCCAACCTGATTGGCTGCCGACAAGGGCGCCCATATGATATTTTCTAGAGGGGGGCAATTTTTTTAATTAATTTATTTTTTGTCGCTTTAACTTCTTGGGCCACTTTGTAACATTATATTAATAATATAATAATAATAATAATAATAATAATAATAATAATAATAATATAAGTGCAACAATGAAGTAGCCAGAAAATAATTGCGAGGAGGGTCGAAAGTGCCAGGGGGGTTTGGAATACTCCCAAAAAAGGGGGTCGGGGGTCCATCCCCAGAAAATTTTTAAAAATTGAACCAATGAAAATCACATTTTACGCTACTTTAGCACTCAAAAACTAGTTAGGAAATTTGTTTACCAAACTCTAAGACATGCCAATGTAAATAAGAAATCATTACCTAAGTGGGGGGTCCACCCCCGGAAAATTTTTAAATATTGAACTAATGAAAATCACATTTTACGCTATTTTAGCACTGAAAAACTAGTTAGCAAATTTGTTTACTATACTCTAAGACATGGAAACTTAAACAAGAAATTGTTACCTAATTTATAATACTTATTACTATTTATAAGAAAAATTGAATAACACATGGAACAGTGGACATAATAGGCCTACTCATTATGTTATGAGAAGAAAATAACTGCTATATCGTATTTGACACACCAACAAATCTTATATAATTAAATATTGTTTAAAAATACAAATATAGAATTTTAGGTTTTGACTTTTGGTGGTCAAAACCCCCTGAACCCCCCTTTCCTAATCCACTGTGGATTCTGCTTCCATGTTGTCGATTTGGTAAAACTTCTGCAAACTTTTTATGTCTTAACTGACTTTCAAATAATTGTCTTAAAAGAAAAACACCTGACTGTAATAATTATTAATATACATTTTTTCCCTTGCGACCCCCCCACCCCCCGGGTATGGGCGCTAATTTATTGACTATTCGCTTCTAATGAATTAGAAGAGACCTTTTAAAGTTATAAAACTTGACCGTTTTTATTTTTAACATATAAAACGCTAATTTTGCAACAATTTTCAACCCCCCCCCAGAAAATTCATAAAACGATAATATTTTGCCCCCCCCCAGAAATTTCAATGACGCAGTCTGCGTCTTAACCCCCCCCCTGTGGGCACCCCTGGCCTATCACCATTTTAGGGCACCCCGATCAGTGTAGAAATTGAAGCATCCAGCAGGGTCTTAGAAACTTAAACTCCGCCTTGTAATACAGTTTACTATCATATTATTGCAACTAGTCTACCCTATCTCATCACCATTGTTACCTCTGGTACTTTAATAAAATCTGTTTACAGACAGAAAGACTGACCCCCCCCCCCACTATTTCGTCTGAAAATAGTATGGGGACCTACTTAAAAAATCATCATCGAATTGCACGGTCGAATACAATAGGCCACTTCCTCAACCTTGTACCTACAGAATATTATGAATATGTAACCTACAACTGTTACATATTGAACATATATTTTAAACATAATTAATAATATTAGGACAATAAGTATCCAGTAGAGAAACAAATTTCTGCTTCGTGAGGTATGCAAAGGTTTATTACGTTTTAAAGCAAATAATTCTTATTAATGTTTCACACACTCATCGTATTTCTGGCTGCACTCGTTCTAAAAGATTATTTCTATACTTAATCCCCTAAAATACTGAAATAAAGTTTAAAATTTCTATATACTTTATCCACAACCCCATCTTTTTTACAGTATCCCCAAGGGAGGAATAAAAAAAAAATAAGTACAAATACGAATTATATTTCCTTTAAATCTCTGGGGAGAAAAGGGGTTGTATGTATTATGAGAAATGCCGTTGAAAAAACTTCTAACGCAGCTCCAATATCTCACATTTCTCTGCATAGGTTTTCTAATAAATGGATACAACAATACATCACAAAAGAGTATAAAAACTTAATGGATTTATATACTTTTTTCTCTTCTTCTTCGCCAGACCATGTGTAGGGTTGCTGGAGTAGCTAGGGCTAAAACAGCGCGGAAGGAACTCGACGGGGTATCGAATGACATGTTAGATGTAAGGTGTTATACTGGGAGATCCCCCCGTTGCTTGTATATAATATTCTTTTTTTACTCCTCAAAGTTTTTACCCATTCTGCCAAAAAAGGCATTGAACTCCCGCTGTGACATTATGGGAAAACAGAAATATGTCTTCACGTCACGGACCTGCTCATTTACTCCTGGGAACTTGTGCACGGCAGCTGTTTATAAACACGCGTGTTTTATTTGACTAGACGAAAAACATACAACTTAAAAATATTATATAAAACGCCCTGCCCTTCATATTTCAACAGAGTAACAGGCCGAATTTTGGGAGTCCGTATTCAGTTGTCTATACCCTTAGCAACCAGGGAAGGCGGTTGAGGCCAGGTAGGTTCCTTCACCCGCATGGACCCTCACATTTACAAGAGCAGGAGATTTAGGACCAATCTTAATTTCCTCCCCATGAGTTACCTAGTCTATTTCAATCAATCAATCTTAGATTTTTTTAATATGTCATTTTATCTTAAAATGTTTGTTACATATCAATTCTACACATAATTACAAGAAAAATGACACCAAACAATGTATAATTTACTTTAATAGGAACATAGGACTTGAAAGCAGTTTTCTCCTAACTTTTATTTATGTATTTGTTAGAAATGTTCCTATTAAAGTAAATTATACATTGTTTGGTGTCATTTTTCTTGTAATTATGTGTAGAATTGATATGTAACAAACGTTTTAAGATAAAACGACACATTAAAAGAATCTAAGATTGATTGATTGAAGTAGACTAGGTGACTCATGGGGAGGAAATTACGGTTGGTCCTAAATCTCCTGCCCTTGTAAATGTGAGGGTCCATGCGGGTGAAGGAACCTACCTGGCCTCAACCGCCTTCCCTGGTTGCCAAGGGTATAAGTACAGTTATTCAAATCTGTATTATTCACGAGGCAAGATTTAAATCCTGAGTTTGCGTATTGGGTACTGTTTTCACTAAAAAATTATAAAACGCAAAAATAGACATGCATATAACGGTATATATACCAGCGGAGAGTTTGCAGCTAGCGTAGTTTTCTACAGAATTCTACCAAAGTTACAAATTCAGACATTACAAAGTTTACAAATTCTATCGTTCCCTTAAGGCAACATTGAATAGATTGGTTTAAAAAAGAGTGGGAATGTTGGCTAGGGACTCTGTATTTTAGTTTACTGCTGTGTGGTAGGGAGTGCGTTCGCTCTTCTCAAGCAGTGGGCCCGGGTTCTGTTCCTGGTCGGAATGAGACGAATGTCGGGAATCTGTTGGTCCTCGTAGTACCCGGATATAGTCTGGCCGTCATTATCACCTTCATCTTATCCGCGCCGTGTTCAGAATGTATGTAACTGATGTGTTTCGTCCTATGTGTTCGTGTTGTCCCGGAGGTGACACTGGCATTGTGCTGATCACTCACTCGAGGAGTCCCTCCGTGGCCTTGTCTGTTCAGAAAGGTATTATGTGATCCATAGGAACTCCCCCGACAGGTCGCGGTCCTGTAAGGCCCGGAAGACATGGACCGCATAAATATCCGAACAACGAGGGAGATAAAACTCAAAGAAAGAATCTGTATTTTAATTATGTAGGATCATCTATTCCTTTTTAGGCTTAAGCCTACACACTTATCGTGAAGCGATGTAGTAGTTTTTCACCACAGTGGAGAATGTCACATGATTTTCTCTATTAATCATGATTTTTGGTATGGTTATTTTGCAATAGCTCTGATGAATTTTGATTTCAGGTAAAAAATAAAACAAACACGATTGTACACTCTTTCTTCAAAGTATCCTATCGATTTAGAATGCATGGGCACCGCAATAGAAAATGCAAAAAAAAAAAATAAATAAAGTTAAGTTTTAAATTATGGCTTCAGCATTCTCCTGTTTTGAAAAGTGTTATTGGGCGAGTATCTCACATATCAGACATACACTCGTGTATTGTATTTTCCGATGTTCGGTGCCCTGAAGCGTTTTGATAGCCTCTCGAGGACATAGATTAACGTTCAGTATTACACAGAAGAGTATGGTTACTGTTGCGACTCAAAATGGTCTGCATTTGACAGTACGTGTTCATAATGTAGGCCCTACAGTAAAGCCCGAGTAAGATTTATATAAGTTTATGGTAAAGTATTAACTTTAGTGGAATTAAAGTATTCCGTTATCAAAAAGAAATAAGATCCTCAAGGTTTTGATATCAATGCTGATCTGACTGAACTTTTAAATTCAGGTCTACTGAAATATTTCCAATTCATGAAGAAAGTTATTGTACAATTTAATTCTATCGAGACTCCAAGGAACTAGGCAGGGAAAGATTACCAATAATTTCGATAACTTTAGCCTATGTTTACAACAGTGTTTTTATCAGCTTTTGTGAAAATAAGTACTTATTACTTACATACTTAAGTAATTTTTATCTACTGATTTTTTATTCAAATAGAAGTGTATGTAATGTATACAATTTGGTATATGTAATGCATTGTGTACTGTCGCTGAGTAGATGCTCTAAGCACTATTATTCTAAAACTGATGAAGTACGAATAACTTATTTTTGTGATTATAGACAAGGCATAAAGTTGCTATATGATTTTTTTAAACAAAATTAAAAGTGTCCGTTTTAAACATAAGTAATATCTTCAAACAGTGTTTATTACCCAGAAAACATAAAATAAACAAACTAAAACTATAAAGGCCTAATCTGAATATATAATTAACGTCTGTTCTCATTACCGATACTGTTTATTTAAGATTTTTTCATGATGGAAAACAATATTCTCACGCAAGATTAACCGGATATAAGGTGGAAGGGGGCTACTCCGATGACCTGCTATTACACTGGAACAGTTTCCTAGTTGTGATACCCACTTGTTAATTTTCCAAGGCACGAAAATGCACGGCCCAAGATTAATCAAAGCGCTAATTCTATTTTAACAAGATTGCTCTACTAACGAAATTGATTTTTTCTTTCTCTCATAATCGCGCCATAAAGAATGCTCATTTGCGTTGAACTTTCTAATTACCATCAGCAAACATGACTGAACTTTAAAACGCAAATTCAAAACAACTCATCGGTGAAAGTAGCAAGAAGATATGAAGCCTAGTAAACTTCTTGATACTCTAATATTAAGAAAATACTCAAAGTCATCGGTGCATTCGTCTAGTGTATAGTCAGGAAATTCCTGCATTACAGCCAAGTGAATCTGAAAAGAAATTAAGTTTACTTGTTGCCCATATCCCTGGAAAATTTAAGAAATAATTTATTATTATTATTATTATTATTATTATTATTATTATTATTATTATTATTATTATTATTATTGTCCATCGCTGTGGTGTACGGGATGCGTTCGCTCCTCTCACCCAGCGGTCCCGGGTTCGATTCGTTCGACAAGTTACCTAGGTGGGGTTTTTTTCTGGGGTAACTTTAGGCCCTTGTGGTCTCCAGATATCATCTGG
Source organism: Ectobius pallidus (assembly GCA_964059195.1). Taxonomy (NCBI): domain Eukaryota; kingdom Metazoa; phylum Arthropoda; class Insecta; order Blattodea; family Ectobiidae; genus Ectobius; species Ectobius pallidus. Next base: position 65,592,444 of record CAXKWD010000004.1, read on the forward strand.
CCGTGATTATCATCTTCATCCCATCCTCGCCTTGTTTGGAGTGTGTGTGTGAATGGTGTGTCTCGTCCTATATGTTCGTGTTGTCTCGGAGGTGGCCCCGGCATTGGGCTGATCACTCATCCGGGGAGGCCATCCATGTCCTTGTCTGGTCAAAAAAGTATGTATGTGATCCAAAGATAATCCCTCTCCCGACCGGTCGCGGCCCTGTAATGCCCGGGCGGCTTGGGTCGCTTAAATCCTAAAAGGGAGAGGTTAAACTACCATAAAGAAAGAAAGAAAGAAGAAAATTATTATTAATGATATTTTAAAGACTTTTACTGTGCATTTTTTTTCAGGAAGTCTCGAGTACTTTTGCCATGTAAAAACTTGTTTGTATATTATATCGTAGCATCGCATTCCTCAAAGAAATCAAATTATTAAATAACATTGGTTTGGACAAGCAGTACGCCTAGTTACCTTCGAGTTACCTTAGAGTTACCTTCTCTATCTCTTATAGTTATCTGGTTGTAAAAATACTTTTCTGTAGCGCTGTGTCACTCATTATTACGACGTTCCTAGTTTTCATTTAATATTAATTTCGAATTCATATCGGGATGGACTGATAAAGATCTTGCGGAGAAGTTGGAAGCCTGGTTAACTAGCGTCGTGATGGTATCTATAGCTGACAAGGCAACCGTTACTAGCCTCTCTCTTTCAGTTCCCATCCTGATCCATCATATCTCTGCTTTTTTTATGTGTCAGTTCAAAAATAGTATTCCCCTTCACTGGAATCGCAGGGCTATAACTCAGTTTCAATCAGAGCTAAATTCACAACTTCATTATCCACGAAATCAAGGGGTAGACTGTTCAGTGATTTTAAAAATAGTGAGATTCCTGGAATACCTATATTTTTTTTACAATTTTTTTTCTCTCGCTTGTCTGTTTGTTTCTAGCTTTTAGCTTTCTGTGCATCCAATCTCAGTTAGGTCTTGCAGCGTTTTCCTTCACTCAAGGCATATGCAAATGGTACCATTCTCCGAACTATACCTTTATAAGAAAACAATACACAATACGCACAACACAGATTAACCGTAATAGTAATATCATCGTAATAGCATTGCAGAAACCATGCTCAAAAGAATAATGGCCACAAGGAACACAGCCCACACACGTCATCTACACACTATCCCAGCTGGATGCAGAACAAGGGCTAAATAATAGTAATTTGGGGGCATTCTTCTTGGTACCAGATTTTGGTAAATCCGGAGGTATGGCTTAATTCTTTAGCACTCTGGGGGTAAGCTTAGGCACTAAACAAATGTTCCACAGAGCAAAAAGTATCGTATTCGTTAGGCTAGAGGAAAGATTGTTTTGCATGGTATCAAACCTAACCTTTCAGCTTGGTATGTTTAATCTGAGACTTCTTCGCTTACCAAGAACGTATCTAGTCCCTTGCCAAATATCCCTTTACAGCAGCGATTCCCAATTTTTTTAGTGGCACCGCTCCTTTGTGAACCTTGGGCTTATTTTGTTTTCGGGGCCTCCATAATATTTTAAAAATAATTTAAATATACTCGAAACATAACGTAAAATAACGGCTATATTGTGGCTAGGCCTATTTAAAACTTATTTTCGCGTGATTTAGTCTGTACTGTAACTCTGCAAATGTTAACAAATCGATATTTACAGTACTTTCGAAATTCGCGAACACGAAATACAAAACACAACACAAGGAACACGAAAATGTTATCACTATTCTGTCTCGTTTTTCTAAATAACAATAGTTTTTAACAGACCTGGGATTATTCAGATAAAAGTTAATGATTACATGAGCAAGTCACAAATAACCATTATCTTTTATCCACTTAACAGAATAACATTTACCCAGATAACTGGATAATGATATACTTATAACCAATAATACTTTCTTGGAAAGGGATTTAGAGCATCACTGCTCGTCGTCTGCATCCAGTCAGAAGAATTTACTTGGATATTACTGACGTAACTAAGATACAATTTATAACAGGAATAAATTTGAAACCATAAAATACGGAACATAATAAAATGTTCGATTTTTTCTGAAAAATGTTAAACTATACCTTGAAATATGAACAAATATGAAAATCAATTGTATCTTAAACCATTCCAAATGTTTCAATCCGTAAACATATATAAAAGTTTTTAACTTTAACGCAAAACAGATATGTATTTATGGAAAATCCTAGTCTTGATGAGGAATATTTTATTTTTCATTTGTTCTGAATCCGTAAGTCTTTTGCCTTGACTTTAAAGACATATATTGCAAAGTATTTTATATCAGTACCAAGAAAGAGGAAAACAAATCTCAGCGGAATGACCGCAGACATCTGAACTAGCCTTGCATAAAGAAGTTTTGTAAGTTACATAAACTCTTGCATTGATTACTCTTTGTTGAAAGTCAACCCTGTCTTTCCACATAACGGTCAAAATAAAAACCAGCCACTTTTATTTTTATGTCAGAAAACAAGCAAACCGCATGTAAAAACCGGTGTCCACAGCTGATGTTGTTCGTGTCCTTATTGCATCTATGTAAGTGGACACACCATTTCATAGTTTTAGATTACAGCAGATATGCTAACATGTCAACATGACTCGCTGTTTCTAAAACCTATGTTGGGCGGAGAACCAATTTTCATTATTAATCACAGTTCATTTCCTTTTCCTCAAATAGCGTGAACCTATTCCAAGGCTATTATTTATACGCTCGTGCATACAAGAAAGCTACAACAATATATTAAATAGTTTGGCTTGTATATTAATGTTTAATTATTATAAAGATCATGCTGACTTGCACAATGAATTATAAATGACAACAAACTGAAGATAATATTCTCTGTTAGCTTAAATGATCGTAATTAATCTGTCCAAATTGTATAATAAATAACAGTGTCGCTGTGAATTCCTAAAAAATAGTAAGAGGTAAACATTTTTGGGAGATGAGGATATGTGAATTACTACATTCTCTGAAAAATTTCCCTCACAGTACAAATACCTGTGAAGCTTTCCACGCAGACCTTAATGCTGATTTTAATAATAATCACCCTCATATATTCATATTTTGACAGCTGTTAAATAGAATGCAGAAAAAGGATAAAGCACACACATACGTAAAACCACGCAGTGCCGTAAATAATGTGTTATCAGAAAAAGAAAAGAAATGATTGAAGAACGAAACAAGAAAGGCGACGAATGAATATTTATTTGGGCGCATCAGAAGATTTGATTGCGTGAAGAGAGTGTCTTACATAAATAAAATATCAAGAATTTTATATAGGACAAAGGATTTAATGCCTAGCTTTCACAATGTTATAATTTTAGTGTGTAACTTTTGACAATATTATAATTTTAAACAATGAACAAAGATAAAATATTTACCCACACCAGCCTGTATTAAAGTTGCTCAGTCCCAAAACTGTTTTAAGTGAAAGGGAAATTTTTGTCTTTTTAGGAATTCACATATCAAAATCTTGCAAACCCTAACTTTGAAGGAATTCACCTCACCCGAAATAACAGTGCAGTATAGAATCAAATTTAGAAATTGTTACCAATGTAGAAAATTAGAAATCGTTATTAAAATAGAATTACGGTAAATACAATCCCTCCCACTCGCGTTTGTGATTTTAGTAAAACTACTCTCATATTTCAACGTTTCAATGTTATTCTCATATTTTAGGTAATATTTACAGACTATTTCCCACATTTAAGCATAAGTTAACTAGATGCACACTTTAAGAATTTCCAGCAAAACAAATAATAATCAACGTAATCAATTTATCGTTGTCATATATTAATACATTTTGTATTAATAATTGTGGACATAAAATTAAAAACTTAGATGAAACATTTGTGACATAATAATTTATCTTGACTAGAATGGTTGTTACTGAAAATTCAAAATACTGATTTACCAAAATGATACTTCTTATAAAGTGAGTCCCTGTGAAAATATCTCCGAATTCTCACTTGTTCTGTCTTTCTGTATTCCTCCCCACTCTTCCCCACTCTCCATTTTCCTAATTGTTGTGTGATCATTGACAACAACAGTTCTTCGGAAGAATGCAACTAAAAAGTATGATCTGATATGACTGTAGGCCTACATATAGAACGTGAATAAAATCCTGCAAAAGTATTTACTTTTTTACAGATTTAAGAGTCTACAATTTATTTAAAAAGTTAAAGACGTTAATTAATTCTGTCTCTAGGAACTAAAAATATTTGTTTTACGTTGTTACCTATATGCGCAAATTTAAACATATTTCGTAAAGTAATTTTCCTTGTATTTCTGTGTGTGTATTCCATAATGGGTCTCATTCAATTTTCGGTCCCACTGTTTCTAGTGTAATAGAACGTTAGAAGTCACGAACAATATAAGTATGGATTAAGAGCCTCTAGTTCCTTCATGAGCTTTGTTAAAAAGAAATACAATTCGGCCTAATTTCTTTGTAATTTATATATTTCTCCAATAATGATACAAAAACATTTATATAAAACTATTAAACCTTTGAAACTCAAGCTTTCCCTATAGCCTTGTGTGCACAAAACTGGTTTTGGTCAAAGGTGTTGGACGTGGTGTAATATCGCATCTTTTATTAAAATATCGCCTGGCAAGTTCTTCCTGAAGTTCTTGTCCAATGATTTGGATAGTGGAATATCTGCTCAAAGCCAAAGGGTGCCAGTTTAAACTTGTACTCTCAGAATTCAAAACGCTACATTATATAATATATTATATTGGTTATTGCATAAAAATCTTAAAATAAGGGCCTACTTTTTGCCTTGCAGTGGCATCCACATCACTAAAACTACAGCTAAAATAAATAAAATGTATCCCCTTGATTGTAACTAAATAGCTGATTAATATGTTTCGACACAGATCAACAGCAACCATAATTATAGGGCCATATTTAATATACCTTCAACAAAAATTGTTATCTATAATTCTGATCTAACGATACTGATGCTTGTTCATTTATAAAACTTGTTGAAAGAACGGAAGATTTGACAGTGAGTAATTCGACTGTCACAATCTGGTAAGCAGTGGTTAAGAAAACAGCTTGACCAGGACTGTAATTTAACTGTAATTTATTTTACTTTCTGAGGGATAAAATATTTTTAACATTTTGTGGATAAAACGTGTTTAAGAATATGCAGGTGCTTGGTTTCCAGCTTTTTAGTATCTAGTTTCCCACAGTTTTATGTTAATTCGGGGCCCCATGAGTTATTGTTATAAGATGCATAAATTTGCACATTTCAACTGGTATCGCGGCTGTTTAAATCGACAACTCCAATAATGCGAGCTTGCTGATATATTATACATTAAAAAATCAAGTATATGTTAATTGATATAAAGTGGTTTAGCGGTGGGTTAATTCAAGGTTTGCTGCTAAAGAACAGCCTTGCATCTCAAATATCGTGTGCCCGATACTTGCTCAGATTCTTCTTGCGAATTGCATAATATCTTAGAAACTTGCAGAACATAAACTAGCAATGGATCTACTTCATACCTTAAACGGCGATTTACACTAATGCTTAGTTCACTTGTAGGCCTATATTAATATTTAGAATCTATTACCCTTGAAAAAATGCAAGCCTTAAAAATATAGGAGTGCATAAACCATTTTAAGGATGTTAAAGAAATATTTTTATATCTCATATTATGGTTTATTTAACAATTAGGCATACTTTGCGTAAAAACAATGTGTTTAATTGGATTCTAGTTCTCATTTTGTATATTTAATAATTATAATAATTATCCTAATTATATATTACATTTAAACATAAGAATTTATTTCTTTTTTGGCGAGACTAAATCTCTCAAATTCCGAGCTGAACTGCAGAGAAATCAGTTAGGCCTAACATAATGTTTAGGTTCACATAGTTTAATTCTTGCTTCCTTATTCTGTAATTTGTATGAAATTTAAATGTATCCTCCAGTTTCTTTTCAGTCTTCTAATACAAAACGACTAACAATTTAAGTTAAGCTTTTTTCAAAGAATCTTTAATAAACAGATTAAACAAAAAGTATTAGTGGTTAACATATTATAATACGCTCTGTTTGTTGCAAAATATGGATATTCGTATTTCTGTTGATTTATGTATTGATAAACCACCTTCCACTGAAGGTAGCTCATACCGAAACTTACCTTCAAACTTCGCCGACCGTACCTGTGTCCTATATAAAAAGAGCATTAAAAAGAAAAGAGAGAGAGAGAGAGAGAGAGAGAGAGAGAGAGAGAGAGAGAGAGAGAGAGAGAGAGAAAATCTACTTTTTTTAGATTGGAAAGTTCCCAGCTCGAGGTTGCAGTATCGCCAGGAAAAGCACCTAGCCAGTAGCATTTGTACATCCCTCACTAGTAGATTGTGGTGCACCGTGATCTGCTACTCCATGGTACAGTAGTCAGGGCTGCCCAACTCAACGTTGCACTACTTATCACATCCCCTATTAAGTACAAATTTCGGTCTAGTCTTCTGGAAATATACAAATATACAAAATATACGGTACAAATATTCAATGGAAACTTACAAAATAGAAATGCTAATACTTGAATGAAAGTTTTTCATGCAATTATCTTTGTATAATATACGATTTCAGTGGTATAAATGATTACTGTATATAAAACTTGCCAATTTTTTTATTACAAGGTAGCATTATCTTCTATTAAGGTAGAAGACTTAACCTATGACGGTAATTTGTACTGTTCTTCTTGAACAAATCAGGCGAACGATCAAAGATATTGTTTTATATTTTTCTTTGAGGTATAAAATAGAATGCAGAAGATCCCACGTAAGTTCAATAAGTTTCAAGATGGCAATACTTAGTTAGTTATAAAATCTGAGTAGGCATAAAATTATATGGTTGCGTCAAGGGATTAATTTTCAAGTAATACAAAATACTTTACCTAAAACAGCATGTAATTTAACACACCACACTAACAAGGAAAGTATCAAAGCTTACATTCCCCAGCCTATCTTGAAAATTTGGTTTGCCGAATAACTGTTCCTATTAGAGATCACGTGAAAAAAAAAATTGTATGCAGTACATAACCGTGAAACGAAGCTGGATGACAAAATAAAAATAGCAATAGCGCATGGCTGAACAACCCTGGGGCAGAGTTCTATGAGTAGAGTGTGTTAAATGCTTGCTATTACAGACCCTTAGGAATTCCCAAATTAATCGAGTAGTTAATAACAGTCTATAATTTTAATCGTCGTTTAGAAGAGAAATTCAGGAATTTCGCAAGTTCGTGGCCTTTAGGTAAACAAACAGCTCGGGTTTTCGTTTTTTGTTTGTTTTTTGTACCGGTAAATCATTGTTTCTATGATGAAAATTTCACTGCTGAGTTGGTATGAAAACGTTGATACGTTCTTTTGTAATCGTCATAAAAATATCAAACAAATTGCCAAACATCTTATAATCTTACATATAAAGTGCGATGTCCGAAGCCCCGAAGAATTTTTATTGGCTCTCAAGGAAAACCAATCAGCGGCCGAGCTGCCACAAACATTAGTACTGTATTCGTAACTAAGGCAAATAAGGCAAGCTTAGGTGTGTCATTTTCTGTCGGTAGAAATAATAGACGAAATTACTTACTAAAGAGCATGCTTCCATTTCCAGAAGTTCTTTCCAGCTGGTGATTTACATAAACTTTATTATTTGTTTACTTGAGAGCATATCAACATTAATTAATACACTTATTATAATGGGCATCAAATTTGATGGTACAATAAAATTGCATGGCCCACTCTATCCTAAACATAACATAGGCTACCTATTAATATAACATTGTGCATTCTGTTGAAATGTACGGCTACCGATATCTCCATTGTATTTTAATGTGAGTATTTTTCAGTTTAAACTCTCCTATGCAAGTAATAGACCTAACGTAAGCCCTGACATGTTTTCAGATTGAATTTAATTAATTCATAACTTATAGGCCTATGGCTGCTTTAAACCTGTAACAAATAAGTCAGCGAATCGTTGGCCTATACTTACATAATTAATATTATTGCCAGTGCTTTTTGTGAAATCTTCACATTTTAAGGATTTCTGTTATCAGCATCCATGAGTGTATAATTATGTATTAAGAAGAAGCATAGCTATATTAACTATGTGGGCTGTTCTATGCATTGCGGTGATATGTACTAATTTCAGTTCCAAAAACAAGTTTATATAGAGAAATACTGTTACTATTGTAGCTACTATGGATTATAACTTTTACACAAGTTTGTTTAGGGTCTATGTGATTTAAATAAAATACTTTATGCCAACAAAATGTAATATCATTCGTGTTATAGATTTGTGTCTTATTAGATACACTACATCCCTCAATGGAAAATCATAAAGAAAAAAGAATCATAACATTAGGCCTATGAATCTAGCTAAATTTTAGCTAGCACGAATTGCTAGCAATATTTGGCCCATAAACTATGACTTAATCTTTAAACCGCGACACATCAAAACGTAGTTTAGGCCGAGACAGAAGATTAATGGAATCATGCTTTATATAAAATGTGGTAATTTTTATTCTCGTATTGTCATTATAATTTATAGCAATAAGCTTTTTCACTGAAATTTAACTCATTAATTTCAATCTTAAAGCCCACTGATGGTTTCACTTGATTATTGCTTATATAATCATGCAAATTCAGCTCTGAAAGAGATTGTAATAAACTATCTTTACACAGGGGTCATTCCATATTAAATCAACAAATTCTAAGACATTTTTTTGCCACACCATTTTTGATTTTGATGAAATTTGGTAGGTGATGTGTACCAGTCTTCTGAACCCCAAAACAAATCTTGTTATACCTCTAAAAAATTTTACTCCTGAGATGTAGGCATTTGTTTGGAGCACGAACAAGCAAAAAATGTAATTTCAGACCTGTTTTCTGAAAGCCGTAGAATTTCTATTTGAATCAATAGGATGATCAGATAGGGCTCATTGGAAAGCTTAAAGAATGGACTTTCATTTGTGCATACTAAATTAGATTTAAGTTAAGTCTAAACAGACGTTTTTAGGGCTCTAATCTTCGTTCGTGAACTGTCGTTTTGCGTAATTTTAGGCATTAAAATACAACGAAGGACTTGGAGTAACAGGCCAATTTTTTTTCCTGTTACACTTATGTATGAGGAGTATGTGTAGGAAAAAAACTGAGCTGTTACTGGTGGTCCTTCACCCTGAAAAATTTGCTTAAACTTCGAAAAAAGTGTAAATCGTGCTTTTTCTCGGTCCCAAAAAGTAATGTGGGACAGGTGATAAAAATCTGAAAATGCCTGGATGAGAAGCCCTTATAGTGTACTTTAAAATAAAAACAAAATCATTCTGTGACTGGAAGGGATAGAGGAGCTACAAGCCTTTGAAATATCAAGAAAACAGCACTTGACCGCTACTGAAAATAGGCTAAGCAGATAGGATAATTACCACAAAATTTAATTTAAATTTACATAAAATACAAAACATTTATTTACAAATGAGAATTTTCCTCAGTTATACAACTTTCTGATTTTTTGTAATTTTTCTAGCAAATTTCCACATTTGATTTCTTAGATTACGATACGTAAAAGAACTCTTAGCCTAAATTAGAGTCTCTGGCCAAAATTTCCCGGCCCTTTCACGTCCTAGTGATAGCCTATCTTACATTCCTGAGCTTTTGAGGCGATGGGCTTACCGCCTGTCCTTGTATCCTCTCTCGGAAAATAAGTCCTATGTCCCCACCATAGGTGTTACAGGAAATCGGATATTAATATATATTAATATATAATTATATTAATATGATCTGTAAAATTAATATATATTAACATTAAAATTGATTGCCGGCACACTGGTGGCGGTTTTAGGCGTAAGTATCAGTATACAGTCATTAAATAACCATAAAACAAACAAACAATTTCGACTGTTCTTTGTCGAAACTTCTATTTACATAAAGTTGAACACACAAAAAGAAACTAACTACAATAAGAAACACATTTTGCAATATTCTTTGTGGATGTGTTATTGACACTGCTTATGTTCATAGTCATTTGAATTTAAAATTAACTTTTCTATGATGTAAAGGTTGAATTTAAAATACATGTGACCTGTGTGCTTTAAATTGAAGATTTCTTTAGTATTCAGCTATATCAGAACGATTGGCATTCACCTTGACATGCATATTGTCTTGTAAGTTCTTGTTTACATTTATTCACAGCTTTGTTTTTCAAAGGATAATGTTCAATGTCTTCTAATAATATTTTGCTTTAGTATGCCTATAAGTATCGCATATTTGTGTTATATTCAATAAGGAATAATTTTTGTCCAATGTTCTTTTTTTTTAAAATACAGCACGAATAAAGAATCTGATATGATAGGAAAATATGAAAACGATATTGAATTTGTTTTTTATTTCAGCTCCGAAACGGTTGAATGGTAACATGAGAGTGATAAATAAAATATTCCGTAAAAGACAGTATAATTTTATGTTACCAGAATTTGTTTTTATTATTTCAACCCCTCCCAGACTTGGTGTATAGAAGCAATGGGATAAAAATTATAAGTCATCTTTGGGCCATAAAAAACTACATCAAGCGTTTTCTGAGCCAATAGTTTGAGTGTGATAAGTCGTTCTTCCCCATTTAAAATTCTACATACCTATACCGGTATAAGGGCCTAGAGTCGATCGTCCTCATAAGTTAATTAATTTCGTATCACAAAATACGACGCCAGACCTTTTAAGCTAGTGGCTTTTGAAGCAGAAAAAGCCGTTTCACACACACATTACTACCAAATAATGATAGTGTTACAATTTCAATTTTATGTAGTTTAGGAAAACTGTCTTTTGTCAACGGAACGTCACATTATTTGACTTAGGAACAAATAACACATTATGCTCAACAAAAAGTAGCTTTCTTGCCACTTAGATTGAAACTTTCGTTTCTCATCTGCAATGCGTCGTTTCGTTTCCGACATTTTGAAGTAACTTAAAAGATTGGCCCAAGGTCTACTAGATAAGAACACAATACAGAGTTGAGAACCCTTTGGAACCATGAGATGTCTTTGGAACTAAACTTCTTTGATGAAAACAGCCGAAACCATTACCAAGTGCTGCCATCACTCATGTGCGAAATGTACTAATACTATTTTGTACTGCCATCTAACATTTTGATGGAAACTTCAAAACTTAGAAGAAGAAAAAAACATTACAATGAAACACTCACAATTTTAAATTATGCCGTTGGTCCATAATGTATTAATTATTAATTAATGCAAACTGTGGAAGAAGGCCACAAAATAAGCACGAAGATCGCTGACTTAGAAGATGATCGGGACATTAATTTACCTGGCTACGATGCTCATGGTGACACTGATCAATGTCGATGTCTGTAATCCTTGCAATCGATCCGCATCCGCAGGTCGATTAGAGCTCATATTCGAGTGCTATTTATTGGCGGGCAATGGCTTACATCGGGAATGTGTCGGTTTAAAGTTGGAAAGGTTTTTAACTTGTTAGACATACAGACTGTGTGCCCATGTAACGTATTCTTTTAGCGGAGTGTTTCTAGTTTTCGTGTGTTAAAGTCTGTGTGCGAGAGTGGTTCAGTGGACGGCATATTTGACTGGGACAGATTACGCTTCAGATGGCTAAGGTAAGCACACAACGTACAGTGTCTGTTTCAATATAAAGTATTGGATACTAGTATGATAGGAAATGAACATAAGCCTGTTGATGTTTCTTTCTTGTGCAACTAAATTTTCATGTCTACCTAATGCATGGTCGAGGAACTGAGAATTAGAAGGGGAAGTGTGTTGTGTTCCTCACTCCACCGACTTGAACCAAGCTGTGTGCCTGCTTGCTTGGGCTTGCAGTGGTGGACGTTCTTCGATGGCACTAGCCACAATTTTACTACGGTAACGTACGAGAATGAACATAATACTACCACAGTTATTCCGAAAGTTCTGTCATGCAGATTCCTGTACAAGTAAAAATAGCATAATATACCTACTGCAGAGATCGGAAAAACTGTGCCGGTTGATGACATGACTCACTACTACCGTCAGGGGCAACCCTCCCTCCTTGACTCGTACCGGGCCGATAAGACGTTGCAAGCAAGAAATCGGCTTCAAAAACACTTCTACCATTTTCTTTGCCTACAGTCTCTCAATAATGTCGTGTAAGCTAATTTAGGTAAATTAAAAACGGAGTTCGAAGACAATCGGTTTCATGACTTCAAAGTAATGGAAAATTATTTTCAACTTTTCGAAAATTCGGAGATGGTTTCTATGATTGTATAGCCTACTATGTTTATTCACAGAAAAATTTGTTCAAAGCTTGTATAATATAAAACTGTTACTCATCCGGGGAGGCCCTCCATGTCCTTGTATGGTCAAAAAAGTATGTCTGTGTTGTGATCCATAGTTCATTCCTCTCCCGACGGGTCGCGACCCGGTAAGGCGCGGGCCGCATAAAGGTCCCTATAAGGGAGAGGTAAAACTATGAAAGAGGAAAAAAAAAAATATGAAATTGAATGTTATACGTATGTTTGTTCCCTATACAAATCTAAATGCTTTGAGCAATTTGCACGACATTTTTCACACAACCAGGAAACAAACTTAGGTAACATTAACATTCAAACAAACCACTCCTTCCGTTCTAAAATTATATAATTTCTGGAATATTTTATTAAATTCACCAAATTCAATTCATAAATAAACAACTGCGTGTGCAGTCCCCATGAGAATTGAATTGTTGCCAGTGTTCACAGGTGGCTACCGATAGAAATCATTTCTGTAAATCCATAATGAAAATTTAAATCCACGTAAATAAATATCGGATGTGATGCATAACATAGCCATCACGGTGGCATGCCATCGGTCCCGGGTTCAAATCCCCAGGCCGGCGGGCGTGTCATTTGTGGTGGACGAAGCCGTGACCTTTGGGGGTTTTTCTCGGGGATCCTCCCGTTTCCCCCTTCATTCATTCCACCGACACTCTCCACTTCAACTTCCTTCCCCCCCCCCTCATTTTCGAGGTTATGTCTGGAGATCAGGTTCTGTGTGTATACCAGTAGGTCATGTAACTTATTTATGTACAACTTTTCAATTGTTGATAAGATTGTGGCGTGTGTTAATTTCAACTGATATTAATTTTAATGAATATCATACAGGATGAAATTATGAGAATGAGCCATCGTAAGTAAATATCCAATTCGGCCTTTACGACTAGGGAAACCATTGAGAAAACCAAGTCAAATTGGCCGCCCAAGGGGATTGAACCTGGGACTTTCGGAGTGTAAGTCCAAGACGGCCGCCTCGCTCGGTATTCGGTTTCTATACTTCCGTATAGCCTACTGATAAATGATTAACTCGATAAGCAGAAAAGTTCAAGCAAAAAGTTCACACTTGCGTATAGTCTGACGCTTATATTACTTTTGTTTACTTGAATAAACATAGGCTACTTCATACAAATATTAAGAAATTCAATTAGCTCGATTTTGGAATGATAAGAAACCAACAGTGATGTGACCCTAAAATCAGTTTGTGAAGCAAACGGAACTTCACTGTTTGTAACACTCTTCCACTAACTCGCTATTCATTTTTGTCGGTTGTTTCTTCCAATTTGAACTGAAATATTCATAGTCAATACCTAGAACTCATTACTGGCGCTTGAGGTGAAGAGACTTTGCAAGCGATTGTTTCGCACATGTGATAAACACATACGAAGCCATTCTACCACACATATTGCTCTCTAAAAGTAACGGGAACATCCAAGCCGCAACCTTTATTATTATTCGAAAGTCATCGAACTTCTTCAGCAAGTGTGTGCGGACTTAAGAGAGATTCATGTCTTCTCTGTTTCTCTCCCTCCCTCTCTCTCTCTCTCTCTCTCTCTTTTTCTTTTTCCATATGTCGCTGTCTCTCTCTTTCTCGGCCAACTTACCTAATACATACTTCCAGTCATACAATGCCATAATGCAAGGCACGAATGATGGTTGGAATTTATTATAAAAATCCGTGTACTTCGTCAGAGCAGCTGCCTTCACTATTTTTATGTTATCCTGGTTGGAATAGGACAGGTATTCCTGAAATGGCTTTTTCTGCTACAATTAGTGCTCTTTTGTTTAAGATATTGTACCCGTTTCGAAAAGGAACTTTTTTTTATTGACTTTAAAATACTCCAAGTTTAGCTATAAGAGAAAACAGGTAGAACAGCATTTTCGCTTCTTTTTTATGCTCTAGTCTTTAACATAATATGGGCCTTAAATATAACATTTCTTTTCAGAAATGTAAAATTGTTGGAATTATACTTGCGAACAATATGAAGGATAAAATCTACACCACACACGTTGGAATGCAATTCTTTTGTGAAAGCATTTTGTTGAGCATCATGTCAACCTGTATGAACATTAACTTATGAAGTGGACTTAGTATTGTGCTGGACCCTCATATCGACGTTGAGTTTTGAGCATTAGTTTACGTTTCGAGGTCCCCGTATGTTCATGAACACATTCTCGGAAACATCCCTGTGTGTTTAAATTTTGTACACATTACCTGTAATAGGCTAAGACCAAAATACACGATCTTTGCGATGCGGGTTCTTCTATACCACAATGTGAAACGAGTAAATCTTATTGTCCGTGGTTGGGTTAGAGAAAATTATGTGAGTGTTACAACTAGAGCCCGGATTCTAAGTTTTAAACTACTCAGTAAGTTTCATTTTGCGATTGAGCTTCGGTCTAAAAAATGTTTAAGTTACCACCATTAGCTCAATTAATTAATATCAGTTCGCAATTGCTCGTGCATACGTATTATGAAACACAAGTCACCTTACATGTAAAATACATAAAACGTATAAAACTTAAAAATATGATTGTAAAACCTTTTCTTGTGTCGACGACGTGTTTCGGGCTCAATATTCCATCCTCGCGCTCCTTGTCCTCACTGTGATCACAAATGAATTTAAGGGTTATTCTTCAATTTTTATAGTTGGTGTTCTGTTTGAGATCCTGTATGATTAGGACAGTTATTCGAAATATCAGTCTTGGCGCAGATTTCATTATCATTAGATATACTATTATGATAAGAGGAGCGCTAGAAAAAAAAGTATCTTAAATCAGTTGTGATTCGCAAGATGTTATATTATACATTATTATTATTGTTGTTGTTATTATTATTATTATTATTATTATTATTATTATTATTATTATTATTGAATTTTCAAAAGTACAGAACCCTATTTTACTGACTGGCATATTAGGGTTATAGATTATACACATACACAGATATACGGAGATATTTCACTAATAGTCTGACGATTACCCTTTACATCTCAGCCATTTCATAAAATATGGGAATTTTTCCCTCAAAGAGAGAAGTTATAAAATAATTGTAATTGGGTTGTCAAAAAAAGTTTAAAACCTAAGGACTTAGGTGTATCTGAAGTCGTTTCATGTATAAAATCTGTCGATTTACTTATTTATTGCGTTGAGTTACTTTACTTTGCCATTTTAGCATGATTTTAACACACTTTAATACCAAGTAGTCAAGAGTAATCAGCTATGTCCATTTTCATTTGAGAAAATGTACATCTTAAGGTACAATTTGGTATAAGATTAACTTCAAAAAAGTTATTTTTTGTCCCACTCGTAATGGTGATAGTTTTGTTAAATTATTATTGATGAGTTAAATTAATGTTCTGACAACCTGGAAACAGTTTATAATATGTATTTAATCCCTCAGACCTTCATTAATAACAACATTAAGACCCTAACAGGAATAGCAGAACAGCAAATGAACTTTTGTTTTGCATCATTAAAATCAATGTCAAAATTATGTCCCACCCGTAATAGATTTTGAAAAACAAATTTAAAATATTTAAAATAATGCTTTGCATATAGTGTGGAGGAGAATGTATTGTAAATTTTGCTGAATGTGAAGAACCAATTCTAGTTTATTATTTATTATATGTAATAAACAAAAATAGTTTTTATAATGTGCTAGAATGTCCCACCCGTAATTATGAAATGGCTGATCTCTAACTAATCGCCAAACCGTAGCGTTATCTCTCCTCGAAGCGGCCTTTCGAATTTCTTTAACCATTTTATCTTGCCAATTATTTCGTTTCCCCCTTACAATTGCTTTATATTAACTGGAGAGCAGGTGTGGAGGGTTAGGAATAGACTTAGTTTTTTTGTGTTATTTTGTATTTTATATTATTTGTTCTATTTCTTTTTGTTGTGTTTTGCATAAGCATGTACGGTCCATGCGGACTCGTGCGACTGTTCGCATTCGAATTTGTAAAATGCTAATTCCTTTAATAAACACTTACTCTACTCTACACTACACAGAATATACATATACATATACATATACATATACATATACATATACATATACATATACATATAATTACATATTACAGTTTTGAAAATACACTATTAATTAAATTGAAAAATGTTTATAGCTTTACTTATTTAAGAAAAGACGATAGATCAGTGTAGTAAAATTAAAAAAAAATTATTATATTTGGACTGACAAAGTTCATGCATAAATAATGGACAATGAAATGAAAAATTCCTGACAGACTGGTTTTCCTCTTTACATTTACAATTTGCAGAGGTAGAAATTTTAAAAATATGTAAGTATTCACCATATTTCCCATGCCCTGCTAAGAAATGAGTCGTAATATAGTTTGGAATCAAAATTGTAAAGCTTTCTATCTTGTACTCTTGGGGAAAACATTTCGTTGTGCTGCCGTTATTGCAATACTATACATTATGCAGGTGTTGAAGTCAGTCCTATTTATTAATCATTGACCTTGTAAGAAAACAATGGATGGCTCAACATACCAAATCATATTTGTAATTTGTGTCTTACTAGGGAAATATTCCATTTCTACGTGTCAAATCACATTCTATCTCTAGTACGTGATTGTAATATGATTAGAATATTGTAATTCCATATTTAGCTTCATTCGTACGTCGTAGAAAACGTTCGGAGGAACGTAATGTTTATTTAAACTCTTTTTTTATCAACTAAGTACCTGTTTTCTTTTCGTTTATTACTCTTTCTCCGATTCTTATTGTAGTCTTATTCTTTTCCTGTAGGCCTAAGTTCTTTTTAATATTTTCCCCTATTTTTATTGGGTTTATCTTCTTCATCTTTAGCTTATTTTCTATGCTTATTCTTTGCATGTATCTTTTCTTCGTCTGCCGTTAAAACACCCTTTCTTCACTTCATATTCCCCCCATTTAATGATCTCTCTCACTTTCGACTGTGTTTCTTTATTAGTTATGTGGATTCAATTTTTGGTCGTGGTATTTCCTATGGTAAACTTCTATAAACATCAGAAAAATAGATAGTCTACATCATAATTTCTTACACAAGGCACTTACAACCTATGCCCTTTCCTTCAGGCATCCAATGATACCTCTTTCATTCCCTCAAGGCCTGTAGAGGTATCCAACGATACCTCTTTCATTCCCTCAAGGCCATCAAGATGATTGTCCATCCTTAGCCTAAATACTCGTAATTTCCACGAAGAAGAGGAAGAAACTTTTTGAACGTAAATTGATCATTTTGCTTAGACTCTCTTGGAAGGTAAGGGATTTTTTAACGTTTCATAAATCTGCGACATGAGACTAGGTTTTACTTCCCTTCCAACAGAATAAATGCAGTGAAATATTATTATATACTGTAATTATCTTTAAAATATTTGAAATTAATATAAAAATGTTGGCATTAGGAGATAATAAATCCTAAGAAATTGTACAATATTTACCTTATGTGATGGGGCTATGTTTATATAATTCCCAGAATTTCTAATGATGCTGTACTTTAATTAAAAATTATTACTTGAACGAAATAAGAATGACAGATCAATCTATGCAATGTAAAAACGCTAAATGAAGAAATTATTCGTCGTCAGCATCATTACTCATTACAATTCTTTCCTGTTGGTTGTCTATTAGTACTTTACTATTCTGTATTGTTCATTATCCATTATTATGTCTTTTCAATGTAGCTCTCTTATTCTCTTATTCTATGGCCTACATGACTCGTAACTCGTCTAAAGGTCTTTTAACTTCACATACCTACCTTAACTCAATTTTTTCTTTGACTTCTCGCATGATAGTTTTCAGTCTTCCACATTCCAAGATAGTCTGTTAGAAGCTTAGCTTCTAAACTTTTTAAAATTTATATTTTATCGTTTGATGAAGTTACTCCACACTATGCAGTAAGCTTAGGTATCAAATATTTTAAACATAGCAGCAATAGCAGTGCTGACAGCCCTACATCTTTTTAAAATGGGAAGGAAATTATCTAGTTTCTTTACCATTCGGGGATACAGACAATCCATGTGATCATTAGGGACGAGGTCTTGTATAAAAGGGGTAAACAGGACCGATTTTTGAAACCCCATTTTATTCATCTATATTCTAACCCTTTCACAAAGAGGGAGAACAAAATATCAGTTTTTACATGTACCGGTTAAAAAAATAAAAATAAATAAATAACTTCCTGAACAAGGATATAATACTATTAATTTTGTTATCTAGTATGTTTTTATATGTGAGTTAAAAAGATACTTAGAAAATGTGAATCCCGGTACTTGTATGGCCTACTCCTTTTTAAATTAAATGTACCGTCAGTTGTGGTTAATCAATCAAAATTATGGCTATGACTGATATGCTAGAAACTCATTTCAAAAGTTGGTACTCTAGCACGGCGCTTTCTCTTTTTACAGAGCTAAAGGCATGGCCGATGCGAAGCCCGAATATTTATGCGCTTATTTCACTATAGACCAGGATAGATGGAGGAAAGTCTTACGGAATACCTTACAAACTTAAATAAATCAATAGTCTATTTTCTTAATCCATAAAAATGTGTGTAGGCCTGCAAGTACTAATTCAAAAGAATTTAAACAAATTCAACCTCTAACTAACTTGCTACATAAGGTCCGTAGTTAAAGTATGTCTGTGATTTTATTTTCAAAACAATATTTAGATTTATCACGAAAATTATATCCATATCGTTATTGTTTGCATTTTTTTATTGCTGATACACTATTCTTTCCAAGATATGACGATATTATAATAAGATAGAGTAGCTTTGTTATCTAAATAAACGCCATTATACGAAAATACCAACAACAATATCAATATCTTCGGTCACTGACACTGTGACCTGTCGAATCAAGATGTGTGTGATACACGTATTCCAAACAATGTTCTTTACCTGTTCTGTTTGTTTCATAACTACTTTGAAGGACGAACCTGCAGAAAGTTTCAAGTCTACCTACGTTTCACAGTAACTTAAATGTGTTCAGCAAGTGTCACGTATATTCACCACAAATAACGTTATTGTGTTCTTTATGCCTGTAAGTCTAGAGTAATAGCCTATAATGTCTGAGAACTTTAGTGTTCATTCTAATTTGTGGTACACTTTCCATGAAATACTCTAATGACATTTGATGTGTTATATTTTTCTGTAGTGTATTCTATTAGGCTTTTGCATAATATGTAGGCCTATGTTGTATTTTTCACAAAACAATTGTGAAAGAGTACGCGTTTTTTGTAGAATAATCTTTTAAATTTGCGAATTTCTAGTAGGCACAGTATGTTATTCAGATTTATATGGTTAGTTAAAAGTCATCCACTACCTAAAAGAGAACGAAAGAAACAAAGAGTAATTAAAAAATGATATGCATACTATAACGAGAAATACATAATGCAGCCTATTCCAACAGTTTAAATGTCTGCTGACATTGCCATGAGAATAAATAGGAGAAAAATCTTGATACCGTGGTTCAAACCCGGGACTTACTTTAATAGCAAATTTTACTATACTTATTAAATCAAGTTCAAGAAGAGGACAGGTAACTCGAATGGAAAATACAAGAGTATAGGTATACAGTACAAACTGTTAATTGGGAAATTCTGCAGGTTAAACTGTAGGAAAACTTACATACTGTAGCCTATAGATGGGAGGATATACAGTATATATATGTATAGGCTATTTATATACAGTATATATATGTATATCCTCCCTTGCATAACATGCTTTCATGCTTCTAGCTACCACAATACAATAGAGTGGCATGATGCAGTCACTTATGGATGTTTATGGGTATCTGTTTCTTTCACTATTCGAAGCTTACATCGAGTACCCATAATCTGCATTATACATACATTCCATATCCTGTCCTTTCATTTTTGTATTTCATTCTACATCATATACTATAAATTAATATGAGTTGAAAATTAACAAACGTCATAAACACATGATCAATAGGAAACAGTTATATGGGCTATTTGTATTCATGATTTTGGGCTAGGAGCGGACCCGCAGTTTGGAAATGGTACCGCATTTTCAAAATAAAATAATAATTGCCAAGACTTATGCCTCATCCCTCATTTATATGTTTGAAACATTCATCAGTACTACTTTAACTCACCTTAAATAGCTTTCATTAAAATTATGAGAAACTCCTACCATTACAATATGAGTGTGTGAAAACGCTTCTGTTGAGAATCATGAATAAAGCTCGTGACATTCCTAGATTCTTGAGTGTGAGCCATTCGTTGCAAAGTATTAAAGTGGCGGTTACAGAACATAATAAAATGTACGCTTTATATTGCTACATATGTATTTCCTCAGTTTTATGAGAAATAAAATAGCAATAACATCGCTCTCGCCCCAAAACACAGATATTCATGTCGGTTTTAGATCTTGCGGTTTAGAGATGTTTCAAAACATTAATAAAACTGCATTCTATTGTATGGACAAACAATTGTAATGCGGATATAGCCAAGAGAACACGCATTTATAATGTGGAATAGCCCGTAAGTTCATAGTCTTTTCTGTGTACCTATTCTTTCCTATAATAACAACTATATTATAAATATATATTTAGAATCTTCTAAATCAGCGCTCCTCAAACCGTTTCTAGATTTACCCCTACGATAGATTAACCTTCAAATAATTTTCTTAACTTTTACAAGGCTCAATCGTCAAGTGAAATCATTAGTGGGCACTAGGCTTGAAATCAATGAAGAAAATTTCAGCAAAATAGGTGGTTTCCACAAAGGATAAAAATCCTCAGATTTTAAATTTAGCATTACTCCATTATATCTCTGCTTTTATACTATTTTTTTAAGTGACGAATTTATACGTCAGTAGTAGTGAAAAGGTTAAAAAAAATATCGCTTCAAATATTCCAATTTTTTCTATTAATTTAAAACTGTTTCAAACGAATTTAATTTAAACATGTTGCTGGTTGATCTGTTTTCTATTCAATAACAGCTTCTTAGGTTTTCTAAAATATTTTCGTGTAAAGAAATCATCTGCATTCCTTTACAAATTTTAGGTAGATTTCGAAGAAAAATCTACCTATTGCAATGGATACCACTTCATGATTTTCGAAAAATTCTTTCATATCTTTACGTTTCATGCTCCCCTAAGTACGAAACCACCGCCCGTTCAAAAAAAAAAAAATTGTGATATTTATATATATATCTTTACACGATAGCGGCCGTAATTTTGAAGATATTTGAACCAAATTTTATTATGTTATTTCTAGGCCCAATAGTTCGGACAAGTTCGTTAATGGGCAAAATTGGCCCAGGGGGTGGTCGGGGGCGGGGGTTGAAATTTTAAAACATTTTTATCTCGGCCCCTATGAAGTATAGAGGGAAACTTTGTTGGAATAAATTAGAGTACTCCCTATGGAGTTCACAGTGACACCAACGATTCGGGGGTTCGAGTGAGGGTGGGGGTGGGGGTGGGGGATGAAAATTCGAAACTTTTGAAACTACGTCTTGTGGGGTATCGTTGAAAAGCTCTTGATGAGTACTCTACAAATCAATAAATAGTTTCTTGATAGCTCTCATATGACGCGAGATTTTAATGTTTGAAAATAATAACACTTAAAAGAATTATTATAATATCATAATTTTGTCTTGTTTAGCGGCTTTGCTAATTTTATTCATTGCTGATGTTGCGCACGGCCTCCCAGAATATTATATCCTATTCTTGTTGTCAAAACAAATGATTGTAGGCTCTTCCTCTTTACCGAATTCAGTTATTATTACTGCAGGTTTACCATGCCAAGGCTAAAGAAGAAGAGTACTGTGCAGTGACAATAAATTAAGCCAAAAGCACTTCGAAATCTACCTCCGCCTGTAGGCCTGCCTAAAGGGATTTTTTTTTTTTTTTTTTATGGGGGCTATGTTTTTCCAATTGAAGCGTTGATTTACGAGGTCGACATTAAGCTTTTTCGGCCTGGGTGGAACAGTTGGTAAGGCACAACTTTCTGTTCCCAAGCTTCGGGTCCGCTCCTAGCCCTAGTCCATGATTACTAGTAGCCCATATAACTACTGATCTGCAACTTTCCTATTCATGTGTTTATGACGTCTGTTAATTTTCAACTAATATTAATTTATAGAATATGAAATAGAATGAAATAGCGAGTAAGTAAATAACCAATTCGGAATTTGTACGACTGAAGAAACCCAAGTTAAATTGTCGTTCATGGGGTTTGAACCTGGGACCTTCCGAATGCGAGAAAAAAAGTATTATTATTAATATAATTAAATGAATTATTGTGATCAAAATTTAAATAGAAATATATGTACCACAACACAGAGTAGTCTATAAGTTGTTTCCATTACAACCTTGTATCTAATTCGACTTTAAATTTACTCTAGGTCTATATCCTAACATAACGTATAGCTTGCATTATAAGAAACGCAATTATGTATCACATTGAGTATCCATTTCTCACATTAATACGTTTTACGTGCAGGATTCATTTCATTAGTAGTCTATAATAACCTGTCTCAGCGCTTTTATTTCCTCAAGTAGAAAAAGCAGCCACTGATAATGCGTAGCCATCTCACATCACCCAAATTGATGATGTACGTACGTGTTACGAATTTTTATGGAAGGAAATTTTATTATATGCTATTGGGGAAATTATGCACGTTAGATGAACCGTTATCGTGTGGAAGCCATCAGCAATTATTTCTCAAAGGTTAAGGAAACGCGCCATCTGCTGGGAAGGATGGAATGCAAAGATACTAGGTGAGAATCTATAAAATTATGGTGGAGGCATACAAAAATTAATTAAAACATCCTTCTTTGTATGCTATAGTTAGATGAACATTTTCATCATAATAAATAAACCATGAATCTTTTTAATCGAGTGTTTTAATTTTCTAAACGATGACTTTATAGGAAAACAAAAATTATTATTGATATTGATTGAATATTTCCAATTTAACCTCTCGTTTGACCTTCAGTATCGGCATTCTACGAAACGACAAAGGTTGCTTTATGATATCACAAACACTTGGACGTGCCTGGTTCATAACATGACTACAACCGAGAAATTACGTGTTGAAGTTATAACTTTTATGTTATTTTTTAACCGAAATATTGTTTAACAGAATTCTCTTCTTCTATGTAAAATTCCATATTTCGGGCTAAGCCCATTAAGGGTAAAGAAAACGGTGACCGTACGTTATAGGGATTATTGAGGACATCACCAGATGTCACTGTCGCTCTCTTCTCTTTCGTACAAATAAATAATAATCCACTTCCTTAGTTTTAACCACTACAATTACTATTATTCCATTACTACTGTTATTGTGTACCAATTAATGATTTACAATTCAAAATAACAGAAATAACTATTTCGGCAATAAAAATTTGGTCCATAAACTAGATACCAGCAGTTATATGTCCTGATAAAATACAAACGTAAGCCGACACAATAGATTCGCTCAAAACATTACATACGACCTTCATTTATCCCCATTCATTCAAAGTTTGTAATTCCATATCATAGCGAAGGATTTTTCAGTTTTAGTTCATTTACTTTTTCTATAACTTCAAGTCAGATGTACATTCCTGTACAAATTTGTTAATCTTTCACGCAAATGTTTCTGCGATGTTCAGTTGTTTCAAACGTGATTTATTTCAGCGAAATCTTTGCCAACCAAAAGACTCTTAATTTCGCTACATACGAAATAACCAAAAAGTTTTACATCGTAAATTTCCAAATAATATTGGTAATATTGGTAACTTAGTGGTACGTGTTTTAAGTTTGATTTCACTCGAGATCAGCGAAATTAGGTTATAGGCCTACTAAACATCGGCTATGAAAGGAAAATAAATATTTTCTGCAGGTATAGAACTCAAATTACTCGCAGGACCCCGTCAAGAACATATCCATCCCAAACCAAGTAGTTATCCAGAACCTGCAGACCTCACAACAGACGCTAAAAAATTTTCAATATCGCATAATGCATCTAACTTATTTTAAATTTTACTATTTCTACCTTACCGGTATTAAAGATAGAGGAAATATTGTGTTGGACTCTAAAATTCTGCGTTGCGTTTTTAACACATAAATAGGCCTACAGAGTTTGAATTCTCCTGAATCAAAAAGCGCTATTTTCAAAAACATGTATGTGTGGGTTTGTGTGTGTTTTTTTGTTTTTGCATAGCCCGCATGTTTCTTGTTAGATCAGATCGCTTGTGAACGAAAAGCTGTATAAAAACAAAATTGTATTTTCTCTTACGTTTTTGCCACTCTTAGCATTTAAAAAAAATTCATTTTGCTATTTTCTCGAGAAAAATGCTAACAATTTTGTTTAAATTTTGTGTACGAGGTGATTATAAGAAGAGTTAAAACTTATATTTAAAACATTTTTCGCAAAAATAAATATCTGAAAGGTAGTTCTAAGCCAGTCACCGTTCATAGAAGTCCATACGTTGTGAACGATATAGGCTGAGAATGAGACAATGTTAATTGTAGTGTTTTTGTTACTATGGGAACATAAAGAATAACATCATTCATATTTTGTTGTGTTCTGGTATTACGCATGAGGTCTTATGTTGTTACCTTCTACATTTATAAAGCAACTAGCATGTGCCCGCGGCTTCGCCCGCGATAATTATTTCAAAAACTAAAAATTAAGAGCATAATAGTTAAATCATTATATTTATTAACACCTAAATCACGTGGACTACATACCACGATTAGATAGCGTCGCCTGGTAAAAGCGACCTCAGATTCGAGTTCCTTGGCCCAGAAAACCCCTGTACAGTGAGTTTCGTCCAAATCGAACAATGTTTGACCATATTTAGGCCTATATTGATTATCCCTCTTCCGTGTAGGTTGAAAATTTCATATGTCTTCGGGCCTTGATATTCTAAACAAATGAATCGTCCAGGATGGACTTACAAAATCAAGAGATCGCCCGCGATAATTATTTCAAGAATTAAAAATTAAGAGCATAATAGTTAAATCATTATTTTATTAACACCTAAATCACGTGAATTACATACCACGATTAGATATCGTTGCCTGGTAAAAGCTATCTCAGATTCGAGTTCCTTGGCCCAGAAAATCCCTGTATAGTGAGTTTCGTCCAAATCGAACGATGTTTAACCATATTTAGGTCTATGTTGATTATCCCTCTTCCGTGTAGGTTGAAAATTTCATATGTCTACGGGCCTTGACATTCTAAACAAATGAATCGACCAGCGTGGGCTTACAACATTCAAGCGATCGCGATGCTTTTATTTCCACGGTATGACAAAAATAGCCAAAGCCAACTGCAATTGATTTGACATTGAAATGTATTACTGAAATCTGATGCTTCGACAGCGCTAAAATCACGTTTTCTGCCAGTTTTTTTACTCATAACTCGCGAACGAAAGCTAAAATTAAAAATTCGGCTTCGAGGTGCATTCGCCCACCTTTCAGTCCATCTATCTTTAAATTTTCAGATCTTTGCGTTCAGTAGATTTCGATGGGCATCGTGGACAGACAGACAAACAGCATGTGCCCGCATGTGCCCGCATGTGCCCGCGGCTTCCCCCGCGATAATTATTTCAAATTATAATTATTAACACCTAAATCACGTGGAGTGCATTCCACGATTAGGTAGCGTCCCCTGGTAAAAGCGACCTCAGATTCGAGTTCCTTGGCCCAGAAAACCCCTGTATAGTGAGTTTCGTTCAAATCGAACAATGTTTGACCATATTTAGGGTTGATTATCCTTCTTCCGTGTAGGTTGAAAATGTCATATGTCTGTGGGCCTTGACACTCTAAACAAATGAATCGTCTAGGATGGACTTACAAAATCAAGCGATCGCGTTGCTTTTATTTTCAAGGTAGGCTATGAGGTATGTTGACAAAAATAGCCAAAGCCATCTGTAAGTTATTTGATATTGAAATTTATTACTGAAACTGATGCTTCTAAAACGC
The DNA here is from genome assembly GCA_964059195.1 of Ectobius pallidus. Classification (NCBI taxonomy): domain Eukaryota; kingdom Metazoa; phylum Arthropoda; class Insecta; order Blattodea; family Ectobiidae; genus Ectobius; species Ectobius pallidus. The sequence continues at coordinate 65,618,712 of CAXKWD010000004.1, forward strand.
AAAAAAATGCACGTTTTCTGCCAGTTTTTCACTCATAACTCACGAACGGAGGCGAAAATTAAAATTCCGGCTTCGAGGTGCACATTCCGACCCTTTAGTCCGCCTACTTATAAAATTTCAGATCTCTGCGTTGAGTAGATTTCGCTGGGCATCGCGGACAGACAGACGGAAGACAGACGGAAGACAGACGGAAGACAGACAGACGGAGGACAGACACTTCCTTTTATTAATATAGATTTGTATGACAAAAAGGTTCATTTTAGTTCTCTACAACTTTACCATCTTCCGTTTTCATATATCTTCTGTCGTAATGGAGATAGCCTAAAATATCGGAAATGGACACTAGTGAACTACCCCTTAAATATAGATATACAAGTAATATTCTCATGTAATGTCTACCAGAGACAATAGTCTGTGGTTCATGAATGCTTGTATATCTATCTTGAATGTTAACTGTGCAATAACAGTGGGAGCTCGGTCACAAAATCACTATTTAGTGTGCCTCACAAGTACTGCATATGACATGGCTTGTCTGTCTGTGAGGTGGACCGTTGGGGCAATCGGTCATAAGGAGAAGGGTTCCATCTGGCGCTGCGAATTGACTCCGGCTTAGCTCAGTTGGTAGAGCATTGGCGCGAATAGCCAAAGGTCCTGGGTTCAAGTCCCAGTCTCGGAGGAATTTTTCTCCTGTAATATTCTTCCCCTTAAATATTGTTTGCCGAAAAAAACGAAAATAGTCATAGAAGTTTTGAAGTTTACATTTTTATTAAAATCGTTAGAGCTACTTTTCCAAGAATCAAAATTTTTTAAGAAAAAACTGAAACTGCACAATAAACAACCTGTATTTAAAATAAAACACCTGTGGGAGTCTGCATGCTGACCGCATGCCAATCCTGCGTCGCAAATATAGTCCCTCAAAGGGATTTAACGCCATGGAATTAGTTATATAAAATAAAATGATGGATTATGACAATAATTAATTAGTAATTAATTATTCAGCATCATTGAATTCCAGACAATGAAATAACATAATACTTTAAATCACAACTGCATAACTAAAACTAGATGGTATTGGATATCTCCCCTAAATATAGCCCACAGTTAGTTAAGTATTCAATTCGTATTTATATGGTAATATAGAAGTAACTCAATGTCACGTTGCTTAACCAAGATATCACACTATGTAACTACATACTAATTATAATAATCTTGACCTGCTAACAACGTTATATCATGATGACGAAGTAATTATGTGACGTCACGGCATATGACGAGGTGAAGACACCTATGAAAGGAAATGTTGAACACAGGAAATTTAACATGCAAGCAAAAATGCTAATATTGCAACATTATTATGCTGCATAAGAACCTGCCACTCTGGAACTGTTGTTAATTGTTAATTTCCTTTCAGTGCGGAGGAAATGACATCAAATTGATGATTCGAGTGAAAAATATTAACAAACAACACCAAAGCGGGGGAATGAAAATGCTGAATTAGGTCATAGCGTATTGTTTAAGGTAAAACCATAGTCTGTGTTTCACACATTGATCATTATTAGCTTCCTTTAAGACTTGAAAAAATCCTAAGTTATCATGTCTTGCAAAAGGATTCGGAGCTCAGAATGCAAGAATATTACATTTTCCTTCGTCTTCTATTGTTTAAATCTCTCTCACTTTTTCTTTTTTCTTTCCTTTTCTTTCTCCTCTTTTTCTCCTTTTCTTTTTTTCTCCTTTTCTTTTCTTCTCCTTTTCTTTTCTTTCTATCTCCTTTTCTCTAACCTTTTCTCTTTTTCTGTCTCCTTTTCTGTCTTTTCTTTCTCCTTTACTCTCTTCTCTCCGTCTCCTTTTCACTTTCTCCCCCTCATTTTCTCTCTTTCTTCTATCATTCTCGCTCTAGGGAGTACCTCAAGTTATAACGTTACCAATAACCTGAGAAATAATCAAGATCATTCAAAGCCGTGTATACGCCATGCTTTCGGAGTAGGCCTATTTGGTGAATTCTTAACACTGTCCATCAGATATGTTGAGACTGTCGGCCTGGGTAGCGCAATCGTATGACACTGGCTTTATGTGTCAAAGGTTATGAGCCAGGACAATGACGTGTAGGCGTAAATGTGACGGTCCCATGTCTATAGCTTTACAGGCATGTAAAAGAACTCCTGATGGACAAAACTTGAGCACACCGGCATAAGGTCTCAGTCCTAAGTAGCAACTAGCAATACAGCCGGCCGTTAAATAGCCATAAAAGAAAACCAACCATCTCTTCTTGAGACTCGAAACCTCGTTCTTCAGCTTCCCTAAAGGAAGAAGCTGTGATTGAAACCAGTCGTTTGAGGTAATGAAGCATGTTTTCTTTGACGTGTCCAAAAGGGAATTGATATGGACTTGGAGTTCCTACTTAATTTAAGTTACTGCTTAAAATTTGCTCCCTTGCTCCCTTGCTCCCTTGCTCCCTTGCTACCCTCTAAGTTAATCCCATTCCTTTGATTATTCTCTGTAAACATTGCATACTCAGGCGGTTGAAATATGCTATGCATTGCTCACCAGTAGCGTATAATCTTAAAAGTAGATAATTATGTATCTTAAAAATAATGCAATATTTGTAGCATTAATTACTGCTTTACGATCTCAGCAAAACGAATTTCCTTTTTTTCTCTTTCGTTCAGCCTATTGAATCAAGTCCCATGCCTTTATTCTCCCTCTTCCTCCTTCTCCTTCTGTACTTGTTTTCCTTCATCCTTTATTCTTCTCCTTTTTTAAAAAGAGTCTGAAGATAACTTATGATGCAATAACCTTGCCACTAGGGATTTCGATTAAAAATGTGATTTTGATTCTCCTGCTATAAAATAAGGGAAGATAAATTCATTTTTTCACGGTCGGGCACATGTCAAAGTAGTGTATAGAATATAATGCGGATAGACAGACTTTTATACCAATTCCCATTGCAAATATATTTTATGGGTGATCGTTTATATTGGAATCGCCTAGTAGGCCTACTGGGAGAATCTACTTTCAACTCCAGTTTTTGCATGGAGAACAGCAGTCACACTTTCTCATTATAATAAACTATAAATTTATTGGCGATTGAGGACAGATTGAATAGGTGCCATCCAAATGATTTTTGGATGTACATGACTTGAAAACTGTTGAGCATAAATTTTTCTTCTTAATTAGATGAAGAGAGGAAATATAAGTTAGCAGGATATCAGATATTTGATCTTTGCGTGAGCACTTACATCAAACTAAAGTGGCAGAACAGAACGTCTTGATATAAACAGTACAAAGTTGAAATCCTGCTTGTTTTTGTAATTGGAATTATGAGCTAATTGGAAGGCAATCCGTCATGAAGTTGACAAGTTGCCGGGTAACACTGGCTTGATATGGAAAACTTGACGGCTGATCGGGCTCCTAAGACATTTATTGATGGCCACCAACCAGTCTCTCCAGTTTACTGTTAATCGCTGTTTGGATAACCATGAGGGACCGCCTATCAAAATTGTCTTTAGGGCACTAAATATACTACAAGAGATCATTAAAGCTAAATTAAGTGGGAAAGTTAATTATGGTGTGCCAGGACTAGAAATTCTAGTTTAACTAAACAAAAAAATCGTTATTCTGTCACATAGTTGCAGTGTAGGATTCAACAAATCATAGTATCACTTTGAAGTTAAGATTTAAGACACGTTTCCTACGCACGAGTAACACATACTTGCCGGAAAATGACGAATGATTAATGTGCTTCGGTGTTTTTTTTTTTTGTTTCTCACTGAAAGCAGGCTTGCTAAATTATTTTGAACTGCCCTACTGATTTTTTGTATTAATATACAGGGATTGTGCATTTTACCTAAATTCCTCTTATGGGTTTCTATTTTTACTTTTAGCCTAGTTCCCCAAGAGAAGATTTTTATCCGGTACTGAATACTTAATCGATATTTTACCTTTTTTTGTCAGGTGTATTGTGCAAGGCTCAGAAAAATCAGGCAAATTTGGATATAACATTGGAGAGCAGCTAAAATGTTCAAACAATTATTTTTTACTAATTTAATGCTACTAATCACAAATATAATAATAAAAATTGTCACTGTTGTCTGATTTTCAATAAACAGAAAATGGCTGGTTTATTAGTTTTAGAAATAATGTTGCATTTTGTGTAAGTTATTTCTCAGTCAAGGTTTATTGTGTCTTTGGAAAAATTTTTTAAAGCAAATGATTTGCTAGGCGTAATGGAAGTCATAATCTTAAACACGTTTCAGAAGAATGTAGGCTTTTTAATAATAATCCAAACTGAATCTTAAAGCTGTAGGCCTATTATTGATCCCATTTGGTCTTCAGCAGAGGTAGCCTATATACAATATTACAGATATTGCAGTTTCCTCTATGCATGGGACAGTAATGCTAAGTCTTTGCTCTGCAAGAAAAAAAGACTGGCCTTTTCAACAAACTTTTGAACGAAGAATGAAAACATAATACAGCAGCCATTGCTTAAATCTAGTACAGTTATGCTCCCTTCTATCTAAATCAAGCTCGTCTGACTAAAATCTTCATAAAAGCATTGGATCGTGTCCATCGTGATGCTTACTCTCAATATGTCCAAAACTAACTACGGCTAAAATTATATGTTAATGAATAGGTGTAATAATTAAGGAAAGTGTTTTCATAGGATTTCAAGTCAGAGAACTCTTTTTAATAAAAGTCAAATAAAGAACATTCTGCCTGGGAATTTTTTAGAGCTGTTGCCTGAAATGTCCTAGAAAACTGTCGAAACTGTAAGGAAATTATGGATAATTGTCATGGCAGTGCCTTATTATGAAATGGGTTGCAATTAATCGCTAAAAATACACTTACTACCCTCACATCTGGACTTTATTTCTAAAAACTGTGGTGCTTTTTTTTTTAAACTAACATGGTGAGCGCTTTCACGAGTAATTACAATAAGGAAAAACTATATAAATGGAGTACATCAGTGCTATCAGTTTATCTTGGTCAGTGGTGAGCAATGCCCAAAAGGTCCCATATACCAGACAAGCTAAATAGCGATGTCTGTAAGTAGGTAATTCCAATTGAATAGGCCTATTACCTAGCTTTTGAGAAAATTTAATTAACTTAGATGTTAGTTTTTCTTTCTAAATTACGAGAAAACTTGACATATCAGACTATTTTTTTGCATTTTCATATTCAGCATAAGAAAGTGCAGTAATTTCATTTCCGAAACAGAAAAAGATATAAAGATGTGATGTCCAGTGTTATTTATGCAATTCGAGAAGCCCAAAAAATTGTCAATGTATGGTTTTTATTTTTTATCGTTTTAAGTGATATTATAACATATGCTTTTCTGCACACAATTCTAAAATTTTCGGGTAAAAGTTAAATTCCATTAATTAGAGGTGCTTTTAGAAGTTGTTTTAAGTGGAGGATGTAGGTGCAAGAGAATGTTACGACTTTAGAAGCGTTTATTAATTTAACTGTATAATTTAATTAAATTTTTTATTTGTATTAATACAGGTATATTACCAAATACAATGAATAATGAAATAGTTGTGTATGAGCTCATTCGACTATTGTAAACTTGTCTCCAAAAAGGGATTTGAATATGTGCCCAATAAGATGTTCGATATCCGAATAAAATTATAAGTTATTAGTATTCGATATTTTTGCAAACAGATTCAAAGGAATATGTCAAGGCGTGTAATTGATATAATAATTTCAACGAATTTTTACTCTCTGCAGTGGGGATTCTTGCAATATTACAACATAATTAGAAAACGAAAAAATGAAATTTTATATATTCGTATGAATTGTATATTTTCCAAGTATACGACACGAAGTCTATCAACGTCTTTGTTTCGCTCTGTAATTTATCTTGAGAAGCTTTTGTTAGGTTTCTTGAAAACGACTCTACGACTCATTCCAATTTTATGTAGTTCTAGTAAGTGTTGTATGAAAATATGTTATAAATTGAGGAAGCCGTTTCAATGAGAAACATGAAACTTTTTTCCTATTTAAAGGGGAAGGCAGTGGAATGCTACGTTCTCTGGGTTGTTTATCTTTAAGAGAAAATCTTAATATCCATGCGTAAGGTAGTCATACTTTGTATAGACAGAGATGGACCAATAGTTGAATGACAAGTAGAAGTTACCTCCCCTTTAGTATATGACAAGTTTGGCGCCTATAGTTCTGTGTCAGTACCTGGCACACTTCTTTTATTCAATTAACATTCAAATTACTGTGAGCAGTAAATTCATTTTGACACATTATGAGGCTGTTATGGAAATACTGTAGCTACAGGTATCGGGTTTTTTAACTGTTGAGAACGACACCAAGACGTATTAACGCTTTAATTTTCAATTTCGTCTGCTGAATGTGTAAATTGATTTTATGCAGATTGCTTGACGTGCATGATCAACAAACGAGTGTGTATAATGCAGCAAACCTGATCACTACTATTTGAAACCCAATCGTGTAAAACAGGGCACTTAGTAGGCCTAGTACAGTCAACCCTCTATATAATGCCCCTCTTTACAGTGCCACCCTCGCTCTGTGCCAATAAATGCAAGTGAACGGATCTTCTCCCATATAAAATACATAAAAAAAAACGTCGTTATTGTGCCAATTCATTTGGTGCCTGTGAATATAACACAAGATTTTTACAAAATATACCTTGTGGCAGTTATTTTTTTCAGTTGCAGAATTCTTTTAAAACTGACGTGAATGCAAGGAAGATTATTTAAGAAACATACTGTACTGTATTTCCAAGAAGCTAGTGTTACCCTGCCACTAACTGTAAATGTAGTGCGGTGGATGAGGAAGCTATGTTAAGAAGTCGGACAGACAGCCTGCGTAAGGGTGGAGCAGGTAGCAAGATATAATACAATTATTCAGATAACACATTTTGCCTAGTAACTATATTCTTGTGTAAATTCCCTGTTATGCATTTTAATGCGCTCTTCGTGATGACAATTATCCTTCTTTCCTTAACCGGCTGATAGTTTCCATTCATTTTTTAGATAAGTTTCCCTGGGGAACACTTTTATAGCATTTACCATTTTAATTATATTTGGTAAGTAAATTCTGGCATGGAAGCTTCAGTTATTGTTACTAACCTATTTTTTGTGTGTGAAAATTCACTAGAAATCTACCCGTTTCGGCTATTTTTTGTGTGTGAAAATTCACTAGAAATCTACCCGTTTCGGATAAAGTTTAAATGGCGCAATAGCAAATGTCAAAAAGAATTTTGGTACAAATCCATGACACTGTTTGTATAAGTACAACCTCCTTTATAATGAAATAATAACAAGCAACATCTGGCTATGATAAGTACAACTTAATATTCAGTAACTTATTTGGCAAGTACAGTTTTACTTTCTCGCTTATACGTAGTATAGAGGAAGTATTGTGATCGTGACAAAAAATCGAAGTCGAGATAACACCGGGAGAGCATGTTTCATGAAGCCTAGAAACCGAAAAAAATATTTTTGGAATGATGTCTGTCCGTCTGTCCGTTGGCCGTCTGTCCGTCTGTCCGTGGACAAGCACAGCGGGTAAACGGTTCATTGTATTTACTTCATTTTTTGAATTGAGGATTTTTTCGAAATTTTGTCTAACCACCCAGAAATTTAGCTTTACAACTGAAATACTAAGGGGACTTTTCATGAAAACTTTTTTAAAAATTTTGATTTATGAAAAAATGGCTATAACGATTTTAATAAAAAATTTAAATTGGAAACTCTTATCTAAGACTAATAAAATGGCTATATCTGTATTTCTGCAAAAATGACTTAAGGGGTACTTTACTCGTATCCATTTTCAATTTATCTAGATGCCTGTGGTAGATGACGCAGCGGTCGGATGGTAGGCCCGCCCCTTAAGCTCCGCCCATTCGATATTCACATTTGCACGGACTGTGTGATGTATTTTGTTTCTGAGCGAAGCAGAGTGACCAACTGTCCTTGCATATTGTCGCAAGTGCCTTGTATCCACCTCTACATATAGCTAAATAATGCATAACACTAACCACATAGTTAAGTGCGCGAAGCGGAGGCGGTAGCCGTATCGAAGCGCCCTTGCATTTTCGAATAATGTACGATAGGCCTACATAGTTTGTAGATTTCGAAATTGTGGCATATTACATCTCCCGCAAGGTTTGTCAGCCTGCCACCTCTCGTCTAGCGGTATGACGTCACACCTCCAACGTCCAATCACGAGTTTCTTCATAATACGAGGACAGAAGAATTCGCTAGATCGTGGTAGAAAAGAAACTGCATCGGTGAGGGTGGGTTGGGTGGGACCGATTCATCCCAAGGTGCGACTTATATTTGAATTTTCCAGTAGTAGTAGTGCTAATAATATGCAGTTTTACTGCCATTGATTATTATTATTGTTATTATTATTATTATTATTATTATTATTATTATTATTATTATTATTTCACGGTAAAAGCATTGAATATAAAGATCGACCCTCATGCTTTCCGTTCTAGATAGCCTACATGTTAGTTTTATGAACATTTAATAAGTAAAATTTAATTGCCTCTTTAATTTACTTTTTTCTGTGCTAGCCTTTAACACGTATAGGTATGCGAGAAAGTTTGTGCAACATATTTTTGCACCTTTTATTTGGATGCCTATCAATATTTGCAACTCGCTCCTATATCATGTGCTGTAAGCGAATGTAAAACTAAGTCAAACCTGAAGACGTCTGAGTGGCGAGTATATTGAAAGAGAGAAGCTGATGTTCAAGTCTCAATGAATGATCTTTGGAATCAGTGTAACTAGCTTGCTTTCTGTCAAGGCAAAGTTAATGTGTGAAGGAATTAAGCAAACAAGTGGAGAACGAAAACTCGTTGAAGCTGAAGTCGTGATTACCTTGTTTATGAACGTACTGTTTAAAAGAACAAGTGAAATCTGCCTGCCAGCTGTAAATAAATGAATTGTAAATAATATTTTACAACCTGCTTCTATCTCATGACCTCCTTCAAACTTTTCGATTATTTCCAATGGAGTACAGGGAACTGAAGACATTGTAATGTAGATCATGCTGTCGTTGCATGATTGATGTGTTCATAGTTGATGGAACAGTTGGCCTGTTTATCACACATAGTGACTGATATTCTAGTTAGACTATGTTTCAATTTGGATTTATCCACTTCAATTTACAGTTCATGTAGGCATATGTATTTACTATGCACACAGGTTTCAAGGGAAGTCTCTTATTTTGACCAATGTTAAATTAACTGTTTTAATATATATTTATTGGTAGTGCAGAACTGACGTGCAGAAATGACCTTATTCCTGCAACGTTTGAAAATACTTATTGTGCTGATTTTGGAAAACGCTATTGCAAATTACGGCAAGTTATGATTTAAGAACGGAATTGAAAATTATTAAATATTTATTATTCACTCCTACAACAATTTAAATGAACGTTAAGTCATTCGTTGCGCTATATTAAATAGTAGTTGAAGTAGACCTGTCAAGGAATTCGGATAAAATAAAATTGAAAAATAATAACTTGCGATATAAGATTTTGAAATTTTATATTACTTCCATTGCTCAGAATCCTAATTTCATGAAGTATAGCGTCAATCAATTGAAGATAAAAATAATTTTAAACTATTTAATATTAATAATCAAATCTTATAATTGTTAGCCTTTCATTTGCTTCATTTTTAATTTCTTAAATTATTTATATTTCTAATAAAAAAACATACGGAGTTTTAAATTTGTAAAATGGAGTTCTGTTTTTGTTATTTTGAATTTCCTGCTTTAAATTTCTTTTGCGAAAATAGTTTAACTGTTTTTAGTTTATGAATATGACTTGTATGTATATTTGTAAATTTCTGTGTTCTCTCTTAATTAGGAGATAATTATAATAATTGCAACCCGTAAACTTAAGCTTTGCTCATCTGAGGCCTTTCATAGAAAGTACATATGTAAGGTTTTGTGATGTACGATCATTTTGTTTATTTGTTTTATAATTTAATTTGATTTAAATTTAAATTTGGCTAGTCCGGAGACGTCTTGTTACTGACTATTGAGAAAAAATAATAAATAAATTTACATACTAATTATTATTGTAAAGGGTGGGAAGAGTTTCTAGAAACTAGAGAATCTAGAAAATTGTCTTAAAGATCTACGAATTGCCTCTTTACCTAAAACTACTATCCTATGAAGAAACCTCTTTCGCAAACTGTTTTCTAATTGCTATATTTCGTGATCCTTTTTATTTTAAAAACAACATTGTGTATAAGTAAAACGCGCTTTTAAGGCACCTAACTGATCGTTAAAGTCTAGGTATTTAAATGTTAAGAGATAAGTAACAAGCATTTCCTGTCAGGTACTTAGAAGGAATATTTATTTGGAGTTCCATGCTTTTAAAAGTAACATTTTATTAGCGTTTCCAAATGAGCTTCAAACTGAACAAATACCGTCTTGTTACTTTAAACTCATTCTCAATTGAAGCAAAAGAAGCCATCTTCTATTTGAAATAGGAGTCTGGGATCAGATGCCTGTTCCACATATAGGCTACTCCGCGAAAGGTCCACAATAAATTAAGAGTATTAATAGTATTGCCATCGATTAGGTTGCTCGAGGCGTTAACTTCAAGGGATCCAATTCAGGGCTCAAATCCTGAGATGACAAATCAGAGAGGAATTTTCTGGGTTTTCCCACTATCAAACTCGAATGCGGGTTTGGAATTTACTTCCTGCTTCTCTCTCTGGCCGAAAATGTTTGTGATGTCTTATAAAGAGCCCATGCGCCATGCTGAATACACAACAAGGAGTACCTTCATGTCCTTTCCTATATATGTGACCCTTAAGATATATCTCCTCCCCTATGACTTGCAGAAGTACCCCGAAATGGTTACTAAACAGAATAAAAGAGGAAGAACAATCATACGCAGAATACTGCTTGATATTGATGCCCATCAGAGACAAAAAGGGGGTTATTTCAACTATTAAGTAGGAACTTTTCGCATAATATAGTATTATAAAGAATACGTAGGCCTTTTTAGGGGCAATTTGATTTCTAAAATTCTTCGTGAGAACTTAATTTGTAAATATTGTAAATACATGTTTGACGTGTCAATCTGTTACTATGTAACGGCAATCTAACAAATAAATCTGAATCTGAATCAGTCAGAACACTGCACAATAATGATTTTATTCATTATAGTTAAACCCATTACAAAATTTGTAAATACATTTTTTGGGCCTTTTTTTAAAGAATGATTTTGAATGTATAAAGTCTGAAGTTCAAAGTAGGTTACTTTAAGGTATAATGTCATATAGACCTAACTAAATTTATAGTTTCTTTATTATTTTTTCTATAGCCTGAACTCTTCAAGTGGAACCAGGTGGAGCGTGCGTACAGTAAAGCTTTGAAGCCGTGTTAGAATCTTGCAAATACATATAGAATAAAAAAATATAACATTTTATAATTATGGTGAAATTTCCTTTAACACCGGCATTTGCCTCGTGATGTTCCGTGAGATTCATCATAATGGGCTACGGATTTCCCGGAATTCTAGTTAAAAGGTGGGGGTTTATCCTGTAGTTCCAGACTGTATCGTACATACAACTTGAAAGTAATTAAGTATTTTTGGGGTAATTTATGTTTGTATCAACTCTCTTAATCCTCAGATGAATTTTATATCCTATTGCACAAGGAGTTTGTATTTGTAGTAAAATATAAAAATTAATTGTTGTTAAAATAGATTTATGGGTTAATTAATGATTACTGACTGCATGATACGATGCGGCGTCATTCTTGACAAATTTTCAGACATGTCTCACTGGAGAGATTTACGGTATACTCTTCACGGGAAAATCTATTGTGAAGTGAGTAAGGAATCAAACCCAGGCTTTTCTAGTAGAGTGCACTCAGGCCACTGCTTTAACCAGAAACTTGCTTCGATCAGTTCCGAATATTCTTTTATAATAGAGACCCCTACAGATGAAGATATAATAATTTCTCTAAGTATTCTATTATAACTTATGCTGATAAGTGAAAGCTTCTTTGGCATATTTTAACACAGGTTCAATCTCGTTTTAATATGTTCTCACCTGAAGAAAATAGAAAGAAGAGAAAAATGATCAGCTTACAAGTACATTATGGTCTAAATGTAGGCCTACTTCACATCGAATTTCACAGTCGAATACAGTACTTCCTTTACCTATAGGTTAGAACCCATGGTACGGGTAGAGGAAGTAAAAAGTCTAAATTTTCTCATCATGATACGAGGGTGGATCGAAAAGTTACGCACAAAATATATATATATATATATATATATATATATATATATATATATATATATATATCATTTGTTTGGTCCCATGAAGAAATTCTTGGCCGGTAAACGCTTTGCGCCAGATGCAGAAGTGAAAATAGCAGTCGGCAGATGGCTATACTCCAACCAAACGGACTTCTATGAACAGGGTATTTTGAAACTGGTATCACGATGGGAGAAATGTGTTGAGAATCTCGGTGACTATATAGAAAAATAGACAAAAGATGTCCCTTCATGTGTGCATTTCTTTGTAATTGTACCTACTAAACTTTCTGTTAAAAAAATTATTGTGCGTTACTTTTTAATCCATCCTCGTATTACGAGATTGCGAAATGTCTTTATCTTTCATCTGAATGAAGGATTCTCATCAGTTCTATAGAATATTTGCTTGAAGATGTTTTACAGCGTTTTATAGTCAGTTCCATTCTTTACTAGCAATGCGATGAATTAACTTCAAGAACTCTTCTTGTCTGTCCGGTGGGCTTACTCGTCAGTCGGAACAATTTTCTTGTAACAAGATCATCAGTGTCAAGTCGTAAGTGTCGTCAAACCACCTTAGCGATGACACTAATTGCCCCCGTATTTCGAGACAAGTTTAACTCTACCCTTGTAGTTTCACGTAGGGAATTATATACCTTAGATAAACCTGCGCCAATGTCATCATAAGGAGTTAGATACCGGCTAAATGACTCGTTTCTGGGCCCATATTGGTTGTATGTAGGGTATTATGATTTTTTCCGTGGAAAAGAGGCTTATGAATCTTTAAACTCTAGATACTGCAGATGGTAGGTTTTGTTCAGTCGGTTAAGAAATGACTTTAATTAAAGGTTGTACTTAGCAGGTTTTTCAGTTGTAAGCATATTTTGAGAAGGGGTGTGACGTTGATTGATGGAACTGACATATCACAGATATTAATGGAAGAAATGAATTGTGAAATAGGTGTATTGTATGATGAATCGCTCTTGTATTTTGTTCATAATATCTGAGCCTGGTCGCAGGAATGTGGTCTGGCTAGTTTTCGTGTGTAAGAGTGAGGTATGGTATATAATGTGAAGAAGCATGGGGGGGGGGGGGGTATCAGACGTGAAGCTGAATTCAGATCGGATGCTGTACCACATGTAGGGAGGGGAAGCCAGCACTGTATGGGTTTCTATCTGTCTTCTGTCTCTTTTATGTCGAGTCAAAGATCTTGTGTCGTAGGTGAAGTCGAGGAAGATTTTCTTAAAAAGAAGTTATGTTTAAATTTCCTACTGTACAAGATAAAATATATTCTTACGAAGGCAATTAAAATTTACTTAATTGCGTAAGATATTATAGACAGAAAACCAAATGGTCGACCTTTTTCAGTCATTTCAGTTTTAGCCAATCCTTTAGTTATTTATTATTATGCTATTATTAATAGATTATTATAATTAACCTATTGTTATTATTATTATTGTTATTAACAAGATGTAACCTTATTTTACTCTAAGGTATGTTAAGGTTATAGTTATTTACAAACGTAGCCTCGACTATAATGCATTTCTAAATACTAAAACAATATATGAATATTGATGTTCATAAAATAGCAAACAAATAAGGTTAAGTTTGTATTTATTTGCAAACATAATTATAATACACTTCTGAATACTAAGGCAATATATGAATATTATGGTTCATGAAATAGCTACCATTATAATGTTATAGTTATTTACTAACATATCCATTCCTAAATACTAAGAATGTAAAGCGCGTGAAGTTGGTAACACTACTCCATTAGTTACCCTCGTACATATTCAACCAGAACATTTCTATTTGCTTATGCGAATTATGCTTCCTCCCTAATATGTTGGAGGGGTATTGCCTTAGCTAAATCAATTGCTATTTTATTAATAATATATCTATATAAGTCTAATTTTCGCATAATTTAATTCCATCCCATCTTGGCTGTACTAAATTGACAGAGGAATATGAGCCTATTGCCATGTAAGATGCTCGGTAACAAGTAGGCCTAAGAATTATTAATGGATCGAGAAACACTAAAAATTACACATTTCAAAATATGCTACATTTTCAAGTACGCAAGGCTACCCAAAATTAATTCGTGATTCATATTTTGTTCTGGGGAAAAAAAGTTGTTATAAAAATTAAAATTTTATAAAATGTAAAATTTAGGAAGTATTGGAGGGAAATACCGATCTAATGGAGATGTTATAATGCATAAACCCATGGTGATAGCTGATAATTCGTCATTCAAAATACCCGTGTCATTAGCATGTGTAACAGTGCAGTAGTCTAACACTTTATTTCAAAAGTGTTTTTGCGGTATTGACACCAATGGTACTAGGAAGGATAAAATATGAGAATGTGTACGCGGAATTGTGCGGCCTTACCCGACGTTATTGGACAATTGACTTAACTTGACTAAAATTATTCCTTTATTAACCAATCCCCCATGTAAGAATAGTTCACTATCCGCATTTTAACGAAATCCCTGTTCATTCGTCACACCCAAACTCTCTCTCATAAGGCCTTATTGAACATAGGTCTCCTCCTGTCCTGTTCTTTGGTAATTTAGAATTCCGCATCAACCGAATCACTGCATAGCTTATTTAAATGAAAGAACTGTAAGAAAAAAAATACAACATTTTCTTCAACCCTTTCAGAGCTGAATTTATATGTATAGATCAGTGGCCCCTTAATTGTTTTTTTGTTAGAACAGCTGGTTTCTGTAAATAATAAAATCAGGTAAACCGATGTATGGAACTGCCTGAAAGATTTTGTTTAATCGGTGTTAATTGTAATATTATGATATGCCGAAAATAAGTTATTTTTAATCAGTTTCCGAGTTAAGCTTCGGATCGATTCATTAAGCAGGGCTTACGGAATAAAAAAGGTCTAGTTTGATAAGCATATGTGAAGGAATATGTAGTTAGTGTTATTTGTCAAAGCTACCTGCATTACAACTTCTAAATCCGTATATGAACACTATAAAACAATATGTTGCCATGAGAACTGATTTGCATTTGATAAATTCTATCTAATATACTACCATAAAATAGGCACTGAATTAGGCTTTACTTCGGTTATCGGTCAACCGATTTTGTACAATATCAATAGACTTCTTCCCACGGACGTTATAAATGCGTATACAAAGTTTCATGAAAATCCGATAAAGCGTATTTGAATTAGCGCGCGTACAGACACACAGACAGACGGTTGACATTTCCCGTCCCCCATACAATATCATAAAGTACCATTCTGGCACTTAATAAACGTATTTTGTGCATAAAGTTTTTTATAAGAAGCGTTACTCTAAATATTACTGTCTGCTTTAAACAAATAAACATTATTGTGACACATTTTTACGTCAGTAGCAGTGAAAAGGTCACACATTTCTACCATTGCCTTCATTGACTCGGGGTGATAACTGATTTGGTTCATAGTTTTCATTGTTAGGAACGTTATTTTCCACTTATCTTGCCAGTGAATACATTAAAATATTAAAGAAACAAAGAATCACAGTTAACAAAAGCACGTTACGCCATTTAAAATCGTGCAGAACAACTGAAACTTAACAAGCTGATGTAAACCTTACTTGTTTTACGATTTCCCCTCTTCTTGAAATTTCACCCCTCGTTTCTTAGAACTGCTCACGATTTTGACTACCGGATGCCCTTGGATAAGTAGTGCAACCTTCCTTGGAGATACTATCAGATATTGCTATAGCCCTACATATTGCAAGCGGAGGTGTAAATGTGGTAGTTAAAAGCGCGAAAATGTGATATATACTTAGCGAAATACTCTTTATATCTCTGTTAACCGTATGCCGATCAAGCCACGAATAGCACCGCTCTGCAATCAATAAGTAAAACCAGACACTGGAACTTATCGTATGACAGCACTTTTAATTAATTACTTTAAGTCAGGAAACATTATTTGGGCGGTGGTCCGTTGCTTGATCTTTACAATGGTCGCTTTTATACGGTTCGAGTATTTCAAACGGAGACAGTTTCCTTATCTCTAGATCGTATTTGTTCCCGTTTCAGAAATTAACTGAGGGCACAAACAGAACTGCCTTCGAGAATCCAGTAGAATCGTATTCAGTCCAGTACTTCTATAATTATAATTATATAATTATAAGTGATATATTAGTCTTTGTGTAAAATTTGATTTCTCAATTATATTTGTTCATAATACAAAAACAAAACACAGTAGAATAGACAATCTTAAAATTAAAATGTGAATTTCGTTAATCATTATACAGCTACTTTGGTTTGTTTGAGAAAAATGAATAACCTGTTTTTAACTTGAATGAAATACTTTTTCTGTCATTTGTACTACTAAAATACTGGCGGTTTTTAACGTCTGCGTACGAATTTTCATTTTTCTTTGCATTATTTGAATTTATTACTTTATAAAATGCGATGATTATCTTTAATAGAACCTTTCTTGGATGCTCTAAAAGTAGTTGGTGGTTTCTTAGTCATGCACGTTTGACAGAAATGCCTTCTTAAAATAATTTCAAATAGAATCACATATAAATCTGAGCATTAAAATTTGAATGCTATTGGCGTACAGTTATGAGAATTATTACATAACTTATATATATACAGTGTATATATATATTTCACTATCTTCACCGAACAATAATGAAAATCAAGGTAAGCCTTTTTAAATTTCGTGTTTCTGTCAGCTGTAGGCCTATGCCTATAATTTTTACTCCGTAGATTTTCCTTTTTTTGAAGAATGTTTAGAACATTTTATCCAAGAATTTAAATAATCTTCTCTTGAGAATTTAACACAATTTCGGTAATAGTCACCTCAACTGTACTGAGCATGAGGAGACAGATTTCAGTTTTTATTAAAAAAATTATTTAATTAATGAATATCTCAGAAATAAAATGAAATAAACTGAAATTTTAAACTCTAACCTCTGTTCATGTTTTAATTAAGTATGTCAAATTTCAAGTTTATAAATCACTCTCTACACTTCGGCCATCCCTTAAATTACTTCGGGTCTTTATGACCCCAGTTGTACTCAGTGTAACAAAGACAACATGTTAGTAGGATGGTTAATCAAGCTCAGAAAGGTGATTCGAGGCTTAACTTATCCTGACACAGGAGAGAGAATTCTACTTTTTGGTTCATATTCTTGGAAAGTATTTAAGATAAGTTAATAAATTGGTACATAAAACTGAAGAATTCAAGGAAGTTGAAGTTATATTTCTGAATTACAGGTTTTTAGCAAGAACACAAATATTCTGGTTTGTGATTTTAATATTCCAGTTTCCTTACTTGGAATTTAATTAGTTTAGAAAAGCCGTAGGGGTGTTTCTTGAGCAAATCAGGTTTTATTCCTGACCTTTGCTTGTGAGTAGTCCAACAAAATAACATTCTTTGAATGCGAACGTTAAATGCATGAAATGAAGTTTCGCAATAAGAACACATAGCCCATAGCGGTAGAGTTGATTCATAAATTATTACAAGCTTTAATGTCGTGAGATTTAAGTTTAAATTGTTCTTGTAACAATAACTGTTTAGTGGAATAATTATGTAATAACAGTACTAACTATATTCTAATTTATTCTGGCAGTAGGCTACAGATGGAAGTATTTCTCAGTATGTGTCACTTATTTTATAAATACGAGGAAGAATCAAATGAAAACTGCAATTAATTTTTATCCACTATTTTACTGCAGGAAGAATGTTTGCTTCCCAGTTCAGTGCACTTACGCCATTGGATAGGAAGAGCTTCGATACCGCATGAGAAAAATTATTTTGGTTGACCCTGCAGCCACTCCTGCACCATTGATTGGACGTCTTCATCAGATTTGAACTTCTGCCCTCCAAGGAGATCCTTTAACGGACCAAATATTTGGAAATCTGATGGTGACAAAGCGAAGGGGGTTGCTGAGAGCAGGTGTTTTGCTTCAGCATGATAACGGTCGCCCTCATTCTGCTCGTGCAACCATGAAAACCATCGACGACATATGCTTCAAGTGCCTTCCACATATGCCATACTTGCCAGGTTTGGCACCATCAGATTTTCACATCTTGTCCGTTAAAGGAGCCCATTGGAGGGCAGAAGTTAAAGTCTAATGAAGACATCCAATCGGCGGTGGATGAGTGACTACAGAACCAACCAGAATAATTTTTGTCATGCAGTATTGAAGCACTTCCTATCTGATGGCATAAGTGCATTGAACTGGGAGGGGACTATGTAGAAAAATAATGCACAGGCAAACATTTTTCCTGCAGAAAAATAGTGTAAAAACATTAATTGTGGTTTTCATTTGATTCTCCCTCGTGCTATAACATTCGCTAGAATGGTTCCAAACATGACACGATAATAATTTAGAGAATTTGTCAAACTGCCTAGGTACTTGTGATTCGGCACTTGCAAAAATTATGTAAGTATACAGGTATGCCAAAAACAGAAATAAATGTACGAGAAGTGTTTCATATAAAAGTTACAAATTCTTATAAAACACAACTAGTGTCGGAATTTGATCAAGATAGCGGATTTTGGAGAAGAATTTTTGTGTGAAATAGTGCAGTAAGATTTAGGAAGACATACTTTGCAGTTTGCGTAACTTAGCAAATGACCCTTAACTTGAACATAAAATGTTTTGTACTGGTAAAAGCACTAGAAATCCTACTGATAACCCTTCAATCTATATCATCAGACCTAAGCGAATAACCTAGCAGTATAAAGAAGTGTGAAGTTTGAAATGTCATTGGCTAACGTTTTTCATAACTCCACCCTTAACTATTGCGGCTGGTATAGTACGGTAAGGGTAGAGAAAGAAGTAAAATAGATAAGCACAAATTGATTTTTTCGTTCCTAATGTGCCTCAGCCAGGTAACTCGTAAAATATTACGTAATACATTAACAACAAATGATAAATTGAAGGGAATTCATCTCTGCTGGACAAGGAAAAAAGCGATATGATAAACAGGTCTGGACCAGACTGCTCAGCGATTTCTCACAAAACCTATGAAAGGAATTAAGAGACTCAGCATGCCTTTGAGGGGAGGAGGAGGAGGAGGAGGGAGATATTCTTAGAGCTATGATCGATTGACATTTGTAATTTTTAAAGCACTAGGGGGGGGGGGGGAAAGAACTCGATATGAAGGTGAAAGCGTTTTCTTAAGATTAAGCTTTGAGAATAATTACGACTGATTCAGGGCAACACGTAAAGGTTTTATCGCCAAATGAAATCAAACAATAGACGAGTTGTTACCTATCGAAACAAAAGAAAAAAAAATGTCGTAATAAATAAACTGGCATTAATTGAATTGCTAGAACACGATATTTTAAAAGTCAGCCATTCATCCCGGCTTATGAGATAATTAGAGTGAAAATACATGAACTTATTTTGATACTGTAAGAAATAAAATAGTGGGACATGATCTGAGAACTTTTAGTTCATTATAGACCTAAATGGAATTAATTTATTGATATATAATTAGAAATAAAAGTCTTCCTATCAAATTCCTTGAATTTTCTCTTCATAGCGTTTTATCAGCTTGATAAGGTGTATTTTAAAAGACAATAAGCATTTTACGAATCATAATTTGCTTGAAATAATGAGAATTGTATTTCAAACCCTTCTTCTAGAAAACACTTTCGGAGAGGCCTATTATTAGTTCTACTATTAGAAAAGTCTCTAATTTAGAAACTATTGTTAAAAGTATTCAAAATAATGTTATTTCCTTCTTAATAGTTAAATAAATGTAATTATATATTATAATTGTAACTTATTGATAGTGCTGCAATTTCTATCCACTTATTTGTTTGTTTTGTTTGTTTTGTTTCCTTTACTCTCGGATCACTGACCTGCCCAAAGCATTTTGATGACTGTAAATTGGTTTTTTGTTCGCACAAAGATGTTCTCAGCAGTAGAAAATAGTATGCTTATCCTACATGAAGTTTATCATCCACCTACATTGTTCATTTCGTTACTCTGTGACTTTTTTATTGTAGTGTTCATTTCACCTAAAGAGCTACTACCTTTTTTTCGTACTGAATTAAATAATAGCGAATCATTAAAAGGTTAGTAAATTATCACTCAATTATACCCTTATTTTCAAGACATGGAAACGAAATTTATCACCAGTAGAGAGCTAATCAATACGATAACAAGATGATTATTTTACAGGTTGCAATATGTGTTATGCATATTATAGCCTACTATGTTGTAGTTGGTTATATAGGCTATGTTATTTCTTAAATTTTTCGTTTATTTCATTTCATTTCATAATTTACCTGAAACTGTAAGTTAGTCTTACATTAAATGTATAATGTATTTTAGCGTATCTGAGAACTTTTGACCTTTATGCAAAATAAACAAATTCTCTTCAAAATTTTTAAATGTACTTTGCTTGTACTTAGTTGCTGCCTGAAAACTAAATTTATTAAATAAATTGAAACCCATATTTTGCAATAAGAAAGGGTTTAAACGTTCAATTTTAATTAACAAAATGTCAGTAATGATATTTATAGGCTATAAGGATCAAGTGTGTGTGATTTTTAAAAGCTGTATAGAAAAAAGATATAATTTCCTTATCCCCTGATCCGCAGATTCCGATACTTGACCGACTCAGCATGCAGATGAGCTGTTATGGACCCCTGCAGGACGCCTGATTATTTCCACAATCCCCAATGGTGAGTCCTTATTACTTTCTGCTGGTTCGACAACTTCTTTCAAATTCTATCTTACGAATTGCTGCATTCTTTATTCCTATCTTTAAGTACGAAGTTTTAAAATTTGCTAGTCAAAATATAAGCCAACTAGAACAGGGTACTAGGCCTACAAATGCATAGAGATGCGGATGATTTGAAGAGAATAATGATTTCATATAGAAATTGAATTATCAGCTTTCCTTGTGTTGTTTTTCCGTACAGGATTTTTTTGTATAATGAAAAGTCCACCTATACCACAAATATAGAAAGCTATTCATCAAAGTTCAAATTGGTACAACGTTTACTATACAATTATATAACATAATCACCTACATTTGATACACCTTTATAAAATTATCATATGTTACGTTATCTTAACCAATGCACCAGTTATCAATAGCACTGATAAATCATATAAGGAAATGTATTTAAATGTTATCACTGAATAGATAATAATTGTTTTAACTTATCGTGTCACAGTGTCGTCATTCATACACTAAAATTATTAAATGTTAGCATATAAATGCTTAAAATCATTAAAGTTCAATTAAAATTGTAACATAATCAGATACCAAGTATAAGCACTTTGTCAATTAGATTAAAAGTTGTGTAATTTTACACTATTGCCTGTTGTAGCTGTAATGTAGCTAAAATTGCTGTTTTTATCTCAACAGATTGTCATATAATATAAAATAGTGTGTATATAATGTCCAGTGGATTTGATCAGTTTGACAATTCTGGTGATGGTTCATAGTAGCAATCCGTTGTATCAGTTGAACTTTGTGGAATTGACTTTGGGATATGCGCATTTTGGTCAATCTTCGACCGTCATCAGTCCCTTAATGTGACTGAAATCTTTGAACATCCAAAGTAACTGAGTACACCTATTATACACCTATAATGTTCTATGTACAATCTTATTGCAATCATTCTAACTATTATAATGTTGGAAGATGATCGAGTAACATAATGTAGCCTATTCCAAGATTACTAGTGGGCTAGGTTATTTTTTGTTTTCTGTTGACTGTTAAGGAATCAAAATCAAAATCTGTTAATGTTGAAGCCTTCGGATAGTTTAATTGCATTTGCATTAAATTTCAGATAATAAGTTTATAGTATATTGTAAAACCAAAGTAATACTGTGTTAATCTGAATGCATGCTTGATTACTTGAATGCATGCCCAAGCAGTCGCATCATACCAAGACAGTGTTAACTGTTAAGCAGTTAAATTTAAAAAAGAAAGATTGAATTTAAACCCTACAGATAATCTAATCGCATCTTAATTATGTAAATAATAAGTGCAGTTTGATGGGATGTAGACAGTAAATGAATTTTTACTTTCGAAAGAAGAAAATTCATCCTGGGGAGAAATTAGTTTATGAATGTACGAGCTAATTTTTCCAGTATGAAAATCATACACGAGTTTTCGGTGTAGGTGATCTCGAGTCCGCTCGGCTCCTTAGGAACGTACCCAGTTCCAGTTTTATTATCCTCTAGGTCTAGATCTCCAACACTGCACTGCAGATGTTAGCACATACACAATAAAGCGGGGCAGCGATGATTAATTTACTGTAACTCTGATGTTAATTTTTTACTACTGTACAGAGGTTAAATAGTTCTACTAAAACTTGACTAGTATACTCGTACAGTGATTCATTTTTTTCTATCTAATTGAGATCTATATTCTGTAGACTATAAGGATTTTTTTTTTCCTGGGTGGGAATCGAACCAGGGTTTCAAATTTGTTTGCTAACGCTAATACCAGTTGCCTTCTCAGAAACTTACCAATTCTCGTTCCAGATATTCCTCTAGAAGTCTAGAGATACTCTCAGAATTTGATGCCCCTCATTATATTATATTAGCGTCTGAGGTGTGAGAGGATCTTCTGGATTTCTACCAAGTACAGAACGTGAGTTCGCTTCCTGCGACGAAAACTTCCTAATAGTAATAAACAACAACAATCTTAAAATTATTGTTAAAATTTAAACATTCAGTGGAGCCACAGTACTATGTAGCCTAAGTTCTATTACTTACTTCCTTACTTACTTACTTCCTTACTTACTTACTTACTCAGTGGCAATAAACAATTCCTTTGCAAATTGAAATTACTTTTTTGTCGTAAATTCTTCTTCACTAACGGTCAACATCACTGTACAACAATTAATTCGGCTATGCATATTTGAAATACTGGGCAACTGGCAACCCTGAAAGTCCCCCTGGAAAATGAATATGATTTCATGCAATGTGAGCCACGCGACATCCTTCTTATACCGAAATCCATCAAGTATGTTTATGTAAGGTGATTGCTGACATGGGAGCATATGTTTCACTATTGTTGAGGTGTGTAGGTTAAGCTACATGAGCTGCAAGCATAAATATGCCAGAGGTTGAATGATCCAAACTCTTTCTCTTATATTAAAGAGTTTCAAAGTCTAATCACTAGAGAACCATTTCCGGTCACCTCTCGAGCACATTGGAATGTATAGTCACGCTTTAGCAAAATGGCATGAGCATAGATATAAATAAAAATAAAAACGTTCATACTGAAATTTCATTTGCAGAACACGTGTTCCATTGTTCGCTTATTATTTACTGTACGATATGCAATAGCAATACAGCGTGTTCCATGTAAGTGGAAAGATCGTCTTATTTGCATATGTTGTAGGCCTACTGCGTAGACTGATTCATTAACTGAGGCAAAATATTTTTTTGTCTACTAAAGCTAAACTCTTCCGCCTCTGTAACAAAATGTACTGTTGTAACTTCTACAGTAGAACCCATGGAAACAAGTTTGAATTACTTTAGACTAAAAAACACAACGCAAATTTTATACAAAACACTACCCAACGTTTGAGAAAAAAATATTAATATTATCCTTCCTTCGTGTAATACAGTATAACTATTTCCATTACTTTTTACCGTAGGTTTAACTGTCATGCAAGACTGGAGTAAGCTACTTGGTTCAAATACGATCTTATTCAATGAGCCTGAAAGTGAAACGGGTGCATAAAATTCCCTGATACAGTTTTTCGGGTCAACTCCTAGGGTTCATCCCGGAGATCAGAAGCAGTACTTAAACTGTACCAGTAGTCATGAATTTCGAGACTTGGCATATGCCACTGTTGTCCAAAACCTTAGCACAATAAACTGTTTCCATATAGGTTTCACTTGTAAACTCCCCTCTCCACATTATTTCTTCACAATGATAGTAAAAGTAATGTGAAGTATTAGATCATAATTTGAGTGATTAGAAAAATCGTGGTAATAAAATTAGGCTATATTCTGCATTAGCTGTCTCTTGATCTTATTGCATGCAGGTTGGTTACAATAGGAGTGGTCTGGTCTGATGGATATATAGTGATATGAAATACACGCATATCAGCATTAAACACTTTTCATATTCTTCGGAGGGGGTATCTGATATCATAAGGAAAGACCAGGTTGGTCTGTGAACAGTAGAACTCGCGTCAAAAAACAATTCATTTTGAAAACAGCATTGTTACCCAAGGAACCATTCCAGAAAAACAATCTAAGATCTACTTTTTATCACTTAAAACGCCAACATCTTGAAACAATAAAAAATCCTTACACATACTGTATGTCGTTTTGAATTACTTCTAGTAACATTCTTGCAAAATTGGAAGAAAATAAAAAATAAAAAAAACAATTTGATCGTGACTGCGTAATAAACAGATTTCCATAGAAACAGACAAAATGCCGGCGAACAATAATTAGAGTGATGTCAAAAATGTACTGGAATAAAATGTTATACTCGAGAGTGGAAGCATTATATTATTTGTTTTCATTCGTAGTTTTAATTTTTTTTTTTTTTTATTTTTTTTTTTTTTTTTTTTTTTTTTTTTTTTTGTGTGAACCGTTTGGCTAGCATCGTTGAAAGAAGTACCACCATCTTGAAACGGAATCACAAAATAAATATCGTTACACATTCTTGCAAAGTGGAAGAAAATCGAAAAACGCGTTTGGTCATTATGGTAATTTAACTTCCCTATGCTGAGCTAAACACTTTTGTGAGAAGCAATAGGCTTTCCAATTAACTATTGCAGGTATTGCCTGTGCATTTAGACGTGAACACTTGCATGCGCCGCAGAGATAGGGCGGGACGGAAGGGGAGTGTGTTGATAGTATGGCTCACGTGAGACTGATACCACTGCGCATCGTGTTTACAGTGTTCACATCTAAATGCACGGGCAATAGCAATGTCTTCCTCTGTTCCATGTATTCCAAATATCGACACAGGCCTAAAAGTTATACAAATATTATTAGGCTAGTAAAACAGTGTGTATCTTCTTTACCTTGTTAGGACATCTGTGTAGTCTTTATTTTGATTATTTATGTGTTCGTTCTATATCCAGCCATTTAGGTCTTGCTAATAAAGATTTTAAAATGAGACTTGTAGGTCTGTATATCCATTTATATTATTTAGTCTAACACCGTTTTCTTTTTTCTTAATTCTGTGCATTTGTCAGTTAAAGAAGTAAAAGGTCTTACGTGTTACGCAAAGTATCCTCTTATAAGAGATAATCACGTTCTTTTATGAATAAGAATTGTCTTATTACTGTAAACCGTCACAAACTTACTCACAGATGGCTTTGACGTTAAATAAACCAGCCCAAGATTTGTTTATAGAAAGTAATGGATTTTCTCACTAACGAGTGTCAGATCCTTCGAGAGGAAGGTATTTATTCAGATGGAAACAGATTTATAATGAAATCGTCACTGGGGAATCAAGATATCTGACCCAAATATAATTTTGTTCTTATCCGATTTTTCGTTTTCAAGCTCATAGACACATAGAAACACACACAGACATGTATCTGCCAAAAGAATTTGGGATTCGGAGGATCTAAAAACATGTATTTATGATGTAGATATGTATCTATGTTTAAAACGCGACATCTAATTTCGGGATAGAATATAATTCTTTCTCTGCTTTTATAATAGGCCTACCTATGGTACGGTGTGGATAGAGGGAGTAAAAATAACTCGTAATATCATGCTTGAACTCTGTACTTCATTGTTTACAGTACAAAAAAATAGCCTATGTGAATACGATATAATCCTCAAAGTCTGCATGGCAGGCATTTTGTGCAGCAATTTAATTTGTGCATAGGCTGACCACAAATTTATAAAAGGCAACCCAATGCCAATGTGATTTTAATGGGCTTCAGTGACTCATAGGCAATAATAATAGTATATCAGTAACTCATGATATTTAATATGTCAAACATTATTTGAAAGATAGCTTTTTGGAAGCTTTGTGGTAGAGCACGACGACTGATGGTGACCAAGGAGCTGAGTTCAAATATCAGTGCGGCCAGAGCCGTAGCCCATGAAATGTGGATGAAGGCCGTATGTTGGGACTTTTTTCAGAGTTCTCCAGAGTCCCTGCACTCAACCGTTGCTCTGAACTGTTCTATCGTTCCCTTTTTCCTTTCATCTCATTCGTCAGTTTCATTTCGTGCAAAAAACAAATGAAACTTCCTCTGTCCACCAGGGCTGCATTTGAACCCCACACTCCACCTTCTTATTGTTATCATAATCATTTCTAATACCATACAGACCAAAACTAAAACCTACCCACGGGTTTTCCGTGAAAAGTGATATCGCCGCGGTTTTTCATTGCTTTCTGCAGAAATTGGATGTCCCCACTCCCCATCAGGATTTGAACTCTGTACAAGTGCTAGCGATGAGCTTCATGTTCATCTTCACCTTTCTCATTGTCAGGGTTTTTTTAAAGCTTTGCATTGTGGGAGCAAAGTTTTCTGGGACCTAGAAAGCTAAAGGGTGGCCGGTACGCTTGAAAACCACTTTGCAATAAGGACCAGCAGAGAATGTAGATGGGGAGTTGTGTGATGTGATGACATATGTCCCAATTTTCTATGCTTTATGACCGTTTATACATTGGTGATGAGTAAATCCATTGCTGCGATTTTCTCTGTATTAACGATAAAACGATGGTTGTTGAATCTTAAGAGATTTTTTCTTGAAGGGAATCGAATCAGAAAATGTTTTTTTTAGTAGTCTGTGTAGATACTTTTCTTATCCAGCCCCGTATAAATATTTCTCTAGATCTTTAAAAATCTCGCTATTACATCTACGATAAAATATAATACGCTACGAATTTACTACAGGGATTTAATTTATGTCGATAGTTGTAAGAACATAACTAATGAATTTGGGCGTTTGGCCTCTTATCCCGAGGATTTCTTCAGTTCTGAATTCTCTTAGAGGTTGATACGTTCCATAGGTTTTAGGCCTGTGAAGTACTAGGCATATGTCTTAAGGCGAGGATTTTTTTTGTATCGTCCACCATTTTAAAAGATTCTATATAGTCACCAGTAATCCAGATAACTAGAATTATACTCTACTTAAAGTCTTTTTCATATCTAGAGGATTCCGTAACTTTCTGGCACTGAAAGAATTTTAAGTGCTTAAACTTGTATTTATCACTTAATTTTCTGATGGTCATTAAAACTTGTTACAGTTATAGATATCATTCCTCTACTATTTCGGTGATTAACTCTCAGTTCTGGAAAGAGAAAAAATGATGTAATGTTAAAATCTAACTGTGCAGTATGTAATGCACTATGTGCTTACGCATAAGTTTTCCTAAGCATTCGGTATAACTGGTTTAACTGTAATACTACAATATGGCTTGTGATACTGCTGTGAGTCTTTCGAAGTGCTATGATTGAATAATAATTTCTCATTCTTCCAATAGGGTAAGTGGGATAATTTTATCCAAGCTTTCAGGTAGCTAACTCTACAGCAAGTTCTAATGATTTTCTAATATTACATGTTCAAACAATTTGAAGAAACGTCAGATTTCTCTTAGTTTTTAAATATAAACCACCTAGCCTTTTTCAAATGCTCTAATCACCCCCACTAGTTTACCACCTAGCTGGAATACCCTAACTAGTGGTTCCCAATATTTCTAGTGCCATGGCTACCTGAAAATAAATATTTTGTTTCGAGGGATCTCCCATAATTTGTTTTGCATAATTTAAGGCATTTATGGTAGGCCATTCATTCTTGTCTCATAAAACATACTGGAGCAGGTGGTTCTCAACCTTTTTTTTATTTTTTTATTTAGCATTATCGAACTCTTTATTATGATATTAGAGAAATATAAATATTTATAATTTGTACAAAATTGAATTCCTTCAAGTATTCCATTAGGAACAGAAGTTATTAGAAAGCATAGAAACCATCTATTAATATCTAATAAATTGTTTTAATTGATTACAATATGTTCTGGATGTCATACTCATAACTATAAACATTATTGAATTGAGCTAATTATTTATTTTTGAAAATATTGTTAAACAGTAGTTCACTTCATGGTCTGACATTTATTTATTTTTTCTTCTTTCTTTTTTGCATTACGCCTAGTCAATGTTGCTTTGGCAGCGACAGGCTACATTATTGTATGGAAATATGAGTGAAGTATCGGATTCGTTTTCTTCCAGAAGTGAAACGTAAGAGGCAAGTATTGAAAGGAATACTGTGTGAGAATAAATAGAAGAGAAACATAGGCTAGGCCTACCAAGACCAACGGAGCCAGAGATAACAACTATGTTTCTGTAACCTCAGGCAATTAATATCAAGGGGAAAAATTCAATAGGGCGTTATGCAAATATGAGTTAAATCAGTACTCTTCATGATCTTAAATTGTTTTATATTACAGAAAAAAATATTAGCAAGACTCATATCTATCAAGACTACCTAGGTAATTAAGTCCCCAAGAATCCAAGGAACGTGTCAACATCTCAAAAAAAGGAAATAACAATTCCACTTGCAGGGAAATAGTTAATTTTAGGTTTTTATAAATGCTGTATTAGTTTACTAAACATATTAAAATAGTTCTACTTTAGTTTGTTACCATTTTCGGACAAGTTTTTTTTAACTTTAACTGTTATAAGTACAATAAACACTTCGAAAAATATATATTTATTTATTTAGTTTTATTTATATTTTCTATGGCTGTGAACCACAAAACTACACGAACAATTCTTGCTTAATTTTCAACAGTTTATAGTTTTTCCCAGCTCCACCACATAAACCCTGTAAGGACGTTTTTCAATTAATCAACCAATTTTTAGAATACTTTACTTTTGGCATATTCCTGGAGGAACCCTGAATAAACTGAAACTGTAGCTTCTTAAGAATGCCTTGAATTTGCTTCTAAAGAAGCCGGGGATTTTGGATCACTAACGTTTTTTAGAGACACAAAATGGCAAAATTACAAAATGCAATGCCATATTTTTACTTACAAAGGTAGCCTACTGGCAACAATGAGTAAAATGCAAAATGTAGGTATAAATTATATTTAAAAAACAATTTTCAGTAGAGCAAGAATAATTCGATTAATTAGGCCTACATTTTATTATTTAGTAGTTTGTTAGTATTTCAATATTAAAAATCAGTTTTAGCCATTTTCAGTTTTACTATCTTATACAGTATAGCCATTTTTAGGATTTATATAAGAATCTACTACATGACTGCCATGATAATTGGATGTATAATTACGTGAAAATATCATAATTAGCTAGCAAGGAATAAAACAAGCGAGCCCTTCATTAATAACGATAGTAGTTTTATTTTTCCTGGGAGAGTTAAGGACATAGGGCCTTCTCCATGAAGTTTACTATTTGTATAATAATTCACGCGCCTGCAAGAAGGTATTTTACAAACCCATATAATTTAATCAACCTTTTATATTAAATGATAAAATTTACTAACTCTTGAGAAAATTTGTACGTAAGATATGAATGTTTACTGTGAAATAAGTTTTATGAAAATCATGACATTTTAATTTCAGTATTACATTTTTAAGTAATTAAAATTTAATTTAGGACACACTTTCGTGAAGAAATGACCTTCATGAAGCCAACTTCTTAGTTTATTAATTTTTTTTTTTTTTATGGAGTCTGGGTTAAGTGCATGAATTGTCTCTGCGTCTGCTTTTCTGGGTACGATTTCAGCCTAAGAAAATGTCCTTTAAAGATTAAATTATGATTCTCCTCGGTAACTGGAAGTTAGTTAATTAGGCTCTTTACTTTGCTATCAAGGAAATATTATTCGTAATACATTGAAAGATTGTAAAAGTATATTATAATCCACCTCAATAACAGGAAGTTAGTTAGACCAAAAATAGCCTACCGGTACTTTAATAAATGAAATAAATAAATAAATATATCCTGCTTCAGCTATACATGGCACATTGCAAATGTAGTAAACTTGAAAGCTGAATAATTATTTTCACTGAGCTTAGGAAAACTGATTTAAAGGTCATCTGGTTTATGGACCATTTGGCATGACCCGCTTCCACATGATGTAGCGACGACCGATTACTAGTGACGGGTTGAGTATCCCTGGTTTGGCTTGATAATTAGGTGATTTGAAGTACAGTACGAGGGAAAGAATCATGTATTGTATGACCTGTAGAGCAAGTTGACCCCGCACATTGAATTATTATGTAACTGTAGTGTATACACCTCAAGACAGCTGAGCGGTGGTCCAGTGAGATGCTGTGCGTGCTCCCAGTAGCTCACTCGCATGACGTCACCTTTCCTGATACGCGTGCCTGCTCGTAGTCTGTCCTTCTGTCTGAGTAGACCCACTGGCCCTGACCTTGTGTAGACCCATCCTCAAGGAAAAGAAATAAAAAAAATTGTTGGGTTCAAGACTCAGATTGTTTAGGTTAGTTTTCGCATTCATATCTTCTGCTTCTGTTATCTTGTTTTTCTCAACTTAGAGACGATTCTGTCTTATCTTGCCAACATTAAGCAAGAAATCGTTGATGTACTGTCTTATCTTCATTATAAGTTATGAGTAGACCTGGGATTTTAAGGCAAATGCCTATTTTGTTCCTTATGAAATAACATGAAAATTTTTAAATAAGTGGACGTTTCATGATAAATCACTTACATTTATAGTGTTTTATAGTGCCCTAAAATGCCTATTTGGATCTTTAGAGCCTGTTTTACTATTTTTGTGCCTAAAAATGCCTATTTTGTCCATTTAAAATAAAATTAAACTTCTGTAATTTGTACAATCTTATAATGGACATCCCTCAATGAAAAAGAAGAACAGCAGAGGTGGGGTGTTAACAAAAACTTTATTTTCCCAAACAATTGTCACTAAAGGAATGCTGATTGACGGGAGAGGGGGAGGATTAAGGGGGAAGGACTAATGTGTCAAGTCACCAGTGAAAGAACATCTGTTTAAGTGAATATAGTTCGTGATGGCTAATTTTGCAGTTAATTCTGTTAAGAATTGGTATACCACGTTTCTTGCAGTAAAAAAAGACCATGTTACAGTTTAAGTGTATATTGTAATATTTTAAAGTTTATTTTCTGTCTATCTACACATTTTTAA
This sequence comes from Ectobius pallidus, assembly GCA_964059195.1. Lineage (NCBI taxonomy): Eukaryota > Metazoa > Arthropoda > Insecta > Blattodea > Ectobiidae > Ectobius > Ectobius pallidus. Next base: position 65,650,067 of record CAXKWD010000004.1, read on the forward strand.
AGCATATTTTAAGTGCCTATTTTCTCTTTTAAAAGCCTATTTACTTGTTTTAAAAGCCTATTTTAGGTGCCTAAAACTAATTTTTTTAGAGCCTAAAATCCCAGGTCTAGTTATGAGACAAGAAGTTAGGTTTTGTTAGTAAATAAAACAAAAAGTGAAACACGATTTTATTTTACAGTAATTCGCTATTGTGCTCATATATAGGCTATAACATTTGTAATATACAGCCTTTTCAGAAAGGTGTTAATCATGCTTGGTACCAGCTCCATTCTGTCAAAACCGGATGTTTAATATCACCCCGCCTGTACAGTTCTATTACTTCTACTGATGGGAGTTCTCAAGTGAAAAAGTGTGAATTATTCGATTCTCGAAAGTTTTCGAGATATAAAAAATCGTATAAAAAGTATTCGATGCTAGGAGAAACGTGAACTGAGGACGAGTTCTCGAGAACAGCAGACAGCCTGCGCAATCACATCACTTCGGCTATCTTCGTTAACGTGGTATACATTTTGAAGGCAAGGAAGGCATATATAGGCCTATGAACGCACAGCTACCATGCGCACTTGTTGCCAATCGTGCGGGTCTTAACTGAAGATCCCAGGGCAGACGAGACAGTGTACTAATCTTATGGACCATTACTCTGTGAACGCTAGTAATACAATGAGATTAACGCAATATCTGACAGCGCTGCGTGAAACTAACATACACATTGCTGTAACCAATAACAGTAGATCTTGTACCAAGATGAAATTTCCAAATTGAACATTCGAATTACAATTTGAGTTATCGATTGAGTTTTTAGTACTCACTTCTCGGCTACCGACTGGAGTTCTCATATCTCGCATCGCAAGCATAGGCGTAACCAGGTCGACCATATGGGGGGGGGTTATAACATCCGGGGGGTCATACTCCCCAGGGAGAAGGGGGTTCGGGGGTCCTCCCCCGGAAATTTTAAAAATTAAGATGCACAATAACGAGTTTTAAGCTTCCCACGCTTTATACTCGTATTAAGTAATTTATAAACAGACTTAAAAAAATTGTGCAGTTTTCCTTTTTTTAATCAATGGGGGGGGGGGGTTTCAAACCCCCAAACCCCACCCCTCGTTACGCCTCTGATCGCAAGTACTCGAATTCTGCTTTTATCCTAGAACTTTTTCATTCGAATAAACATTCCATCTTTGTATCACTCGAGAACAGATTACTCGATTCTTAAAACCATTCGACTCTGCCCATTACTAGCTATTTACCACATGGTTTTATCGCCCAATCTACTGTGATTGCGGCTAGCGTAGCTTTTGCGCAGATTTTGAGACAGAATGACCAACATAAGGAAACACGCGCGAGTTTCATACGCTACACAGGGTAAAGTATGCAATTTAATACGCAACTGTTAAACTAATATCAGTACCACTGTTGCTAACCTAGCTGTCACGAATCTAGAGCTACCTGTCACTAGAAGCCAACTATAAGTTTAACTGTCACTAAGTGAAGGTGCAAGGAGCATAGCTGGTCATTTTGCTTAGCCCTGTAGCTAAGTTATTCCTTACCAGAGGGATGCCCAGCGCCAAATAAGACATTTAGTAAGTTATTTAAAGTTAATTCTAAAAACCGGCATAAAAATGCCGACTGTTGGCAGCATTGTGGAGTAAGAGAGCTTATGAAGCCTGAACAAAGTGTGAGGAAAATTTGCTGGAAATGTAATTGAAGTTTTAAGTAAGTTAAATCCAAATTTACAAAAGAGAGAGAGAGAACCTTATTTTTCCAGCAAAATCTGTCATTAAAACCAGATCGTTTCTCAGAAAAAGCGACCGGCCGCAATAGCTACACCAACCGCTAACGCAACGACCGTAACTGAAAACGCTACCTGCATTGCTATAAATCGCCATACTATAGAATAGGTGTTTCCAATTAGTCTAAATTCCTACTTGTTTTATTCTATGGAAATTACTGTAGCCTACATCTAAATTAGGACAGAACGGTGTTAGAAGTAACGCATTAACCCTTCCAGAATTGAATTTATAAGTTTATTATATGCAATCATTAAATAAATTCATCAGTAGGTTTTAAGTTTCAAGATAATAAGAACAATTTTAGTAAAACAGCTGGTCTTAAAAAACTACAGTCATAACATGAGGATAAAAATCCTCACATTTTGCTTAAAGCATTACTGTATTAATCTTATAATATACTGTGCCTTTGCTTCTATACAGTATTTTAAGTGATGTATTTATAGGGCAGAAGCAGTGAGACTGTTAAAGGATATTCAGGAGGTATATATTTGAATTATGTAAGAGAAGTCATGTAGCCAGAAGATTTAGTAAGTACCGTCACCAGGATCCAGCGGTTAGCGCTGATTATAATGGAGGCTCTAGTTCAATCCCCTGTAACTCCAAGGATTTTTCCGAAGCAGAAGAATCTTTGAACGAGGCACACTCAGCCTCATGAGGAGAACTGAGGAGCTACTTGATAGAAAAGTAGCGCCTCCTATCAAGAACACCATAAGGAACGGCCGTTAGAGTCAGTAATATAAGTGAAAAAAAAAATTAAAAAAGAAAACCTATTTTACAATTAAAATGAAAATACTGTGATGTAAATTGATGTTCACTACTTGACAGGCTTATTTGAATTTAGGACTCTTAATTTATTTTATATTTTATTTCAACATAAAACTAGCTGATTAATTGGTGCCCGGTAATTTATATCTTCAATGCATCCTCGATAAAGGCAAAGTACGTCATGGCGACTGGGTTAGGCCTACTTGTTACTTACAGACAAGTGTAAATAGTCAACTGTTAAGAATTTCATATTTTTGCATAAATATGCAATAATTTCATCACATGAGCCTTAAATATATTTAGTTTTAATGGGAAACGACACCGAAATTGTATATTTTTATACGAAATAACAACAAAATTAACCTGAAATAAATTGTATTTATAAACGTTTAGTGGCGATTAGGCGGACATTTTACCATTTTTCACATTCGATCGCACCACTAGGGCCATGAAACTCGTCAATGCAACAAAATTATCCATTTTTGTAATGAAATTTAACATTTTTATTCACCGTAAAATAGAAACCCTAATATTGGCTCAACAAAAAAGATGCCCTGAAATTACTTTATACAAACCAAAGGCTTAGGCACAAATACAGGTCCTAAGGCGAGAAAAAATATAGGTCTACTTCATAACTATTTTATTACATACATAAGACAAACTGTTGGGTTTTGGTCCTATTAGTTATGACCAGGGCCCGGATTCTAATGACATGTCATCTTTTTATTGATGCTGCATAGACATTGACAACTTGTGGATAAATCCTAATCATGGCCTCTAGATTATAGAAATGCATTTTTATTAGGTCATTTTTTGTCATTTTATGTAATTTTATATTTTTAGGGCATTTATTTCAATTTTACGTCATTTTTTTGTCATTTTCATGTCATTTGCTTCCTTATTTAGTCGTTTTCATCTATTTACATTGAGTGTATTAACTTTTTTCTTCGCTAGCGGTGCTGTCTTTGAAGTGTTGTTTGTTTAGTGCAAGAAGGAAAAATTCGGCGTTAAAGTGTTGACATGTCTCAGTCGGAGATGAGAATAAAAAAGAAGCGCCAAAATGTTATATTATATTACTATTGTTATTATATTGACTTTGCACCAGAGTCTGCCACCTGCTTGGATTTGAGAATGCAAACTACTGTTTACCCTCAATAAACAACAATATAATCGGGCAGACCACAAAAGGGTGTGCCGAATTTTGACTCACCAGTGCCTCAGTACACTTTTTGTGTACAATAATAATTGTTTATAAATAAAATAACAGTTTTTAGGTCTTTTATATAATTATTAAGTCATTTTCTTTCAAATTTAGGGTGATTTTATAGGTAATTTTTCAAACAATTTTAGGTCTTCAGAATCCGGGCCCTGGTTATGACGAATGGTAGTGCAGACACTCTCTCTTGCTCCAATAAGAGAAGAATTTATCAGCTGTCATCGCAGTACACGACGTCACCAGGTTGTGTAGTAATTGTAATAGAACACCAAGTCATTAATTTCGTGCCCCGCGTCCGCAAAATTATTTTTTTCTCTTGGCTTCACCTTCATCAGCTCCAAGCATCAATGTAATTAACCTCATACTATCGCAACAAGTCTTTTTAACGATACATAAACCATAAATATCCTCTGAAGGTTCAATTAAATTAGGAATTCGAAAGCAATTTTATTTCATATGTTCCCTCCCTGTTCCATGCTCAGAACAACACAAATGACCAGTATCGGCGAAGGCGTGAGGAGACATTTCCGTATTAAATGAACAAGAATTACAATGCACGAGTGGGGTTTTAAGCAATTTCATTCATTGTCATCGATTAATGAAATTATGAACAATTCGCTGACTAGCAAAACAAAAATTTAAAGAATGAAAATTCCTAGCTAGAGAATAATAATTTAATCGAAGACCTCAGTCTATTCCATAGTCCTATGGCTTTTAGACATTAAAGAAAATGGTTATAAATTTTTTACAGGACATATTTTAAGTAGCATATTTTGTTTTATTTTATTAAAATAACCTGACGGAGTTAAGGCCGCAAGGCCTTCTCTACCACTTAGCCAGGGAAAAGTAAAAGAGTAGGCCTATACTATGGATTTACAAATAAAAGAAAAAGCAAAACTAAATAATAGACCTATATGAAATTTAAAATAATAAATAAATAAATACAGTATTGAATACTAGTGCTGAAAATAGGCTAAAATATTAACTTCTTAAATATCAACTATGTGTTTCTAATTTGAATAAATTACGCTTGAAACTGTGGCAGCTCCTGAGATAGCTTAGAATTCCAGAAGCGAATAGTTGTTCATGTAAAGGAATAATAGCTTAAATTAAGATTTTAAGTTATTGGGATTAGACTTAGAACGGTGGGTAAATTAAAGGTTATAAACCGAGTTCTTTAATGTTAGAAACAGCCTTCTTGCAGTGGCCAAATGGACTAGTTTAGTTGGTACAGCAATGGAGGAGTTTTCGTATGGGCCACAATTGTTCCTTGCAGAGGGCGAACCATTTTCCGTTACGTCACTGAGTATTAGGATACTCTATTAGTAGGCCCATTAATATTAGTGCAGGAATACTATAAAAGTAAAACCAATTTACTATTTCACATTTTTACCTTTTGCTAATAGGTCTATTTATTTTGACAAATTACAAACTTGTTCGTTTACGAATCTATAAAACAGAGTTTTTCAGATTAATTATTTAAATCACGTGAAAGAGGGGACTTTTGCGATATCTGAGAGTCTTCTGAATAAAGCTATAAAAAAGGGTCTAGTTCGGGGGGGGTGGGGAATCTAGTCAACCTACCTGCATACGCTTAGACCCCAATTATTACAATAAAGTAAACTACACTGGTCCCTACACAGCCCGTGATTGACCTTAGGATTCCAGGAGGTTCAGGCTTCCAGATTTTTAGATATTCGACACATCAAGTTCGTGAGGTTTTCAGCCTTATAGGCCTACACCAGCCGCCTTCACCCCTAAGATTAGTCCTGGTACTCATTTCTGTTATAGGCTGAGTCCATCCCAAGGCCATGGTGTCAGCAGAAGCATTTGGCCATTCGAAAAGTCCCAGTGACTATATATATGATCGAACCGTGACCTTCTGGTTTGTAGCATTGTAGCCTACCTTAACTAACAGCGCCATGGTGTATTCCAGTTACAGTATTACAATAACGAAGAAATCACTACATTTTTATGAAAACGTTAAAATTAATTTTGTGGATTTTTTTTTTTTTTTTTTTTTTTTTTTTTTTTTTTTTTTTTTTTTTTTGCATTCTTCACATTATTCAGTTCATAATAATTTGGTCAGTGTACGTTTTTCATTGTGAAGCTTATATTCGAAATGTGACGGTTTCCTTGTAGGAAGAAAATGTACAGAATCCAGTGCTTCGTCACAAACGTATGACACATGATAGATTAGGCCACTGACGCATTATTTCAGATTACTCACGTCAATAGAGATTAATTCGAAACAAAAGGCAATTTGGTTAACGTAATCAAATTTGCATCAGTTGAACTTCTAAATATTCAAATGCTTAGTATGAAATATTACTGGAATAAAATCAGGTAAACTGATGTAACAAAGTGCCAGAATGCTTTTGTTTAATCGGTTATAATTGCAACTATGATATGCAGAAAGTAAGTTAATTTTTAATCGATTTCCGAGTTAGCTCCAGATCGATTCGTTCAGCAGGGATTACGAAAAAACAAAGGCCTAGTTTGATAAGCATATGTGAAGAAATATGTGCGTAGTGATATTTGTCAAAGCTAACATATTGTAACTTTCAAAGCCTTATATGAACACTGTAAAACTATATGTTTTCATGAGAACTAATTTGCATTTGATAAATTCTTTATAAAAAAACATTACAATAACATTGCCACTAAATTGGGAATTACTCCGTTATCGGTCAACCGATTTGATCCAATATCAACAGACTTCTTCCCATGGACGTTATAAATGCATATATCAAGTCTCATGAAAATCCGATAAAGCGTATTTTAGTTATCGCGCGTATACACACACGGACAGACAAACGGACACACTTTTTCCCGTCCACCACACAATCTCATAAAGTACCATTCTGGCACTTAATAAGAATAATATAGGCTTAATAATGCCCAATTAGGGACCCATTTTTTTAAAATATTACACTGAATTCATCAAATGCAATTCAGTTCTCATGACAACAATAGATCTAGTGTTCGCAGTGTTAATATAGGGCTTTGAAAGTTGCAATACACTGAGCTTTGACAAATAACACTACCCAGCATTGGCACATACACCAGTCATAAGCGTGCAAAATTTGGTGTTTCTTCCTGCCCCAAGAAACCATTGTCTAAAACTCAATAGTTTCTTAAATATTGCTTATTATCTCCATCTAGCACTGATTTTATTGATTCATAAAAGAAAATGACTAATAGCATGGCAATTCGAAACTCCAAGAGAATTCTGCCTGGCTTCTTTAATTGTGACGAGGATTAACAGCGATGGGGAAGAGTAAATAAAGAAGACCGAATTCGCTCCTTCAACGAAAATATATCTGAATTATGATTACCTGTTACTTTCAATTCTAAGTTATTGCTGAGGGTTAGTAAACATTATGCATTTCATTAATTTGATGTGGCCCGCGGGCCGACCTTTGCAAGCGAAATTAATTATTGCTTTAATGAAGGTCTCTAATAAAACTGCATCTTTATTCTTTACTTATAATAGGCGTTTTGATAATAGGCTATGCATGTATGCAGTGGGTCGCTATAAAGGAAATGCGACGAAGTGCAGAAAATGCTAACTCAACACGAGTCAACAACCCAAGTGGAAGAAATATCCTCTTTCATCATATTACGCTTTGTTTATGCAATTACTGATTGACTGGTTCACAACACGACCAAATCGAGGAATAAGTGGATTGTGTGAAGTGACATTACATTTCAAGCAGAATTTGAATGGAGTAATCTTTTATCACTTCGTTTTATTGAAGGAACTTAATACAAGTTTATATACTATATAATGTGCAGCTACTTAATATCTGTGTGTGCACAATTATGTGTGCGCTGTGGCGCAAGGGACGCAGCGGGCCCGGGTTCGATTCTTGGGAGGGACAAGTTACCTAAGTGGGGTTTCTCCGTGGGTTTCCCTCACCAGTGAGACAAATGTCGAATAACTTGAGGCCCTTGTGGTCCCCGGATATCATCTGGACATCATCATCATCTTCGTCCTATCCTCGCCTTGCTCGGAATACGTGTATGAGTATCGTCCTATGTCTTCGTCTTGTCTCGGAGGTGGCCCCGGCATTGGGTTTATCACTCTTCTGGGGAGGCCCTCCATTTCTTGTCTGGTCAAAAGAAATATGTTTGTGATCCATAGAAACTCCCTTCATGACGGGTCGCGGTTCTGTAAGGCGCGGGCGGCGTTTGCCGAGTAAATGTACTTACACGGAGGAGTTAAAACTCAGGGAAAGAAGAAGTGTGTGTGTGTGAGTTACATTAACTCTGCTTAGTATTTTTAAATTCATTATTTTTACTCCACATCAGTTCCAAATTCAATATTCTTCCATAGCAAAACTCTGATAAACATTTTACCCACCCTTATCTTGAATTCTGGCTAAATTATATGATATAACGAAATTAATAATTAATCTTCAAGGAGAGATTTGCAAACTACAATTACAGAGAAAACGTAAATATTACTAAGTTATTAATTATATTCACATTCTTCAATAATTAGAAAAGGGAAGGTGGTGGAAAATGAGGGACGTACCTTTCCCAAAACATTTTTACCATTGCATGAAATATTTTTATAAATTACGTATCGTTTCGAGCGCCATCTGTGGTCTCCGCCTAAAACATTTTCATTAAAAAATGGAGGGGCGACTGTAAGATTTTCGGTACTGTGGAAAGGGGAAAGCACGATGAGAATTGACGAGGAGAAGGAGGTAGAGGAGTGAGTGAGATGGAACGAGATTTGCGTCTGCGCAGTAGCGAGCACTGAGGTAGCATAAGCGACGGCGGGCCTGGCAGTTTCAAATTGGAATGGGTTGAACACCGAGCGAGCGAAGCAGTGGGGAGAGTGAATAAGACAGAAAGAGAGAAGAGAGTTTTTAAGTCTTCTTTATGGATTGAACGGATGGTCTGGGCCAAAGGGGAATATAGGCAGAAAAAAATATAGCAGAAAGGAGGGAAAAAAGGGGGAACGGCGGAGAGGTGCTGCAAGACGATGGAAGGAGTAGAGTTGTAGGGGAAATAGGGACAAGCCCCCGTTTTTCACTTGATTTTCCTTCTCAGTTCAAGTTTGGCGGGGGACTGGATTGGAACTATCTGAATGAAACGAAAGGATTGATGAAAATTAGGAAAAGGGGTTTATTCATGCATTTTGATTTGGGGGAAAATTCCTTTAGTGCAAGACAGCATTGCCACAGGACACAGCCGTATGTGAAATACATATTTTGTGACACATTCCCTTGAATTAAAAATTAAGTGATACTCAAAATATTTACATGAATGACAGTTCGTGAAAAGTGATGTGCAGTATTGGACAGTGATAAAAAGACAATGCTTGTATGATTTCTTATGAATGTTTGTTATAAATTTTGAACTTTTTAAACGGAAAAATGTCGTGCCTATAACCTCAAGTAGGCCTTAATGAACGAGTGAATGTATAAGTGAGGGTGCACAGTGATTTTCACATATAAACAGTTTTCATTTTGAAACAAGTTTTTAAAAAAGCATTCCACAATTCCGTTGGATATTTAGCAGAGTGTTTAGTGTGGTTGTCAACAGTCTATCCCTGGTGACATGTGACATGGTAAACAGTGAACCTGCCGGCATTTTACACAATAACATCACATCTTAACTCAAGTGAAGTTCACCGCAAGATATCTCTCCTAGATTTCTAGATCATCTTGTGTATGGAGTTACTGACCCCATCGGCAGCTAAACAGTGTACTAACTAGTTCTTTGGCCATTATAAACATCACCAATACAGGTTAGTAGAAGTGTTCTTAGTTCCGCCTATTTATTGAGTTGCCATGTTGCACGTAATTTTTGACAAGCATTATTCCAGTGCCTACATTGTATTAAGCCTATCGAGTTTAATTTTATAATTACTGAAGCTTGACACTGTCAGGTTTATGTCGTAGGTTTGTCGTGTCCTCTTCAACATTTGCAGAATATAATTTTAGGTTAGGGGTGATTCGCGTGCCATGTAATAGCGCTAGGAATCTTAATGGATGGTTAAATGATATTGAGATTTTATGTACATAGGTACCAGCTTCGCACGGCTGTCTGTCGATGTAGTCATTGCAGATGTTATTGGCCTAGGGACATTAATTAGATATCGGTCAATGTTTTAAACAGGATTGGAGGCGAAAAGGTCACGTGATTTGTAAACAAAGTTTCGTCCATATAAATGATTTGTAAATTAGACTAATCCCTGTGTTCCTTATTTGTGTTTGGACTAAGTAGCCTAAGTGCTCGTCAGACATTTTTAAGAGGAAATAGTGGGATAATTTCTGATTTTTGTCGGTAGATATCAGGCCTTCAAAAAATACTGTAGGACCTAAGAAATAGGATTATCATTGGAGGGTTTTGGAAAAAACTTCAGATATGAGAACATTTTCAGAAGAAGGGATATGTGAAATCAATGTTAAATTAACAACAAATGAGTTTTAATTAATCTAACATCTATCGATACTATGTTTTTAGCAATTCCGGTTAAATAATAATGGTCCCTTATAGCCACAAACGAATGTTTATTTTGAAAAATCAAAACATAACATAGCCTGGTGATTACCGCGTGGGGATGATGATAATAATGATAATAGTAATAATAATAATAATAATAATAATAATAATAATAATAATAATAATAATAATAATATGTATAAAGTGACTTGTGAAGCCAAGTCAGTCAGTAGGTATCTCCTATTTTTATATTGGTGTAATAATAATAATAATAATAATAGTGATACTAATGCGAATTAAATTACGGTAAATACATTACTACTAGGCAGAATTAAAACACCAAAAACATATATGATCATCGTTTAAGAGTCACATGAATTCACACTTAACTATCCCAAAAGTTATTTTGAAAAATTAGTTTCTACTATATGACATTTGATCTAATGGTATTCATTCTAAATATAGCAAGTTTCTTAAAAATTTGACCTTGGATTCACGAGGAGTGGAGTATATTATTATGTTATAGCTACTTTATATTAGAGGAATTTTACTTTTAAATTTCGGCGGGAATACTTTTTTTTTTAATATTTACAAGTGGCTGGAATGGTTTATTCCTAAAAATTCTCTATTGCTTTGTATTTTTGTTGTTGTTAACATAACATTTTTAAATTCTTTTCAATGTATGCAGAAACTACAACGAAATTGAGGTTGATGGAAAACTAATTTTGGAAGTTTGTTTAACGTGAAAACTGTGCATAAAATTCAATGAATTTCTGAGTAGTCTAATTTCCATTATCAATAGATACAGCAGTACCAGCTATGTACGTGAAGCAGAATTGGAAATTCTAATTCTTTACAAACTCTTTATATGTATAAAGTGGCTTGTGAAGCCAAGTCAGTCTATGGGTAACTCCCATTTTTATATTAGTTTAATGGCTTGCAGCGTTTATGTTAATGCCTTCCTAGATGTGGGAGGGAGGAGGGAATATTGAAGGAAAATAGTATAAAAAGTAACTAATATAACTCGTTTCATGTGTTTTGTTGTCGAATGTTTATTCCGCGAAAATTTTCATTTGCGAAATACGCACAAGTATAATTCCCAGAAATTATTTAATGAATTATAAAATCGTCCCACGATATTTTACTAGTTTCGGCTTGTATTGTGGGGAGAATTATTTTTATGACCTCGAGTGATCTCATCTTCTGACATTATCTTGTCCTCAGAAACGCTTAGATTTTAGGAGATAATGTTCATTAACGTTCCCAGGAAACGTGTGACCGGTATTAGAGAGAAAGAAAAGTGTTCTTACTGGCGGCTACGACGCGGTTCCAATCCGAAACAGCGTCACTGCAAAATAAACAAAGCAAAGGAACTATAACACCTAAATAAACAGTAATGCTGATATGAGAAAATATAATAAATGTGCCTGGGAGCGAATAATTAAGAATTTGTTTTTTTGTTACCGGTTTTATAGAACAGCCATTTCATTCTAGCACATTCTAGCAAATTTGACATTCTAGCAAATTGTAAAAACTATTTTTGTTTATTACATATCATAAATAATAAACTACAATTGGTTCTTCACATTCTGTAAAATTTACAATGCCTTCTCCTCCACCCTACATGCAAATTATTATTTAAAATTTGTGTTTCAAAATCTATTACAGGTGGGACATAATTTGGACACTGATTTTAATTATACAAAACAAAAGTTCATTTGCTGTTCTGCTATTATTGTTAGGGTCTTAATGCTGTTATTAATGAAGGTATGAGGGATTAAATACAAATTATAAATTGTTTCCAGGTTGTCAGAACATTTATTTAACTCATCAATAATAAATTAACAAAACTATCGCCATTACGAGTGGGACAAAAAGTCGTTGTTTGTTATTTTGCATAGTAATTAACCACACATATTTTTTTAAGTTAATCTTATACCAAATTGTACCTTAAAATTTATATCTTCTCAAATGAAAATGGACATAGCTGACTACTCTTGTTAAAATCATGCTAAAAATGGCAAAAAAAAAAAGTAACTCAACGCAATAAATAAGTAAATCGACAGATTTTACACATGAAACCACTTCAGATACACCTAAGTCCTAATATTCATAGAATTTGAGGTTTCAAATTTATTTTTGACCACCCAATTACAATAATTTTATAACTTGAGGGAAAAATTTCCATAGGCCTATTTTATGAAATGGCTGAGAAGGAATTAAATATTCAATAAGCTAATAATCTTCTTGAAAACATTATATCGATTATACAATAACCACATATATAAGTTAAGGTAGCCTTTTGTTGATTTGTATAGCTAAAGGTACGTCTGTAATAGTTTAGGCAAATCACTGCTTATTCATTTTGAGCATCGGTCCATATTTCACCCAGCTGTTTTTATGTAAATTCATCATAGGAAAGTTGACATGGGCAGATTCAAAATAAATATTTGTTATAATCTACAGATAATTTTGTAATAGATACTTTTAACTGAAAATTGTGTAGGATCTGGGCTGAAAATATTTGGAAATTATAAAGACACTTACCGTATTTACTGATTTGTTACTGATTAGTTGGGCGTACTTAGGCTCTAAAAAATATTCTATTTTAAAATGTAAGTAATTAGGCCTCTTAATGAATTATTTAATGTCAGAACCTGTTGTCATCTGGAAGATAATATATTTCGTTCAGATTCTCTATAAAGCTTGACATGAGAAATTGTAGATCTACTTATACATCAGAAATTATAGGTCTACTTATATGTCAGTATGGTTAAATGAGGTGTTATGCCAAAATATCAGAATTTCAATGTAAGGTTAGAAATGAAGGGCAGCGTTGTCCCAGTCATTGATGTATTCTTTTTATTCTACATTTATTTTGTTTCATTATGTTTGGAAATTTTAATAAAATAAGAATTTAAGTTCAGGCAATTAATAGAAGTACCCTACAATTACATATTTCCCAATGTTTCAGTCAAATTTTTATATACGTTAACTAATGTAGACCTGTTGCAGTACTTTGTAGTGAATTTTAAATTATGATTATAAAAAAATGCATGTGTTAAAATGTATTACTATTAAATATGTTAGTGCTTGTGGCCTTGTCTCGAGGAGTTAGAGAAAGGTTTTGTGGAAATCTGAAAGGAATATTAGAATCTCGGGTTGTTTGACTGGCTGGCTCATTTAAAATGTTTTTTCTAGTTCAAACACATAAGTTCTCAAAAACAAAATCTGGTAGGCTACGCCTCCATTGATATGAGTTAGGGACTTTTTTCGTAAAATGAATTTAGGGCCGATTTTGTCCAGTATAACATACTAATATATAACTAACGAACTGTATTAATGAATACTGGAGTGCAATTCTGTTTTATTTTATTAAAACATCTGCCATTGACGTACATGTGTGCCGCAACAAAAATCGAATAAAGGCTGGGATATAAGCTCAGAACATTATTGCTTTGTCATAAAATATGAAGATATTTATCCACAAATTAAAATTGCCATTTATAGGAAAGAGCTTTTCCAATAAAATTTTCCTAATTGATATCAAACTTATAACTCACTGGTGATTTTCCTTGAAGAATGCGTAAATTCAGTTCTGAAAAGGGTTAAATGAATTGGCGAAACGGTAATTTGTGCCGCGTACAGGTTTTTCTTCCACTGAATAACAAAAGTCCCTTGCACCAAACATAATATGTCACAACTGTGAACAACAAAATAATAATTCATAATATAAAAAAAGACCCTTGCACCAAAAATCATATTTCACTATTATAGGAGTGGGAGTGGAAAACTCGTGCGCGGCATAAAATACCTTTTTCCCAATGAATTTGTTCCGAGAACACTTTGTCGCTACGCTAGTACAAAATATAACCTTGATTACTCTAGGGGATGATCAAATAAGTGAGTATGTCGGAGGGTTTATCGTTTGAAACATACCGAGATAATATTTATTGGGATGACGGTGTTGATGACTGCCTTTGAGCGAGCGCACTGGCGGGCCGATCGCCGCGCCGGAGCGGATTCTTCTTCAGGTCCTCCTCCTACTCCTAGTAGTTCTTCTTATCTTTACGTCCACTTCTGTCCTTGACAGAGATGAAGACCTAACTTTTAATGGCAACTTTATAATCCTCCTTGACTCGACAGGCGCGGTCTTTAATGAATTTTTTTTTCTCGTGATAGAGTTTGTATTTACACTTCCCACGACAATTTCAATTTTTTTTTAAGTTTAGTTGGCAGGATTATTAAAAAACAATATTTCCGTCTACAGTATCTGAACTACAGGTTTTTTATACCTGTTCCAGTTGCTACTAGAGTATAAATAATTCATTCTTCATAGTACAGTGTAACGTTTGCTAACTTATCAAATATTTGGACGTTCTGGCTAAGAGATTTCGACACAATTACTGATTCCTTAATTTATCAATTATGGCAATCTTAGACATATTTTATTACGTTGTTTGTTTTTGATTACTAGGCCTAATACTTTTGCTTGTATTGCCAAAATGCTCCGAAGTTCCAAAATATATTTTTACCCTTATGTTAAAGTTGGTATATTTTAGAATATTAATATTTGAGTTGCAGTCGTTTAAGACCCGGTGGCGTCTACGCATAAACATCCCTTCAGCGATGGAGGTAAAATATACAGGAAGAATACTAATAGAACAAAAATAGAACAGAATGACTGCAATAATGTAATAGTAAAAAGCTTTCTAATTGAACAGAACTTATTCGAAGAAAAAAATAAAATTGTATCAGAAAATCTATAAAAGTAAGTAGATAAGTAGTCTATAATTTTGCTTTGAGCATTTAGCACTTTATAATAATTATTGTTAATAATGCTATTAACTTACTATTATGTATTATAATTCTTAAACTATGAGAATTACTATCAGAAAAAGAAAATTAAATGGAATGCCAAATGTCATAGGATCAAGCTGATTAGGCCTACATCTTGGTTTATTTTAAAGTTATATTTAGGCCTACGTGTTTATGATTTAATTCAGTTAATTTATTAGAATAGGCACATTCTTTTTTCTATAGTTATTGAACTTTGTTTATTTTGCATTATCAGCCAAATAAAACACTCGTTTTTCGGTGTCGTGTGTTATTTATGGTAAATTAACTTTTCTTGTTTATGGCTCTGGTGTATTAATTTATATTAAATATAATTTTTTGTTGACTGCGAGATTTTTAAAAGTATACTTTTGCAATAATTCCCGTACTGCAATCCAGTTTCCAGACCAAATAAAGCGTATTTAACAGCTTATTATTTGTGATATAGATTGGCTATTTGCATTGGAAACATTTTGTGCAATTAATAATCAATCAATGTATGTTTTTATCTTACATACGCAATACGTTCATTTGTTCTTATTATTCCGCCCATGTTAGCATGTTATAGGTTCCATGTTTCCAAGTCTATGGAAATTCTTTTTGTAGGCTAATCCTTTCTGTGGGAATAAATAAAAAAGCACACCGTATATGGCTAAACAATGTTTCCAATGTTTGTTTTATCCAGTTAGTTCCAACACAACATTAAATATCTTTTGTAAATTTTTCTATGTTTATGTTTTAAAATAAGAGTCATATTAAGCAAGCTTATTGGAGGAATACAGATATCGGTACTTATTTTATCTTTATTGTTGTAAGAACAGTAAAATCTTTCGGTAGAGAACAGTGTCGGCACCGGTGGATCAGAAGACTGTAAAATTTTCGCATTAGCGAATGTATTTGTAATCAAATTTATGTGTCTAAATTTATGTAATAATTGAATTAAAGGTTTGTGACCCTAACTTATATTCAATATTTTGCATTGTAGTGTTGTCTGGTATGCAATTTAAAAATCTTTACAAGAACTCTGGTCTCTTGGATTGCTTGCATTCAGTCCCCCCCGTAACTATTCCCCCTTCCAAATTTTTAAATGTGAAGCTTTACTAGAATTGGACGCCAGGGCTAGCCTTTTCTAGCTTTGAAATTGTTGATAGCTCTAATGTGGTACACAGATCACATATGTTTTATAAAGAAGAAATCACTTCAATAAAGATCATTTTCAGTTATTTTTAAATTTTATTCTCTAATCTTTCATCATATACAGTATATATAAAAGCGAGGGTAGGTATTCATTTTTTGAGCTCCTGGTAGAGATACTCAATTATTTTCATTTTATTTTTGCAGAGAAAGGTTCTCTGTGATGAATGTGTGGACAGTATAATGTATGAAAATTCGTGAAGCCTTGTATAAATACATTTCAAGCAGGCACAGCGAAGATGCGATTTAAGCGTGCACTATTATCTGTTCTGTCATCGAACTCTCGGGAACTTGTATGAATACAACCTAAATTTGTTCCTCTTGTTTATGTATTCTTCGCAAATACAAGACGTCTTGTAACTGATTGACAGAAACCTGGGTAAAATTGAACTTCTGCATTGTATTTTTATCCACTACTAATCAATAGCGTGTTATTTTTACTTCCTCTGCCCCTACCATAGGTATATAGATACTGAAGAATTGTGTTTGACCCCGGAATTCGATGTCGAGTTTTTAACATAAATGCACATTTTGAGGTCTCCTGAATCCAAAAATACTATTTTTATAAACATGTCTGCGTGTGTGTGTGTAGCTCGAAAACGAACAATAGCAAGATTTTATATTTAGGTTATAGGCTATTTACTGTAGCCTACTTAAAACTTTAAATACCTGTCTGAAAATGGTAAAAAAAACAAACTAAAACATAGATATTTTAATATGTTTAAAAACTAATATATGGTTAATATAAACCTAAAAATTAGGGCCCTTATTATATTTTCTCGTGGCCATTTCTCCCAATAATTTTGTACAGGTAGGGAAAAAAAGCGGACCGACTAAAATATCTAAGTTGCCGATATGAGCCACTGCGCATGCCTAGCGGCATTCACAGGTTAGCAAGGAATGTATTGAAATTTGTTCTAGTGTCGACTGTTGACTTAGCCCATTTCAAAACCCAGAATATGGTTTCTAATCGTATTGTTTTATAACTGAATATATTAATTATTAATATTATTATAAAATACTAACACAAATTATATTATATTCAGCTACAAGAGTCGGTCGACTTTTTTCCCCTACCTATACATAATATGAAAAGTTATCAAACAGAAGTTAAATTATAAAATAAAATCTGATCTGTTTTTGGAAATGCTGGTGATACTAAGCCTACTAATATAAATCTATAAAGATATTAACACGTGATTCATTATTTCTTATGTGGTGCAATTGGAAAAAAGGGGACGATGTAATACAGAAGAGAGCGTAACATCAGTAAGTACATACTTAGCACTGTAATAATGATACTGATGACGTGGAATTCGTAGGAACGTGTTCTTTCAATAAGTCACGCGCTAGTTCAAGAAATCATTGCCCTTTTAGTCGCAAATATATCTGCCAAACATGTCGAAACGAGAGCTTGCGATTATACGAGCTGCAGATTTACAACTACTAAAGCAACACCTAGGATAATACTTCTCATTTGTTTTGTCAGTTACCAGAAACTTCAAAGTCAAATGTAGCACGTTCGTTGAATTCCGCAAGTATTGGTATCTGGCGACATGCTCAATAACCAGTAATATTTGGATTTTATAATACTGAATTATTCTTTTAAGCTGTGAATAAAATGATAATATTATGTTTTTAGTGTGATCGGGCTCTTCGAATTTTGTGATTCCTTTGCGTTTGTTTGGAGTTGCAAATAATTTGGACAGACAAAACTTCTATGTTCTTCATTTCTTGTAACAAGAAAAGACAGGCCATGATTCTTAGTAGGCTTATTGTGTGTATATCGAAAGGCAATATTTAGCGTAATATCACAATTTCTGTTGCTTTCTGGTATCAACAAAATCCTCATGTACAAAATATGTTATTTTCCTTGGCCTGTACTATTTTCTTGTAATGTGTATGAATATAAAATAAAATGTTGGTGCAAATAATAATAATAAAAAACAAACAAACAACCTAACAAACAAAACAAATTGGCTTGCGATTCATCCTTCCCACGAACAAAATTAATAGCCTACATACGTACTGAAAGTTCACCTTTTTCGCATGCCTGCTACATAACTTATATTCGAATATTGTGGCTTTTTCTTTATGAAGGCCATATCCAGTTCAGGTATTTTTTCGCTCCTGAATAATTAGTTTCATTGCAAATATTTTTTATTTACCTGTACTATTTTTTGTTATTTTTACATTAATTTCCTTTAAATGTGTTGATTTTTAATGGGGAATTCATTGTTTTATTGTGTTTTGCCAAACTACATGGGGAAAGTAATGTTAACCTTTTAGTCTTTACTACGACCATTATTTTAAATTTAAAATTCTACAACATATCTGGGTTTACGAAATACAAAAGCAAACAAAATACACAATTTTAGTTCCATTACTGTGATCTTGAGCATAAGATTCATACGCACTGAAGCACTGCCTATGGAAAACTCATTCTTTTTCTGTGAAGCTCATAAGATGTCCAGTGGCTTTGGAGTACCTGGCAGTTTTTCTTCCTTGAACAGTTTTGAATAACTATTGGTTAATTGTTATGCACTTAGTTTGCATTATTAAGGGCTGGAGGATCGTTCACGTTAATGACATATGTGGTTACATCGCCTGGGACAACATTCATTAGGTATTAAAAGAAACAGGTTTCAAAAAGCTTTGTAATGGTTCTGAGTGTCTCAGAGCAATGATTTTACTTGTACGGTTGCTTCGGAGTGCACGTGTCATATGTCTTGAAGTTCATTTTCTGATTCTTTCAATAACAGATGGTAAGCATCTTCCTTTCGTACCACAAAAAAGTAATACAAGCAATAGAAATAATAAATTAGACAAAGCGACAACTGTTTGTACCATCTTCTAACTCTACATTTATAAATGCTTTAATTTATATTGTGGTACGGCATGTTCTTGAAAGTTGTAGAAGAAAATATTAAATTAATAAAAAAAGTTGTGATGGTTTTACCCATATGTATTTATCAACTTTTACAATTGAGAACAAATTTTATTAAGTGATTTAATAATATGAAAATTACATTTTGGGATAATTTAATCATCTGTAAGGATAGTATGCCCTATTTCTACACCAGATGAAATTTAATCAATCAGTTCTTAAGATTCTTTTTAGGACTTTAGAAAACAAAACTAAGTCAAATACAGTACCGTCCACTTGCAGCTAAACGGGCGCAAGTATTTTCCTAATTTATTACGTATAGTTTTGTTAGTATTATTGTTGTCATTGTTTTCGTCAAAGCATACTTAATTAAAATAATACGCTAGAAACTGGAAGATACTTTTCCATCCCCGATGAATTCATTGGGGTACCATATTTTAGTTGACAAGACTTTTTGATGGCAGTCGCAGGGTTGAATCAATAGTTTCAATGAATTTTTTTTAATATTTAAACTCAAATAAGTATGAGTATTAGACTAATATTAAGAATTGAATATGGCCAGTTCATAAAGCTGATAGAATTACTATAGTTGAAAAGAGAGAAAATCTTTGAACCACAATGTATTTACACGACGCACGGAGGTACTACCTGCCGAGAGATGAGCACGATTCAGAGCCTCCTCCTAAGACAACACGTGCTTAAACTACGGGCAGATAATTTTTTAGATAGATATAAGTATATTTCAACACGTAATTCGCATTTGTTAGTAGGCTAAACCTATAAATACGCCATTCATGGATTGCCCTCTTAAGGATTAAAATTCATGACCTCCTAAATGTGAGTCTGCGACTTCAGTGCCACTCAGTTTATTATAAATCTTCTTCAAAACTTGTAACAGTTTTAATTTTTATGTCCTTATATTATACCATTCCTCTACTATAATGCAAAACACCACACAGCCTTCTAAATTCTTCACGTTTCTTCATTATATCATGTTTCTGCCTTATTTTAACATGAGAGTCTTCTTACAGCTATAATAATTCCCAAGGAAGAATGAAGCAGCGCCTGCAATTCCCTCAGCCCACATTGAATCTAGCTCTTCTCCCAAAAAGAATTTCCCTAATTTCTTTAAATGACTTACTGCCATAAACCCTAACTCGAAGAGGAGATGATTAAATGTTCCGACATTTCCAAACAGACGGTTGCTCATCATAAAAAGAGTCTCGCTTGAAAGAAACAAGAAAAACACATTTTTACGATCCCATTTTCCTTTTTTTATTTCCATTACATTTTGAAACTGCCCTATTCCGCACATCGCATTTAAGCGAATAAGGATAATAGCCTATATTCTGATGGCCTAGACTAGACCTCTAGACTTTAGTATTCTGCACATCACATTAAAGGATTTAATGCTTTTAAGTTATTCGCCAAGACTACATTTTTTTTAGCGTAATAACTTATAACCGGGGTCAACTACTTAAATTAAAATTCTATGTCTAAAATGTCATAAAATGCATAGCCTGTGTTGTACAAAATATGCACGAGATTGTGTTGGAAATATGTAAATTAATTCTTTCAGACCTGAATCATTATGGGTATATATGCAATCGTCAAGTAAAATCGTCACGGTAATCAATGAAGAAAAATTTCTTTACAATAGCTGGTCTCCATGAATATACTTACCACGTGGATAAAAATTCTCACATTTTGCAGAAAGCATTGCTCTATTAGTCTTAGATCTCTTCTGTAAAGAATTGTTATAGGTGGTGCATTTATACATGAGTAGCAGTGAAAAGACTAGCCTATACAATGTAACCGTGAAAACGTATGCTTCATGTTGAAGTTAATGTGATTTGGATAGAATAGAAAAGAAGAATTTACTATCCGATCACACAACAATTACACAAGAATTATTAATAAACACAATGTAATAAATTATGTGAACCCTATATGACATAAAACTAAAATGTATAACCTAGTTTAAAAAATCATCTATTTTATAAAAGCAATGTTGAATTATCAATTTTTAAAATTACTTCCTGAATTTTCTTAGTTCCAAACTCCTAACTTAATTTGGAACTTATTGAATAATTTAACTGAAGTAGACCTGAAAATGTTTAGAGATTTTCAGAAATAACAAGAACCTTTTTAATGTCAATGCAATTCTTGGTGTGATAACTGTGTACATCTGATTTTAGGTCAAAATTATGACAGTGTTTCTTAACATATGGAAGACACTGAAATATATACATATTTGGTTCCCCTTCAAATCTAAAAATTATAAAATAAATTGCGTTGAAGTTAAATCATAATAGGCCTATTAAAATATTTAACATAAGGACATTTCCTCAGTAAAATCATAGTTTCTTACCTTCCAATATAATTCATCTTTTGAAAATATTACTTTTCTACCCCGCAGGATAAGCCTGTCGACCGTTTTCCGTGTGGCAACTTATTTCTTTTTCCTTCATGGAGACAATAAGCAGAAAATGAACGGTGATATAGTTGCATACTAATTATAGCAAATTTAGTACAACGCTAGGCAATTGTTTATCAATAATATTTTTAGAGATTTGGTTTATTAACCAATAAAGACGTATTTAAATACGCTACCTAACAAATCGTTTAAAAACAGAGTTATAACACAGTGAGCGATACTTTATGTAAAGTATGAGTATTTTAATCCACGGGTTACTACTGTCTTTCATATAAACAATATTGTTCCAATTAAATTTTCCTCGTTGCTTTCAAACTTAGAACCCAGTGATTAATTTACTTCAAGATTGCTTTATATAAAAACATAAATTCAGCTCTGAAAGAATTAATTTCGTTACAATTGGATAACTGTATTCCCAACAAGATAGACAAGTGGGTAAAACTATGTTAAAACATAAGAAAGAGACGGTTGTTATGATTCCTTTCGATTACAGGGAGGCAGACCTATCCATCGGTTATTTCTAATATTTATAGGTGATGAAAGTTTTGTGGATATCTTAATGTATACTGTAAGTTCGCTGATCTAAATTCATAGAATTACCTTACATAGACTTTTTTAAGAGATCGGTACATTGTAGTATCATACACTTGTGTAGGTCCAAAATGTAATATAAAGCATAGGAAGTAACGTAATTTTTCAGGGAGTAGGCCTATAACAATTGGGAAATATTATGTGCATACGTACGAATGAAAACAGAAGATAAAACACATAGAGTACATTGCTTGATATAGTCGGTTTTTCTACCCATGCCAGCAGTTGCATCACTTTGTTCCGCATGCCGCCACATGGAGGTGCTACTGTATAGCTAACCTGGTATTAAAAATAGTTTCTATGGTACGGCAGACAATATGTGCCAAATAAATGAAATATGAAAACTGTCTAGAGCAGTTAGCAGGATTCAAGATAAATCCACAGTAATTTTGCTTAATTTTTTCTGCATCTGCAGAAAATCTTGTTCCAACCCTTTTTCCTGTCTCTTATTGTTAATAATATTCAATTAGTCAATGCGACACCTTATGACTTGTAGTAACAATTGCTATAAAAATAGGAAAAAATAGTGATTTTAAAGCGTTCTTAAGCGTAACACGTTAATATTATGAAAGTTATTATTAATCCCCTCATAATACTGTACCAATGAAAAATTAGTCAAATTTAGATCTAAGTTGTTCTTCGTTAACAGTATAGAATATAACGTTTTTAAAATTATTATTTTTATTAAACGTTTTTAATTAAGTTAAAATTTATGCTAAGATAACTTCTCTTCCAAAAAACACGCTCAGACTCATTTCGAACATCCCTCTGGACCTAGTGAGGGTTCTTAGGATCAGCTTATTTTAAAACTGGGTTCAGTTCTCCTCTTAAGAGAAAATGTTCTCTATAAAACTGTTAATTGTAAATTTTTAAGACATATAACAAACAAAACTGTATAGTTCTTAATTGTCATACGTAGAATCCGATAAATAGGATTTGTAGGTCCACACGAGAAGAAATATTTTCTTTACATTACCCTTCACAGGATAGAGTCTATCCACGTGTTAGGACAAAATAGCTATTGAACTTGTACATAAGAAAATTATTTTTTATGTACTTGTAAGTTTAAAAACCTGTTAAATGAATCTTAAGTTGGCAACATTGAAGATTTTTAAAACTCTTTTTGGTTGTTGTGGCAGTAACATTTGTTTCGTATATAATATGACGAGAGGTCAGAATTTTATTTTGAGATAATTCGGACATCGAGTTATATATTTTGTGACTATTTAGCGAATACTTGCAGAATTAAACATGCAATGAATAATTAAAACCACGAATATGAATAAAACACAAATCTATTTGAGAGGTAGCCGATGACTAGACAATCTGTATATCTCAACACTTTTTAATAAAATAAGCCACTTTATTTTTAGAGTAAACGCTTTGATAATCCCAATAATATGTAGTGTTATTAATATTGTGTATTATGATACGATACTTATGCCTATATTATTTCACTACACAAAAATTGTAGGCCTACATTATTTTCATATCCCACCTCGCTCATAGGCAGCTTAAAATATGCCCAATCGCTGTATTAAGTTATTGTTTTTGTTCAAAGATGGTGTACGTATGAAGATGTTTCTGTCTTCAGTCCTTTTGAATTTACATACATAAAAATCAAGTGCATGTAGTTGCGATAAAATGAAAGTGATAAAAATAAAACTATAAAATTATGACTGTAGACTCTTGCGATTGGTTGAACTTTCGCATATTCTAACGATTTATTGAACTTTAGCATATTCTAACGATTGGTTGAACTTTAGCATATTCTAACGATTGATTTCACTTTAGCATATTCTAACGATTGGTTGAACTTTAGCCTATTCTAACGATTGGTTGAACTTTAGCATATTCTAACGATTGATTTCACTTTAGCATATTCTAACGATTGGTTGAACTTTAGTCTATTCTAACGATTGGTTGAACTTTAGCATATTCTAACGATTGACTGAACTTTCGCATATTCTAATGATTGATTGAACTTTCGCATGTTCTAACGTTTGATTGAACTTCAGCATCTTCTAACGATTTATTGAACTTCAGCATATTCTAACGATTGATTGAACTTTCGCATATTCTAACGATTGATTGAACTTCAGCATATTCTAACGATTGATTGAACTTTAGCATATTCTAACGATTGACTGAACTTTCGCATATTCTAATGGTTGATTGAACTTTCGCATATTCTAACGATTGACTGAACTTTCGCATATTCTAATGATTGATTGAACTTTCGCATATTCTAACGATTGATTGAACTTTCGCATGTTCTAACGATTGATTGAACTTTCGCATGTTCTAACGTTTGATTGAACTTCAGCATATTCTAACGATTGATTGAACTTTAGCATATTCTAACGATTGGTTGAACTTTAGCAAATTCTAACGATTGATTGAACTTTCGCTTGATTGAACTTTCGCATATTCTAACGATTGATTGAACTTTCGCATATTCTAACGATTGATTGAACTTTCGCATATTCTAACGATTGATTGAACTTTCGCATATTCTAACGATTGATTGAACTTCAGCAAATTCTAACGATTGGTTGAACTTCAGCATATTCTAACGATTGATTGAACTTTAGCATATTCTAACGATTGGTTGAACAGTCACTATAATTGCTAGGAATGCATAGGCGTAACAACTAATTCGTTTGAAATAATAAAAATAATAAAACAATAAGTAGAATTAGTATTTGAAATTATGTAAGTTTTATATTGTTTCAATTAGGACATTAGAAGTCTTGGATTATGAAATCGTTTAGGGTTATGAATAGGGACCGGATTTTTAGGTTTTAAAAACACTGTTTTATGTTTTCCATTAGGTGAAATAGTTTTTTTTTAGGTTTTTTGTCCAAAATATCATTTTTGGGTAGAATAATTGGTTTAATGAATTTGAATGTGCTACATAGGATTCTATACATAATACTTGTAAAGTTTAACTTAACAAAATTGAATTAAATTTGTGTAAACTTGCTTTAGGGCAATATTAAAGAATTGATGAAAGAAAGCATAAACAATCAAAAGAAGCAGTGAAAATAAGATTGCCTCACATATCCTGGTTACAGTATATCACTAAATATCTTTCAAGATTCTCAACTGTGAAGTTCTTCCTGTTATCTCTTAGAATACATTTGAAGGCAGAAAATGTCCTTTCAACCTCACATGACATCAACAATGGTTGTTCGTACGAATATTTTAAAAGGAATACGCAGGTACTCTTACACTTCCTCTCTTGATACTGTCATCCTAGACGACATTGAGTTGAACGAAACGTTGTTGGTATTAATTTCAACCCGACAAAAATTGTCTCTCCGCAAAATTTCTCAACTGACAAACAAAAAAGGCAAAAAAGTAGCCTGAATTAGATATTTTAGGTTTTTTATCCCGTTTAGGAAAATTTAGGTTTTTATACCCCATTTAGGTATTTTTAGGTGCCACAGAATTAATGTGGGTGAATCCTATGGGCATGATTCGAAAAAGTGTGTGATCGCTTTTTGTTTTGGAAGTAAGGAAAAAAAATAGGTAAAAACCTAAGAATCCGGTCCCTAGTTATGAATTAGACTAAGATAGGATTGTATATTCTTTATGAAAAATAATTATTTATGAAAGAAGTTTTGGGAAGGAGTGTTGTAATAAATCAGCTTCACTCAGTATTCTGTAAGAATGGTTTTAATGTTACATTTTTCTGCGTATATAGCTTAAATAGAAGCTGAACTTTAGGCCTATCCTGGTAACAAACCGAACATTTGTGTGAACTGATTTCGTGAATGATGCATTGATGATTAATTATCATTACTTTTTTTTCTTCAATTCGGCACTATGGTATCGTAACACTTCACATTAGCTCTGCTTAAAGTATAATGTTAGATTTGAATTTCATAGTAGGCTGTGCCGATACTCGCATTCATGAAGGATAACCTCGGGCAGCTGTGGTTTTGGACTGTAAACTGTAAACATGCAAAATCTCCCAAAAACTTTAACTTTTATCCTTTATATTGTCCAACACCTATACATAAAATATCTGTACCGTGCAATTTGCTACGTTCAAATATAATTGTTTTCTTCTTCCTTGTTTAATTCTGTATGCAGTTATATTTTCGTTCATGTGATTGATTTTTAATCACCGGAGGAATATTAATTTTATTTGCTTCTTTCACGATAGGCCTACTCGTTAAAAACAACAGAATTATTTTCTGGTGTCATTTTTAGAAATTGATATAATACTTTTTGTAACAAAGAAAGAAATTTTATAGTCGTGTTCATTCTGAGGATTCACTCACAACTTTAATATAATAAGTTAACGAAATTGCGTAACATTGAGCAACATATCTTTCCGGAACTCGGCGTCACATATTCGGAATTTGTAGGCAACCAAATGAAAGACCACACTCTTGTCTGTAATGGCCTATCTTTGAGAGAAAAATTCTCAGGCTATGCTAAGACAGCGCCAATCAGTGAAAACTACTTCGAACAGGAGTTAGGATATTTCACATAGGCCTAGTTATATGGGATCATGCCTCTCCCGTATTATATAGATTCTTGAATAGGCCAAAATAAGGTACAGTAATTAGAGGAAGTTATACGGTTAGTCAAAACCTGTGGGTATTTTAGGCTCTATTTCAGCAAGTTTTTCGCAAGACAAACCAAATTCATTGTACACCATGAGTTTAGTCCAATTCGTGAGTTTGTAGATACTGGACATGCCTGCGAAGGCCTATTCTTTGATTAAACAGTGGCTAACAGTTGTGAGACAGGCAATGGTCCTATTCTTCAATTCATAGACATTCAACTGCGGTTAGTAATAGGAAACAACACTTAAACTTTTAAATATATAATTTCATATATATGTCTACTTTAATTAATTTAAAAAGAAATTACATCTTCCAGCCCAAGAAATAATATTAATGATAATAATAATAATAGTAATAATATTAAATAATGATAATATTTAAGACCGTAAATTTGCATATAACTTTGGAATTCATACAGTGTATATTCCACTGGTGTATTCTCCACTTTAGAAAAAGTTAATTTCATTTCCACAATTATTCATATAGACAGAATAACTAGGCTATAGCTAAAACTTGGAGGTGGTGTTAAAACATTACTACATATTTTAGTATGAATTAACCTTCAGCTTAACTGAATCTTAAATTTTCTAACATTTAAATATTATTACCTCAGGAAGCATATTTTTTACATTATTTGCATAAAAACATGAATATAGTGTGTTTTACTTAGCCTATAAAAAGTGTATGCGTGTTGGAGTTATATTTTGTATTGTGGAAATAAAGCTGCTTGTGGGTTCATAATCTGCAATATTTTTCTTTGAAATCATAAAAATATCAAGAACATTTAAATTACACACAATTAAAATTCCTGCTCTTCCAAATAAGGATCTGCAGGAGGCATCAGGTAATCTTCTCGGGATTATTCCAATTTTTTTTGTAACAATAATACATATACCTTTTAGACCAGAGTCATTTCCATACAATAATAGACCATACCTAATTATACTTTCAAAGTACCATATATTAAAAATCAGTTAAAATAAGTTGTGATATGCCTATGAAAGTGTGACACTAATTGATCGGTAAAAATAATAAGAAATTATGCCTAGACTGTATAAAAATGTAACATTTTTTTATAGGTTAAAGTTTCCGCGTTTTAACACAAGCCTATCACGTTTATATGGGTTCGTTACCAATTTTGTAGTAGACATTACTGAGAAATGCACAAATTCCTTGATTAGAACTGTCGAGTGAGAATTTTTTGCGTCAAGTGTACAAAGCGTTGAACATAATTATACTAAACCTAAGCTTCAAGATAGCTAAAGTGTTAAAGTTATCTTTATTTTAGGCTTATCCTACAGCCGTATGCGAAATTAATTTTTGGAATTTTTAGGCCTATTTAGATTTTGTTGGATTTGATATAGGCCTACCAAAGTGAACTACAGATCATATCTATATTATAAACAATAAAGGTGCCTAGAGTACTTGTTGAACATAAATATCTTTAAGTAACTTCGAAAATCTATTTAGGATACTTATGGTGGTCCATAACATTGTTTTGAATGGCAAACAAGTAACGAAATATTCCAATTACATACCAGTCTTTTGTGTTTCTTACTGGAAATTGGTTCTGATAATCTTGCGCAACAAGACCATAACGTGAGTCATGAGGAAATTAATGGGATCTCTCTATAAGATCTGGCACTACTTCCCATACACAGCCTCCGGTACTAAACCATCATTCTGGACCACTTCCCTGTGAAGATATCACTGAACAATGTACTCTCGCGTGTTCCATCAAATTAGTTTTTAAGTCTTGCAGATTTTTTATGCGACAAATTTAAAATAAATAACTCCTTTTCCTTTACTGTGAAGGGACTTGCTATAAAAATATTTTGATTTCAAAAACGTTTAAATTAAATTCAGTGGAATCGGATGCCTTTTTGAAGGAAACATTGCTAATAAGGAACAAAACATTGATACTAATAAAATAATAGTTTGCATGAATAAAAAAAAATTGGATTCAGGTAATTCAATGTTATAGTTTGAAAATCTTGAATTGTAATTAAGGTTATACCCCAGGCCACTATAAGAACTAAGACTTAATAAGTTTTCCTTGTAGATATTTCGTTATATTATTGTACTGCTAATAGCTGTTAATAACTGATTTCATATTTTTGAACGTACCTCTTCCATTTGAGCCCACGGAATGCAGTGTTAAACGTACAGCATGTTCAATCATAATCTCCTTTTTTTTTTTTACCTATAGTTCCCCGAAACATGGGGAGATGGAATCATTATTATTTTGTCAGAAAATGTACACTTGTACCATTTTTACATGAAGTTTGAGATGCATAAAACCGGTCGGGATGATGTACCCTACTTTTCCTTATTCTGAATAAAAGTTAAGATGCTGCTGCATATTGTGTGGAGATGCCGCTGCCTTAACCTCTACTAGTCGACATACATGACCTCAAAAATAATGCAACTATCAGACATTTTTATAACCACTGCATTCAGCCGTACCTTCGGGATATAAACAGACCCGTGGTTAATTTATTGCTCGTGTGATGGCGGTCTTTCCAGTAATATCCTCCAAATTTAATTATTATTTTATAGAACTAAATGTTTATTCATTAGGTTAATTTGGCAACAAAATAAAATAATGCTAAAAGCATCTTTGCTTCGTCGCAAGGGATGTGCTTCTGTAATGCATAAAGTTGCAACAACAGCAAAACAAAGCTTCAGTTTAACCGACGTTAAATATTTGTCATTTTAATTATTTCTAGCACTACGAATTTGTTAGAAAACTTACGCTAGCTGCACAAATATATATATTTAGTATTACAAAATATGTTATTAATATCCTACATAGATTCCTAGTACAAACCTCCTATTAACTGTTAGGAAAAGTACGTAAAACTACATTACAAGCCTCTTCAAAGAGATTCTGCTATTAACTCCAGCAAGCAATATAAAAAAATAGGATGTACGGTATATTTATGTACCATGTATCACCATACCTCAAGATGTTGAAATTTATTTGTGCCACTATGCCCCAAAGAGCTAAACATTTCCGACGAATAAAATTTGCTGAAAACCTTAAAAAAAAACCGTATTTTTATACATCATTTTTAAAAAGATAATGGATTGGCATGTAGCTTCCAATCTAGAAACTAACTTCAGAATCAAACTTAAAAGCATTTTTATTGTCTAGGAAAAAACTGTTTCCATTCATCAGTAATATTCTTCCTTTTAAAAAAGTTCCCTTTAATTAATTATGTCAAAAATCTTATTAAAAACCAATATTTCCGGAATTTTTTAGATACTGTATGTATTTTTCTTTGCCTTTTATTGCCGCTTATTACAAGAATAAATGTTCGAATGCCGCAACCTTCCAACTAGAAAACTAACTTCGGGATCTAATTTTAAAGCGACTTTATAGAATAAAATGGTTTTAGTTCACCACCGCTTCACTTTAATTATTCTTAAAATAAATACTCCTTCTTTAAAATTTCCTAGAAATAGGCCTAGACAATCGCAAATCTTACAAAACTGTATTTTTTCCATTTTTATCTTTGTATTAAATAACCAGTATATGATTATTTTGTTCTTCTCTTCACTTACTAGATGACTTGCCAATATTTATTGACTACTTACCGATTCCGGATTATCATGGAACATGTAATCTAAAAAAAACTCATTAGCAATCGAACTAAAAAAACAGCTGTTCAACAATTCTCGAGCTATAAGCGATCACATATAAGCCTGCACAGAAATTTTCAAAGAAAATGTCAATATCTACCTTTCAGACGCTCTTTGGTTACATATTATAGCCTAGGCCTATACATTGTAATCAATTATGATTTACTATAAAGAGTTAAAATTGCTGCGCATATGCATGGTTTAATCGCTCGTTATATACTATGTAACAGTCCTGGCTGAATATAGAATCGCTTTAGGAATGAAAGCTTCAGGAGTTGAACTGCTATAAAACTTCTGTAATTTCAGTTTCTACATTTCCGCTGACCTCTCTTCGGTCCTTAAGGCTCCGGTAATTTGCGAGTCGCTGATGCAGAACGCCACTAAATTAATTCACGAGGCAAGAATAAAAATACATAAACGTAACGAATAAAAAGGTTCATATACGACCAACAGGTTATCTTAGCGACTATAAAACCACCTACGGCTTATACTGACCGGAGATGCAGTTAAAGCAGTCGCGACGGAGGAAGAATACACGATAGAAGAGGAAGAGGATGAAGGCTGGAAAAAGAGGATCTATACATTATTATAGGAATGCGGAAATGCCTGCTACTTACATATAACTTCGAGCTGAATTACACTTTTATTTGCAACAAGTAGCTGTGATAATATATATCGGCCTACCTTAAGCGCGATCCGGCACACTTACCTGGGATAGGGCCGTATTTACCAAATGATGAAGTTACCAAGCCTGGTGATACGAACAGCACGAGTTGCATCCCCTGGGGCAATGCTCAGGGGTCAACAAAAGTTTTATCTTGACGGAGCGAAGTATTTTCATAACATTAGGCTATATCACAGGTCTGTGAAGTTGTAGGAGGATATATATTTTGTCCTTGCTGTATGTGGACCCTGTTATAAATTCGTCACCTTAAAATTTAATAAAAGCAGAGATATGAGATTGATAAAATATTTCTTTATTTAAAATATGAGAACCTTTTATCCACAAGTTAGGTTTGTAATTTGCGGAAACCAGCCGTTCTACCTAAATTTTCTTCATTGGTTTCGAACTTAGAACCCATTAATGATTTAACTTGATTAATTATGTTAATACAGAAATACATTTATGAAAGCATTAATGCCATTAATATGGCATTTTCCTCGAAAACATCTAGTCAATTAGGTATGCATTTTATTACCAGCGTTATTATTATTATTATTATTATTATTATTATTATTATTATTATTATTATTATTATTATTATTATTATTATCGCCTGCGTTGTTTAGTAGTTAACTTTAATAACTATAGATCTACAGGTCTGGGTTCGATTCCCGGTATCTCGAATTTTTCAGAGGTAGAGAGGTCTGGAACGGGTGGGCACTCAGCTTCTTGAGGAGCCTCGTAAGTAACGGCTCAACGGCCATGAAAGTCAGCAGGCTGACCAACAAGCCCCTCACCCCCCCCCCCCCAGACCTAGACAATTTTCACTAAATATTGATTCGGAAATTCTGTCCGGAAATTTGAAAGTTCGGAAAATTATTCAATTAAAGTATTAGACCACGAAAAACATTTTTAATAACATGTAGATTAATATAGGCTTACCTCATAGCAGCGTTAAAATGTTCTCGTACCAGATTTAAACAGTAGATCAGAGTGGAGCGAAAACTTTTTCGAAATACTTGTCTAAATAATTAATGCTGGTTCATCTACTACCGTCTTTTAACTTTAATGCCAATTGAGAAGATTATGTAGGCTACTGTATGTATTTAGCACGCAGACTTCTAGGGCCATGAAAACTATTTTCTTAAATGGGATGTGAGGGGTTAGTCTAATATACCAATTGGTGTATGTACAACATTCTATATTAAAAAAAAAAAAAAAAAAAAAAAAAAAAAAAAAAAAAAAATTGGCGTATAAGTTCATTTTGGGTTGTACCATGGAGCTGCATCAAAAAAATCATTACATAATAGTTTTATTCTCAATTTCTTTATTTTTTAAATATGAAAGGAGTTGAGAATAAAGGTATTTTGCAAAATAAAAGCAGATGATTATAAAGATATGTAGCAAAATAAAACAAGTTGGGCATAAAGGTATTATGTAATTATTTTATTAATAGTGGTAATTTAATATAATTTATAATTTAATAGAATAACGCTTTATGTAAAATGTGATAATTTTTATCCACATAGTATGTTTAATATTTATAGAAACCAGATGTTCCAATAAAAAATTGTCTATGCTTTTAAACTTAGAGCCCACTGATGATTTTGCTTAATGGTTTAATTTAAGTTACTACTTCTATTAAGTAATCATTAAACATTTTAATTAAACTCTTTGAACGTGATAAGACTAACTAACGTACGATTGGTTATTTTTTTGCGTTCTTTGTTTTTTTAAATACTGGTTAGCCTGTATCATTTCAACAGGAAATATAGCGCCGAATTTTACAGTGTAGACGTGTAGACAAAAATGTATAAACCTTGTATTTACTTTGAAACTATGTTTTATTTTCATTTCTTCTAAAATTATTTTTTGACTAAACTGAATTGTAGTCACCATGCAAAAGTTGTATATGATAATTATCTAAAAAGCATTCGGGAACATTGAGACGGTATTAATAATTTCGAATAAATTATATTTAGAAGAAATGTAGGCTTATAACTAATTATAATGTTTGCGTTGCTATTGTAAGGAGAGAGGATATTTGGAAAGTGCCTGATTTTATCCGAGCTGGTTGGCCTTTTGGACTCCCCTGAGGAACGCCGTATGTTGGCATTGCATACTATACTGTCATGTCACTAACTTATGTTACCTATAACGGTAGAACTTGCCCATGTTTTTTTTTTTTACTCTGTTCGGAATAGTTTTCTTTATTTATTTCATGTTGCAGATTTATAGTGAAATTCTATTACATTTTTAAACGAATGGAATCCGGACCCTTCGCTGGACCAGGTAGTCTACGCGGGATGTATATATACTACGTGATAACGAATCGATTCGGCATCAACTCCTATTCGTTTTTCTCTCTCTCCTCTTCGGCAGACGTCGTGGAGTCAAAATGATGTACGCAGGAACTAATATGCAAGTGATTTGTAAGGAGATTTAGCTATTCTACCATCGTGATTTATACGGTTTGTAGTCTACCTGATAGTTACTCTTAAGTCATTAACTTACCATTGGTATTGAGCTTTGTGTTGTTAAAATTCATATACTTCTTGAATGGCTATTTCTTTACGTAATAATTTAGCGGTGTATTTCGGGATACCGCCTATAGGGGGGTTATAATCTATTACCGTCAAGTGAATTAGTACTGGAATTAGTCATAAAAATATTTGACACTTCATAATAGCAGTGATAGGTTCAGAAAATCATTGTTACAGAAATTAAATATAACTTATAATGAAATTTTGACGCATTCATTTGATATGGTTTCGAAAGCAAATAACTTTTTTCCCTTCAAGAAAGCACATAACTTTTTGCCTTCAAGAAAACACACAGGATTTATTTAAAGTAATTTTTTCGTCATAATTTAAACCCACCTTGAAAATAATCAAAAGTTATTATTAAAGTAGGATCACATTTTGTAGATGTAGATACTGTAGATTAACAGTTTCTGGACTCGTGAGAATATGCCTATAGTTATATTACTAAAATATTTGCTGAACCTGCAATTCAAGTATTATTTTCACGTGCTGTTTTGTATTATATTCTGAAGAAAAGAGTGGCTATAATAATAATAATAATAATAATAATAATAATAATAATAATAATAATAATTTTATTGCTATAGCAAACATGTATAATTTCACAGTACCCTAATTTTGCAGTATCTTATTTTATTTATCACAATATTGGGAACAGTAATGGAATTAGTTCATATTACTGATCAGAGAGGGCAGCTTCTTATCTTTCTTTACGTTATCGTTCCCGGTTTTGCAATAAATAAAATAATAAGATATTCGCATTTAGGGGTAGGCCTGCTGCGAAATTAGGGGTACCGGTACTGAAAAATTAGGCATGTTTGCCTACATTATAAGATAACCAATTTTCATAATTAACCACTAATCTTTACTTAACTTTTAACGTGAGAGGTATGCTTTGCTTCATCTTTTGCTTCCTCCTGTTAGTGGTAGCCTATATAGAGCGGATATTTCTATACATTCTAATATAATTTATACCACTGGAAATATGAAATTGATTAACTCAAAGGTATAAGCTTAAGAGAAGTAGTTGTTGAAGTTGGCTTTTTAAAAATAGAAGTGCCAATACCTAGGTTTATATTTACTCCATCAGTAGGCCTTGTCCCTTCTGGGATGTTAGCGCCACGGAGTTAGTTAGTATGGTTTATATTCGGACATAGTATATCATAGTAGCCTAATGTTTATTGTACGATAATTTCCATGTTACTCATTAGAAAGCGGTAAGATGTACTGTTTTCGGAACTACAACTTTATATCGTACGACAAAATTCTGGTTTTTTACTACGACATCTTCTTGTCTGTTCATACAGATTGAAGTCTTTAATGGGACGGGCATTCTACGTAGGCCTAGTGTCTTACATTTATTGCACACGAATTCTCTTGTTAAATGTTTTGGAGGTAATAAAGTTTACGATTTCAAACATTTGATTTCGGAAAGTACAAAATTTTATACGGTAATAACCTAGTTTGATGGGACGCCCCAAAACAAATAAAATGCAGTTGGACATTCTTAAGACCCGAGTTATGCTTGTTAGTTTTGCTGTCGATTTCTTGGTACTTTCCTTCAGGGTTCTATTAACTTCTGAAAATTGCCGTGGACATCAGTGCAGACTGTAAAATATGTTTATTTGGAGCAAAGCGAGCTCTGTTCATCCTACAGAAGCGTAAATCCGTCGAAATGCCACCGTTTTTGCATGGATCTGTACCAGATTAGGCTAATTAGTTAATTACTTTCTAAATAATGTTTATTAAAAACATCAGAAACTGTTGAAACATTGTCTGATTTTCTCGTTAGGCCTATCAAGGCGATTGCGCGGTTACAGGCCTACTTCGGAGGTTGTCGTTAAATTGAGTAATAATTGCCAATTGCAGAAATTTAGATATCTCTTGAATAACGCTTTTCGCATATGAATTATGGAAGAGGATGAATTACGGTCTCAGTGTGCAGAATGGATATGCCTAAGTGAATTTGCACACTTAATAAATTACGCAGTGAGCGGACAGGACTCATCTCTTCTTGGTTTCAGCAAGAATATTCAAAATGTGAAATAGAGCAGCTAACTGCGACCATATGGCATCGTTCCCAATCCAGAGTAGGCATACAACAGTTACGTTTAGTACTAATTGACTGCGTTTCTTGAACCTTGTCAATTTGAAATAATTATTGGGTGGTTACTTTGAGATACGTAAGAAATCAAATAGTAACAAAATGAGAAATGCTATGCTTCTTGAACTTCAGTTATCTAAAGTGTGTCAAGTAGCAGTACTGGGAATTTTTCTCAAAACTCAAGCTTAACATTTCGTTGTTTTATTATACTTTCTGTGGACACCTGCACTCAAAAAAACATTTAAATATTTTATGAATAGTCATGCTTAAGATTATATAATTAATTATACGCATTTACTTTCTCAGCCTATATAAAAATGATAGCGTTATTTGCTCATGAATGGAGAACGTGACATTATTGGATGATCAATTTAGCTCTTTCGGAACATACGAATAGAAAATACTAATTAAATTGAATAGGATGTCTAGGCTATATTTTAAGAAGTTGAAACATAAAACGCAATTCCATGTCGACCATATTAGGTGTCAGGCATCAACCCAACTACTGTTTGTCGAACAAGAGAGGACCTAAATTGTATTTCTAATTAAAATTAAAATCTTACGAATCAATTTTGAAAAAATCAACTTATAAGGAGTCATATGGTAAGTTGTACTAGGTCCTAACTCATCGAGAACGCGAAAGCAAACCAAAACTTGCCTTCGCCAGATACTTAACCTCATTGGAAGACCAGGCCAAAATTAATTTTGTTACGTGGTTCACTTAAAACATTGGCGACTCGAACAGGTTTTTTCCAACTTATTCTATGCATACCCTAGACCTATGGGTCGCTAGTAGAGGAAGTTTGTATTCGGCCTTAAATACTTGTATGTTGAATTTGCAGTAGTGGTACTCGTTTTGAAGCACTCAGGAGGCAAGAAATAACATCACATGTTTGAAGATGGAACACGAAATATGACTACTAGTTTCTCGTACCCGTTCTTACCGTGCCCGATTTCGCGATTTTCTCGATAAAGGCTCCCACGGTTACTAACATATAATAAAATGTATAGTTAAAACATCAGCTCAACAACCTTTATTTTGTTGCCTAGGCCTTTCGTCAAGCAAGATGCGCTGATAATGACAAAGTCTCGAAAAGCTGGCACAGCAAGGTGCCCTGAAGATGACATAAAAATTGGCGAAACGCCTAGGCAGCATAAAATAAAGGTTGTTGAGGTGATGTTTTAACTGTAATTCCATTTTATTGTATTGATCGAGCTCAACGCACATATGGTTACCAAAATTTGGTCTGACCGGAGGTTTAGGCTTAATTGCTTGGCACTCCGGGGGTAAGGGTGGGCACAAAAAAAAAAAAAAAGGTACTGTATCGTCCAACATCCAACGATTACGTTTAAGCTTTGTATAGATATTAACAGCTAAAAACTACTTGTTTTTTTAGGAAATCGCAGAAATTGATGTAGAATGTATAAATTGTTTTCATTAATACACATTTTATACGTTTTCTCGGGTCCTATATGTAGAATATTCAAAAGTAAGACAAGGTAATAATAAATATAACCCAAATAGCATGTTGCCTCTGGATGTAAGAAAAATAGATTAGGCCTAGGTTGATACGAATTATTTTACGTAAGAAATGCTCCATGTAAAGCAGAAACGCTGAATACAGAAAACGGAAAATGAAACCTACAATATAGAGCCTTTATTATAAGATAACTCATTTATTTTATAAAGAGTTGTGGCAACGCCCCGGCCCACTAAGACCACCTTTTGGGTGCCTCTGTTCTATGGTATCATGTTCCTATAGGTTTCCGACTGTTGCTCAGCGAAATGAGGTTATGTAGAAAAGAAGTCTGAACTATAGCAATTGAACTTATTTCTCACTGATATTTAAAATTCTGACCGTTATTTGTATTTTAAAAAATCTGTAACATTTTACCTCTATAAAAGAAAAATATTTTTCATTCTAGTAAACGTTCTTAAGAAAATAAGGTAACATGATAATATGCGATGTGCATTTATTACATAAATTCTTCGTACTTTGCCAACTTAACATGAAATTATTGTTGATAGGATTTCCCAGTTGGATGTCAACACTTCTCTTTACTAGTATAGACCGTTAAACTATGACGCCATGTAAATTCTGCCAGAAATTAAGTTTTCACAGCCTTCTCACCAATTTCACTGGAAAAGAGACAATAATTTGGCAATATTTGTCTCTTGGCACCTGATTCGGTTCACAAACATAGCCCAGTTACTTAATGAATCGAGTCTTTTTTTGTTTTACGACAGAATTCTTGTTAGCATGGGTCTGCTATGTGCGTCAGGGAAATTCTTTTAACGCAAATTAAAATAACTTAGAGCTCGGTTTCCCTTAATTCGTAATTTGTTGACCTCAAACAAATTTAACTGATGAATTCACGTTCTAACGTACCTGAACTTACGTCTACCATTCTTTTCACAACTTAAGCTCGCAGATCCTATGAAATGTATGCTAGCAATTTTCGATATTATAAAAGTAATAAACCGAAAAAAAGTATTTAAAATCAATTAGACAATGTAAAATGTATACGGTAGTTGCAGCTGATATGATTGCGTAACATTGCATAATTTCAGATATGGAAACTAGGGAAGAAACTTCAGTAAATTCTTGAGTTCTGAAAAGCTTTCTTATTCTCTTAGCGGGCTTCATTTTTTATAGTTAGTACTAATTACGACTGTAGCAATCTATATAATAAATAATGAAGCTCTAATAATAATAATAATAATAATAATAATAATAATAATAATGATGATGATGATGATGATGATGATGATGATAATAATAATAATCTGTCGCTTCGAAATGATCATCTAGATTTTGGTTTATCATTACATCAATACATAGGCTTTCTTCATGAAGTGTTCTACATTCCACACAATTTGACTCCTTTTTTAGTTTGTCTCGTTAAATTAATTGTATTTATTACAAATAACTGTATAATATATCCCGTTGTACAGCACTTACTGGCGAAACAACACCCAACTGTATTTGGGATTTATTCCTGTGTTGGCAAAATAAATAACAATACTAATAATAATAATAATAATAATAATAATAATAATAATGATAATGATAATAATAATAATAATAATAATAATAATAATAATATCTTGTAAAGCAAGACTGATCATAGCCTAGCTCTAGAGGCAGCCTCATTCTAGAATCTTCTTCTCATGTCTGTTATTCTTGGCCCTTGCATTTTCTTCCAGTAGCTCTCTTCTTTGTGAGCTTATCCTCGAATAGCACATTTACTTCTCTCAGCCTTCAAGTATTTTCTGATGTAGGAACGTAGGCCTAC
Organism: Ectobius pallidus; assembly: GCA_964059195.1. Classification (NCBI taxonomy): domain Eukaryota; kingdom Metazoa; phylum Arthropoda; class Insecta; order Blattodea; family Ectobiidae; genus Ectobius; species Ectobius pallidus. Next base: position 65,689,081 of record CAXKWD010000004.1, read on the forward strand.
CATTCTTGTACCAGTATCTTCCTTGCCATGGATCCGTATACTCTTCTGAATCGACGATACCATGACAACCATCATCTGGCACTTGCTGTGTCGTTACCATGTATTTATTGTTTATATTTATTAGTCTAATATTTCCATTTCCAAAAATCTTCAAATGAATACAACGTATTTTTTTATATTATCTACTTTTAGGTATAAATATCAGAATGCCATTTCATTGATGGAGGAGGGACTACTGTATCTGTTTTTCTCTTCTCATTTGAAAGTTGTTTACTTCTCTTTGCTGCTTGAGTTTCTTTGCTAAAAATCTTCCACGGGCGTCGTGTAAGCAGACACAATACTCACAAATGGTAGTAAAATTAGAATTGCAAATACTTTCTTCATATTTAAAACTCTCAGAAGGGAATTATGCACATTTACAGGGTTCTTTATTAGTTGGTAAATGGCCATGCATAGTCTACGTAGTATGTGGAACAGTTTAATGTGTTTAACGTTTCTTTGACATTACCACGAGGACTGGATTTTGTGCTGTGAAATGTGTGTGTGAACTGAAAAATCTCTCTGTCCTTAATATTAAGAGTCAACAGAGTAGCCGTATTAACCAGAACACACTGTCAACAAGTGATAAGAAGCGATACATTGGAGTCTATTACCTATGTCCTGATGACCTGGACAGTCTGTCCATTCTATCTATTAAATCAGTCTATCTATTTCCGTACCAACACTTATGTGAAATTTAAATTTACATACTTTTTGTTTGATCTAAAGTTATCAAGACTATGATCTAAATTTCCAACCAAATATTTGCGTTTGCGATCAAGGGAAATCACATCGGATTGGTTGGGTCTCGGAGTTTGAACCCAGATCCTTTCGAGTGTTGTATAGGTAGGGGGGGGGGGAAGCGGACCGACTATTGTAGCTGATTTCAGAGCCTTGTGATATGTAAGGAATGTAAGAGATGTAACAGAAACGTATGTTTTCCCAAGCAATGCAAATTACGTGAAATTATTTCTCAATTCAAGCAATGTTAATTTCAATACATTCCCTGCTATCCTGTGAATGCCGCTAGGCATGCGCAGTGGCTCATATCGGCAACTTAGATATTTTAGTCGGTCCGCTTTAACCCCCTACCTGTAAGTTACATGAGCTGCTAGTAACCAAAAATAAAAAGGAATTGAAGCACTCTTGGTTATAGAAGATAATAGAATTTTATCAATCCAAGAAGTCAAACAATGCACATTTTGTACAATGATATAGGACAAGTCAATACTGGTACAACCATTCAATATTCAATAAGTAGTGTCAATAGTAATAATAACCTATGTAATCTAAATCCTATTCCTAAAGTATATGGTGCACTGTTTCAATAGGCCTAATATATTATTCAAGCATGGAACAAGCTGAGATCCATTAAGGATTTGGTATTTCACGATGCATATTCTTCATTTGAATAATAACAGTGGTAAAAAAAAGTATGACAATAGATGTTTCTTAAATTGGTTCAGGATTATTGATTTATGTTATCTGAGTTGGGAGCTTATTGTCTTATTTTGGACCTGTATATTTTGTACCATTCTGGAAAAATTTAGTATTTGCTCGGGCTTTTACATGAATGTTATGCTTTTTCATCTGTCATGGTAGACTGATGGATTTTTTCATTATTTTTAAGTATTTCACTATTGTGTAAATTTTCCTTTGTTAACAATACAGATTCTTATATGTATATGAAAGGGAATGTTAAGATGCGTAGCTTTTTGAAAATGAGCCTAAATAAGCCTCTGCGGGATTCCTGCTATTGTTCATGTTATTCTTTTCTGTGCCTTAAAGAGTGTTTTATGTTTACGTGAGCAACCCCATACTAATATTCCGTATCTCAGAAATTATAATTAAAACCATAATCATTTTTATTTACGCTCTATATTTTAAGCACTCTAAATAAAATAATATAATTCATCTATCAAAATTTAATATTCATGCAATAACTATTAATAAAGCTATCCTCAACATGATTAGATAAAGGATTTAATACCCCAGCATTAGTCTCAGATGCAATTCACTGAATCAGCTCGGTTGGTAAGCGACAGTCGTAGAAGAATTTTAAAATGCACCATATCAGGATTATGTATTTTGAAATAGCATAATAATAACTTCGTGTAATATAAGTTATTCAATTTTCTCCTGGGATGCAACATTATTATCAGCCTTTCTTTTACTACAGTTTATTTTATTTTATTTTAGACTTATATTTGATGGGATGATAATACAATTACCACCACTTTCGTCTAAATCTATTTTGTGTTATTGTTGTAATCTTGGAGGAAGAAGAATTACTGAATTAAGTTCAGATTAATTTGTCTGTCTACCTCTTGACTGTCCGCCTAAATTAATATTTTCCCAACTTAACGCAAATTACAAATTTAAGAAAATGGTTAAGTTTATTGTATAAATATTTATTTTTCATGTTTCTTCTTTTTAAAATTTCATTATTATTGTAAATGAATTTAATTGATTATATTTTTATTTAATGTAATTCTGAACTGAAGTGCACCACGGGCAGGTGCTGATTCGGATGGAGTTTTAATGAAAATATAATGTGGTAAAATTGTACAGGGATCTCTCTTATGTAACATAGACCAACTATTTACTTTCAAAAGATCATTATGTGGGAAATAGTGAATCCATCTTAGCGACAAGTTTTGAAGTGAGTATAGTGTGTAATTCAGCTCTCCGAAACCCGTGCGTTGGCTGTGTTGTAAGAGATTTCAGTATATTTTAACTAGCAATAAATGTCTTAGGAATAGCGGGAACGCACATTTCGTGTAGGTTCTATGCAGGGTGTTGTACCTGTGATAACCTCCTGTGGGTGTAACTGACAAAGTAACTGGAATCCGTAGAGCGGCTATCTCTTTAAGGCGGGCATGAAGTTGTCTATAATAATGACACAAATTGTTCACCACGGTGACAAGAATGTGTTAAAAACAATGTACAAAGTGAATAATTCCAGGCTTCAGTGTAGTATTAAGTATTAGTTAAATGCAAATCAAGCTAAAATAAAACGGTAGGACATACTGTGATAAGAGCATAATGCATCACTGAAGATGACCACAAGCTGGTCGAAATATATATGATAATTAAAAAACCTTAATATTGAAAGGCGGAATTACTGCATTTCATTGATTAGTAATTCAATATGGCTCTTTTTTTATGAATATTAGCATAATGTTTATTTATGGAAAGGAATACAACTGTTGGAAAATGAAGATGTCGGACTACGGTTGGTTGTAATATGGTTGTTTAATCTTTTGCATTTACAGTGGTGAGCACTGCAGCTAAATCTCCAGACGGGGATTTTACTGCATCTTGGGCCTGTACTGTTGTCCGAAGCAAAGAACTTCCCTGTATTGATTGTGAGGAAAGTTGCCGTTACCTTATGAGTTGTGGTAACAGCAATCACAAGTGCAAGGAAGCAAGTCTGCAACCAATAAGAATCTGTCTAGAAAACTGTGGTGGTAGGCCTCACCTCCTCCTTCTCCACCATCTCCCACCCCTCTAAATTGCAATGCACCCTGCAGGGAAGTTCTCTGCTTTGAACTACAGTAACATTCATCGGTGTACCATAAAATACATTCTTCAAAGAAAAGCTATTTAAGCGGTAAGAATGTTGCTTGACGTATATTTATTTGAATTTATTCTCGAGGTGTTACCCTTCGTCCAAAGTCTTAGGTTAATGTATGCAGCCTATGCAATTGTTATCTTTCTAGTTTTCCGCACCGTATCATAATACTTTAAATCAACACATTTCTCTGGTTTCTTCCTTGTTTAGAGCTTTCCTATTATGGGTTTATTTACTCATGTAACCTGATGACGGGTATGACGCTTTCACATAGGAATTAAGGAATAAGCAAATTATTTCATTTTCGTTTGCACAGTAGTTTATTGTTAACTGGAGCGGAAATCAAATAAGTCTTAAAAATTCCATTTGTACTTTGTCATAAGTGGATAACAGATCAGCACAAAAGTATTCACAATGTCGACAGTTATAATACATGGCTTTCTAGACGGCTTGTAATATTTAGAAATACGGGGTATGCTAATCAGATCATATGATGTACAGCTTTATATTGATCTGTTGTCGATGATGACTCAGATTTAATCACGCTGTGACAGATTGACGGACTAACCGACTGACTGTGCCATTAATTCTTTCCATCTCACCTCTCGTCACGAGTCGTAGAAAAAAAAGAAATTCTATACCACTGTGTGTTATGCTTAACATCTGTATTAGTGTAGGCTATAATCTAAATGTCAGATGAATATCTGTCATTTCTTTTTTTATACCCTATAATTTACCTTGCTACAACTATTGTATTTTCCGTAATAAGATGACAAAGGCATATTTTTATCCATGGGCTGAATTCTGTAATATATTTTCGGTAAAGTCTAACAATTTTTACGTTTTGAAATACAGTAAATGCTTTACCACTCGTTTTAAATCTTACATTCCCAGGTTTGCGGGAGAATAGTTATGTAGACAACTGGACCAGTAAGTTAAAAATTTTGGCAAGAGTTCTGAGTAAAAATTTACTTCATAATCCAACCAACTGTGCTGATTCCGTGGCGGATTTTCACTGAAAAGTAATAATTTAATAGTCTGGTTTAACCTAGGAATGACGCAATGTGTTGGCTCTTGGTTTTTGTTTATATATGAAAGACAATTTAGTGAATAATGACCTAATGGATATATTATTGTGTTGATATTTTTACTGACTGAACGAAGCGAGGTGCTGTTTTAACTCGACCGTTCGGCATTTCATCTGTTTGTAAATTTGTGTGTTAAGACAGTTACGAGCTAGGACCATACGCATTGCTCGATTTCCTTCCAATTTGGCAGATATGTTCCTTGAAGTCATTAAATCGAAGTATGTGTAAGGATTTTAATGTTTTGATTCCATTTCATGTAATGTTCAACTTGAAAAACTGTTCATGCTATAAGAAATTGAAGATTACTTCCACCCACGAGTGTAAAATTTTCTACAACTTTTTCCAGTATATTTTTTACGTGACTCTATGGTAACCGGTATTTCTTCTATTTGTAAATTGATTTGTTCCAGGGTCACAACCAAATATATTGTTCGATTTTCTTCCAGTTTGGCAAGAATGTTCCTTGAAGATTTTTATTTTGTCTGATTCCGTTTCAAGATGACAGTTTTAATTGATGAAGAGCATTTCAGTTTTCTTTTCAACACGAGGTATACAGTGTGCAGAACTACTACTGGTAGTGTAATTCCTTTCGCATCCATAAACAGTGAACACGACAAGAGAGAAAATAACGAACTTTCTATTACTTAAAATATAGAAGTTCAGAATGTGATGAATGCTTCCCTTACCGGTACTCTCTTAAATAAGTTCATCTAAGATGAAGTGGGCCTATTCGTTTAGCGGTTTAGCCTAAACATATGAAACTTGCTTTTAAAAGTATAAACCGAAACGACGGTTTCTCTGTAGGTAACTTAGATAACTTAGATAAACATTTAGCCATGCGTTTTACAAAACTATTTTCACCATAAAGGCTTGTTTATTACTTATTTTATTATGCAGAAGGAGTGTGTATTGAGTGGAAATGTATGCTCTTAAAAGCTTTTCATGATCAAGTGAAGCTTAATGTTCAAGTCTTTCAAAAAATTTTATGAGGAAATAATTGTTTTCTTAAACCTATATAATATGTGGTTCTTTTGTCCACATGGACAAACTGTCAAACATCTTGTTTGAGACTGTCCATTTCATGGTTAGAAGCGCCACATGCTAAAGAAACATTTAACTAAGTGTAATAAGGTTTCGGGTTATCCAATGATTGACTTTTTAAAAAACCAATGCTGTTTCACAGAATTTAAAATAATTGTCAACAAAGTTTTTAAAACACTGTGATCAATTCTCACATCAATTTCTATGAGAGTTTTTAAATGTAACTTTGTAATGTTTTGTGTTTATATTCATTTTTGTTTATTGTTTACTGCCACATTTTAAAATTTTCTGCATGTCATAATTATAACATACTTATTCTGAAACTATAGCCCTAGCATACCTAGGTAAAATAGGGCTCTTGGAGATTTAATAAATAAATATGTGGCTCTAAGGGACATAGCAAAGAAATCCATAATTTAATATTAAAAAAATATGTAAATTTTTGGTTGTACAAAATGTTTACGTTGCCAAACGATAGCGTTACTAGCGTTATAGCGTTATAGCGAATTACTTTATTTATGTTTGCAGCTAAAAAAAATATGTATTTGGCAGTATTTATAATTTAATGAATAGCATAATAATGCCAAAATGAGGTGAATTCTTTTGACTTCTGATGGGAACGTCAATCGCCTGGGCATGATGTATCAAATTTGTGCGTGGATTTGGAAAGTAGCTTGTAGAAATTACATTTCTAGATGTTCAAAAAAGAAACCCCTTTATTGCCACTACCTCTCATCAAAATAAAAACTAATTTCTTGGCTGGTTTAATTCGTTTCCCATCACAGACAGAAAGCCATGACATAAAAAATAGAAATACCACTTCAAAATTAATTTGTCCTTCTATCCCATTTATCTTTGGCTGGCCTGTTCAAGGGCAGTATATGGTCTTTACTGAGACGATATTTTCATAATAAATTATTCTTATACTATAGAGACCAAATTATTCCATACAACTTATAAATTTACTATTATAAATAAAAAGTGCTTAATGTAAACAAAGAATTGATTTAATTCTATCAAAACAATTCTAGCGAAACAATTGATTAATCGAATTGAACAGATTTCGAATAAAAAACAAAAGATAGTTATATAAAACGAAAAATACCAAACAGTGACCTCTGTGAATCCCCAAAATATCGGAACTGAATTCTATAACAATGGAAACTATTGTTTTCAGTCTTTAAAAATCTTATTTTGAGCCACATTTATTAGGTTTCTAAAACCTCTTCCACGCAAGGATACATATTAGTAAGCAGTTTATTAATAGAGCACAAACGGTATTGTAATAGGCTATACTTTTATCTTCTTCTGCCTGAGAGTTTTGCAACTGGAACAACGTGATGCAGCCCACAGCAAACATTGCACAGTGCATGGCATACACTGTATGTTCTCATCAGTAGCTGCTGTCAACTGGATTTCTCGACAGCTCAGACAGTCCAACATAAGACTTGAGATCAACATGATCTGGAGAACGCTTGCCAAGAGCTTGTTCAGAATTCTTACAATCGCCGTACACCACTATACATAAACACTAAGTGCTTCCAGTGGAATTTCCTTTCGTTTACCCTTAAAATTATAACTTCATTCCCATGGGAATCCACTTCCATATACATCATCCACTTTACGCGTAATTTCCTGGCTCTTTTAAAAAGTGCTTATCGTACCTTACCAAAAGGCCTGGAATAAATCATTTTAGTTTCATATTATTAGCGGCACTGTTAGGGTTTTTTTTGTGTGTGTATGCATGCCTATATGAGATTTCGTGTCGCATGAACATTTTTGGCCTGCACGTAACATACTCTTCTGTGACACGTCAATTGACACAGCAATGTTGAACATGGAGTGACAGAACAATTTCTTATAAAAATTGCCCTTAAGCCGCAAATGCTTCGGAAGCTACTGGCAACTGCTTACTTTTCTACCTTTTCTCTATGCATCGGTCTGACAACATACACAAGAACAAGAAATTAAATATTTATCGAACTTCCACGACTTAAAAGAACTGAACATTCCTCCCAAGGAAAACTTTGGTTGAAGAAATTTTTGGATCATTTCATATTTTAACATTGCTCCATTATGGAATTATTTAAAAAAAAGTTATTTTGAGTCTCAAACATTGTTGAACAGAACCCTCTCCCTCTATGTAAAGTTCCATTTTACGGGCTGCGCACGTTATGGAGATTTTAGAGGCTATCACTAGAGTCACTGACGTTCTGTTCCCTCTCGTACAAATTAATAATTATCCATTTCATTCTTTTAACTACTACAAATACTACTATTCCTACTACTACTTTTTATCGTGTACCTACTAATAATTTACAATTAAAAATAACATATATTACTCCGATATAAAAATTAGATCCATAAACTGGATACTTTAACAAAAGGCACAATCGTAAGCAAACAATATTATAGTATCGCTCAAAACATTACTTGCGACCTATGTACATTTCTCCCCCATTCATTCAAGTCTGCAATTCCATATAAAAGAGAAGTATTTTCCAAATTATTTCTTTATTTGCCTATTCTATTATAGTATAACTTGAAGAGAGATATTATGGAGTCTATTATGTAATTTTTTACTTTAGTAAGCTTAAAATAAAATAAAAAATAAATAAATTTATATTTTCAGCAAATGTATCAGCTATGTTGATTTGTCTTCCTATGTCATTTCTTCCTAACAGATTGTTGTCAACCAAAAGACCCTGAATTCCGCTACATACAAAATTACCAAAAATTATTTTTTGCACGACGTAACTAATTAGTGGTCGCAATCTGATTGTTATGAAAACAAAAGAAATCTCCGTGCGGTAAAAATTACAAAAAGCACAAGTGCCGTAAGTAAAACCACTGTAGCGACTTTAACAGAGCAAATATTTGGTCCCCATAACAACCAACATATGCGAATCACTTTCTGAAATATAACATCCATCTTCAATAATGTATAAACATAATATTTTCAGCTAATATCTCAATTGATATTATTAAATTAATATAAATAATCATCGTGCAAAAAATAGCATGCAATACTCGTGCCGTAAGTGCATAACGGACCTCGGAAATTGAAGAAACTCGGCGCAAGCGCCTCGTTTTTTCAAACTCCTTTCCTCGATCCGTATGCACCGCTTACTGCACTTGATCGCAATATACTATTGTTTACTGTTCTAAGCACAAGCGAACTGAAATTATTTTCCTTTTAAAATTTTCCATTCAAAATAACATAAAACGTCGTACAATGTTCGACCGTTCTAAGAACTTAACAGGTTCACATGAAAAACAGAACTCGCTAACGCTCGTTTTGTTAACCTCGTGTTTGCTTGTTAAGTTCTTTATATCTGTCTGGCATCGTAAATAACTAAAACAGACAAAACACACGAAACATAAACTTTTAAATTATGTAGGAACGAGAACGTATCCAACAATGTTCTGAGGGTAATAGAATTCAATTCGGATATTTTAGAGATTCTTAGAGGTCACTGTTTGGAATTTTTCGTTTTATGTAACACTTTTGTTTTGTATTCTGGCTTCTGTTCATTTTGCTTAATCAAATGTTTTTAAAATTGTCTTTTAGGTGGTTCTCTTTTACTTCAAGGAGTCTTTAGCAATAATAAAATTAAGGTCAGTTGTTCTAAATTGTATATTATAAGGCAAATTATGAAAACATTGTTTAGTAACAGAAACATAGTTTGAACGACAATGTTACTTCTTAAAACTCTAGAGTTAAAAATATTCGTGTGACTTTGGTTGTCCTACTTCTAGCTGAATATTCAGTGGTTGGTCAATTTTTGTCAAAACGTATTCAAATTTCTGAAGTGGTGTAAACATCACAACCATTTTCGAAACTGATTGAGTAAAATCTTCAATAGTATTGCCACATTATGCTTTGTTATCTTATATCTTCATATACATATAACCAGGTGACTAGTTCTTGATAACAGATGTCCACAGCTTTAATATGCATGCAAATGCCAAATGTTGTTAAATGATGTGCTAATCAGTGCCTTCTCTATTGACGTACATGATGCATAATGGAGAAGGATGGAATGAATTGTAAATCAACATGAATTAAGCAATGGAGTTACGAAGTATTGGGACAAAAGGAAGGGAGAAAATTGCAAACACACACATTAGTAGAATATATTGCTTTTTTATATCTTTCTTGAAAATCCGTACACAGACTAAATTTAAGGGGTATTCGTAATATTTTACATCTAAATTTACCCCAAATTCATCATTGGATAATTGCCAACTTTACTCACGAATATACTTTCAGATCACTTAACACTAATGCAAGACTGCTCGTGCTCGGGTGCAGTTTCAAAAATATCAAAGTGAAGAAATAGGAGAGACAAAGAAACAGAGTGTGTAAAAATGTGATTAACTAATAGAAAGTAAAAAATGTTAAACATAAATACATTAAAGGATTGAAAGAAAAATGTCTTAAACAACTAAAAAAAATTACAAAAAAATGCTTTACATACATACATGTATAGGATACTTTTATGATACACTGCGAAGGAAATCCGGAGATATTTTTAAGGCAAGATTGTGTTAAGGATTTAACAAGATATTTTATTTATTTTATTTTTTACCGTCAAACTGTAAACTTAATTTGTGAGCGAAGGTTCTAACTGCCAAAAACGTTTATACATTTGGGTGGCTTCTTCTATTACACCATTGACTGCACAGATATCCGAGATGCAAAGTTAACTATGCTTGGACTGCTACACGGTGTATAATTCTAACAAATATTACCGGATATATTTCACGGTCTGGGAACACAAAAGGTTGTTTTGTAGGCGAAATGGGGTGTAATAAGTCTTTGTCGTAAATTGGGGAGTGAGTAGAGTAGAGAGGAGTGGGGAGGACGAAAATTATGAACTCACGCTTTTTTTAAAAAGCCTTTTTTTTACATTTCATAAAAAAGTAACACATAAAACTCTAGCTGATATGGAAAGATGGATTTATAGAAGCATATGATTGTGGAATGCTGGCTATGTTGGGGATATTGCTTTACCTCTCCTGAATGTTAAAACTTTTTTTCTTTGTCTACTTCCCGCATCGTATGGCCACAATACATTCTCTGGATACGTGAACAGTATGCCTATTTTTCAATTTTAATAAAAATGCCATATTTCGATATTACTTGTGTGGCAGACCAGCATAGAATTCTGAAAGATGAATTATTGCGTGTCATTATAGGTCTTGGCAACGTGTGTTTTGTTCAGTGCTTTAGCTGGGACGAACGAACAGACACAAGCGCATGTAGAAGTAAAAAAAAAAATAGTATTAATAAGTCTTAATAATATTAATAATATTATTATTAATGATACTGAAACAGGCATAGTTAGGTTTTACGCAGTAGGCCTATCAACTAAAAATATGCCATCTAACTTCCTCATACCCTCTTCAGACAATTGCAACTAAAGAATGCTTTTTTTAGATTGCAAGAACTTATGAGCTAATTTCAATAAATAGTTTAAACAAAATCGTTTGGGCAATTGTATAACAAAATCACAAAAAGTCTACTTTTATCAAGTAAATTAGTCCGAGAAGAGTAGTCGATAAGTTTCATGTTACATCCTTGAAAGATATCAAACATATAGCAATAATAGGAATAATAATAGTAATAGTAATAGTAATAGTAATAAAATAATAAAAATATTAGTAATAACAGTTATTATTATAAATTCAATCGTAAATTGTAATGAGTTACAATTACCACTAAGTTAACATTCGCTGGGAAAGTAGTCGTTCTTTTAAATATGAAAATTTTCTCATGGCTTCATATTTTAACTATGATATTCACAGACAAACAATTGTTTTTGTATTGTTTCATTTCAGTAGTTACTTTTTTTTATCAAATTTTAGATTATGTATTGGAGACATAATTGAAACACCACCTCCATATAAGATAGCCTATATATTACATAATACAGTACGTAAAAAGTAAATATATGTCTATTGAAATATTATTCTTAAACGGATGCCTCCATTCATGTAACATTGAATTGTGTTTGAGAAATATAATAATAAAAATAACAACAAGTCATTAAGTAATAATACATTAGGCATTGTCAGTAAAATCTCACTGCAGAGAATATACTAAGTCTTATTAAATACAGGCTCTACTTGGCCTAAAAGATTCACAAATAATTAAACACTAACTTACAACAAATTAAAGCTTAAAATTGCAATTGATACATTCTGCTTATACTATAAAATGGATTATTAGTTTAAAAAACACTTCAGTATGGACTAAAAAGCAAGAAAATTCAAATTTATGATTTGTGCTGGCAATCTGTTATAGAGCACATGCTGTTTATTACATGACTGTAATAACCAGGGCCCGGATTCTGATGACCTAAAATTGTTTGAAAAATGACCTATAAAATGACCCTAAATTTTAAAGAAAATGGCTTAATAATTATAAAAAATGACCTAAAACTGATATTTTATTTATAAAAATTATTATTGTACACACAAAGTTTTAGACTAATTTCTACATATTTGTAAAAACTGTAAATAACTGTAATGTTGTGAATGTTCTTTTCTCACGGAAATTTATACTAGCACTGAGGCATTAGAAAATCAAACTTCGGAATTTCCTTTTGCGGTCTAATGGATTATATTATTGTTTATTGAGGGTAAACAGTAGTTTGCACTCTCAAATCCAAGAAGGTGCCAAATGAATCGAATAACAATAGTAATATAAAACAAAATTTTGGCGTTTCTTTGATTCTCATTTCCGACTGAGACATGACAACACCCAACACCGAGTTTTTCCTTCTTGCATTAATTAAACAACACATCAAAGAGAGCACCGCTAGCGAAGAAAAAAGTTAGTACACTCAATGTAAATGCAAGAAAATGACAAAATAAGGAAGAAAAGGACACGAAAATGACAAAATAATGACCTAAAATTGAAATAAATGCCCTAAAAATATAAAATTGCATAAAATGACAAAAAAATGACCTAATAAAAATGTATTTCTATAATCTAGAGCCCATAATTAGGATTTATCTATATGTTGGCAATGTCTATGCTGCATCAATAAAAAGATGACATGTCATTAGAATCCGGGCCCTGGTAATAACAGTTCTTTCAAAATTCGCCAAATACAGACCATAGTGTACATATGTTACCGTATGTGTATTTGAAAAGGAGATTCACAGTAAAATATATGATTTGTAAATAACAGCAAGCCCCTTATGGTATAACATTGTATATAAGATATAGTAATTTAATAAATAAGACGAGTTTTTATAGACGTGTGTGATATTGTTCAAGGTACTATAAACTGGAAGGTTGCGATTTTAATTACCTTTGAAGTAATTAGGATTCAATTGCTTACCCTTCTGGTGGTACTTCGGACATAAGTTAGTATTTGAAATTGTTTTGAAAGTAAAGGTAGCCAATATAGCTGACAACCTCACCGCATTCGTAAATAAATTGTAAAAAATATTTGGATCATTAACCTCCAAAAACAATAAAGGCCTTCTAGGCTTAAATTTTTACTGATAGTGTTGGTGAAATATGGAAGAATGTGATATTTATGCCTATAATTTATTAATGTACTTAATTCAATCACCAGAAGTATTTTTGGGGTATTTCATTTATATAATAAATTGGCCTACAGCCTAGAATTAGACTAACAGCTAAGATTTATTGCATATTGTATATCATTTACTAACGTGTTAATTTCTCTTTTCAGGTAAGTTCTAGTGAATTCGGATGACTCTAAAGTACTTTCAACATCGATCGTAAGTTTTAATTCTCATTGTACTGTAGCATAATAATTTTCTTCGGAGATGATGATTCATAAAACGTATTAAATATTTATTTTTACTTCCTCTGCCCATACCATACGCAGAGATGCCAACTGCTACGGAATTTCCGTAGTTTCTAAGATTTTTTTGAATTTGCTACGGCAATACGGAAATTGTACTAAATATTACGGATTTTACTAATCCCAATATCTACTTTTAAAATTTTTCGTTTTTCGTTTTTGACGTGCGTGTGTTTAACCAAAGATGTTATATCTTACAGTTATAACATAATTATTATAGTTATAACATCTTTGGTGTTAACGTATTTCCTCTTTTTTATTATCACTGTAATGCCGACGCCGTTGCTTGCTAGAAGTTTTATTGAGTGTTGCAGTGCCAGTAGCATATTGAGGAAATATGTCGTGTAAACGTAAAACCAGTGACGAGTTTGGTAGACAAAAACGAACTGCGGCAAATCAGCAGTATCGAAAGCAGTAATGCATGTTTGAAATTTCATAATTTGTCCGAGACGTGGGTCCCCCACCATCCGATTAGACTCACACTACTGGTAACCACCTTTCAAGGTTGGCATCTCTGCCATAGGTAAAGGCCCCGAATTCGAAGTTGAGTTTTTACCATAAATATACATTTTGAAGTCCCCTGAATCCAAAATACTATCTTCAGAAACATATCTGTTTGTGTTAAAAATGTTAAATTTTCACGGTGGTTGCAAAAATAGTCATAATTAGTGGTTGAAAAGCATTGTTCACTCCATCCCTTACGTTGGTTGCCATGTACGAGAAAATCAATAACCTTTGTCTGCGCTACTGCATACTAGTTAGCAGGACAGCTCACGGACAGCTGGAAAGCTCCCAAAATGGCTCCGCGGTGCCTAATAAAAGTATTATTTCACTAATATTAATGGCTGTTAAAATAATACTCATGGTAAAATGATTTTAATTTGCTCGTAGATTTGCATTAAAAATAATAGATTAGGCATATTTCAAAAGATAGGCCTGCTAACTCACGAACTAAAATATGGATACAACAAGCTATAATAAGTCCTTTGTTTTCCATTTTCGTTCTGAAATCTCTAATCTTGTATCGTGTTTCCTTTCTTCATTTTAAAAATCTAGGATTTTTAATATTTCGTAAGCCATTCCGAAGAATACGTCTGGCCCACGGACTATACTTCGTATCAGCACTGCACTGGTCTATCAGCTAAAGCTACGAAATGATACATTTAGGTTATTAGGAAACCAAATGCATAAATACTAGAAATCTTCATCTCCACCTAACCATTAACCAGGGAGAGTTTAAAAGAGAGACATGGCGGATCTGCCCTGACATCCGTAACATGACGCTTAGGGGTATGTAATGTGGAAAATAACACAGCATGAGTCACTCCTTCAATGCAAACTTTGATTGCAAGAGCAATGTAGGGGATGCTGCAGAAACTCAAAACCTATGAAAAAATCAATGCGACGTGGCGTGCAGTTTTGCAAGCATGTGCGAATGCAACAAATGTAACACGAAGGACAAAATTATTAAATAAGCACCTGAATGTTCAGCTGTGTAAACAACAATTATTATTAATAAATAATAATACAGTTTGATAAATGTTGTAAAATAATTTCAGTACCGGATACAGCAGTAGCATTAAACTTGTTCCCACTCTGAACCCCTAGAACTTTAAATTCAACCGCTTCAATTTTTTTCTTAATTAAAATATTACATAATTTTTTTTTCGCTATGGAACTGATAGGCCAATGCATTAAGGGTAGGTAACATTTCTATTGAGACCGGGATACGGTTGTGGGATACCAAAATGTACAGCCTCCTAAAACAACATAAACTTGCGTGACAACGGAGTGAGACCATTATGGGTAATGTTAAGTATAGTAATATCCGGCATTTTCCTTAAGGGGGCGGGTGTGAAAATCCAACCCTCAGAGTGGCCCGAATGTGAGTCAGTTCATTGCTACCTCACGCACTGTCGTAGAAAAATTCACTTGTGATATGGCTAGAAAATTCGAAAAAAAGATGGTTTGGAGCAGATACAAATATTTTTAATATAATAATGAAAGTTTTATAATTGAAGAAAGGAAGTAGGCCTATGGACTATGTATATGTAGGGGAAAAAAGCGGACCGACTAAAATATCTAAGTTGCCGATATGAGCCACTGCGCATGCCTAGCGGTATTCACAGGATAGCAGGGAATGTATTGAAATTGTTCTAGATAACATAGACAATCAGTTGAGAAATAATTTCACGTAATTTGCATTGCTTGTGAAAACACACGTTTCCGTTACTTCTCTTACATTTATTTACGTATCACAAGGCTCTGAAATCAGCTACAAAGTCGTTCCGCTTGTTTTCCCCTACCTCTACATGGTATTTTAATGATTAATTAATACAAAAAATAGTAAACCATACATTAACTTAAAATTTTTGTAATTATAGTAGCCTAAGTCATAATCATGAAGGAGAAAATGTGGAGTAATCCGAAACATCAGCTTAGCCTGTAATAGGCCTGTAGTATTCTAAAAAGAATGGACAAGTGATATGATTATTAGAGGAAAATATTCAAAATTTCGATTAAAAAGTAAAAAAGAAATGACAATAACTAATAAAAAATAAATTTAAAAAAGTTATACATGCACTTCAGGTTCTCAATCTTAAACCTTTTATGAAATACTGTTATGTGCTAGCTTCATATAAACTGTCAATATTACAATATTCCCAGAACGTAAAACATCTGCCACACCTTGCACTGTGACCAACTTATTCGCCGAAATGTCACTTTCACAACCTTTATTACTTATAATTCAAATCTCCACAACACCACATTCATTTGAAGAATGTCATTTCCTCGTGAATAGAAAATCCTTTACATTCGTCATCCGGGAATGGTAATCCTTGGCTTGGAAACGGAACAATGGACCAATATGTAAATATGTTTTATTAAGATCGATGACTCATGCCCGCTTAAGTCAGTAAGATAAAAAAAATCCTAACATTTTTGTATAGACTAGCACGGTTCAATGGTATCTGCAGATGACAGATCGGATCAAACTCTTTTGCAGACACGAACCTCATTTCCATTTCGAAATCAACATCTCTGTCATTTCATTTGCAATTCTTAGTTTGTTATGTGGACAAGTTGGTGTTAGATCGAGATGGTTTCAGCTAGTGATTTCGATATTAATAACTTATCACAGTAATCGATGAGTAGGGGCGGATTTCTATGACCTAAAAAATAGGATATATGCATGCATTTATGACCTAAAAACATTAAAATATGACCAATAAAATTTAAAATATGACTTTACCACTTACATATTGTGTATATTTTTTAAAGTTTCATTACAATACATTGTACTAAGATATAGTGTTAATTATTTAAAATATCTGTAGCCTAAATTCTCAAAAAGTATCATTATAATGCAAAATTTACAAAATATGATATGAAACTTCAAAATGTCTTTAATATGTACACAACTATGCCAAAAATATTACCTAAATATGCATATTCATACTAAATATGCTACAATAGTTGAAAATGTCCTAAATATGCAGTTATATGCACAATAAAAGCCGTTCCATTTTCACCAGGATGCTTGGAATCGGGTTTAAATTAATCGGAAACCTGAAATAATGCAAAGGGGAAAAATATGACATGTAGAAATCCGCCTCCTACCGACGAGCATTGTGTAACATACTTTCATTTATATTATTTTCTGTATTCTAGCAGAGCTAAGGCCATTTGGCTTCTCTTCCGCTATGTTAGGCAAAGATATTGCCTTTAAAATAAAATAAAAACATTGTGATAATATAGCATCCTGAGCGGTTAGTGTACAAGTAAATCCAAGGTTTGCTGTTCAGATCCTGTCAGAAGGTACGAACTTAACTATAAATTCGTGCTAGCTTAAATTTAGCTAGATTCAGTCCGTCGCCGTGGGTGAGTCGGTAGCGCGCCTGCCTTCCACTCCGGCGGCCCGGGTTCGATTCCCGGCCGGGTCGGGGATTTTTCAGTAGTGAAAAATCCCTTTCCCGGGTTCAGGACTGGGTAGGTTAAGTCTTAGGTTAAGATAATGCACATTGTGCGCGATTCCTTAATTATTATAACGTTCATATGTCTCTTTGTTCTTAACCTTTTCACTTCTACTGACGTATGAATTCGAAACTTCAAAAACTTTATAAAACCAGAAATGTAATATTTATAGTGTAAAACTATAAAAAAAATTTGAGAATTTTTATCCTTGTGTTACGATTGTAATCCATAGAAACTAGTTATTCTACTGCAATTCTCTCCATTGATTTCAAACTTATATCCCCCTTATGATTTCATTTGAAGATTGCTTATAACATTGTATAAATTCAGCTCTGTAAAGGTTTCTTCTGGTGTAAAGTGTTGTTGTTCAGACACAAAACTGTAACACGAATGATATTACATTTTGCTGGCATAGAGTATTTTATTTAAATTACATTTACAAAATTTTATAAAAGTTATATTCATAGAAGCTATAATAGGAATATTATTTCTTTTTTACATAAATTTTTTAGACTAAAATCAGTACATGTCAGCGTAATGCATAGAATAGCCCATATAGGTAACACAGCTGTGCTTCTTAACCGTAATCTACTCTTATACAATTCAACGGCCCTAAATAGCGTGCTTGCTCGCCCGCTTCGTGAGACATCGGGTATACTCGGCGATGTTCGTCTCTCGCAGTCTAAACTTTCATGACGACTACAAAATTAGGAAGGAAAACCGTTTCTTTATTATATAAGGCCTAAGTGAAATGAACACAATGAACAAATATTCTAATTTTATTTTTACTTACAATTTTCATAGCTCTGAACCACAAACATTTTTAATAATCTACCAGTGTAATTTTCTTTAAAATCCTGGAGTCAATGAATAATGGCGGGCGAAGCCGGGGGCAACAGCTGTAAAATATTGATGGTTTTGTCTCTTGAAATATCGCTGATAATAATAATCCAAACAAACCATTCCTTCCCTTGAAACATTATATAATTTCTGAAAATTACACTGAATTGATCAAATAAATTTCACATCATATTCATGTCAATAAACAGCTGAGAAACAATACGTATTATGTGTTCACAGGTTCTTGGGAACTGCATAATCGATTCTGATAGACTATAGTTTTCCCAGGGGGCGCTTTCATGTCGTGGAATGTACTCTAAAGCAGGAATTTTAGCTGTTTCATTAATTATTAATGGCTTAGTTTATGAATGATTCGCGTGCAAGTGTTAATAAATATAATGCTTTAATTTATTATTATACTCTTAATTTTTAATTTTTAAAAGAATTATCGTGGCGAAGCCACGGGCACCTCCTAGTTCATATACAATGCATACATATAGACTTACACTGCTACAAGAAATTTTTAAAATACGTAAAGATTTCACAAAATGCACTGGCAATAATATTAATGATTTAAGTGTAGCCTAAGATTCACTGATAACATGTTGACAGGTTACAGATGAATGAAATCCAATCTGAAAGCAATCGGTCAGAAATTACATTAGATCTATTATTTGCACAGGAGCGTTTAAACTGAAAAAAACTCTTATTAAAGTACAGGCTAATGGAGATATCGTTAGCCGTACATTTCGATAGAGTAGACAATATTATATCAACAGCGTTTAATTATTCAAGGGCTAGATTTTTTTTTTTAATTCTTGCATTCATATTTATTTACACTGACATCGTTCTAAAGAAATGAATCAATCAAGGCGGGCTAAAAATATCGATAATTTGATAGGTTATGTTTAAGATAGAGTGGGCCTTACAATAATATTGTAGCACCATATGTTATGCCCATTTTTGTTTAAGTACCAGCTGGATAGAACTTCTGGGAATGAAAGCATGCTCTTTATTAAGTAATTTCGTCTTTTTTTTTTCTTCTGGCAGAAACTAATATGAGCTTACCTTGTTTACATTAGTTACAAATGCTAACTAGGCCGCTAAATGGCTGTCCTCAAGAGCCAATCAAAATGCTTCGGTACTTCGGACATAGCTTTTTATATAACTAGATGGGCGAAGCATTTCATCCTTTGGAAAGGAACAAACTAATGTGTTCATGAATGGGGCCGGTTATAGGCTCGAAAGGCGTTCACGGGCTATACTTCCAAATTAATTCCAAATTACATATATGTAGGTGGACAGATAGCTTGAGTCTCAGATTCGTCACTTGTGGGAATTCAGTGCTTGGCACCCACGGCATTATATCACCTTCGATTCTAGAGATCGCCACAGGAATTATTCCTCCTCTGCAACGTCGTGTGAGAGGCTCAGTCAGCTAACCGACTTAACCAACCGCAAACGCGGGTCTACTCGTTTGAGGACACTCGAGAGACTCGTGGCTCCACTATTCATTTTGCATTAACGCATCGGCGATTAATGATGGTCTGATCTGAAGTGTGAAGAGCTTAGAGGGAATAAAAAAATTAAAAAAAGGATAGTTCTTATCTCAATAAGTTGTGTGATTATGTGCTGTGCTCGCCAAACTCGTAATCTATTTCAAATTGTATATTTTTTATAGGTTTGTGTTGAAAGTTTAATCATGAAAGGGATTTGAAAAGGGTACAAGGGAGGGTTACAGATTCAAAAATGGGGAGGTACTATGTCAATGTACATCTCGGTCTGTGGATAAGTGGTATTTTTGAAAGCAGCTTTTTTAATGGAACTTCCTTAAACCATGATCTTCCGTAGGCCTATATGAAAGTTAAGATCTTATTATACATGTTATAAAAACCATTATTATAATAATTTTTATTTAATGTGTGTTTACCGTACCAGTTAATTTTTCTCAGACAACAGAAAAAAAATTATACACCTCAGGTACCTTAGGATTAGTAAGTGAAACTCACAAACATGCCGTCTATTTCTCTGTTCTAAAGCCACATTACAAGAATGAATGGTCTAAATTTAGTACATAGCATTGTTTCTAAAGTTCTACTTGCACTTTCTGGCTCTAATTTAACCTCAAAGGCCTTTTGCACGATCTCTCAGTTTCCATTGTACTCCTCGGTTTTGCCACATACCTATTAACAACCAGTCTTTGTGAGCTTCGGAACTTTGTGTTTTGCTTGGTCCACTGTTTTCAACAGTTATCTAGCTTTGTTTTAATTGCATGCAATTTATTGTTTAAAGCGGGGATTGTCTTCTCTCTCAATTCCACTGTTTCGAACGTTCCCGATGAGTAAGGAAGCTCTTCTTGTACAAAATCACTTTATGTCATCTTGTTTACACACATTTTATGTTTTTTTATTAAATTTTGCAAGTATTAGTAATTTACTTTTTAAAATTAATGAGCATCTTAAGATGAGTTCTTATTTCCTCTTCGAGAGGTGGCATAAGCTTTAACTTAGCGGGCTCCCATTCAGGAGATTGCTAGCAAAAATCTCGTGATCAGCCAACTTGAGTGGATTTTGAATATTTACTCCACTTTCACAAACGAAAAAAACGTATCCTTGACTTGAGAATAGATGTGTGTTGAAAGAAAATAACCTTGTCGAGTCGAGAGGCCTGTTTAAGTTAGAAGTCATATCATTTATTTTACTTTAGGATTCAGATTAGCAAATTGTTGATTGGTTTGATAATTTTATTCTTATAGGTAGGCTGTAATTTTTGTTCAAGACCATTCATTTGCTAGCGAAAAATTCTGCAATATCGAAATTGAAAGATATTTTATCTTCTTAAAAAGAAACTAATGAGATTTTTAGAAATAATCGATAAGTTATCTTCTTTTGGGAGCAAATAATATATTTTAAAATGTAAACGATTTTAATGTTCTTATTATTATACGTTTGCACCAGTATGCTAAATAGATTTTGATATCGGAATAAGTTTTTAATTAATGCTCCCATTTCCTAGAATGAATCACGTTTCTTTAAAACAAAAATTACCTATTTCCCGAATGCAGTGTTGAGAAAATAAGTAGAAAATTACCTTGTTTAAAAATATATTTTATTCTTGAATTTTCTCCATTTTTTATCTATGATTGTTTTTATTATAAATAATAACTGACTCTTTATAGATGCATAAGTTATATTTAATAATATTTTTAAATACTAGACTTAATTTTGTTTTCTCTTATAAATGGCTCGACTCCTGCGGTTAAGCACAGATTACTTTCATCTCTCAACCATTAGCTTAGGTCGCATTCTCATGTTTTCTTCGAGTGGCATGATTAATTGTTTTAGGAATTCTCAATTTAATTTCTGTATAATCATTTTCACGGCCGTGAAGTTTTTACAACATACAATTGTTTTCTTATAGCTCAAGTCCCGATTAGATAGTAGAAATTCCTACGCAATTCAATATTTAATTAAATGTATCGCTATATATTAGCTTATACCGTATATAAAATTTATTTATTTACATGAAGCTTCCTTTGATTTGGAGGTTTTCCGAAGACAAATAAGACAAATAAGTGACAAATACTTGTTCATAGTCTTACATTGCAAAAATATATATTGTTCGGAAGGTAATTTCAAATACATATTAATGCTGGGATTTTTTTAAAAAATATTGTGTGCCTAATTATAGTGCTTTCCTAATTACCTAATTTATCAATATTGAAATCTAGAATTCTAACTCTTACTTATACGCCACAGAACTGTAGCCTAGTGTAAAAAAGATGCAAGTGTTAACTCAATTGTGCAATTACATACCTCACGCGGGCTTCTGTTAAAACGCAATAAACTAATTTTAGGCGTGAAGGATGATATTCGTAATATAATTTGACACTACAGTCACATGGAATGTTATGATCATGTGTGCACATTCAGGTTTTTGTAAAAGTAGGAAAGTACATTTTTCTTTCTGACACGTGTCATGTTTCCTTGGTTTTAGTCTTAATAACAAGTCCTCCACTTCGTCCGTCTTCTTTTCTATACGAGTGTCAAGTCACACTTTTCAAGTGGTTTGTACTATTGAGTGAAAGAAATCTTGTGCAATGCGTTTTCTCTCCGTTTCTTTCTTATTTTTCCCCTGTATTTAAAGAAGCTGACCTCATAGTTTACACTTCTATGGACACGTTTTATGCAGTGTTTCACATAAGCGTGAATTATACGAAGTTGTCGGAAATCCAGTCTCTCTAACATTCTTTCTCGACTCCTCATTCTAGGTGTTCTGTCCCGCTCCAGGGCGATTTCGTGGGTCGTGTGCCACCTCCTTCGCGCAACAGTGGAATATGGCATTTTACTTTGTGTTGAAACAGGAAACTGTCAACGGGAGAGTTATGATGAGAAACATTTTATCAATTATGTTGTCTTCCAGGAAGCTGTAAAGCTCGGTAACTGCTATTTATTATCCTCCTTCGGTAGGAATTTACATGGGTAGGCCAAGGCGGTAACACAGAGAGGAATGCTGAGTTGGAATTTACTTAACGCCTATCCCGAACATTCCCTGTCCGTCCTCTTATATCCGGGATTCTTAGCCTTGATTGGCCAGAGCCCAAAGTCAATTTGACATTAACGTGTGCGACCTATGGAAATGTTTAGTTAAAATTTCAGGGATTAAGCTGAAGAGTTCTAATACATAACTTAAAACTTTGATTAAAATATTTGTCATGGTTGTGTATTCAGTAAATATTCGTATGACTTTTTCTATTCTGTAGGTATAAAGCATAAGCAGTTATTTTTAGAAAAATTCACGCAACATAATCTCTTTTTATTGTTCATAAGTAGCCTAAATAAAAAGTGAAATATGAAAAAAAACTATGTGACAGCTGTGATTAAAAAGGTAATGCATTTTAAAAGCTACAGCTTGATAGAACTTACTGTTTAGGCAAAGTGTGGTGAAACACAGTAATTTGTCTAAATTTTACTTATAAATTGTATTATTCTAGCCACCTATCTCGAAAACCACTGCAATCCACTGGTTAAAAACTGCTGTCTTGCAACCATGTCTACATAAAACCATAACCCTAGTCCGCTCAAAGGAGAGGCAAAATGAAATATATTGGAATACACTGCCCTTCTTAAGAAATGCACCCCTTTAATGCATTGATTTGAATAGCTTTCCGTTCAAATGCCAACTTCGGCATGTAACTTCTCCTTTTTAAAGCTGGAAACAGTAAAAAGAATTTTCGTAAATTCTGGCTATTGTCCTTTCTTTCTTTTCTGTAGAACAGGCGTAGCACACAATGCAAACAGTACAACTTGAATAGACATAGGCCTAAAGTCCAAGTCCATGAATCACAAATGCCCATACAATAACGTCCAAGTCTACTTACTGTAGTCCGTGAGTAAAGGGTCCATTTAAAGGATATGTCCGACATGAAAGGTCATAAATACCGAAAGGTCCAATAAGCAAAATAGGCCATCAATCTATCGGCCCAATATATGCTAATGATATTGAACAACATTTCCAAAACTAGAGTATTGGAAAATAATGTATTATTGTAGTTTACATGGTAACAAATCTACTTACAATAATAGCCTTTCTTATAAATGACTGAAATTATACAGCCTATACTCAGAAAAAAGGTCAATGCTTTATTATAATGATCTTTTATTACTATTCTGAAAACTCGAAACTTCCAGATATTGGCCATGTTTCGACAGAAGATCTTGTAGGCTCATTGTATTGAAAATTACGATGTAGACAGTATTCAAAGAAAGAAAATGGAGTAGACCGGCCTGAAGATTAACATAAAATTTACAAATATTGCTGAAGTGACTGAGCATTCCTTAAAAATGTCAAATTCCAGAATGTAAATGATTGAGCTATCATTAGTACCGAAAATTAAAGGGAATATTAAATATAGTGATGACGAAGAAGGTATTGCAGAAAATAAGAATATAGTAATGTTAAGTGTGTATTTGGAAGACAACTGAAGGATAAGAATGCCTGCAAGCAAACAAATGAAGCCAGAGTGACAAATATTCAAAGAAAATAATATGCATATATATATTTTTTTTCCTTTATGTTTTTCGAGTATACCTGCAGGCTGAAAAGACTTGACAAAGAAAAGGACCCCGGGTTCAAGACCCTATTATTGACAACATCATTACGTAACTTAACGAATAAATTGATGCCCACCTATATATAGGTACTCGGCAAAGTTCATACATATTATATAACACAACAGTTGTGTTTGTCTTAATGTCCACACACTATCTTATTTCAAAAGACAATGTTTATTTATATGGTCCTACTTTTTCCTCCAATATTTGTTTTTTACATACAAATTTATGAATATTTTTTCATTTTAAAGTCATTAATTCCCTCTTAAAAGACGTATAAACGAAAGATGATCCGATTCATATTGATTAGGCCTATATATCCATTGCAAATATTATTTCACAGTATATGTATACAGTTGAGGTAGAGCAGTCTGGTTTTTGGCACACGTCGAAATACGAAAGGTTAAGTGTCGTGTTGTTAAAATCGTTGACATTTATACAGACTTCACCACTAACTACAGTGTAAGTAGCCTATAATTAAAGACCCTTCTTCAAACGCAGTTTTAGTGTGTTTAGATGAAACAGCTTTATTATATTTATAACAATGATACATTACATTGGTCGATAATAACCTTAGATAATAATCGTGGATGGAGCTTACTGTTTGATACGTATTTCAAGCCTTTAATGATCTCGCGCCATTAGAAGCCACATTGTTTGATCGAAATACAAGTGTATTACTTCTTCGGAAGAAGGCATCGCCGATAGAGAAAATATATTTAAAGGGTATAAAAAGAACATGAAGTTCTGATTTATGGGAAAGAAATGTTGGGATAATGTGCCAGCACTAAGAGTAAATCCTGCTAAAAGAGCAGATGTATTGTGTAAATTTCTAAAACCCAAAAATTATGAATGGCCTGTGGACAACAGTGTTATAAATAAAAAATTCAGACATTAACTCCTAAAAATGTTAAAATTGCTCAATAAAGTCTGGATAATATGTCTTTCATGCAATAACAGCATTAATTGTACCAACTGCCTATATTTGTTGTTGAATCATTAAATTTGACGTCATGTCAGTTTACAGCTATAAATATATTTTCTTTCTAGTTAATAAATACATTTTTAGTTGTTTTAATTTGCATTGATAGGATTTCTACACTTCCAACTGCGTGTGCCTTTTCTCAATCTGCACTTTACCACTAATGCTCGTGTTGCACCCAAGTACTCAATTGATAACGACAATTTTTTTTATTTATTTGGTCTGGGAACAAGGGGATTTTTTGATACATATGAGCTGACGAAGAAATTAATATGACGTTAAATTACCGGCTAAATTTCGATATAACTATCCTAACGTTAAAGAGAAACGCTACGCAGAAATCTATTGACGGATAGGCTATATCTCACTAATCTCACTAAACTCTCAGAAGCAAGTTTAGTTTCCAGTGTTTTAACGGTTGTTAAAATTGTATTTCATAGGAATAACAGTTTTAATCAGTATTTTTTTTTCGCACAAACCTCTCACATTTTTTACTGATATAGGCGAAATTATTTCTCTTAGGCATGGCAGGACAGGAAGTTGAATAGTATACAAATGAACGCTCGTATTGCACATTTCCTCGAAACTTTGTTAAGAAATACCAGATTTCGATGAATACAAAAAGATAATATAAACGAGTTAGTGATATTTCATAGAGTTTCGTTACCGTTAAATACATTTCTAAAAGGCTTCTTTGTTGAATTCACATTCTTCAGTTATAAGAGACGAAATGTAGTTTTTCCCCTTCCATGTGCCAGAATTTGGAACAATTATCTCTTTGATCGTTTCTATATCCAGCCTTCTTCTTCGGTAGCTCTCGTAAAAGCTGCACAACCATGAGTGCTTAAGATCATTAGTGTTTGTTTCTTCCCATTTCCTGTAGGTGGCATAGCATGAACTTTTTTGCCAATTTATGAAGCTACATGATATATTACAGATACGGTTTTATTTATTTTGAATTGCCTTGTAATTGGATACGCTCATTTCCGCTGAGATATTTTGTGCATTAAGATTGCAATAAGAAAGTTGACAAATATATTTGTTTTTACGATTAAGGAAAAGCTTAACAAAATTTATGGCACTTGAAAAATGTTGAAGGGCGTCACGAAATATTAATAATTTGCATGTGCAGAAATCAACAAAATTCCTCAATATTTAGAAAAGGGAATTTAGTATGCAAATAACATTCATAGTCTTTAAAAGCTGTTTTTGATGGTAGATAGTTACAAAATAAAGGACTAAGAGTTCTGAGAATTATATAAGGAAAATTTTGTTTATTGCAGAACAATATTTTCGAATCCTTGGACAAAGAAATCGAAGCTTAATTCCATTTCCTCACAATAAATTGTGCATGTCGACAAAACCAATATGTTAATTATTGCAGGAGCCGATGGAGAGTGAAGCTTATTTACTCCTGGCTGATGATGGCTTTCTTGCTAAAGTGGTGTTCTTATATGTTCGGTTGCATCTAATTAGTTTACTTGCTACTATACAGTTTAATATCTATGTAAGGGAAAATAGCATAAAACCTACGTAGAAATTGATATTATGACCAGTACGAAACCCGTATTTTGACATTAAGAAGGGATATAACCTTCGCATATGCTTTACGGTCCCTTATAACAGCATTTTTTTTTGTTTCTTTTTAGAATGACAATAGACAGTTGGCTATTGAATCTCCAAAAGCAGAGAATATCCCCAGAAGTAATCAGTATAATTAGTAGCTTCGAAAAAATAATTCAATAGTTAATACCTAGATCTCGTCAAAGGATGAGTCTCATTTAAGAAATTTTCGTCATTACGTACGGTTAGCGAGCCTCTGTGAAAAGTGCTTTTAGTTAAAACAATTAAAAAAATATTTTGTGGATATGGGGTTTTCCGTTTATTTCCCTTTACGCTTAAAATGTTACGTACAATTACTCAACTCTATGTGTATGATCTAAGATCTGATGGTTATCTATACTTTAAATTATTTTCTGAGCTCTCAGAGCAGGGAAACGTCTTCTTGACAATGCGTAATTTGGTTTCAAAATTATAAAGCAAAAGCTGCATTTGTTTTATTTGTGCAAAAGAATATAGTGCTTGAACTAATTGCCACAGAAAAGTACCCCTGCTAGGTTAACATTGCATTGTAAGAACTCAGTGACCTTACTTTCTGTTGTATTATAGCCTACTTAGATTTTACAGAACTCCAGAACTTGGAACTTGATTAGACTAAGTCACCAGTCATTAAGATGAAGATCTCTCGATTCCGCTTCTGTATATTTATCATGTATTCCTTCTCGTCATCATTCTTGAATGTTTTCAAGGAAACTACCAGTTATGTAGCAGAGGTCGCAGTAAGAGTTCCCATAGTGGACAGAGATGAGACAAAGATCTGTATCTTCCTCTCACGATAATTGTGGCTGGGACTTTACGGAGGTGTTGGCGAGATGATGAAATAATGGAGTGTTGCGAGAATTTAATACTTTTTAGTGAGATTCACATCTGCGGCTGCTGTTAACCAGCTCTGCTTCAATTACGACAATTTCCATAAAACTTCCACTGCTGTTATTCATCTCTTTCCAGCCGAGCTAAGTGGCTTGATTGTTTCTAGCGGCTTGACTCTTAGACCCACGTGTTCTGGTTCCAAAATATAATTTGAGTGCGTTAATTTGTTCCCATATCGACAGAGATGTTCTCAATTAACAAAGGTAAAAATATATCCGAAATATTTGGATTGCCCTCATGTTTGTACCCTGGTAATGATAGAAAACTTTCCCGACAAATATTATTAGGAATAATTTCTTAGGCTTGTACCCAGGTCAGAAACATTTTACCCAAACTTTCGGTAACCCACTCCGTTGCCATCGTCAGGAAATCCCAGTCTTATTTATTAAATTTAATTCCTCTTTTAAAATTTTATTTTCGATCATTGCAGATTTGGAGGAAAATTTGTCTTGAACCCGCGGTCCTCATGGAACCCGGAAACTCTAAATTACATGTAGAAACTCGTACCGGTTACTTGATTTATCCCTATTTCATCCAAATCTCTCTGAAGATATCTTCAGGACTCACCTACATTGCACGTCTAGAATTAATACAATTTTAGGGTGGCGTGCACCATCCAGGAGTAAATCTTACTAAAGTAGTAAATTTAAGACGGAGACCTGGAGTATACAAGAACCAGTACATCTGTCTCACTCTTTAAGTCATACTAGTAATGTGCTAGAGTGAGACAGACAAACCGGTTTTTGTTGCGTAACTTACTCTTTTAGTTGGTGTTGGAGAGCTCAATTGATAGTTACTTCTTTAGTTGTAACTAAAGTAGTAAACGATTTTTACTAAAGAAGTAGTCGAATTCTGCGCAGAACAGAGCAGAAACATTAGTGCAGCGCAGCAGAACACGTGCATTTCAATTGCCGGTATTATTCAAGTGCCAGATAATGAAAAGGAAAGGTTCGCTGAAACAATGAATATGAATTTGGGTTGTTCCAAATATTACCAATGACAATCTTCATGTTTTAAAATAGGTCTAATAGTAATGTTTTATTCATTACTAATTTTAATTCCTTCAATTGAATATTTTCAGTTTAGTAGCCTACGTTAGGGTACTGTGATTACAATTTTTGTGCAAACTATTTCTGTATTATAATGCAAACAATTGGAATTTCCAGTTGATTTTCATAATTGATTCACTGTCAATATTATAATTATTTCTCTCATAATAATAATAAATTTCTAAAATATATTAAAATATTCTTCCCCAGAAACGATAAATCAATTATTCTACATTTGTTTATCATAAATCTCACTATAATGAATTATTAATACTTATTGACTGTTTAACAATATTAATAAGAAGTATTACACAAAATCATGAAAAAGGGGGGATAAAAAGGATAACAAAACTAATAAGGGGCATTATGTTTCTGTCCTTTTTCAAATGCACAGAACATTTACTTAAAAAATATTACATTATAAAAATAATAATATTACAACTGAGAAATGTAATATTTAAACAAAAAATGGCGGTACAATATTTCGGAAGCTATGAACTCCAATAATAATTATGTAGATGGTTGTGTGTTTAAAAATAATTTCAGTGACTACTTCTCTAGATCCTGTGCAGCTTCAACCTCCGGGCCCCTCCTTAAAATTTTCTTTCGGCACTCATGTTGGCATTTTTTTCTATATAGTTTATAATGCTTCTCACTTTCCTGTCCACAGGGTTAATTAAATAGTTAGCAGCATACTATAGACCTGCAGCATCTGTTATAGTTTATTCCCAAACATGAAAGTCTCGTCTCACTCCACCATTCGAGACTTGGGGAGTCTTTAAGGAATGGTTTTACAATGTGTCCCCTTCTCAATGTACGCTAATCCCAGAGTCAGTCAAATTTTCTTCCGATGTGGCCTGTTTGGACATTTTTACACCTGGGTTAGAAAAAAGGACATATTATTCATTAACACTGCGGGTGCAACTATTGAACTTTTAGCTCTTATAATTATTATTATAATCTGGCATTCGCAATGTTGTGCTTTAAGTTAAGGTATAGAAGTGTAATGTAATAAAATTAATTTACAATAATTACATTAAATCGTTTAACAATGAGAATCACCTATTGTTCAGTAATTCTATGGTTAAGTAGCAGGGGGAAGTGTTTTCTGGGTAGCTCCAAGAACGGAGGCTTTCATTTATTGGAATGTACTCCATATGATTAGCTTGAAATACATAGTCGTTTTCTGACCCAAAGTTAGGGAGAACTGCAACATCTAAAGGCCGATCCAGCTAGGAACATATTTAAGAGCACATGAGCTCCTTGTACCGTGCAATGCAAACGTCCCTTCCACTCACTCTTCCCCTCACCTTTGGTGGACGTCTTCCTAGCTGGATCGCTCTCCGCAATGATATTTCCACATTTGACTGGCTGAAATCACATGGAGGAAATGAGAATCTGACATCGTTTCTTCCAAACGCCAAAATTTCATGTAAGGACTTATGAGCTTAATTATTTACGTTATTAAATGCCCTACTAGGTATGGTTCGCTTAATATTTATTAAATCACCTGCCACAACTCTCATTTTTGGTATACAACCTTCTTCATCTCAATAACTTATCCTCAGTTTAACTATGTAATCCATTTAATGTGATATGTAACTCGTAACTCACGCAAATGCCACAGAACACACTTACTCCACAACTTTACTCCACCCCCTGAGTAGGAGTAAATATTGGCCTTATTTACTCCACAACTTACTACGTTAGTATCGTACTCCGTGTTGGTGCTCTCCACCACTTGTGGAGTAAGTTCATTTACTCTGGGAGTAAATAAAATTTTTACTTCTTTAGTACATTCCTCTATGTTGAAAGCCGCCGAGTTTAGTTTACTCCTGGTTGGTGCACGCCGTCCTTACTAAAAGAGTACGGTTACTAAAAGAGTAGCTTACTAAAGTAGTTAGAACTAAAGAAGTAAGGCTTACTAAAAGAGTAAATGGCATGAGTTTGGTGCACGCCACCCTATGTGTCGTAAGTATCTTAGGAAGTTCACCGCTGTGGCGTAGGGGATGCATTCGTAGCGAGCCCGGGTTCAAATCCTGGTCGGGACAAGTTACCGAGGTTGGATTTTTCCGGGGTTTTTCCTCACCTTTGAGAGAAATTTCGGGTAACTTTAGGTCCTCGTGGTCCCTGGATATTATCTGGCCGCTATTATCATCTTCATCCCATCCTCACCTTGTTCAGAGTTAATGTGTGTGTGAATGGTGTGTCTCGTTCTGTGTGTTCGTGCTGACTCGGGGGTGACCCCAGCATTGGGCTGATCACTCATCCGGGGAGGTATTCCATGTCCTTGTCTGTTCAAAAAAAGTATGTATGTGATCCATAGATAATCCCTCTCCCGACAGGTCGCTGCCCTATAAGGCCTGATTGGCGTGGGTCGCTTAAATGTCCCTAAAAGGGGGAGATAAAACTAAGGTATAGAGAAATAAAAGAGAAGTATCTTAGGAAATTTAGTGGATCAAATTATGTATCGAGTTTTATCTTCGAGGAAATATGTTACAAAGAAAACAAAGAGGGGGAAAAAAATTGGTAAATTCATAACGTTTATTTCGTTTGGAGATTAGGTAAGGCGTTCGCTATGGACTAGACGGCTTGGATTCGTTTCCAGACGGCGGCTTGGGTTTATTTATGCTCTTGCTGTTTCTCAAACTGGCTACACTTGAATCAACCTACAGTCAAAATGAGCACCCGTGGCAAGGTTTAATTCATACAGAATCCCCAGGGGTGAAAAGGCAGCCGGAGCGCAGTCCCTGCCATACTGTCTCGATAGGCTAAAATCATCTTTGGGTAAAGTTGTCAGTAGCCTAGCCACCCGAAATCCCAACGGTTGTAGGCTATCCAGTAGTGGTTACACCACTCACCTTCTACAGCTGAGACCCGGGATTGAATCTCAGTGGATCCTTGTGGAACTTGTGATCGACAAAATAGAGCCGAGAAGGTCTTCTCGGAGAGCTCCCGTCTTTCCTGTCGTGTATAATTCCACCATTGCTCTATTCATCGTAATATTAACATCAGTCTGTTTCAATGAAGGAATTATTAATCATGATGAAAGTATGCAGAAATGTATCAAGAACTTAATGTATAGGGAGTAGGCCTGCATGAAATTAAGTCAGATTATTTTCAGATGTACTAAATAATGAAATATTCCTACGCAGATAAATTCAAACGTATATTTCGTCTTAAAAGTGGAAAGTCTGTGCCTGTACTTTGTATAGACCTTAATATTATTTGAATTTAAAGGTCCCTTTATATTCATGAGGGGTACGCCGTGGCTTAGTGGTTGAGGCATTGGGCTACAAACCGGGAGGTCGAGGGTTCGATTCCCGATGAGGTCGTTGAGATTTTTCAATTGTCCTAACCCTTCTGGTGGCACTGTGGCCCGGAGGTCTACTCAGCCTCTAACGGAAATGAGTACCAGGAGGAATCCTGAGAGTAAAGGCGGCCGGTGCGTAAGGCTGACAACCGTACCAACTTCTCGTGCGGAATGTCTAAAATCTGGGAGCCTCATCCTCCTGGAATCCTTAGGGCCTCAACGGCCTGTATAGGAAACACTTTACTTTACTTATATTCTTGAATCATCAGCGATATCCCAAAATATTTGTGTGTTAATTGGTATTTCACAGAACTACTTTATTATTTTTTACAGAGCAATAACTTTGTGATAAAATAATGAAAATGAGATGTCTCTGATTTTTCGCTACAATTCTTCGTATAGCATGTAGTTCACGTGTTCTGAGTAAGTTCTTTACACTTTAATTATCCCCCTCTGAAAAATATTTTGTTTTCTTCTCTTAATTATTATATTAAAAGCAACAAATTGCACGTAACAGGTTTCGGTATCATGTGTGTATATTCTGTCAATTACCACCATAGCTCTCCTGTTAACGATGCTTTCGTTTTGCTTTTTCTTCCCATTTTTCTCGAGCAATAACTGAACGGCAGAGAAGCCTAACCAGGCAAACAACACACATGGCCTGCTGTCACTGGAAATGATTGACAGGGCTACTTATGAGACGGAGATATCAAAACACATAGAGGAAAGAGGAAAGAAGACAAAACCGAGCTTTCGTAATTTGCAATAGCATAAAAAAACGACTGTTGTTACAGAAAACTCGTTACACAAGGATCAACTCTTAGCCAGCAAGCCAGCGTTCCGTACTAACAAAAGTGAATAATTGCAGAAAATTCGTTATTACGAGTTCCTACACCTGTCTATACCTGCCTACATTTCAATCTAACGGAATTTCACAAGGCATGTTTAGTGTTAAACATGTCATATTAAATCAACTCTGTCAATTGCAATTATTTAATGATGTAATGGCAAGTCGTGTCTAATGATTTTCAGCCCTGTACAAAAAGCAGTTTTCCTTTATGCACTTAAAGCTTTAGTGTTTTTGTGAAAACATTTCTGAATTGTCTTGGTACAAACTGCATTTATACACGATGTAATTGTATGCTTTATATTTATGGTTTTATACATAATTGTTCTTTGTATTCAAAGGAAAATATAAATATATTTTTTACAGTTAAGTTACAGTTTTGAATAGAATAACGCAAAATGTAACTAGTTAAATAAAGCAGAGTTTGTATGTTGCAAGTAAACTAACGTTTTACGCTTATAAAAGTTCACATAATCCGCATTTGCTGGTAGAGTTTTTTTACTTTACTTTACTTTACTTTATTTTACTTATCAGTTAAGTGACGACAGATATGAAAGAAGCAAAGGTAAAATAATAATAATAATAATAATAATAATAATAATAATAATAATAATAATAATAATAATAATAATGACGGAATTTGAGTTGTCGAGAACGAAATAGCTTAACCCGTCAATTTATTCTGTTTTATTTTCTCAAGTGTAACTTCGAGTATTGATAAATGTCGCCTTCCCCTTAGCTCAATTAATATTGCAATATCACAGATTTACCTCTGTTTACAACTATAATAATGCCTAAAATAAAAATATATAAATTACACTATAGTCCTTACATATTGCTTACATATTATTTGTGCATTAAAATTATTTAGGTCCTCCCAACTACGTCTAGGTCTTCAAGTGGTCTCTTCATATATTCGAGATAAACCTTCCTCCCTCATGCGCGCAAAATGTCCAGACCATTTCATCGTCCGTGATTTAATTATCCTTATTATATTCGGTGAAGAGTACAGACTATGAAGCTTATCATTATGCAGTTTTCTCTAGTCCCTGTTTTATAAAATTTTCATATATTTCCAGCAGTGACTAAAATTTGGCTTGCTACTATAATAGTCACCCAAGCATACTTTCTTCAGATTGAGTCTTTATTCCCTAGAACGGCTTGCCTTTACAGAAGGCGTTTGATCAGTATTTAAACCTTCATAAATACATTATGCCTATATTGGCCTAGCTAGAAAGTTCCGATACGGAGTACTTCTAAACTCTTTTTACATGATCCTGAAAGTTGGACACACCCATCATTTTATGAAACTTTAACGGCGCAGCATAATATATAAAAAATGCGAATTGTGGAATTTTTAAACTGGCACAGAGAGGGAGGATCTTGCAAAACCATGCGCGAACTTGAGGCAGCAATCGATACGGATATGAAAAGCTCTCTCTCTTCTCTGTGTGCAACGTAGACAACATTATGGATTGTATAGATGGTGCAGGGTGTTTAAAAATTCTGTTATCACCCTGCTTTTAACACGCTCGACCGAAAATTCTGTTTTGACATAACTGGCATTAGGAACTGTGAAGCTGCTTTAATTGCTATAATGAAAACACTTTTGATATTATTTAATCGTCGTTGCCGCATAGTTTGGACGTTCTATTCCGTTTCGTAACACATTTAATTTCAGTTGATCTTTTCTGAGATCTTCCTACGTTTCTTCTTCCTATTGGGTCGTAGATAAACATTCGTACAGAGGTACTATCTCAGTTCACTCGCAGAAAGTGTTGGTATTCAAATATTATTTTAGTTTCTTTAACCTTTTTACTGATACTGACGTATAAATTCATCTAAAAATATTGTGAAAATGCTGAGATATAAGATTATTAGACTTTTACTCAATTACTTCTCATCACTGATAATTGTGTCTTTTAAACATACTTTAACCCAGATTTATAACCTCTAGAGAGAGAGAGAGAGAAAGAGAAAGAGAGAGAGAGAAAGAGAGGGAGAGAGAGAGACAGAGAGAGAGAGAGAGACAGAGAGAGAGAGAGAGGGGGGGCCATTAACGACCGTGGTGTCGGCAGGCTGACCACATGCCCCCAATCGTGAAATTTGTCTGTGGTAGATGGCGCAGCGGTCGGGTGGTAGGCCAAGTCCCTCCTGGGATGTAGCGCCACGGAGTTTAGTTTTGAGAGAGAGAGAAGGCTACCATAATGCCTATGGGTAATTAAAAACATGTTTATAATAAAACAGCTAGCCTAGCAAATTATATTAATACTTCATTTGTTTGGGCAAATAATACAGTATCAGATGTTCTTTCAAAATTCTAGAGTACTTCAGTTATTCCTAATTCAGTTATTATTTATAGATGTAGGGAACATATGTCCACCAGTCTTCTTCCAACTCATAAAACACTCGACCATAAAAAAGAAAAGGTGAAATAACTTGTTGTTGTAAAATAGTTTTTCATTACATCTCCAATCAAGCCTCTAACACACAGAAAGAACGCATTTTTCTGCACGATTCTTCCA
This sequence comes from Ectobius pallidus, assembly GCA_964059195.1. Lineage (NCBI taxonomy): Eukaryota > Metazoa > Arthropoda > Insecta > Blattodea > Ectobiidae > Ectobius > Ectobius pallidus. Next base: position 65,724,807 of record CAXKWD010000004.1, read on the forward strand.
TCAGAGTACCACACCCGGATTTCCGGTGTCCAATAATGGCGTAGTTTTCTTGTACGAACACATGACTTTAATATTGTTTCTAAAAAGGTTCCCATGTCTGCGAAGTGAGATGAAAGTAGGTTAAGATGTGTCGAGAATACTTATGAATCGAGAGAATAAAAAAATGTACAATCATTCCATTACTGTGAATGCATACGATTTCTTAACAGACATAAAAGAAATGCTTTAGCTACAACAGATAATTGCTGCTTTTAAGTAGGTTTTGCATAATTGATGCTTCAACGTGATCTTACAGAATCTATAATTTGTAATTATCAAACTAATGCCAGCTAATTAGAACTTAAATTATAAATGCTTTCCTAAATAAAAAAAAAATAAAAAGATTAAGTACATGAATGATGAATTTCTCCATAGGGTTTAATTTTATCTGCTGAACCTATATTTTAGCAGCGCAGGAATGTTTCAAATTTTAAGTTAATAATAAAATTGCACCACTGAAGTCTATTATATAATAATAAAAATCAAACTAAAACAGTTTTATACTATTTATCTGTGTTGTTTTATTTACTAATTAACAATAGCTATTACAGTAAAAAGTGCCCAGTTATGTTGTTGAAAGGATAATACATATATAAACATCAAATAACTGTAATATTTATTTTAAATTTAATATAATGATAAACGCACAGGAATTCTTTCTTGATAATGTTTTTAATTTATAAATATTAAACTGCTGTAAATCTGGGACCTTTTTAATAATCCTGTTATATAACCTAGAACCAAAAAACCTACTATGATTGGAGTCGGCAGTTCTTAAAATTTTAGGTTTAATTAAGGACATTAAATCAGAGCGTTCAGTTTTCATAATTTTTTTAGAAAAGGGGGAACTTATTACTTTTTCTGTGAAATAATAAGTAATTTTATAAAAAAAAATTTAAAGTTTGTGGATTTTGAATACATAATTTAGAATGCAAGAGATCTGATAGATAATATTTTAAGGCATTTTTTATACCGTAATCCTTTGTTTTAATATTAGCAGTGTAATAGCCTAGTAGGCATACTATTGTATAATTATTATTATGTTTACGCTTTAAATTAGATACTTTTGTTTACGTATAGACTCTATTTAGGCGAGAGGTTCTGAGTGAACTCCCAGATTTGGAATGGATGACTTAGATTCTTCCGAAGGATAAGCATTGAAGACTTTCATCTCTAAAAAGCTCTGTCTGCCGAGTTTGAACCCTAAGCGGACAACCAATTGAGTGAACAAGGACGACTTTTTTCAAGAATAGAATTAATATTTAGTTAACTCTATTTAAACTTTTATTATTTTCATTTCATATTTTCGATTCTTTCTTTCTTGATCATTCTTCCATTGTTGCCCTGCATAATTGAGCCTCTAATAATTTCTAAGTAGCCTTAGAAAGAAAACTAAATGCACCAGGAGCTGACTGGGATGTAAAAAATTATTAATTTGAATGTTTGTTATAATATAATCGATATAATTTGCAGAAGAACAACTAGGCCTATATGAACGAAAACGTGAAAGCTACGATATTCCTAAAATTATTGAGGCGGTATTGGTCCACGAGCACGAACGTTGGTCATTCGGGTTCGCTAGCACAAATACTTAACAGAATATCTACTGTACTTTCAATATATTTTGAATTTTAATTAGAACGTTCAGCTATTTTTTTTTTTTTTTTTTTTTTTTTTTGTTTCTGCTGGAAGAGAACTTTAATATTTCAGTGTTCTTAACAGTATATACCTTATATTGAAATTCAATACTTGTCATTTGATGACTCACGAATTCAAGTCTCGTATATAACAGCAAGCATTATCTAATTTATGGATTTCATCATATGGCAGGCTTGAATTTCACTCTTGTTGTTCCTCCTCCCTCTTTGACATTGAGCAGAGCTGTGGAAAATGGCATCTGTTGTAAAATATTCCAGAACAGAATTGAGTAATTCATTCAAAATCGTATTGTAAATCTGGCTACTTCGTAAATATAACACATTTAGGGTGCATCTCGGATTTTTTGGGATCTGGAAATTGTACCCTGCTACCTTATGTACAAACGTCACAAGGGCTAACTCATATTGGCCATATAGATTTTTGTTTCGTCTTATAACAATCCAGTTTTACAGTTTTTCATTTCACGAGATTTTTCTCTTTCTCTGAGCCTAAGAGTTTCCATAATCCTTGCATTCTCTAAGAATTCCTATTAAAGAATTCAGAGAGTAGCGGAAAACCTGTTTAGAAAAGCGTAAGAACCATGGGATTTTAAAAGAAACAATGATTTTTTGAGACAGTAAGTTGCTTCTTCGCTCTAATTTTGGATTTTGTAGTTGTACGGACAACCAGGCAATAATCACATTTCTTGTAAATAAAAGCTAGTTCTTTAACAATCTGAATATCGCAGTAACCCACCAAGATTACAATAGTTTCAGGCAATTATAATCATTCGTTTATATTTCTTGTCACATTTATATGTAAGACAGTTGCTCTGAAATTGCCCATATTTTGAGTCTATTAATTTGACCATATTTATTATGCAGAGTGAATCAGAACTTTTGTACATAGCTTCAGGAAATGGCAATGGGAATCATTTCCATGAAAAGTTCCAATAACATTCTATTTCGATCTGATATATAGAATATAGGATTGGAAGGCATATAGTCAATATGCCCACCCCAAGACCGTTATTGATGGCTTTCTTGAGCGCAGCCACTATTTCTTTAAAAAGTAACTTCTCATTTGGTGTCACGAGGCTGAGTGCACCCCGTTCATATATAAAAAAAAGTCTGTAAAAAGTGTTTCATGTAAGTGAAATCAGCTGTATCAGATTCATTCATGTATACCTAAATTATTTCTTGAGGCATATACCACCATATCAAAACGAAAGATCTTAATCTCAATTAAAATGATAGATGTTAAAAATCAACCCTTGTAAGGTATATTATACAGTATAATACGTTTTGACAGGTTAAGAAACCACAGAATACATGGATTCATTCACTTATACGCTTTCACAGTTCAAGTTGTTAAATACGTAGAAAGTGTCATAATACCTACAGGCCTAACGCTTTAGTGGTACAAGTAAGAGATTTTCAAAATTGTGATGTCGTGACTTAATACGGAGGGTAGCGTGTTCTGATCGTTTATACACAGAACTAAATGTAGACTACATTACCTTCGTTATGTATAGGCTACATGCTGTATACAAACTCCATTCGCGACTCCAACAACCTGTAGAATATAGCCGAAAATAGCCTGCTATATCAAGGAGACCCGAGAGAACTAAGTACAGACTTTTTATTTTTAAGGACGTCTTCCACAATTCTATTTCTGTTAAAGGATTGACATGGCCATTATCAAGCCTGCAAAGGTGGCAACAGATAGGTAGAAATCCTATTGTTCCCGTATTTAGTTGGAATGGGCCTGGGAAGGAAAATTTTAAGAATAACAGCTTTGGTTTAAGGATCTGTGAAATTAATTTTTTTTTCACCCATTCAAGATTATTCTGGTCTTTTAATCAGGGGCAGATCCAGGACTTATTGAAGGGAGGAGCTAACATAAACGAAAGTTGGGGTGTGGAATATTCCTAAAAAACAGGGAACTCTCCCGCGGAAATTTAAAAAAATGAAGGGTAAATTGATGAGCTTTTAGATCCTCTTAATGATTCTTCTAGATTTCTCAGTAGAATATCTTTTTTCCCAGAATCTTAATTATGTTCAGAAATATGCGGTTTTAGGAGTATATATTAGGACATAAAAAATTAAAATCATTAATCAAATATCAAACTTCTTACCTTTAACTTAAATTAAGTGCTGGTGTGAAGTAATTTACAAGAAATGAATTAATAATTTATAATAACTTCAAGTTGCCGCATCGGTTTTTACGGCTAGTCTATGCATTAGACACAAGACGTCTACCTAGTAGAATATAAATACTATACACCTTGCATTTTACAATCCTTAGGTTATAATAGGGCGATTAGGCCTACATTAATTGTTTTATTTTATTTTGCATTTGATTGAATTTCAAATTAACGAAAAGAACAGGATCTGCCACTGCTTTTAAGGTAATAATTTCTAAGATCTCGAAGAGTCTGGTTTTTCTGGGTGACGTTTATTAGCAGGAATTGTATTCAGCCATGAAAATCAACATTTTCCGAGCATCTAAGAAATACTGTCATATATTCATGTTACGTGAAGTTTCTCTCTCAAGATATATTGTTCCCAAGGGAGTTCCTTGCTTTCTTCCCCTCTGTAATATTTGTGTAAAGGCACATTTCTACTCATCTTCCTAAGTTATCTCTTCCTCTCCCTTCTTTCTGCAATAAACGGTAAAAGAAGGAATTCATCTCGTTTTATTTATAAAAATAACAGCTATTAGCCTAATAATATAATGAAAATCAGAATCACAATAAGGCTTGGCTGAAATCCTAGATTATCAAGCACTGAAACCTAGTTCGGGTCCACTTTTTGGCTCTTAGACTAAGTGAAGTCGGCATGGGTTTGAATCCCGCTAGGTCTGATTTTGAAACGTTTGATTGAGGATCAGAGGATGCAGTTTTAAGTGAAAAGTGTTATCGTTCATTTGATTGTTAATTGTAGGCTTACCATTCGTATTTCACTTTTGATGTTCAAAGATTTGAATAGAATAATGGACTAAAGTTCTATAGTCTTTTACCCCTTAAAATTTTTAGCTTTTAGCTTAATCTGTTACATCAGTGGCATTCAACCCTTCGCAAAATGGAAAGTCGATTATTGTCACTTTCTGAAAAGTAATTTTCGCCCTTATTGAAAACTTTCCAGGCTGGTTTTGTCAAAAATCTGTGAGATAGATCATTACTGCTGTACACCTTCTGAAATCATTATTTAATGAATCGATCTAAGAGGCGATCAATGAGGTATGCTGTATACTACATAGTAAGACGCTATAGGCTACTTACGTAGTGTTACAACATGAAAAAAGAGTAAAATTTACTTTTCAGTGCAACTTGTTTATTATATCATGATTTACAAAGTGTGGTAATCTCAAGCAGTTGTTGGATTTATTTTATTACCTTGATAGTAAAGTGCATCGTGGAATCCGGAAGTTGTAAACTAAAAGTCAATACATTAATGCAAGATTCTTGGCGTACATCAATGCTAGATTTACGACAGTATAGTTATGTAAGATGACTATTTTATTGGAGTAAGACTAATTGATACAAGTCCTAGTATTTCTGAACATCAAAACTCTTTGATGCTGTGTCTGTAGCAACTTCACTGCACTTAGTGCTAGGTTTATTGAGTTCTAAAATATATAAAGTTAAACGATCCATAGAGTTATTTCAGTAAAGTGTGTATGAATACTCTCTGATTTGAAAGAGGTATATAAACTGTAGAACTTGCTCTCATAAAGCGCTTTCTCAACTTCTGTCCATTGTTCTTGATAAAAGAACAGAATCTAAAGTGCTAATATTACCTTATGGTAGGCTTCTGTTCTAAATATAAGGGCCTAAGATTAATATTATTAAATATTCTAAATATTAAAATAATTATTCTTAAATAAAATGAAAACTGTTTCGTTTGGCCTTAGGGTACATGCTTTCGGACTGGCTGTTAGGGATGGAATATCGATATAGAATTTTCTTTTCTATAGGCGATATTTTGACACCGATATTTCAGTTCCGATTATATCGTGATATGGATATTGCTCTTCCATAATATCGATTTTCTCAATCAAATAAAAAGAATGAGAGAGGGACTGAGTCCCATCTCTCTCTCTCTCTCTCTCTCTCTCTCTCTGTCTCTGTCTCTCTCTCCCCTCTCTCTCAGATGTAAATTGAAGTTCTGTGACTAAAAATATGTAAACCGTAGTGCCAAATAGCTCATTTTCTGGTTGCCCATGACAGCGCTTAGATGACTGTTTCTGTCGTATTAGTAAAATTTACATAAGCACGTCAGACGTCCTGTACCAAGTTTACATAGCATCCATGACCGGACTTAGTATAAATGCTACCTGAAGACTGAAGTCTCTTCTCTGTATACGGAAGGACCCTATTAACTATTTCCGTGCTTGCGTTACATTTTGAGTTTGTAGCAAGCGTTCAGGTGTTGATTTAAATTCGTGTCGGGAAAAATTACCTGAATAAACTTTTGCATTGTTTTTTCTCTTTCCTCTTACTAGGCAAGTCAAATTACATATATCATTATTCTTAAGCTTTCATGGCCGGAATATAGAATTATAGACATCCCGAAAGATATCTACAATTCGTAGCATTCTCATATCTTAACGAGCCAAATTAAATCCAGATCAATGTGGCCCATTTGCAGCCTTAAACATTTTGCTTTTTATCTTGGCTGTACTGTAATAATTTCGTACGTTGTTCAAAACTTTGAAAATGCCCAATTTTAAAATTATAATGCAAATAAAAACTTACAATACTATAAAATTAATTTATTTGAAATACATTACATTATTAAATAAGTTATATTTATATGATTTTTTTAAAAATACACCTAATACGATTGGAACATTACACTTTCACTCCGAAAATATTAGTCCCACACGGATATTTGTTAAATCAATAAGTATATATATTTTTTGTAAATACATGATAATGTATTAAGTTAATAATAATAATAATAATAATAATAATAATAATAATAACAACAATAATGAGTAATAATCACTGTAAATATAATCCTGGTTCTCAAAATGTTTAGGAAAACTTATTTTGCTTGACTATTGAAAAATAAAATAAACAAAAGCCTGCCAAAAATATTTACATATTCTTAAGTAAGACAAACCTGAAATTAAATAAATTTAATAAAATCATGTCAGAAATGGTATCTCACATAAAGCAGAATTAGATATTTGTACCATTGAACAAGAGCATAAAAAAATTCGATGGACCGCACAACACTTAAATGCTGGAGGAGGGAGAATCCTTCTGAAGGAAAGACGTTTCCTCATCCGTGTAGAAATGCATCTCAGTCTCGGGGAGAAAGATTATCGACCATCTCAGCTGGCGGGTGGAGACAGACGACACAGTAAGACACGTTTGCACTTCTGAACCAGTTCAACTTGTCAACCTGTTCCCGTAAGCGTTGCTAAAAATGTCTAGGAATGCAACCAAATGGATTACCATTCCTATGTGTGTATATGGCTGATTTCTTAGTTGCACCTTTCTACATGTTCTGTTCACACTTGGCACTGACACTCACTCACTGGGTGCCAAGTGATTGTGCCTACCACAGTCAAAAGGACAAGATAACACCTTAGGAAGCAAGCTCTGCAAGAACAACGCTCAATGTTACCATATTAACATTGGTAACATGTCTGTTATTAAAGATAAATAAGATCGTCATGAAAGTTGGGTATCAATTAGGGATGGGTCGATACCATATTTTCTCGATACTCGATACTCGATACCGATGCATGACTTTTTCCTCGATACTCGATACTTCGATACTCGATACCGTCAACATTTCCGGTTTCAATAAATAGGTACATTAAAAATTAAAAGTTGAGAGAACTGTGTAATACCAACTAAATTAATTAAGTGTGCATATTTAATGAGGCAAAATTTAATATCATCAGTAGCCCATAATGTTTTTAAACTCTACATTAAAACTAAAATTAGTTTTTGGAACAGTCCACTTACAAGTTTTTGTTCAAAAATTACAATGGGGTTTGGACAGTCAGTTTGCTTGTTGGTTGTTATTGAAACGTTTGACAGGAAACGAAACAATTAAGAATCTCTTCTGTTTGGATTTTAAAAGTCGGAAAGTCTTTATTTATGACTAGACATAAGTCACAGAGTGGTTTTCTCCATTTCAAGGAGAAATAGAAGTATTTACTATATTTAGTAGACTACTAAAAGCAGAAAGAGATACCGCATTTCCTTAAATTGCAGTGTTACCAAAGTATCGAAAAAGTATCGAGCGAGTTTTTTGAAGTATCGCTCGATGCCGATACCATGCAAGTATCGAGAGTATCGAGGTATCGAAAGTATCGAGGACCCATCCCTAGTATCAATGCTAATATGACGGTCCCTTTAATTGCAAGTACTGTAATAGCTTATTTTTAATTCGTGTGAAGGACAATTGGAGCCTACTATTTGATACTATCGTTACAGAACTATTTTGTGTTATATTTTTCCAAGCTGCCACAAAACCTGAAGTCCATGAAAGTAGGTAGAGAAAATGTTTCCCTAATTCCGAGTATTGTTTACAACAATGATTTTTATGAGCTTTAGTGAAAAGCTGTATTTGTTAATTGCATACTTAAGTAATTTTTCTTTACTGATACCTGATTCAATTAGAAGTGTAAGATTTATGTGATGTTTTCCCATTTCGATATACCAAAGCCCCCTATAAGTTACATTTCTCTATATTTTTTACTGTCCCTTGCTGTTCCTTCTAGGCCTACATGTTCTTTCCTTTCTTTTTAACCACTCACCAGTAATCTTATACCCACACATCATATTTTCTTGCCTTCTTCATTGGGGTCCTTCCTGTGATATCACAAGCATCCTCTAATTTTTATTATCTGATTTAGAAAAAGCAATGTGATTTCTGAACGCAAAAATGTGTTCACTGTTTTCAAAGTGTACAAAAATATTCTGGCGGTGCCTGTGAAAACTGCGCTGAAAGTCGTAAAAATTGAATGGACTGAGGAACGAATTCAAATGATCGTGAGTGAATTGGAACAATAGGAGATCGTACTATGCATATCAACAAGAGCCTGATTTTCGTTGTACAGCGATTGAACAAAGAAACAGGATTTTTATTAATATCAATAAATAATTATAATAGTACACGGAAATTTAGTGGGCTTGAGCTCCATGAGCCCATAGACTATAAAGTTGGCGCCACTGCGGGCAGTGACAGTGTTCTTTTACGGTCTGACATAATGAACCAATTTTCGTTTTACAATTTACAGCACGTCTAGTAATTTTATAGTAAATAAGATCTGTACTATAAGCTATGTCTAGCAATTTATTATCAGATGTGTAGTGAGAGTATTATTAGTACAAAGTATCCGTCTAGCTTCAATTTTTTTAAAAATTCAAATGTAACATGTGAACATTAATAGATGGATTCTGATATTTATTGAATGTTGCGCATGCCCAACAGCTAGCGTAAGTTTATGATAACAGGCCTATTGCAAATAAAGAAGTTTATTTGATGATTTTTTAAAATAAATTATCAATTTAATTTTTTAATTAAATTAATTTTTTTAAATAGCCTATTAATTTGAAAATAATGATACTGTTTGTAATAACATTAACTATTAGCTCCTGTGTGCGAGTGAAAGTTGATTGAGACGCAGCCATAAGTAGGCCTGCTTGTATGGGGAAAGGAGAGAGGGGTGGTCGGTGGATGGAGTTGTTCTGAGAATTCGCCTGTTCTTTCTGCCTCGACATTGATAAAACTCAATTCTAATTTTCTGTAGCGTGTCTATGCAGGTTCTTGCCAAGTGAGTCGAAGAAAAATCCCTGATACCTGTCAGGGTTCACTAAATGTAATATTGCATTTTCACTAAATGTAATAACATTTATAATTTACTGGATTAATATAATAATTTATTTGTAATAAGTAGAAATAGATATAGTCATCAATTAATGCAGCATAAACCTGTAGAAAAAGTAAAGCCTCTTCTGCTGCTTGTCTGGGCCTGTGTCCCTAGAGACCAGAGAAGAGTCCATTAATGTGACTTACTAACTACTGAAACTGTTGTTATAGCCACCAGGACATAGTGACTAACGCAGAATCCGAACTACTCAGGACCCCTCCGCTGTGTGCTGTTTTATTTGTAATACACTAAACTTGGACAAAATCGAATGTCTTTCATTGTGAGAGGTAGTGTCAGTGTATGTTAAGAGATAGGGTGATGTATTCATATTGCACATATTCTGTAGGTCTAAACGACTTTTTTCCTTGATAGCAATATTGTGATAAACAGAGCTTACAGTATTGCTGCCTTCAATCAGATTGTGACACACATAGTAGCATACACTATTATTAGATTCTACAGCATTCTGAAATAGTTCTTAAATATTTTTATATAGAATTCAAACAATATGAACTATGCTGTTGTATCAGTTATCATAATAGGCCTAAAGCTTTTTAGTCACTTGCAGATCAAATCGCAAATATACATCCATTTGGTTTATTACTGGTGGCTTTTTTCAGTTCATAATACAAAGCGTAGTATTGTAGGCACATTCCGGTTTCCTCGCCTTTAAACACTATATTTCATTTTTAGCACAATTAGATATTGTGAAATTGTAGCATTTGTTCCTGTCAATTCCAGAAGTTGTGCTTTGCAACTAAGCTATGTACAGTATATTATACTATACTTTGACTGTGTCTATCTCTCCTATGTATAACTTATTGGCTATGTAATTTATTTCACAGGTATTGAAATAGTAATATACGATGTTAGAATAAAAGTAGTATGTTTCGAGTGAATGTTATCTTAGAACTTCCAGATCTGTATAAAAGATGTCATTCCGAACTGTTGTTATTAGGAACAAATTAAACAATTGAGCTTTAGCTTATATGTGCTTGTGGGTAAATAATGTTAAAGAATTGTCATATTTTTAGAATTTTCTATTTACATATTTAGTTTCAAAATTTACCTGTTAGGCCTGAATGAAATCTCAGACTGAAAACATCACACTGTAATTTTGCTCTCATTTTAATTAGAAGAAACATCCTGGATTTTTCATCTAAGCTTTTATTTTAAAATCAAGCTTTGTCTCTGTCAGTAATTTGGTCTCTTCACCAATTCCATCTGAATTCGCAAATTCTGGGATGCTGTGATCCAATTGTGCCACAGAAGTCTACCACTTGACGTCTTACATGGGATCTCACGTGGTCAGCCGGTTCTTCTTTCATCCTTCTCTGGCAGCCTTGAAGAAAAAAACTAATCTCAAGGCATCCCCATGATGTGCTAGAGACCTAATCTTGCTATGACTCAAACGTGTCCAAAACCCTCCAGGCGGGATAGGTACGGCATAGCTTATTACGAAAACGACAGTGTTGTAGGCGTGGGCCTTAATGAAAGATTGTGGATTGACTTCTTTTCTTTGCTTTCCTTTTATACTTCTGCATATAGTTCATTTTCCCTGTATGACCGGTTCTGAAGGCGCGAAAGATACCTTACTGGGGCAAGTTATACTATAAATTACAACATTCAATTCCCATCAGGTCTTTTTTTTTTCACATCATTGACTGAAATCTTTGGTTCGGTTTAAAACCTACTGCAAAAGGCAACATTAAAATTACATTTAGATTTGATTAAAATCAGGTTTTGGTGTTTAAATTGAGATTATATGCAGTGGTTTCATGCGAAGCGCATAAGCGACATAAGTGCTATCATTCCTCCAGGGATATTACCTGGAAATTATCAGTTAGTCACGTGTGTGAAAGCCTGCCAACATCCATAAAACTGGAATTGTTTGCGGCTACAAATTCTGCTTCAGTGCACTAGAAAATAATAAAATGATTTAATGCAATAACGTGATTTTATCATTTTAATAACATGTAGTGTTATTTATAGGATAAGTTAAACAAATTAACCGTGAATTAATTCATTTACTAAGCCATTTTTTTGTGTCTAAGGTAGTGAGACTTCATCCAACAAAAAGATAAATACAGTAGGATTTATAAGATTCATACGGTGCAGTCTAAATTAATATGAGAGATCAGAGAATACCTGCTCTATCTAGCAGAGATAATTTTAAAATTTAACTTAGAAACTTCAAATCAAGAACGGGGCAACAATATTCTTTTAAGATATTAAATTATTGTGGCGGATGACACTAATAAAATACTGTAGCATGTCTCTCTGGATAGACATACACTCCAAGTCAGGATGTCAACATACTGCGTTGCTAAAAATTGGGATAACCCCTGTGATATCTCCAGTATTTCGTATGGATTTCTCTTTTTAATTTTTAATATTATATAATATTATATTAAGAAAAATAAAAAAATTGATTTTTTTCTACTGGAAATTTGAAAATGTCTAAGTTTGTAAACAGTTTTTGGAAGCTTTATGACTGTACCTTATAATCAACGATTTGCTAAGAACATTACTAATCTGTAAGCTATGGGAATACTATACAGGCTGTAATTTCATAAGATGTTAGTTTGTGGAACTTAATAGCATATTTATTTCTAATAATATATACTTAGGCCTACTTACTCAATCGCAATAGACAATTCCTATGCAAGCTAAAGGAATATTATCTATTTTATGGAACCCGAAGGTTCATTGCCGCGCTTACCTGAGCCCGCCATTGAACCCTAAGCTGTGCTAACTCCATCCAACCATCCCTCGCAAATCCTACTTCTCTTAAATATACCCTAATTTTGTCCCCCCCACCTACGTCTAGGTCTTCTAAGTGGTCTTTTCCCTTCAGGTCTCCCAGTCAATATTTTTTAGATATGTCTTTCCTCCCCCATGCGCGCAACATGTCCAGCCCATTTCATCCTCCGTCATATAATTACCCTTAATATGTGCGGTGACGAGTACATGTTACGAAGCTCGTCGTTATGCAGTTTTCTCCAGTCCCCATTTTCATCTCTCTCTTTCATCTTTCCTAAGCACCCTGTTTTCAAATACTCTCATGTTCTTTCCAAAGAGTAAGCGTTCATGTTTCACATCCATATAATACGACCGGCAGTATATTATTGTCTTATAAATTTTTATTTTTAGATTTCTGGACAGAAGATGAGAAGATGAGAAGATGAGAGTTTCTGAACTGCATAAAAGCATTTCCTGATTTAAGTCTACACTTAACTTCTGTCTTAATATTATTTGTGTCTGTAATCATTACTCCCAGATATTTGAATTTCTCCACTTGTTCGAACGATTTACCGGCTATTCTAATATTTTGTAGGGCATTATTTTGAGGTTCCATGGCCATATACTTGCGGTATGTTATGTTTCCTTATTTTATTAACTTTCATTAATGAATAACGAATAATGGTTTAGATTGTTTTATTTAACAGATGAAGCTCAAGTTTTAACCTAATTGGAGCACTTGAAAGGTCACAAGCAGTCTGGTGTTGTGATGAGAGCAGTTAATAATTGGGGCGAAGTGACAAATCTTAAATGGCTGAGGCCCGCATCCTGTGTGCACAACACTTGCATTTTACAAGATAGAGTTACAATGACGCAAATTCCCATCATGGAATAAAACATGTTTCCCTTTTATAACTCATTTTATGGGGGAGGCGGCAAAACTCAGACAGTTACACTGGAGCAAACTAACTTTGCTTTTAGGAAATTACTGCCTGTATCTCTCATTCTTCCTTTCCTCTCCTCTTCTCTTTTATATTTTACATATGTATTCTGGCATTTTCCCGTTTTCTTCTTCCACATGTACTATTTCTAATTCGCCATCTTTTTATTTGTTCTTTTTATTCTTCTCATAGTAATATCGCTAAGTCTGGCAATGACTGAATGTAAAAACAAGTGGACGTGAGGTCCATTGTCGGCTAATATGCCTTGGTTGTTTGTAATTCTAAAGCAACATTCATTTTGTTTATTTTAGTGTTAAAAGCCCCTTAACTCTGAGCTCATGTGCGTCTTATAATCACGTCCATCTTTAAGGGTTAACTTCTTGTCCAGAAATCATTAGGCCTACACTTTTTGACGCACGCTATGACAATAAGTCGCATTAACTGAGATTTTGTAACTTACATTAATTTCAAATGCAGTTACTAATTAGGTTAATCGCTGTATTACTGATAAATGTGCAATTCCTAGAACTGGGACACTCAGCACTTTTACCTGCAGTTTTATGTAAATTTGTAGACGTGATCTGCCGTCAAGGCGTGCAACTTTTCATACTGGAAACATTATTAGCACTTCCTACTAAATAGCTTTCATTGCGAAAACCCATGTTTCAGAATAATTATAAAACCTGTACAGTTTTCTGGCACGTGCTTCTTTATCTGTTTTATTCGTGATTAATGTTTTCATTAAACTACTGATGTGACTATCGCAATGTAGGAAACAGTAACATTCTTGCCCAGATACAAGGAAGCGAATACTAATAGGCTACAATACTAATATAGGCCTATATTTAGTTGTGTTCTGCAATCTTGCCTTAGTAAATGTGTTATATAGGCCTATATGTATTGATAAAGTCATGTTGATAGTATTGCCAAGAAAGGAAGTCTCTTAGCGATAATTAACATTTTACCAAGTACATAATAGTTGTATCTTACTGTTTAAATTTGAGTGGAATGTGCTCACCGGTGATGTTTCCCAACTTTAAGAAACTTTTTTAAAATAATAGGTACGGTTATATAAATGCTTTTAGGGCAGCTCCTTGATCCATTTTTTTTTAACATAGCTGACTAAGAATCTGGAGAAATTTCTGTGATTGGTATTCCTTCCATCTATCAGTGAAGTCTATAACTAATATAGGAGAGCTGCGATTGGATAGTGGGCCTTGCCCGTCCCCATAGGATATACCGTCAAGTGTTTCTTTTTAATGTTTTAGGTGTTTTGTGCCAAAAAAAGCAAGTAAAAAAAAGAGGGCTGGAAAGGGCAAGAAGAATCAGTGATGGGAAGGGATAATATTTATATAATAAGCTTATATTATTCGCTACATACTTCATGTTGCCAGTAATTCTGTAAAATTTACAAATGCTATCAGGAACAAGGCTCTCATATCTTAATTCTGTGTGGTTCCTGTAGTGTATTACATTTAGGCCTACTTTTTAAAAAAATATCTTCAGGACCTGTATGCAGGTATGACCTGTGTAATCTTAAAATTCTTTTGATCAGACTTACAACCTGAGGCACAGAAATAGGCCTATGGGAATAAAATAACTCTTTAGTAAACACAGATAAATTGTCGTGCTGAACTTTGGGTATTTTTATGTTGCTTTTAGCCGTTTTAGATAATGCTGGAGTCCTGTTTAATGTTACAAAATTCAGCAAAATTAGTTGTTGAAATAAAAATTGTTCAATGTAAGCAGTTGTACGAAATTCGAAGAATACCTTTAGATCTTTTTTCAAGAAATTCGCTTAAGCCTCCCCCCCCCCCCCAAGAACATCGCATAATATCAAATTTTCAAAATGCTTTCATGTCTAAATCAAGTCTGATTTTTAATGCATGAGCTTTCTTATTTGAAATACGCTGATCACATACACTAACTGAGAACTTACACAAGCGTACCATTTTTACACAAGAGACGTAAAAACATGATTATCCAGTGTTAACTAATTATCAAGTTTCAGGGTCAAATACAAAACCTTTTCTTTAGGCACAAAACGGCTACAGCAAGAAAAATAGCAGACGACTATAATCTGTGCCAGAACGAATTCTAAAAGCATGGCAATTTGTAAAACTGCATAAGATGCAGAAGTGTAATGTCGACAGGAAGGAGTGCCGCCAGTGCGAAACAGTCAAAAACTTCGAACAGACGTCGCAGTATTTTGTTTTTTCCTAGCGAGCTGTAAAAGCAGACACACAAGTGCGAAAACTGTGCAAATAACAGTTTTTTTCATCCTCTCTTTTGCTGCATTCTGTTCTAGAATCCAAAGTATTTGAATAGGCACATCTGTTGTTTGTACATTATGAGATATCCATCCGCTTCTATCTTAATGTCATTATTGCACTCAGCATTTGAATTCGGATAAAGCTTAAGACTGACACATCTCAACAGATGGAAATTTCAGCGCTGCAGCAAAATATCTCTCTTTTTTGTTAATACATTATTTCCTCTCTTTTTCATTTACTAATGTTGCCAAATGCGACTGGAGAAAATAGTATAGTTGAAGGAGATTCAGGACAATGAAAATGAAATAAAAATTAAATTTGAATTGCAAACGTTCCACTGTAAAGAACCATATGCGTTCGAAGCGACAAAAACAATTAAGTGAAACGCCATAGCCCCAGAAAACATGTGCAAAGCACTGTGTGTGTGTGTCAAGATTTTTAATGTTAGGGTTTGCCGTAAATGAATATGCTCAAGCCAGAGAGTGCAAGCACGATCATTGCTATCATAACATATTCCTACTGGCCTACGTTATGTAACTGACATAGTTCTTATTTTCTTTTCAGTTATTATTTGTAGCCTATTTGTATTTGTTTTGGGGTACGCCGTAGCGTGGTGGTTGAGGCACTGTGCTACAAACCGGAAGGTCGCCGGTTTTGATTCCCGATGAGATCGTTGGAGTTTTTCAACTGGCCTAATCCTTCTGGTGGCATTATGTCTGCTTTTTATTATAAGACTTGAATTTTTAAGGAATTTAAACATATTTTTAAATGTCTTAGGAATTGTTAATAGGGTTATGACTATTGTATCATATGTATATAAGTTTTTTATATATTTATAGACCAGTAGCTTATGCTGCTTTTAAACGAGGTAAAATGTCATAGGATAAATTATGTTTTTTTAAAATAGGTTAGATGTCTCAAAATTTTCTTACATACTGAGCATAGGTGGACTTTATATTCACAAAATCAAATTATACAGCTCAGTAAGAAGATGAAAATAATTGAAATATCCTATAACTAATCATGTACTCATATTTCAATTCAACTATTTGCAAATTACACGACATAGTGCAGTTGAGCGCAATAAAATAAAATGTATAATTTAAACCATCAGCTCAACAACCTATCGACAGGCCTTATGTCATCTTCAGGGTATCTTGCTGTGGATTCACTAATGATTAAAAATTAAAATAACGTATTACAATCTTGTCGTGCTGATAAAATAATTACAATTTTCAAAATTGTTATTAAAAGTTAGCACTAGCACATTTTCAATTTCTTCTTCTTGAGCCTTCCCCGGTTGAGCTGATGGTTTTAATTATACATTTTATTTTATTCAACTATAACAAGTTATTTAGGTTTATCTTAAACTTTCTAATTGTCAGAGGACATCTTTCAAAGGCTGATGCAGGCAGAATATTCCAGTCTAATATTATAATTCTATTTAAGAAGGTGTACGTTGCTTTCCTAAATCTATTTTCTGTTCCCTTCTGTTAATTTTAAATGCATAGTGTCCTCTGGCGTAATGTGTGGGTTTGGTATATCTGCGTGCAGTATTGCCCCAGTCTTAATAATCTGTATGTGCCTTAATGTACTGTCCGTGCATTTAGACGAGAGCACTGTAAACACAATGCGCAGTGGAATCAGTCATCACGTGATTCATACTAGCAACACACTCCCCTTCCGTTCCGCCCTATCTCTGCGGCGCATGCAAGTGCTCACGTCTAAATGCACAGGCTGTACAGTGCCTCGTTTTTCTGCTCCTTGCCGCCAGAGATCCCACCCTAGATTATTATTATTATTATTATTATTATTATTATTTCATTCTTAGATTTCTTTATATAAGTTGAATTGTGTGAAACTTCTTTCTTTACTATCTTTCTTATCGTGTTTAAAATCAGAAGCGCATTCTTTTATTACTGATACAGTTCATGAAAATAAAATAAATGTAACTTAAAATATTTACATTTGTATTTTCTTCTTTTCAGGTAAGTTTCCATTGCATTAAGGACGAATCTAGATAGATGTGATAATGGTATGTAAACTATAATTCGTTAACCAAGTATTTTAAAGATTTTTAATATTATAGTAAATATATAAGTCCTGAATTAAAAACCATTCTTTACCCTGATAATGCGATTATATAATGCTCTACTTTATTTGTAACTATAGTATGTTGATACCAGAGATCGCTCTGTTTCAAGGCTTTGATAAAACGAGATGCCTAGGTCTGTTTGTACAACAGCTTTAAAATATAACAAGAGAAATCACTACAGTATTTTTCAAATGAGAAGCCATTTCCTTCACCGCCAATCACGTGTACGAGCTAACAAAGTGCCGCTAGCAGTAAGAGTCTTCCCTCCGTCTCGCCGTCTCTGATTGGACCGCGTATCTAAGCAGGAGAAGGACAAACGGCTTGTCATCTGCAAAACACTAGTAGCAGTGCGCGATACCATTAAATGCAAGGAGACGTTCCCGTTTTCATTTTATATTTTTAAAATCACTTTGCCTACTTCAGATAGTTGTTCCAGCAACAATCATCCTCAGAGACCGATATATTTCTTGCATATCTCTTTCCAGTTTGAAAATATAAATACACGTTCTTTCGTCTAGGTCTCACGCATCAGTTATTGTTGCATCTTGTAATAATCACTAATTTTAAATTAAACTTCTATAATTCCAGTTTTTTTAAAATTATACAATATATTTTTCATGAGATCCCATAAATAGAAAGGAAAGTCGGTTTATGAATTATTGCTTGTTTTTAGTCTGTGCTGGCCAAAGTGTAATAGCTGTGGGAAGGAAATAACTTGTTGAATTTTACGATATGTTCATTTTTAGTTACTTTGGTTTCTATGGTCATTTCTTTGTGTATACATCGTAACATTTAAACGAGCAGCATTATTCACATAATTAAAATGATAGGAAATTCGTATCTTTTACTTAAATTTCCTGTGTGTAGGCGACATAAGTTTTATCGGAAGGGATACGAAATAGCTTGAAGTGTAATAAAAGGAAAAGGGAAAGAAAGAATTTGATATTTATGGCGTATCACAATTGAAACACACCAGTTCCTGCGGACTGCATTTCCTGCATTGTGTTTGTATTTTTTATTATTATGGAAGTAGGCTACAGTGATAACGAGACTTGCAATTTTAACTAAAACTCTGTTTCTGCTTTGCACTCTTGAGAATTTCAAACATGCCGTTGACTAACGGCATGTTTGTTACTTAATAAGGATTTAAGTTGCTGATAATAGTCTTAAACGCAAAATTGAATTATTTGTAGCATAAGTTATGCTAGGGATTACATAATACAAAGCTTACTAACACAACGTAACAAGATAAAAAAAACTTAGTTACAAGAGAAAAACAAATTACAATAAAGGAAGAACACAAGTGTGAGGAAAACATTGCTATTTTAGCTACAGGGGGCAGACATAGAGAACATAATGCAAATATTTACAGAATTAATACATTTTTCTAAAATTATGAAATAACAGTTTAGATATAAAATCTCTGTTGTATATAAATGGTTTCTCAGTTTTGAAAGAGACCCCTTTATTGCCGATCTTGCCACCTGCTGGATGAAGCCCTTATCTAGACTAAATCTAAACAAAAAATAAATATGTAGGTCTGTTCGTTTAATATTATTGGCATTCTAATGTTGCATTTTATAGAAGGATCTGAGGCTACACGGATTAAATATTACAATTTATCTTATTCTGAAGTAGTGAGCTCTATTTTTGAATTAATATTAAAATAAGATTTATCAGAGGAATAATAATACAGGATGCAATACCTGGGCGAGAAAATCAGAAACATTCTGAAGATATCACTCAAATCAGGACAGTTTTTTTGAAATTCAGGAAAGTTCTATCAATTAGGCTACACTATTACAGTCTTTTAACTCACAGAAGGGGTTTCCGAAGTATAGGTGTGCTATCTGGTTTCTTCGGGCATTAAAGATTTTTTCACTTACAAAACAAAAATCGATTGAAGCATGGGCCTATATGAAATTCTAACTGTATTTAAGTTAAATAAAATTGTTCTGATTTTTTTTATTGGATGTACAGGTTTTGAAGAGTCTTATCTATTGTTCTTTTAACTTTAGCAATTTAGTTGCAGGAAATAAGGTGCTCATGTTTTCGCGCGTTACATACGAAGCGAATTGCAGCATTTTGAACACATTGAGAGATCGAGTGAGAGAGAGAGAGAGAGAGAGAGAGAGAGAGAGAGAGAGAGAGAGTAAGAGAGAGAGGGAGGGAGGAAAAGGGTTTCTTTGTAACTATATATTTTAAATATTCCTTATAACATGGGTTCCAGTAATAACTTCTCATGAAAATTATTCCAGTTACAAATCGAAAGAGAGAGATTAAAGGAGTTTTTTTTACGAAAATAATTCTAAAACATTCCTTTTAGACGGAGTATCAATAAATGAAATGAATGTGTTCTTTACGAAGCAGAATCATATAATAAGATCTTCAGAAATCGTGACGTTTGAAGGACTGATTCGATTGGATGTTGCCGTATAATGACAGTAGCTATAAGAGAAATAAGCAAAATTCTTCCCTCAAAACAAGGCAAGATTCAGGAGATTCTCTTCAAAGCAGACTCGTGAGCGTTCATTTGCAACGCAGATGTGATGTCAAGAAACACATGATTATGAAGAAGCATAAACTGAAGCGATTGTATGATGCTGAAGATAGATCTCCTATGTAAAAAAAGATAATTTTGGCACTATTCCATATGGAAATATTTTGTTTTGTAACTTGCTGGAATACCAGTATCCATGTATTGTAGAATTATAATGGAAATATTTCTGCGAGACAAGTCCGAAGATAGTTCAGCATTCCGTCATATTCTTTTTTTTTTTTTTTTTTATTTTGCTCCCTTTTCAGAGGCTGTTTTCCTTCATTTTCAAAGTTTCTTTCACAATGGAAGATATTTTTAAGATAACATCAGACAAAATTCGAATGAAACATGCTTTAAAACATTTACTGTTAGAATGCCATACGGTTAGTAGGCCTCAGCCTGTAATTCATATATAACATTAATTGCAAGTAATTATGTCAACAGCTATGTGTGATCATAAATGCTGTTCTTTCCATCAAATATGGCATTACAATGAAGTTATGAGATCTTGTTCTGACGTTTTTCTATACAATCCAGACGGCCTGTACAACTTTTGATACATGTTCTGTTATTTTAAGCGAGGTTATAAATTCCTTAGCTTTTGGGAATTCCATTTGTTTGCTCGTTCCTCATTCCTCAAATATGGTCAGTAACTGCATTTTATTTCATTATTGTACCACTTTTTATTTTTATAGTAATAACTGCTATTCATTGAAATTCGCGTGCTGTGATAGTAGTGAATCACTGCTATTTAGATTTGGGAATTCATGTTCAGTGCACGTGGATAATAAAACCTTATGTTTTTGTTTTAAAATTATTTTGCTGTGAAATCATTAATATAATTTTCACGTTTTTTGCGATAGCACTGGGAAAAATTCTAATAAGTTATAGGCCGATAGCTTGTTTATAAGGAATGATGAAAGTTTATAGGCTATTGCTTTTGAGATGTTGACTTGAAAGCTGTAGTTTTATGTATAATACGATCATAGGCTACTAAATAAGGATATTAGAAATAGTTTGCTTTGAATTGGCTGGATCTATACCATCCTTGGTTTTTCCCCCTGCTTTTTCACATGGATTGGGTACTATTCACTTTCTGTGGGTGTCTGTGAATGTGTTTGTTGGCTCTTCGAACATACTATATGCACCAGCAGTGGAAGCTGTTAGTAAAGAAGGAAAGAAAAATACAAAGGAAGAGAAGAGGAGAGTAAGAAAATGTATCGTCAGCTGAGTGTTGGAGTGTAGGCTAATAACCCCACATTTCGCGAAAAATGAGATAATGTATAGCCTATTTGAAACTCTTAGATTAGGTATGTATCATATAACTTACAAAAACTGCTAAACTAATTGTCTACCTCTGTTATATCCTTAGGCTATGTACTCAATACTCTTAGCGACATTCTTCGATTTTTCAAACCTTGCCTTGATGGACATGGAACACTCCATTACGCATGTGAAAAATAGCGAACAGCGCAGACAAAATACTAAAATGTTGAATTCGTAATGAGGGTTAAGAAACAATTTAAAAAAATTGTACCTCTTTTTTCAAGAACAGACCGTCGAACAGTAGTAAGCACATAGAGTATTCTTTTCTTTACACTATTTAGCTGTCAGGTGAAATTGCGACTTGTGGCCTAAAACCTGGGTGTGCTGCATACACCATTTCACAGGCATATATTCAAAATAAAGAACATTTTTAAGCCTACTTGCATAATAGAGTGTAAGTATAATTTATATAACCTATTGAAATTAAAAGAATTCGACAATGTTGACCTAAATTTGTCACGTCTTAATATCCTCCGATACATCAGCCTACAAGCAATGCTTTACTCATAGTGGCTTCCCTCCAGTAGCACAATCGGAGCTGGGAAGCAGGAAACCCAAGTAGAGCATGTGCAGTGGAAGTTTCACAGCAACCATGAGTGATAGATCGCGGCTGAAGCGAATTCAGCACTCGACACTGTAGTTTCTAGTTATCCCAGAGAGATCGCCACAAAATGTATTTTCGTCCGTTTTGTTTGTTGTCCTTCCATCGGAGCTCTTGACCATTGACCATACTCCGGTCCCAACAACTTTTCGGCACTTGTGTTCTATTGCTCTATTTTTCGCTCTGGTCAGGTGTCAGAAAACAGTAGTTATTTGAATTCGCAGTACAGAATAATTTCATCTAGAAAATAAATAAACATGAATTTTCAGATACAGAAAAGAACATGTGTGATGGGTTTTCAGTTAATGCGTTGTAAAATAATATTACATGAAGCGAAGAGATAACGCGTAATAGAGTCTTGTCAGATTCTCAAGACAAACACTTCTACTTGTTTTTATCCTATAACTACCCATCAAAGAGAAGAAATTACTGTAAACAGTTCTTTCCACAGCAAGGCAGTCCCCCTCCTTTTGTTTCGTCAAATATTTTTTCCTATTTGCTTGGATAACTTCATACTTTTTACGAGCATGCATATATGACGACATGCCTCTAACAGATGAAAGTCAAAACATCCTGCATAGTATGCTGCTTCCACTTCTTAATCGTTATTTATGTTTTTTTTTTTAGTGAGTTTCACGTTTGAATGAGATTGAAGCAGTTTCCCTCCTTGAGGTATGAAAATGTGAATCGTTATGTTACTTTTAGTCATGTATAGCATTTCCATTCTTAAACAATAGCTTACATCTCATTAAAAACATATTCAAGAACAGTGGAACTTGGATTACCCAACCGTACTGTTAAAGAAGCTAAAACAATTACACATATAAGCCCTCACATTAACTATCTTAATTAATTTCCTAATGATGGCAGTTCTAATCTTAGAAAAAGTATATATTTTTTTAAATAACATATTGCTGCATCGTATTCGTATTCATATTCATATTCGATGGATTTTTCACAACATATGAATCCTATATATTTACAGCACACTAAAGAACTCCAAGCCTAAATTAGAGCCTCTGGTCAAAATTCTTCGGACCTTTCTCGGGCCTCCAAGAAATACCTTAGTTTCCTGCGAGGATTGTGAGACGATGGGTTACCACCTGTCCCTCTGCTCTCGGAAAATAAGCGTAACCAAATTAGTCTAGGTACCGACACCTCCATTTGGATGCCCTATGCCCCCAATCGGGGGGGGGGGGGGGAGGATACAAGTATGTACGAATACAAATTGCTGTATAGCTAGATTGTTAACTATTAATGTAGGCCTATCTAGTTATACGGTCTCCGATAACATTGACCCTCGAGGCTTGTAATAATCGGAGTTCTACTATAAATGTTATTAATTACAGTCTCGTTTTTATCAGCCTCATTCTTATCTTACAATGCACGTATGGTTTACTGCAAAGCAGGCTACATTGTAGCCTACTTTCAAATTTTACCCCTCTTAACGTAAAATATAAGTTAATAATAAAGCCTAGACAGAAAGAAAAATAGCTCCCATCTCAGTGACCATGTGCACCAGCCTGTTTACCTTAAGGCCAAATACTCGGGGTCTTTCTGGGGTTCAAAATCAGAATGTCTTTTTCGTAAGGAATTAAACCGTTGTTGGTACCAAATATTGTGAATCGTTAAGAGAACCGCTACCCTCAGAGAGTTGGTCCGTGTTCAGCATACCGGCTATTTGATTTATAATGTGTTACTTTTCTAGGAGGACTTTCTCCACATCATTGTGGATCTTGAGGAAATTAAGGAATTAGGGAACTCATCTGGTTAAAATAAATAAATAAAATAAAATAAGAGGAGGCTCGAGACCGGTGTAAAACTGCGTAATTTTTAAGCCTTCTGCGTACATTTCGATTTTAAAATCACGTAATTCCTTTTCCCGATACTTTACATCGATGTAAAGCCCAGTTATTTGTATGAGGCTCCACTCCACGAGAAAACATGGGTCCCACTCTCTGTAATCGGATAATGAAAGAATATTTTATTTTAATGGAATAACTGTTGATAATTTAATTTGTCACTGTTCAACATGTTATAATGCATAAATGAAATCGTTCCGATTTTTCAGCTAAAAGATAGGCCTACAATATTACTAAACCTGTGTGGATTTCTTGCAGGCTTAAATTCTGCATTTCTACCGGCAGAGAAAGGAAAAGCTACTGGAGCATATCCTAGACATTGTTATTATTTCTTTACGACGTAATATCTAAAGTCAACATTTGCGGGGTTTCAATTCCCTAAATTAATTTTCTTCCGTCTTAGGACCCTTCAGTAAGCGATTCCAGAAATGTTGTAATCGTGTTTGTAACAAAAAAGTTAATTAGAGCGCTCTATAAATCCTCCGCTCCACCACTCATCCTGTTATTATTAAACGTGAGTACAAAATAATATTGTATTATATTTAAAGTATGCTAGAATCATTCGATGTTTAGGTCTATAAATTTTTGATGGAGTTGGTAATTGTTTTATCCTTGCTTCCATGTCTTTTCCAATCCCAGTCTGATACTGGTTGTCTTATCTCTTCCCCTCCGCTTCCATCTCCCCTCTCTTCTTTCTCGTTCACGTTCGCCATCTCCTTCTGTTTCTTTATCTGTGGGTTTAACGTAAAATAAATCTGTTAATATTCCTTTTAATGTACAGTCGGCTAAGTAAAGGTACAATAATTTGCATTATAGTGCACCATATAAACTGAGAATATAATATCATTTACTAAATGAGGTTTCAGTTTACATCTGATATGAACTTGCGTGAAGATGTAAGCTTTGCTAAAATATTGTTTAGCATAAAACATTACATTAAAATGTCTCTCCTCAAATTTAGTAGCATTATATGTAGCACGTTTGAATATTTTCAAGCACCATGAATTTTGACTTGTATCTATTCTTCTACCGGTGCCTTCAACCTGTAGCTTTGTTAAATACTCTTAGAATATTGGTAGCATATTTTACATGTTGTTTATTCGATTAAAAGCTGAGACATTCACCACACTAGCATAGTGTATTTTAGCAAAATTAAATTTAAAAAATAAAAGAGAGAGAGGGGGGGGAAATTATTTGACATGCTTGGAACTCTATAATTGACCCAATCAGGTATGCTGAAAATTTATATTAATGCTGAATGCCTTGTTCTATTTACGTAAAAGGACCATAAAATGTCGTATAACCCATCAGTCTTAAGTATTGGTGTATGCTGTATACCAAGACATCCTGAAGTCTACAAATCACACATCCATAGGTTTACAAATTCATAATCAGCTAAAATTAAATTAAAATTAATTTAAATCTTACATTTGGAAAGGAATGGCGTTGTTAAAGTATTAACAACATCTACTCAATCGTTGCTGACTGCCACGAAGCATAAACGACGAGGAGATCTGTTATATTAATGGAATACTACAAGAAATATTGCGACAGCAAGTAATTTATAGATTTAATTAGCAATGAACTTTCTTCTTTTACTGGAAGATTTTAATGTAACTTATTTTATCGGTTTCGCAACTAAAAGATGTCCTGGAAAAGAACTACTGAACATTGAAAGGTCTAGACACACAATTAAACAAAACAGGAATTTTTGTTTTATTTTAATTGCCCGAAATTTTAAAAAATACACAACTTCAGGGAATAAAAATAGTAGGGATGGGTCGATACCAGATTTTCTCGATACTCTATACCGATACATGATTTTTTCCTCGATACTCGATACCTTCAACATTTCCAGTTTCAATAAATAGGTACATTAAAAATTAAAATGTGAGAGAACTGTGTAATACCAACTAAATTAATTAAGTCTGCATATTTAATGAGACAAAATTTAATATCATCAGTAGCCTATAATTATTTTTAAACTCTACATTCAAACAAAAATTAGTTTTTTTAAACAGTCCACTTACAAGTTTTGTCAAAAAATAGGCTACTAGCATTCTCACTTAATTGCAGAATTACAAAAGTATCGAGCTAGTTTTCTGAAGTATCGTTCGATGCCGATACCATGCAAGTATCGAGAGTATCGAGGTATCGAAAGTATCGAGGACCCATCCCTAAAAAATACGTAAATAAATAAAATCGCTCTATTCAATTTCGTGTACCTTCTTTCAATGGCTGAAATATTTTCCAGTAAGTTACATAGGTTCATATACTGTTGATTTTAGTCTTGTGTATAATCCGCCTTTATAGCTATAGGGAAATAAAAGCCGTTATTAAAGTCACGATTAACAAGGATTCACTTTTAATGTCACTAGTTTCTTATGTTTATTTCATAAGGAATATTACCGTATGCTTGCGTTGGTAGTGTATTCATTTCCTTATTTTTTATCTTCTTCTGAAAGGAAGCCGCTCTTGGCGTATTTAGCAAATAAACCTGTTTATTCTAGAATCTTTGAATGAGACCGACTAACAGATTTCTGCTAAGCTTCATGTCATATTTATTGCAGCAGTATTTAAGATAGTTTTTATGCTTTAAAAGAGTGCGCCATGAACTCATATCTCACCACCATCTCTGAATAAACGTGCCAGTGATTACAAGAAGCTGCATTAATAAAATCTACAAACACTTATACAGTAAAGCAAAAATGATTCTTTGTGTTACAGAAATTGATATCCCCAAGAACACCTAACTAAGGCGTTCTTAGGTACTAGAAACCACCTATCTATAGTATTATTTTAAGAAAGTAAAATCTTTTTCTGTCTCCCGCATAAATATCAAGCCTATAGGTAAAGAAAATATTGTATTCGGCCAAGAAATTCGACGCTGAGTTTTACCAGTAGTGTAGATTTAGAAGAACAAAGAGTCGAATTTTCAGAAATGTTTATATGTGTGTGTCTGAAAACGTAGCTTAAAATAAAACCAGACGTATCACAACAGAAATTTATCTGATGATATACGTATCGTCCGGGGATGGGACAAAAAGCCTGCTGTTGACTTTTCTTTACTTAAACTATTACTTTAGATTTGAAGAATTTTACTTTTTGTTTATTTTTTAAAACGGTTGAAACGATTTTGTTTAAATCTGAAACTAACTGGTATTTAGTTTTTAATATAACATGTTTAATTATAGTATATAGACCTATTTAGATTATGTGCAGCCCACATATTCTCATACAACTTCGCTGCATGGTAGACTACGGTACTTCGTTCAAAACAAAATATTTAATTACGTGAAATATTTTAAGTTTGAAATTCTTTTTAAAAAAAATCATAGATAATCTAACAGTATAGGCGTACTAGCAAATAAATTAAATTCTGCTGTATTTGTCTGTATGACACATTTAAAAAATAATTTACTACATTATATGTATGAGTGCTAGAATTTTTTTTGGGTTAGCAATACAGCAAAACTAGTGTGGCATTTTACTCTTAATCTCCTCAGAACCTGGCATTAAAAGTGTTAATACTCTTGTGATTAAAATAAAATAAAATTTAAAAAAATGAAATAAAATAAACTTATTGAATTAAAACAAAAATAAATACAATTAAATCAAATTTCTCATTCCTCATTTGTCGTCTATAGTACTTCAGATAGTCTGAGGGAGGTCTAACTTATGCATAGATAGTTCATGTAGTACATTTACATATCTTTCGAAAAGAACATAAGATTATTGTAATTCCTTCTAGTATAATTCTAACAGGTCAGTTGCTTTAATGTACAGGTAGGGGGGAAAAAAAGCGAACCGACTCTTGTAGCTGATTTCAGAGCCTCGTGATACGTAAATAAATGTAAGAGATGTAACGGAAACGTTTGTTTTCACAAGCAATGCAAATTACGTGAAATTATTTCTCAATTCAAGCAATTTATTGACACTAGATCAAATTTCAATACATTCCATGCTATCCTGTGAATACCTCTAGGCATGCGCAGTGGTTCATATCGGCAACTTAGATATTTTGGTCGGTCCGCTTCCCCCCCCCCCCCACCTGTACAACGCAAGGCAAACCATTATTTGTATTTTAAAGACTTCAGTATGTATAGTATTGATCAGTACTGAACCATAAAATTCGTAAGAACGTAAATTATGTCCTTTAACACATTTCATACGAAATTAAGTCTTAAATCACTTATAATAATTTATTTAATAATATAATAAATTTCATATCCGCGCACAACGCAGCATTAACAATAAATTACGACCTTGTCGTGTCATTGGCTCGTATTTAAAAGTCACATGACACTTTACTGTACATTCACAATTTAATACCCTAAAATTTTTCAGTTTAATGCATCATTGGAAATTGCGTGAGTGTGCGCTTTTAAAAAAAATAAAACAAAAGAATGTTGCGAGTGTGAAAGAGAAGTTATTAGAGGAGGGAAAGAGAGAAAGAAACAGAAAACGATGTTATCATTACAAAGATACGAAGATTTATGATCAAGTTTTCTATTTTATCTGCTCATTCTCTCTCCCTTTTTCTCTCTGTGTTGTCTCTCTCTCTTTCTGCAAGCTCGATATGCCTCGTTGATTATCGGTTCTTGTCTCCCCTTCTCCACTCTTCATACGCTATCTCTTTCTATACAGCACGCGCTTTCGTCCTACCGTAGACCTACACCAGTAGGACACGCTAACAATTAATAAAAGCTCTCCTATCTCTGGGTGTCAGGATATTTTAAAATCCCAGTTTAAAGCTGTATTTTTTTCAGTAAAAAGTGCCGTATCTGTTCTAAATTTGTTTAGGTAGAGCAGACATTTTTTATTAATTTTCCCTGCACCTAGCAATTATATCACGTAAAGAAAGATGAGCTTGTCATACAAGATCACTTCTATCGGTAAATCAACATAGATCAAATATTTTACTATCCGAACAAAGAAATCCTTTCAGCAAAGACCCATAGTTTGCATTGTTTGGTTCTCTTATTCGATGAATAGGTTAGCAACTAAGTTAGGCCTACATTGACGATGAACTCTTTCTTTAAGAATATTTTGATACTTTTTGAATAGGCTACTTTTTAAAAGTTAATATTAATAGAACTTTAAGAGATACTAAAGCCCACATATACACAGTTAGGCCATACTCACAACTATATACAAACTGATGAAAAAGCAATTTAAACGAATAAATTAACATTGCACAACTGAATACATTTCCACATCTCTAAAGAGACCATTAAAATACCTTCATTATTCATATTTATATCCGTTCCAGAGTAAGCGACCAGTATTTTCTTTATGTATTTTAAAAAGTGGATAACTGTTGAATTTCGACAGGCAATTAATTAAAACTATTAAATAAATTATATTTCACTCCTTCTGTTCTGCATCTAGTGAATCTAATTTTCTGGCTGTGTAGCCAATATGTTCTTGTTTCCTAGTAAAATGATTATGATAATCACGATTAAACGCTAAAATTCAAATTCAATAGTTATTAAAACACGAAATACGAGGTCCGTAATTTTATTATTTTTGTATTATCGGTAGGACGCCAAACATGCCATGTAGCTGTAGGCTATATTCTACGCATAGCTCCTTGTAAGTTACCAAATATCGTTGTCTTCATCTGGTTTAAAGAACATTGTATTTTATTTTATTCCCTTTCTTCTCATAGGCACACAGATTATTTTCAACTTAATGTTTTCATTATTATTGGGAAAAACCCCTCCTCTTTCGTGTGGTTCTTATGTAATTCGCATTAAGATGCGGGTTGTCTTATAAATTGAACATTCCACAGTAAAGAGACCGAAATATTTCTATAGAAATATGTTTGTAGCCGAGCTTAATACAGAATACTACTTCTCTGCTGACTCTCTCGTGAAACAAAAAGCCAAGAAACATCCAATATTATTGGCAAACCTTATGTAAGATGTAGTCTTTGTTTCACATGGTCCTTGAATTCATAAATAGCGTAAGTCTCCTTTGTAGAGAGCCTTGGATTTGTTTTCGGCACCAAATTAGGTCCTCCCACGCAGAATATTCACTCTAGGATGTAAATCATATTTTGTACTGTAACTATGAGAAAATGTTAAATCTCCGCTGCGTGTAAGAGTGAACTAGGGTAAAGATCGCATGAGAAGGTTTTCTAAAAAGGAGGACGAAAGGTGTTATGTCTTGAGCAGTATAAACCTCTATAGAACTGACAGGCACTTTTATGAAGGCCCGCAGTTACCATGAAATGAAACTAGATTATAATCTTGGCAGCGTGTGAGGGTAGATGGGGAAGTGTGGCGTGATGGAAGGGGGAGAGGAAGGCTCTAGGGGCGGGTGGGCATAGGAAAATTTGCCTATATTGCCTACTGTTTGTAGTTTTCATTGGGTACAACCTCACAAGGGCAGTCCTGACTATTCTCATTGCATGCAATGTTCCCACCAATGAAAAGTGAGCAGATGGACTGCTATTGGTTGGATTCATGTATTTATAAAAGAGAAGACAAGACCATTTCATACACTTACTCTTTATGAAACTTCATGTCATGTCTAGATTTTTAATAAGCTTCTTTAGCATCATGCGCGTTAAGCTCTGTGGTAACTACTCTTTGTGTTCTGGAGAAACTTTATGCACGGTTTTACATTGCAGCGACTGCCATATTCAGAAAACTTCGGTAGTTAGATTTTGCTTTATTTCGATGTTTCAACAATGTATTAAGCTACTGTCAAATGACAACCCGTATTCAGTCATGTTCATCCATTCTTTGTGAGGGATTTTCGTTTTAATTTAGTGGTATCCTTCTCATCAGCATTATTTCTCTTTTAATTTTATTGTATCTTTAGATTATTAATGGGCAAATTGATTGATCGTGATGCAAGCTTTATTCTTTAAAGTTTAAACTATTTGGTTATGTGCTATATTTTTACCCAGGTGATGGATTTCACATTTTTATCAGAGCATTTTTAATCTTGTAACATTTTCAAATGTACGGTAACTTACTGTAGCCTATTATATTTAAATGCCGATCGTACAGGCATAACTGTAGGTTTTCTGATTTCACTTTAATTTATTCCCATATTTTTTATTTAAATAACAATTTAATCAGTGGGTAGAACTAGAACTTTCTTGCGGTCTTTCAGTTTAAAATTCATTCCTATGACTTACGTCAGAATATTACAAATAGGCTATTAAATTAAGCCTTTCACTTTAAATTTTTGTAATTGGTATGACATGGGTGGTAAGAGTGCACAAAATTTAGTTATTTTTAAGGATTAATTCATCTTTATTTACGCTTGAAAAAATGACATTGCTTTATCATTACTCTAAGTTAGGCGAAGTTAAAAGTAGCCACCGATTTGCACTATAACTTAATAGTCCATTTCAATTTCCACGTTGGATAAGGCGCTTAATTAAATTGTTGTGGGTAAAAGTTTTTTTAATATAATAATTAGGTCTAAGCTGATTCATAGAAGCATTTATTACCCTCCCATAACTGAATAATTCGCACAGCTTGCTTCATTCTCCCAAATAAAGGCCTCTCTTATTTCTTATTTTTCTTTAATTCTTGCAGTTCTTCCTCTATTCTGTATTTCATGTTCCTCTTTTTCATTATTATTTTTTATTCTTAATTTTATTATTTGGTAAGGTTTGAATGTATCCACCTCTGGTTAGTGGAAGAGAAGGCCTTAATGCCTTAAGGCCTTAACTACACCAGAGGAAATATAAATAAATAAATAAATAATTTTCACTGAAAGTCATTAGAAGTATATTGAAGTATATTGATTTATAAAAATGTTGACCATAAAATTGGCTATTAATCAGTTTGTAATGGCTTTTATCACACAAAACTGTTCTACGATATATAACTTCGTTTAATACCGCGTTTTGTCTTAAAATAATCGGTTTAATGGCTTTATTTATATAGTAAAGCAGTAGTTTTGTTCCTACAGAGAATCAGAAACCTTCATAGCAATACGACGCATGCCCACATTGTATGCACGCTAACAAAAGACATTGTGCGCATGCGTCGCATTGCTATGACAGTTTCTGAATGTCTGTAGGAACAAACATTTACCATCTAATGCAGCGGTTCCCAAACTTTTTGGCCTGGGACCCACAGTAGTATAGGGCAAGGTATGGCGGTGTAGGGGAAATGGGGTGGGGGGTGATGACGTCATCACTTCCCCTCCAAGATGGCGGCACTTCCGGTTCCGGAACAAGATGGCGGCACTTCCGGTTCCGGAACAAGATGGCGGCACTTCCGGTTCCGGAACAAGATGGCGGTACTTACTGTTCCGGAACAAGATGGCTGTACTTCCTGTTCCGGAACAAGTTGGCGGCACTTCCTGTTCCGGAACAAGTTGGCGGCACTTCCTGTTCCGGAACAAGATGGCGGCTAGCGCGAAATTCAAATTAGAAAATGCAAGAGCTGGCGCCAAATTCAAATTAATTTTATATTTATATTTATTTAATAAAATCTTGTCATAGAGGTGGACTCGAACCTTTCAAGTTGTCATTACCAAGTACATGCGTTTAACCGCATGACCACGCTGACAATCGATGATTCAACCCCAAACATTGTCTGATATATAATTCAGTGACGTCATGGTTATTTGATATTGTACTTTCATAGTTGATTACTAGATGGAGGTTGTGTAGCATGGTTATTCAATCTTGTACTTTAATAATTGTTTACTAGATGGAGGATTTGTAACATACCGCTAGATGTCGGTTGTGATATAAGATGGCGGCTAGCGCCAAATTCAAAATTCGAAAATGCAAGAGTTGATTACTAGATGGAGGTTGTGTAGCATGGTTATTCAATCTTGTACTTTAATAATTGTTTACTAGATGGAGGATTTGTAACATACCGCTAGATGTCGGTTGTGATATAAGATGGCGGCTAGCGCCAAATTCAAAATTAGAAAATGCAAGAGTGTGCTAAGTCAAAATTTTGTATTTAATGCAAGAGCGATCTAAGTCGAAATTTTATTTAAAAAAAAAATAGCATGATATTTGAAAATATAAAAATAGTGGAAGTTTTGAAAATGGCTAGGGCGGGATATATGAATTTTGTATTTTTCAAACTTGGTGGAAATTCTAGAAAGACACACTATGATGGTATGGTTACAAGATGCCGGATTGGGAGGGATATATGAAATATGTATTTTTAAAGTGAGGGAGGAAGATGACGACAAACACAGGGAACAGGACTAAGTGGAAGGATACTACTACTATTGTATTATTTACACATCTTTCCTTTGTTTTTTCTTTCTTTCTTTCTAGTAAAATGAAACTTGTAAGGATCTATGAGGAAGGTTTTAGGCTTATTGAAAAACGGCACATTATTATATTAATATTAATGTCTCGTTTTTTTTTGTAAATAATTACAAACGTATTCCATTAAGAATAGATCATGGATATTTATTCACAAATATGTACATCAAAAACATATTAATATTAACACAAAAAAAAAAAAATAATATCCTCTCTATTTTATCTAAATGAGCACTGTAATGTTCTACAACATGACCAGACCTTGATTGTTTATCTCGTCTGTTACAGAGTCATATAAACCTAAATTTTCCCAAGATGAGGGAACAGATTGCTTGTTTACAAGTTTCGATATGTCGTTCTGCATTATAACGTACTTTGACATAATGTTTGTGATGATGTTAGTGTGTATAGAGAGAAAATTAATTTCGTTGCACTTTAAAACAATACATGTCTTCTCGTACTGAATACAGCACTGTTTAAAATTCTTAGCCAGTCTTAGTTTAAACTTTTCTTCAATAAACTGGTATGGTTTACCGTTACACATATGTTCAATTAGTTTAGGTAAGTGTAATAGGAATGAACTCAATAGGTAGGGTGAAAACACAACACACGCTCCGAATGAGTTTCCTATTTCCGCACAAGCACTGTAGTTCAGCGATGTGTAGAAGCCGAAACTTAGATATCTGTCCTTTTTTCGGTTGAGGAAATAAATCCTACGAGCCAGTATAGAAGGAACCACTCCTGCTTGCTGTACAAACGTGTCGCCGGTTGTTTTTAGAGCTTCCTCTAGAAGTTTCTCCAAGTCTATCACCTCCTCCGTAGACGGGGTGGTTTTCCGATAGCTCTTTGTACGAGGGTCTCGCCTCGAAGGTTTATTCTGAAATCATACAAAAACACAAACACATTAGAAAATCTATTCACGATACGTGTATACATGTTATGATATCTTATTTCTATCAATCAGTTCTATACTTACTTCTCTTGCAAGAGTTTTGCTCCCATCTCCATTAGGTGTAGACATCATGATTCCAGGAGCTTGCTCTACAAAAGTGTCGAAGACTGTGTTTTGCACTTCCTCTAGAAGTTTCTCCAAGTCTATCACCTCATCCGTAGATGGAATGGTGTTCCGATACCTCTTGGTAGGAGGGTCACGCCTCGAAGGTTTATTCTGAAATCATACAAAAAACACAAACACCTTAGAAAATCTATTCACGCTACGTGTATACATGTTAGGACAACTTTTTTTGTATCAATCACTTCTATACTTACTTCTCTTGCAAGAGTTTTGCTCCCTTCTCCAATTCCTGGAACATGCTCCTCAAAAGTGTCGATGGAGGTGTTTTGCGCTTCCTCTAGAAGTTTCTCCAGGTCAATCACCTCCTCCGTAGATAGGGTGCTTTCCCTATTCCTCTTACTGCGAGGGTCACGCCTTGAAGATTTATTCTGAAATCATACAAAAAAAACAAACACCTTAGAAAATCTATTCATGATACGTGTATGCATGTTATGACAACTTCTTTGCATCCATCAGATCTATACTTACTTTTCTTGCAAACGTTTGGCTCCCCTCTCCATTAGGTGTAGACATCATGATTCAACGACTGTACGCTCTATTCTGACGTTACACCATGACCTCGTCTCGTATCATTCTGAAATTAGACAAAAGTAACTGTATTACTATCACGTGATCTAACGGTACTAGCATTAGTAGCAAAACAAGATACCGTTAACAATAATGACTCACGGTGTGAATGTCCGGGAAGACATCTCTGACCTCCTTTCGTTCCACACAAAGTTCCCCAGGATTTACGGAAGAGGCGTACAACTTCTCTGTCAGGAGTTGTTGCTGTGTTGAAGAGATTCACAAACTCTTGCATGTTATAACCTCTATCCATGTAGTAGATGAACAGGCAACTATACTGTCCGCAGACAGACGTTGTCAGCCCTTGCAGTCTCAGAGTGTTGTATGACCAGTTTATTGAATTTTGACAAATAAATTTTGTTATCCTCGGAATGAGAGGTGGTAGTCCAAATGAATCAAAGTAATAAGCAAAATTTTGATTTTTAAAATACACGGCAACCCAATGTGAACCAGGTGAACAATGAGGGTCTAGATTAATGATGTAAGATTTAGGTTTCTTTGTTACTCTATGGGGTAGTAAATCGCTAGGATAAACTCCATCAAAAGTCTGAACATTACGAAGTGCATGGTTTATTTGAATGGTGTTCATTTTTTCTTAGTAATCTGTCATTACTTTTCTATCTTTAGTAATTTCAATACTGTTATCGTATTCCGAATAGAGAATACAGGTAACGGCTTGTACTAATTCTGTGTCAAATTTTGCTTCTATTCTAATGTTACCGTTATTCGGTAAACTTCTATGACCATGCGAAGCAGAGGCATCAGGAGTTAGATCATACATTAACATGAAGAACCCATTTATATACATGTCGTGAGTGATTTGCATACCGCTATTGCTGTGATGGATCCCTGAACCTTTAAAAAGAGTATCATAAGCTAGTGTTGTAGTCTTTTCATGATCTGTAGAAATGCTTAACCCTTCTGAAGGAATCTGTTGACCATTAATATACATGGCAAAAGAATTCAAAGCAAAATGATGAAACTCGTAGGGATTGGAATCCACTGAGCCTGAGAAAGCCGAATTTTTCACCATTGAAAAGAGGAGTCTTTTGGGTAGAGTACCAATGTAAGCATTATCGATAGAAATCGATCTAGATCCCGAACTAAATGTGAATGTTTTCAAATCCACTCTAGTGATGGGATAGTGGGCATTATGACCTTTTTCCAATGTTTTAACATGTGCTAACAGAATACTAGGTGAAGGTTTGATTTTCCTCACATACAGACCTACGTCAAGGAACTTAAAGAAAACTTTAGAGTCTTTGTCCTCACCTAAAAGATAAAACTCTCTCTTTGATTTCGTAAGACGTATCTGCATGTTTACACCTGGCAACAGAAGTTTCGCTAGATTGAAAATATCGCCATGTACTTTACCAATCATGACTATTGGCTTAGATTTCTTAGATTTTTCATATCTTTCTAACCAACCGGTGTTTTTAGCGTTTGCTCCTAATGTTCCGTTTAGTGCAAGTTCTTTAGGATCAGTCAAACCTTCGATAGCTTTATCTAGATACCAAAACGAGTTAGTCAGATGAGTTTTTGAGGCATCTTCTCCATATGCAAAGAGTGTTTCAAAATACGATCTGTAATTACACAAATCTTCAGAGGAGGTGATTGATGTTCCATTTAAAGAAACGCTGCACTGCTGGAAGAGCGAATGAAGTAGATTGTTTACTCCTGTAACCTTATCGGTATCGGTTAACTCTTTCCCATCGTTTTTAACGAATTGTCCTTTCACCATGACCTGTACGTTTAAATCAATATAGTGTTCATTATCTGCAGGAACTATGATTTCGAGAACATTTTGATCAACTGGAGTAATGGGTTTACATAACGTAGTAACATTCCCCAACACGGCTGCCTGAATAGGAGCTTTATCGAAGACGTCAAACTCTGACTTTGTTAGGGCAAGCATCTCGACACGACTGACTACTTTCTTCTCTTTACACTACTAAATATATCTCTTATTTCAGTTTTCGTCTTCTTTTTCGATGAACGTTTCCTCTTTCTACCGTTACCCTGCATTTTGTTCACAAGTTTCTTAGTTGACTCGTTTACTCTGTTTGCGACAATGTCTTTTACTTTTTCACCTTTCTTCCTAGATACTATATCGGATAAGATATTTGCACCAGCCGAGAGACTTTCACGACCTAATGCTTTAGCTCCCGAAAAGAGAACGGGTTTTATCATTCTAAACAGTCCACCCAGGAAACTACCTAGACCTCCACCCTGTTGAACATAAGGGCTGCCGGTGTAGAAAGGGCCTAGATTGTTAAGACGCCCTCCTGACTGATTGACGTAGTAAGCGGTGAGCGGATCCATCGCAACTGAGTCAGAAACTAGTTTGTTTTCTCTTTTTAAAATGTAAAACAAGCGTAGTAGGTTTAGTGCTATCTACTAATTTAGCTAGAGCACCTAACTTTGTTGTCAGCTCTATACCTATCACCTGAAATTCTGTACTTTCAACGGGATGGTAGTAAACTATCGGAAACACATGGTATGACTGAGGAAATTGAATAATTCTAAGAAGTTTCACATACGAATCTCCTACAAGTTGAGGTTTCATTATATTACAATATATAAATACAAGTTCTTTCTTTGTAGTACATGTTGTTAGATTGATTTTTGCACCTTCCGTTTCTGATAAAATTCCTTGAGAATAACTAATTTCACATAATCCCACCTCCCACTGATCCCTCTCTAATTTTAGGACTTGTGCTAGTTGCACTTGAAAACTAGCTAGAGTATTGGTAGGAAATGTTTTGTACGACGCATCACTGAGTAGAGTAATATAAAAATCTTCGTTCATCATACTAAGTCTTTATCTTTAACCCAAGAATCAAAGTCCTGACCATAACCTCTCCACCGTACGAGATGTTCTTTACTGCCTCTTACCGTACGTGTGCGTAGAATTTTATCTATTTTGTAAGCAGTGTCCTTGTTTATAGTTACAGGCGTGAGTTCATAACTATAAAACTGACCCAAAATAGGAGTGTTCCTAAGATCTTCGAGTTCGTATACAGGTTGAGGTGAATGTTTGATTACTTTAACGATTCTGAATATTTCCGTGGAATAGTTTTGTTCGAAACCCTTATCGAATTTCATCTTCTCTTTACCTATTCTAACAGTCTGCCCTACATTGAAACGTACGGGTCTAGGTTTCACACGGAGCTGTTTGTTTCTCATACGTTTCCATATTTTCAAGACGTCCCTATCGGTAACCTTACTAGGAGCCATTCCTGTACTGCTATGTACAGAATCGTTGTATCCTGCCACAAATCTATCCAACACGTCTAAATACTTGTAACTGTTCTTGAAAGTAAAATACTTGTACATTTTAGTTTTTAAAGTGCGATTGAGGCGTTCAACTATCGAACATTTAACATCAGGGTTGTTGGAAACGCGATACTCTATGTTCTCTTTCTTTAAAAAGTCTTGAAACGTTTTGTTTAGAAACTCTTTACCCTTATCTGTTCTCACTACTATAGGATTTCTATTCGATTTCTCCAACACTGACTCGAATGCTTTTTTCACCTCGGTACCTGTCTTAGATTTTAGAGGTACAACCCAGGCGTATTTGGAAAACACGTCAATAGCTACAAGTAAATATCGTATGTTGTCATTATGTTTCGAAATGTTTTGCACATCAGCTAGATCAAGTTCAAACATGTCGTAAATGTTGTTTACCGAATAAGGATTTCTTGGAAACTTTCTCCTAATAGGTTTATGTAAACTGTAAACATCTTGTGCAATCAACCATTCCTCTATATTCTTATCTGTAACGGTACTTGCTCGTGAAAGTTTGCCTAGAGTGGAAAAACCCGTAGGTTCTCCAGGATTGTAATAGAGGTCACGTAATCTGTTCATCTTCTCTGATTGTAAGAACTCCACCTTTTCGTTGGAAATAATTTAGAAATGACTAGTTTATACTTACTGGTTCTAGAGGTTTTAAGCTCGTTATTATGTAAATGTCCATTGGTCGATATTAAAATGTCTTTGTACATGTCAAGGTCTTCCTCACTTACTTGTTTCAAGTCTACTTTCTTTCTAGTAAGAAGTTCCCATAGACCTACAGTTGTGTTGTACTTCTTATTGTTAATAATTAAAGTGTTGTGTTCTATTTGTATTTTAGAATTACCTATCATATAGTCTCCCGATTCTTTATCCTTATAGATTCCAAACTCAGTATCTACAATCTTTGGAGAGTTTACATAAGCTGCCAGGTATTTACCAGCAAGATCTCCTATAACGCTAGGTTTTACATCTACGGGCTCAGGTGCCGGAGGTAACTCGAGTGTTGAAGATTTCTCTGGTGAAACATCTCTTTTACTAGGTTCTTCTAATATTCTTTTCTGTCTCTTTGCTGAGATAGGATCTTGTTTTTCACGTATTTTAATCCACTCTTTGTAAGGATCTCTAGAAACTGATGAGTTTGAATCATCAGCACCACGTTTTAAACGTTTGTACTCTTTTATGCTGAGTAACATCATTTTCTGTAACATTACGTTAAAGAGCTGATTCCAGACAATACAGCAGACAAGAGAGGAATTAGAAATCCTCCTTTCTGAACTAAAGTTTTCCTTTTCGTAGGGAGAGAAACTTTTCTATCGATAAGATGTCTCAAAGATTTTTTATGTTTGTTCAATTTACGTTTAGAACACGAATGAATTTTACATTGACCGTTCAAAACGTTCAAAGCACACTCTATTATAGCAAGTATCAACTCTTTGTTAGCGCTCTTTAGAATAAAACTTCTCAACTTGGGCGAAGCCTTTTTAAGAACTTGTAAGGTATGGTAATGAGATTTTATCCGTTTCATGCTTTACAGGCACGTAAACCTTTGTAACTTCGGATGGAAAGATGTTAGTTCGGAATCTAATCAAATCGTTAGTTCTCTGACAACAATCTATTAACATATAGCCATGAGCCTTCTTCGTAGCGTTTTGAAATGCTTTGTAAAACGCTCTCCAGTTTTCAGGGTACACTTGTCTAGCTAGAAACGTAATCTGATTTTTATCCCGCAAGTTTCTAAACAAGACCATGTACTTTGTATTAAGAGAAATATCTCTACTGTGTGAAGATTGATGAAAAAGGTTCTGAGTGATTAAAATTACAGAAATATTACGATGATGACAACCTTTTGTGAATATTGAAGACACCTCGTTAGAGTAAGCTTTGTCTAGTAAATCGTCTAAAATTATTAATACAGGTTTACTACAGTCTTGTTTCTCTTTAAAGTTAGGAAGACCTTTATGATACGTCACAGGGGTATTGAATTTACTAGACGGAGGAATGGCATTAGTTTCACCGAAACACCACAAAATTCTGCTGTATTTACTTACGTTAGATAGATGTTTCAAGTTGTTGATCAGTTTTATAGTGAAAGTAGTTTTACCACAAAAACTCGGACCTGAGACAACTAAAGTGAAAGGGTGTTCAAACTTTACGACAACCATAACAATCTTTTATCATAGGCATGGGTCCATCCCAGCAGTCGTGAACAGGATAATGTTTATCACATCTAAGACACTCTTTAACTATTGCACTACGTTGCACACTTTGAGGGAGTTTATCATACACTAGATAAATACTTTGAGCTGCACAAGAAGCTAAAAATTCCGGGGATAACTCAGCCAATTCTTCTGTAGTATGATGAATAAGGGTTCTATTGATCAACAACTTCTTCACTGCCAAACACTCTAGAGACGAGGACGAGTCCATACTGACACGGTACTTTCTCCTCGTCTTTATTTATACCCGTAAGGGTGGGAGTCGAACCCCTCGCTAAGTCTGCGTCTTTTCCTGAAGCAGAGACGGTACATCTTATCCTCAGGCTCCGAAACTATGCTCGGACCGGCCTTTCTCTTTATTTTCTTTTCGGTTCTCACAGTCACTGTTGCACTGTGATCACCTTCTAAAACCATGCTCTTGATGGTGTCAAAGTTGACCACTTTCAAAGTATCATAGTTTAAAGTGATACCTCTGACCTTACATACAGTTTTTGTGGTGTTTTCATCGATAGAAACTTTATAACCATAGTTCTTAGGTCCTCCGCTAGCAAACTCAGAGATGTATGCGTCAGGTCCATAGTCTGTTAGCTCGTCCGTCATGTCGCCTAGAAAGTCTGAAATGGGAACGGTGTACTTGTCTTTGTCGGTCTGTGTGTAAATCACACTGTCTGTGTCGCAATATAGAGCTCTTCGATCCAACTGATCGAGGTATTTATAAAGGGTCATACGTCCACCAGTTGTTACATAGGCCCCATGAACAACACTAGTGTGAGGAAGAGGGACCTGTTCCTCTTCTATGGGGATATAGTTAACCCACACGACTTCATCACTGGCAAAAAGAAGCCGTTTCACTTCTATACCTGGAGTCGTGAGGAGGGTAATCAACTCTAGAGAGTCATTAACAAGTTTCGTCTTCGTCCTGTTAGGATCTTCACAAAATTTGCCCCAAAAAGAATTGAGACAAAGCTTGCTAATGGCCCTCTTTCCAGCGTTCTTCACGATCTGGGTAGGGTCTAACTTAATGCCTTCTCTCTCATAAACCAGATCGATATATTCTTTTTTATCCTCATCTGTTTTAACCTTGCTAGGGTATCCGCTGGATTCTGTCTTTATTTTAAGGAACAGGTCTATATAGTCCGCGAACAGTCCTCCTTGACGAGAACTTTTAGAGTATGTGGTAACCTCATACTCTAAGAATTCGTGAACTTTCTGCACAGTATATCCTTTCTCTACTGCCAGTCTCACCTCATCCACAATCCAAGTACCTGTGAGTACTCTCTCTTCCTCGTCATGAGTGCAGGTCCCTTGCTCCATAGTAGCAGCGCAGGAACGGCAAAGGGGAAACAAGAGCTTACCACCCAACCTGAAAGGCAGAACGGGATGGTAAAGCTGTTGCGGAGGCAGGACGGTACATCTAATGACTCCTTCTTTCTTCATCATGGCAGTGACATCCAAACACTGATCCCCTACATGAACAGTGGGATGCCCTATGGGGAACTTGAAATATTTGCAGACGTAAGGGTATAGTGACATAACGTCTGCATAGAGGATTTTCTGCGGCTCTTCCGCTTTATGGTAGAGGCGCATAGTTTCAGTTCGCCCACCGTAAACCGAGTCTCTCAAGACCAGAGGAGAGTCTCCGACAACCGGGTCATTGCGCAGTTGTGGGAATTTCTCGAGCACCTCTTCAAACTCGCATTCCCACATAACATGAACAGTATAACCACAATCTCGGATAGCTTTCAATCTGGCCATGGTGTTTTCGTATCTCACGGACAGGGATTCAGAAGACGAATCCATCACGGGTACATCTCTGTTGGGTCTGCAGAGACAACCGTGATAATAACAGCCGAGGAATTCGAAAACTTCTCGTGTTTCATCACAGAAACCGTCCACCTTCCAGTTTGGAAGCTCGGGCAGGCGAACTTCTCTTCCGTTACCCGCATGACGGATGAATATGTTCCTCTCCCTGGCTTCGTGGACAAGCCACATGAGGGATTTCCTAGAGTGCCTGTCTGCTTTACGGTAGCCGCAGGGAGGAACCAGACCTATGGTGTTCTCTTTGAGAAAAAGTTTTCTGAAGATGCGATTGCAAGCACTCGCAATAGTGATGGATTCTTCAAAGATATCGAAATTAGCTATTTCCTTGAAAAGTCTTTTAAAGAGAGTGCAGGCTTCTCTCAAGACTGTGACATCCATTTGGCAATACTTTAAGAGCTCTGCGCGATTATCGTATGCTTCGTCGTCTTTTACGGTCTCGAACCATTCTAGAAAGACCTCACGACCTTCCTTAGACATGGTCTCCGCTCCGTAAAATTCGACACCAGGATGTGGACCAACGTAATTGAGGTTAGCGGTCGTATTGAAATAATGCGGGTAAAATCCTTTGGCCACTTCAGCCAGACCGAAAGTTTTTGGGAAACTTCGCAAAGGTAGTGGAATGAAGTTTAAACTGTCTAGAAAGACCAAGTGTTCAATCTTCATGCAAAGAATCTTGCATCCCGACATAACCAAGTCGGTTTTCCATCCTGCCTTAATAGCAAAGTCAAGAATGAACTGTAGATCATAAGACCGGGCGTTATGAGCTATAACAATGAGCTTCTTGAACTGAGGTCTGTTCATTCTTAGATACTCCATGAAACCATGGATTGGATCTTCCCAGAAAGAATGTTTACGAGGTCCACATCTAGCACACACATCATCCTTGGAGGACTCACACGTAGAACAAGATTGTTCAACACATAATAGGTTCGGTACGTGAAGAAACGTATTGCCTTCGAGTCTAGTGTCCTGGCTAGACTCGATGTCGTAATAAATAAACAAAGTGTTGTTCTTAGTTGAGGAAGATGACCTCTCCTTCAACTTGGCCATGTAACACTGATGTCCTGATGATTGCTGTTTTTTACAATACTGACAGAAAGACTTGTAGCATTCATGGCTTTTCCAAAGTGCTTTAAGCATTTTACACTCTTTACACTTTTGAAGAGCCATGCAGACAGTACGTTTTTCGATCAGATTGCTTCTGTGCTTATCGAAACACTCCTGACCTTTAAAAGTTCTATCGCATACATTGCATATTAAGGATAGCCCTTTATCAGTACAGGGTGGTATCGATCTACACAGAGAACAAACATAATCACAGGAATGCTTCGCTGCTCCCATATTAAACCCTTTATTACACCCCTCACAGATGTATCTAACAGCCATAGCTGCCCTTAGGTTGGTTATGGTGTGGTAATGTCTCGTCTCTGGGTCGTATAAGAGATACAGCTTTTTCTTGTCCTGTCCGTTGTTTCCGTCGAATAATATCTTAGCGAGCTTAAAACCACTATAAACCACTAGCCTATACTTATCCTTGAGGTAATTTTGAATCACCTCAAGCTCAGGGAGTCCCCCTCCTCTACTGAGATCGACGCCGGAATTACTAATAAATTCGGCAACTTTTGCCTTGATTTTTTTGCCAGTCATATTATTCCAAAAGTAAGCACGGAAATCACGGTCTCCCTCCAACTTAGCGATTGCAA
The DNA here is from genome assembly GCA_964059195.1 of Ectobius pallidus. Lineage (NCBI taxonomy): Eukaryota > Metazoa > Arthropoda > Insecta > Blattodea > Ectobiidae > Ectobius > Ectobius pallidus. Next base: position 65,768,703 of record CAXKWD010000004.1, read on the forward strand.
TCACTACAGCGAATGCAAGACAGTTCATTAGAGCTTTTATCCTAATAACACTTCGCTTCAAATGGGCCAGTACATCAATCTTACGACCCTTCGTCTTGATACCAGTAAATTCTCCGTTTCCGTTAGGTAGATGAACAATGTCAACTACTAAACGCAAACGATCAGTAACACGGAAATTGGCGTTAGATTGACATACTCTACTGACTACGTTTTTCAGTACCTCTATGTTAAACTGATCTTTTCTCCTAAAACTTAGACCTATTGGTTTGTCCACCTGATTGACTTCATTGTAGATGGACACACCAAAGAAATCCCAGTCATTAGCCTCTGCTAAAGCATAGTCGATGGCATCTTTCAAACACCTTTCGAAATGATCTGACCCTACATCACCTGATGGTTCAGTTAGGTTGATAATCATCTGCAACCCAACAGCATCAAACCTAGAGTACTCCTTACGAGCACTCTCTACAAGATGAAATGTAGGAGGTGGTGGATCTCTTACACTTCCTCTTGTACTACTTGATGTGCTGGGTGCAGATAGATCTACATCATTAACATCAACGGCACCCTCAGAATCTGGTAAAGAAATGTTACCTACATCGTTTCCAGATAACGATTCAGGAAGTGTACCAGTCTCTGGTTGCGTATCTGGAATATTGTATATCTCAGGTTCGCTATCAGAGATCGTGTACACATCTGCATCGTTTCCAGATTCGGAATCCGTAAGTGTAACAGTCCCCGTCTGTGAATCTTGAACCGTGTAGGTCCTAGGTTCACTGTCCGGGACTGTGTACACTTCAGGTTCGGAATCTGACAATGTAATGGTATCCATTTCATTCTCAGACTCTGATGACGATGAACAAATATCGATAAAGGGGACAGACATTGTCATACAACACTACGCAAGAGAAAAATAGAATGTTGATAAACCTATAACAAGGAGAGATGCAATGTTTTTAAATGTATAAAACTGAATATGTAGGAAAACTTCTATTTTAATTTTACACAAACAGTCGTTATGTTTTTACGACGTATGATGAATTATTTTGTGTCATAACCTTATGAATAAAGTTTTATTGACTCACCTGTTTTTTTTTCAACTACAGCTGACTCCTTTGGGCTTTTCAACTATAATTGACACCTTGCTCTTTATGTTTTGAAGTTCTGTGATAAACTGTGAACAAAACAACAGATTCAACTTATTATATAGGTTGTGTTCTATGTATGCAGCGCAAAAGTGAAAACCACCTCCCTTTTTGAATGCAATGCCTACTCTTTTTTTAATTTGAATTCTATGTCAGGTAGGTCAAAGTGTTAACCAACTCTTTGTAATTTACAATTTACGGCTTGCCGCAAACTTTTTAAAAATATTTTAAAAGAAAATTTATACATTAGTTAAAACAATGTTAGCAGTATGAAATCTTACCTTTTGAAACACTTGATGATGATGATGATGATGATGATGATGCACTAACACTTTCTATCACTTGTAGAAATAAACACACACGCACGCAGCTACACAAACACAGTTGCGAATTATCTTCGATATATGTGATCAACTGCTAGAATCATTTCTCTTATATAGTCTGAAGAACATGACGTGTTGATTATGAGTTAGAAATAACGTCCAGGATATGCCTCGAGCAGTTCCGTGTATAACGGTTTTCAAGACGGAACTGCCAAGCATTTTATATAGATATATATTGAGTAATGGGTTTTTCCCCTCCTCCTCTGAACTTATACAAGTTTCTTGTTTGAAAATAGAATTAGATGCCGGAACCGGATTTCTTACAAGGATGTACTTTCGAAAAACTTGTTATGACACGTTTCTACATTTAGAATTATATACCTGAACAGGATCTCGTGTGACTAATGTTATGTTAAGTAACGGGTTTTCCCAATGTTTCAAGACGGAACTACCAAGCAGTTTATATAGATAGATATTGAGTAACGGTTTCCCCTCCTCCTCTGAACTCATACAAGTTTCTTGTTTGAAAATAGAATTAGATGCCGGAACCGGATTTCTTACAAGGATGTACTTTCAAAAAACTTGTTATGACACGTTTCTACATTTAGAATTATATACCTGAACCGGATCTCGTGTGACTACTGTTATGTGTCAAAAACGTTTAAGTTTTTGCTGTAAATTATATCATCCCAGTTGTGAGTCATACCTAACAAATTAGTACAAATTCCTTCGCTTTAATATATAACTTATTTTTAAAAAAATATTCAGTGAAGTATAGCAGCTACAACCTTGATTTTTAAAAGGTTTTGCACTTACAGTGTAACAGCTGATTGTATAAATTTTCAATTAAATCGTTTCGTTAGAAAAAAAGTTTTTGTTGTAAATTATATCATCCTAGTTGTGAGTCATACACAGCAAATTAGTACAAATTCCTTCGCGTTAATATATAACTTATTTAAAAAAAAATATTCAGTGAAGTATAGCAGTTACAACCTTGATTTTTAAAAGGTTTTGCACTTACAACGTAACAGGTGATTGTTCAAATTTTCAATTAAATCGCTTCGTTAGAAAAAAAGTTTTTGCTGTAAATTATATCATCCTAGTTGTGAGTCATACATAGCAAATTAGTACAAATTCCTTCGCGTTAATATATAACTTATTTTTTAAAAAATATTCAGGGAAATATTACAGCTACAACCTTGATTTTTAAAAGGTTTTGCACTTACAATGTAACAGATGATTGTTCAAATTTTCAATTAAATCGCTTCGTTAGAAAAAAACTTTTCATATACAATAGTTTAGTCCACTTATGATTCATTTGTAGTAAGTGGGATGACTTCTACACGAAATCATAACTTTAGATTGATAAAATCTTTAAGTAATATTTTTGTATTATGTATTCTGTGAAATATAATAGTTACAGGCATGAAATTTTAAAGGTTTCTTTCTAACACTATAATACGCTTATGTACTAATTTTGAAATAAATCGGGTCGGTAGAAAAAAAGTTTATTGTATAAATTATTTTCGCTAGTTGTGACTCATTAAGGTAAATGAGTGTTTCAAGTCCAGAACTTGGTAAGATTGTTATCAAGAAAACTGATCCATACAGTGTCCTGATGATATCATTTGTAAACGGGATAATTTTAATTATAGGCATGATTTATTCTCATTGTATCATATGATGTTTCAATTTACCATTAGAACAAAATTTTTATGTAACGCATTTAAGTCTGCAACAATATTATAGGACCAGTTCATAGTTTTACAGAAATTACGTCTTTTGTGTCTAGTTAAAAACATTGTTTTAAAACATTAATTCAGAATAGTCTACCATACATGAAATTCCGAATTCTTAATGGGAATTGGTTATCAGTTTTGGCACTACATCCATAAAAGAAGTTCGACTACCATACACAAAATACGGAATTTAAAAAGTAGCCTTTGTATTCGTAATGGAGTTGGTTAACCGTTTTTGGGGACTTGTTTAACAGTTTTGGCTCTGCATCCGTAAAAAAAGAAGCTGTCTACCGTACGCAACATTCTGAATTTAAAAAGTAGTCGCTGTATTCGTAATGGTGGTTTAGGTGCTGCATCCATAAAAAGAAATCGGTCTACCTTACACAAAATTCTGAATTTAAAAGTAGTCGCTGTATTCGTAAGGGGGACTTGGTTAACAGATTTGGCGCTGCATCCATAAAAAGAAATTGGCCTACAATACACAAAAATTCAGAATTTAAAAAGTAGTCGTTGTATTCGTAAGGGGGAGTTGGTTAAATTTCGACTTAGCACACTCTTGCATTTTCGAATTTTGAATTTGGCGCTAGCCGCCATCTTATATCACAACCGACATCTAGCGGTATGTTACAAATCCTCCATCTAGTAAACAATTATTAAAGTACAAGATTGAATAACCATGTTACACAACCTCCATCTAGTAATCAACTATGAAAGTACAATATCAAATAACCATGACGTCACTGAATTATATATCAGACAATGTTTGGGGTTGAATCATCGATTGTCAGCGTGGTCATGCGGTTAAACGCATGTACTTGGTAATGACAACTTGAAAGGTTCGAGTCCACCTCTATGACAAGATTTTATTAAATAAATATAAATATAAAATTAATTTGAATTTGGCGCCAGCTCTTGCATTTTCTAATTTGAATTTCGCGCTAGCCGCCATCTTGTTCCGGAACAGGAAGTGCCGCCAACTTGTTCCGGAACAGGAAGTACCGCCATCTTGTTCCGGAACAGGAAGTGCCGCCATCTTGTTCCGGAACCGGAAGTGCCGCCATCTTGTTCCGGAACCGGAAGTACCGCCATCTTGTTCCGGAACCGGAAGTGCCGCCATCTTGGAGGGGAAGTGATGACGTCATCACCCCCCACCACTGATGACGTCATTACCCCCACCCCATTTCCCCTCAAACCGCTACATACCTTGCCCTATACTACTACCCACCTTCACCTACTACATAACGATAACCAATAAAGACTATATAAAATACAGCACATGTTTTTCATATGCCCTTCAATGGTTTTATTGTGTTCAAATGCTAAATTAAACACTCTTTCCTTATATTGAAAACAAGTTTAATTTTTCCCGCCCTTTTCGCGACCCACCGAAATTGCTCCCGCGACCCATAGTTTGGGAACCACTGATCTAATGTACTGTATCGGTAATGCGTCTGGTCTCATGAATCTGCTATGCACGATCAAAGGATTCTTAACTGAACTTGCATAGTGTGTCCAAAACATTTGGTTTTCCTTTTCACCACAGCTTTCGTATAAAATGTTTACCACTTATTATTAATTGTGTATTCCACAAGCGTAATTTTCTTCCGAAATTTATTGGTATATTTTGTTTTACTTCGAACTCAATTTTTTCAATTCAATTTTTTTTATATATATTATTAATGTTTGTGCAGCTTACAGTTTTTCTTCTTTTTTCCGCCATTGTTTATTTAGCCTTACACAAAGTGGACTGTGATTTGTAAAATATTTTAGTAGTTTGTTCACATCTATAACCGTTTCACTGCTATTGACGTAAAAATGCGTCACCTCAAAATATGTATTATTAAAAGAAAAGATATCATTTTAAATAGATCTTAATCCACATATTATTGTTATTTTCAGAAACCAGACGTGTTACTGAAATTTACCTCATCAATCTCAAGCTTAAGGACCCACTGATGAGTTCACGTCTTGATTAGTTATAGAATGAATTGACCTCTGAAAAGATTATATTTTATATTGTGCTAGCTGAACGTTTCTTATATGCTAAAACAATCCTTCACTTCATTTCTGTTAAACTTCTGCTGTGTTTTGCAGTCTAATTGTTATAAACATAATTTGCTTCTTGAAGAAAGTATAGGTGTACTTATTACTTCGTGAATTTTAGAATTTTGATTTTATTACATGCACATAAGTTATATATTTTCTTGTTCTCCTCGTCTGCAATGTTAGTTTAAACAGAATATATATATAAACAAATCTCGTTCACATTTTGTCATTCTTGACTTGTTTTTAACAACTCTGTTTTTCCATTTGCAGGTAACTACAGCCAATTTCTTACTTGATCTTGATACCAAACTCATTACTTCAACGATCTCGACCAGCTGCCTCAAAGGTTAGTTGACATTAGTAAATTTTCTCCTTAAAACTTAAACTTTATGTCATATAAAAATCTCATCAAAATCACGAAGTGTAAGCACGAAGTGTAAGCCTTCTTCACTGTGACGTCGTACCCGTAATTCCATAATTCGATAATAGCAGTGGAAATTCGTGTGAAAGTTTATTCATGCAGCTACCACGATTCTATACTACTCACTAACCAGGCGAGGATAGAAGGTTGCTCTGTGACGTCAATGCACTCGACCCTGGCCTTACGCGGTAGATCTCTGCGAGGAATTTATGAAATGTAGGCACCACTGAAAAGAAGAGGAACATTGGTATATCGGGCAGCGGAAATGTAGACTGTATACTGGTGCACCTAGCTTTAATTACTCTACTTATCCTCACCATCGTGCGTTCTTATCTGACGTTACAGTGACTCGTCCTTCACAGACGTCATCGGGAGACGAAGCTGTATTCAACTCTACTACTAAGATTATTGGTATTCGGAAGATTAGGGACTAAAGGCAGCATTCCGACCACAAGGCTGTTAATAACTGTCTTCTTGGCGTAGGTAGCTTTTTATTCTTTCACGTAGGTCCTCAGTTGGCTGAATTATAGCTGAGTGCACTCCTCACTGCCTTAGACATAAATGGTCCGAAATATGTTGCATAATCTTTCTCATATATATATATATATATGAGGTTTTTAGGCGGACGAAAAAGAAACAAAAATGTACCATTCAAAAATTAATATAGGCATTCAGCCTCCAGATTTAAACAGATTTACAGATCATACCGAATTACTGATATAGGCCTAGGTGAGCAATTTCCTCACTTCACACTGATGCAGTATAATAGTATAACCAATGATATCGGCGGTTACGATACGACCTTATTGCGGAAAGTACGTATTCATTGGCTTCAGCCTCATGCAAAGGTAGGTTTAACTAATATCGTTCTTCAAGCAAGACATAAGCCTGAGTCTGCAATCTTCCTGATAACTATTCTCAAAACAATCTTTTGGGGAAAAAAATTCAAATAAAAGTTCCAGCTCTTAGTATAAGCACCGTGTTCAAAATTTAAACAAAATTCTGAGAGTAATTATCTTTAAATTTAAGAAAAATAGAATTTTCTTCATGTATAGGGGTAGTAAAAGTAAGAGAATATCGTAGCATTTCCAGAACATATCTAACCCAAATACAAAATCATGTTTCTATACGATTTTTCGTGGTCGAGCTATGATCTTCACAGATGCGCGCGCGACACGCACACAGAGTAATTTTTTTTTTTCTGAAAATTGTATTTTTTAATCCAGGAGACTTCAAAACTTGTATTTATGCTCGTCGAATTTCAGAGTCGAACACAAAAGACCCTACTTCCTCCCTAACCTGTGATACGGGTGAGGAAGTAAAAACATTTTCGGACCAAAGGGATATAAAAAACATACTTTTATTAAAAGCTCGGAATAGAAATTCCCAGTTCTACCAAATTCCTACTTAGGTTGCAGGTAGAGAATCAAGAACAAAATTGTCTGAAATGTAGGCCTATGAAAGTGGTAAATTTTTAATTATTTATAGATAAGATATATTTTGTGGACAAGTCTCTGTCTTTAATTTTATAAAGCCTATGTAAATTTAATTGGAAGCAATAACATTTTACTACAGTAGGTAGTGAAAATGTCTCGGGAAGTGATCTGTTTTCACATTCTTATTCCTCAAGAATATTAACCAGCCTTATAAATCATCCAAGATTATATTTATATGAATAAAATTATTATAAAACATTACAAAATAGGTTGTTCGACGCGAAATTTCATTCCACATACAGCTTTAAATGCCTTAAGATATCGAAGGTAACATGTAAAAAGCACCATTAAGAATGCGAGTTTTAAGAAAATATTGGAACGATTAAGAGCCAGACAGGTTAAGAGCAAGGTTTTAAATTCCATCCAAACGATCTTGTCGCTGTGTATATTAATGGACATAACGATTACTTTTAATAGTGACACAAATTATGGAATGTGGCGAGTCAGCCATGGTGACGAAAATAACACAGTTTGAATTTTAATTAGACCACAAGGCGCAGATGTGGATAGCAAATATAATAAAGCATACTTTCCTGTATGTAAATTACATGAGTTAATCTAGCTAGATGGAATTACGGAAATTCCATAATTTTCTTCAACGTCTGTATCGTTTATTTAAATCTTGAGTTGCTTCTTCGCTAACGCCCTGTTTCTCTGTATAGTCTCGTTTCATAGTAAGTCTTCCTTTTTTTAAAAACTGGTTCATTATCAATGCATTACTTGATTCCCTTTTTAATGCTCAAATGTAGTTTCGACAATTTTATAAATGGAAGCTAAAAGAATTCGATGGTTTTAAAGCAGAAGAACAGAGATAGAGATAGCTTTTCCCGGCTCTTATATCTACCTATATAGGAAAAAACAACAAAAAATATTGAAAACAATAGACATCCATTAATGCGCCATTGTCCACTTGAAAACAATGAACATCGGGGCAGGTCTATTTGAATGGTGGAATGGAGGATAAAATGTGCATATGTAGGCAGTGCACACACATACATCTCTTAACTCTTGATATTTATTGCTTTTCTTGGAAAATATTACCCTAACTTGGCTTCGAATGTGCGCGTATACCAAAAACCACATAGCCCCGTACGTTTCCGTACATCTCCCTTCCCTCCCTTTTATTATAACTAGACAGAGATAGATAAGTGGAGATAATATAAGATCTTTCCCAACATGCGCTGTATACATAGGTGCTTTGGCTCATTTAAAAATGCCTGGAAGCTGACAGGCCAAACCCCCTACCCTCCTACCACTTGATACAACTTGATTGACTATAATGAATTGCTGGCTCGGTTGTAAATACAGCAAGCACGGTTATTTAGTGATGCCATTCCAGAATAGACAGCGAAAAAGTTGGAGAGGATGTTGTATGGCCTATATATTCAGGTTTCAAATTTATTCAGTAAATAGTCCGCCCCCATACGGCTTATAGACTAGTTCGATATAAATTGTTTGTGTTATATGCTTCACTGCACATTGTAGGCGCATGGAATGTGCTCTCAATAATTCTGCCAGCCATTGAATAATAATAACAATAATAATACTAATAACAATAATAATGTTTTCTTTTGTCTGGCAGAGTTAAGGCCGTAGGGCCATTTCTTTCGCTCAACCAGGAAGAATACAGTACATCAAATGATGTACATATCATGTATAGGTACCTTCAAAAATACAATAAATACTACGATAATACAAAATACTAACAATAAAATAATAACAATACAGTTGATATAACTTACGTTTAAAATGTATCCAGTCATCAGTGAGTTAAAATTAGGAGAGAATATGAAAGAAAACAAAGTGAATTAAACATTAAAAAGTGTGTGTGTGTGTGTATGTGTAAGTGTGTAAGTGTGCTTTTGTGCACAGGATATGTAATTACAAAGGAACACACTAAATACTTATTGTAGCCTATACTTAATTGTGAGATGTTGAATGTCATAGTTAAATATGTTAGGATTTAAACAGAAATCTATGTACAGGTAGAGGGGAAAAAAAAGCGGACCGACTCTTGTAGCTGATTTCAGAGCCTTGTGATACATAAATAAATGTAAGAGATGAAACGGAAACGTTTGTTTTCACAAGCAATGCAAATCGCGTGAAATTATTTCTCAATTGATTGTCTATATTGTCTAGAACAAATTTCAATACATTCCCTGCTATCCTGTAAATGCCGCTGGGCATGTGCAGTGGCTCATATCGGCAACTTAGATATTTTAGTCGGTCCGCTTTTTTTGCCCCTACCTGTACACTATAAATACACATATTATAATAGGCCTATACAGTAAAATTGAGACCTAAAACTATACGACATAAAAATGATACTATATAAATTATCCTGGGCTGGATGACGAGACATTGTTTCTAGGAAGTTAGGTATAATATTCAAATAATGATTTGTGAGTGATTTGTCACACCATTTTTAAAATGAAATTCTTGTTAAGCAACATTAGCTAATGACAACTTGGTTGGGTGACCATTGCCTTCACCTGTGACAGATCGTATTAAGAGTCCTTGTTAAACTGTATTCTCTGCTAATGTAATAAGTAATAACAGTTTTAGCAGACGCCAATCTGATATTTTCCAGCCTTTTGACTATTGAAAGTAATAGGTCTAACTTGAGCCTGCATGCTAGCCACATGATCCCAATTCTGACATCTGTTAATAAAGTCAACAGACGGAGGTAGGTGAGTCAGCTTCAGTAGAATGTAGCACCACAGATTGATATTTTTTAATTTTATCAAGGCATGTTCAGTCTTATTTTCCATCAAGAGCTTTTAACTTTTAAATAAACTTAGACGCTAGCCATAATTTAATTGCACGTGAATGCTAACTTTAACGAACTTTATAATTCTACAAGATGGACACATATCGATATCCATAACGATACAGATTTCCATTATGACGTCGGTGTGGTATCGATATTATCGAACACGGAACGATCTTGAGACCTTAAGGATAGCAGCTGAAAACTGCGTAATAAATAGCCTTTATTTAAATCAAAATAAATTTCTTGTGTGTTAATTTTAAAATCATACTTAAATGAATTCATTTTGTGTTGTCAAAATCCGTTGGTTTCAAGAAACTAGCAAAAGGAAGCTTCGATTTGACCGTAAAAGGCAAGGACTTCGACAACCATCAGCCAGCCGGTACGAAGGACAGCGCGGGCGTTCGTTTGAGTGAATCTAAAATCTAAAAATTTAAACATTTAGAGTAAAAAAACAGTAAAAAAAAACAGTCGTATTCATCTTGCCTATAATGGTAATTAAGATTCTCGTATGAAAATTATGAAACTAACTTTGCTCGTTTCAAAAACATACTATTTTCTTAATAAATGTCATCATAGGCTTGTACTATTAAGATATTTTGTCCATATAGGCCTACTCAAATTGAATAGGGTTTCTTTTTCACACAAATCTAATTTTAATCTTCTTATTGATATATTAATGATACTTAAAAAGCAGGATTTTGTTCGTGGACATTTGCCAACAGTTCTTCACAAGCCAATTACCTCTCTCTTTTTTGTGATTAATACACAGAACTCTAGTACATGTAAACATTATACACATCTAATAAATATTGCTTTTGGATCTCAGAAGTATGTTAGAAATAAGTGATTACTTTGAGGGTACAAGGAGACATTTCTTTAAACTTTATACTTAGGTTAAATTCACCCCTAGGACAAATGTGAAGTTTATTAATATAAGTGTAGATTATCGTGTCAGGGGAGCCCACAAGGGGGGTTAAGACGCAGAGTGCATTATTGAAATTTCTGGGGAGGGGGTGAAAATTGTTGCAAAATAAGCGTTTTATAGGCATATGTTGAAAATAAAAACGGCCAAGTTTTATAACTTCAAAAGGTAAAAAAAAACCTCTTCCAATTCTTTAGAAGTTAATAAAATATAGGCCTACCTTCTGAACAACTAGTAGGTCTAAAGTTGTAGTCATAGTTAGCGAAACGCATTTATTTTCAATTCTTCTTAAACTTGTCATAGACTTTGGGTGGGGGGCAAGGTATTTTCTGCCCTCCAACATGAGTTTTTATCATACAAGGCTTATGTATAACTACTAAAAATCGAATTCTTGTGCCCATCAAAATATTTTCATGTCTGCTCTTCTGTCGATTAGAATATATTCTGTAATAAATTTGTTATCGATTATGTATATAAAACATAAAAACAACAAACTTTTTCATTTAACACCAATTGTTATAAATCCAAAGGAAGACGTATGAGTTTAAGGTCAATGTAGTTTTCCTTGGTAAGAAGTTTAAGAATATTCCTACTGTTATTCCACTATTTGTAAGGCGTGTACTTTTCATTAGGTTGGTGTGATACGAAATTGGGGGACTACTTTTAATGAAACTGGGGGGTGAGTCATGAAGCTACGGGGAGTGGGCACCCCTGATTACGTCCATTTATGACTGTCATCTTAACCGGATAAACAACTTTTAAAAAATGAAGTAATGTCCTCGTGTAGCGCTCCAGTTCATATCCAAATTTGACTGTCATTGAATTTTGATCTCCACCTAATAAAGAGCATTAATTAAATAAAGATATAGGCCTATCAACATAGACCAGCCTTTCTCAACCTATGGTCCGCGGACCACGGTGGTCCGCGAAGATGGTGGAGATGGTTTGCAGACAATTAAAAAAAGTCATAAAGCAAGAGTAAAGAAGCAAACATTTTTCACATATTTCGTTATAATGACCTATAATTAATATCCCAAATATTAAGAATATAGGCCTTCTTTTAAAAATGGTATGTAAACTTAGGGGTCCGTAATTTTTTTTAGATATTTTAGAGGTCCTCGGGTTCAAAAAGGTTGAGAAACGCTGACATAGACTATAACTTATACCTATCATTTCATTTTAACAAGTTCATATACAATCAACTGGGCATTGATCCTAACATTCTCTCTATGGAAAGAATTAGAGAGGTCATTTTATTACAATATCGAAAAATTCCATCTTATTCACTGAATATATTATCTTAGTTGAATAACAAACATTTTCTCAATTATGTCAAAATTATGTGGAGGATAATTTAAACTTTCATTTATAATAACCAAAAAATAAGGCTACTTTACAAGTGATTGAATAAAAATATTTGCAGTTATAATAGCCTATTTTGTTTTGCAAGTTTCTCTTATCGCTACTGCTACTTACCAACCAACCTAATTATTTTACTGCTGTGTGTGGATGGAAAAATAGTTTCAACTAAGTTACGCCTGAATAACTAAGTTTATAATGTTTACATTCCTAAGTTTTTGTTGAAACATTTCAAGAATTTTATCACACTGTTTATGACGCCTTTCAAAATTTATGTCCAACCGAGTAACTTTTTTTCAGAAGCAGCTTGGCAAAACAAAACGTATTGTTTAGCTATTATAATTCATCATAACTCATGCCATTACTGAACTCCCGTTTTTGAGGATTGATTTGCATTCACACCAGGAAGTTAAAGGGGCAATGACTTAGGTGTTTTGTACTTCGCATGATAGTTCTCTCGAACAATGCAAATTTAGGTCGAGTCCGAATTATAGCTTATTAAAATATGCTGTATATGGCTTTTATCCCGTTAGTCGTCTTCAGGCTTTTTTTTTTAGCTTGTCATCATCTGCATATCCTAATTCACTTTCTCAATGGATTCCTTTATTTCAGTGTGAATATCCTCTTTATTCATGTGATATGTACTTCTCTGTTCACAGTAATAAGGTAAATTGCATGTTTGGAGTCTTTCTGTTTGCCCATGCCAGTGGCCAATGTTATTGTGCATAAGCGAAGTATTGTTTGTAATTCAGAGGTAAAATAAAAAATCGTGACAGCGGTTCTACAGAACAGAGACATATATTTCTACCGCTTTCCCCTGCCGTCTTCTTTCCCCGCGAAAAATATCTTCTATGCATTCAGGTTTGAAGATATGAACAATCCATCTTGAATTCGAAATAAGCACAGGATCGTATATTAAGTGTGATGTCTGCATCTTTGACGCGGAGTTGCTGCATACAACTATAATTTATGTTTTATTCCTGTCAATTCTTTCCCTCTCGGTTAACATGCAGGCTCTGCCTACTTCATCTTCTAAAACTCCAGTGTAGAATTGCTTGATATAATCATTGAATGTAAAGTTTTCCTCTTCTACCTACTTAAAATAACAGCCTATACAAATAAGTAATCCAAATGAAGGTTTTAATAGCTTTCTGCGTTAATATAAAACAAAAGTACACATTACTTTCAAATGAATAATTTTCCCATTAAAAAATATAACACTTTTAAGAGTACTCCCTAAGTTTTTTTTTTTTTTTAATACACGTAGATTTTAATTAGTGTGATTAGAACAAAGATTATATTAGAAAATAAAAGCATAGAACAAGTGTTCCATTTTAATTATCTTGGTTGTGATGCCAGTTACGAAACAGACCAGGATATTAATAAGAAAATTCATAAATTGGGCAACCCCGGTTCAATATAGAGAACAAGGACCATTACGCTCTGGAAAAGGTACAAGGGTTATCCAGTCTAACCAGTAGCTACTTACTGTTATCTTCCTATAGTTTATACGGGTCTTTGGTCCCTGAATCCAAAATGACAGTTTTCAGAAACATGCCTATATGTGTGTATTTGCGTGAGTATTTGCTTCTCTGCGAATGTCAAAGTGAGAGAACAAAAATCATATAAAACAAAATGTTAAGTGACGGATACGGGAAGGACCGTCGTGGCGCGGTTTCCATGCTAAGCTTTAAGTCCCGAATACTGTAATCTCAGCTTCCATTGTCAGTTGTCATAATACTGGTAACCATTCCTCCAGGCAAGTGAAATGGGACATAGTTCAATATGAATACATGAAAATGCCTTAGGAGTATAAATAAAGAGAAGAAGGCCGAAGATACACCGTACAGTGGCCTAGTTTGCCGTTGGTGTTTATTCTGTTCGTGTGCACTGAAGTAAGCCACAATTTATAAAGGACTGGCATCAATTAAATCGCTTATGTCATTTTAGCATGTAAATGGTATTTAGTGGACCAAGGTAGGGGCGGGGTGGGGGGAGAACTCGCAACTATCTGCTGGTATAGTACCATTACATACCAAGAGTAATCTTTGAATAATCCGGCACTTTATAAGTGGGAGGAGTTCCTCTTGTTAGGCTCAGTGACCACGCCTGCTTCTTCTCTTTCACATCGATCGCTCTTCATCTGTCTTGTCCTCTCCCTCCCTTCCTCACTTCTTCACTTTCTCACTCGCACGAAGGAAGAGAAGATGTGATTTCATGAGCTGTCTGTACTGCCATAATGAATTATTTAAATGAATCACTTGTTCTTACGAGAAAAAAAATCTTACGCCACAGCAGCTGCTTACTAAGAAGTTTGTCACTTTTTTGCGTTCACTTGCGAATTGTTTCAAGAAATGAACAGCTTATAAATGCCTCAAATGCAAACTCTGAGGCCCTGTTGAAGTATTCATATCTTAAATGAGTTGGAGTATGCAGTTCAAACGAAAGTAGGATAGAGTGGAAATTTTGTAATTTGAGGTTTCAATAATTGTAGGAGTTCCGATATGAACGCGAAGTACGTATGTATATTAAGATGTTACTTGCTTACTTACTTACTTACTTACTTACTTACTTACTTACATACTTACAGTAGTATTAATCAGACGTGGCAGTCCAAGGATGGATGCTCAGTAGATGCAGACGAGTCCAATAAACATTCGTACTGCATGGAGGGGTGTATGTCGTTGCTTTCAGAGCGGTAAGATCGTATAATGCAGTGAAGAAACAAGAGACCTCGTTACAATCGCTTCTCCTCTCCCGCTAGATTTTTACCCCTCCCCATGATTCCTCCTACATGCGTCACCTCTCTCACGCGCATCTGACTGCCACCTCTCATTAATACCACTGTACTTACTTACTTACAGTGGTATTCATCAGACGTGGCAGTCCAAGCATGGATGCTCAGTAGATGCAGACGAGTCCAACAAACATTCGTACTGCATGGAGGGGTGTATGGGTTAGTTGTGCCGTTGCTTTCAGAGCGGTAAGATCGTATAATGCAATGAAGAAACAAGAGACCTTGTTACAATCGCTTCTCCTCTCCCGCCAGAGCAGTTCAACATTCTTACCCCTCCCCATGATTCCTCCTACATGCGTCACCTCTCTCACGCGCATCTGACTGCCACCTCTGATGAATACCACTGTACTTACTTATTTACTTACTTACTTACTTACTTACTTACTTACTTACTTACTTACTTACTTACTTACTTACTTACTTACTTACTCACTCACTTACTTACTCACTCACTCACTCACTCACTCACTCACTCACTCACTCACTCAATGGCAATAGACAATTTCTAAGTAAGTTAAAGGAATATTATCTATTTTATGGAACCCGAAGGTTCATTGCCGCGCTTACGTAAGCCCACAATTCAACCCTATTATGTTAGTGTAATTATAAAGGACGATATTTTCGGCTTTTAAACAAGCCATCTGGTTCGAAGAAACAATGCCTTGGGAAATTTTCGAAAATTGCGTTGTAATTAATCCATGAGTAGGCTATAGAAATTCCTAGATTTAGGTCGTATTTTGGATAACTTCTTATGAGCATATCGTTTTTCAATTTTTAAATTCTGTATTAACTCCAATAATAAAAGTTATTTTTGTCCAAATCTTCCTTTCTAGTACATTGGCAGAAAAATAGTGCAGATGTTAATAGCACATCACGCAAAGAACCTATAATAGCGTTTATTAAGACACGAATATTTTTTTTTATGAAACAAACTCAGCGATTTTCATAGAAATGGTCTGATTAATTACCATAATAGGCAAGTTGCATACAACTGTTTTTGTTAAAACACAAATTACATAGCGAAGTTTTGAGTTTTTAGATCACCAAACGAACTAGTAGGCTGACCTTCTGCGATCACCTGTTGCGGTAAAACTTGTGTTGAAACACTTTTTTTAAACGCATTAAAAATATATACTAGCTAAAGTTGGAGGGGTTATTTAAATAAGAAAAGTTTTAAAATCAAGGTGAGAAATTGTACTTTCACTGTACTTCTTTATGTACTTTCCTAGCTGCAATATTGTCTATACCCGAGACGAGCTAAGAAGGAAACCAGAAGTAAACAAAAACCACTATGTCTCACTCTTAGGTCATACGAGTAATGTGCTAGAGTGAGACAGGCATAGGCCTACTGGTTTTTGTTTAATTGAGGTTTCCTTCTTAGAATGGCTAGACTTTAATTTCAGTGTTTCTTTCTTTCTTTTTTTTTATCCTGTGTTATGGCAGGGGTGCCCACAGGAGGGGTTAAGACGCAGACTGCGTCATTGAAATTTCTGGGGGGGGCAAAATATTATCATTTATGAATATCCTGGGGGGGGGGTTGAAAATTGTTGCAAAATTAGCGTTTTATATGTTAAAAATAAACACAGTCAAGTTCTATAACTTCAAAAGGTCTCTTCTAATTCTTTATAAAGATAAAGAATTTCGACAGCCACGGGCGCCCATACCAGGGGGCGGGGGGGGGAGCAAGGAAAAAATGTATATTAATAATTATTATAGTCAGGTGTTTTTCTTTTAAGACAATTATTTGAATTGCAGAAGTTTTACCAAATCAACAACATGGAAGCAGAATCCACAGTGGATTAGGAAAGGGGGGTTCAGGGGGTTTGGACCCCCCAAAAGTCAAAACCTAAAATTCTATATCTGTATTTTAAAAAAAATTATTTAATTAAACAAGATTTGTTGGTGTGTCAAATATGATAAAGCAGTTATTTTCTTTTCATAACATAATGAGTAGGCCTATTATGTCCACTGTTCCATGTGTTATTCAACTTTTCTTAAAATAGTAATAAGTATTATAACTTAGGTAACAATTTCTTGTTTAAGTTGCCATGTCTTAGAGTATAGTAAACAAATTTGCTAACTAGTTTTTCAGTGCTAAAATAGCGTAAAATGTGATTTTCATTAGTTCGACATTTAAAAATTTCCCGGGGGTGCACACCCGACTTAGGTAACATTTTCTTGTTTACATTGGTATGTCTTAGAGTATGGTAAACGAATTTCCTAACTAGTTTTTTAGTGCTAAAATAGCGTAAAATGTGATTTTCGTTCATTCAATATTTAAAAATTTTCCGCGGATGGACCCCCCACTTATGTAATGATTTCTTATGTACATTGGCATGTCTTAGAGTATGGTAAACAAATTTCATAACTAGTTTTTGAGTCCTAAAATAGCGTAAAATGTGATTTTCATTAGTTCAGTACTTAAAAATTTTCCGGGGGTGGACCCCCCCACTTAGGTAATGATTTCTTATTTACATTGGCATGTCTTCGAGTATGGTAAACAAATTTCCTAACTAGTTTTTGTGTGCTAAAATAGCGTAAAATGTGTCTTTCATTAGTTCAATATTTAAAAATATTCTGGGGATGGACCCCCGACCCCCTTTTTGGGGTGTATTCCAAACCCCCCAAGGCACTTCCGACCCTCCCTGCAATTATTTTCTGGCTACGTCATTGTTGCACTTATTATATTATTAATATAAAGTTACAAAGTGGCCCAAGAAGTTAAAGCGACAAAAAATTAATTAATTAAAAAAATTGCCCCCCCCCTAGAAAATATCATATGGGCGCCCTTGTCGACAGACAATTGGGTTGAGGGTGAGCAATGAAGTTTGGGGGGGGGGGTGAGCAGTAAAGTTTGGGGGGTGAGTCATGACGTTTGGGGGGGGGGGGTGGGCACCCCTGGTTTTGGTCTGCTTAGGTATATTAATTTTACGTAATCCTATTTTGAAGGCAGGATGGAACTGGCACAAATGCATTCCCTACGTTAGTGTCCGAAGAAGAAAACAGCTCTTTGCACCCAACGATGCATTACAGGAAAAGGTATATTTTTATATTTTAACGTGAAATTTGTATGTACTTGACGTAAATATTAATCTAACTACCTTATCAAAACAAGTGAGAGAACGATATAATATAAGAAATCAAGCACATTAGGCCTATTCACTTTCACTCGTAAACTAATATTGGCGTAGTAACATGATAATATTAGAATCGAACGCAATAAATTATCTATTGTATAGTTATTGTCTTATGCAATCTACAACTTCTAATGGTAATATAATGCTGGTTTGTGTTAATTCACTTATAGAAATTCTATTAGCGATCTGCTAGTATGGTACAGTGATAAATTGCTTTGCTTTGAGATCTAATAACGGAAGCAGATTTCTAAACTACTCTTATATAATTATGATGAAGTGCGAACGAGGAAAATAAAAATTTAAATTATTACTTTTAGCAAAGCTGTGAGAGTTGAATGGTATTCTGCTCACTCCCTCGGGGTAGATTTGAGCCTGACAACAGATGCTTTCACTTCGCCTTCGATAGTTTCTCCCAACGTTCAAAACTAACGTTTTCAACTTCAGTGGTTCTGAGAGACACTTACCCAGCTTTCCCAGCGATCTAATTCATGTTTTCCAAACAGTCTTGATTTCGCACCAGATTTTCCAATGTTCATTTTTCCAGTTAATTAAAAAAAAGTTTGCGATTGTAGGCAAGTGGCACGAAAATGTTAATGCAGTATTGAAGTAATTGAAGTACCTGCAGTGAATTCTCATGAAAACCTAAGGCGGTGATATTTTGTTAACAAATTAGACTGTTTTAGGGAATAAGGTGGTACCTACTGATTGCATTATTATAAATTACTTTCAAAGGATCAACATGAAATTCATTAATTCAGAAATTCATTAACCAAGATTATAGAAAGATGGCTACCTCATAACTACCCTTTCAAGAATTTCTGCGATTGAAATAAAAGTTTTGTATTTTAGTCAAGCAGTTAGTGTGAAAGAATTAAGCAAAATATTTAGAACCATTTTCGGAAAACAAATACATTTTCTTAATGTAAGATTAAGAAAAATTCTTCAACGTGCTTCATGTCACATCATAGGAAGAATTAGAATATGCATTTTTTTTAAATATATTTTATTAGCTTGGCTATACTGTTCACAAGTACACAAACAACCTGAGACTTTTTCTAAAACCAATGTTTTTGAACTCAGGAGAACTCATATCTATTAATGTTGAAATCTGGACGTCGAATTGAGAACCCATCGTTCGAGTATAGAAAGTAAAAATGAAAAGAACAGTAATGATGTAGATACTAACGACTAAGGTTAATTTGGGAGTTCTTTAAATCTAAAATATAAATAAGAATTTTGAATATAAATAGTAGGCCGTTATTTACGTACGATTCAGTATGAAGTGGAATAATAAAAAAACTTACTACATGTGTTCAAAACTCAGTGTTCAATGCCTAATCATTATGATTGAAAACTAATGAGGATTTCAAGAAAATCAATTTATGGGGAGTAGTCCTGATAGTCTTGTGTTTTTGGATTATCGTTTTCTGGAGGTATAAGTTCTTCGCCTTCTCTTTCAGACGTTAGAGAAGTTTCGGCCTTATTAACAATTTTATTCCAT
The DNA here is from genome assembly GCA_964059195.1 of Ectobius pallidus. Lineage (NCBI taxonomy): Eukaryota > Metazoa > Arthropoda > Insecta > Blattodea > Ectobiidae > Ectobius > Ectobius pallidus. The sequence goes on from CAXKWD010000004.1 coordinate 65,788,362, forward strand.
TCAGCCTTCTTCTTCGTCAACCTTCGATCTTGCTTCTTTTTCAATAACATCTTACCATCACATAAAGGTCTACCTTTCAATCTGCGTCCAACTGGTTCCCATGCCATGATTCTTTTTTGGAATTCTACTATAACCCATCCTTAGGACATGACCTATCCTATGTTCTTCACAAACCTAACGTTTTCTTCATTCTTCATGAGCTGTTGAAGTTCAAAGTTCATTTTTATTCTCCAGGCATCTGGGTTTTCTATTGAGCCATGGATTTTCCATAAGATATTATACTCGAAGAATCTATTCGAAGCATAGCGGCGTATTAATAAAGCAATATTAGATTCTGGGTTTATGGATGGATAGGTCCTATGTAGTGTTTTGTTATCTTTTCAGTCAATAATATCTCGCAGCATCTTCCTGTATCTCTCCCCTCCTCATCAGCTGGCCCCGCTAGGGAGAGAGTGTGTGGTGACGTTTAGACCGGTATGTCACGCTAGCTGTCACGAGAGGGTCACGCCCCGCCTTGGAATGCCGCTCACCTTGGCATCATCACATGACCCATGACCTCCTCCAACAATGCCATGTACACTGCTAGTCTAGACGGACTCTCCCGAACCATCTTCTGTGCTTTATGAGTCGATCTGTATCTTCTGAAGAACTCCTGCAGAACCTCTGGCTGGACTCTTGAGGATTCAATAGGCTATTCTTTTAAGAGCGAGGACATTACAGCTGTTAACACTTCCCATAAAGCCTCTGATGAGATCCCTTGAACCAGAGTGATTTTACAGTTCCATTTCTTCAATACTCGTGGCACATCATTCACTGAAGGGCTGTAGCAGATGATGAATCGGGTTGTAGGTTAATTGGCCGGTGATTTTGCTTGTCTTCTTAGGCCTAAGGACTCTTTCAGACTGTACACGCCACTTCACTCCATATTTATTTTGGTTCCCATAATGCTTTCTTATGAGAAAGTGGCTGACCCATTCACACTCAGTTTTGTGGACAGTCTGAGTGGGTCAGCCTCTTTTTCGTACTTAGGGCCCGGAAATTTATGAAAAATCATATTTGTAATAATGCCCTCTATTACTTGTTAGTATTAAAATGTACAAAACCTGAAATAATTAACTGAAAATTCATGGTTTCGTATTGCATGTTATAGCATTTTTACAGCATTTTTACCTGGTACAAGGCTTGTTAATGTTACTGAAAGAGTGGGGACATTTGGACTTGTAGCTAAGAATTTACAACTAGAATATTTGCATCCATATAATTTAAAGCATTCTCGAGTTACATGAAATAACTAATAAGCGTCTCTACATTTTGTCATTAGCACGTCAATGTCATGTCATTTACTGCTAGAATGTGTGTTATAAGTAGGCCTAACCTATTTTTGGAAAACAACACAGTATTGAAAACAAAGTGCTACAAAAGTACTTTTGGAGTGAACAGGCCTTTTTCATTTCATTTTAACAGGCCAACTTCATTTTATTATTTTGACACCTGCCATATTTTGTACTTTATTTTATTTTATTTTTTTAATTTCCCGTTCCTGTATTTGTAATCATAGCCAGAAGGCCTTCGTGAATTTTTATACTTAAAATTGTTGGGATACTTTTGGTAGCAGCTTTGTTTTTAAATTGATCACTCCAAAGCAGTCACAATTTATACTCGTCTGAACTAAGTACACTTCATTTCTTGATATCAGGAACCTCTTCCAAAATTTTGACTTTGAATTTAGGAACACTTAATTATGTTTAACCAGCTACTCGCATATAGCATTAAGTAATAATGTTACCAGACCACCAATAACTTCTGGAAGAATTGCAAAACGTGAGTTAAAACATCCAGTTTTATGGCAGCGATATATTCTCTCTTGAAATTCATTGCTTTGCTCACTTTCTACAAAATACTATGACCGTATGATTTAAATTTACTAAACAAATAGCAAACACAAGATACCATTACAATTCATCATTCTCGTATACAGTGCTGAATAATTTACTAAGAGGAAGTAAATGGACAATGAACGTTTAAACAGAGCCCTCTAATAACTCTCTCTCTCTCTGTACAAAGCATTTGCTGTTTCCCTGCGAATAGCCTATATGCCGAATCCAATGTTTTCCTTTACGACGTTACCATAGCAACCAGGTCGTAAATACAAAACCTCACCCCCCACACACTACACCTCTGTGAAGAACAATTGCTAGTGATAAAACAAATGATCTGATAATTTTGCGGAATAGAGTGGGGGAAGTTGGAACACAGAGAAAGAGGTGGGTGTGGGGTTAGCTTTGGAAGAGTCCTTTCTTCACGTAATTTATTTCTTTTGATGTACTACGTAATTTATTTCTTTTGATGTACTATCTTACAAAATAATCTCTTCTCTTAAGCCTGGAAATACGCATGTTGGTATGATCTTTTGGTGGGAAAGATACGGTGTTTCAAGTAATTACTTCTGCTAGGCTGCTAGAGCCCGGTTATTATTGCCGGTCGTTACTGTATTCACATGAACATTCTCTAGAAGGCAGCTATCAACCTTTCATTAATGATATAATCATATAAAACATATACATAAAGAAGCCTAAAATCGCTTTAATGTCAGAGTTAGGATAGACAGGTATTTATATATATATATATATATATATCAACATTTCTAAACTTAGAATAAAATTGTATGGTCAACAACTTTACAGCGTTCAGAGAGAGTAAATTTAAATAATAATAATTTTGGTATGTCAGAATGTTAGTTTACGATCAATCATAGGAACCGCATTTAAGGACTTTAATATGGAAAGTTCGAAAGGGAAGTTATGTAGAGAGATATACAGTAGATGTAAATGTAAAGAGAATTAAAGTTTATAGTCTTGGTATGTCCGCAATGCTAACCTTCATGCCGATCTGCATTTATCCACAGTGGAAGCTACAGTCCAGTCCTGCTACAAAAGACTTTATAAAACATTCACTAATCATCCAAATGAACTAATTAATGAGATCCCTCATCATCTACCACCTGACCGCCACTTACGTAGACTTAAGAGGAAACGTCACAGCGATTGTTTATGTTAATTCCAGCCTATACCTACTTTACTTGAGGACAATCATTGGATTGCGACCTCTCCTCATGTTCCACTAATGTTAACCAACCATTATACTTATGAGCACAATTGAAATATGCATTTGTATAATAAAATTTTCTTATATATTTAAAAAAAAAAAAAAAAAAAAAAGTTTATAGTAACAGCATCCATAAGAGCGTGAAAAATGCTTCTAACCAACCTGAAACTGCGATGATATTTTGAAAACTGTTTTTTTTAAGGATAATCAGTACGAATAATTTTAAAATACCCTTTATATAATTAAATTTTTACTTAGACCCTATTTATATTTTCCCTCGTCGATACCCCACATATAAAAATATTATGACTCAGGTGGGCAATATATAGATTAATTTCTCAATTTCTAAATCAGATTCTATAATTTTTTGTATTAAATAATAATACACAGTGTTCATGGTCTAAATTGCTGTAATTGGATGTATTCTTAAATTAGTTCGGTCATTGGTACAATAATGAAATAACTAAATAGTACATGGCGCTACAATCCATGCAGGGACATCTAATCTGTGCTCCGAGTAGTTCTCAAGTAGGCCTAAAAGGAAACATTTAGACATTTTGTCAACATGCCAACTCTCAAGGCCATTAATTATGTTAATCGTGACTACAGCCCCTACCTTATTAATAAAATTGCTCCTTATTATCCTCCTGTATCTCCCTACCTCAGGAAAATACTTCGAGATTCCGAGGATTGGCGCGAATACTCTCAAAAAGCAATGAAGTAGTTAGGCCTAAATACAATGTAATATTTCTTTAATGCACTCAAATAGTGATCCATCAGTTAAGTGTAAGGCTGTTAAATGTGTGAAAGAAAACTAACTACTTATATCAGCAAACTTAGAGAACAGCTGTGCTGCTTGTAGTAGAAAAGTTCACAGAAAAGAATCAGTGAGGGTCAATAACTTTTCGTCCACACCCAGAAGGAAGGAATTGTCATCGTCCGTGTTGTTTTCAAGTTTTAAAACATGCACATCCACGCTTATTTTTGTTGATTCTGCAACAGGGGGCCTAGTTGCGTGAGAAGAAGTGACAACAAACATGGTCTAGTTCGTTTCCCCCTGAGGTTAGTGTTACCACTTTCCAGATGTCCACACTTAAAATACACTTGCGTTCAAGCCAATTTTACCTGTTTTCACGCAAATGTTAGTGAATTCTCCAGTATTGTGGTGGTCAAACATATCTCCAAGCAAAATTGTGCGTGAACGTATGTGGTTTTTCATTCATTCTAAAATCATTCAAGAAAACCCGTTTAAACCACCCAAAGTCCTCTAATTTCCTTAGTTTTTAACCTGATTAATAGCTCGTAAGTATTTCCGGTAACTGATTTTTCCCTACCAGGCATGTGATTTTTTTCCCCCTGCCTTTCATAAGAAGCTGATTGTTTTTGTGTAATATTATAGAATGGTTTCTTCAAATTTTTGGTGAATTGATTTTGTGTGGCTGGTAGGAAATAGAATAACATTTGGTACAGTTTACATCACTGCCATTAGAGGCATTCCAAATTCAGCTATTAGGTTGTTGAAGTTTTCTTTCCCTCTCCTTCGCCCCCTCCCTCTCTCTATTAACCGAAGCAGTAAACAACATGGATTTTTTAACATATATTTTACGAACAGAGAGAGCCTGTATAGAAGGAATATAGGCCTACAGTCTAATAATAATAATCAGAGGCGTAACTAGGATTGAAATATGGGGGTTATTATTATAATTACAGTATTGTTGTTATTATTATTATTATTATTATTATTATTATTATTATTATTATTATTATTATTATTATTCAATTACGGATGGGCGATCTGCAATCATTGCTATTTAAGAACAGTAAAGACTGTGTAGAACAGGTTAATAGTTTTAACAGATTGTTAAACTTTGATAAAGGCAAGAGTTATTGGTAATGAGATATTTAGACTTAAAGACTGACTTAAGGACTTACTGCTTTAGTGGCAGTAACTTAATACCTAAGCGTAGCCTATGTATGTTAGTGGAATCAGACTATAATACACTCTATCCCAGATTGCCACTCCTCCTTACCTTTCTAGATTCCAGTATACCGGTACCGAGTTCAATGCTCATTAAAAGAAATACTGCAGCTTGCTCTCTTTTCAATTTCATCTGTCCATAAATCCCCGCATTGAGCAATAACTGTAATTCTGTGTTTTTATTTCCTACGCAAAGGCCGGAGGACAGTAATTACGCGTGATTGATTTCATCGGAGCAAGATCGAGACAGAAAACGATTATGTCAAGTTGAACCAGCGATCACTGGAAGGTGTCAGCGGTACAAGCTAAGCAAAATTCCTTCTCATGTAACAATTCCCAGCACTTCATAATCGCAGCAGGAAAATAATACATCTGCTCTTTCTCTCGTTTCGAACTGAAATTCTTGTTTGAATCACCTCTAGGCATGGGTGGGCGAGTCCAAGGAGACTTTAATGCGCTCTATATATCATTTTGAGTTGATATATTTTAGTATGCGTCTCTACTATTAAGAAAAATGTTTTGTTTTATAAAAATCACGTCTTTATTGTATGCCTTTGTATTTAAGGTTATTTAATAAGTTTTGATTTAATTAAATTAATTCAACGTGTGCTTAATACTGTTTAATGCTTAGGGAATGGACGATGATCAAAAGAAATAACAGACACTTTCCTGTTTATTCGTTACCGGGTAATTCTGTTTAATTTTGGTACTCTAGGAAAACTGACATTTCTTCTTAACGTACTGTCATTAAAATGTATTTCATGGATCCTTATAAGGAATCCAACTCATTCCTTGTATGAGAAAATCGTTGTGAATATCTTTGTTTCCAAAATACTATTATTATGTATACTTATCAGCAGTCAGCGCTCTAAAATAGAATTTGCATACCCATTTTACTAAAGATTGTTTTTTCAAATGAAGAAAGATTCTACATAGACATAGGCCTACGTACTATTAAAAAAAAAGAATTAATGCTGTGTTACTAATGTTATTATTTTCGTGGCATCAACTTCTTTAGTCAGTAACTTAAATAGTTCTTGAACACTGGAGTGAAATTCTTTAAAACGAGAAGTACTTTCATCAGCACTTCGCAAGAAGCTAATGCATTAGAAACTGTAATTACAGATCTAGCCAGGCATTAAAGCAGAATGTTCTGACAGTATCTGTTCTTATTCAGTTTGAAATCTTGAATAGCGGCGTTAAGTTCAGATACATGATTTTCCACGGCAGCCTGTTCGGATGACTTGGTGAATATGTTTCTGTAATGACAGTTGTATGATTAATGACTCCTTGTGGTGCCGAGGCGCCACGAACACTAATTAATACTCGCAAAAACTGTTTTAACTTTGCCTTGAAATTAGCCCAACTTGACTGAAGTTCTGTTAGAATACATGTTTCAGATCTTCAACGCCGTCCTACGCCACTAGCGATAAATTGCATGGGGCTTAGAGAATCAATGTAATAATATGTTCATTAACATACAAAATTGCTTCGAAAGAAAGTTAAGCCAACTCCACACATTTTCTGAAAGGTCAGTACACCAGCATGGAGGACACCAGAGGGCTAGCGTGCGAACTTACTAGCCACTACCAAACTAGCTCATTCTAAAACAAGATGATTCATTAGTTTTGTACGGTAACTTCAGGAAGTGATAGTTAATACCATTTCCGTGAAGGAAAAGTTTATATCACAATGTGTCCTATTCGCAAGTACTAAACATCGATTTTTTTTTTATTATTTTTTTATATTTTTTTAAGGAACAATTCACTCACATTACTACAAAGTCATACCAGTGCGGTTTATCAAGGACAAGCTGCATAACTTTGACGCGAAATTGGCTTTATTGTAGTGTCGGGAAATAGCGTTGCAAACGCTCGTAAGCAGCGTTCGAAGCAATAAATGGATTCAACTGTGTCAAATTCATTCCTGTAAGAGGGTGGACAGGAATTAAAAAAAAATCTTAATCCATTGTTTTATTACAAAGATGTTTCAGAAAAAAATGTGTTTATCAAAGCCTTTAGAGTTTCATCTTACTTAATTTTTCTCAAATTTAATGTAGGTTTACTCAACATTGTACAATTTTACAAGTATATTAACATGTTTATAAAGACAATTAAATGTAGATCTGAATCGCATGGATATAACTGGAGAAGAAGTAATTTCAGTCCTCTTAATAGGCCTACACCAAAATGATATGCTATTGCTAGAGTGAAACACTGCTTGCGTTTTGGCCCAAAGTTTTGTAAAAAATAATAATTCAATTTTAGCTACTTACGATACCGGTACCAATTGATTAAAAAAAGTTTACTTATTGTATAATAGCTTCAGTTTATATACAGCTTCAACCTTTTGGTTTTCTTTTTATATCAGTTTGTGTTTCATGTTTCACACGAAATTGCTTCAATTTTTCATATAGGCCTACTAATTTGATCTATAAGAAGTTCTGATTATTCCATTATTACTGACCTGCCTCAAGCACGAGTCTATATGTATGGAAAGTTCTTAGTATAAAATGGTTTCTGCTTAGTTTAGTGATTTCTTATTCAATTTTAAAAATAAAATTATCAAACAAACACAAAAACAAACAAAATTGTCGTACATTATAAAATCATACATAAGTAGGCTCCTTTATTTGAAAGCTCCCAGATGAGCGAAGTACGTGATTATACTCTCAGTATCATTACTATTAAGTGATTTGAAGTCACCAGATAACATTTCCTCAAGGTTCCGCTTAAAAATCATAAAGTATTTCTGAAGCACCAATAGTAGCCTAACGTACGAAAAGAATTAACTCATCGAATTAAAATGAGTGAAAATAAGGAGATAATTTTTTTTAACGGTCGAAGATTTCAAGGTGTGGAGACTGTCTAAATAAAGCCTTCTGAACAGGTGAATTTATACTATAATTATAAGCATTCGTGAAATAATATCACCAGTGAGTTATAACTTTGAAATCAATGAAGAAAATTTTAATAGAGTACCTGGTTTTCATGGATGACGGTGTTAATATGTCGATAAATATCTTCTGTTTCAAAAATCAAGCTTTAATCTATTATGATTTTTTGTTGGCATTTATGCAATTTTTGCAGTGGCCAAATGTACAACAGTACTGACGGTGTCTTAAACATTTTCGATATAAGACATAGTTACTCAATAGCAGTAATAAAAACAAGTGAAAACTACTTGAAGGAAACCATTTGAGACGATGCTTCTAAAAATAGCTTCCACAAAGAAGAAGCAACCAAGGAGAAGAATGATGGAACTTCCTTTCGTGAAGAAATTGTTAATTTTCGTTTTAGTCGTAACTTCTTTTTAGATGGTTCATGTTGACGAAACTGGTCCGCTACTGCCGAGCTGCTAGTTTTTTTACTTCACCAGCAATTAGCGTCGATTAAAACCAATATGGGATAATCGTGAACGTTTAGTTATCGTTGTGAATTTAACCAAGTTGCCGAACTGGTAATGAACATAACATCCATTCATGGGAAACTTGCGTAATGAACTCAAAACGTAATTCTTGCTTTTTTGTTGCATGGCAACATGTGGACCGCAGCACAAGGACGAACGCTAACATTTCCACATTTCTTCTATTTCCGCCCTTTCTTCTATCATTAGTTCTATTTTTAAAAAAACATTATTGTATGTGAATCTTACTATAACGCAAGGAAAATTGTATTTGAATTGTAATTTGTGATTATTAATATGTACTAAAAACTAAACTCCGTGGCGCTACATCCCCGGAAGAACTTGGCCTACCACCCGACCGCTGCATCATCTCCCGTAGGCAGATGGCAGGATTGGGGGCATGTGGTCAGCATGCCGACACCCACGGCCGTTAATGGTGGTTTTCTGGACCGGAGCCGCTACTTCTCTATCAAGTAGCTCCTCAGTTTGGAATCACGAGGCTGAGTGCACCCCTACCAGACCTCCCTACCTCAGAATTATCCGAGGAGGTACCGGGAATCGAACCCGGGCCGACGGATCTGTAGTCAGCAACGCTAACCACAAGACCACGCCGGCGGACCTTATTAATATGTACAGTAGGCTTAATTGTAAAGATCTCGCACGAAATCTGTGCCGATGAGACCGTTACTCGCTAGAGAGAGACATGCTATTGTGCGAGAGAGAGAGAGAGAGAGAGAGAGAGAGAGAGAGAGAGAGAGAGGTAGAGGTAGAAAGGGAGGTACTGTTGTGCGAGAGAGATAGGTAGCAGGCCAATCGACGCTACAGTCTCCACGAAAACATAATGCAATGACGTAGGCAATCGGCACAGATTTCGTGCGGGATCTATACTTGACTTTTAATTGAATAAAACGTATGACTTAAAATTACCCTTAATAAGCATTCTGCTGAAAAAATTACAGTTTTTAATGACTATCGAATCTTTGTTGGAAATGTAAATCTCTCCAACTTTTATCCGAAATTATTACCGTTGAAATCCTTCGAAAGGGTTGAGGAAAATAGGTGGCCTATAAATTGTACCAAGACTTGGTGTGTACGAAAAATTGTCAGTCATAATTGTCATTCTCATATGAGAACATAGGTGTGCATCTTAATGACATGGGTCTGGTCCTCTCTCTCTCTCCTTTTTTTATTTTATTATTTTTTTTTTTTCTTTTTTTTTTAAGTTCCATATTTCTTTGGATCTCTTTTGGCAAGAGTTGAATTCAGATATTTTTTATTAAAAGTTACAAATGCATTAGTAAAATCGCAAGGATGGAAGGATAACACAGGATCGAAACAGAATGAATTATATCCAAAACCGGCAGATGTGATTGTTATTGCTGATGTTGCCGTAGTCATGTGATGATTTGCATGTAGCCGGAATGCGCTGGTATTTCCCACACATACATATTTTTCGTGCTATCTCGTATTCCAGAAATGTACAGATAGTTGCAGACTATGATTAAGCTCAACCACATCCTTCCATTGCACTCAGATTCTTTGAGAGCTGCGTGACTCCAGGATCAACTCATATCTCCTGCAATAAATAAATAAATAATAATAATAATAATAAAAACATCTCACTAGCAGAGTTCAACAAATCAGCGACAAAAATATTCAATCTTTTCCTGTGTCCTATCTTATCCAGTTTATCTTAGCCTGTTGTCATTTCGGTTTTTACATTTAACTTACTTCCATTCACATCTAGGCCTCTGTGGTTTCTCTTATAGAAGGTTTTCCATTATTAAGTGCCAGTATGGTACTTTATGAGATTGTGTGGGGGACGAAAAATGTCTGTCCGTCTGTCTGTCTGTCCGTCCGTCCGTCCGTCCGTCCGTGTGTCTGTACGCGCTCTAACTCAAATACGCTTTTTCGGATTTTCATGAAACTTGGAAAACACATTTATAATGTCAATGGGAAGAACCCTATTGATATTGAACCAAATCGGTTCACCGGTACCGGAGTAATGCCCAATTTAGTGCCTATTTTAATAGATTATGGCGCCTTTCTAATAGAAAGGCGCCATAATTCAAATACGCTGTATCGGGTTTCCATTAAACTTGGTATACGCATTTATGACATCCATGAAAAGTACTCTGTTAAATTTGAACCTAATCTGTTGACCGGTACCGGAGTAAAACCCAATTTAGTGTCTATTTTAAAAACGGGGGAAACTCAAATACGCTTTACCGGATTTTTATGGAATTTGGTATACACATTTATAGTGTTCATGGAAAGAGGTCTACTGATACTGGATGAAATCGGTTCACCTGTTTCGGAGTAATGCTCAATTTGGTGCCTATTTTATGATAATATACGTATTCGAAAGAATTTATATAAAAAAAAAGCAAATCATTTATCATGACAACATAGTCAATTGTTTTACTGTGATATTTTACGGCTTTGGAAATTAAAATAGAGATAGCTATGACCAAAAACACTATTGTTTTACATGCGCTTATAACTTACAACTAGACCGTTAAACTGACCCAGGTGACCGAGATGGTAACGTTTTGGCCTCACGTTATGGAGTTCCATGGTTCAAATCCCGAAACCAGCCATTTCACTTTCTTTTTCGTATTTTTATGTGTGTGTGCGATTGTCAAGATATCAAAAATCTGTACAGTTCAGCTGATGCTGGAAGATTTTAATCTGATTAAAAAGAAAACTAGACCTTTGTTCTTCCCTAAGCCCTGCTTAATGAATAAATCTGGAGCTTAACTTGTAAATCAATTAAAAAAACATATTCTGCATATCATAATTGCAGTCATAACTGATTAAAAAAACATACTGGCACTTTTTTACATCAGTTTACCTGATTTTATTATTATTTTAAACTATACTCTACTCTTTATCATTCGGGTTACATGTCAAGCCAATCTAGTATGTGTGATTTAAATTTGAATTAAATGTGTATTATCAACAACTTAGTAAAAATTATAATTCTATTGTTGGAGTACTGTAAATTGTAAATTCACATGAGGAACATTAAATAGATTTGGGCATAGCCCAGAAGACGAAAATATTAGTAATCTTCGTTAAAGATTTACGATCATATTATATCTCCTTATATAATAATAATGATATGAAATTTTATAATACTTTCCGAATTACTGTTGTTGTCAATTATATATTTATTCGATTTATAGATACTACAATTCATAATTTCTGCAGCTATTCGTATGTATGTGAAACCGATGTATATGGAATAGCTTGCCTTTTAAATCAGAAAGTTTGGAAGTAGTCCGAAGAAGAGCTTATTGGTAACGTAATGTTATAGTCGTATTCTTAAAGTATAAATTTAAAAAAATATTATTACTATTATTGAGTTTCTTGAATTAATGTAAACGTGCCTACAAACCGTATCTACAAACCGCGAACTTCAACTTTATCTCATTGCGAACACTATTCCTCTTTAACAATATGAATTTAAAAATAATACATATAAAGTTTTTTCATTCATATTAACAGTCAAACTGAGGTTTTTTAATTTCACCGAGTGAATGGTTTCTGAAAGAAAGGACTCTCAAAAGCTTCTCATTTTACCGTAGGTCGATATTTAAACCTAGCAAAGGGCACAGGATTTTCGAATGTGAACGTCTTTACTTATTTAATATATAATTTTATATAATATATTGCGTTTTTTATTATATATACTATGTATACTATATACTATAAATATTAAGTTATTACCAACTGTCATGCTTAAAATGTTCTTTCATGTCCTTCCTTCCACCCTTCTTCACAGCATTCTTGCAGGGAGTAAAGGAACTGTTCTGGTAGAAAAGAGAACCGAACTTATTTAATACGTTCTGGTCCTGTCGAAAAATCCTATCTTCCTACCATTTTCAGCAGCATTATGTCGCCTATCATTCTAATGGATGTATATGCATTCATGCCATTCTAGTGTTCTTGTGATGTAACCACTCAAATTTATAAGCAAATAAGGATGCTCTTGGAAAGTTCTTCACACTTGCAGGCAAACAAAAGGTGACAAATGGCATCAGCAGTTAATTAATAGCTAGATGAGAAAGAGTTGCAAATCCTTCAATAACGTAAATCATACCCTTCAAGCAGTGACATGCAATATTGTAGTACATTATGTAACTAAGACATAGGATACGATGATATATTACTCGCTTAAAATACAAGGAAAACGTGGTTTTTATACATTTTTTTGTATTCTTTTTGTATTCATTCTTCTTTGGCTATTTCGTGCAGTCATTATTTTAACATAATGTCATAGTGACAGAGTTTGCTATTGCCCATTATGTTTTACATCTTCTTTATTAGAATTCTTATTTTATTTCTATTAATCGTGATTTATATATATCTGCATTAATTGTAAGTGTTAATATAGGTTATCAGTAGATGAAACATTTCAGTATTATAGATCTGCTGGTTATGGGGTAAATACATATTATTTCTTTATGTATTGAAACTATCGGCGACTTATTATATTTATACTCAAAATGAATATGCTTCATATTGTATGGCCTTCTTCTATCTTACTGTTCAGAAAATACTTTTCCTGCCGCAGCATCACACAGTGGAGTTATCTCTAATTGGTCAGTATGCAGTGATATAACAAAAATATATAGGTTACTCAGTTTTCTTGATGCATAGCATGGGATATTCTATGACACATGTATTTACTAAGCGGATAAGTCTATTTTCTCAAATCAGACATGACTTACCCATAATTATATTTAAGCAACAAAAAACTCTCTGTTTGTAAGAGAATTGATAATGTAAGTAAGATATAATATGGTTGTTCATACGTTTATAACCAAAGAATTTCACTCAGAAACCTTAAGTTTAGGGTACTATGAGTGCTCTCTTTAATGTTAAATTTTCGAACTAAGTTACACATGTCCAGTCTTCTCAAAAACTTCTGCAAGTGAATGAAAATTCTATGCTTTATAATCTTAGTAATTTTTTGGTTCCGTAATATACGTCTGATATTTATGTGAGTTAAGTTGCAAACGTTTAAACTTTCTTTTTAGAGGCATTCGCCAGGTCACCAGAGTCAGTGTTTAATTTGAGAACTAGAACTCTGACTTGAGCAAATTCGCGGTGCACATGGGTCGGTCATAACAGAAATTCAAAATATCTTGTACTCGCACGTGCATCATGTGTCCCACGTAAAATCAGTCTATAATTTTTTTATATGTTCAGTTGCATTATTTAAATCGTACTAATATATTAATATATAATTCATAATTCTTGGAACTTCGTTTAAGTTGATAAGTAATTTGGGGTCAGTAAATGTACATTGGTTCTGTTACCAACACAGGGGCGGATCCACGGGGGGGAAATGGGGGAAATTTCCCCTCCCCCCCAAATTTGTAACATTAAGCACAAATTATTCAAAATTTATTAGAACATAACCCAAATACTTAAATTAAAGCAACGACATTCATTATTTTGAAATACCTTTGTAAGAAAATGCTGAAATGTTCATTTTGTTTTCAATTGTGTACTGGGAATAATTAATTTTTATGAGTAAAAACTTCCCTCTCTACTTTGGTTCCCCCCCCCAAAATGTCTCTCTGGATCCGCCCCTGTACCAACAGTACTTTCTATCCTTCCGCACTCTCCGCGATATTGGCATTACAACTGAAGGGACCAAACAAAAACACACTAATGATATCAGCAGGACAGAGATTGTAGATAAGATCTAATTATAATTGTAACAGTGAATGTACTGCCTAATAATCTGTAGACAATAAACAGTTTCCCTTACATAGGTGCTGATAAAAGTAGTAATTGTTCGTAAAACTACTTCTGGATGCAGTTCTGTGAAACAGAAATGAGTTCTAAATTGATATTTGAAATATTAATTAATTGTATTCAGTGATTCTTGAGATTAAATTAGCAAATAAGAAAAGTTTTTAACATTGGCTGGATAAAGCATTTAGTAAATAAATATAAAGGTATACATATGACATAATAAAAGTAATCCAATGGAGTAAGTTACAGTTCAATAGATTCTGATTTGGTACTATTTCAATTCATGCGGTAGGGCTCAATCTTATTCTAAAATACAAGGCATAACGATAGGTCTGCGTTCATGGAGTGTGGTAGCCTATTACGATTGTCTTAATTTATGGAAAAGTTATTTCATCTTTCTGTTGCATAAACACTTAAAGCGTTGTTCAACACATCGTATTACTCGTATAACTGAAATAATAGAGAAAGGATTAGCTTCTCTTAAGTGCTACAGAAGAACTCTTCATCTTTTTCCTGGAGGAATTAAAGTGATTAATATGACCTCAAGATGTGAAGACTACAAGATACAAATTGCTTTCCCACAGATATGAGAGAAAACAAACAAAAAATCATATGACTCCCACGGTGTCAGTTATTTTCAATTCACCACTTTTTTATGCGTGCTTCTTCACAATTGTAAAATGCATTTTTAAAGATTTTTGTCTCTAGGGAAACTTGAAATGATATGTACATTCAAGAAAGCGCATAAAGTTACTAGTATATACCATTACGTGGTATTTTAAACCTGTGTTTAAGAGAGAATCCGGTTCTGTACGTAACTTATTTTTGGTTGTTGCCTTGGAGATCACGCTGTGCACTTCCTTTCTCATGATGTGCGAAATCACGTGATGCGTTCAGCACATCATCTTCCTTAATGTATGCTATACTTGTATTTCGTGCTGTCTATTGTTTTTATTGCACATCCATTTGTATTATTTTTAGGCTAATGCTGTCTGTATTATACGGTCATATTGATGGTAAAACCACAGAAAAATTATTTTAAAAAAATGGCAGAATTAGTTCTATATCCAAATTATGTGCTAAATTTTTCGATAAAATCCATGTTTGCATGGGAATGATTTTTCTCAGTCTCTAGTCGGGTTGATATGTTATGTATTTCAGTTATATTCATTTTCCAGTTGAGCTGTGTATCTGCGTCAGTGTCAAAATTTTCATCATTGCTCTATTGCAATATATTAAATAACACATATTTCAATTATTTTCATTTTCTATTCGAATTTTGTAATACATTGTGTATCTGTGTTAACGTCAAATCTTCCACCAGTGATCAATTACTATATATTACACAGCTCAATTGGAAAATGAAAGTAATTGAAATACATAATAGCCTAATTAATGTGTTGCAATTGAGCGCTGGTGGAAAATTGGGTGTTGACACAGATAAACAGTTCAATTGAACAATAAAAATAAATGAAATATATAATTCCAACCAGGAAAAAACAGAAATCCCAATAATTAATGTATTGTATTGAGCACTGTGGGAAGATTTGACGTTAGCACAGATTGTTTTATTATCTAATAACTATTTTGTTTATAATAATTTAGTAGTACTAGCATTCTTAAAAAATAATTTTAATACTAGGTTTTTTTTTTTTTAATTTTTTAAAATTACAATGCAGTCGAAATTATTGTCCGTACGTGAAATATTGTGTGGATAGAGCTGTACCAAATTTTCTCTGCAACTAGTGCATTCTAAAAACTATTTACAATATCAACCTGTAAAAATTATGTTGTGAATTCTGGGTCTTTTGGTCAGTCTCTATTGAGACTAGATGATTAATTTTTTTGGTCGATTTTAAGAAAATAGAGTCTTAATTAATAGGTTTTCAGTCTTAATTAGCTGAAAAGATACGTATTATAGTATGTACTAGCAAATTTATCCTGACCAGAAATCAAACCCAGGCTTTGAGCTTGGTACGCTGATTCTTGCTCCAACTGACTCACCAAGAACGTACCGAGTTCGACCGACTCGTCTTTGTCAGATACTGTATAGTATAAATTGCAATTCCTAATCTGGGTCATACTGTCTCAGCCGCAAATGTTAAATCTCCAGACTGCTTTGGCAACAGCAATAAAAAAGAAAAATCCACAGTTCACGCTTATGAAGAAAATCCTTCTCAAATTAAATTTATTCTAGAGGAATATTACAAACCACCTTTTCATTTAATTTAGAATATTGTGGAAGAGTTACACAAGGAATATTTGGTTACTGACTGTACGAAATTAATGTACTCTACACAAAATACAAGCACTCCTACATAATCAGCAAGACTTCACTGCTGTCATTCCGTATTTTCATAAATTTAGCTGACCGCCGTTTAACATTTGAACCTAGTTCCTTAATGGGTTTGTAGCTTTGCATAATTTAGCCATGAATTGTTGTTAACGTGAATTTTTCTGACATACGCAAGATGCCTTTTTTTGCATCGGTTATGAACTGAAGAAACTGCGGCATAAATGAACTACATAATAGAGACCAATTAAGTATTTAAACCATTTCTTAGAAATCTCCAGAAGTAAATGTGTTTAAGCTCTACTCTCTGTTTAAATGTAGCGACTACTTTAATGGCCAGGAAGTCAAATGTCTTTGTATATTTCTGTCTACATTAAACTTCCTAAAGAAGAGAAAAGTAGGTAGATGCATTAACGAAATTGTTGACCTATTAGAAAGAGGCGAACAAAAGTAGAGTGAAAATTGTGTAGATTTTCACGTGAGTAGTCTGTCTAATAATTAAATGGCAATGACGATAATTATGTACTTTTATTTGATTTCCTTCCTTTATACGTTGATGAAAGTAATGCTTAGGATAAATTAAAATCATATTACACATTTTCTTTAATCACTGCATTATTTGAAGCATCTCTGTAATTTACAGTATAATCATTCCGTACAAACGCACTAACGTAAAAAAGAAGTCCGTCACTTATAGTTAATATAGAAAAGTGTTCCTTATACAGACCATGGAGGCCCAGAGGGTTCCAGGAGGGTTCCAGGAGGGTTCCAGGACGTTGAGACTCCCAGGTTTTTAGACATTCGGTCCTTATACAGGCCGTGGAGGCCAAGAGGGTTCCAGGAGGTTGAGACTCCCAGGTTTTTAGACATTCGGCCCTTATACAGGCCGTGGAGGCCCAGAGGGTTCCAGAAGGTTGAAACTCCCAGGTTTTTAAGACATTCGGAACGTGAAGGTGGTAAGGTTGTCAGCCTTACGCACCGGCCGCCTTTACCCCCAGAAATGCTCCTGGTACTCATTTCTGTTCGAGGCTGAGTCGACCAGAGGGATTAGGCCAATTGAAAATCTCCAACGACCTCATCGGGAATCGAACCCGCAACCTTCCGGTTTGTTGCGCAGCGCCTCAACCACTATGCTACGGCATACCCCCATACTTAATATAAGGGGTGTTATTTAGAAAACTAGCTATAAACTCTTAGGAATAATATACAAACAAATACAAGTCATGTAACTCATTCCACGTAAATTATTGTAGAAATTTCTGTTAATACCAGCATCGCCCGGAATGTCTTCTGTATGTTAAATGGAGAAGAAAGAACAAATCTTTTTCTAATCCATAGGACATGTTTCCTTAGATGAAAATTAGGAAATCGAAGGCCTTACTAATATTTTCGTGATCTGAGGTATTTTCTTTTAGACCAGGCGTGTTTGGGTGATTTCAACTTCGTTAGCGAGGAGTAAAAGTTCTCATCATAAGTCAAGGTTGATAAAGTATTACTATTGTACTAGTTGCAGTCTGCTCTGTGTGAACATAAATATTCTTCGAAAGTGATTTACCTACATGAAAATTCAACGTGTGAAATTCTTCTTACATTCATTATTAATAATATTGTTATAATAAGTATAAATATTTGCATACTGACTTAATAACTATCCTTGAACTTCTTTCGTCGCCATCACAGTATCCAGGATACATTGGTTGACCTTGCCGCAGCAAATTCCATTCTGTGTTCTAGTAGGTCACTATTCGAAATGCCAACTGTAAGTACAGTTTCTAAATAAAGTTCAGTTTTTATGCATATATTGTTATTACACTGTATTTGACAAAACAGTTATCAGCTACGACTTCTGATGTCACTCAAAAGTAGTGAATGAAGTTTCTCAAATTTAAACCACTTCTAAGTGAGAATATTTCGTGATAAAAAAATCATCTGACACTGGGATTCGAACCCATGACCGGCTTTTCGTACCGATGCTCTACCGATTGAGCTAGCCTGATTTCGACTCGCAGCACCAGATGGAATCTCTCTCCTATGACTAACAACTCCTAATGGTCTACTTCACTGAAAGTAATTAACGCCTTAGGCCTATGCCGTATTGTGAGGCTCACTAATTTATTGATTTTATGAGTGAATATGGTTCATGAATGCACTATATTCATACAGAATATTGTTTCTATGAGAATTTATCTCCTAAAATATTCTGTTGTAATGTTCAACGAAACAATATTCTGTGGTTTCATGAATACACATATCCCTATAAGTGGTTATTTGCATTTATGTGTAAGCTTATGCATAGCCTATATTTACTGATTTAACAGACAACAAAATGCAAGCAAGTTACAAAAGGGACTATATGGCTTTTTCAATTTTTATATAGACAGCTTACAATGGTAAGACGTATTAAATAAATAATAATAATTAATAATAATAGGTTTCCTCAACCAGACCGAAAAAACATTATAGCCTATATAACCTTTTTAAAAATATTTTTGTTAATAAGTTCATAACTTAAGTTATTAATTTAGTCTGTTTAATGGCCTAAAATTCTAAATGAACTATTCAGGTTTTTTTCAGTAGGCTACTGTAATCATTCACATTATTGAAAAATGCAGCCAACATTATTTTCACTGTATTGAAAATAGTAATATTTTTAAGTTGTAGGCACTATGTGAAAGTTTTATCTTTCTGCACCGCTTCAATCCAGGGAGTGAAAATAAATAAACTAAATCTGGTAAAAAGTGAAATCATTTCGACGAGAGGACTCCCAGAAACACTTTCATAAAAGTCATAAAAATAAAAGACCTCCCAACTTTGAACCCAGGGTCTTTAGCTCATCATACATAGCAGCACTTCTTTATTTCTGGAGATGAGTGAAATTTTCCTCTTGAGTTAATGTTAAACGATAACTCTGGAAACGCCAACAAGCATTAAATGAACTATATAGGCCTACTGAGGAAGTGGTTTATATCTCGCGGGAATCTCGGAAATGTCTATGAAAAACTTGCGGGAATTTACATTAAATTACCAGACCAGTGACGTAATCGCTTCTTTTTATATTTCCTGTATTTAACACACACAGATTGTTGACATATGAAGCAATGTAATAACTCCCCCCCCCCCACACTTTGTGGTCAACCGTATTAAATCTGGATTGTTCTAGATTTGTTACCGATGCGTCAACAATCTTTTATCGTGTAAATTTGTAAGAAGACAGTGGGCCTACTTTATGAAGTATAAGTTTAATATTGATTAGATAGTGATTAACCGGTATTAAAAGAGAGGTTTTTAAGGACCTTTATTTCTTTAAAGGCCCATAGTGACAAGGGATATGCCTAATTCTTCTTCTATTCTCCAGCAATTTCATAGCATCAAGAAAATCAGTTATCATGAAAAATCTAAATCACGAAAATACAAGAAAAACATTGTTCATGATGCCAAAAAAAAAAATATTTTCAGAAATATATGTCTGCCGTCCGGTGACTGTCGTATGTGCAAGTCTGTTGCGGAAAATGGGTGCATTGTTTTATATTATAATTTTGGGTGTGGGATATTGGATTATTATTTTTAAAATTTTCGAAAAAGGACTTCAACGATTTTGATAACTAAAGTACTAACAGCTATATTTGTTTTTCTATAAAAGTAGCTAAGGGGGGTAGTTTACTGTTGTCACACACATAAAGTTGTAGAGACCTTTAGAATGAATATTCACTTCGTGCTTTATCCGAGCAAAGTGCGACCTACCCTCATCCTTCTCATCATTTTGTTAGAGGTTTGGACATGCGCAGTATGGTTAGGTTGTTAAGTTAGGTTAGTCTAGGTTAAGCTAGGTTATTTGCAAGTGTCATTCAATTGCATCCTGTTCAAACAGGTATCTTTACTAAGTAGCATTTTATAACTCCTTTAATTATAATTCCATGTAATTCCATTATATAATTATAATTCCATTGATAGTAATAAAGCACATTGAGTGTGTTGTTTGAGATTCAACTTTACCCATAAGAGGTACGGTAAACCCAAGATTGGCCTGGTAAAGCTAGAAACGTCTATTATATTCCAACTTTGCCCAGTGACTTTTGTTAATGCGCACTTTATTCGGGGGAAGCTGGGTTTACCAAATTTCGAGCTTTACCC
The DNA here is from genome assembly GCA_964059195.1 of Ectobius pallidus. NCBI lineage: Eukaryota > Metazoa > Arthropoda > Insecta > Blattodea > Ectobiidae > Ectobius > Ectobius pallidus. Next base: position 65,809,046 of record CAXKWD010000004.1, read on the forward strand.
GTAACATAGACAGCACATTTCTTCATAAATATTACAGTTTTGAGAGATAAATGAAATATTTAGATATATTAGTGTTTAGATGTTTCATTAATCAAAACTGTTATTGATTTATCTGTTTAACATATACTACTCATTCTAAATATATGGAAAAGATGAGACTGTTTCATGGTATTGCCTATGAAAATATTTGCTAGGCATTGAATTTCCAGAATATATCTACAGTATTTGCGTATTATTATCGTGAGGAAAACTCTTTAAAATCTCTTATTTTAAAGTATATGGCGATAAATATAATCATTTGCATTGTATTAAGTAAATCAAAGTTTAAAATTTTGTAAAATTATAGGCCTACAGAAATGAATTATAAATGCAGACCTATACTCTTCTGACGTTAGAACTGAATAACTTATAAAATTTTTAGTTTTAAGTTTGAAAGATAAAGTCTGTATTAAGTTTTGTATAGTTCGATATAAGGACAGTGTCATATTCTTTGAGAGGATGATTATTTTTTAGTGAGGTTGCGCAAGCCTTGTCCATGTACAGCAATTTGTGCTGATGAGCAACCAGCAGCAGTCAACGCCAATTGTCGACTCTTTTCCCTTGTTTGGGCGGAAATTGAAAATGACAGTAATTCTCTTCTATCAATTACTGTATTATCTTAAAAAGTTCCTCCACCACAAAGTAAAGTCGGTGCTTGTCTTGAGTGACAGTGCAGAATCGTTAAGACGATACAAACGTATGTATACAGTCACAATTGCGCACGCGCACATGGGCATCACATGTATATAGGTTTTTATATTCATATCCTTATATTATCTCCTTGAAATTCCACTAAATACTGAAAATATACTTTATTCTTAATATATTAATGTACCGTTTCAGTTTCTCATGAAGGTTTATTATCAGTTTCGGTTTCAGTATTTTCCTTTTTCTTATCTGCCTGATTTGGTAAATATCAATTAGTATAAAACATTACAATGCCTCGAAACCTCTTAAGTTGCTTTATTTAACTTAACATTTGTGTGTAATTTTTCTGTTAAATTAGACTCTGTCAAGAATTTCTTTTAAACAGTGCAGCTTGACCTCGATTTAACTCTTTTTTAACTAAATTAATTAATTTAATATAAGATTTCGACCAATCCGAAGGTTCAGTTTATTTTACTATACCTGTCAAATTACCAAGTTGTCTTAATTCTTCTGGTGGGGCTATGTCCCTGGGATTAACTTAGGCACTAACGGGCATTTGTGCCGGAGCAATCTTTAGGTAAAGTCGGCTGAAACGTATGCCATAAAACATGTCACCTTAGTGTACCGAATATCTTAAAATGTGGAAGCCTCAATCTCGTGGAACCCTATGGGACTCCACGGCCTGTAAAGGGAGCCCTTTACTGAGATTATTCACAACTATATAACAACGCAATTAATATAAGGAAATGAAACTGCAATTTCCACTTAAATTATGAAATAAAGCAACTATATTGTGCAATATATTATTCGAAATAGCACTTAATCAAATATGCATCACCACTCAGCACTTATAGGTTTATTTACTTATTTATTTATAGATTTATAGCTGTACAGATAGAGCTGTTTTGTAGAAGTATATAGTCATTATTTGGGTCTCACTTGTCATTTAAATAATATTATGTTTGTCTGTTTGGAATACCGACATAAATTAATTGCACTTCAGTTTTGTGCTCAACTTATGCACAGACTAATTCAGATATGTGGTGCTCTTATTTGCACATTCATAAAGGAATATTTCTGTATACTCCACATATTTATAAGCAGTTTTATGGGCGATGAGGCTTCTGATTACGATGTCTATGAATCATCATGATCTTTATATTCCCCTTTACTGTGCAATAACACCTAGTCTAGAAAAATAAAACTATTCCTTCTTCGACTGTTTCCATGAAACATGTACGTATTCATGCATAACTATTCTGCAAAGTTATTACATGCAATTGCGCCAGCAACTAGATCCTTAAATAATTTAGGATTTTAAATGCATTAATAATACATCAAAAACATCGTCTGTTCTTCGTAATTTTGTTGCATAAATCTTCATTCAAGGGGAGTCATTTGTGTGATTTAAAATTGTCACTTCGCTTTACTTATTGGCATTTATTGACCTGAACTTGGCATTCTTCTTGTGAGAGAAGTGTTTTGTTTTGTTTTGTTTTGTTTTGTTTTGTTTTGTTTTTATTAGCTCATTTTTACCTTATCTGTATTTTGTGTTTCAGGTAAGAAGAATACCATGTCTCTTAATAAGGGTTTCGCTATCTCGTAAGTACAGGAATAAGTCAGTAGGCTCATGAGTCTTTTTTTTTCCTGCATGTTCATCTCCTGAAATCTGTTTTTATTTTTGTCGCTTAGCTCATTGTCTTTTAAGCCGATGCTTTGGAAACAAGAATTGGTTCAGATATCTAATCTAATGCTGGCACTGAAAAAAATTATTTAAGCTTTATTTTCTTCAGAAATTTATCTTTAACAGGTTTTTATATGTGATCCACTACACTGTATCCTCTGTAGGATAGTCTAGCGGGTAAGCGCCTATAAGCGCAGGGCAGGGCAGAAATTAAAATAACTAAATATTTTATCAAAACTTAAAGGCTTTTTAACAACGCATTTTTAATCTAACAGAAACCTACTTTATGTAAAGGAATTATTGTTTCTCATTTGTGTGTAATGTGATTAATAGGTCTGATTTAACGTGGAAGAAACCCCTTATTTTTTAATATTTCCAGTCTTAAGAGATACCGGTAGTTGGTATATTGGAAGCTTTTTAAAGGGAAAATAAGTCTCCGTTACGTCAGATAAATGGGTTGGTTATGAGATAATGCGCAAATTAATATGCTGCATGTAATTATGACTGAATTTAGAAAAAAAACTTCGTGGTGCAACATCCCTTGAGAGATACGGCCTGTTGGTCAGCTTGGAGACGTTCTTTTGTACTTGGTTTTCTTGACCGGTGCCGGTACCTCATACTTTATCTATTAGCTGCTCAGTTGTCTTCAAAAGCGCACCACATTTCCAGATCTCCCTTCCTCAGAAATCTGAGAAGATATCTGAGATCGAACCCAGTTTTGCGGTTCTCTTGACAGGAACATTAAGAGCTAGACTATACAGGCAGTCATGTAAGATTGGCATTAATAAAAATTAAGAATAAATGTTCATTAGTTATACCTTTTTTTCAATTTGAAAACATTTTTCTCGTGATGAATTTGTTACACTTTAATGCAGTTAAACAGGCCTATTAACAAATAAAGCATGCTTGCTACCCCAACGAATTATGTCTGGTTAAGTGTGACTATTTCTTGATTTCCACAAAGAGACTTCCGCTTTCTGAATTGAGTCCGAAAACCTTGAATCATTGAGAGAAGGATCTTCGAGCATCGCTTGAGCGATGATTCCATTCTGAGTAGCGAGTGCCAAGTCGGGCTTTCTGTTATCTGTAACAAAGTGTAGTTATTAACTGGGATAGACAGTGCATGCTCACCTGTTCTTGCCAGTCTCAGCCGCTCTAAGCCAAGCCAAAAACTCCGTCAGCTGTGGGAATTCCTCTGCTCTTTACATTTTTAATACAAAGAAACTCTGCACTATGAAAAATTACTATAATATAGTTCAGCGTTCCTACCTTTAAGAAACTGCTGTAATATTCACAACGAAACTGTTTTTAAATAAAGGCTTAAATTAATCATATAGTCCAGTGATATTTTTGTACAACACGTGTGTTCAACATAGCGTAATTGGCTTCAGTATATCTGACTTATCTGAAAACATATATTCATTGGATCCAAAATAGGATTGTGGATATGAAATTACTTGCAATGAATTAGCTCGCAATCCTCATTCAGTTGCATATTATTGCTGAGGTAGCCCTAGTAGATATATTTTCAACAATTCCAATACGATAAAACCTTATATTGTCATACGTAATATAACGGGAGGTCTGGATTTTATCTTGGGAGAATCTAATTATATCAACGAATTTCATATTGGTCCTTTGAGGACAAATTTATATTATCAAGTTCAAAATTGCCACTTTATTCCCTCAATAGTTATATTTATTGTGATAGCGAACTTACATAATTAAGCACGTAATGAGTTATATAAAACCACGAATATTAATAAAACTACTCTCCTTTCGTCATTGTAAGCGATACAGCTTATGGCGAAACGATATTAACGATCATCGCGATATCGTTCATAGTCGGGCGACTTGGACTTTTCAATGTTTTTATCTTCATTTCCTGGTTAGATTAACCTCATTGCTAAAATAGAATCGTATTATATTAATGTTTTGTTTATACGATATTTGAAATGCTAAGGTGTGTATAGTCGCTTTAATTCAAGTGGTTCAATCTTGTACTCGTCAATTGAATGGGCCTTTAATGTCTCTCTTTTTCTTGATTATTTTTAACTAAAATTTTTACCCATAGCTGCTTGGTGCTTCTAAAGTGTTTACTATAGTCCTACAAGTTAGAAAGAAACCTGCGCAGAACGAAGCTGTGATTGCTGCAGCAAGCGTAATTTCGTTCCGCATAGATCTCTTTCTAATTTGTAGGACTATAATCGGCATTGGAGGAGGACAAACCCCCCCCCCCCCAATAGTGACACTTGATAGGCTTATAGTGATATAATAAGAGATTAGTAGAACGAAAATTCAACTCCGACGCACAAATTCATCAAATTACAATTCTTTAATTTTTCGTCAGTATATGGTATTTGAAATTAAGCAGTAGTTACAGAAATTAATCACCCCATTAGTTATAAAGAATGTCGTATAAATTCCATACCTTGTTCACATAACTACACGAACTAGTTTTTCAGTCATATTCTCAGGTAATGTAATGTTTCTTTTTAAAATCATAGCTTAGGTGTACATTCTTTATTTATAATGTACAGTTCTAAATTGTTTGCAAATATCAAAACTGTGTAATTTTTTGCTTCCATGAATTAATAAATCACATCTCACAAGTATAATGGGATTATGAAAGGAATAACTCAGGTTAGTATTGAATTGTATGGGCAAGTTTCTTGTACAACATGTCTTTCTTTTTCTCTCTGCTGGCCCTATATTTGGACAGGAACTAGCTGACCTGATAGTTCTGTTTCTATCCGTGTTTCCTGTTAATTTATTGAATTGATCTGATAATTTACAATTTTATGGGTTACACGTTTCACATATTAGTAAGTACAATCCTATGACAAAAAAGTTGAAACGTCAAGCCGGAGGCTTCGAACCGGTGTTCTTTGGAATGCAATACAAGCGCTTGCCGTTCACGGTGAGCAAGTGTGTTCCTCAAATAAACAAGCAGTAAAAATAACTTCTATTATTTCCTCTTTTGGTAAATAAGGGAAAATGGGAAGTTCATGGAGAATATTAATTACAGGCTTATGTTTACAGACTTCATTTCCTGTTACCAGGATGCTTAAAGGGCATTCTTATTCTTCTTCGTCTTCATTATTATTATTATTATTATTATTATATTATTATTATTATTATTGTTGTTGTTGTTGTTGTTATCACCATTGTTCTTGTTATTATTATTATATATTTTTTTTTTGTTCGCTCATGAGCCCATTCAGGACTACGCAAAGTACTTAACTTAGAGGCGTTTCTGTGTTTTCCTTTGACTCCATATTGCTTTCTTCCTTTGGCTGTGAGCTTCCTTCCTCTCGTTTGTCCATGTTGTTCCTGTTTTTATCTTTGGTCTGTCCTCTTGGTCAACTTCCCTCTTATGCACCTTAATTCTAAATCTGTTTTTTTTTTTTTCAAAATATCTTATGGAGTAATTTCTGCCAGTTTTAAGTCATTTTTTACTTCAATCCATTTCATAGTGTCTATTTTTGCTTTACTTCTGCTTTCATAGAATTCCAATATTTGTTTTGTGAGCCTATTTGAATTCATTTGTTTAATTTGTCCATAAAATTTTAACCTTCGTTTTCTGATATCACTAAGAATTTTTCTATATGTTTTTATTTCCTTTTTATTCCTAAGTCTGTATTCCTCACCTACGCTTCGTGGACCTAAAATTTTTCTTATAATTCTGCACTTTTTTATATTAGCCTATATTTTCTACATCTGTTTTCCTGTTCAATATTATTATTTATTATCATCGATTATTATTATTATTATTATTATTATTATTATTATTATTATTATCGTCATCGTTATTATTATTATTATTATTATTATTATTATTATTATTATTATTAATTTTCTGATATCGAGGCTTCATGACCTCACGTGAATTCTTAATGGTGTAAGCCCTCAGTCTACCCTCTGACCTTAACGAGTTGCAGTACAGACATGGAGGTAATACAAAGAACTGTACACAGGGCTGAGAACATCGTAATCTTCGTGTAGGGCTTATTGAATGAGTAAAAATCTTAGTGGTTGGCAAGAAAATACTTTCCTATTGTTAAATGACAGTTATTACTATATTGTAGGTTAAGTAGAAATAACTTTGAATAAGTTTGATAATGTTACTTTAAGGAATAGTATTCAAACTTATAACACGAGGTACGCAAAACAACTTTATGTTCCATTATGTTAGATTAAGCAAGATTCAATGCTATCGTAAGCAATTTAGTTTTAAACTTTGTAATATTTCTGTCAAGTACAGAAACCTAGAGTTTAAGACTTCTAACCTTTTCACTGCTTCTGATGTATAAATTCGTTACATAAATTCATAAATTCAGAATTATTAGATTAATAGAGTAATGTTTTATGTTAAAATGTGAGGATTTTTATTGAGTGTTACATTTGTATTTCTTGTAAACCAGCTATCCACTAAATTTTTTTTGTATTGACTTCAAAATTATAATCCACTGATGAATTCACTTGCTGATTGCTTATAAGAGTACCTAAATTCAGCTCTAAAAGTTTTAAAGCTTAAATAAGAAATAGCTAGTGAATTATGTCCAGTTTATAATTTAATGAGCATTTTAATGTAACTTCTGCTAATGAAATGCCTCATTCCAAAGATAATTTGGATAAGACACTACAAATTTAATGTTACTTTCATAGACTAACCAGGCTAGGTATGTTTCATTGCTTTCAAAAGTTATGTTCATAAACTTACATTTTTGTAGTGTTTAATTTTGATCAGTTTATTAAAAATTTTTTTTTTAAAAAAACTCTGATTTCTCATCTGGGATAGATATCTGTTTATGCAAAATTGTTGCTCTGCTGACGTTTGCATTCCTTCTTGTTAATTTTCGTGATATCAAAATGGCAGACATCATTGTCCTTGTTTTCCTATTATTTGGTGTCTCCTTTTCGTTCCATCAGCCTTGTTAATCTGGTGTGATTGATGCACTCCAACTCCACAATTGTTATTTAATGGAGCAAACTTTTTATACTGCGAAATAGATTTGACCTCCCAACCATATGTATAAGTAACTGCTTGAGATTTTAAAGGGTTAGCGAGGTTACTGTAAAGATTCTATTATAGATTATGTTTATTTCTGAAATAGAGGATCTCATGCTGACGACAAACATTCAGTTTGAACTATAACTATTCTGTTTGAACTATAGTTTAATATCAGGATTTATTGTGCTCTAGAAAGTAAATAAATAAACAACATTCCGTTTAATTATGCTCTGAAATTTCAGTAATACATAAACTAATTTCTCAAAACATCGATATTTTACGTCGTCAGTTTTCATGGAAATATTTCAGTTTAGTTATGAATTTTGCCTAATTTTCTGAAACCATGACCTTTTTTAATAGGGTATACATCGATGTTTTCAGGTCGATATTATCCTCACACCGATGGTTACAGCCAATTTTAACATCGACGGTGAATAACGATGTTTTAACTATCGTTGCTTATCCCTAATGCATATTGCGAATAATTTACATTATTATTTATTAAATTGTAATACTGTATTACTTACATTTTTAAGATGGTTTTTTGTTTGTTGGCTTTTTATAAGTATATTCAAAGCTTAGCATGTGTGTATTTTATTCCACTTAGTTCTTAATAACAAGGGGTTTTAAAAAAGAACCAGTTATATTAAATGCGTTTTAATCACCGCAGTGATTAACCATAGTAAACCATACTTTAACCCGGTTGGAAGCCCGAGAGACCATTATATATAAGAACCAGTTAGTTAACCCTTTCAGAGCTGTATTCAAAATATTAACATAAGCATTCTTCGACTAAAATCATCGTTGAGTTGTGCGTTTGAAATCAATAAGGAAAATTTTAGTAGAAAGCTGGCTTACATAAATGATGACTGTAACACCGGGATAAAAATTCTCAAATTCTAAAGTAAAACATTACTCTGTTAATCTTACATTTTTTATTTTATGCATTTTTTTGCGGTGACGGATGTATACATGATAAGCTGTGAAAAGGTTAAAAATAAATACCGGTAACTTATAACATTATTGGCACTAGTAAGTTTTTTAAGGATACGAACGATCTTCTTAGGACTTTGTACTACTGAATTATCTAAGCTACATAAAAGTAATATATGTTACTAATATTTATGCTCACTTACTTACCCAATGGAAATAGACAGTTCCTAAGAAAGCTAAAGGAATATTATATATTTTATGGAACCAGAAGGTTCATTGCCGTGCTTACCTGAGCCCGCCATTCAACCCTATTCTGTGCTAACTCCAGCCAACCATCCCTCGCTCCAGCCCATAGGCGTACCGAGGGGGGGGGGTTTGGGGGTTTGAACCCCCCCCCCCCAATTGATTAAAAAAAGGAAAATTGTATAATTTTTTTAAAGTCTGCTTATAAATTACTTAATACAAGTAAAAAGCGTGGGAAGCTTAAAACTCGTTATTTTGCGTCTTAATTTTTAAAATTTTCCGGGGGAGGACCCCCGAAAGCTTAAAACTCGTTATTTTGCATCTTAATTTTTAAAATTTTCCGGACCGCCCTCTCATTGGGGGGTATTCCATACTCCCAGACCCCACGGATGTTATAACCCCCCCCCCCATATGGTCGGCCTGGTTACGCCTATGCTCCAGCCAACCATCCCTCGCAAATCCGGCTTCCCTTAAATCTATCCTAATATTGTCCTCCCACCTACCTCTAGGTCTTCCAAGTGGTTTATTCCCTTCGGGTCTCCCCGTCAGTATTTTTTAGATTAATGTTTGTAACAATTCTTAAATCTAAAATGAAAAATAACTTGGAGCATAATGTGTTTTGTTTCCATGACTATGCTATTTAGCTCATGAATCAGTTGATTAATCCAGTATATGAATTTGTGGGATTTAAATCAATCGCAAATGCCTCTCGTCATAAATAATTTTATCGTTTTATTTCTATAACTTCCCATATTACAGCACCCACATGCACTTTTTAATTAAATTCACAAGGACTGAACACTGAAACATTTTCATACCTGTAGCTTCTATAACAAAAAAAAAAAAACGTTAATACTGAAAACAGCGATTGGGTATATGTACGCTGCATATAAGCAAAAGGAGATATGAAAATAATGTATAATTATTAGGGCAAGGCATTTAATGACCATAAAATAGTGAAAAAATGCAAAATAAAAAATGCATTTATGACCTAAAAATAGTGAAAAAATGACCCGAAATCTTAAAATAATGACCTATAAATTTACCATTATTACTTATAATTAGTTCTTTCTTAAGTAATGAATTGCAAAATAGAGTTTATGACGATGCTTTATATATGAATTTACAATATAAAACACACTTATTTATTTACTAAAGAAAGCAGTAAATTTATACTACAGTACTTGGACACCCTTAGCGAAAAATAAATTCTTTCTGAACTGGCATGCCCATCAAATTGCCCCTAGCAAATATGTGCCATTTAAAAAGAAAGAAAAAATATTTATCGCTAAAATGCCGAAAATTACCTAAAATGCCAAAAATGACATAAAATGCTGAAATGACCTAAAAATGCCGAAAATGACCTAAAAATTGCCAAAAAAGACCTATCTCTTGAAAAATGACGAAATATGCAAAATAAAGCAAAATAATGCAAAAACAAATTGCCCTTATTTAATTAATTATTTAATGATGTACATTTATATACATTGCAGCTATCTTTTAACCTTCATAAATAAAAGATGCAAAATCATCAAATGCCTTGCCCTAATAATTATATTTATATGTATGGTGACGCATTTAAAATCTCGTATAATAATACATATAATATTATTAACACGATATTATTATAGAAATGAGGTTAATCCAGAAACTAAAACAGTTAATGAAAAGTCTTACCGATGGTGAAACGATCGTTATATTATAATGTATCTCTTATCTCGCCATAGGTTATGTCACTTACAATGACACGAATAGAGATGTGTTCTATTCGTGACATGCCTAATTCTGTGAGTATTCGCTAAATTGTGACAAATATAACTCTAGGTCTGGATTCTCAAGATAAATTTACCAGTAAATTCATCAATAAAATCCGGACTTATCGTTATATTACCCATGATAAATGTCTTACATATGCAGTTGCAGTTACTCCTCTGGGTCGCGAGCGACCCCTGGGGATCCCGTAAGGGGATATTCACAGCGGATTTGTTACCGGGGTGCGCCAGTCCCCTACCTACTTAAACCTAAGGACACATACACACACCCAGTCCTGAACCCGGGAAAGAAATTTTTCACTACTGAAAAATCCCCAACCCGGCCGGGAATCGAACCCGGGCCGCCGGAGTGGAAGGCAGGAGCGCTACCGACTCACCCACGGCGGCGGACGTCTTACATATAGAGCATGTTATTAAATTGACCAGCGCACGGGTCGATATAGAGACCTTTCGTGCATATATCATACACTGCGGTGATTAAAACGCATTATGGCATGCTTAATTACTCAGACAATGCATAACCCAAACATATATACAAAAATTAAATAAAAAATACATGATAGCAGGAATAAGATAAATGCCGAGTAATATCTGGAGAAAAATCTACAGCAGTAATTTTACCAGAACGTTAACCTTTTTGTTGACGTGTTCTTACAGTCTTTTTAGCCTCAAGAAATACCGTATTGATCGCCAGGCAGTACTTAAATTGCTGAAAACATGGCTAGCCCACAAACAATCATTGATTAAATATAGACTACTAGCTTAAAAGACCCGGCGTCGCCCGGGTTTTTTATTTTGTAATTGGAAATGAACTTATGAAGGACTTTCGATTTTTAAATTCTAGGTCCTAATATAGGATTTATAATCTGAAATAGGAAGAACGACTTATTACACTAAAACTATTCCCTCAGAAAACGCTTGATATAGTTTTTTATGGCTCATAGAGGATGTAGAATTCTGCATCGCATCGCTTGTACACAGCAAGCCTGGTAAGGGTTCAAATAAGAAGAAACAGAAATTCCTGTAACATAAAATTGTAATACCGAGGCGGAAAATTTTATTTCTCCCTCTCATGTTACCATAAAACTGTTTTGGGGATGAAATTAAACAGAAAGCAATATCACTTTCATACTTCTCTCTCCAAAAACCTGCGATATAATAATATACCATATTACCATACCTCGTATTGTTTTCTCTATGTCCAGGGTAGAGAAAAGTTATGTGACTGCATTATTTTCGTGAATTACATTCTTTAATATTTATTTATAACATGAATTATAAATTGATACTCGTACCTTCTCTTATTTGTCAAACTTGCATTTATTTTTATTTTTATTTTATTTATTTTTATTCCAAAGCCATCTGATGCCATTAGCAACAATATGTTCTGTGATTGGAGTTTTATAATTCTGTGTAAAAAGGGATTAAGTTTTCTCAAAAACATTTAATTTTTGGCATTTAAAATCAAAATTTTGTAAATTCCTTTCTTAGTGAGCACCTACATTATGAAACGAAGGTACTGTCAAAATTCCAAGTCTCTACCTGTTATAGTTTAGGCTCTACGTTGATTCCTGTCAGTCAGTCAGTCAGTCATTCAATCAGTCAGTCAGGACAAAGCCTCTTATATATATAGAGATACTATAAACAATTTAGGTCAACCATGTAATATAGGTTACAAAATATAAACAAAATGTTTAAAGCGGTTTTCGAGAGAAAAAAGAAAAATACTTTATTCAAGTAAACGTGCAGTAAAAGTAAGGGAAAGCCGTCGACATTCGTGTAACATAAAACTAAGGAATTTATTCGCTAGTCTAAGTCGCTAATCCTAGTAGGCTATTTGTAACAAGACCAAATACTTAGACTTTACTAGTTCTGGTGATGTTTTCAATTAAAGCGATTCTCATGGTATACGATTTATTTCTTCGTGGCCGTGATATTGTTTTACATACCTCAGCAACTTATAATTTTACACGTGGCGGAATAGCATTTATTACCAACCTAAAACAATTCAAATCTTCATAATAATTAATTTGCATAGGCCAACACAAATGCCAAACGTTGCCAAATGTTCATTATATAAGCACATAAATTAATTTTTGTCACGAGTGTTAGAAGTTAGTGATGCAGTGCTCAGAGCGAAACATCTTGAGAGAATACTTATATTAAGTGCTAGGAAAACAGAACAAACGAAAAAATAAAAGTAAGACCGAGCAACTAGTGTAGTGAATAAACGAAAAGGGCGTGCGCCAAATGCTTTGTCATTTGTTTCTTGTATTTTACGCTCTGTAATAATGACTATTCATTTTTCTATTCCCTTTGGGTTTCTTTTATCGTTCCCTGATGATCTTTCCTTAGTTTATTTTTTTTTTGGCATCTCAACTGTAGTGGAGTCATGGAATGTGTTTTTTTCCTCTCCCTAAGCCCCTTCCGTGTTCCTTCAGATTTCGTATGAAGAACATCGTTAACGGTATTTGTACATCATAAGTTTCCAAGATAGTGCTTCGTGTAGAGGTCCCACCCTACATGACAAGTGAACTTGAATTTCAAATTACTCCCACTTACATTAAAGCAGACGCATCATCAGCATTTCTGTTTTCTTATTCATAACAGGGGACAGCCCTCATACTTTAGTTGTTAACACTGATAAAGGTTCAGAGGTCATTGTTTGATCCCGGTATCTCGAATTTTTCTCTAGTATTGTCTGGGGATTTAGAGAAAATGAGTCCAAAAATAAGTTTTTTGTGTTTTTCATAAAAAAAGTAATGAATCTTAATAAAGAAATAAATAGAGAATTGCTGTGCCCCACCCCTCTTATTAGGTTTTTTTTAAAATTCTGTTTTCTCAAAACTACAGTTTTTCGTCTTCAAAATAATCCTTGCGAAATAAATTTTTAGCGGCTTCCATTAAAATTTCCTCTCACGTTCATAACTAGCAGTCTGCGTGAATTTTTTATTTCTTTTTTAATTGTGTTTTCTCAAAACTATATTTTCTCATCCTCAAAACAATCCGTGCAGCGGCTTTCATTAAAATTTTCACTCACAACTAACTAACTGCCTGTGTGAATTTCTTAAATGTCAAATTTAATTAAAACTTAATTTTACAAATACTAATAATTCCGAGAAAAGTACAAAATTTACCTAAAAGATTCATTATTATTTGAAATCTAAATTACGATAGCTTAACAAACTTCAAAGCATAGCTTTTTCTAGCTATAGAAAAATTATCAGTGCTCTGCTCAAAACCTAATTTACCGGTACATTGTTGCATAATATGCTATAAACAAATTATGGCGGTGTCAGAATCACGATTAAACGATTTTTAATAGTACGATATATTTAAAGTGTTGATGAAACTTTATGTTCCATTTTTCGTAGAATTGGTTCATCATTTTTTCTCTCTACTCATGTTACAGAACAAACATTTATGAATACTTATATTATTATTCCTAAGTGGCGAGAGAAATCAATACTTGATATGTTTTATGAAGTCTTAAGGCAGGTGATGAGTTTTATAGTTTCGGAGTAAAGAGGACGATGGCTGCCCGTATGAGAGACACCGCTACTCATAAACTTGTGTCACGTATTTATTTTCTTAGAAACAGTTTCCTTGAATGAAACGCACATCACCGGCAAGAGGAATCTTACAGCCTTCCGTTTGATGAATGACATTTACTGTTCCGATACTTGTTCGTCAGACTATGACAGGTGTCTTCCAAGTGGCACGCATCTTGGAAAGTATATTTTAAAATAAAATTATATGCCGTCAGAACGGCGGTGGTCTACTTTCTAAATATGTGTTTCCTGACTTCCTGAACAAGTATACAATAAAACAAAATTGATGTAATGGAAATATACAGCACTAGCTCTGCAATTGTGCTGCTTGTCAAACGCTCTATGTAGTCACTCTGTAAAGGGTGTTTTTTGTTTGTAGTGAAATGTAGCACAAAGAACATTTGTTCTTACAGAAATAAGATTTTTTTGTTTCTTTATCCGTGTCATTTTTGAACTTGAAGTTCGATATACTATCACAATAAAACGCCAACCTTTGAGGTCTGCTAATTTCAAATAATACACAATGCGAACAAAATGATTCGAAAATGAGAAGTCTAAACGAAACTTCTTATCCGAACTCTTAAAACGTTACCATTTCGCTTCAATGTATATTTTCAAAAGTAAAGGTTTAATTTAAATTTTTGTACATTAAATGTTTGTACTGAATTCCACAACTCTAATTAATTTCTTATAGTAAGAAAGTATAAGTCGCGGCTCGTAGCTTGAAACGGTGTGATGCAAATGCCATTTCATAGACATATATTTAAAATAAAGAAACTATTTTTAAGACTACTTACATGACTAAGATGGACATAGTATGGAAGCTTCATTGTAGGTGGTCAATTTGAACATTTTAAAAAGAAAATAAACTACCGGTACTAAAAGAACAATTTTTAACCTTGTATTTCGACAGTTTTTTAAACGTTCGCTGAGTTAATGAAATATTTAGATTTTGGAGCCACACTTCCGAATCTATATTATTTACGAGAAAGTTAGCTTAGAAGTTAAAATAACTTTTACCACACATTAAATTTAGACAAATTGCGTTGAATTGAATCAATAAATAAAGTGGATATATTCTAAAATGTATCCGTATGAGAATTGGCAGTATTCCTTCAATAAATAACACTTTATATTCTTGGCAACGTTAATATTTCCCACTTGCTTTCCATTGATAAGCCTAAGCAGAGGACTTGCCTAAATTGTTAATAAGGCAGACATCAAGTGAAACTATTAGCTAGCTTCAAATTTAAAGTTGATCATGAAAATTTAATTGGAGTAGCTGGTTTCCATGAATGACAACTCCAACATGTATCTAGCCAAAGAAATATCCTGAAGCATCAAGTAACAACAGAAGGAGGATCATGGCCTACGAATAATAGTGACCTCATAGAGAAACACTTAAAAGCATTCGTGAAATTAATTAAAAATATAGATTTCAACAAACTTCAGTGTATATATATATTTTATATATATCAGAGACCCGAATGATTGTACATATCTATATTCGTTATAATATATCAGTATTAATTTGGCATTGTAACAAATTATTGCCTAAATTCACAAAACCGTCACTAAATTTATGTTGTAAAAGAAAATATCATATCATATGTAGTACTACTTTGTAATGGGGCATGAGATTTATGAAGAGTAAAAAAATTAAAATAAGAACCACAACATGTGGATAAAAATCCTCACTTTTTAACATAAACCATCCTCTTCTAATATTACCTCTTCTTTTATACAATTTTGGAGGCGACGCTTTTAGATGTCAGTAGCAGTGTAAAGACTAAAACGACTAGGAATATTTATTTATTTCAGACAAAAAGATCCCAATAGGCATATGAAAGCATTCTTTCCCTTCAGTACTAAACGAACATCTTCTCTAATAGCATGATATAACACGATGTAAGGTGTGATCATCTACACTCCACACAATAAGCATTCATCTATTGACAATTTTAATCTTGCAAATCTCCAAGCTCGTAAAATACAGCTTGGTATCTATAATTACAAGTCTGGAACAATCAATTACATCCTTGTTTTCTGCACTATCACAAGATGGAATACATTTTACAGGATGATAACACAAATCATCTCGTCCTTTATTTCGCACACAGATGCCTGGCTTTAGACGTTCTGTGTGATACATTAGCTCGTCGTAAATTAGACGTGGTAAAACGCTTTGCTCAGAATTATAGACGCTTTTCTGTAGTATGGTGACTGCTGTTTCCAGAAGCAATAAAATCTTTGTGTGAAATATGATAGTACAACTGGAAATTTATTGGTACCAAACTGCTTGTGAGTGAGAGAAACCCTAAGAAGATTGTTGTTAGGTTATGTTATGCTCTTGGCATGTAATACAGGACATTAAACTGCAAATGAGCGTTGGTTCGTACTCTCATTTTTACGAAGTGGTTGAAATCTAATAATAACGGAAATATTATTTCATAAATTTACTTTCACGCATACCGGTTTTATATGATAATTAATTATAAGATATTTGGCTTTTATGGGATTCTATAAATTTAAACCAGTATAAAGTTTTTTTTTTTTTTAATCATGAATATAGAGTGAATGGTTTTAATAAATAAACTTACAATCATATAGTTTAACATATTTAAAAATATATGTCTATGGCATTATTCTAACGTACGTTAAAATAGTGATGATAATGATGATGATAATAATAATAAAATACGTAATTATTACCATGATGCGAGGAAAAAATGCATTACCCTTTATGGTTATTTCAGCTGTTCCTAAAATATGCCTACTCTTCTGATGAACGTTATTCTTTGTGGTTAAAGGCCAAAATCACAATTCTCTGCCAGGTTTTTATGGCAAACAGGATGATGGTGATGATAATGATGTCGTTCATGATGATTATGGTAGTAATAATAATAATAATAATAATAATAATAATAATAATAATAATAATAATAATAATAATAATTCTATCGTCATTAAGCCCAAAGTTCAGGCAATAAAGAACATCAAAATGGACCAAGTTTACATTAACAATAAAATAGGCAAAATCGTAAAAATTATAGCATAGATATTACCCTCTGAAAGAAAAATTCATCCAATGAAAAAAGATTTAATATAACTGGGAAGACGAGACAAGAATCATGGTTTGAAGATGCGCGGTAGCAATATGAGTTTGCAGTGGTTTAGAAGCGGCAGTCTTGCGCGGGTGTGTTTTCATCCGTTATACCAACCATTTAAATATCCTTTATTTAAATTTAACAGTGTTAAAACTGTTTATATATTCTGGTACTTGTTGTATAGGCCTACTATCGATCCATGATATAAATAACTATTTTGTGTTTAGCCAGTCTAAAGAATGGAAGATTTACTTTATTTCTGGATCAGATTCACTATGCGCAAAAACTAAAACGTATAAAATATAAAGGAGATCTTTGAAAATTGCCTACAATATGCTATATCACATTTTCTGGGTAACTGCTGTACCTTTCGCCATTGATTAATTATTGTCCTTTTGGACAGATTGGTAAGCTGTGCTTCTGTTATAATCCTTGACTAAGGACAGCTATCATCTATTCGTCTATTCGAGTGCTAGAAAGCACAATATTTCATATATTATGAAGAAAATATTATATATATCTTTTTTCATTAAGTGCTTCCTTTCATAACATTAAGATTGACTAGTTGATAAGTTTAAATTTGATTTCAATTGAAATCATCCACTGTTTTGGAAAGATGTGGATGTAACATTACTTTTTCTTAAGGGTTCATTTAGCATAGGGAACTGCAGTAGAACTAGGCTTTGGAGCAAACTCAGATATCCGGTACTGATATTACCAAGTCATGATAAAGGAAATAAAAAATAATGTTGTTTGAAAGAAAGAGATGAAAACATACATATTTATATATTCGTACATGGGAGAAATTTCTAGTAATGATTGATACATACAGAATTCCCTTGTAGTCTTCATTCATAAAAACGATTTCACTTTATTGAACACAGGTTCCCGACAAAGTGGCAAACATTTGACAACAAGCATTCCAATAAATGAACTATCTCTAACTTTCACTAAAGCTCTTTCCCTCATTGCATTTGCTTTGCAAAGTCTCCTTTAATATCATGTTGTATATCATTTTTCATGTGTTTGAGTTACTGCTGTAATATATCATTTTCTTATGCATATGCTAACATTTTTTCTTTTGTTTCGGGTGATACGTCCGCGCAGTTTGCCGTGGTCGTTTTGAAGAATATTGTTATATTATGCTCATATGCAAATTTCATGCAGCGAGTGCTAGAGTGAATTAAGACCGGATTTAAATGCAGGTCTAAGGGTATAACGAATAATTTGAAGCCTATGAAAAATATTCAAGATGCTTGTTGTTTTTAAACAATATTTTGGGGGAAATTATATATTCAGTTATTTATTAAGTCATTGGGTAAATTCGTCATGTGCGATTATATATTGTAACAATAATAATAATAATAATAATAATAATAATAATAATAATGAAAATAATAATAAAGTAACTATGACAAATTTTAAACGTTGTTAGTATATTGTTATCGGTAACATATAGACTACATTAAACTTATTTTGATTTGACTTTGTACAAGTATGATTCTTGATTTAAGATACGATCTTGTTACAACAGTATAAAATACCGCTTTTGTTGTTTTTCTAGTTGCCTTGTAATTGAAATATCTCTTAATTAAATAGCGCAGTTAATCCTAGGTTCAAATCCCCATTATTTCTAACGCGGACTTCTCAGACAACTAAGTTCCTCTTTAAGGGAAGCAACTACAGCCCGACTTGTATCGGAATTCATTTAATCCGTAGAGTATTATAAGAATTCCTTCAGTACAGTAAAATTTTCAGACCTGACACTGCTCAAGTAGATGCTCAGTAGGCTGGACGAATCTATTATCAAAATAGCTTCATTTAAAGGGGCGATGGCTTATTTGTACGTCAGTCTTTAACGGAGTCAATTCTTCAAATGACAATTTTTGATAATACTACTGAACAATAGTCTGAGCAGTGTCAGGTCTTAACAATTGTACAGTACTTGCTAACCTAGTATTTTGAACCTTCAGTCCTGTGAGATATGCCAGCCTCTATGTAAGTCCGTCTCGAAATTTGACAAAGTAAAATAGAGAAAATTAAGTTTTTACGGTATTGTATTTTATGGTTTTATGTAATACTAGCTTATAAGACCTGAGTTTTGTATTTTGCTTGTACTTCAAAATAAACTTATGGAAACGTGGCCGAAGAAAAGAACGGATATGTAATAAGAAAGAAAGAAAGAAAGAAAGAAAGAAAGAAAGAAAAGAAAAAGATGAAAAAAAAGCTTCGTGAACGGCGATAAAAAGGGAAAGGTCCTGGAGGCTAAGACGTGTGCAAAATTCATCGAGATAGGAATTAAACTTTTAAACGGTGAAATGATCCTGGAGGTTCAGAATCCCAGATTTTGATACATACAACACATGAAGGGTGTAAGATTGTCAACCGCACCCGCTCATAGCATATATATATATATATATGTATACATGATTGATTCTAACTTTAATCTACACGTTACTCAATTAATGCCATAAAGTAACAAATGTTTACCAACCTAAGATTTCGAATTCTAACTTAGTTAGTAATCTAAAGCATAACTAGGGCTCGGAAGTTTGTGAAAAATCATATTTTTAATAATGCGCATACTACAAGACATGAAAGAATAACAGAAAATATATGGTTTCATATTGGATATTGGTGCATACTTTGTTACTTTTGCGGTAATGCATCATATTTCCATCTTATTGAAATATTCGTATATATTTTATGAATTTGTCATATTCTAACGGCATATTTTTGACAGATTTTTAAGTATTGTGCACAAACGTTTACAGTATATTGAACTATGTGAATATTTTGAGAACCGACTGTCCAATAATAAATAATTGACAGTACGTAGCCTAATCTTTTTAGAACTGATGGTATAATATTAAAGAGACGTTTCATTTAAATAGCTTTGAATTTACCAAAATCTGGTCCATTGACAGTGCTTTTTCAAAAGTTTTCTAATGGACGGTAATTTATACAACTTCTATTATTTTCTGTAATTTATAATATACGAGCTAACAAAAGAACGTAAAGTATTTAAAATTACTTAAACTGATAAGTGCGTACTTCATTAATTCCGGAGCATATTTTACAAATTTTGGAGCATATTTGCATGCCTCATCTTCTGATGGGGTATTAACTTCCGGGCCTTGCATTTAACTATTCTACTTGCTGAATATTAGAAGTTGTAATTGGCCTAATCATCTCATGCATGTTATTGTTGTGTGTTTATATATTATTCAACCATCATGAAAGATTATGCCAGAAATTTAAAATTAAAGGTCTTTACATTAAAATAAATCGGTTTTGAAAGGTATACAGAAAGCCACGTAAAACTGGACAATGCTAACGAGTCATGAAGATAAATATCTCTTAACAACTTGGGCCATTTCTGTCTTTGAAAGCATATCTCAAGCTCGAAGGCATAGATTTGTTTAATAGTGCTCTCTAGTGTTTGATTCATGAGTGCCTTATAGAAAGGCTGCTTAACACATGCAACATAGTACCCTCTGTACCCCACTGCCCTTACCCACCCATCACCTCCCATGTCTACTTATTCTTGATGGCTAAAGCTCATTTATTTTGCCTTTTCATTTTTAGTAATTTGAATATGCATCCCATTTTTCATTTCCCCTGTTACAGAATATGTATTAATTTTAAAGATTACCCCCATATCCCTCTCCCTAACTCGTTTAACCCTTTCGATCCCCCCTCTCTTTGCTCTTTCCTTTTCTCTATTTCAGATATTAATGGTTCTACCAGCAGTTTGTATTCTCCAACGAAACAAAAAGATTTTTTCTAGAATCTTTCTCTCCCTTCTTACATCTCTTCGTCAAATGCAAATAATGTATGATAGGGGTCCACATTTTGCATATATACGGGTCGATTCTTTGTTTGTCGGAGTGAAGTGAACGGACTAGTTTATTTCTGTTTTCCATCCTCCCAAGAGATGGAGGGATCGAGTTCGTACTCACCCTAAAAAGTGTGAGTAATAAAAACTTATGTTCAGACGTAGGAGATGAAACTTTGGTAGTAGGAGAACTAAAGAATATTCTTAAAATGTAGAGCGTGAGTCATTTGTAGCATTTTTTAAATATCAAAGTTAAAAAAAAAACAAATGTAAAGCTTAAGACCAAAAAAAAAGGAAGAGTAAGATAAGATGACTACGAAGATGGTCAATACTCAGCAGATGATACTGGCGGTGGCTGCTGATAATTTGGATAGTAATAGTGAATTAGCGATGGCTTACAACGGAACGACTCCCTGCCAGCCCCTGATGAGATCTCTTTAACCAGAGCGATAATTTATTGTTGTTCTTCCACTCCGTTATAGCCAATAGTAATGAAGCGTAGGTCCAAAATCTGTGGATTTACTACACATACATTAGTAGGATTTGAAGGAACAGTTTAGAAGTCAAACTCTCGTTCAGTGTAAAAAAAAATTCTTGTCCAGGACACGCAACTGTATTCCATTGCCAAATAAAATAATAATATGCTACGTTTTACACACGATAAACCACGTTCTTATCTTGAACTTCCGATCTAATGACATGCGCTGATGTTTATTTTAGTGCTACTGACGATAACGATGATGACGATAATGATGATAATAATGATAACAATAACTCAATAATAATATAATAGTAGTGGTAATAACATTCTAACAATACTACAGTCATAACAACATTAATATTAATAATACTCATAAAATAATAGGAACGTTCATACTATTACAGTAACAAAAATAATATAATAGTAAAGGTAATAAAATTATAATAAAAATGTTATGACTGTTTATATTAATATATTGTAACAATATAAGGGATAATAGTATTACAATAATAATATAATGGTAGTAGACTTGTAGTAGTGGTAATAGGGTAGTAGACTAGTAGTAATTGACTAATTACAATAATATTACAGCAGTGACAATAACAACAGTTATGATATTAGGTCCTCAAACTATCCCAGAAGACGAGGATAGTCTTAACGAGATAGACAAAAGAAAAGGAAAAAAACAACAAATCTGAATGTCGGTCTAGGAAAAAAGGTCATAAAAGGACAACACACTTCTGTTTTCTTCTGCAGCTTAACTTAGAATGTGGAATTTCTAAACATACGTCTTACAATGTATTTGCTCTAAAATGTTATTTCGACATTTTCTCTTCTCCCCTCGGTCATACAGCTTAACATTATAGCTTCAATTGCGTGTATCCTAGGTACTAATATTAACTGTTTTTCTGATTACTCTTAATTATAGAGGGGGGTCGGTATCGTGTCCACTCAACAGAAATAGCAGAAAGAAGCTTAATGCCGTTCCAACTGCAGACAAATGACCAAGGTGTTTGGTTATTTCTTCATTTCTCTTTCTTACAGTCATTTGTTTGAATAAATGTTCTTTTCAGAAACGACTGACTCATTATGCTGAGGTAATTTTGTGAAAATATATGGTTTCTTCATGTAAAGCGTGTTTTATATTGCAGCCTACATTTTCTTAATTATGCTTGATGCCAAGGAAATGATTGTGTAATAACGTAGGAATGCAAATTCAGATAATTCTGTATGGATGTTTTAGTGACAGATCTAAAATTACAAAGGATCGTTTTCCTTCTGTACTCGCTACAGGCAGTTTATTAAATTTCTCATCATCTTGATCGTAATGTTTTGATCATTTATATGTCAATTTCTTCTTTTCACTCCTATAGCATATTTCCTCTAGGTAGATCTAAATGTCTCCTACCTCACCTCTAAAGGGTTGGATGAGTTTATCCCAGGGCTTATTTTTTTCTGCACGATTCACGATTTTAGTAGTGTTCGTCTTCTTTTTATTCAACGTCCTACAGTGGGCTTCGTCGTTTTCATCGTCATCGGCATCATCTTTTCTTCTCAACCATTAAGCGTATCACATAATTAGGCCTATTATTATTATTATTATTAAGTCATATTAATAATTTTTATCGCTATCAGCAAATATTTCCTTCTTTGATTGTTAATATTATTATTTTCTGTCTCCCATTGCATTTGCAATAATAATTATTGAGTCTGAAAGTACTGCATCACCACACTTCTAAAACACAAAGTTTCTGAAAATTAAAAATACTATTACTGTTACTAGAACAGCCCATTTGTTATGTTTTGTTCAGCGCAAAGAATGTTTTCATCATCATCATCATCATAATCATCTTAATGTTAACTCCTCCATCTTCTTCAAAATGTTTTTTTCTCTTTTTCATTTTGCTTTGTTCTTTTATTTTAGTTAAGTTTCTTTCTTATCCTCTTCAAAATTATTATTTTCATTGCAACATTATTAAATTGTGTTGTGATTGTTTTAAATGCGAATATTAAGCATACGTATAGGCCTACAGCAATTGCTTACCATTCAGTTTTAACTTCTTTATTCTGAAGAGATTATTGGTAACGAAGTAACTGGGAAAACACTAAAATGTTTTAATCAAAATTTAATAACAGGTTCAATTGAATAATAAGAAATATTCTTCACCCGTTGATGGAAATATGACCTGACTCAGATACTCTGGACGAAACATAAAGTTGGATCATTTCGAGCAGATATTAATCAGAGCAACATTATGGAAACAATAGTGGATTTAAAGTCGTAAAATGACCCTTCATGACTACGCGGATTTTCTTTTGCCCTCGTTTTGATACAACCCTTTTGTTTTCATTGGTCGATATCTCTCCCCTACATTCAAGAAATAGGGCAGTTGTGCTAAATATAAGGGGAAACTGTTTATCACTTTACCCCTGACAATGGATGAGGGTGGTCCAATAACAGTCGGGGGAGTTTAAGGTCGAAATGGGTAACTCTGCCCACGGAAGACTAAGACCTCGTTTGAAACCGGGGCTTCTATTCTGCATAGAATAAACACATTTATACGGCTGGAGATAAAACTACCCTAGCGTATGCAAATTTCGAGAATAAAAAAGAATCAGGTCTCATTTGTTAACATTGATTCTCCCGGGGTGCGTCATCAAAAGAGATTGCATTTGTCTATTTTTCAAAATGATGGATAAGAATAAAACATTTTTACGCATATATCAAATCTATTTTTTTTTACCCGTATCCTTCATTAAAGGGTAGCGGATGGTAGCTATAAATCAAAGTCAACAACATAGGAATAGCTTACTGCACATTAAAGAAATCAAAGTTTGATTCATCAGGAACAATGATGTATACGCTTGCGCATATTTAAAAAAGAAGTTACATCATTTCGTCATCGCTGGATTCTATGTCCTTTTATCTTTAAATGTTACGAATTAACGCTTCAGTGAACTTCTCTCTCATCGCTTGGCGATTATATTCTTATCTGGTATAAATCGATCTTTCTCTCTCGATGGTTGATATGCTAAACATTTCTCTATGGGAGAATTTTAAATTGCAAAATGACAGAACGATTGTCGATTACTAATTGATTCAGTTTGGGCGAATATTAATGACGTTTTCATAACCTTTCTGAGGGTTTTAAAGAACCTTTTTCCACCCTTTTGTTCACTTTGCATACAAAAGTACTACCAACATCTGTGATTTGGATATGCACTTTTACAAATGTACACTATTGAATGTATTAGTGATTTTAATAGTGTTTTACATTATGATATGCACGATTAGCTTATAGGATTTGCTATAGTTTATTTCATTTTAACTGATTTCCAGTTCAACTGGTAAGGTCGCATTCTTCTCAGACATTTTATATTGATGTCAGATCGGTTTATTCTTTGTATATTAAATGATACCAGCAAGTTCGGTATTCACTCACATTTGTGAATTAATCTTTTATCGGATATTAGTTTTCCGGCTACGAATTTCAGAATATTAAGATCTAATCAAATGAAATAAGCACATGTTCTGATCAATTTTTTCTGTGGTTTCTATAATCATTTCAGTGCATTTTAAACAAATCTATTTTCTAAAATGGTTCTTTACCTGAAATAAGATAAAAGCTTTATAAATACATTTTAAAAAATCGTCCATTTTGGGAAAAAGATATAACTACAAAATAATATTTGTCAAAAAAATCTGTATAGCATACATAGCCTATAAGCCATAAGTGCTACTTCTAGCGTCCTTGTAACACTCCTAGAATTTTGATCGTAGAATAATATTTAACTAGGTGTAGATTTCGAGAAATTCCATTAGTAGAATTTCAAGGTTAACTGCAGTTTAAAAGCTCCGAGATCTTATTTTATCCCAACCGTTTTTACAACATCTTAAGAATTTTCTTTCTTTCTTTTTTTTTGGCTATCAAATCAGAACGGAAGTTGCGAATTATAGATACGATATTATTATGCCTCGCTACATTTCTCACTTTCTCAAGCAGGTGCCGAGCAAACAAAGGTTCCTTTTCTCAAACCGTATGCTACATACAAATGACATATAATATAACAACACGATTAATCATATATCGGCTTATAAGACACCTTTTTTGGCCCAGGGTTACCCCTTTCTTCACCATCTCACCTGTCCGCGAAATGATAAATCATATTTTGTACGTTCACGCTTCGCTGGGCCCGGTTTTTATGGAATGAATTAGAAATAACATTAATGTGTTAGGAACTAGTTAGCTTAATTTAAATTCTCTGAGAGCGTTTTTAAAGATTTGAGTGTAACCCTTTTCTTCACCCAACGGGGTACCTATTCAGTGAGAGGAATACGGAAAAAGGAAAGTAAATTGTTACGTAAAATCATTCTGTGAGACTTCTAGAAGAAATTAATTCACCCTTTAGCGTGAGATTTTTTTACTGCTCAACTCTCTTTAACTTCAATGGCAGGTTTTCTTTTCAGGATTACAAATTTAGAACGGTCTTTAGGCCTAATCCTGACTTGCAAACAGAAATTAAATGGTGTTTGGAGATTCTATAGGTACTTACAATTAATAAACTTACTAAAAATTTACTATAACTTATCTGTTCGGAATATGAACATTTGGTAAGCCTACCTTCGGTTCAGTGAACTGCATATGGAAAGAAAAAGGCGCATTTTCTGAGGCATCGGCCGGGGTAGAACATTAAATTTCGCATTAGCTTTTTGGTGCCAAGTCGCGGGTTCGATTTCAACCCAGGTTGATAGCATTCATAAGTGCGTAAATGTGACAGTTCCATGTCTCTTGGTGTACAGGCAGGTAAAAGAACTCCTGTGAGGAAAATTTCTGGTAACTTGATAACGGTTATAGACCTAAGTCATAGTAGACAGTCATTATTATATAACCTTAACAAATAAATTCATTAAAAATCTCACTAGGCAACATACTCATACGTTAAATTCTAAACACTCTGAATGCAATACAAGTTTTAGAGGTTAGAAATCTTGAGATACCTCTGTATAGGCTTAATGGTATTTGTCTACAAGATGCATATTGATATCATTTTTGTCTTAGTTATTTTTTGCAAAGAATCACTGTTCACTTTTTTTTTTTAAATAACAGGACCCTGAAAGGGTTTTTTTAAAGATGCTCAAATTTTGCATATTTATAGATTTTAGCGACATGGTTTTGCATAGCATCACTGTTCACTTTTTTTAAAATAAACAGGATACTGAAAGGATTTTTTGAAAGATGCTCAAATTTTGCATAACTTATTTATAGATTTTAGCGACATGGTTTTGTAGCACAAAGTGAGCTATGCTAAAGATAGATCTGTTTATGGTGAATTAATATTAAAGATTATATTATTTCAACAGATTCTGTGCATATTTAAATGGGAAATTTGCTTTTCAATGGCAAGAAACTGTTGAATTGTCTAACACCAGTCAGCTGCTTCAGGTAGATCTATGGGTCTCTTAAACAGAAAAACATTTTTTTTACAATATTCAGGAACTGATATCTAATAATTAGCCTATAAACGATTTCCTGGGCTTGTAAGTTATTGAAATAACTATGCAATGACTAGTTTTAATTATAAGGGAATGCGTAAATAATAAGTTTATTCTTTTGCGTAGCTATTTTACATACATGCGCTTCATTCTTTCAAATAAATTCACAGGAAGCGAATAGTTAAAAACCTTTCACACATTCATTAAAAAACGTTATTTGACAATACTATCCGGAAACCTGACCGACCCCCACCAAAATATATGTAGAACGTGCGTATGTTCTTGAAAATGCTTTTCATTCTTGTTATATGTTACCATTACAGTTCCTACGCATTTATACGTAAAATCTTACAGTAAATGCACAGAGCAACCCAGACTCGTTCAAAGAGCATCGTCGGACGCAACTCAGAATATAGTTGAATTAGTTATTCCCATTTTCTTTCTTTTTCGTTCTTTCTTTCTTTCTTTCTCGTTCCCTTATTTCTGTCTATTCTTTTCTTTTTCTTTTTTCTCCCGGATATGGAGGTATGGATTAACGCTATTTCTTTTGCAACTTGTGCTAAATAATGTAGTGGTTTCATTAATGTATCCAAATGTAGTACTGTAACAAAATCATTACTAGTTAAAACACTTTCTACAAGAGCAACGAACGGTCATTCTGTTGGTACTGTTGCCAGATTGGAGCATTTGTGATCGTTCGATTTACCTTGGTAAATGCATTTATCTGCTCAAGTATTTTAATATGTAATACATCTTTGGTTGAAAAAGTGTCATCTCTGTAATCCAACTTATTCTATCAATGCTGTTATGACAGTTTTGGTTAAGTCTTTCACATCCCTGGCGAATCACTCCCTTATAGAATCAACCCTTTTTGGATTCCTAAAGATGATGCTTCTCAGTAATAATTAACACACCAACGTCTAGATCAATTTAAATAGGTGAACAATCTTCTTCAAACCCTTCATACTGGCATCGACGGATGAGGAAGATAGGCTAGAATTCAAAGAAAGTGTTGAGTTGTACTGAATAATTTTTATAGTCCAGCCTATTGCACGTGAAAAATCTTCCGTGACAAACTTAGCCACTACCCTTGACATGATTCTAATGTATGATAAGATTATTCTTGTAACGTAATAGTTCTCATGGCCTAGAAAATCACTAATTTTATTCAAGATAATCAGTATTGGTAATTAAGTCTTGGGAACACATTGTAGTAAGTATTTGGTTTGTCAAAATTTCAATAGTTCACACAAGTTCTTAAATTTATTCCGTATACTGATGTTATTCCATGTAGTGTGTTGTCTCATTCTTATAGCCTACAGTGTGCCAGACAACTCTCTAAGCACCACGCTAAGCCCATGCCTTCTGATTTCAGTTGGCAGAAGAGTTGAAGTTAAAAAAAAATGTGGTTTCACTTATGCGACTATGTAAATCCAAAAAAACTCACAAATATGATCTTCAGACAATCCCTATGCTATAAGACAAATACAACATTAGCATAAAATCAGTTTGGGGTTACGATTTGCGATTTTGTTTTTGATACCAGCTCGTGCTGCCAACATAACGGCTGTTGCTAGCGCCCCCTCCAGCGTATAGCCGCTGCGGAGAAAGTTCCCTGGCGCACTTTAGTTAGATTTATTATTAGGCCTAATATTAATATAAACTTTTGTGTGGATACATATCCTCCTTTTATAATATTTCGTTATTGGAAATATATAGACAATGGAACCAAGAGGCACCTACTGCACCACCTATATTGGTCTTGGGGGCCTCTATTCTGTCATTTGTAAAATTTCAGGCTTCACACGAGTACCACAGAGCAAAAAAGATATCTTGAAAATGTATCCTATAATTAGTTTCTTCAGATTCTTAGTTGAGGCATGAGCAGATCATTAAGAAAAATTACTACCCCAGTGATCTTATTTGAATTATTCTACTTTTCTCGTGTATATAATATTTTATTTACACCAAACCTCAATGCTTCAGTAATTACTATGCTTGCACTAGACCCAAGGCTCTCTAATTCTCATAACACCAAACCCCTAAAATGACTCCCTGGTCAAAACCGACCATTCCGTTGAACGATGATCCATCCCTTCGCCACTACAAGTCTGGAAGGAATAAAGAGACCATAGAGTTAATTTCGTTACTGCAAAGAGCCCACGCATAACAGCGTTAATGTGTAAGCCAACTTCAGATGCATTGTCACTAAGATCGTAAAGCATATATTGGAACTTACGAAACATCTCATATCAGTGAAGACAGAATTATTTCTATTCCTGAATGACATTCTTCTTCTTATGGTGAGGAATGATATGTACTGTAAATAGATTATTGGGCAACACTCACCAATGTTTGTTGATCCCTTTGTGAAGCCGTTGTCAATTAGAATTATTAGAATTATTGTCTGGATGTCATTACGAGCCGCTAGTCACAGTCTTATGTAGCCTACAAGATTTCTTTTAGAGCTAAAATCAAGAATCGAACCATTACTTCATGACAAAGGGAGATACTTTTGTGTTTGCGCCTGGTCAGTGGAATATCGTCTCAGGTTTTCCAGGAAAGTCTTAACATGGAAGAGTAGAGCGACATTCTTCTGTGATCCTTATCTATCTTTATGAGGCAAGCATTTACTTTTTTTATCACATTAAAGGTTCTAAGTTGTGAGAACATGAGTCAGGTTCACGTTTTAGTCTAGAAATTTGTATAAGTTCGGAATAAATAAAGGGAGGAAATAACAGTTGAATTAAGATTTCGGTGTCGTTTCTCTTCGTATATTTCACCCGAATGCTAATTAGAATACGTTTCTTTCTTACCTCCGTTTCCTTGGAAGGTTGTATTATCCGATACTAGTGTCATTAACAACACATAGCTCCAGAGTTGGCCCGCTTGTAGTTTTATATTAGACACAATGTATCCTTTAACTAAAATGTGACCAGTTTGTATCCCTGAATATCTTAATCTTGGCTTCGGTGAATTTTTACATTGAAACACTATAGGCCTACTTATGTAAAGAGAAGTTTGTAGACCATGGTAAAATTATAAGTTCAAATAATCTTATAATTCCGTCTTTTCTGGGATAACCCTGTTTAGTCTGGATTACAGTGTATAGCCTACAGACTATACCTACGTAAAGGAAACATATACAGAACGAAAAACAAAAATAAATTATGGGGTTTTAAACTGTATAATTCAAAGGAAATAAGTTTGGTTTTAAGAAAATATTGTACCTGTTGTGTCTGTTAGTTTTACGTTGCTTAAGCATTTTATGTACAAATATTATTAGGCCTACATTTACTTTTTAGTTCAATCAGTAAACACTATAACCAAAATATTGAAAGCTGAAATATGATTTATTTTTTCTTTTGTTTCAGGTAATGTGCACTTAAGTTCTTAACCCATCGTAACATGTTGTAAGTATTCAGTAGCCTACCTTTTTTCACTAGAGAAGGGAACAGTTTCTAAACTTTATATTTTGCATCTTCGTGAGTCCTCGTTCTCATTCCTACAAAATAATAATCATTCAGTTTCTCATCCATTGGTCTCAAAGCTGGGTATCCCATTAATCTGGTTGTAAATAGACTGGTAGGCATGCTTAGAAATACTGCCCATGGCAAGGTCAGAGGCCCATGATCGCGAAGACTGTGGGCCAACAGACGAGAGTGAAAAGTGTTAAAGTAATTAATAACAGTAACGATCATAAGGTTAATTACTGTTTTTCAGTAATTTCAATAATATGAAACTACAGTTAAAGTCATAAAATAGTTTAATCTGTACTTAACACTCATTAAGATCCCGCAATGCATCACTTCATAGTTATCCGAGAGCTACCTGCATTAATTTTTGTCCTCAAGGACGATAGTTAATGACATATTGAGGTAAATAATTAGACTGGACCATCTGTCTAGTACTGACTAGGGTATTATTTATTCATTTAAAATTAACAGTTTTTATTATATGTACAAACTTAATTCCAAACTGCAAACAGGATCTGAAATGGGTTTGAGAGGATGCCAATTATTTTGTGACATTTTATTAAAATGAAATACTGCTTTACCCATGGTATGAAAAATAGGAAAGGGATAAACTGGGTGGGGTGAAGTGCAAGAAAGGGGAGGTGAGGGACGAAAATAAAAACTCATGAACGTATCAGAAATAAAAATCGATCGAAGATTGTTGTCAGCGTGGTACGTATTAAAGTGCGTCGTGATGCTATGACAGATCACATACTTTATCCTGTTTTATTAACTTAATTTTGATTCTGACTGTACATATATGGTAGATTGTGTGGTGTGGGTTTTAATATTAATGAAATTTTTGATGCTTATTGGCAAATGCTTTTTGGAATGAATTTGTTGAATGGGGACGTGATCTGAATTTAATCACATATGTATATGGTATGTGTACTTAAGTTGCTTTCTCACATGCAAGGAAAGGAATCTGCATAAGTCAGGATCTTGTAGTAGATTAATTGAATGCTGCACTTCGTTTTATTTTACTGATGATCGTCGAAGAATAGTCATGTAAGCCATGAAATTTACTTTGGAACCAGCATTGTAAGTTAAGAAAATGATAACCTTCTTCTAAGATTAGAATGAATTTGTAGAAACAAACTTTTTAAGTTTCAGAAGATATTTTCGTTTTAAGCCTACCAACTTAAAAAAAAATTGTAGTTCAATGTGTATGGCCGTGACTACCTGCGAAGAATGTATCTAAACTTCATTGCTAAAAAATAAAAATAACATGAGACAATATTACATTATGCAACGAGCCTATAAAGGCATTTAATAAGATACGGGATTTTAGATTCACTCGACAAACGAAGAAAGCTGCCCTTCGCAAAGATCTGTTCTCGCAGTTCTTGCCTTGTGCGACAGATGGCAGCTCATGGCGTCCGGACAAATCCTTGCTTTTTCTTGGTCGTTTTCTTGAAACCAATTCGTTTTAGTATAATATTAAAATTAACACCAACATAATTAATATTATTGAAAATACAGGATGTTTATTACGCAATTTCAGTTTCTATCAAGGTTTCAAGATTGTTCCGTGTTCGATAATAATTATCGATTATAATCGATGCCTCACCAATGTTATGATGAAAATCTGAATCGAAATGGAAATCATTATGATAACGTTACGTCACATGTAATCAGCTTAGCCTATTATATCTAGGTAGTAAGGTCGAACAAAAAAGCATTTTGAGATGAGAAACTTGTGGTCTACGCGTTCAAAATCACTGGTTAGATGTCCATTTGACATGGTGAAAACAGGTGACAAAATTGATTAATAAATTTTATGATATTATGATAATGCTTTCATTTTCCCTATAATCCTAGTCGCCTGTGCTATAGCATAATTATCCAAACTTTTGTCGGTTGCGTGCTTATGCTCGCAATAAGGCGTTTCACTGAAACAAAATATTGTCCATTGAATATTAAATATCATTTTCCCGCGAGACAATTTCAATTGAACGAAGCTTATGAAGAGGAATGACACTACATATTCCTTTTATCAGTAAAAGAAAGTCGTTTGCCAAAAAAGCATCAGCTCAGTAATTATTCCACAAAGACCATAAGTTTCTTTCCTCAAAATATTCGTCTGATTTCACTGTACAATCCCTCCAATTTTGTCGGTTTAATTCCGGGACATGTAGATACTGGTTTTGATTGTTCGCTTGGTTTCACACTTTCTGTAACCTATGGTCCGTGGGTTCGAAACCGGTCAAGACGAATCTAGGCCGTGAGCCCCAAGCTTGTTGATTCAGTCTAATTTAACAATTCTCCTGGCTTGGGAGGTAATTTTTTCGTATTTCGCTATTGTAAATCAAACGCATTATTAGAAACAACTTTCTTTCATAACACTTTAATAATTTTAATCTCTGAAAAAACAAGGCCGTAAATTAATATAAAAGGTAGTCTGTGTTGAAATATACCTGAGTTGCTGCATAATTCAGTCTTTATGGAAAACACAATAATATACGTCAGAGCTATAAATTGTTTTATATATCACGCTTGAAGAGTTCAAAGGTTAAAATCACAATAATTATTGTTATTGCTTCCCCCAGTCTATACGCAGTGCTAGTTTAAAGTACTGTATAGTCTGGGTTTACTATTCATACTTGTTATTTACGAGTTTCAGGTGTTTACTACTTATTAAATCAGTCAAAACATTCAAATCAGCATCAGTATTAGTTACGCTGAATTCTGCTTTATCATGATTTGTTAATAAACATATATTTTCTCGTGTATGCATGTGTCCGTATTTATGGAAATGATTAAGTACTATATCCATTTATTTAACTTCGAATATGTTTATTCCGTTAAAACAGAGAGTAGGAGAAATAATCCATGCACAGAATTATATTCTGTTGAGTGAACTTTGTCTTGTGGAGAATCGAACCAGGGTTTACTTTGGTATAATGACACAGACACCGCTCGGCTCCCCCAGAATGTACACAACCCCATTCCAGATACTTCTGTAAACCCTTATTGACTACACTACATAGGCCTACTGTAAGAAAATCCACATTGTAGCGAGGTTACATCTAAGTCTTATGATTTTTTAACTAAACTTATATATTTTTAAGTTAAACAATAAACCAGTCATAATCTTAGCGGAAGTCACCATTTACTGGTACTTTTGATGTACCGGTACTTAAATTTAAAATTGGCATCCTTCCCTTGGGATGGTATTATACTATCGAAAATCGTCCGTTTGATTTTTGTGGGCTATTATTCGATTAAGGCATAGTTTGGCCACGTTTTTTAAAGGGATGTTGCACATTTCAATACGATATTATTTACATGTCTGAGAAATCTTCTTCTTTTAACGTCTACATCCACGAGATTTAATTTCCTCGCACAATACATAAGCCCGTTCCGGACTGCAAGAAAATAATTTACATTAAAATTAAAAAGTTTTTAAAAAATAGCAATTTCAGCATTAAAGGATTCTCTTCGAATTTTTCTATACCATTTGTATAGTAAAAGTATAGCTTAATATACAGTTGTACGCATTAAGTGATGTTATAAATTTTATTGTCATTAATGCTTAGCTAATGTCAATTTGCCTTTTAAAAAATAACAATATTTTACTTTATCTGTATTCAAGTCGTATCTCGAAAATTTGGTAATAAGATAGTACACTTTGTCAATCTGGCAACCTTTTTAATAAAGGAAGCTTAAAAAATAATTAATAGGACCATGTTTTTTTTCCTTCCTTGATGTCTTTTTCATTTTATTAAAAATTTAAGACAAACCACTGTATCTATAGGTTTCATTATGAATTTAAGGGTTAAGATGTAACAAGCTTTCCTTCTGGGTTGTCTATATAAATCTAACATAATTCGGTTTGCTTCAGTGTGAGAGTAATTATGTTTCATTTATTCCAACAGAGAATTAGTTCACATGTCCTCATTACTGGCGGCAACTTTTATTTGTAAGTCCTTGGAGTTATAAAGTGGAATAGTAGGGCTTTTATGTATTTGCAAATTATTGCTAGCCTTGCAACTAATAAAACATTAGCTTTTATAATGCTGTAAATTCGTTTACACATCGGTACCATTTCACAGAGAGATTCGAAAAAAATATTTTTCGAAGAAAGATTTTTAAAAAAGTATATAAGACAATGGCATAACTTTATTTTTTTCTCGCTTTACATGGCAGGTACGCAGCTGCCTAACAAGAGTGTGCGAAACACAGAACTTATTTTTCAGTGTTAGTAGCAAGGTAGAACTCTGAATTTTGTGATCAGATCGTTACAGCCATTTTCGGGAAAATCAGGAAATAGATTCTTATGATCCATGTGTTGAAATGAGATTTTATTTTGTGAGTAGGTTATGTTTGCGAAACTAGCCCGTAAAAGGCGAGTGTAGCAATCCTACTTGCAAAGTAAAATCATTTTACTACGTGTTTCGTACTCATTTTTAAGACAGTCTTTAAAATTTGTGAAATAATAAATGTTAGTTATATTCTAGTAATGAATTACGCATTGTGGAGCCAGCCATATTGGAGCGCACAAACAACTGTTATTGATTTTTTGGTGCAGGGGTGCCAACTTAAGGACGCTTTTCACCCACCAAGTATGACGACTTTTGAGAAATTTCTCGTTTAATTTTTTTTTAATTTTAAAATTTTCAATTTTAATCTAACAGAATCTATTTGGCCTAGTAATCATATGGATTTTTTTTAACTAAAGTGGTATTTTTCATGTGAATCAATGGAAGTGTTTAAATTTTTTACCATTCAGTGGCATAATTTTCTTCTTTTAATTAATTTTACAAACCGTTAGAAGTGCTTCTTTTACCTTAAACTGTCTAAAAAGTTTTTTTTTTCTCGTATAAAGTGGGAATGTAGGTAAGATAACTTTGCCAAAAGTTTCTTGCTACAGGCTTAGGACCTGATTACAACAAATATAATTTATTTTCTTACGGGTTCGTCTCACTTTATACTCTTCACATACGAATACATACAAATATATACACTTTTTTTATTGTAAGTTCCTTCGGACTCTGGAGATCTCAAAATATATATTCTTGGTAATAACTTGACAACAAATATAACATTTCTGGCATCTATACTACCTACGTTACTGATAGAGAAAGTAATAGGATAAACCTTCTCATGTTCTCCATAATTGAAGGAAACACTGTGTTGACGGTTGTTGTTGATTCTTTGTTATTGACTTGTTTCGTTTTGTTTTCATTTCGAGAAAGTTCGTATCATCAAGTGCTCCTCCACCAGTTTCCTTCTGAATTGATGAAGCTCTTAACAGATGCCGAAAGCTAAGTTTAACCTAAATATAAGGATGAAAAAGTGCGTTTTCTTAACACAGACAAAGTTTGTACAGTGAAATTCAGTTGAATACAATGACGTGCTTTAGGCTATAGTTTTTGAGGTCATGAGAAATGTGATTGATGTATATTAATTATTGAATGGCTTTTTATTATACTATAAGGTACATATTAATAATCATTGTATTAAGCAGCTCCTTCTTAACTCAATAAAAGGAAACCAGCTCTTAGACAAAGTGTAATATGTCGTACTCTTTAATATTATGCAGCGATTTGAAAAATCTTTCTGCCACATTACCTGTCCCATTACTTTAGAGTTTTGTTTCTGATTTATTCCCCCTCGTTATAAGAGGTATCAGCTACTTAATCCGTCACAAACTTCCAGCACCGTTTCTAGTCTCGCTTTTGAAATGAAACATAATTCACTATAAAAGAGCAGAAACGTTTATGACTAAATTTAAACTAAAATAGATTATATTTTACGGAAAACTTGACAATACAGTAGGTCTTGATTAGGTTTAATATTCCCCTAACCTGTCTACACCAGACTAAACCTGCTTCAGGTAATCTAAACAAACCATTGTGCTTTAACGAAAAATTAGGCCGATTTTCAATGATCAAAGTTCTTTTATCGAATTTCTTTGGCGTAGAAATTTGACACAAGAAGTTGGATTACTCCCATTTTGATGAATCTTTGACAGCTTTCTGCAGTTCGTTACGTTTGGTCACGGATTTCCGAGTTACCATCGCAAAATTACCATACGTTTGAAGATGGCAAATAAACAACAGCTGTTTGACAAGCCCTTTGAGTTTAAAAGAAGTGAAAGCCTCCAAAAAATTTGAAATTGTAACCAAGCCTTTTGTTACGTCAGTGCTCTTAACAATATAGAAACACTCCACAATCACGGGAGAACCAAAGTCTCCCTATAGCACAAGTAACAATAGATAAAAACGCAACAGAAGCCACGACAATATGTCAGTACGTGGCATCCTGCATGAAACCAAAACTAGATGACGCAACACAGAGTTTAAACAATCTGTAAGTTCAGGGCCGACTATAATATGTTTACCAAATAGCAAGTAGAAGAACAAAGCCTCCTACATAATGATTTCTTCTCCAAAATTTATATTTATAAATTTCGTGCGCCAAGTGATAAAAAACTATTTAAAATTAAAATATTGGCGCAATAGCAAAATCCAAAATCATTAAAAGGTAGGAATGGTGAGAATAATATAAAAACTTAAAATTCACTGTATGAGTGTAAAGTGTTGGAAAAAGTATCTGCAAGAATACAGAGTGTGTTGGAAAATTCCTAGATGTACATGGATATTAATCTTACTTATATTCTCTTGTGAAATGGTTACTTTGTTTTTAAACAATAAATTATCTAATTAATTAAGTTAGCATTAGCAACATTGCAAAATAAACAATTAAACTGATTACGATATTAGCGAAACATGGGTGATGTCCATGAACCCTTGGCAGTAGGCCTACTTTTTACGTGTCAAGACGAAGGCTTATTTTATAAAGAAAAAATAAGTTAAATAGTATGGAAACTTAATGCCAGTAGAAGCAGATGAATTATTCATTATGTACATATTGAAAGTCATTGTTTGATTTTTATCTCTTTAAGTATATTGTGTAAGATATATTTTGTCATTGAGGATTGATTAGTGTTTTCATTGCATTTTTTTCTAACCGTAGAAACATATAGAAGCAATTATACATTAACATAGAGATTACATTTTATTTTCATATCTTGTATAAATGTAGTTCATATAACATATCTACAACTTACATAGAAGTTGATAATAATAAATTTTGAGTTTACAAGACAATATTTTGAGATGATTTTCGCAAGAAATCCTTGTAGTAGGCCTACCTTTTCAGACAGATTACGAACATCGTTCATAGGTGATAAATGTTTGATCCATTCATCCCTGAGATTTGTTACAAACAATTTTAACGATCGGAACTTGATTTTATACTTACATATTGGTTAATATAATTTCATTTAAATTAAAATCGATATTTCCATTTTTATTTGCAATAATATTGATAAATATTGTAGTAATGTAATCATCTAATTAATATAGACCTAAGTATCTCAACAGTAGGCCTAGCACTGATGACGAAAATAATTCGATTCTAAGGCTCAAAGGATATGATTACAAATCAAATGGTCTCTTGATGGTGTCTGAGGATAGGCCTACCCTAAGAATATAGATCTAAGAATGTAATGATTGCTTACAACAAAGGGTTTCTATGGATTATATATACGATTACAACTGACTGTTCTCGTTCAGTAAACCATACAGGAGGGTCATCGTGGGCAAAGATTTAAGTTTCAGCTAAGTTCTGAGTTATCTCTTCGGGATCTTCTTATTTAGGGTACAAAATATCACGGCGAGCTTGTATGAAAAGTCAAGAGAGCCTGCCAACAAATTACGGAGGTATAATGTGTTCTAGTCCTATAATGAGGGGAAGAAGCTCAATACAAACCAACGTTTCCTAAAGAGGTTTGATATAATATGTTACAAGTTACCTCCATTTCTTTTTGAAGTGAAACTTCTTTAGCCGCGGTAGGGGTAAATCGAGAGCATGTGTAACGCTCAAAATGTCACGAAATTAGTCAGAAAACAGAATCAACTCAATGATTAGGCTTATCCAAAATTTAAAAAATCAAAAAGATCATAATTAAAAAATTAAAAATCCAACATTTTAAAAATCCAAAATTAAAAAATACAAAAACCAAATTTAAAAAATCCAAAAAATAAAAAAATTCTATTTCCAAAATTTAAAAATTCAAAGATCCCAAATTAAAAAGTCCAAAAATAAAAGATTTAAAAAATAAGAAATCCAAAATTAAGTAATACAAATATCCAAAATTTAAAAAATTTAAAAATCTAAAATCCAACATTTAAAAGTAAAAAATCCAAAACGAAAAAATCGAAAATCGAAATTAAAAAATCCAAAAAATAAAAAATTCAAAGATCTGAAATTTAAATAATGGAAATTCCAAAATTAAAACA
The DNA here is from genome assembly GCA_964059195.1 of Ectobius pallidus. Classification (NCBI taxonomy): domain Eukaryota; kingdom Metazoa; phylum Arthropoda; class Insecta; order Blattodea; family Ectobiidae; genus Ectobius; species Ectobius pallidus. The sequence goes on from CAXKWD010000004.1 coordinate 65,847,674, forward strand.
TTAAAAGAACAAAAATTTTAAAAAATCCGAAATCCAAATTTTAAAAAGTCCAAAAACACGATATTAAAAAGTCCAACAATCCAAAAGCTTAATATTAAAAAGTCCAACAATCCAAAATTGAAACAATCCAAAAATTAAAACAAGTTTCACTTCTGTCGCGTGGCGTTCCACGCACACTTTTTTTTTTCAAGTATCGTTGATTGTCGTGAATGTAATGATAAAACTAGTTCAATAATTAAAATGTATTTCCTTTCAAGAAGTTTAAAAGTAACACATTACAAATTAATGTCCTCTGGTTCTGTACAAAGTCAGTTTCATCAATAGATATAAGAATCGTGTATTGCTAAGCATATGTTTCATGCACAAACAAATTCTTGCGCCAGAATACGAAGCTGAACTAGGAAGGACTAGCAGACAAAACAGGCACATTATAAAATATTAGCAAAACTCACGCAATGCACAGCAGCTTAGAAAGAAAACATCTTTTATTATTCAGTTACACCAATATTCCTTAACAACACATGGATAAAGGTAAACGACTTCTATTGAAATGTGTTTTGAAACATATTAACAATCCATCGTTAACTACGGTATTTGCCTGTTAATTCCAAGGTGGCTTCACGGTCAGACAGACTTCTTTTTACACTTTTCGCATAAAGTTGAAGGAAGGCTCTCGAAAATTATACATAATAGGATAGAAAACCTATGTCCGAAAGATAATAGTAAATGGGGGATTATAAGAAGTGCATTTAGTTTGTTTCACTGCTTACCACAATGCATATCCGTTCGTTATTTCTACTATTTTTTAAGTTTTAACTTTACGTTCAACTCTGCTGTCAGATGTTATGACAAATACTTCTAAATTTTAATAGTATTTTACTTAGAATAGGCATAAGGGATCATTTAAGCTTTTTGTAAACCGAAACCTCGCAGCAGTTATTTTGTATTGCAGTATTTTATTGTTTATTATTATTGTTATTACCTATATTGTTATTATTGTTATTAGTAATATCGTATTGTACTTTTAGTAGAATCATATTTTCTTGTTATTATTTCGTTATAAACTTCGTTGGGAAATGAGACCTGACACCAAGTGTACGGAAGAGATGGCTAGTTTAAAACTACATTTCAGAGAATTTCCGCGAACATAGGCCTACATTTTTATACTCTTATTTACCAAACGAATATTTAGTGTTTGTGTAACCATTTACAGTACTTTTCAAATGAGAAGTCTTTTCCTTCACCGCCAATCACGTGTACGGGCTAAAAGACTGCCGCTAGCAGTGAGAGTCTTCCCTCCATCTCGCCGTCTCTGATTGTGCCGCGTATCTATGCAGTTGAAGGACATAGGACTTGTCATCTGCAAAGCACCTTAGTGTAGCTACAGAATTTAAACATAAGCCGCCGTTTTCCCAAGAAAAAAAATCCCGTAACTCTTTCTAGCACCTTAAACAAATGCTAGAAACAGAAAGTCGTCGATTTGATTAGTGGGACAGATCTGGAAGGTGTTTATACCGAATATTAGTTTTTTTTTAAATTTTATTTATTTTTTTATTTTTAATCCGATTTCTCGTTTTCGAACTTTACTATAGACTACATAGATACATTTTCCTGAGAAACTTGACATGGACTATCATATTTGTATGCAATACCTCATCTACTTATAATATCTTATAATGTCTTTGATACGGATAGAAAAATGAATCTTAGTCCGGATCCTCCTCCAGATCGTATTATTTTATCCCGTTTATTTACAAGTGATGTCAATTAGAAACAACCATAAGTCGCAGCAGCTGTATGCTTCCATTTGATGGAGAACATAATTATGCAATGGATATTTACACTTAAGCAGAAAGCAAGATTATCTAGGTGGGTGGTCTAACGTAATGCCCCTTCACTTTACACGTACAGTAGCTGCTTTACTGATTCTGCAAAACCATAGCCTACCATTCCGGTCTATTTGCTGACCTCCGCCACCTTCAGTTTGTTCATACCAGACCTATTGGTGCTTAAAGCTGAATGTACATCGTCTGGGAAAAAATACCGATAAATTTGCCCCCTTCTAAAACGCATGGCCCATGCTCATGGCCTCGGGCAATTTTAGGTAGGTATGTAGTAGCAGTAATAGTAGTAGTGAATTACTTATTTTGCCTGGCAGAGTTAAGGCCATAAAGCCTTCTCTTCCACTCAGCCAGGTTAAAATATATATACAATGTAGATTTACATTAATAACAAAGTAATGGATAAGAGGCTATTGACTAATACTACGACTTAGGTTAAGATTAATCATAAGAATTAAGTAAATAAAGTTACATTAAAGAAAAAATATTACAAGCAAAACAAGGAAAATGTCAAATCAAGTAATAATGAAACTTTAAGTTTGTGAAATAAAGTTATAGGCAGTTATAAGAAGATTAAGTAATGCTATGTATAGTCCAGTTATTCATTGCATGGCCAGGCGGCTTCCTTTCGTTAGGAGGAAAAGTTTGCCGACAGCTCAACCTATGTTCTTTATTTTTACCGCACCAATCAGCTAGTTACCCCAGCCAATGAAAATCGAAGAATGTCCTGCGACAGATATGACAGCTACTCGTCAACTCCACGTGGAGTGGAACGCGAGGTTGCAAGATCTAGTTACAGTAAACGATAACACGTGTGAATTGATTAAAGCGAGGGAAGAACTAAGGTCAGTGATAACAATGAGAGAATATTGCAACGTTGCTTTTGTTTTGGAAAGCGGAAACCAAACTCGATATAGTCAGATCAATTAACATACGAAGCCGCCTGGCCATGCAATGACTATACTATACTATGAGAGACGGAGTGACTACAAAGAGCTGGGCTGTGGCTATGGTGAACGAGTGGGAGTATATGAGGTTGTATGATGACTAGGAATTGATAGGGTAGGTCTACGTAAATATCGGTGAAGTTGTCTCGGCGAAATGTGAGAACCGGAAGATGGACGAGACATAGAAGAAGATTAAAAAGAAACCGATACATTTAAAATTATAGAAAGCAATGCCATTTGAAAAATACCTTTTTAAAATATTACCATAAGTTCACATTTTTAAGTTTTCAATTCAATACTTATACCTGTATTTCTGAGAAAAAAAATCCCATTAGGATAGGTAGACTATAAGTTATGCACGTAATGAAGCTCCCATTAGGCCTTCTGTTACGCAAGTAAGTTACCCTTGGAAAAAATCTAATTCTCTGATCGAGAATAAAACTGTTGCTACTTGAGATAAGAAGGAAATATGCCCGTGTCAACTGGAAGAGTCATAATTCACGAAGCTAGTTCAGCCGCCGGCAAACCAAGCACAAAATTGATACTCCTATCGCATCTCTACCAACCTTACAACGATCATTATCTCTGGTATATAGACCATGTTAGACTTATATCGATTAGCTATACCTTTCTTATTTCGATAAAAGAATAAAAAAAGAAACTACTAAGCACGATTATATAGTTCTTCTAAAAAAAAAAGTAGCCCGAGGGTATTTTAAGACACAATTCAGTCCTAGCTTTGTTTCATTCATGCTTAAAACTTGGCTTTAGAATAAAACGATGTTGTTTTGTTCGGACGCGTGTGTATGTGTGTAGAAAGAGAAACAGAGGCAAAAGGAGTTGTACTAACAAAAAAAGAAATAAAAAAATTCGTGACTAGTCGTGACAACGCGGAATTGGCCTAATTGCTTAAAAAGCTCTACCCTCCACATTCGTGACTGGTTTGACCTCCGCGTCGCGCGGCAGTAAGCAAAATATTCCTATCCCCCCCCCCTTCCAACGTTCAGAAAAATAGTATTATATCTATATCTTGGGGCAGGTGTTACATGTTTGCCGGATATTAAGAAGATTCATTTTGATGACACCATAGAAACTTGACAAATTTAGAACACTGTTTATAAACAAGCCGTGTTCACAGAGCAGCCCGCTTTTTTTTTGGGGGGGGGGGTGTCTGCTAGTTGTATTTCTATATAGCCTAGCTACATGCATGAAAGTACAGTATAATTTTTCTCTTCACAGTTTATTGTGTATTATTCTAGCAGTTCAGACACTTAGTGAATACATAAAATTACTGTATAAAATATATTGTTTTTGCTTAATGGGTGGTTTCTTCAATTTCCTTTTACGGCAGACGGTTCAAAAGAAACTCCACAGCTTTTACCACATTAAGTCCCTGCATAGGCTTTCAACTATCAGTAAGAATATTGCTACAAAAGTTATCCGTATTTATCCTCTTATCTACTTACCTGTTTTAAATATGATTGTTATAATACTATTGTTATTCTTGAAATGATCGTGTAGTTTATTTCAAGATAGTTGTAATATACTGTGATTCGTCAATCTAATCTGCAAATGAATAATGAAAATCCGATTATATAACTACAGGGAATTATATCAATAAATAATATTATTTCATGAGCACATCATAGAAAAGTACATATAAAATACGGTACTATGAGGGCTTATTAAATTTAATTACCCTGGGAGATATTTGAGGAAAATAAAAATTCTCAGTTACATGCAACTACATGTTGCTGATAAAACCAATGTTGTTTTTTAAACCTTTGTTGTTGTTATTTTGTTTTTAGTAGTAAAATATTTATTTTATTAACGACACATTAGTTCAGAATAAACATATCACTACGGACTATCTAACGGAAAACATGTAACACAATAATAACAGATATTGTAAACTTCAGGCTGAAAACCTTTTGAACATAGACCCTACTGTTAATTGGTCAATTATTATGTAAATCTTCATTTCAAAACTTAATTACATTTAAGGAAATACTAAGAAAAGTTATTATTATTATAATATATATATATAAAGCCTACATTTAAAATTCAAAATTCTTAAAAATCAAGAAAACCTTTGATTGGCGAAATTTTTTAAGGGATATAATTTTGAAAATTATTTAAGACATAAATTTTTTTCTACTGGATTTCGTTTATTTTATTGTGCGTTTTATGGCGATTTTAATTTAACTTCTTTTCCATGCCCTATTTACCTGCAATTAAGTACTGTGGCTTTATTTTTAATACCATACCTTACCATACTGTGAATCCTCTTTTTTATATTCAGTATTGTTCGAGGAATTATAAAAAAAATTAACTTTCATAAGTTGTTGGTTAATTAATTTTTAGAAGCTCCATGATATGACATGGTAATGCTAATTGTCTAGACTCGAAAGGCCTAGGTGGAAATAAGAAAGTTGAGTAATACATGTATTCGTTTTACGTATATTCTCGGAGGGAAATAATAAGTAATAATATGAATTAAATTACCCATGACTTACTTCTAATAGCATATTTTTAAATACCTCCGTGGATTTATTTAATGAAGTGACTTAAATTATACATGCGAAATAATCCCCTCTGCAGTGTCACATTATTTGGGACCATGCAAATAGCTTACTCGGAAGAAAGTTTGAAATGTAGATTCCAAGAGCTTAACCTCGACCTTAGAGTGGGACGTGCATAAGCGACAGGGATTTTTCTCTGCACCTGCTTCGAGATACTGCCCTACATCTTCCCACTGTTTAACGCCTCTAAGCAAAGTGTTCCGATGCCTTCATCGATTGTTAATTTATAGCTGCTGAGAGGTGTCTATAAACAGGTTACATGATACTTTCCGCAGACGATAGCGTCTTATCTTCAAATTCAAAATCCAATTCAGTAATTCTACTTTTATTGATTTTTTAAAAATTGTTTATGGCTCTCTTTATTTTCTTCTGGTCTAAGAATCCCAAGTGAGTATAAATTGAGTATAAATAGGAAGTCCTTTTTATTTTTAGAACATCATTAGTATCACTGTAACTTACTTTTAAAGTATATGTAAGCGATACACGAAGAATATGAATTGTCAGTTGTGTAGCCTATTTATTCACATTTATCATTCTACGGAACTCGCAGTCATTAGAAAAACAAGGAACTAAATATTTAGATGTATCATACAAAGGAATACCGATGGAATAATCATGTTGTCTCCTACTTGCTAACAAGACCATGTGTAGAACTTTTCCTCATAAAACGTAATATTCTTAACTTCTTAATGTCAGCGATGATTTGAAACTGAAATGTACGTGATGACATTAAATTCTCTTTACTACTGTCATGGCGGAGTAGTATTCTTTAACCGACCTAAATTTAATAGTGTATATCCAACGTGACTTACCTCCAGTTTTTAATGACTTTCAGTTTAGCCAGTAAATGAATTAAGAACACCCTCTTTTAATATAATGATAGTTTTATTTCTAGAACGATCTTAATCCCATATTGAATAGCCAATGCATGTTGATCTTTCGTATGTTTAAGCTGTGTCTTATTTCCAAAAATATTCAGTACTAAAGTTGATTATGAGCATGTTATAACCGTATTGTGTTTTTTAAAATTGAAAATATATTTTGAATTAATTTAATAAAATTAAATTATATTCGAGAGGTTCATTTATTGTAAAAATTCTTAAATCCATAGTCATAGGATTCTAGTTTTAGTTCTGTGGTTCTGTAATTCTTTTACACTTAATTATCTAAATTTTCAACTTATAGAAAAGGAGATGTCTGGTAAAAACATGTTTTTATCTTGTTTTTATCCTCAGGATTTTTATTTTTATTAATTTATTACATTACTAATTGTTACCTTACTTACTGAAAAACTTTAATTAAAATCTTAAATATGAACCTTGTTTCAAAGCCCTCAGATGAGCAAACCTCGTTTTTAGGGACTGCAATTAACATAAGAGAGAAGAAATCCAAATATATACATATATAGAAAAAATTGCAAATAAATATCAAACATTTAAACAATTTTGTAATAAATAAAATCGAATGTTCAAATTACGAACAAAAAACTCATTTTTACAAATGGTGTATTATTTTATTGCCAAAATTCCTTACTTTGAATGCCTCTATTGTGAACATTTTGATCACTTTGCAAATAAGCCTTTCAATTGTGAACACAATAGTCAAATAGTCTTAAACTTGAGCTATTACTCTTTTTTAAATTTTTATTAAGTAGGCTACTAGGGTTATTAAAATGAAGTCACATTATTAAATTTAAAGTCATTTCTAGGACTGATTTTTAAATGTTTAGGGCGCGACAAACGAACTACAGTGCACTTTACTTCTATCCTATTAGGAAAACGAATAAAACCTTGTTCGAAGATGTATTTACCGTTTTAAACCTGTCACGGATATTTACTTCATATGATTTCGTATAGGCCTATTTCGAAAACTCTTCACCGGATTACTTGAGATAAATTATATGCATTAGTTCGAAGTACTAGATTATTGATGTTGATACTAACATACAATAAAATGTTGATTGCTAGGCCCAGTAATTTATGAGAAAAAAAAAATCTTTTGGAACGAAAATACCGTTCTCACTTGTTCAGAATATTCCACAATTACTGGAACACTAGTTTCAAACTTAACATAGGTGATTTATACGTGCCTCAAGGTAGAACACAAATTATGTTGATGGCTGAAATCAAGCGTGTAACTGGTTTTAGAAACAAATTAATGCATATTGAATTATCATAAGTTAAATCACCTACACCGCTTAGAAAACATGTACCCTAGATTTTATTCCATAAATATTAAAAAGAAAACTTAAAAGTATAACTCGTACCTAACATGTAAACAAAATTGTGCAATCGCTGGTTTAAAAAGAAAGTGTTCGGCCTTTCTTGATCGGCGAAATAATACTAAGGTACCTTAAGGGCAAATATACCTATTCTTATAGGAGCCAGCGTTAGAAAATTACACTTAGCGTTACAACAAAGGCCTACTTCTTACATAGGTTTTTTTTTGCCATTTTAAGATAGCGCGCTGTAAAATGTTACGAGTTCTGCCTTCGAGGAAATGATTATTATCTTACGTAACTTAGTGAACTTTTTAAAGGCTGCGAACAACTGCTCAACCGATATTTGTGAGTCAACATTTCTTGAAAATTAGTTTTGTCAACATTTTCTTAGAAATCGGAGAGTGATAATTTGATGAGAATTCAGATATGGAGATAGCGAAGTGCCTTTTCTTATCAGAACACAACTTTGAAAGTGTTATATTTACTGAATTGTTTTACGTTTACTGAACACAGAGCAAAGAATAGTCCTATAGGTGGTTACTGTACGAATGTATAATTATTTGTTTAATTGGCCATGGTTGTTATTTTAACTCGTTACAAGCAACAGATTCCCCCCTCCCCCAATTTCGCACAATAAATTATTCTCGGAATAAACTCTTAAACCGTGGATCACATTGAAACTCAAGATGAGGATTTCGGAAGACCATTCATAAGAAACAATATTACTCAAAAACTATAAATTGTGTCAATTTTATTTGTATATTGAGGTGCAAATTTCAAATAAATTTATTCCTTCCAGGGTTGATTTTTGTGTGAATATAAGCCCAGTGAGTTCTAAGCTTGGAATCGACGAAGAAAGATTTCAGTAAAACAAGTGGTATCCTAGAATAACCATCACAACAACAAATAAAATAAAAATCCTCACATTTGACTTAAAAGTTCTACTCTATTAAGTCTTAATGTTTTTGCTTTCATGCAATTTTTTGAGTTGACAATCTATACATCAGTAACAGCAAAAAAATTAAAGGAAAAGTGTAGCCTAACACTTAAACCAGAGCTCTTGTGTCTATATACATATATTTTTTCTAAATGGTGTGGTCTTAAATTCTGGACCAAAATGAACTCTGATATTTTCTTATCATAGATTTTAGAAATCTGGAGTAAAAATATCAGAGTTAGTATTTAGTAGGTTTTACAGTAACCAGATTATAATCTAAGCCTACATGTAGAAAGTTTGATATCCCTTCACACAGCAAAGCAATTGATTTTAGCAGTTTATCCTGTTAAAACCACCTGCACTTGGAAGTAAAGTTTAAGTTCCCCATATGAAAGTTGCACAGCTCTGAATTCGCTACTGGGTACATTTGCAATTAGCTCCTAGTATCCACACAAGCACCTATGATTTTGTAGAGCTTAAAAGGTAATTTTTTCATATTACTTATTTGTGTAAAAGAGCATATTAAGTGTGTCAAGTTGTGATTTTCAAAAAAGGGAGAAGTTGAAGTGGTTCTGCAGTGACTCCAAGTAGTTTTTGACATTACTTGAACTGGGCGGTGTTCGTATAGAGACAACATGGTCGGAAGTGTGGGAAATACAGGAGTAACCTTTATATTACGTAATCGTCCTCTGTTTTTGTTGATTTTTTTGCTACTGGAGTAATTCTGGCCCCACGAAGAATAAACACATTTATATACTGTATTGGCTAATCATAATACCTATATTTGCGAGCATTTTTATGTGTATGTTTATTAATGTTTATGCATTAATCATTATCAATATCATCGTAGGCAACATCTTCACATAATGTACAATTTTTTTTAAAAAATCTAGTAAGACTACTTTAAACAGTGGTGTATGGCCAAAACAGCCTCTCATTTGTACTACCGACATTTAAAAAGAAAATTACAAATATCATTCATTGTGGTTTGTTTTTGTGATGCATCGCAAATCTGCAATCTAATTTTCTTAGTAAACAGATTGTTATCTTCGTTATTACATTCCAGCGAAATTAATTGGCATAGTACGGCATAATGCATGAGGAGTTTTACACTAAACTTTATGAAGTTGTAGTTCTTATAATTCCAGTGTTTAATTTTTAAGCTAAAAAATATGAACATACGCACCAGTACTGCATTTTATACTGTAATTAGAGTTAATTATCTTAACTGTAAGGGTTACAATTAATCCAATTAGTCGTTCTATATAGATATTACAAATTAGTATGTAGAGACGGAAGCACGTTGTTAAGGTGTAATAAAAGAAAATAACAATTAGCAAGAATTTGAAAAGCCAGACACACAATTTGGTGTTTTCGAGAAGTTTTCTTGATGAGTTTGGTCACGTGTGGTTACTAGAGGTGTCGGTTTAGTTAAACACTACCGAAGTGTGACTTGAATATTGTTCACAGGTGCATAAGATGAACTAACTGGTTTACTGGTCTTTACATAAATTGGGGGGTATGCATTCTGACCACAGCGTTGCATGTTTTGCATTTGAATTGGTCCCCTCCTCGCTTTCTCAAGAAAGGACCACGATCACTGAATTAGAACAGGGAGTAGTGTTATGATGAAAGGTGTTCTGAGATGTGAGATGTGTTTAACGAAGATAGGATTTCAGTCGCGTGTGTTACTGGGAAATAAGTAGAAGAGTTTTACTTTGAGCTGAGGAAACTAGGTGAAATAGTAAAGACTCCCAAATAAAACGTGTGTAATTGTTTGTATGACGTGGTTTGTAAGCTGCAGACTGTTCATCTCTAGCTCTATTATACTACTAGATCTACAATTTGAGAACCGTAATTCTTATATAAGTGTTTTTGATACGCTTAAAGAAATAATATATTCTTATTTTTTTAATCTATGAACATTACAGAAATGTTGACCTATTGCAGTGCTCACTTACAATAACAATTCACACATATACGGATTGAAAATAATTTAAAACGCTTATAACTCAAAAGGATAAAACTAGATAAATCAAAGTTAGGATATGGTACAATAAGTAGATCTGCAATAATAATAATTAATTACTGGTTAAGATACTGGTATTACGGCTCGTCAGTGTAGGCCTTTAGACTACAATTAAAACATATATTTTTTCATATATTCAAAAAATAATATATGTAACTTGTACTCTTCACCGAATATGGCAAGGTTACTTAAATCAGTGAGGATGAAATTGGCTGGACATGTTGCGCGCATGGAGGAGGAAAGACATCCAAAAAAAATATTGACAGAGAGACTCGAAGGGAGACCACTGGGAAGACTTAGACCTAGGTGGCAGGACATTATTAGAATAGATTTAAAGAAGGGTTTGCGAGGGAAGCGACGGTTGGATGGAGTTGGAATAGAATAGGGTTGAATGGTGGGCTCATGTAAGTTCATGTAAACTCCGAGTTCAAAAAGAAAAAATAATAATTTGCCTTCAGTTTGCTTAGGAATTGTCTATTGCCACTGTGTAAGCAAGTAAGTGTATTTTCATATATATTTCTACAAACCTGTGTATATAAGTGAATTCTTAATTAAAATTAAGCACATCTGCTGCGCACTTATTGGCTGTGTGTAGTTATGATCTTATTAAAAGTGCTTCGACAAGTTAATAAACAACAGTTCAGCTGGATAGAATACAGATTGTTTTGATTTTTTCTAGTGATGTTTTTGAAGTTTCTGTAAGAGTAGACCTAAGCTTGCTGTTGGTCTACCCTTGCGATATTCGGGAGAAAGAATGCCCTAGGTGCCTCAGTGTCTTATCTGAGTGTATGATTGTCATTGGCCTGTTTTGGTGAATATAGGGGTAAAAGTTCAACAAAAGTAAATTAATATAATCAATTTTAATCCAGGATATGATCCAGCATAAGCCACCTTCCCTTAATTCATTTCATACTAGAAAGGAAATAACTGTTCAGCTTTTAGAGTTGTGATTTTCTTTTTGAAATGACTGTTGGAGTAATAACTACTCTGAACTTAGCCTGCTCCGGAAGTTTTCTTTCTTTCTTTTTTCTTTCATAACTTCTGCAGCGAGAGTAAGCTCCAGGGCATGGCGTAGCTTATACATTACATTTGTTTTATGCGTTCTTTCATTTCAAGGATAAGAAACCAAAAGTTCTTGAATTTCACAATGAGAACTGCCTCTCATAAACAATATCGACCATATAATAGGTACAAGGTATTAAAATCCAGACACATTCCTCAGCTTTTATAGAGTGGTTAGCTGTAAATTTCACAACCGTGTATGCGCTTACTGTGTTGTTAGGTACACAGCCACTTAACATTACTGTTTGCTCATAAATTTACTTGTCACAGAGAGATTAGCTCATTCTCATTTTGCTGAAGAAAAGCGCAACCATATTGAAATGCTGTTTTTTTTTTTTAATTCAAATAACGTTCCTTTTACATCCAGAGGCTGCCAGATTGACAACAGGACCAATAATAATCATTTTGAAGATATGTGTTCATAAACCATGATAATGTTTTTGTTAAACATTACATGAGAATATTTTAAGAAAAAATTCCTCTGACATCGAGATTTGAACCCATGATCTTCGGCTTCTGTGCCGATGCTTTACCAACTAAGCTAGCCAGAGTTCGACTCACATCACCAGTTGGAATCTCTTTCCTTTGACTCCTAAATTAGTATGCCTTACAAGACTGTATGGGATGTAAATGTATTTCATTGAGGTAGACCTTGAGGGTAACCAGTCATAGGAGAGAGATTCTATCTGGCGCTGTTAATCAAACTTAGGCTAGCCCAGTTGGTAGAGCATCGGCACGGAAGCTGAAGGTCATGAGTTCGGAGCACAATGTCTGAGGAATTTTTTTCATAAAATATTGTCAATATTCACTTTGCTTATCACAGTAATGGTGTTTCGGTTTGATTATGAAATAATATGTATTGTTTTTAATATAAATGTCTTAATATTCTTATAGATAACTTTAAAGTGGGTAAGGTTTTTTTTTTTTTAATTGTTGAGCTTGGCTTCCAGGAGAGAAACACATTTCTTGGTGTAGTGCCCCTTGCACCCACTGTAGTGCGTTCTAAATTATATTTGTTTTTTTTATAACCAGGCACCGTGTGATAGTATATTTAATTATTTTTTCATTTCCCCCTGTCGAGGGCCGCCAAACGACAAACTATGTTATGCAATTAATTCACGTAAACACTTAGATGATGATAAAATGTAAATTGCATCCATCCTTTTCACAAATACAAAAATATGTTATGTTCAAATAAATGGTACAGATATTCTAATTGCAGCAGCTGTGATGCTGTGAAGAAGATCTTTGCCCACTCCGAAATTCACCCAAAAATGATGTAATTTTTGGGGGTTTTTGCCTCTCGCCCCTACCAATAGGCCAATGACCGAGATATCAGTAAGGTAATATTTATTTATGTAGGCCTAATAAAAGATGGCCCATCACTTAAGGTTGAACGTTATGAGTCTCAAACCCGACAGTTGGTCCTTAATCAAATTGCGCGGTTATTCTTTTTAATTATTTCATTTTTTTTCGTAAATAGATCATTTTACTACGCGTAGATAGCAGATTAATTGGTGCGTTGTCATTATCCTACAAAACTGGAAACTTAAGTTTTTATATTGTACGCTTTAACTTATATAAACTAATTCTAGAAATTATGTACATCAAGCTTTATTCTTTATTTTTTACTGTATTTAGTATCGAATTAATTGAGTCATTAAATCAGCATGGCATGAAATGCATCCTGTTACATAAAATGATTGTATCGTTGTAATGAGACATTATATTTCTGATCTTTTCTTACCATATTAAGCTTAGGTTGTAACTCGTGCTTCAGTATTCGTAGTGTGATACATTTGTTATAAGCTTTCCTAGAATATCTACTTAATATTCAGTGAGAACTGTGAGAGACTTAAGTTTCACTTCTGTCAAATTTGGAGTTGGACAAGTAATGATACACCATTACTCTTTCCTAAAGCAGACCTCAAGTTCCCCTTTCATTGATGCTGTGGATATTTAAGAATGCATAGAACAAAGTACAGGCCTAAGTCTATACATGTTTTACAGGTACCATTGGAATTAACATAATAGATGCAAGTATTATCATTTGTGATTGTGGAGGGGAGGAGAAGGAAATCGGTGAGACGACTAAGGTACAATGGTGAAAGTTTTTATATAGGCACGAATTATTGTTTTTGGAAAAGGAACAATTGTTTCTTGCTGATTCATTTATTCAATTCGTACAAGGAATAAGATGTCGTTTGCAAGCATAAACATGCTAGATTGTCTGGTTCTGAATTGCGATGATTATTATTGTTATTGTATGAATCGATTATATTATAACTAGTATGGCTACTGAGAGAGAGAAAGAGAGAGAGATAGAAAGAACATTCCTTCATGCTTATGTATTAGCAAGGTATAGGCTTATGTGAAACGTGTTTGGGTGCTTAATAAAAAAAATAAAAAAAAAAAACTTCTAGGCATTGGTGGGTATACAGTTTCAAATCCAATATAGTGTGCTACAAGGTTTTTCCTATAATTTTAAAGCTCGTGACCTGGTTTTGACCTTTGAAAAATGAAACATGTATTACGCATTTTCTAACTACAGTGAAACTGATATTGCGTTGGCAATTTACAACAGCGGCCCGCCAATTCTAAATTGGACATGGTTCCTGTCTTTTGTCTATTAAGTTTGATAACTGTAATGTAATTATTACTTTATAATTTATTTTATAATTTAAAAAATTAAATATCTGTTAATTAACTTGGAAGTTTAAACTGTTGTTTGGGCGAGGTAATAAGAGATAGGCATGTAGGAAGAAAGATCTTCATTGGCACATGCAGGAATTTTCTAAGCAGGAACTATGTAGTAAGAAAGACCACTCCGCCCAACTTTTATCTGAAGAAGTCTTTGGCTATCGGAAGTTTCAGTCATCTTTAATTTGTTATATCCATCTCTTACGGCAAGTACTTATCAGTGTAGTAACAGAAAAGCCTTTGCTATTACGGCCTTACTTTTTTTTTTGGCAATTGTAATAAAAGTCATGTGCCTAAAAGAGAGAGGTAAAACTAAGGTAAAGAAAGAAAGTCATACAAGTCGGTTTACTATTATGTATTACGACTCGAATAATGAAAACTTCTTTCCTCCTGTAAAATGACTCTAACAGTAAACAAACTAATTACATTTATAATAATAATAATAATAATAAGTATTTTATTGCCATTGAACTTGCAGTAATAAGACAACGTCATTCTTAAAATTACATTACATAAATTACATAAATGAGAGATAATTAAATATCACAAGAAAAGCGAATCAAAGTTCCTATTCCAATTTTACATTCTTTGAATAAAACAGTAATATAAAATCAATGTTATATTAACATCAACAGAAACCCAAGACACTAAAATATGTTCACATTCAAAAAATTCTGTCACAGAGTAAAAAGGTATCTTCGTTAGCCAACTATATAGTTCATTTTTAGTAAAAGGTGACAAGCAGCCTACTTTAATGTATAGGCCTACTTACAGCTTTTATAATCTTTTAAAAACTATTGAACTGAATCTTCAGAATAGCTCATTATAACTCTTTATCCCCCCCCTCTCTCTCTCTCTCTCTCTCTCTCTCTCTCTCTCTCTATATATATATATATATATATATATGTATGACTAAATGACTCCCCTACAGCAGTGACTTGTAAAACCCGCGGAAAGGAAGGCAACATTTAATACATATAAAAGAAAAAGGATCTATAAAAATATCGCTATGATTCGCAAAATTAATATGTAGTCTATTTCATTTCGCTTCAGTATGCAGATACAAGTAATTTGAAGCCATGATAATGTGCTATTCTAAAAGCAAGAAGGTCATTGTCAAGCTCCAGTCGTATCATAAAGTGTTAATGGAGATTCTCAGAGATTCTGCTATTTAGTTAGAGAGCTAACGATATTAACTAATGTCTCGAGGAAACCCTAATTATGGTGCATTATTTTGTTTTCTGTATAATGTTAAGTCTACTCTATACAATGTGTAAATTCTTTCGTAGAACTTGCAGATTATTTTAGTGGTAATATAAGACCTTGGATTTTCCCATGTCTTTAATAACAAGTAAAATTCACTTGTAAATGTATTCTAGGCAATGGTAAGAATTAAAAACAGACAATGACGTGTTTCCATGCGTTACAAATGCCAGGGTACAGCAGTTAATATTACTCTAGTTCACACAGAATACAACTGTGATGGATCTAAGATTACCATCAGCTCATCATTCTTAACAATGCACATTATTAATACTCAAGGAAACGAATTCTGCTGCTGGAAGATTTGCAAAACATTGGAAAAGTGGTTTGAAACTGGTTCATGTTTTTAATGCCATAATTAGTTCCGTAAGAGAGGCTTTCAGGTGAACGAAGTGCATTTGATGACTGGAGAACGTAATAAAAATGTACCGGTACTTACTAATGCGATGGTTGTCTCTGTGAAACTTGCGATTTGATGCAAGCATTGATAATGCCACCATTTCATACAGTTGAAGCTCTTACTGCTGTAAAGAATGATGGTAATCGAGAAGTTACATTGCCTGTGAGATCACGTATAACACTAAGATGATGTCATTCTTCTGCGAGTAACGGCTCTTCTGATGCTTTGTTGCAAATATATACCCTATTGGGGATTGTAAAGCAGATCTTATTACCTTTGCAGAGAAAATATGAACTTTTTGATCGAATTTAACTTTAATTCTTTGTTTAGTTTTTGTTGTAATTGTAAAATATATATGTAGGTAATGTACAGTTTTGTGAGGTAAAATAACTTACTGATTTTGCGACCGGGTTTCCACTGTTATTATACAGTAACTTTAAGATGTAAAGCCGAAGGTCGTGGGTTCGAATTCAGTGGCAGAGGATTTTTTCTCCTAAAATACTCTCATATAATATTCAACAGTAAACAATCTTCTGTTGTTTCATGAACAATTTAAATACATATTTAAATTCGAATCAAACTCTGGCTAGCTTAGTTCGTAGAGAATCTGTATGTAAAGCCGAAGGTCGTTGGTTCGAATCTCGGTGTCAGAGGATTTTTATTCTGAAAATATTCTCACGTATGTTCAACGGAAATAATATTTAGTGGTTTCATGAACACTTATCTACTTACGTACTTGGTAAAATATGTAGGAAATTGGCTAAATGTGAGAGTGATCTAATTTTGCCACTTAAACCATCACAAATGTAACGTGTAATAGTCACTGTTCTCTTATCCTAAAATTAAGTTTTTTTTTTTTTTTTTTTTTTTTAAAGCCGTTCTATAAAACTTTGATTTTCTAACGAACAGGAGTCGGCTCATCCTTTTTGCAGCCGGCTGTACATACAAGTCGCTTCACTTACCCGATTGCGATATTTTTTTTTCTTTTCATCCAATTAACAATAGCACAGAGTATACCATACATGGGATGATTCTGTAAATCTGAAGGTATGCAGAGATTTATAGGTACAGCATTTCCTTCGGATTGAAGCCCGCAAGGTTTTCTGTGAATGTAAAATTTGAATAACAAAAAACCCTTGGTCTTCCTACTTATTCAAATTCAAATCCGTTTAGAAGGTTCCTTCCACTCGTATTTACTAGCTCCAGACTTTTTTTTCTTCACACACGCATAAGAAAGAATTATAATAATACATTTGAAAGAGAGAAACGTACGTATGTTTTAAAATGATAGGCTTCCATACATGCCGGTAATATGTCTATCATTATAGCCAATGTATACAGCGTTCTCAGTATGCTTGAGCGCATATAAACACTCTGTTAGGGATTGTGTAAATTGTTTTCGGAGCTCTCGTAAACAGTATGGGATGGCTAATAAAGCCTGCCTCCATACTTGTTCAAAGTAACATGTATGAAATAATAACGTGGCTATTGTTTTCTAAGAGGTGTTTATTAATGCATTCGTATGCTGGCTTACAAAATAAGCTCGTAATGGAATATAAATTAGATGACCATATTTGAAATACTGGAATAAATTCATTTTGTTACAGAGTTGTGTTGAATGTGTAAGTTCGGCATCCTTAATTTTCGGCATCCTTAATTTTCTCTTAATATCTATTCATACAGTTCATATTTGTAGAACTAAATAAAATTCAATTTAATGGTTCTTTTTAAACAAGATAATTATTATGAAGCCCAAATAAACAACATGAGCCAATGATTCCTTTCGTGGAAAAAATTAATTTTCTCTTCTGTTTCTTTTGGGTCCTTTATTTTAAAGATGGGTTAGAGTACAAAATAGCAAGGACTCCTTTAATTTTTTATTATCAAGATTTAATTTACTAGATTATAATTCCAGTGTAATAATGTGATATTTTTAAAATTAAAACAAAGCTCTTCAATTTTCTGAAAAATATAATTTTAATCGATCAGCGAATTGTTATCAGTTTAAGATATTGACCTTGATATATTTTACTATGTGATTAAGCCCTTTACCTAGGCTGAGAAGATAATCATTTTACTTTTAAGTGAAGTTTACCGATATAGTGTAGAATTTTAAAAACCGAACGTAAATATTTATTGACTGCTTCAACACATTGAATTAAATCTTGTATTAGTAATACAGACTTTGACATTAGCTCTTGCAAGTGTTAGGAGACTATGTAAAGATTACCACACACGGAAAGAAAAATGTAAGAATAATGGCGAATCATTGAGCTCTGTACGTAAATAAAGTGTAAATAATTACACAACACTGAGGTTCCGAAACAGGACTGATCGATGCGCACACAACGCTACCGTCATTAAGAGTACGGTATGTTGTATGCAATCTACACAGTCACCGCAAGAGTACGTTGTATGCAATCCATACTATGACTATATAGGACTGCATAAAGCACATGAAATAATCTTAACCAAAATTAAAAATTAAATTTTGACCGAACCAACTGTGCTATTAGGATGAAATTTGACATACACACTACCCACGTTATACGAAACGTATCTGAAAATTTCAGACGTCGAGGTCAAAAAATCTAGGAGCATGCGAGCTCATAAACATACTTACATCTCAGGACGCATTTAGTATTTGATATTAAGCTCGGCAATGTTTTCTTTACGAGGGCTATGTCGATTGGATTGTGTCCAGTAGTGGTGAGGTGTACCTTTTTGAAATTCACGTGAACACTGTGAAGATGATATATCATTGTAAATTACCTATGCTCTGTGTAAATTGTTGGCTCAAAACTTGAAATGTGTAAATCTACCAAGTTCATTTTATTATTTTGCTGTTGTCTATGTACTCTGACAATCTTCAAATTCCACAAATAAATATACATTCAAGTCATAAACATGAAAACGACTTAGTTGCCAAGTGGAGGCCAGAAACTATGAAATTGAGTGTATTTTGGAACAGTAGGCCTACTTACGTGACAAGAAAATAATTATTAAATAGGTTAGGAGAATCTTTATGTGAAAGCTGGTGATAATTGTATATTAATATGAGAATGTAGAAATATGTCAACTCCACTAGATGGCAAAAGTTCCAAAATGTTCCTACACTAAATGACTCTTATGAATAAATTAAATATAGAATTGTAAATTTTGAACTAAACTGTGTCAAATTTAGTTGATTCTACTTTTAAATACATTTTAATCCAGCCCTATCCTATTTTTTTATCTTAGTTTTCGTGAATAAATTCTTGAAATGGTCTTTCTAAATAGGCGAACATTCAACTTACCTGATTCTTAATAGGAAGTCAATAAGTCAATGTCAAACAGGGCAAATTAAAACACAGGAAATAAATTCTATGTAATATAACATTAAAATTAAGACTAATAGAATTAATTTTATTTTAATTGCAGCTTGTTTAATTATGCATTTTCATTTGCTGCTTTAAAGATTTCAAGATCGTTCCATGTTCGATAATAATCGATATCACACCAATTCCGAAATGGAAATCAGTATCGAAATGAGTATCATTATGATAGCGTTACGTCACGCGTAATACGCGTATTATAGTATGGTCAAAAAATGTTTGTGTGTGTGTTTTTTTTTTTTATTATTTTGTTCAGTTTTTAGATAGATGTTGGCCTACAACTTTTTAATCTCGAGAAACTCTGCTCTCCCCTGAACACTTTGGAGGATCCAAATCTAACATACGTTACCTGCCCTTTAATTTCAAGAAGAAAAAAAAAACACACACACACAAACAAACCAAAAATACGAAATAGCTCTTGTAAAAAAGGAGTAAAATATTAGTAACGCACTATAATCGTGGATCTTATTATTAGTGTTGTGGGAAATCATTGGGGATTTTTGCACATGAATTTCACAACACATTAGCCATAAGAGTATGGAGAATATTGGAAGAATTGACCACGGAGTAAACGCTTGGCACGTAGTAGATGTGTATTCAGCTATAGGCACGTGCAGCTGAATGACTAATTTAGTCGTGCCGGTAACCTCTCACCTCCAATCTCTTTTTCTCCCCGAACGTTTCAAACCCTTTGACAGGATGCCCATGGTCTTGTAAGAACCAGCGTAAAATTGAATTCAAGAAATCCATTTATCTTAAAGGCAGAGCACATTAATACTGGAAACATTTTTAACAGACGTAATCATCCAATTAAATTCTTTTATTCTTTATTCCTGTGGAAGCACACTTGGTGGTCAGATTCCGTACAAAAAAAAACATAAAAGTATTCAGACTACTTCCAGATTGAAGATTCATTGTCTCCGCTTTTTAATTTCACTTTTTCCTCTGGTGCTATTTCTTCTGCGGCCATCTTTGCTCTCTTGGTTGTTTCACTGCTCCATATAAGGTCGCTCAATCTGTTCATATATTCTAAAGATCGTTAGTAGTGGTACTATTATTCTATCGCAATCAAGCATTGCATTGTTTTCTCGATTGTACACACTAAATCCGTTTTAAAAGCCACAGCATACTGATCGTCGGATTAGAAATCAGTGTGAGCGGTTGGGGGTCCGAAATGGAATCATACTTCTTATATGCATAGAACTGTTGGCAAAACAGGCATAAGTGACGAGAAGTTTCGTGACAGTGGGATTATTAACGCCTACGCGGTTTCAGCGGTAGAAATGAGAAGATTAATGGTTTGGCTCTCGTTGGAACCCATACTTAACGGCCAGTTTACTCAGATAATATGAATCTGTGAGCAACTAACAGATAAAGCAGTGCATCCGAGAAACTCTTGACTGCTGAATTGCTTCCTGCTGAATTGCTTTTACTCTATTACAGGCATATGCAATGTAGGGCCTAATGTCTATAACATATTGTTGTTGAACGCTTTATAGTTTTTAGTTCAATGATTTATTTTATATAACTTATGTCGAGCACACAAACTTATGTATAAGTCTAAGAATACTGGTACAACTTACTCCATATCTACAGTTCTTAGGCTATGTTAGTGGTAAGAACTAATCGGTATTCGAGCAATGGGAAAGCAAACAAACGATTCTCATTCATTGAAAAAAATATTCCTTGAAATGAGTCAGTAAAAAATACACTTCCCTTTCATTACTATGCCCCACTTCACATTCTATCTTATTTGAAAGAGAATCACTTACAGTCTGATAGATATTTGATTTAAATAATTTTCTTAAATTATAATTGGTTAGTTAATAACAATGATGGATATAGTGCTAAAATAAATTAGATTGTAGTATAAATGTATTTTCGCCAACAACAAAAATATATCAAAAATAAGTTTTAATGATTTTGAGCTCCACAGTTTCATACAGTGGATGGTTTTCTGAAGATTTCCCAGTTCTCGAGTCATCGTTGGTGGCTTTTTCTAGTAAGCATTCGGCGCCTAGCATGGTTCTCTAATATTGTCGGCTTAAAGTTAGTCTTTAAAGAGTTATTACATTACAGCCTGAACATAGATATTCCAAGATTGCATTTTGTTTGCCTATTTGTCTATTTAAAGTCTCTTAAAACACTGACACGAAATCTAATGATTTAATATTGCCACAATACTTTAACGTAGGCTACATTACTTCCTATTAAAAATACACTATAAAGTGTTCATAGTTTAATGGAAAACAGTCCTTTAATTGAAAGAGGCGTAGCAGATATTAAAACAACATTCCGCCCTTTCCCATGCTATCTCTTCAGAATATTAAGATAAGAAACACGAAAACACGAATGGATTCGATATTATTAGATGTAGTGCAGCAGAAGCATTTATGAGTTTTCAGCATACAAATAATCAAATAATCTCGCTCGTGTATGTTATATCATGAATGTGTAATTTCTCCTTTTAATTAAACTATGACGTATGGTACATAAAAGTCAGGTTTTATCGGCGAACATTCGTCAGATATGACTAATGTTATTTATGGAACTAGAGCATGGCTGGCGACTAAGTTAATATCGAAGGAGTATCAACACCATATAAAGAATATACGAGTGAAGCTATTACTTATTATATAATACAACATATTTTTAGAACAAGTTGTGTTCTAGCCTTCACGCGACTAGTAAGCAATATACAGGAAAGTAACATTAAATTGTAAGATAATTTATTCAAGTGTGCATTCTTACTGTTCCCTTAAGTATTAAGTAGACTCTACTTGTTGGATGGATATTGTATACAGGGTGTTTCAAAAATACTTTTACAAACTTCGGCCATGGGTTCCTTACACCAAAAGAAGGAAAAAAGTTCAAATGAACATAGGTCCCATAATCCTTTGTTTTCTCGTTAGGAACTGTTCACATTGGTATACTCATAACACGTCAACGCACAAAACTCATAACAAATGCTCGAAAAGTCCTCCTCTTGCTTCTAGACATGTATGCACTCGTCGAATCATGGACTGTCGCATCCTTTCAAATACTCCGGGATGGTGTCGAATGGTTTCGCAGGCTTCCATGACACGTCGATGAAAAGGATTATGGGACATGTTCATATGAACTTTTTTCCTTCTTTTGGTGTAAGGAACCCATGTCCTAAGTTTTTAAAAGTATTTTTGAAACACCCTGTATATAATATAAAGGCTTTCGTACCGGTATTTAACTAGCCAATCAATATAGATTGATTCTGATTATTTTTGGGCATTATTAAGACATCAGTGTAAGTAAGAATCTTTCTGGTGCCGTACAGTTGATTTGGCCAATGATTTACCAGCAAAGGATGCAAATTTATTCATGTAATTGTTTTAAGTGGAACTGAATATTGAATGTTCCCATAATGGTAAATAGATTGGATTGATGTGCCTTTTTATTGTTTTTTTTCATAACCCGTATTACCGAAGGACTTAACACCTCATTGCCTGTAGTATAAAAGAAAGACTGTGGGTCAACACTGTGGAGGCAGGGCCTTCTTCTAAGACAACACAAACACACAGAACAACGGATAGGATATAACACAGAACACTCAGTCTGGACCTAGAAAGGGATTGTCATTTCTGTAATCCGGGTCGCCGGAGTGGAAGATGGCGCTCTACCGACTCACACTCGGGGGCAGACATTTTTTATGACTCGAAATTCCATCATAATATCTACCGCCCAGATGTGTTAGGTCCGGAGATCGTGGAGGCCAAGCGTTTGGGCTTTCGTGACTGGTCCACCTAGTTGGAATCATTTCATCCTGCAATTCACAACATTGCAATATAACAGCAATGCACGGGATACCAACTCAAACATATGACAAGCGGAAATGTGCACTGCGCAAGCAGAAGTTGCTCTTTCTGACAGTCGCAAGGAAATGTTTTTATGCATGTTGTATAACAAAGATATTCGAAAATCATAACCGTCGGTTAATATTTCGAGTGACCAGCTCTTAAGAAAGTTCCTTTATTTACATATTGCAGAATTACTATAATTTAATTGACTTTTATTTATTCATTTTTATTCATTATTAAAATTATAAAAGTTATCAAACTTTACAAAATCTTATGTAGGCACTTTCTTTGAAAGCCCCCAGATGAGCAAAGCTCGTGACGTGACTTAGATCCCCTATTAATTACCAAAATTAATTAAAAGTACGTCGTAATAAAAAAAAAAATAAGCTACATAGTTTGACTGGGACACAGACTAGGTGGGAAAAAATTGTTTTCTAAAAGAGAATTTCATAGTATTTAAAGTTCGTCAGCTTCTGAGGATGTAATACGAAACTTTTCGACTGGTTTTCACATTAACGACTGCTTTACTTCCAGTATGTTTTATTTCGTTTTGCGATTTCTTGGAAGTTAAGTTTTATGATTTTCTTTGAAGTTATAATTTTTTAGAAGGGTAATTGCTTACAACTTTTATTTGAATTCAGTTTTTCTTAATTGAAATCCCATGTGATATTTCAATATAAGTTGTATCTTTTAAAATCCTGTCATGGATTAAGTGGCAGGATTCCCGGAATTGTCTCAGTTTCGGTGTCAGTTCGTGGAAGAGAAGGTGCCGTTGATCCGTTTTCGAGACTAAAAATATTGTTCATGAAAATCATATTAAGAATAAGGTAGTCATCGACATGTTTCTTGCCACTTCCCAGAATAGATTATTTTGTTTTGCGATACTGTAAAATATTTTTTTTCATTTTCGAGTTATAATCAACGCGGAGGTGTTTAGAGTTCGACTCTGGGTTGAGTAGGTAGTTTCCGCACTGGAACAGGCCTTAAAGTAAACAAGGAAGTTTGTCTATCTCTAGAACATTACTCGTATCTACTTAAGAGACACAGACAAACACACTCATGCCCTCACTCAAACAGACAGACAGACATCTTTTCCAAGGGATCTCAATACATGTATTAATGCTCAAAACTTGACATCAAATTTCGGACGATACTTTCTGTACCTAATATAAACATGTAATTTGATGCTTTTGTTTAATCAGTGTTAATTGCAATTATGATATGCAGAAAATAAGTTTTTTAATCGATTTCCGAGTTAAGCTCCAGATCGGTTCATTAAGCAGGGCTTACGGAAGAACAAAGGTCTAATTTGATAAGCATATGTGAAGGAATATGTGGGTAGTGTTATTTGTCAAAGCTAACTGTAATGCAACTTCCAAAGCCGTATATGAACATTGTAAAACAATATGTTGTCGTGAGAACTGTGCTAAATTTGGCATCACTCCGGTACCGGTCAACCGATTTGATCCAATATCAGTAGGCTTCTTCCCATGGACGTTATAAATGCGTACACCAAGTTTCATGAAAATTTGATAAAGTGTATTTGAGTTTTCGCGCGTACAGACACATGGACAGACATTTTCCCGTCCCCTATACAATATCATAATTCTGGTACTTAATAACTATTGTATGAGATAATAACTATTGTATGAGAGAAATTAAAAAAAAATGACTGACAGTAGAAGAAAAGGAAAAGTAGGTTGTAATTATTAATCGTCTATTCGGATAGAAGGAAAAATGGTTTGGTAGTATCCCAATGATACATATAAACGCTGAGGGGTACATGCTTAACTGATTGAATTACGTTACCCAACTATAACCCAGGAAGCATGGCTCCACTGTCTTTTGTTTAAATAGGACTTCTGAAATAGTCTAATTGTTTAGGATCTAAGTTGATCTTACTAGTATTCAGTTAACTATTAAGCATGCAGGAAGTATCCTTGAAGAGGACCATATACCACTCTTCCTCTTAGGCTTGGTTTTAGTCGTACATATTTTAAAGTCTCTTGGCATAGAATATTAAACCCTGATTATTAAATATGCGGGCGACACCTACAAAATAAAACATAATAGTAAGTGAAATGAAAATGGTTTCATGTGGCTTATCTTCCACAGAACACAACTCTACTCTTTGTTTAAAATAGCATGTACCCAACGAATCGAGATGGTGTCACCCTCCTGAATATGATGTGTACTTAACATGCCACCTGTCAGCCGTTACGGAATTATTTTCTGTAAATCTACGTATGCATTTATAATTTTGAACATATTTGGTGTTCACAACCGGAGATAGCTCTTCATAATTTGGAGTCAGTGATTAATGCTGATAGTTTCTACGAATGCTCAGATTGGTATGCTGAAGTTAAGTGTTCTCTGTACAGGCCATGGGAGCCCAGAAGATTCCAGGAGGTTGAGGCTCCTAGATTTTAGACATTCGGTACGTGAAGGTGGTAAGGTAGTCTGCCTTTACCCCCAGGATTGCTCCTGGTACTCATTTCCGTTAGAGGCTGAGTCTGAGTGCCACCAGAAGAATTAGGCCGCATTGAAAAACTCCAACGATGTCATCGGGGATCAAACCCGCGACCTTCCGGGTTGTAGCGCAGCGCCTCAACCACTACACTACGGTGTACCTCGTTATGCTCAAGTGCTTTCACAAAACTGTAACAGGATTACTAAAAACTTATTTATAACTGCCTTAAGGCACCCTCGAGATAAATGATCTGAGCACACCTATGACCGTGGGTACATTGATTAAATTCACATGCCTTGACACCATCGTAGCATCCATCATCCCACTTTCTCGCCAGTACGCTTGGCACCATGCAAGAACTTCTTCCTCTCAAGGCAGTTAAAATTTCTCGTTTGATATACAATTCATACTCGATAAGCTAATATGGCACTGTAGTAACTTAGGTCTATCAGCATGTATAACAATTCTTTTAAGCGATACCAAATTTGATAGGTACCTATTCTATAAACGCCTTTTTAGGTAGATTTTCGAAGAAAAATCTACCTATTGCAATGGATACCACTTTATGATTTTCGAAAAATTCTTTCATATCTTTACGTTTCATGCTCCCCTAAGTACGAAACCACCGCCCGTTCAAAAAAAATTTTTGTGATATTTATATATATATATATCTTTACACGATAGCGGCCGTAATTTTGAAGATATTTGAACCAAATTTTATTATGTTATTTCTAGGCCCAATAGTTCGGACAAGTTCGTTAATGGGCAAAATAGGCCCAAGGGGGTGGTCGGGGGAGGGGGTTGAAATTTTTAAAAATGTATATCTCGGCCCCTATGAAATATAGAGGTAAACTTTGTTTGAATAAATTAGAGTACTCCCTATGGAGTTCACAGTGACACCAACGATTCGGGGGTTCGAGTGAGGGTGGGGGTGGAGGTGGGGGTGGGGGATGAAAATTCGAAACTTTTGAAACCACGTCTTGTGGGGTATCGTTGAAAAGCTCTTGATGAGTACTCTACAAATCAATAAATAGTTTCTTGATAGCTCTCATATTACGCGAGATTTTAATGTTTGAAAATAATAACACTTAAAAGAATTATTATAATATCATAATTTTGTCTTGTTTAGCGGCTTTGCTAATTTTATTCATTGCTGATCTTGCGCACGGCCTCCCAGAATATTATATCCTATTCTTGTTGTCAAAACAAATGGTTGTAGGCTCTTCCTCTTTACCGAATTCAGTTCTTATTACTGCAGGTTTACCATGCCAAGGCTAAAGAAGAAGAGTGCTATGCAGCGACAATAAATTAAACCAAAAGCACTTCGAAATCTACCTCCGCCTGTAGGCCTGCCTAAAGGGATTTTTTTTACCTTGAACTTGGGCTGCTTTGTCACCAAATATCATTCACCAGTTACTGTGTTTTATTTTTCTGTACATGCTTATGGCGATTAATGCACCCTGCATGCTATTAGCCATATTCTTATCTTCTACCGATTTTCTTCTGGACAGTGGTAAATAGTGTGGAGATTTTCCCTTCTATTTCTTACCAAGAACTTCGCCCAGCACAGAGCTTTAAAAATATGCAATATTCAGAATTTAAACATTTTCCCTCTTAGATTTATAACCTGCTCAAATATGCACGAACAGGGGGGTGAAGTTTGAAGATATACGTCTTCGGAACCATGAAACATAGATCTCAATTTGTAAAACCATTCATTCTATCCTCCACTCTCATTTTTAGGTTTATACTCTCATGCATTCTCTCTATTCTCTACTCCATTCCATTTTCTTTCGTCATTTTTGTCTTCCCCCTCTAACCCTCTCTTTCACTTTCATCATCTCCTATCTTCAGTCTCGCTCTTTCACTCTCAGTGCTTCCTCTCCCCCCCCCATATAATATCTCCCTATCTGAAATGTCCCTGTAGGCTACATCAGCCTGTTGCTGTTTTTCTGCAAACTATTTGCTTCCAAACTAACTTATTATTGTATTCCTTGCATTCTGTTTGTGTCTTCTCTCTATCACATGGACACACGCCCTTAAGCCTCATTCTCCATCCTTTAGACTTCTCTATCACTTTTCCCCCATAAACCTTTTCTTTCTTTCGTTTCTGTCTTTCCATTCTGCTTCCCAGTCTCTCGATCAGCGATCAGTTTCTCATTCATACAGTAGTAAATATAATTATGAGTATAGCTAGTAATAATATAAATGTGTATTATTAACAACAACAAAACTATTCACTATACATAAAAGAAATGAAATAGCATATAAATTTTACTTCATGTTTCACAAATTTTAACGTAGAGGCCTTCGCAGATTTGATCTTGTGTTCGTAGTGTGAAGAAAAATAAATGCGTCTACTTATTATATTGGTGAGTTATTTTTACTTTTTTATTTACATTTTTGTCATGTGCTCGTGAATGATGCCATAGACTAAAGTATAATACAACATATAAACAAATTACAAGTTCAGTATAGATAAATAAGCAATAGTAAACAAACAGTGTATACAATATAGAATAGAAAACAACAGAATGCTAATTTCAGGTAGTTCAATAAAATCACTAATATTAATCTTATAAAAAGGACGTTTAGAGAGCCAGTTACATAAAACACTCGCAGGTTTCTGCGCTGGATTGATAAAGATATACACGATACTGCATATTCATAGATCATTCAGATTTATCACAGCTGTGAGTTTTGCTTAAAATATAGTAGTTAATAATTAATTTTCTTCATTTGGTTTCAGTTGACTGAAGCACCGTTCACAAGAATGCCTTGAAACGGTGTCGATGACGCTGCACAGGCTGCAGTGATGTCCACTCTAACTTCTCCGCCACCCCCTTCCGCTGGAGGGCCTTCTGCATCAACATACAGCAGCCTGCAAGATGCTATTTGTCGACAAGTGGAGGAACCACCTCAGAACTCCCGTCATGGCTCCGGGGATGATGATGACGATATCCCAACGAGTCCTGAAGGTATGTTAATAAACCTTGTACGGGGCTATACCCTCTTCTTCGACTTGACGTAGCATTTTTAAGCCTGCTTAGGCCTACTTCTTTTATCTACCAGAATTGTCTTGATATTTTTCGCTCCCCTGTGTAGGAAATGGGACTTATAATTCTATATAATTAAGTCAGAAGTACCGTTTTCTTAACATTTTATTTCTGTATAATATTCGTCTTGACGACAGATACAGACAAATGATAAAACAGTTGACTCACGTCCTTCTACCCTGTTTGGAGAATACCAACATAATAGCTTGAGTTCTAAACACCTTCAGCTTGGATATGTGACTGAGCTTTCTGCCTGCTGAATTAGTTAATTCTGACGAACAATCATTCAGGAACTGTCCTAAAGTTAGTCCTTCATTGATCTTCTTTTACTTTATATCCCGGTAATGTTTTCCGGTAATGGCCGCCCCTGAAAATTATACCCGTGCTGAAAGCTCCGAAGAAATTACAAGGAATCTCATTCCTTTCGGATTCAGTTTTACTCGTGTGGTTGAACAAACTTTAGTTAGAGTTAGCAGTCAACAGCTTTTATAAAGCCCCATTTTATTGGTAAACTGACACATGAAGGGCCCCCCATTGTTTGTAATGGTTCATGAAGATATCTTAATTCCAGAATCTAATAACTCAATTTTTCATTTTATGTCAACATGATTGCCTTCAGAAGAAATAGAATAAATCTTTATTTATAAGTGGAAGTGTAAACCATACTGACGGGGCAGGCCTCAAGGACTGTGAGCTGTAGTGAGATATTTACTTATTTAATTTAGTGGTAGCCTATGTCTATCATTGCTTGTAGGGCGATTTTTTAATTTAATGTGACGTTTGATAA
This sequence comes from Ectobius pallidus, assembly GCA_964059195.1. Taxonomy (NCBI): domain Eukaryota; kingdom Metazoa; phylum Arthropoda; class Insecta; order Blattodea; family Ectobiidae; genus Ectobius; species Ectobius pallidus. Next base: position 65,877,173 of record CAXKWD010000004.1, read on the forward strand.
TCCGTTTATTATTTTTGATTATCCTTATGAAATGTTAAAAAATTTCAGTGTTTTTTTTTTTTAACATACAAACTGGGGTTACTGATTCTTCTGTATAACAGAAAACATACTTTTTAAGCTCAAGTATGACTCTTTTAGTGACGTAATTACACGGGTAAAAGTGGAAAAATGATTGTCGTTTGGAAGCCACTTTTCCCACTTTTAGAAACACTGGTCCATACGGTTTAGTGGTTGTTAGTGTATTCAATCAACGTATATAGTTTTTTTAGGATATCTAAGAAACTGAAGAATGAAAGCAAATACTCTGGGTTTAAACCTAGCTCTCCCAAACCTGAAAGCATCTACCATATATCTTTAATGCCAAATAAATAGAAAAGGGGGTCATGCCATCATCGTAAAAAGTTGCTATGTTGGTTTTCGTATGAAAGGAGGCTGTACTTCAAGATTAGAAAACAACTCAACAAAAGACTTAAAACATCTTCTGTTTTTTAAAAGCAAAGAACCTTGTGCGAAATGTACTAGACTATAAAATGTAACCTTAAAAGCTTTTTGCCTAAGTTTTATGATAATTATTATAACGCTACTTCATAATATTTATAGCTTACACGAAAACGAGTTTCCAGAAAGGAAACACACGAACGTATCCTTAACGAGAATGAGTTAGTATATTTGAACCGGACCGATTTCGAAATTCGTTGTCAATGAATTGTAGCGGTTTGATATAAATCTTGGAACAGTAACATTAAAAAGCAAAGTGCTGTGTTCCTTGTCTGAAGTTTACGAAAGAAATGGTGGTATTATAAAATCAAGATTGGAGTAGTAGGGGAGCAATTTCAATTAGACAAATGGATATGGCTAGGTCTGATTCTAAAACACAGGACCATGTCGTAAAGAAGATGTCATCCCAATTAGAAGTCAGAGAAGTCTATACTTTACTTAAAGGGTGTGTGGAGATAAGATGTATCTGACATCTCAACCGAACGTCAGCTTCTCTTAACCCCTTTTTGTGTCCTTTGTTTTTAAGAAAATTTCTTCTGTATTTAGGGCATAACCGGCATAATGAGAGTTCTATTTTTTAAACGTCTGAAGTAGACTTGCGTTCCTGATATCCTTCCAGGTAAATAGGCAGTAACATATATTCATATACTCTGTACTCTCCTTATGTGGGAGATGCTGAACTCTTGAAACCCTAAATTTCTGTGAGCTTCCACCCACCCCTGCAAAACATGCCGAATTTTACTGCTGAACTTTCTGCAGGAAGATCGATTGTGCTACATTTTAAATGGGCTTTCCACTAGTGAAACAGCCTTAAGGGCTACTTTGGCCCTAAATCCTAGCCCTTTCAGAGCTTAATGCATACGTCACTATATGCATATCAAGTGAAATCATCAGTGGGATCTAAGTTTGAATTCAATGAGGAAAATTTCAGTGAAATAGCTGGTTTCTACGAATGGCAATTTTATCACAGGGATAAATATCTTCATATTATAACAAAAGGCAATAATCTATTAAACTTCTATCTTTGCTGTTATGCAGTTTTTGTGGTGATGCATATATGCATATACGTCAAAAGCAGTTAAAGGCTTTGGGTAGGACATCATTGATTTAGGATATTCTAGGCATACTATAAACAAACACGTTTAATGCGTATATAATAAATTAATAATGCATTCGCTAATTCAGCCATTTTCGAAACCATATTAAAAAAATTAAAATGTGTGACTTTCAGGTGCAGTACTTATATCATCACACGCACTTAAGGTATTGAGGTTATATATTTTGATTATTTTTAAGTGCAATTTACAGCTGAAACGTGTTCCCGAAAACCCAAAGAGATCTCTCTAACCGATTCCCTTCTTTTACTCCCTCAGGTCCCGCAAGGGTAAGGACTAAACTGCAAGGAAAGATTGCTGTGATACTTGAGCATAGACATTAGAAGCAGCAAAATTTGCCCAAGGACCCTCCCTGTTAGAGTGCAGGGTTCACTAACGTATCACAAATTACTACTACGTATACCTTTTCTTTATGAACATGCATAGATCTACTTTACAGGTTTTTTTCTCGAAAAACAGACGTTCATAGGTGGGATTGAACCCGCGAAAATTGGTGAAAAGGAAGTAGGCCTATGCTAACTGCCTGTTTAGTTAAATAACATTTTATTTAATATTTGCTTTAATATTATTATTATTATTATTATATTTATTTGCTGAGTGATATATGTAAGGTTTTATTTTGCACCATTTCCTAATCGTGGATGGATCGAAAACCAGACCAAAATAACTATTTACTGGACTATTTTAGATAGAATTAATTCATCGACACCTTCTCGCCTGAATTAATCTCAGTATGCAAATACAAACTTAATACTACCACCACATATCGAATTGGCCAACTTTAATTAAATTTCGCAGCTATCGACACAAGTCACAATTGTGCCAGTAGTTTATGTGGTTCCTTCACACCTAGTGGGCGTGGCCCACTGTGATTGAACTCGGCCGTGTAGCAACAGATAGAAATCACGTGGATTTTAACATTAATGAAACAGGATATATATTGCAGTAGAGGTGCGAGTGAATGATGTAAGGGTTAGGCGAGGTAAACATAATATCTACAGTAATTAATATAAGAGAAAAAAACCGGTTTTTGTAACACCGAATTTTCTCTATATTTGCATGAGTGGTATCAATTTCCGAGAGACGCTGTTATCTACACTTTTAGCACGAACTCCACGTCTCTTAAAAACACCTTTCGTTCACGTATATGCAAGTTTATTACCCTGTTGTAATAACATAATGCTGTAATGAAGTTCGCTCCTGTTCTTCTCTAGTAATATGCCTATCCAAGGTAGTGTTAATTAGAATGTTCATGAGAAATTTTCTCAGAATAAAGCCCTGTTTCTTACATAAAATTCCAAACGAGCCGAGGTTATACACGTATGTATACAAAATTTATGTTTTCCTCGCTAGTAAAAAGTATTGCATAGAGATTGCCAAAGGTTATTTTTAAAGGAAGTATGTTTAGGTATTGACGAGATTTTTTTTATTGATTTTCGTAATTTGTTACTTCACGACCTCAGGAAGAATCGTATTAAATAAATCACTACACTGTTTAACAATCTTATTTAAGAGATCAACAAAAGATACGTTTTTTATAAGTTTACGTTTTAAGTCATTAGTTTATGTTGCGTCACAATACCATTGTTGAATTTATTGACGAATGTTTTAGGGGGGAAAAAAGTCCAATTTTTATTGGATGATGTGGACAGTTTACTATGTCTTAAACAAAATAAGTTTGACTGCATATAAAAATCCGAACACTATTTTGATTTCACTATTTTTCATCAATTACTGGTCGGGGTTTTAAACATCGTTATTTATTCATGAAATTCATATTAGGGTTAATAATAATTACCTTATTTATTTATATTTACATAATTTAAGATCAATGCATGTCTTACAAAGAACTTGAAATCTACTGATCTCATAATAATAATAATAATAATAATAATAATAATAATAATAATAATAATAATAATAATAAATTAGCATGTCTTCGAGCAAAAAAAATCTATTGACATTGTAATGGTGTTAAATTAGATCTGTATATCTACCTGTATGTTTAAAAATTCGTCAACATTATAGAAAGCCCTCGTAGTGAGATCTAACGATTTTGTTTTGTATTAAGAATAACTTAGCTTAGTTTCTCACTGAAATGTTCACTGATAATTTCAATTAACTGCAAGAGATAAAATTTATTACATTTTGTAGTAACAGATGTTTGGATTTCTTTGCATGAATATGAAAATTCAAGTTTGTAATTTACTCAGAACTTCTATGTAAAGCACTGAGATATAATATCGTTTTCGTGGATTTATGTTTGGCTTCTTCTGGTGTCTTTTAGGACTATTATTACTTAGTTCATTTCCCACTGTCTCACGACTGAATTGGGATTCTTACAGGTTTCTTCGTAGAGAAATTACTCCACTAGCGAAAAAGTTAATATAATAAACATACATAAGAGTACATTGACTTGTTTCCAACTTATCTGCAACAGGTTTCCAGCTACCTTTACTCAATAGTTATTTGCGATTTTTTAGTGCATGTTCATTTGCTATTTTTTTAAGTACATGTTCATTTGCGATTTTTAAGTACATGTTCATTTGCGATTTTTTAAAGTACATGTTCATTTGCGATTTTTACTTTAGCTTACGAATATGCATAATTATTTACTTCTCTTCGTGAATTTTAATTATTTATTTCGTGATTTGATTTTTTATTTCTCTTAAATAATTATTTCTTGAAACATTACTTTTTACGGTAACTTTTGTTTTTCATTTTCGTCGTTTTGCACATTTCACGAAGATCCCTTTTTCGAGATTCACTATATTTTCATTGTATACTACTGCAAGTTAATTCAAGTATGTTATTTTAAAATTATCTATAATAAATATCATTGCTCAAGAAATTTTGTTTTCTGCCCTACAATTTTGATATGTTTAGTCAAGAATTTAATTAAAGTTGACTCGATAACTTTTGAATCTCCACGTATTGGAGTATAAATTCTGGATTTGACTAAATAAATTCTAGCCAAGCCGTATATAAAGAGGGCGTTGGTCAATCTCATTCCAACTGTGTCAAGCCATAAAAACAGCCAGTAAAGGAGGCCATATTTTTGAAGAAGTGAAATATATTTATTACACTACTGTTTTATATATTTAGAGCTTGTATTTCGTTTAAAGGTTTCGTTTCTCCCCGACTTTCTAGTAGGAGGAACTAAAGTGACAATTAAAAAAAAAGTACTTTAATTTTGTATGGTAAATTCCAGATGAGTTCGGAATCTTGGATCAATCTAGTAAAATAAACTTTATAGCCACTAAATAATATTGGTCCCGTAAATGATGCCAGTGTACTTTATTTTACTTTTATACCCAAATTTATCGGGTTGAACCATGAATTTGAGCGTTCTCTATATGGTAGAACATAATCATATAATAGCCTCATAAATGTGCTATTCAGGACGAGCTAATGGAACATAAGATTTTATGAAGGCTATAGCGATCAATACTATATTTTATTAGGCCTTCGTTCATTTTCTCTTGCTGATATTGTATTCTACTTGGAAAAGTAGATTTTTAAATAATCTTAATCCTAAAATAAACTCTTAATGGAATAAAACTTAGGCCTGCATCATCTGTAGGACATCTAGTTTTGTAGAAGTATGCCCAGATGTGCTTATTTACTTAATTAAAAACGGTAGACTAAAGTTTGATGACACTTATTTTGTTGATCTTGGGAATGATATAACGTATGTTCCTAAAGCTAAGTCATGGTACTGTCAGTTATCACGACGCATGCGTCCGCGTACGCGTAAGAATGACGTGAGCATACGTCGCGAGACCATGTGCACATGCGTCGTGGTGCTTGAGAGTACATGAATTGGCTTTGGGAACAGACCTATTAATATTCTTACATTTTCACTTCTACTGACATATACATGCGTCGTCGAAAAATTGCAGAAAGGCAGATGCAAGTTCTTAATTTTTATCCGCATGTTAGGACTGTCGTTCATAAAAATCAGGTATTTCATTGAATTTTCTTTATTGATTTCAAACTTACAAACCCGCTTATATCATCAGTTTTGACTTACAGCTCTTTAAAACAGCATAGCTTACACGATTATACTGTATGATATTATTTTTTTAGAAGTTTAGAAGTTCGAAATGTTTAGATAAAAACATTTAGATGATCGTTTTAACAAGCTTGAGTTAAGAGTATTTTAATATTTTTCCTGTTGATTTAATAATATTTATGGAATAATAGATACGGTAGTTAATCGAAAGACTAGTTTTGAACTGTGTTGATATATATATATTTTTATCTTTTTAAAAACTAACACCTTAATTTTAGAGGCAAATGAGATTCTTGTGCTTGTTTACACCATGGTTTTATTTATCGTGCGATCACAGCTATGAGAAAGTGGTCTTGAACAACTGTTGGATAACGAAATCTTGGTGAGTGTATTGACTTTCAGTGGAATTTGTCTTTTCTTTTTAAACAGCCTCAGCCGGTTTTGGAATTGTGGCTGCTGTTTCGGTGTACTAAATATTTCATCTTACAGTCACGAAGTTGCAGTCATTTCACCGTAAACGAGACAAATCATTTCTTGTGATACTTAATATTGGGGGTCTGGGTAAATCCAGTTCACTGGTATATAAAACAATTGATATTACAGCTTCTGATATAAATATGAGCCACGTGCTTGTGTGGGCTCCGTTCGGTTTGTGTCATAATACTAAAAATCGCATTTTCTTACGTGAATTTGAAGGCAAATTAGCATATCACTTTGAATGTACGAAATAAAGCGTACTTTTATATCTAAGTATATTACGAAATTCACGAAAGGACTCCATTGAATGACACTAATTGGAAGATTCAATTAGGATTGCTTAGGAAACAGAAAAGGTTACTATGTTTAGCGGGTCTTTGTTTTATGTTATGCATTACTTTCACTTAAGCTTTTAATTTGTTTCTATTTGTAGGCAAACCGCCTATATATAAAGGTGAATTAGCTGTTTATGCATTGCGTGGGAAATAACTGAATATGTAAGCCTATAGTGTGACTGGTGATGCTGTTCTTTCGGCCAGTTTTTATTTTCCTTTTTTTGTAACCAGAGCATCTTATAAGCTTCTTCATAATTTGCTGGATTCTACCCAAATTTCCCCTTAATGAGACTCCCGTAACTAGGAGAGCTACAAGTTGATAAATACATTTATATTCCTGAAAGAGTTTAAGTTTCGTTAATGATAAATATTAATATACTTATAATACACTCCATATTTCTTAACATCAAGTATATTACGTAAAACCACAACAGCGTCCAGATATTACAGCAGCGTCTAGATTTATCAAAAATCTGAAATTTTGAAAACCTGTTTGGTGTTACGAATAACGAAACTTGTACTGCTGCTTGTCTGTTTATACGACAGTTCTTGTACTTCATATCGCAGCCGATCCATCCTTTGAAATACAGATTGATCGCTTGACTTGAATAGGGTTGACAGAACATGTTTGATACCAGAAATCCACTCAAACAGAACATAGCCCGACATCTAAACGGTCGCGAGAACAGAATACTTCAAATAACAAAATTCGTAAACGCTTTCAAGTGATCAGTCGATTTGTTGAATCTACCGGTTGGTCATCAGCGAAGAATTTTAAACTGTCAGACCAAGTAATTGTATTTGAAGGAAAAGGGATCTATGTGACAGGTCATTCTTAGTTTTCCGCGGTGTGCGACATTTCAGAACATGAAAGCGTTTCAGATAATGATATTTTGTTGAATATAACGGTTTGGTCATCAGCGAAGAATTCTGAGTTGCTTTGATCGTCTAATTTTATTCGAGTATGTGGTTTGCACCATTTCGAGAACTAAATATTTGGAATTACAAAACTTGTATAAACACTTCAACAAAGATTAATCAATTTTTTGTGCGTAATAGTTGGATTATCAGCGAAGTATTTTAAGTCGTAATAACTAAATTTACTCGAGAGAAAAGCAACATATGTATAAAATAATATTTGGGTTCGACGAAGTGGTATATTTCTGGAACTGAATACTTCTCATGTAATTTTAAATGCTTCTAAATGATAAGTCATCTGTCTAATTATAAGGGCTGGACATCAGCAAATAATTCTATCAATATATATATATATATATATATTTTATATAATGTACATATAAGGATAGCTAATCTGGGGTTTCCGCGAAGGCGCAACATCTCTGGGAAACAACTATTTCAAATAGCAAAATTTGTGACCGAGTTGTCGATTTAATTAACTTAATACATAATTTAATGATCAGCAAAGCTGTTTTAGAATCCAATTGTATGTAAGTTACTTCAAGGAGAAGGGACGGATGTGGCTAGGTGATCATAGGTTTCCGCGAGAGTTCAGCGTCTTTGGAGTCAAAGATCTAGATCACTTCCTGCATCTCTATCAAAGTGCGAGTAAGAGAGAGAGAGAAAGAGAAGACGAGTGACATAGAGATTGACCTTCACCTATGAAGCCTACCTGACCCGCTTTCATCTGTAAGCATGGTACATAAGCCGCGCTTCCACGTAATTTTACTGCTGTACACTTTGGAAATATACCAACGTACAAACCTGTCAAACTGGACCGCCATTTCTGAAAACACATTCCAAGTATTTATTGCATACAATTGTCATGACCTTTTTTTTTTTTTAAGGTATGAATGAAAACAAGGCACGGTTTAGCAGAGTAGTAGGCAAAAAAAAAAGTTGTTTTAATTTATTACATGTTTTAAACGGAGCTGTTAATCCGCATGTAAAGTGTTTGAAACGCTAATTTTATTTTCGTAAGTAGCCTCCGGGTTATTGAAATGGTCGGCGGTCATGTTTCTGGCTGTACCACTTTCTGATACCGCCTGCCACTGTGCTAATTGTTGCAACTGTTTGTCTTCCTAGTGAAGATGTCTTCCTTGCAGCGTTTCTTCATTGAGTTTCCTTCCAGTGTAGATCCTTACTTTGCTTCATTAAGAAAACTTTGGTCGAAATAGTCACTACTATTGCCTTAGAGCTTAGGTTATTTCCCGCAGTCTTCTAATACGACTACTATCACAGATGATTTTACAGTTCGTCAAAGCCCGTAGTGTTCACCTGTAGTGATCAGTGAAAAACCTTGTTCAAGAAGAAACCATATATAATTTTTGGCAAGGATCCTCTGTTTCAAAGTAGACTACGACTTCTTGAGCTTGAATGCACTGACGGAGACACACTGCAACCCCTAGAAGCTAACTACATTAGCTAGCTGTGTTTTAGCTGTGTTTAGCTGTGTTTGTACTTAATTCTATCAGTAATTTTTATACCAGTAATAGCTAAACCTAAAAGAATAGTCAAAATATTTAATAAAATACTACAATTTATACCGAATTACAGGTGGCCTAGTACAAGATTTTAATCCCAGATGTCACTAACTACTTACAAAATGTAAGTTCCGTTTTCTCATCCAGTACAGTAATAATTTCTTTATTTCAACCAATTGTGATATTATGGTGAATGGAGTAACGGTGGAATGATATACGGTAGGGGAAATGGGAGTACCCCGAGAAACCCGATCTCATTTTGTCCATCAAAAATTTCGCATAGATCCACCAAGATTCGGTCCTGGGTCCCAGCGGTGGAAGACCAGCGATCTAACCATTCAGATTTTCTCATCAATTATTGTAACTGCCAACGGGTAGAAATCCAATTGTAGTAGTATTACATATATTTAAAGTACATGAATTTATTTCCCATTAACGCTGGATCCTCTGCTTATGTATTTTTTTCTTTGCTCTTAATTCTATTTTCCTCTAATGTTACGCTCGTCATAATATATTACCAAATCAATACCAAAATTGAAACAACGGATACGTAAGACCGAAATGTCAAGTCATAGAAGAAGGTATTACATTATCATGGCATACAGAACAACTGAATTTAAACGAAACATGAAGGCTACTAAGCCTTCAAAAATGCAAGTTATATTAAAACAAAAAGCATAGGATTTCAAATACCTTCCCTGGCGTCATAACGGAAAAGCTGCAATTAAAAGTAATTCCGAAATCAAAATAAATATCCTCTCAATATCGCATTTATTCAACAGGTAAATACATCACTTACGGTGGTCACTTGCGTACTGTTATGCTTTAATGTTGTCTTGAGTTTCAAGTAATTTTGAATCTACTCCAGGTGTACACGTACGAAGCAGATTTTAATTTCTCTTGCTGCTGGTAGACATTGTATTTAAATTGCGAGTCTCGAAGGTTGTACTTGTATAAATAATAATAGCTTTACCGCCTCAAGGGGGCATTTAAGTCGTAGGCAAAAATTATTTCCAGAGTCGTTTCTACTCAGGCTTGTTCTTATTTCTGGTTCGAGATGGTAATAGGCGGAATATGAGAAATTAATGCGACACTATTGCATAAATTGACAAGTTCGTACAAGTTCGATCCATCAACATTGTATTTCCTTTAGAAGCAGTACTGGAATAATAATGTCAGCTTGACAGTTCAAAACTACCTCCGTGATATACTGTACTGCCTAGCCTGAGGCTGCAAATTCTTCTAAACGCATACTGTTTTAAAATTACTGTTATAAAGAACGGCATGATTGATTACGAAATTAAAAGGTATGGAAAAGTGAATTTCTAAGTGTGTTATTATCCTGTAATGTACAAAGGATATATTTCAAGAGATATAGCTTCAAGATATTTATTTGTAATTTTAAACTTTCAGAAACTGCTTCTTACAAATAATTATCACTGCCGTATGCAATTTGTTCAGACATTGTATGCCTTGCGTGGGTATTTACGTAGAGCCCGCCGCATGGATTTCACATAGGGAAATCCAGAGTTAGAATCATACATACACGCATTGACACAAAATGACTGTAATGGAGGACTTTGCAGAAAATTATATGCTGTGTTAATGCCTCAGAAATTGATATCTTCGGCTTCCTATTAATAATAACAGTAACTATCCAAGATATTTAATTTTTCCAACATCACGATGTTGAGGTCTATCAACAAAAATACTTTTCCGCCCAGTTTTTTTTTTATCTAGGCTTTTCATGCCATTTTATTTGAAAATTTGAATGAAAAAGGCCCAGTAACTAAAAATATACCCTAAAAATGTCATGAGCATCGAATAGCGTAGGCACAAAAATAGCCAAAGTAGATATTTTACTTAAGTTTTACGTTCTGAGAAGCTGTGACATGCTAGCGTGAATTCCGATAGCGTCTGGAAGTGTAATATACTAGGAGGTGCCCGTGGCTTCGCCACGATAATTCTTTTAAAAATTAAAAATTAAGAGTAGGGCCTATAATAATTATTAAAGCATTATATTTATTAACACTTGCACGCGAATCATTCATAAACTAAGCCATTAATAATTAATGAAACAGCTCAAATTCCTGCTTTAGAGTACATTCCACGAAATGAAAGCGCCCCCTGGGAAAACTATATCAGAATCGATTATGCAGTTCCAAAGAACCTGTGAACACATAATACGTATTGTTTCTCAGCTGTATATTGACATGAATATGATGTGAATTTTATTTGATCAATTCAGTGTAATTTTCAGAAATTATATAATGTTTCAAGGGAAGGAATGGTTTGTTTGGATTATTATTATCAGCGATATTTCAAGAGATAAACCATCAATATTTTACAGCTGTTGCCCCCGGCTTCGCCCGCCATTATTCATTGACTCCAGGATTTTTAAGAAAATTACACTGGTAGATTATTAAAAATGTTTGTGGTTCAGAGCTATGAAAATTGTAAGTAAAAATAAAATTAGAATATTTGTTCATTGTGTTCATTTCACTTAGGCCTTATATAATAAAGAAACGGTTTTCCTTCCTAATTTTGTAGTCGTCATGAAAGTTTAGACTGCGAGAGACGAACATCGCCGAGTATACCCGATGTCTCACGAAGCGGGCGAGCAAGCACGCTATTTAGGGCCGTTGAATTGTATAAGAGTAGATAACGCAGAACTCAATTTGGATTAGCTTTGTTTCCAACAGGCCTGTACGTTATCTCGACACGCTGTAGAACTCCTTATCTAAATTGTTTGTGGTAATTGTCATATGTTAGTAATTACAGCATATTTAAGGTATGCTAATATCTCTCGTTAGGAAGATGCACAAGCTTAACAATTATCATATTCCCCTGATCCAAATATTGACCCCAAATAAATTATGACTTTTAAGTCATTTAGACGGATGTGTGAAGAGAAATAAAGCGGAGAGAAAAGAAGCCAAAAAAAAAAAGACAATAATATTATACATGCAGGGGTCACTAGATCCTGTGTTGCCACCTATCTTGTGACGAAAATTATATGAAACATTCCAGAATACTACGTTTAGCTTCTATTTTTTATAGATAGTTCTCCAAATTGATTTGAAAATTCTCCAGAATCCAAAGTCTAAGTGCTGATTTTGAGGAAACTTTGTAGCCTGTCTATAAAATATTGTATTACAGTGTAACAGTCAACTGATGATTGATGAATGTATGTTGGTATTATGTGACCAAGGGTAAACTGTAATTTCGAAGTCGATATATTTAGATTTTCAAACACCTAAATATGCATAGTAGAAATTTACTGCAAGAAATAAGTACAAATTTCAGGCAATCTCTCTTAGAATCGATGTTTTAACAAATAGCCTTACAAACTCATAAAAATAGCACAATCTGAGAATTTCTTTCTCCCATAATGTGATTAAGGTTTGAGTCTTTTTTTTTTTTTTGTGGAGTAAATAGTTCTTCACTTCGTAGGTTGTGAGACTATGACTCCACATAATATAGAAATAGCAAAGGAGAAGACTCCTTTGACCATGCATTTCATAAGAAACGGTATGTGCAAAGTGCATTACCTGCTAGGCCTACTCGATAGGATTAAACAACAAACTTGGATATTTTGTACTTACTCTTACTTCCTTGGTACTGGATAAGTATCTTTTCTTCTTCGGATATATTCTCTTAGTGAGGTTTTACACAAAGGTGATTTCTTACAAATCTAGATTTAAACAATTACGAAGGATAACGTTGATTTTTTTTTTTTTTTTAACTCCAACCGTTTATACCCATTTAGTAATTCAGTCTTACCTACTATTCAGTGAAGACAAATCAATGCCTCATAAATTGCAATATTAATAAAAATGAACATACAGGAAAACTTTAATATAAGCAGTTATCTGTGTTTTATTGTCCTCGGGAATGAATGTATTGAGCTACGAAACTAATCGTAAAGTTGCAAAATTTATAGCATCGATATACTTGAAGCATAAGTATCAATAACTTTTACAGGTGGTGACATTTTGTTGCAACCTACCTAACGTTTTACATTCCATAGGCGTAGGTAGAGCTTTATTAAAGGAATAGAGAAACGAGAATCTTGTGGTTGTCTAAATTCCAACCTACCAATACCTGTGTAATCGAAACTGGGTATTTGGTTCTGCGTTTTGTATGCCATAGCCAGGTCAAACATAATAAATGATCGCTGGTTATGCGCAACGACCTGGAGGAAGGTAGCTGCACACTATAAACATGCATGACATTTGATATAGACCGGTCTTGCTGTAACATCATATCAACACTTTAAATTCGTATCGTATCACATTATCTATTTCTTGCATATTTCCCCTACCCACCCTCAAGCCAAGAGTTGTTTTATACAATATCTATCCGTGATGTAAAATATATTTTTGTCCTTTTCTTTCTTTCGGTTTATTTCTCGCTTTGCTTTTTCATTCTTGTCATTGCAACTTACCCAGCATTTACTGCGCTGCAAAACTATTAATTTTGCGATAATGTATCGCACATGCTAAATTGAACCCTACATTCGACAACTGTTCCTGGTTTAATAGTCTGCTTGTCTTCCATTAGTGTATTCAGAGCGCGTATTATTCTCTGGCTTACAGTTTCTAACTTTCGCGGCTTCTAAATTTTAATCTAAACACGGCTTACATAAACGCCGTCGGCCTGGAGTGGGATCGAACCCACGAACTTTGAATCAGAAGGCCAATTGCTGGTTATAGCATTGGGGCATTCGTTTGTTCGTAAAATACATGGATGTTCGGATTTCTTGAAAATGAGGCAATGAACTTGGAAAAAAAATGACAGTGCATGGTAGGCTATATTGCGAAGTTCAGTGCCCATTTTTGTACATATTTTTTTTAACCAAACACTGGAGACTGATAATAATAGTATACAATTTTTAGCTTTTATTTACAATAAGTATGTTTTTATTTTACTATTTTTAGCAACTTTAAAAAGTAGTATACAAGTCGAGACGAGGCCAGAGAAATGACTTCCAGGCAGCATGTGGCCCGCTGGCCGCCAATTGAACAACACTGTAGGCCTGTAGAGTAAGATGCCCATCTCTTTTGATCCAACGACTTTTCTTTATTATTCTTATTCACAGTATATTTATTTTAAAAGTCATTTCCTGATAAATGAATTTTTAATATAAAATTCCCGCCTTTATAGTCCAAAACTGAATAAAATATTGTATGTATCTACCTGGAACATAAGATATATTTCTTCAAAACTTCCCAGTCAGCAACATTGCACCCTTCTTTTTCTTTGAAAAATCGTATGAGGGAACACGACAAGCTTACTGCTCTATATTATAAATTCAACTCTTTTGAAGAAATGGGTCTAAGTCAGGTAGGTCACCTTTAATGCATGATGTTATACTGCATAATGAGAGATTCTCATTGTATGTTCACGGGTTGAAATTTCAGAAACCTGATTGACCCTTCCTACAAGTTATGTAGAACTCTACTTAAAATCGCATGGCCATACTCCGATGTAATTTAACCCTGCCTTCCCCTCTTTTCAGTAGATCATGTTAAAAAGGAACCTGATACTATTTTACCTAACCTTATTGTTTGATATTTTATACCTCAAAATAATAAATCGTAACTCTAGTTATTCGTTATGTACATACATTTTTGGCATAATCACCAGATCACGTTTTAGGAAATCAGTATATTCCTTCATCATCTCTATTTCACTTTGTTGAACTTTAAAGGCTGAAATTTTATCCGCTTAGAGTTATAAATTATGTACATGAAATGTTTACGTAATCGTGAGTTTGGTATTCGCAGGATATTGTATTTAATTTCTTACTCAGTTTAAAATAAGAAATTGTAAGTCGAATTATGTACGTCAGATTTTGACATAATCTGCAGATCACATTTAAGAAATATAATATTTTTAACCCTATATTTTTCTGTTTTAAATTTAATCTTTTCACTGCTGCTAGCGTATAAATTCGTTATTTCAAAAACTGTATAAAACCAGAAATGTAACATTTATAGAGTAAAGCTATATACATAACTGTGAGAATTTTTATCCTTGTGTTACGATTGTAATCCATAGAAACTAGTTATTCTACTGCAATTCTTTCCATTGACTTCAAACTTAGATCCCACTGATGATTTCACTTGACGATTGCTTATATTATTGTATGATTTCTGCATTGTAAAGGTTAAACTAGGTACTGGGTTTATTTCTACTTCTATCCCATATTACAGATTTTGTAACTAATTAATTATTAAACAGAAATGCGCACAAATTGTGCAAGTTTTTAAGAGTTATAACATCTTACAAAACTCCACTAGGTTCTTATGCCTTTGTTTGCACGTGACGACGTGATATCTCTCACAAAGTTGATCGCACAGTTCGCATACACAGTTGCTGTCAGGGTCGTGATAACTCTTAGTTTTACATATTTTATGGTGGTAACCATGCACTGCTAACGAGTTTACCAGGCGTCGGAGTTCTTGGTTGGTTCCTGTCCATGTTCTGCTCGTCATGGCCTCCGTCGTGTAGAAGCTGGGCCAGATCTCTTCTCTCTTATTTTGTCTTTCTTGCATCAACCTCTTCCAGCTGTCCGTGGATGGTAGGGCTAACTTAATTCGTAGGTCTTCCATGAAGAAAGGCTCTTTGGCAAGTTCGTAAACTAGTCTGGATCTTGTATGCTTTGATACTCCTAAGGCAGCTTTCAGAAAGCGTGATTTGACAGCTTCCAATGTTCTTAGGTCTCTAACGCTTAGTTTTTCCCATACTATGTCTATTGCATATGTGGCGATGGGGACTATTTTTGCGTCGAATAACTCCATGGCAGTTTCTAATACCTAGTTTAGCTCAGCCTTGTTAGGTTTATATACACGTTTTAATCTTAGTAATGAGAAGGGTAACATCCAAATATATTTACTTGAACTGGCTTAAAGTTCTCACTTATCTCAGTTTGGCTACCAGTGAGTTATTTTATCAATGCAGTCTTGGTCTCACTTGACGGAAACCACTGCTGGAAGAATCTACGCGCCATCAAAAAATAGGTAGACTATCTTGCGTAATATATTGTGTATTTTACTCAGCAGGAGCTCAGCTATTCTACACATAATATAGAGTGTGGTAGATATAACCGTGCATATTTTAAGGGTGCATAGATCACGTCGATATATGAGAATATTATAGGAGAAAAATTCCTCCGACACTGGGACTTGAACCCAGGACCTTTGGCTATTCGCGCCAATGCTCTACCAACTGAGCTAAGCCGGAGTTCAATTCACAGCGCCAGACGGAACCTCTCTCCTATGACTGATTGCCCTAATGGTCCACCTCACAGACAGACAAGTTATGTCATATACAGTACTGTGAGGCACACTAATTAGTGATTTTTGTGACCGGGCTCCCACTGTTATTGTACAGTTAACATTCAAGATAGATATAGCCTATGAGCTTTCATGAACCACAGATTATTGTCTCTGTTGGACATTACATGAGAATATTATAGGAGAAAAATTCCTCCGACACTGGGACTTGAACCCAGGACCTTTGGCTATTCGCGCCAATGCTCTACCAACTGAGCTAAGCCGGAGTTCAATTCACAGCGCCAGACGGAACCTCTCTCCTATGACTGATTGCCCTAATGGTCCACCTCACAGACAGACAAGTTATGTCATATACAGTACTGTGAGGCACACTAATTAGTGATTTTTGTGACCGGGCTCCCACTGTTATTGTACAGTTAACATTCAAGATAGATATAGCCTATGAGCTTTCATGAACCACAGATTATTGTCACAGTACTGTATATGACATAACTTGTCTGTCTGTGAGGTGGACCATTAGGGCAATCAGTCATAGGAGAGAGGTTCCGTCTGGCGCTGTGAATTGAACTCCGGCTTAGCTCAGTTGGTAGAGCATTGGCGCGAATAGCCAAAGGTCCTGGGTTCAAGTCCCAGTGTCGGAGGAATTTTTCTCCTATAATATTCTCATGTAATGTCCAACAGAGACAATAATCTGTGGTTCATGAAAGCTCATAGGCTATATCTATCTTGAATGTTAACTGTACAATAACAGTGGGAGCCCGGTCACAAAAATCACTAATTAGTGTGCCTCACAGTACTGTATATGACATAACTTGTCTGTCTGTGAGGTGGACCATTAGGGCAATCAGTCATAGGAGAGAGGTTCCGTCTGGCGCTGTGAATTGAACTCCGGCTTAGCTCAGTTGGTAGAGCATTGGCGCGAATAGCCAAAGGTCCTGGGTTCAAGTCCCAGTGTCGGAGGAATTTTTCTCCTATAATATTCTCATGTAATGTCCAACAGAGACAATAATCTGTGGTTCATGAAAGCTCATAGGCTATATCTATCTTGAATGTTAACTGTACAATAACAGTGGGAGCCCGGTCACAAAAATCACTAATTAGTGTGCCTCACAGTACTGTATATGACATAACTTGTCTGTCTGTGAGGTGGACCATTAGGGCAATCAGTCATAGGAGAGAGGTTCCGTCTGGCGCTGTGAATTGAACTCCGGCTTAGCTCAGTTGGTAGAGCATTGGCGCGAATAGCCAATGGTCCTGGGTTCAAGTCCCAGTGTCGGAGGAATTTTTCTCCTATAATATTCTCATGTAATGTCCAACAGAGACAATAATCTGTGGTTCATGAAAGCTCATAGGCTATATCTATCTTGAATGTTAACTGTACAATAACAGTGGGAGCCCGGTCACAAAAATCACTAATTAGTGTGCCTCACAGTACTGTATATGACATAACTTGTCTGTCTGTGAGGTGGACCATTAGGGCAATCAGTCATAGGAGAGAGGTTCCGTCTGGCGCTGTGAATTGAACTCCGGCTTAGCTCAGTTGGTAGAGCATTGGCGCGAATAGCCAAAGGTCCTGGGTTCAAGTCCCAGTGTCGGAGGAATTTTTCTCCTATAATATTCTCATGTAATGTCCAACAGAGACAATAATCTGTGGTTCATGAAAGCTCATAGGCTATATCTACGTCGATATATGTCTTCTTCATTTTGGTCTCCTTGATAAAAATTAAAAAATACTTATTTCTTATCTATTTGCCTACTTGTCTCGAAAGGCAGAACTTTTTCGTATTAGGTCTAATTGAATAAGAAAAGAGCAATTCTTTCTCTCCTTACAGTACTCCAGGTCTACAAGTGTTTTGCAGATGACAACCCTTTCTTCCTTCTCCTGCTTAGATACGCGGTCAAATCAGAGACGGCGAGACGGAGGGAAGACTCTTACTACAAGCGGCAGTGCTTTAGCCCGTACACGTGATTTGCGGTGAAGGAAAAGGCTTCTCATTTGAAAATTACTATAAGGTTCTATGTATTTATTTCACATAAAATGCGTCAAACGTTGAAGAATGCAAAGTGATAGTTACATTTTTCTGGATTATTTCCATTAATCATACCTGGATTAAACAGAATTACGTTAACTGTAACTATTTATTGAAACTGGAAATGTTGAAGGTATCGAGTATCGAGGAAAAAATCATGTATTGGTATCGAGTATCGAGTACCGAGAAAATCTGGTATCGACCCATCCCTAATAATAATAATAATAATAATAATAATAATAATAATAATAATAATATCATCACTAGTAATAATTTCTCATTTATATTTAATACAGGGCTATGCCCCGCACGGTTCAATACATTCAAGTCGCACATGTAGCCTACTTCTTTGCCGCACTATAGTTGGCGCTGGAATAGTCTAGCCAAATGCCTATTTTTCTTCATCAAACTGTGGATATTCAAATGCTTCCTTCAGTGTAGGAGAATCATTTGATACATTTTATCATTAGTCGTAAACGAGTGAATGATGCTGTATGTTTGTTTTGTTTCTGTATACACACGTTAATCTCTTGTGGGTAGTTTTTTACCACTAGTCCTTGGAAAGATAGTAATGCTAACTTCATTATTTCCTCTGCACTTTAAGATTAACAACGAGCGGATTAACGATTTATGGATTGAAACGAGGGAATCGCGAATGTAAAACTTAATTTTGAACAAAACACGAATTTCTTATCTTGTTTCATCCCCGTAGATATGAATTCATTTCATTATCTGAGGGCTTAGGAAGAATCAGTGCAACAGTCAATCTGTAAAGTAATTGAGTGCCATTAAATTAGGGAATGGTATGGGTAGTGATTTTGGGTAACCGTTTACTTGTTTAGCAACTTCTTTTAACTGCTTGGGCAATATCCCTACGAGTTTTTCCTCATCTGTTTTGACTAGTATTTTACTGCCATATTTCTTATAATATATTACCTTATTTTATTTAGGCGAACTTGAGTAAAACAAGAAATACTTGAACATTTCTGGAAAGCAGCAACTTTTTGGCTGTTTGCAATAATCTTTACAGCAGAATTACAAACCGTCTGTCCACAAGTAACCTGTATTTGGGATGAATTATTTTTTGCTATTAATTATTATATGTTTGTAACCCCTCAAGGTTTGTAAAGAAAATATTAACATTATATATAGAAAGTTCTAAACGAGCAAAATATTACTATCTGCACTATATTGCATGCAAATTTACGTCGCTGGTCGGCTTATGCTCTGTCAACTTTCAATAAACTGATTATGCCATAAAATAGGTTGTAAACGCATGTCTATATGCGTGCAGGCGCAAATTAAAAGCTAAGGTAGAGGGGGAGGTCAATTAATGACACGTCGTGTTCCAATTTGAGAGTGTTTTGCTGCTAATTCTAACCAATCCATGTCGCCTGGGACAACTTGATTTATTGTCGTCATTGCGCAGACCTTGCACAATTCTCTTATTTCCTTTTGCCGATTCTATGGAAAAATAATTATGTTGGTGATTTTCTTTTTACTTTAAGTTTTGCTTTTAAGTGTGTAAAGAATGTGCCCTTGGGTAACTTACTGCACTACTGCTTTCAATAATTACTTACATCATGCATAATATGTATTAGCAGTTGTAGAAAACTGTAGCACCACAAAGGAGGGCACAACTGTACAATGGATTACAGAGACAAATACAGTCAGTTGTGTGTTAGTAATATTATGACCCCTGTTCATCCTACTTAAGAAAAACTAACAATCCTACATTTGGTTGCAACTGTTAATACTCGTAGCAATTTGGATCTCTCGTCCATTATTAAGTTGCTAAAGTAATTCTAGATTTAAGAATAGGCACTTTAATAATACGAGATCATTCTATTGGTCCACTGGCTTAGCAACTATTCTCACTGAGATTGCGTTCGGGTTATGTTTATACCCTTTGTATATTTATTTTATTATTTATAGGTCTATGTTTAAAACCTAACATTATACTGCATTCATATTATTTATAGTAATAATAAAAATAATACATAAAATAATAACAAAAAGTATAAATAAATTAACAATAGCAATAAGCTATAACTAGAGATTAAGATATTTAAACCTGAATTAAAATTTTAAAAGATGTGCATTACTGATTGCAAGATAAGTGATGCGTAAATGGTTCTTCAGTATCAGAAAGTATGTCCAATAGGAACAAGTTAGTTTTTTTTATCGAGACACTTCAAGACGTACACTCGGTGAAAATGATATGACCGAGACTCCAAAAATAGTTTGTTGATTGCATTATGCCCAAGTCTCTTCCCTGACTACCGGTATTTGGGCGAGTCAGCTTTATTCACAATACTGCTTGACGTGTACTCCCATGACTAAAAATAAATCATAAGCATTATAAGCGCGAAGAAACATTTCATAAATGTTCAAGACAACGGCCAAATTTATTTTTACTGAGTGTTCACTTTATTCAGGATCATAGAAAGCGAAATGTTCTTTCCATCCGATTGGAAGAACTATTCAATTTTAAACCATGAGATAGTAAAGGAGAAACTGGAGGAGTGTAGCGGTGGGTATTGTTTCTGAAAAAGAAAAAGGAGTCAATATATGGGTCATAGCCTATCGTTTTCATGGGACACATGTCAGATTATTTTCACTGTCATAGTTTTATAAACTTAAAGATCATTAGAAAACGTAGCTTGCCTAAATCTAATCCTTCCGTGGGAAGATAGGCACATCGAGGTTTAATAGGGTAACTTAACAAAAACAAAACCTCAGTAAAGGTCAGTAAAACAAACACATCGTGGTAACGGCAACATTTGAAAACACCTGAGATGCTATCAGGTATTTATAC
This sequence comes from Ectobius pallidus, assembly GCA_964059195.1. Taxonomy (NCBI): domain Eukaryota; kingdom Metazoa; phylum Arthropoda; class Insecta; order Blattodea; family Ectobiidae; genus Ectobius; species Ectobius pallidus. The sequence goes on from CAXKWD010000004.1 coordinate 65,898,203, forward strand.
GTATGACGTTACATATCACCTTTTAGGTTGGAAATAAAGTTGACATAGGCCTACATAAATTTGATCCGGTCACATTAATTCCTGCAATACGGATTAAATTATGCAGGTAAGACTATCGTTTCTTTATCAGGTAAAAGGATCCATGCCTGAATTCATTGTTAATCGAATGGTTAATCATAAAAGCATTCAGTTTCTTAGATTCATATGACATGTAACTTAAAATCATTGCCGACACGAGATACCGGTTCGTATGATGATTACTCACGTATCTGGTGTAATTCAGTAAAGGAACCCTGGAGAAGTTATTTACAAAAGATAATGTCTTTAAGCTCTGGGGATTTCGAAGGGACAGGACAAGAGACTGACCATTTGAGGGAATTAATACCGGTAACTCCGTAAATTTGAAGTGGCTGGTAGGATTTGTGGTGGACTCTTAAAATATCACATGTACTGGTCATCCCTTCTGTGCTGGCGATACACTGTAATTATTTCATTATCCACCTCAGTGGCTATCAAGAAAGACTTGGGCAACCAGTCCCTCATACTTTGTGGCAGTAAACTTACACTCTATTATGGAAGACAGTTACCTGATCAGGGGAATGAGCGATACTAGTTTGGCGCTATAGTTACCAAAAGCATGGCTGTCTTGTTCGGTATTACAGCCCATTTTACAGTTGCAGCCAATGCTTGTTTCTTACAGTCTTGGACAGTTTACTGATAGATAAGATAATATCTTCACCCGGGTACTGGAGTGTAATTATTAATAAAATTATTAACTTATTAGTGATTGTGAAAGTTAAAACAAAACGGTGTTATACAATTGGAATTATCTATCTTGTCTCTTAATTTTCCTTTCTGATTTCTGATTTTCCTAACTAGAAGATTCATTACTTACTATTTTTTTTTGGAACAATGGAAAATGTAAAAAATTGTTTGTTATATCCGATATCATAGTCATTCATTGAAACCCCTTCTCGTTGCATTTTCACCAAAAGCTCGTGAAATCTGTAGAGAAATACTGAGAGATTAGATTGCCTTGTCTTGTAGATTGCCACGAACTGTAGCCTACAGAGCTGAGGACATGGGGATTGTAGCATGTCTAACCCATGACGGAGGATCAGGAACAACTCTATAACTTAGTTAAGGTTCCAAAATACAGTGTGAAAATGTAATAGTGGACACAGGAATTTAACTTGAGAAATCAATAAATTATTTGTGAATGCTATCTCCTTTGTAAGTTCAACAATAAAATGTAATAAAAAGATAATGTTTAACACTTTATTTTTATAACTAAAAATACATGTAGACGCATCATCGGTTACTTTTACTAATAGGCACAGAAAAAAATAATGAAATTAAGTTTAACACTACAATTAGGCCTACTTAATTTGACTTTCTATAGTTAATTCTTTCTCGCATTTTATTTTGTAAGTAAGTTTTATTTGAATTGTGAGCCGTATTAATAAAAAAAAATATTAGAAGGAAGCAAATCTATCAAATCTTTACCTTATCTATTACAAAATCTTGGCAAAATGAAAAAATTTCAATATTATGTAGTGCACATATTTAGTAAGCCTATACGTAAGCAATCACATTTTGATGTTAATATTTGTAAGTTAGAAATTGTTTTGAGCAATACAAACAGACTGGAATTTAAAAAAAAAAAATCTTGATCAAACGTATCTTTCAGGTCTTTTTTTTTTTTTTACATATAACCCAAAATAGCGTATTAATTTAATATCAGTTTCGTGAGAAGTGAGATTTAAAAAATATCAAGGTGGTGGAATGTTGAAGTGTTTTAGGCAGAAGGTAGTGAAATAAAATCCGTTGGTATGTATGTGTTAGTGAATAGAACAAACTATAAAGGGTTATAATGGAGAAAAAACTGGAAGATTTTCTTTCATTGAAATCCCCCTCTTTTTTTACAAATCTGAAGGAGGATATGGTGAAAACCCCTCTTTCCCCTCCCTACACCCCGAGGAGGATCCGCGGAGGGGCATGGGAAATGTTAGCAGTAGTATCCTTTGAATCACGGGTGCGTACATGTCTAGTTGTCATACATATAGGTGGTGCTAGTGTATGTGTTTGTGTGCTTGTGTCAGAGGATGCGTCATTGTATACATGGTGTCGAAGCATGAAGGTACCTCCAGCTGGGCTCCATATCTTGACTTGCCTACTGCCCCCGATAGTTCAGTGTTACTGACCCCAGTGTTTACTTCCCCGGAAGACAACAACAGCTTTTGATAGTGATGAATCTGTGTTTTATTCGTTTTTATGTAATTTCATATAGTCCCCCAAAACAATGCGATTTGTTTTTGAAAATTCCGAAAATAAGAAGCCTGTTGTTAATATAATTAATTATCTTCCATTTCTTATGAAAGTAATAGTATCAAGTTACTAATTTAATGATGATGAAACTAAAGAACATTCTAACAGTTATGTCTTCAACATAAGTAGGCGTACACAAGGAAGTATTCTTAATTGTGGATTAGTTAGAACAAAATCTAAATCCCGAGCTTTAGTGAGAAATGCAAACTTCTACTTAATATAAATCTAATTTTAATTTCTAAAAAGCACACCACGGAAGCTTGTTGTTTTCTTTTACTGAAGATACAATTATACAATTTTATTTTACGATCATATGATTTATGATTATGTAACAGAAAATGACTCCATGGTAGGAAAGTTGATATTTAACCCCTAAAATCATAATATATCCAGGGCATACAGTAATGTCTTAAATTTCTAATAAAATTATAGAAGAGAAATTGGAAACTAAATTTACATTTCATTATATATTCAAAGAATAATGTATAAGAAATAAAACTAGGGCTTAATCATTGTATTTTATTTACTGTTCGGCATTGATTGTGTATTGTGCAAGAAATTGAGACTTGGCATTTAAGGATTAATTAACTTTCTCAAGTTGTTAGGCATATTGTAATTCAATGTGTTCAGTGGAAAGTTGTTGTTTATGATGATTATTTAACGACGGAGATTTACTGCTACTTAGGCTTGACATCGTTGCCGCTGTGCCGTGATTTTGTCTCCTAGGAGTGTTTTGCATGCCTATGGAAACGTTGCATTTGCGTGACTTATTGCCGTCGATCAGAGCCAGAAATTTTCAGAATTAAGTGCATTGGCAGTGTGCAATCGAAATAAAATTGCAAACCGTCTAGCCTATTTAAGATATTATACCATTAGACCATTTGCAGTGCCAATAGTATTGGGCCTATACGATAGATTAACCCCTCTAGATTGACGAATTATTACTTCCTCTGCCCGTACCATAGGTACTATAGGTAGAGGAAGTATTGTTTTCGACCCTAAAATTCGAAGTTGAGTTTTTAGCATATATACACGTTTCAAGGCCCCCTGAATCCAAAAATACTATTTTTGAAAACATGTCTGTGTGTGTGTCTGTGTCTGTCTGTGTGGAAGTTTGTGAACAGGCTAGCTCCGAAACGGAGAATCGTATGAAAACAAAATTTCGTATTTGGGTCAGGTACCTTCTGATGATGTGATTCGAAGATTGGCGACAAATTTCTCTTATTTTTAAGGGGACTTTACATGAAGAAATTTTCGTTTTTCGCGATTTTCTCGAAAACGGCTCTAACGATTTTCTTTAAAATTTGCACATGTGTTCCTTTTACTGAGAGCTAAAACTTTTATTTGAAACTTTTTTTCGAAAAAATTCTCTGAGGGTAGTTACAAGCCACCCACTGTTCACCCACTGTTTGTATAAATTTTGTCTTGCGTTATGAACAACTGAATACGCGCTCTTTCACGGCCTCTTATTATATATAAGAATGTGAAGTGAGAAAGATGTATTGTTGGCCAGGTATAGAGTAAAGAAGTATCTGAGGGAAATATTCTCATAAATTTAAGAAATTATTCTTTACGGCGGAAAGTTCAATAAACGACTGCAGTCACTTGTTCTTTTTTTTTTTAAGTTTGTATAGCCTGCGCTTTTAGTCGCATCATTGAAAGAAGAGGTATTTATAGGATAATTAGCGTAAAATTGTGTCTTGCGATTCTGTAAAAGGATAATGTGAATACTGCTAACTTTTATTTGGGCAGAGGAAGTTATGTGACTTTCACATCAGATTTTTTTAATAACAAATTGAGTACTGTTTTTGGAGCAGAAGTCTTCTAGATTAAATACAGTGTTTGCGATTGCTTCCATCTTTACAGTGGTATGTCTCGGATATAAGCCTGGTTATTAGAAACAGCGATTCACTGATAAATAATAATCTTCGTGCTGTAATTAGATTTTTTGTAGTTCATAAATTTCCATTTTCGTAATTAATCATCTTATCTTATTTAATTAGTACGCTACGCCTCACGCAAGCTGATATTATTGTACAAGAAAATCGTTTCAAGACAATTAATTGTGAGATATATGTATATATACCTGAAGAAAGGTAATAATTTTTTCCTGAATATTTGCAAACAACAATATGCTAACAAATATATGAAACATAAAATCAGTAGACAACCCCTTCAATTCGTTATTTATTTTTGCACTTAATTTTTATAATTACTTTAATTACCTTAATTACCTTATAATTAAAAACCTTATAAAAAAAACAGAGAGAACAGTTTCGGTGTAGTTGTTGCTATGGTTTATGAAATCATTACACAATTATGACCTTATCAATTCGGAATTGATTCAGTAATGTCAGCGACTTCCCTCTACTAACATTTTTCCCAAATAAGTCTATATATAGATATGCAGTGAAACCTGTCGTATGTTGTGAAATTTGTAACAGACTACCCACTGACGACATGAGAAGAACAATATCCACGGAAATAACAAAACGAATAAATCTGATGAAGGTAGAGGGAAAAGCAAGTAACAAACAAGGGAAAGTCAAACATGTGAAACCTTAAAAAAGATAAATTACTACTAGTTTTGGTTGAACTGAATTTTGTAAAACGCATTTTCTCTGTGTGTGGTTTGTGGTTCCGACATCAGGCAGTTAACTTTTATTCTACCTTTTTATATCGCGTTTTTTTTTCTCTCTGGTGCGCCTCAAGTTCTACTTGTCAACAAGTTTCAATACCGACTGTCTCTTGTTTTTTATATATCCGCTAAGATCGCTTAGTAAACTTTGTAATTTGAGTCGTTTGTGTAAAAAAGTACTCGGAAAGAAACGTTGCTTTTAGCGGACTTTGTACAAATGTGGAATTATGTTGAGTTATTTTATTAAGTGTCCTGTCTTGTTTTCTAAACTTGGAATACGAAAGTTCACAGTGTGGGCAAAAAGTAGCTTGAAGTTTGTTGGAAAAGCCAGACGTTAAAGTATGCTTATTTCTACGTTCATTCAATAGCAGAAACTATAGACTTGTTTCTATTCAAGATTATATTTTAACACTGTTGGAGACATTCGTTGATGACAAAGGTATGGAGTTATATTACGTTAGCATATTTATTGTTTTTTTATTCTAATTATATCAAACACAATATTTTCACAACTGAAGCTCCCCTTAAATATTTCCTTTGCTTCAGCAATTGTTTTACTTCGGTTTGTTTTATAAGCTCATAATTATATTTACAGTAGAAATAAATGTTGATACATGAGCATATTTCACTTCCGCCATTATAAATATTGCTGTCCCAACAGGTATTAACATTGTCAGATATAATTCTTATTCCTACCCAAGTCAGTGGTTAATTACGCATAAATACATATTATTATTGTTTTATATGTTTAATAATTACTTTTTCAAACAATTTCAGTATAAATTAGTTTGTTAATAACTCACTTTATACTTACAAATATCCAAAATTAAGTTAGTTTAAGGAGGTTTTACCGTATCCTGTGTTTTTTAAAAATAAAATGAACATAATCTAAATTATCCTAACATAATCTAATTTTTAAAATGAGGTCGAAGGTAAGAAAAAGGATTATTTTTATGAGACCTTTAAGGTAATGTTTACCGAGAAACAATTGCGGTTTTAAGTTGTAAAGGTCATATTTAAATAAGTATATATTTGTTCAAAGTACGCTATTAAGCATTTCTTTTAACTCAAATTTGTAATAAAATAATGCTTCTTGTCAGGAAGCTTAACGATAAAAATGGGCCTAGTTTAATAATAGCCCATTTTATACTTAACGCACTCGCTTCGAAAATTAGGTTAGGTTGAGGCAGTTAGTTTTAATCAAATCTAATTTTCATCATGAGGACATATATATGAAGAAAGGATTATTTTATATGTGTAAGATATACAAAGAAACGAAAACTTTATAAACTATACTGAATTCGTGTTTAAAATAATGCTTATTTAAATATATTTTAGAATTACCTAGAAAATATAAGCCTATATTATCTTTTTGCAAAAGTCAGTTCAATTCCTCTTTATGTACCAATACTATTATTCTTTCCCAATTTCATAATTAATATGCACGAATAATTTTAATGGAAGGTTTGGTTTTTGCACGAAAGCATTGCACTCTGGCGATTTTAGTTATTGACTGCCTTACTGAAAGGTTATGTAGAATACGTTTACAAATTTTCTTCTGTTAAATATTAAAAGGTGCCATATTAGGTACCGACACACTACACTTTTCATGCTATAGTATGTACGAATATCACTGTTTAGATTATCTCCATTCCTAAATAGATATGTAAGTACTCATGTAACTTGTGTAGAAAACTAATTATCGTTTCAATTTCCGAGAACATTATAGGCTTTTCTTTATTAGGTAACATACCTTTCTAATTTTTAATTTATGTTACAATCTTCGAAAAACATATTTCTGCTTTATTTCCCATATTTCAGGCTATGTATTTCGTTTCCATTAAATTCACATGAATTCAGCAGATAAACTGAAATTTAAACAAATGATGGAGATATTATACAGATACTTGCTGGGAAGCTGTGATTTCCGCGATTATCAAAACTATACTTACTACAATCTAATAAAAACAATTTAAAATTGGAACGTTGGTTAAGAGGACCTTCATTGTGAATGAACTTTTAAGGGAGGGTTTTACTGATATTCAGATGAAAGGAATTGGTTGAAGGTATAAAGTTCTTTTATCCATTTCTTGATATTGAATTCAGTATTTTCGTCACAGACTAAAGTAAGTTATTCTCAGCGTGCATTAAAGAGTTAATCATACATGTCTCCGAGAAAATTCAGCGATGACGCAATGACTTAGGCCTACATCAATTGCAATTATCTAAGTAGGGACTGTTCATTTTCATTTCTTTGCATTCAGATTTGTTCAAGAAAATATATTAATCTATATTTAAGCCTACTATTTTTGTTTGTTTATTATATGCACTACGACACAGCTGTATTACTTTTCTCAGCAATAATTAATATTAGCGTTCTTGTTACTGTGAAGTCATAAACGAAACGATAACGTTATTCATTTAATGTCTTTTGATAATAATTTATTCTGCATTGAAGTCATTCTCATTTTTTCCGTCTCAATAACTGTTAAATGTACAAAGAAATGTACTTAATAAAAAAATGTGCATTTTAAGTACCTCTAAAATTATACTGTGCAAGATTTTCGTGTATTTTCTAGCATGGTCAAGATAGTCAAGAATGGAAAATGAACAACTTTCTTACAGTAGTAAGTAGATCTGGGAATATCCAGATGAAAGTTAATTGGTTAACTGAGCAAATATTATCTCACATAACTATTATATTTCATCCAATTGAAAGGAAAACACTGAACCAGATAATTTAATAGTGACGTCATTTTACCAGATATCTTATTATTTGTAGTTGTCTAATTAATTGTTATGAGAGTTAGTTCTTGTTAAGTACATCCTGAATTATCGGTTCCAAAGCAAGAAAGTTGTTGAAAACATTTTGTGGCTCCTTCTGGCTCCTGTGAATGTGATATTGTCCATATGAAAGACAGAGAAGTGTACAGTACGAGTACATAGACCCCAAGAGTGAGGAAGATATAGTTAACTTTGCGCCTATGGTTAATCGACATAAAAATCCAAACAACTACAAATAAAATCCAGTGAATGTGTGTTCAAAGAACTATGAACTATTTAATCTTCTCAACGGTTAAATGTCTGTTCAATTAACCGTTATACAGTTAGTTATCCCTGCTCTGCTGGTAAACTGCCCTCAGTAATGGAAACCAAGTGCAATAAGAGTCAAACAAAGTCCTTAATCCAAAATTATAATTAAATACAACCGTAACATGCCTCCATAGGTGGATAGATATCAGACATACTGACAGACAAACAGAAATAACTTCGACAATTCCACTCATACGCCATGTGTTGATACTGACCAATAACATTTAGCAATTCCTCGGATATAGAACAATGACGGCCGTTTATCTTACCATATTCTTGTAGGAATCGCGAGGATTCCATTTTATCCGGTAAAACGTGCTGCTTGTTAGTGGACACGTAAACATGAGTGTGCAGTGATTAATACGCCATACGCTGCCATTATGCAGCACGAAAACAGGTTATTTAATACCACATAACTTGTTTCCAATTGAAATAATAGAAATGTACATTGATTAAAAACACAATTTCGATTCGGTGCAAGCCAGTTCGTGTGCTTTTATTCTTTTCTGGTGTTAGCTTACCTGAATGAAGTTAACTATGTCTGCACCATTGGTAGCCGTGGTTACAACACGGTAACTCGAATCCATTCATGGATGGTTGATTCATAGTATGCCGTGATCTCGCAACTGTTAGTTTTGGTTTTATACAACCAAGCACGAAAGTAATTATTATTTGTATAATCCGGTACATTTTTATTCATGGACTATTCTTGTTAAATCCAACTCGAATTATCGAGTTTCATCAGATAAATTCGTAAACTCTCGTGGGATTACCTATGATAACATATTTCGACTTCTTGGCATCATGAAGCATGTTTTTCCCAGTGTTACGTTGATTACGATTTTTTCGCTACCTCTGTAGGCCTACTACCTTTATACAGTATTGTGTGGGTAGGTTATATACCAGAGGTTGCCAATTAGGTGACTTTCGGGAGACGCAGTCTAAGGGTCGAACTTTGAAAAGAGCCGCACTTAATTTCGGGTAAAGTAGAACCTAAATTAGACCCTAATAGTATTTTAGTTTGTAAACGTATAAGTTGTAGAACCATTATCGATAGACTTGGTATATTACGTGTGCATTGTTATTCCAGAAAACCCACAAATCATTTACACCTTTTCGGGTGTAATTTGAGCTGTTGGCTACTTGAAATCTGGGAGTTGATTAGTTAAGGCAGTTCGCACAAGTGCACTTAAATGTCCATCACTTAAAACAGCTGGATGCTTAGATTTCATGAATTTAAGTGTTGAATACACACAAGAATAGATTGTCCCACAAGTGGATATAAGTCTTTTAGCACATTCTTTAAATCTTGGATTCTTTTGTTCGAGTACTTTTCTCCAAAATGGGATTCTTTTGTTCGAGTACTTTTCTCCAAAATTGGATGGTTGAACAGTCAGTTTTAAACTGTTTTAGTCTTTCTTAATCTCCAGTTACTTCATCTCTACAGCTGCCAATGCAAGCACAGTATTAGCCTTGAAACGGGGCAGCCATTCATCGTTACAAGAAATCTGTTTAAAAAATTTGTATTCACAATTTCGTCAGGATTTCTTGAGGACCCGCGTAAGAATGGTAAGGCTCGCGGACCGCGCTGTGGCACCCTTGCTACATGCGACGAAGTAACAGAAAACCCAATAGCCAATGTTACAAACAGCCGGTATTGAAGAGTAGTTTTCTATTTTTTGCTTGGATGAGCATCTATCCTAAATTCTAGTTTTCGTGTTATTTAAAACAGTTGGATGTGCCAGAGAACCTTCTCACTGGAGGACAGAAGTACGGGCGTTGTACCAGTTAACAAAGACAATCAGTGTCACAGTTCCGAGCCATTGCGAATGGTCGGCTCGTCGTACGCTAACGAGCATCATCATACGCAAAATCTTTTCTGTTTAGTTAAGTAGAACACAAGGCAACGATGGTGCTGCACTGAGAGAAAGAAAAAAAGGTCTTTGAGACGGACTTAAGAGCGACAGGCAGATAGACAAGGGCTTCTGAAAGAAAGCAGAGAAAGAAAAAATAAAAAGCGAAGTTTTCTTCAAGTATTTAGCTCCTTGTTCTTTGAAGCATAAATGAGAAGACTGTGTATAGTGTTGTGAAAACAGGAAGCATGCTTTGGTCGACATGTTGCTTGGCCACACACCAAGATGTCACCTTTCTTAATGAACTCCACAGCTTCATGCAACACTTACATCCCAATCTGCCCGGAGAATTGGATTTCTCCCATTTTGCACTTTCTTTATCTTTCTGGTAAAAAGTAGACACGGCCTAAAACAAACATAAATGATTTGAAAAGATAATTCTCTCACCCACCGTTTTAGCGATCTATACTCAGATGCCTCCATCACAGAACTATTCAGATCAGTAAATGGAAAGAATCACGATTTAATATTTTTGATTGTGGTTGCTTTTCTTCTTAGCATAACCTTCTGGTAAAACGGTTAAATCGATACATGTGTGACCCTGCCTGGAAACCCGACCATCAGTCGGAAAAATAAAATTTCTAATTTGAATGGATTCAACTACAGCATAGACTTTTTTTCATGTTTTAAACATTAGTTTCACAATATTGTAATGCTGTGCCAAAATTCTGTCACACACTAAGGAATGTCCAACTACGTTACTACAGCATAGACGTTTCTTTTGCGTGTATTTAATGTTTTTCCACGAAAAGTAACAAAGAAAACATTTAGGGACCATGTTAAATTTCCATTGCGACTTATGTATGGGTTTCTAAAAGCGCATGCCTCTTTCAAACCGAAAAACTATGGTTGCCAATGCTCTCTTTATATTTGATGTGATACGAGAATGTAGTACAAGAATGAAACTAATAGATGGTGACTAAATCTAAAAATCGTCATTTTACATCCTGACAGCTGTTTTCTATTTTGCGAAAACGTGTTTACCAACTTATGGTTGGGTTTCCCTGGCACAGTCACAAATGATTAATTTTTACTTACCATTTTTTTCTTTCGAAAAGTCACCCTACCATTTTTTCTCGAAAAGTCAAACTAAAGAGAACAAGTACAAGTTTCCTTTTATATGTTTACTGAAGGATACTGTAGTTCCTGTTTTAGTAGATTAAATTATGCAATGCATCGAAGAACTAAATATTTTTCTTTATAATACAAAGGTAGTCTCTTTTGAAAATTATTAAGAACTGGTACGTTTTCGTTAGTCTAAAATGATTAACTTTAAATTATTGTAGTAAGGGGTAAAATATCAGTTACCTCGTGACGTATACTTGAATGTCCTCTCCCGCGTTTTTTTTCTCTATAATATCGAAACATGTTTTGACATATAGGCCTAAAGTACCTCCTTTCTCGGTTCTGTTGTGGATTACTTTACTATCTTGATTTTTGCATAGTAATCGGTAGAACCTATGACAAAGGATATGCTAATTGTAAATCTTAACGTTGTTAACAATGTTGAACCTAAGCCACAATGTACTAGGCCTTAAACATTAGTCGTACAATAATAATAATATTAATAATTATCATGATTATCATTGCTGGCGAAGTTTTGAAATTTTACTTTGTATATCTTGTTTTGTTTTGTTTATGAAGTTTAACAATAAATTCATAATTTTAAAATAATCCTTTTTGTTTTTCAGGTCGCCCATTGGAAGCCATGTTGTCAACAACTGGTCATCATGAACAAAATGGCGACGACGATGGCGGTTCCATGACTTCCGGTGACAAACAGGACGAGTTCTCTACAACCGAAGAACGCAGTAACTACGAGGCCATGATGGAGCCCGAATACGATGAAGAAATGTCGGATTTGGAAACTGAAGACGACGAAAACGAGAACGATTCAGAGGCTATGAACTGTGCGAGTGAGGACAACACTAGCTTAGACGTTACAATGTCTACGACAACAGTCACTGCTTCAACAGCAGTTACCTTTAATCAACCCCCTCCAAAGAGGAACAAACGTAAAAACTTCGAACCTCGAAACATTTCTTTATACGCAGGTGAAGATAACGAAGTTAGTAACAAACTTTCTCAAGTGGAAGGCGGTGACGAGTGTGCTAGTGATGAAATGGAAGTGGATGAGAATGCAACTGAAAACAATAGATTATCCCATAAACCTTTAGATCTCAGTGAAAACTCTATGCAGCCTTCATCGCCGTCACAAGAAGGTATGGAAGTAAGTAACGTTAAAAGGAGTCGAAAACCGGTACCTCTTAGACGTTTCCAACAGTCAAATATGTCTTCCGGTGACGTGATGTCTTCAGCTGGTGCTCCCATGGACTTGAGTTGTACTCGTAGCGAACAAAATGAACTCGAATCGTGTGGAGAAGAGGGTGACGAACCCAGTATCAGTGATTCCGGTTCCGGTGGTGGTGACGAACAAAGCGATAATCGCCATCACCACCGAAACGTTTTACAAAACATCCCGAACAACACAAACTCGACTGAGGGTCATGTCAACGAAAGACTTTACCATCCTAGACATTACCCGGATAGTAATGGTACGAGCTATCATCACGTAAACAATCATCACAACCTGGCAAACTATTCTTTGCACCACAAAAACGATTCTCCTCGCATGCCATCGACACCTCTGAGCAGTCTTCAGCACGCAGCGCAGTCTCTGGGCTTTCATCACCATTTTTCGCCTGAACATCTCAACCATTATCATCACTACCATCCTCTTCATCCGCAACAAGGAACTGATGCGTCAGCTATGAAGGAGTACGCTGAAAACACAATGAAAGAGCTGCTTAGTATATATGGGCTCAACAGTCCGGATATGGCAGAAACCATCACCAAGAACGTTCCCCTCGATAATTTCACTTCTGGTGAGTACAAATCTTTTATTATTTAATTGAAATGTATGGGAGAAATAATTAGACAGCCCCAGAGATTATGAGAATTGTTTACTGCATTAAAGACATAATTTTCACTTACGCATTTTGCAAACAAAGAAAGTTCACATTGATTGACAACCATAGTATTTACCATTGCTTCCGTGGGTTATCCGCGTCTTCCATTATGCAGACATCTAGAACTTAGTGGGAAGATCATTCACTTGAAAGAACATGAAACATGAAGATTATATATAATATATCTTTTGAAGTTCTGTTTTTCTGTCAGACTAAATGCATAGTAATTAATTACGTTCATTTTCTCACTTTCTTGAACGATAACTCGTGTTGTGAACTTCATCCCCCTTAAACACTCCACTCTACTTTCAAGTTCACAGTGGAATGCTTGAAAGGTAGAGGTAGAGTCAGATTAAAAATTCCAAAACCGTACCCGGGATTTGAACCACATATCTTCGATCTTGTCCCGCTGTTCTGCCACTTGAGCTGCCATGCAACGTGTCGATGCAACATTAAATTCTCCAACTAACTCAAATACAAGTTCACAAGTTCAACGAAAATTCGCGTATAAATCAGCGAACTCATCGTGTTCTAAATAACTCACAAATTTAACTGTAAATAAATTTAGGATGTATTAGCATAACAGTATGTCTGTATTTTTAAAAAAAGCAGGGACATAAAGTATCACTATATCTTTAAACTGGAGGAAAATTAATACATTTAAATATGTATTCCTAGCCTACTCTGTTACCGCCAAGAGTAAACTCAGGCCCAATTAATAGCCTATAGCCACTGCCTTCTATATCTTACAAGCCATGCTGCTTGAAATCTGACAACACAGGAGGTAGTCCTATCTGTGGTGGTCTGTGGGAATCATTTGAATACGTTTTTAATGCAGATATTTTTCTTTATCACAAATACCGATTTTATTTAGGCGAAATCAGTAAGTATATTATATGTATTACATAGCATATACTTGTGATGTGCATAATAACGTAATGCGCGGTGACTCCACATAGCCTATCCGAAGGAATTCGTAGTTTTCAGTGTCTCCTCATACGTTACGATGTCGCGTTTTTTTCTTATTTTATTGATAATAACCTCACTTATCCTGTTAGGCCTACGAACTCTGTTATTTTACCCACAACAGAGTCATATTTTATTAAACTGCTACACTTCTCTGGGTCATTTTGTACCACCACTGAGCTAGTTGTCCCAGGTTTAATATAACCTAGAACACTGATATCTCTTTTCTTGTCACATGCACTTTGTGGAAGACTACGCTCATGACTGTCACTGAAAAGAATAACTTTGCCTAATTCCTTGGGAACACTCAGCTTTCCGTTATTTGCTGTCAAGTCATTCATTCGTTCATCATCCGGTGGTGAACTGTGTTGATTCGCCAGCACTTTTGAGGTTAAGGTTTGAATCCCGTTCATTACCTTCACCAAACTGTAGGAAAACGCTGGTAGTAATATTGGGAGTATAGGAGATTGAATATATACGATTTGGCGTCTGCCACATTGAGATGTATTAGGCCTACTGTGAGCAGCTTGATAAAAGTTCTTACCAGTAGAAGTGACTCTATTTCTCTTCAATTCTTCTTTAATACCAGCCAATTCTTCCTTAAGGACACTAATATCATACCGTACCTCACTCTGGTATTCGTTTGTAGCTGATAAACACGAAATTCTTCTGTGTAAAACTGTTCTCTGGTGTACTCAATTACAGGTGACGGTTTATATAAATCTCTCATTATGTACACGGTTTTTACCTTCCCCATGCTCTCCAGTTGGTCTTCAGGTGTATCCAGATGTTCTCTAAACAATAGGCGATGACTGGGATTACTTTAAGCTGAAATATGCTTAATTTTTCGATGATTCTGATGGAGTTCATTGCTTTATTTACAACATGTTCATAGCCGATAGGACTACCGATGCGATGTTGCCAGATTTAACAGCATGGCTTTTAAGAAATAAAGAAGGTAGTGCTATAGCACGAAAACAAATCAAGTAAAGTTATCACAATTACAGGCCTTGGAGACTTTTGGGGCTCTTGGAAAATGAGGCTCCAGGATTTTAGACAATCTTGCATCAAGGTGTAATATTGTCAGCCTTATGCAGTTGTCCACTGGCCACCTTCATCCCCAGGATTAATCCTAGTACTTATTTAATTTGGAGGCTGAATGAGCCCAGGGACGTAGGACCATCAGATGGATTGTCAATTCAGAAAATTCCAACGATTTCATAAGGATCGAAGTCGCGACCTTCCGATTTGTATCGTAGTGCCTCAGCCTAATATATTTCCCTGTACAGCATCAGTAATGAACATAATTTAATAGACAGATTCCAACACATTTGAGTAAGTTATTGCTACCCGCAACACAATCGCACCATTGTTGTTCTCGATTTACTCTTCTAAAAATGTGAAGCTGTACCCAGAATAAATAAATTTAAGTTGCAGTCCAAATTTCTAATGTAGGCCTATGCATTTTTTTAATAAAGGCCCAAATTTTATGCTACAAAAACCCTACTTCATTACAGTCCTATAGGTAGTCTTTATGTAGTCAACTTTTCATAATGCTTGTACATTTACAAATCGGCATTAAAAGGAAAATAATAGGGGAAGATAACGTCTTTAACAAGTGGAAATTTGCTGAAATTTAATACTTCATTTGAATTTCAAAATGCCTAAATTTTACAGAAATGCTAACTTTTAAACTTTCTTAACATAGATGAGCACTATTTACTATATATAAATGCATGCCGACTGACATACCTAAAGAAATCGCTACTAAAAAAATACGTGTAGGCCTATATTGTTCAAATAATTTTTCGTCCCTATATTTAAATCTTTTCAGTTCTCCAAACACTTCCTCATTTCCTTGCTATATGCACTTACTACATTTTTTCCTGGCTCTCTTTTTTCGTGTACGCTTTTGAGAAATGAAATAGAAACCCTTAGGCGATCAACAAAGAATTATCAGAATAAAAGAGTCTTGATTAGAACCGCCATTGTTCTGCACTGATCATGATGATCTGCGCATCTCGCAGCGCGGCAGGGTGTCGGCGCCACGAACTAAAAACAGGACCCCTCACTGCGGCTGCCAGCCATATTGAAATTGACCCCTTCCAGGCATTTCTCTGTAGAACGAGGATTAACATAGGAAATAAATACGTTCTCATTTCTCAAAACCCCTCAGTTTTCTTTTTCGTTTTGAATTCCTTTGGAGTTCTTTTTGTGTACCCATTTTTCTTTCTTTTCTTTCTTTGGTGTTACACAAAAGGCTTGAAAAAATTGTAGCCCCGAGTTCATTCGAGATGTGTTCTTATTCAAGCCTCTTCGGATTGTTTACAAAATGATCTCTCTTGTTTTGAAATTTGGTCAATCCTTCCATTGCCTTATTTAGTATAAGCTAATATTAATAATCAAACCCTTCATTAGTTGTTTGTTTGCATGTTTTTCCTACAGGAAAACTTTAATGTTATCTATTTAAGAAACGTTTGTGTATGATCTTGTATGATCTGAAACGAAGTGATCGTGATAATAAAAATTATAAACTGCTGATTCTATTATTTAAAATGACATTAATTCGGAAAGCATAAGTTTATATGAATATCTTAGAATCTTTTCACTGCTACTGGCATATAAATTCGTCACCTCAAAAAAAGTTTTAAATCAGAGGGATCGGACTAATGGAGTATTGGTTTATGTAAAGAAGGGAGGATTTTTATCTTCGTGTTAAGATTGTTATTTACGGGGACCATCTATTCTGCTGAAATTTTCCTCGTTTATTTCAAACTTAAGCGCCCACTGGTGATTTCACTTGATGATTGCTAAATTAATTTTTAAATTCAACTCTGACACAAACTCTGGGCCAATTGTGAAAACCAATGCCGAAATATGTTTTAAAATATTTTGGACCATTCTGATTTCATTAAATTGTCATAAGCACGTCATATAAATTTTCAACAGTAACGTTTTAGGTTTCAGTAATAAATAACTTAGTTTGGTCATGGATTTTACTATTAAAGGTAACAATTACAGCCCTGAATACCCAAAATTTGAAGAGGTGGCTAAAATAGCCTATCAAGAAAATCCCTACGACCCTGATAGATTGTACGGTACTTTTCTGTAACAGTAGCTGGTAACAGCTCCTTGTGGCTGATACCAGGTTTCACACGTTTCTATGAAACCTTAAGCAGTAATGTGTATATACATTTAAGGATTCAAAATTTCTTTTATTTCCGTCCTTCTCGTAAGAGCCGGTAATGGGGTATAGAAATTGGGTTGCATTAAAGCATTAGTCAGGCACCAATTGATCATCCGTTTCCACTAATCACACGAGGTTATTGTTATGCCAAGCCCCTGTAATAGGCTCCCGTGTATATATTGCTTACAAACACTTTTTACTAGTACTGTTCGCGTTGTGGAACCTGGATATACGTGCAAGCTTTTTTTCAGCGCTTGTAACTAATTTGTTTCCAAGTATGGATATAATCACCTGGCAGCCAGGTTTTAGGATATCGAAATCCTTCCTCGTCTCTAATAATAATCTCCGAACCTGCATGAAAATACTTCAAAAACTTGTTATAACCTTGGTTTGCTTAATGATCATGAGTTGGTATTATGGAGTCTTTCCCGAGTCTTTCCAAACGAATTAGAGGGGTATTTTAACCAGTAAGAGTCGTTATTTACTGGTACGATTCTTGTATGTGATTAAATACCTAAATAGAAATACCTAAAGCATGTTATTAGGCTCCGAAAGTATTACATAATTTAAAGAAAGTAAATTATAACTTAATTTATGAACATATAAACATGAATATTACAAAAAATAATTATATGTATTCCTTGAATCTACCCTTTTGAACTGTACTGTAGACCAAAGCTTTATCAATATTATTATGATAATTATTCAAGTTAAGTCACCGCTGATATACCAGCACTTGTAAAAAATACAGTGTAAATGTATTTTTTTGGCCTACATAACTAAATTTTACGACTACGTAATTTTTCACTTTACACACGTTAATGAACGAAACATAATTTTTATTCTATTTTTAACTTTTCGTCTAAGCCTATGCTTCCGTAAGTAACATTAAAAGTTAAAATAAGATAACATCGAAGGCTTTCACGGCCGGAGTCTTGTAGTTCAAAAACTTCTTCCGGGCTGTTGGGCCGTGGTCTTGGCTTGGCTTAAAACTGCCTGACGTTTCGCCCGTTCTGTGGCGGGCATCTTCGGAGGTGCTCAAGTCGACAGTTGGTGTCGAAGTTAAAATAAGAGCTGTACTACGGCATTTTCCTTCGCCTATGGAGCTAAAATACAGTAGGGACAAGAATTCAAGTTTCGATTAATTCAACAATAATTGATCAACCTTTACTCATAATTAGTTGGAAATACACTAGTTAGCCTACATTATTATTATTATTATTAATATTTTATGTCCATAAGTACAAGAGTATAAGCCTATGTTAGAACGCTACTTTAATATAGGCCTAGTAGATATATTTTTCTTAATTTGTATCGTTATCTTTTATACTTAAACTTAGGCTACATTTGATGTATCAGTGTGCTGTAGATCTTTGCTCTGTTGTCCTAATTTAGACGCACAGATCCAAATTGCAGTTTCGTTGCATATATTTAAATATCGATCCATCCATTTCCTCCTCCGTGCCGAACATCACTCCTTTGCTCAGCCACCTTAAATTTTTTCATTTGTCTCAGAGCACGATAATGCAGGAACCTGAAATATCGATCTCTGTCCTAAATGTGCAACTTTTTAACCCTTTGTTCCAAACGCTTCGTCTTTGTCATGCTTGCTATTGCTGATATGCGTTATCGTTCTATCGCGCATTACTCTCTATTTCTCTCTCTCTCTCCCCCCCCCCCCCACTCTGTGCCATTCTCTCACTCATATTCTCATCTCCATATCGCCAAATCGCCAAGCCCAGTTCAGCTGCTATGAGCACTTGGTTTGCTATGCCACCTTCATTTGTTAGACCGCCATGATTAATGATGTTACAAAAGTGTATGGTAAAGGAGCAAGAATAAAAAAAGAACACATCCACACTCACTCACTCATATCTCCACAGCAACAAGAATAGAAAACAATAACCTCGGTAAAAACTTGTTTTTTTTAGGACTTCAATGCGGATCCGTCTCCATAATTGATTTCTTATTCCTTCTTAGTCCTTGTATTCTTGAAATGTTTTATTATTATATTATTATTGTTATCATTATCATTATTATAATTATTATATGACTATCTTCAGTAGTCATCGTCGGCAGGGGAATCACCTTATTTAGGCGTATCACAATAGTAATTAGGCCTATTATTATTATAACAACTTACCTTTTTCGTAGAAAATAAGTTCAAACTTCAACCCAGTGAACTCGTATAAATGGTTAACTACATCTAAAAAAAAATATTCTTGGTTAATTTTAACCTAGAATCCAGGTGTCCTTCAAAATTTAAAGTTGTACTAATTTTTACTTTAAAGTACTTTCAATTTAGTTACTAAAGAATTCTTAGGAAAAAGACGAAAACAAATAAAAAACTACAATTAGGCCTACTTAATCATTCAAAATTTTGATTCGGTACTGCTCTGCCTCTCCCATTTTCTATGCCCCAACGAAATAAGAGTAATATAAGAGGAGGAAACGCTGTAACTTAACATTATTGGGGGGAAAAGTTATTATTTATGAGAGACTTCGATTTTCGAAGTTAATATTTAAAATCAATAAAAATTATTTGCGTTATGTGTGAAGCCAGTACTCAATTAATATTTGCCGGAGTTTTAAGTTTCCTGTAAGTCAGTTTGACTCTTTTCTCCTGTCCGCTTTTCATTCTCTCCCATCCCTGTTCTTTAACAGTCTCCCTCATTACCCCTCCTCTCTTAACATTCTCCATCCATTTCCACCTAAGCTCTCCCAATAATAACTCATATTGTCAAATATGCAAATTTCTGTAATTCTCTGCGTTTCTTCCCCGAACTTAATTTAAAAATAAAAATCGTACACGCAACAAAGTAATGACGCTTTGAGCATGAGATGCGCACACAGAGAATGTCAGTTGGCAACACTTACTATCACGAGATTTAATTACAAATTTCCCACTACCACCTCCTGTTTCTCTATCATAAAACCGCAATAATTGATGGGGGTTTTGCGGGCTTGCAACTTAGAGGGGTTGAGCTGAAAGGGGTAGATATTTGTAGGCTACGTCCAATTTCTCTTGGGAGTTCTAAATGTGCTCGGGTTTTAAAACATCGACTGGGTGAATCGTTAAGTTTATATCTTTCTGCCTTCAGTTTCATGGACTTAAGCTTAGTGCCATGGTGATTGTTTTTATTTTATTATTAAGTTTATTTCTACTGTAAAGTTTTGTTTTCCTCTCCAACTCTAAAATAATAGAAATTACTCCGCAGAAATGTTATAGAATATGCGATAAATTTAAAAGTAGCCTACAGATAATTTGATATTAGCCTTCATCTATATTTAGATGATAATTTTAAGATCATAGTCACAAATTTAATTCGAAATCAGGATGAATTCACGAGTAACGAATTTTATCGATAAAATCCGTACCTTTCATTATATTACCTATGACATTTTGCAGTGTTTCCTTTTTCAATGCAGTACTGCTTCCACCCCATAGTGGTATGCTTATAAACTTTTAAAAATGCATAATGATACCAAGCTTACGGTTTGTTCATTCTGAACCTTGAACTGTGTTACTTGCTCGAACGATTCTCATATTTTTCCTTTTCAAAATTATTCTCAGAAGAATTAATTGTAGTCTAGAAAGACTACCACTTTGGACCCTTCATATAAATGCCTTGTATTTGCACTTTTCGAATCACCCTGTACGTCACCTTGGAATGTGATAGATGTGATTTCGTAACTTCGGAAAGGTTGACACGCGATATGTTTTTTTCTTTTAAAATAATATACTTTGTACTGAAAGGAAGAAACATGCTGACATTCTCGGCGTAATTATTCGTAACAAAGTGAATGAATGTGGCGTAATGAAAACTGACGTTTCTAAAAGACATGACATTCTTGAGTATTCATACAAGTGCCATGCGTTTAATCCTGAAATGCGGATCCAATCGGCTCAGAATATTTGGATCCAGAGATGCGGTATGGTCTGTGGCTCCACATGTTCTATGGTGGTATGATTCCAACAGCTGTTTCTGTGAGAGGATAAAATTATTTTATTACTTTCTTCATTAAATGATCATTGTAGAATATTTAAACACAAGCTATTTTACGTGGACTAATAGAAGTTTTTTTTGGAATTTATTCCATAATTTTCTTTTTTATTTCATTATATTGTGTCTATTCTTTCGTGTGTTTACGCTTTTTTGCTATCCCTTAAATTTCTCTTCACTCCAATCAACAGTAGTAGTAGTAATAATAATAATAATAATAATAATAACAATAACAACAAAATCAATGATTTTTTTTTTTTTTGTAATTGGATAAATTTTCCTCGGTTTTCTCTTGTTGCCCTTATGGGTTGGTATCCTAATGTTTTTACCCCGTAAGATCTTAATTTATATCAATATAAGTATTCATCAAGTGATATCAGTGGGTTTATAAGTTTGTAATCAGTGAAGAAAATGTTAGTGGAATGCTGGTCTTCATAAAAGGCAATCCTAACAAATGAATTAAATTTATCATACTTTGACATAAACAATTACTCTATTAATTCTATATTTCTGCCATTATGCAATTTTTTGGGGTAACGCATATATACGTTGGTAGCAGTGAAAAAGAACAGGGCGGTTTAAATTTTGATAGCATCCGCTTTATTTATTTATTTATTTATTTTATTTCTCCTGCCCTTTTAATTTCCTTCTAGTCATTATTCGGCATCATCATCATCACCATTGTGAGGGGGGCTGGCTTCTAAACCAGAATCGTACAGAATTTTTTTTAAAGTACAAATTGATTATAGTTCAAACAATGTAAGTAAACGTACGAGTATGCGTATTATTATTATTAATAATGTATTATTACGTTCTTAATCCATGCCTCTCCGAATTACATGATTTTAAACTTATTATTTTCTGTCAATTACCTTTATATTTGAACTCTGAAAAAATGCACTGTTCGTGTAAAAGAAATCATGATATCATAATATACATTATGAAACAAGGTAAATCTGGTATCATGTGGGTGAAATTTGGTCCAGATCTCCTGAAGAAACAACCAATAATTATTCATATTCTCTGCTTTATCGTTTGTTGCTTACAGGTCCCTATTATGGAAGAATTATAACTTAGAATACCCAAGTGGGAGGAAAGCTGCATTAACTAATAATTAAGGCATAATTTAATATACATAAATCGCTTTGCAGGTAGCAATTCAACAGTAAATTCTTGCTCTTGGCATCGGTTTTAAACAGATTTCAGTAACGTTAAAGCATGTAATTAAACGATTCAACAATGTAAGTTAAAGAGGTATCGTTCTCCCCTCAATTAAATCTAGAACTCGGACTAAAGCATTGTAAAACTCAGGAAATGAAATAGGCTGTTCATACCTTTGTCAAAATGCTGTTCACTGTACAATATACCCTATAATCATTGGCTTTTATTTCCTTTGGAATAATTTTTTAATTACTTACGGTAAATCGGGTTATAGATTATAATTTGTTATATAATTACAAGACATAAATTACTTGTCGATAAATTAAAACTGATAATAAATATCGTAAATGTTGTGTCAAAAAGAAATCCCTTTTATTTTTGTATATAAATCTTTAGTTTCCTTACATTCCATATTTGTTAGACTATTTGGAAGACTACAGATGTGTTCTCACCTGATTTCATAACTGAAGGTTTACATGCCTAAGGAGTATAGACTTTATAAACTGAATTAGTACGGTTCACAAGGGGGTTGTAACACTTGCAAGGTTGTGAACCACTGCCTTATTGTATTAAAACATTTGCACTGCACAAGTGAATAAATGATACAATTTTTCTTAGAGTACTCCATTTTTAAATTAATTCTTGTACTAGTTATCGGTTTCATTTGTTTGAAGTATACGGTAGGCCTATCTTCGTCAGATAGACCTTGTCGAAGGGTTAGGAATTAAATAAAAGTGCACTATGATGGCAGATTTTGTGTAATGAAGATAGCTTGGTGGCAACAATAACTTCGACAGCTATCATCCTTTAAACACTATAGTAAATAAGAGAACATGCTTTGTAAGTAATTAAAATAATAAATTGGGGTTAAAGCACCTTTCGTGATTTACTTTCTGTCAATATAGTCAATCATTGTTTCTTCTTTTTATACTTATATTAACTAGTCTTATAATTAGATTTAATTTTGGATTGGAATCGCAAAATATTATTAAATTATTATTGTAGAGAATTCCACGATTTCATATGTTCTATATTTAAGAGTTTACAATAATTTTATTTAAACTTTAGCAAAACAGGCTACCCTAGTATACAAGAAAACAGGTACATTAGGCTATACATTGTAATTGACATAAAACTACAGCCCTAATGTACGTTATGGTGAAATAGGACTAAAAGAAATTGTTTATTAAATAAATAAATAACTAGTCTCGAATGTGATTTTCCTGCCATCTTGCAGCTGTCCTTCAGCTCTTTCAGCTCTGTGAACATTTTAAAATAAATACCTTCTTAAACTTTCCAGTTGCAGGAACTTGAAAGAAATAATAATTAAAGGAATCTACTCGAGAAAACTGATCCATCTAAAATTCGTTAAAATTTCTTCGTAGCAGAACAATAATAATTGAAATGGCATGTTATTGAACAGGAAGGTGACGTCATCATCTATAGATATTCCGTTGATCCGTAAACAGGATATGCATATGTTCGACAGAAGAAGCAATGTGTTTCATTTCCTCTTTCGCTGTTAAATTCAATAGGTTATAATTTGTCATCAGGGCGTGTATACCTATTATACTGTTCACAGAAATGGAATTATTGGTACTTGTTTGTGCTGTTCTTTGAATATCATCCACAGTAGGTAATAAAATGTGAGACTATGTCTATGTACTGTAGTTTATTTTACTCTAAGGAGGAGCGTCTTATGTATTAACTGATGTGCATGATCTTACGGGGTCAGTGTTGAATCATTAGGGACTTCTTGCAATCCTTCCTATGTTAAGAAATTGTAGATTTCCATTTTTTTTAAATGAGCATAACTAATTTTTTATTACTACAAGTTCATATACTCTCGAACAAACATATTAACATACATAATATGCTATAAGAAAAGAAACATAACTTACTTAAAAATAGGAATTAACCTCTCTATCAATATCAGTCGTTTTCGGGATCCATACTTACTGTAACACTAATAAGAAGAGAGAGTAGGTCAATGGTAAATTAAAGTAATTTAAATAAGCTTTAAATTTGCACCAAATATTTCATGATCAAGCTCAAAATTTGTTGGAAAGTTTATTTGGGTTAAAAATGTCATTAAATTGATTTCATGCCTTCTTAGTGATCGATAAAACCTGATTCTTAATTGTTCGTCAACAGCTATATCATAATTTAGAGTTTTCATATTCTGCAAAATTTACAGGCTAATCACATTACTGGCCGACACTGCAATAGTTCTTTTATTCATAAATCCGGTGCTAACAACGAAGTTAATCTGTTTTGGATTTTTTCAAATGTTAGAATTCAGTGGCGGCCATTCACTGGGATATTTTATGCTGTAACACGAAAAATTGAATCCATAGAGCAAAAATCTCCTAATAAAAGTTGCTTGTCTCCGTCCCCTCTATACACAGGTAAAATATTTCGGTGTTATTCATTAACACTCTGTATACGGAAACACGAGCTCAAAAATATTATATTCCTTTTTTTCTATTCTATGTTAGGCCTATAGTTTTATTCAGACTCCATCGTTTTATTCTTGGATGATGAAGTGCATTAATCAGAGTACTTCAAATGGATGCGCACGCAAACAATCCCAACAATAAAAATTAATTAGGTTTCAGCTGCTTTTCCGCACCATAAGCTAACACAACAAGAGGTGTCCCTAATGATATGCCTGGAGCTGGCTTTGGATGCTTGACAAGAAGTTAGTGGTAAAGGAATTCTCGTGTGTGCTTGAGAACATCTTGAGACGAAGTGCCTGCGGTGGTACTCACGTCACAGGTTGTACAGAAAGCATTTGTATTCACATGTGTACATCCAGGCAAGGCAAGTACGATACCGTTTCACCGAGAGATGATTTGTAAGCTCATGCTAAATAATTTGCACATTTCTACAATCACCTTTCGTGGTACTCAAACGACCAGGTTAGTTTCACGTTAATGCGTTAACCAAAAAAATTAGCTCAGAAATATAAGTTAGACAAGATTAAGTACTTCACAAAGGTCGAAGACTCGAGTTTTGACACCACGTTGTGGGTTATATCTGCCCTCGTAGGCATCTTACTCCTTCTGAGCCTGAGTTTCAAATCTCAGAACTATCGGATGGAAAATCCTCCCGGATTTTCTTTGCATTGGGACCGTATGTTTTTTGTGTAACAGGGATAAGCGCGAAATTTTACAAAACAGCTTTCTTTGTACATGCGTAAAATACCACTATTAAGCATGTTGAATCCACAAAATATCGCATAATTTGTTCGATTGTGCGAAATGTCTAAATGAGCACGAAATAGCCCCTTTCATACGTAAATTGAGAAACGTGCACAACATTTTTATTTAAAATCTTAATATTCCTTTTTAATGTGATTTTTTCCTTCATTTCTTAAAAGGTGATTTATTTTCTCATATTCCTATGGCTGCCGAAAAGTTATCTATAATGTGTTCGATTACAGCAAAGAGTGAGGAATGTACGTAATTCAGAAATCACAATTCAATCCTTTTCTGCTATCTCTATGCCGAGTTTGGAATGCCTATGATCAAATGCTGCAAAGAGTCTACAGATTTCTTATTTTACCCAAAGTTGTTGGCACTTCTGTTTGCAATTGGCTATCTGGAGTTGTTTAGTAGTAATTTATATTATAATTATCATTATATTTGTACATAAATCTTGCAAAAATCGAAAGTTACTACTCTTACGAGAGCAAAAGAAGACAGAAGTAAGGGATTTTATGTACTGTACGGC
Organism: Ectobius pallidus; assembly: GCA_964059195.1. Taxonomy (NCBI): domain Eukaryota; kingdom Metazoa; phylum Arthropoda; class Insecta; order Blattodea; family Ectobiidae; genus Ectobius; species Ectobius pallidus. The sequence goes on from CAXKWD010000004.1 coordinate 65,924,197, forward strand.
GCAAATGGTATTTTAATGTGTATATACTGTAAATATTTTATTTCACGAAACACCCACGAAATAGAAGGAAGTCAACACCGAAATCATCCATTTCATTCTACCAAAAAATAGGGCCCTATTAATGCATTATTTTTCTCGACATCCATTTTCCTCAATCGGATTTCAATCCACTACCCTTGCATGGTATCGGTTCTTTTATAATTCACTGATTCTAATATTCTCATTAAAACATTGTTTAGGCATAAAGAATAGCAGAAATGAGAATATCCACTACTCGTCATGATGTTAAAGAATAGGCTATCTTAACCACTATGATATCGCTGTTCAGTCTAAAACCAATTCTGCGATGACGATGATTTCTATGTTAAATTTCCACTCTGTGACTCCTTTTCAAATCTTTAAATTTCAACATCTGTTTCGTCTTTACTTTTCTTTGAAATAAATATTACTCATTTTCATGGGATTTTACTCGTACATTCATATGTTAGGGGAGTTGATGGGAGATTTTCTTAGTAGTTTTCGAGCTCCGTTCCAAAACAGCAGTACTTCACCGTCTTCCTTTTCCTCTTCAGACAGGTATTCATCAGTAGATTTTAACTTCTTTATTACCAGTTCTCTTAATAATTCCACCCACATAATTCAACTCCTTCCTCATAGTGAAATTTAAAATAAAAAAAATCTCTACCCTTTTTTCTCACACACATACGAACCCTTTTATTTAGAAGAGAGATTTTTTAGAGCAGCCACTTCCTGATTAAATCCCCTAGGCCGGAGTTTAGAGGTGGTGGGGAGCGTACACATAGAATTTACTGCATAAGTGTTGTAAGTAAATAATACCCTTTGCATTATGTTTAACGAACATATTGTTTTATTTATTTTGAGAGTGGACGGTAACTAAGTTAGTTGAACAAATTACATTAACCATTATTAATAAGAACACTGCGTTATTTGAGAGACTTGAAGAATGTATAGTTCTTAGGCCTATAGCGTGGACCGCCTCTGTAGCTCAGAGGACTATGGATCAGGATACTCGGGTTCGTTCTTCGGACTTCCTGAAATTCGGAAGTCTGAAAAGGAGTACACTCAACCTCCTGAGGAAAATTAAAGCTCGACTAGAACGATAGAATAGCAGCTTCGGTAAAAAAAGAAATAACATCAGTATGGCCCTGGGAGGCGGCATTACCACTACATGCTCCTATTCCATTCATATGCCAGTTGGATCGCAATTTGGAGTTAGATGACAGCATAGTAGGCTCTATTCTTCATGGGATGTAGCACCCAGTGTTATTGAATTTCTAAGTATACTTTTCCTTTCTTGTGATTATAGGGCTACAACAGTACATAAATTACGGAAGTTTGCATATTTTCCGAGAAAGTAGGCAGATATCTTAACATATTTCTGATTATTGACTAGGTCTATACGAAATGTTTCCATGATGCAGAGCACATAACTTAATATTCTGTATGCTAGAGGCATGAATTTGTCGTAATTATAAGCCTACTCTTTTATCAAATTTCTCGTAACCAAATATATAAGAAATTTCCTGTTTGTGTTCTTTATTTTTTCAACGGATTTTTTTTTTTATCCTCGGTCGTGTTCGTCCTTTTTGTAACTACTTTTCCTTCTTCCTTTATATTTAAATTAACTTAATTACCGTTAATTTTGGAATATGACAAATTTCCACCGTGAGTTCATTAACCCGCTACCTTCAAGCTTTTTAATATACCATTAAACCCTTTAAGGGTTGCTCTTACCTGAATCAGTAATCTTCTGCGTTCTTTGAGAAAATTATTAATTATGCAGTGTGGTATATAGCCATCTGTTACAACCCTCAATTGGGTTCATTGCACTATACAGAGTTTAACTATAAAATTGTGAGGGTTCGTTGCCTTCCAGCATGTGGATATGTTATTAATTTAAACCTTGAAAATGAAAGGTCGATCAACTTGTAATCTTAAAATATGTTCATAAAATCTTTTAAGAAGAGTTACACGTCTTTAACCACATAAGACTTAAAAATTTAATAAATTTAAATTTAGCCTAAAATTAAATATATCGAGTGATTCGGGTAAAATATCTAGCATAATTTTCATTTTTACTCAAAAGATGCTCTTAGTATTGAAATTGGTACTAATTTTAGGTAAGTTTGATTTTCATAATGTAAAACTGACTTTAAAAAATTGAAATTGAGCATAGTCTTTTTCAACTTATTTTTGCTGTAATCTTAAAGAGTCCCTTTTATTTCATTAGGCCTATAGCTCTTTATTAAACTGAATATGAATGAAGGCCTGTGAACTTAGAAATAATGCCTTATAATTTATAGATTTACTTATTTCCTCTTCATGAATCAGGCCATTACCTTTTTCCTACCAAAGATTTCTTCCCATTTCTTCGTGTGTCGTCCAATATCACTTCTTCCGGTAGGATGATATTTCAGAGCAAGCCTTGAGATTCTGTTATAACTGGGACGGCGATACAAGTATCTTGGATTGAAGATGCGCGGTAGCAATATAAGCTTGTGGAGTGGCTTCGAGGCGGCATTCTCGCTCAAGTCATGATTCTTGTCTCATCTGCTCATTTAAATCATAATGTGGTTTCTCCGATTTATGCTGTTTTTGGAAATTTTATCATTCACTGAAAATATATTTAATTTGCTGTCTTATTTCTGAAAATATAGGCCATTATGTTTGCATAATCTAACATAATGAATATTTTAATTATATTATATATTTACATGTCAGTATACTGCATCCCACTGAAGAGAAATCCCTGATTGTAAGAATGTACGGCTCCCAAAAAAAGTAATTTTAAGAGCTTACCTTCCCCCCCCCCCTTTCTGGTAGAGCAGAAAATGTTGAAAACTTTGAAATCTGTTACATCAAAGGTTAAAAGTTACGGCAATATAACTACACAGCTATAAAGACAACCCTTACTTGAACTAAAAATTTTAAATGAAAAGTATTGTTGATCATTGTTGGAAACTCTAGCAAAAAAAATTCCATTCACAAAGCCAGTGTAAAACTTCCATGACAATCTGCTTTTTCTAAAAGGGCCATACAATACACTACGATTGAGGAGTAAAAAATTACAAAAATTAATCATTATAAAAAAAAATATTTAGCTGATTATTGCTTTCTTGGTCTTATGTATGAAATTTGCATAATTTCGTTATTTAATTTTACCTCCCAAATAATACCTAACTGCCTAAAATCCTAATAAAATGTAATCTTAACCCTTAAATTCAGCATTTCGTTTAAAGCTTATTAACAAAATAAACACCTTTAGTTAATAGTTTATAGATTCTTGATAAACAAATGTACAATACCCACTTACACACTCGATCATAATAGAAAATTTGTAGTAAGTTACACGATTATATTATGTACAAAGAACAGGAAATTCAAATTATATTCGGCCAGGGCAACAAGTTCATTGTACTTTACACTTTTCTACTAGAAAATCGTAAAAGGTCGTTGCCTTGGAGCATATGCATTGCGTTAATACACTTTATATAGCAAAGGGATTGATATTATCGTTAACAACTCTACTAACGAGGTACGCCAGTAGGCGTGTGTTTAAGTGTGTTCATAGCTCCTTTTTGCACGCGGCACATTACAGCGGTGATGGGCAGCTGTTCCGAAGTGTGGGTGAAAAGGGTTACATACTGCAGGAAACCTCCCAAAAAATAATAGTAATAAAGTTGGAGTGTGGGGAAATAATAGAAAAATTTTTAGAAGGGGAGATTTTTGTAGCTTCTATTTTAAAGAAGATCTTTTGTATGGTTTCAGTATGGTAGAAATGTTACCAGCATTTTGAATTTATGGCAGCAGTTCCAGTTCTTTACTCTACGGTACAGGAGTTAGAAACAAAAATGCAGCAACATGTGAAGCGAAATAACATCTTTCTTAAAAGAGAATAACCAATTTCATTAGTTTGAAGTTGTGAAGGTATTCTACATCGTTTAACGTTCATATAATCGATTGACACTTATATGTGCTAAATTTATACACTGGTAATAAGGATTTCCTCAAATGAAATCATTAGTGGGCTCTGAGTTTGAAATCGTCAGTTGAGGCAACGCATATTTACGTCAGTTGAGGCAACGCATATTTACGTCAGTAGTAGTGAAAAGGTTAACACTGAAGATGAATGTGTCGATATAGTTATTTCTTTCCAGGGCAGCTGTGTGAAATCTACTAATAATGGTCAATACGCAATCGCTGCTATCTAATATGACAGGTTCTGAGTAAAACAATCGTATTCAGAAATCTCCTAGGAGTAGTTAATTGCTATGAAATGTTGCCAGCAGTTCTGTGGTTTTCTGACTAAACACGTTTTTAGAGCAATTAACTGGTAAGGGGGAGTTTTACAAATTCGAGTAGTTGACATAAAAATGCATTTCTTTTTAAATTCCACAGTGAACATTGCACTATCTTATCAGCTGCAGGTAGAAATGTCGAGGATTTTCTTTGCTTTTAGTGTTTGAGTGTACATAGAATTATGCTATACACTCCATCCCATACCAGTAGATCAGTAGAATCAATTGCCAGCAGAACTAATTTTTTCATGACAAATTTTAATTGTTTATGATAAAAATGGCGGATCGCATTTGTTGATATTTTTTATGTTATGTTCTTTAGCCGCATATAACCCAGGGGCAGCATTGTGCCTTATTATTATTATTATTATTATTATTACTATTACTATTATTACTATTAATATTTGTAAACTAATTCATTTTGCAACTTATTCGTTAAATAGCCATATAGAATACCAACATTTGATAGATTCATGTTTAATAATTTGTTTAAAAATTCATAAGAAAGTAACAGAAATTCAGAAACAGGAGTTTGGATATGCAATATCTTAGGTTATTGCAGTATTTTTGTAGGATCAGACAAATCGCTAGGGTGTGATCTGATATGTGAAAGAACATCGAAAAAAGAAGGAAATATTTTCCTCACTAACGAACAAGAAGAGATTTTATTGAACGAATTCGTTAGTCCAGACTGTACCCTAATATGTCCACATAGTCAGGAACTAATGTTTACATTACCAATTCACACACTCATGCACTCAGAAACATCTCTCTCAAATATAAAATAAAGTTTTAAAAAAGCAAGGCAGCTGTCGTTTTGACGGACCATCCTGTCTGCTTCATGTTTTTATTGAGACATCTAGACTTCCTTTATGATTATTATTTTTACTTAGGAGCCGAGTAAATGGACTCTTAAATTAATTCCGAGTGCTTTTAGAGATAGGAAACTCTTCTTTCCCACTCCTTTTTAGTATTTATCCTTTTAATAAGATTCACGAACCATATGGTTGGTTTTCGGGAAGTACTGCTATCGCAGAAACCTGCATAGTGATGATTACATTAAACATCGGCGTTTTATTGAAGCCTAATTATAGTTTTAAAAGACCATAACTAGCCCTTGATATAATTTTTTATATAATTGACGGTAAATATAATAAAAAGAAGTTACGAATTATTTTATAATACCAAAAGTATCAAACTGCTTTACTATTGGGATCTATCATCCCACGCAGTTCATTCGCGCTGCATTCGAACTAATTCCGCTGAAATTTTCCTCATTAATTTTAAACTTAGAGCCCACTAATGGTTTTACTTGATGATTGCTTGTAATAAAAATACAAATTCAGTAAATTCAATAAATTTTCCAATGCCAGGTTTTGCATTGTTCACTAAAGAAACTGTTTTGTTTGACAGTATTTCTTTGAGTGGACTTTAAATACCGAATGTCTCTGTGTATTGCGGAGGTTGTTGAACCTTTTCCGTCTCATTTGCCTCCTTATCTCCATCTTCGTCATTCTTTCCATTTGAAATTTGCGTCACTTTTTCTTCACTTGATTGCTTTTACTGCAAGTCCACTCGTATGGTTTGGCTTGGCAATTAGAATCTGAGATAAAAACTGAAAATCCCTTCGCATGTGGAACTTACATCAATCCTTTCTGGAGCTGAACATTTGTTATGCTTTTCATACTTTAGTGTTCTTAACATAACTTGAAAGCAGGTTAATAGAATTATCTGAATATTAAATATGGATATATAGCCTATATAATATATAATATATTATATATTATATACATACAGGGTGTTACGAAGTTGATATTACAGACTTGTGATTAATGCAAACGGAGTAAATTGAGGTTATGTTAGATACCTAAAAAGCTCCGCGCTGCAAATTGAACAAAATCAACTACAGTATGTACGATCATTGACTCTTTCGCCTACATAACTTAGCTGTACTCGGCCTCTAAGATTACGGGCTTTAGTATCCCATAAGGCTGTTTTCACTAAGGACAAAAATCGGTTTTAAAATTTGGTATAATCGACCTTCTTGGAGATACGTACTGTCCAACATTGCCTTAAGAGTTGGGAATTTCTTAAATGCATGCTTTTCTTAACATTTACCACATGATTAGTGCTATAGCTGTGCCATTTTTGCTTCTAAGTAGGCCTAGTATGTGTTGCTATTTCAAAGTATTAGTTCAGTATGAAACAAGATGATGTTTTAACAAAATCTCACTTGAGTAACCCCTTTGGTATTAGGAAAGAGAAATATCACGAATAGGGCTAGACTTCCTGCAATTGACATCACATGATACGATGCAGTAAATTCATGTTTTACTATCCTCCAAACATTGTGGTACCTCATCTACTATAGGCCTACTAACTTTTAATACCGTAATATTACTAATACCACTATCTTTATTAATGTAAAGAGATATGTTTTCATAAAAACATAAGAAGTCAGATTATTATTTTTTAGCTGAAGCAACTTTTTGCTATATTATAATTTAAAATTTTAACCCAACATATATTTATTATATTGTGGAGCTACCGTAAATAAGCAGAAACAAAAAGACAATGGATTGGTCGTTTTTTAATTAACCTAACCTAATCTTTAATCAGTAACATGTAATTTATGTTTATATTTTCTTATTGCAGTCTTGAATTCTTCACTAATGTGATGTACTTGTAGTTGCAAAGTTTACAGTAATAGCCTTCATCACTTTTCTTCCGATATGCACACTAACTTCTGAGTTTTTTTTATAACTAATTAGTATAATTAATGCACTAAATAACAATAATGATAACAGCAGGGAACACGTAGTTAATAATGTCATTAAGCCTACAGATAACAATAGTATAAAGTCATTTTTAAAGAATTGAAAGTGCAGTTAAGCCTATTTATGAATAAGTGGCATTAGAACATAAAAACTGCATGGTCAAGTTAAAGGTTGCTGTTCTATTTTAGGCTCGTCACGTTCAGATATGGGGACGTGGCCGACATTAAAAAAATGTGGTCACAATTTTCCGATCGCAACACATAATGACTAGAGACAGTGTTTATTCCGCCCTGATCCATTCTTGTAATTTCCATTTACTTCACGAAGCTCAACCTTTCTGCTCAGCCTTCAATATAATTAAAATTGATTCACGATTTTATTTAGTACTAAAATGGCAGAAATAATTTCGTGGACATACAATCAAGTACAAATAATTACTAAATGGCATAGTGGCTTATGGTTTTATTGTACCAGCGTGCATTTTATACAGTTCTATCTCTTTTTATCCATGTGAACTAACTTTCTTTACAGTGAAAAATAATATTTGTGCAGCGAAATTGAATTTCCTAGTTGAATTAAACGTTATTCCGTGAATGTTTCTGAAACCTGACGTAAAATCTGTGTGGTGATATGTTATTAAAATATTTATTTTTCTCCACTACACATTTTAACAAACATCATATTTGATGAGAAAGTTGCTGAATAGTAATGCTAAACATTCCGTTTTATTTAGAATTTGTTACGCCCAAGACTTAAAATAAATCATTTGAAGTACAAGTTCGTCATGGTATCCATTAAACAAAAAAATGTTGCAGTTTTTCTTCGCGTCAAATAAACCTACTTAACAAGTTATTCCATTACAGTAGTATCATCTGCATTAAATATATTTTAGTTTTCATTTTGTTCTTTTCATTATAATCAGTAGCCTTCAATGGCAAATACTGTCAGTCTTGTGTTTTCCAAGAATTCTACAAACCAGCTTGATTCCCAATATAACTATATGTTTCTATATTTTCTTCGTTCTATCTACGGTATATTCCGACTCCACTAATTCTCAAAATAAATTATAGGTTTCAGTAAATAAACATTAGGCCTATTATAATACAGTATTTCTATTACTTCGATGGCTCCTAAAAGGGTGATTGCCCCTTTTATTTGCCTTTAATGACTTAATGTTTTCCTGCATTTGTATAATGTGAAGTAAGGAGAGGAAGAACACCTACTTCCTAAAGTGTGGAAAGTAGGTGGGAAGGGGAGAGACCGCGGGCAAATCACGCATACCTTATAAAGTTGTGCCTTTGACTCGATCTCATAGAAAACTAACGATACTTACGCTAATTGATTCAACGAACACCGTTTATTGTCAAAATTGAAATATATATATAGATGAAAAAAGCTTTCAGACTATATTTTGGCTTTATTGAATACCAAATCTTAAGCCAAGATATTCAACAATTCACACGACTTGTGGATGTAAGATTTTGTAGTCAAATGGAGTGTTTAGAGCATTCGGCTTTACTTATATTAAGTTATTTTATTTTTGGTTGGCCTTGGTCACTTAATCACTAACTTTCGCTTCTAAAGTTTATACATCTGATCGCGGCCTAATCGATGGCATTTGTGTTAGCGTAAACACTTTATGCCCATGTCTATAGATTTACAGCAATATGAAAGGACTCCTGCGAGACCAAATTTCGGCACACCCGTAGAGGTTATAAGCCTAAGTAGCAGTACACAACAGTCGTTAGATAACCGTGATAAACAAAGTTATTTTATTTCACTACTAAATATATAGGCCTACGGACACGAGCAAGAAGCTTACAGCTGAACATCTCTTCTTTCAGGCTATTCAACTATGCAGTTAACTATGGCAGTCAAAGAAAGATAAGAAGAGGGTTGGGCAATTTTTAATGAAAACAAGGCAGCTAGGGTTCGAAAAAGCTACAATTGGGGAACGGGGGGGGGGGTTGGGGACGTGTAATTATTTTTGCATTGTAAGGGATTGGCTTAGTTAGTGTGTTATTTATTTATTTTTTATTTTTTTTGTGCGTTCTTTCTATCTTTTCTTACATATTGAAAATTGCGGACCCGTGTAAATGTTAGAAATTCATTCTCTAAATAATTAATATAATAAATATACTTACTTACGCAGTTCCCTCTACATTCCAGCTACATAACATGCAGTTGATAGAAGTAATCTTAATAGGCTGTTATTAATCAGGGATAATATCGCCGAGGTGACAAAAAGGTTTTAGTGGAAATGGCTAGTTATTTTGTGCAAGGTTGCTCATTTTCGTAGTATAGGGTTTGCATTTTCCATGACGTAAATCATTGGCATGAAGGTAGTCTGGGTTCAAACCTCGTTCATGTCAATCGCTATTTGCAGTAGGCAAGGTGGATGACGCCATTCAAGAAGTGTCAAATTATTTTTTTATAACGACCTGCGATTGTTGTGATAGACATGAAGCCAGTAAAGTGAGAACTTCCAATAAGGTACATAAATCAATTGGGGAAACTTTATTATTATTTTTATTATAATTACTATTATTATTACTACTACAAAAATTGCTATTATTATAAAAGAGGATTCATTTTCGTGGAAGAACCGAAGGCTATTTCTTGCCGTTTCACATTTATATACAAGCTGTTATTAAGATTATCTTTGCTGGTTGCGTAAAAAGAGAATTAAGTATTTAAAAGAATTACTTTTTGCGTAAACATCCTCTATTACACAAAACCGTTTGCAGTTAGGAAGCGGGAAATAGCGACATCCACCGGTGGAAGAATGAAAATAATCGTGACCCTTAGTTCGTTTTTCCCGTAGTTCAAAAGGCCAGCATTCTTCTTTACCTCGATTGTCGACTATTTTATTGCGTTGGCCAAGAACAAGGATTCAAACTCTATTCATGGGGGAAAAAGAAAGGAACTGATGAAAAATAGTTCTTAGAAGTGCTGTTGATGAAGGTACTCGAGGGGGGGAGGGAGGTAGAGATGTCTGAAACAATGGGATAATCGTGAGATTGGAAAATAAAATAATTCATCTTTTGTATTAATATTAGGTTTTAGAGGAACTCTCATATTTAAGACAGGGTTTTTCGAGTCATGTTTGTAAGTTTTGTAAAGGGCGTGAAATTCATACCACTACAAGTTGTTTCATTTTAAATTAATGTTGCAGCACGAAATGTCATATAGTTTTACACAACTCTCAGTTTCATTTGATACTATGGTCTACAATTATTTCTCTGGTTGACAGATTTATTTGCATCTTTTGTGTGGTATTTGGTAGCCCTCTCCTCTCTCTTACTGAAATGATATTACACCATATGATAATCCACCCACGAAGTTCATAGTCATGTCCTTTTCTATTGTACTGAGAGCTACTGCCGGTGCATACAAACACCGCAATACCACTCATTTGAATACTCGCTTCTGTAAAATAATGCAATTATTACAGTAGGCTACTGATAATTTGATTCAGATTTCTGTTATAAGGTAGAAGAATGGACCTGCAAGATGTAAGTATCCAGATTTTTAATAGCTCTAAATGTGATTTTATACAAATTCGTTCATACAATTTTATTAGAAACTAGAAAAAAAAACACGTACATGTCAAGGATGCTACTGATAATTTACTAAGGAAGTTGTACCGGTATGCGTGGGTATTATCAGAAATAGCGATGAATCTTTTTCTCTTAATTAAATTTTTTTTAAATTGTACAGAGTTTTTAACTAGCAATTTATCACTAGAAAAATTGACCAGCTCGCACAATTTTTGTCTCTTTTGTGCATCTCTGCTAGTATATTAAGAACTTTTTCCGGTGCCGTACACTCGATTTGATTACGCGATTGCTGCCCCGAAGAATGCACAAATGCAAGCTACGTGCATACTCGAAAGCATTTCAAGGATAACCATCTGTGTCATGTGCATGGTCATTCCCATCAGTTCTGCTATAGTGCGAGACTTACCTTTAAACACACGATCCTGAGAACATCTCCGTAAAAGATATCCAGGGGAGCTAAGTCAGGCGATCGTGGTGGGTCGTCCTAGCAATAGCTTAACTCGTATCATCTGCACAGGGATCTTCGCAATCTCCAATACTCCTCATAGTCCTGCATTTCCTTCTCTGATCCAAATCCCTTTTCATCTTTTCTCGTCAATTCATTAAGAATATTTAACATGACTTACTCTTATTCGCGTGACATGATATTTGACTTAGGCCTACTCTTAGAGAATTTCCAGTTATCTGTGATTGCCTTATATTCCTTCCTGTAACGTGCTCCCCAAGATCTATCTAATCCATCATACCGAACAGAACGGATCCTTCCTACTTCGCCTGTTGCCTGGATGATACTAATACAGAAAACCTTTTGGTCACCTTCCGTTATTCGCTGCACATGCCTAATCTATTTAGAACTGTCTCTTCAGCACTCATTTCTAAAATGAGCTTTTTAATTTATGTAATTCGTTATTCGTTATTCATTGTTCCTTCTAGGCCTATTATTTTGTTGTGTTCACCTTCGCCTTTTTTGAAATTTATAAACCACTTTTTAAGGTAATCTCTTCAAAGTACCGACGCTTGCTTAATTTGTTACTGCAAGTCCTTTCGCCTGTCATGAATACTTGCCTGACTTGCCTGAATTCGCTAGACAATAGTTTGTTATTCTGAAGGATGAAATATTTACAATGACGGCTGAAACATCGCATATATCTCTTCAGCTAAAGAAACTTGTATGATTTCTTTACTGAAAGCTTCATTTTGTTCAGGTCTCTTTAGGCTAAGCTATATTAATTTCCTTATTTCTTAGTTTCGTAAGAAGATCCATACTAGAATCTCTTATATATTATATAAAAGGCTTTGTCCTGACTGACTGAATGAATGACTGACTGACTGAATGACAGGAATCAACGTACAGCCTAAACTATAACAGGTACAGACTTGGAATTTTGATAGTACCTTCGTTTCCTAATGTAGATGCTCACTAAGAAAGGATTTTGAAAAATTCTGATTCTAAATGCCAAAAATGAGTGAAAAACGGGCAGAAAACGTGCATTTTTTGCGTTTCGAAGCGTAATATATTTCAATGTCAAATCAATTACAGCTGGCTTTGGCTATTTTTGTCAAACCTTGGAAATGAAACTTTCGCGATCGCTTGAATGTTGTAGCTCACGCTGGTCGATTCATTTGTTTTTAATGTCAAGGCACGCATACATAAGAAATTTTTAACCTAATCCCGAAGAGGATTCTTCTTCTTCTTCTTCTTATTATTATTATTATTATAAGTGGGATAATAAATATAGGCCTAAATATGGTCAAACGTTGTTCGATTTGAACGAAACTCACTATACAGGGGTTTTCTGGGCCTAGGAACTCGAATCTGAGGTCGCTTTTACCAGGGGACGCTACCTAATCGTGGAATGCACTCCACGTGATTTAGGTGTTAATAAATATAATAATTTAACTATTATGCTCTTAATTTTTAATTTTTGAAATAATTATCGCGGGCGAAGCCGCGGGCACATGCTAGTCATTATATATAACGGTTTCTGGTTAAATTAAAAAAAAAACACATTTTGGCATAGACTGGTCATCTAATTGCCACAATTTCATTATATATATAACGGTTTCTGGTTAAATTAAAAAAAAAAACACATTTTAGCATAGACTGGTCATCTAATTGCCACAATTTCAAATATATGTAATGCTACTTCGCGATGGTGGTAGGGTACCGTAAATCTCTCTATATATAAAAGGCTTTGTCCTGACTGACTGAATAAATGACTGACTGAATGACAGGAATCAACTTACAGCCTAAACTATAACAGGTAGAAACTTGGAATTTTGACAGTACCTTCGCTTCATAATGTAGGTGCTCACTAAGAAAGGATTTTGAAAAATTCTGATTCTAAATGCCAAAAATTAAATGTTTTTGAAAATACTTAATCCCTTTTTACATAGAATTATCAAAACAAATTCACAGAACGTATTGTTACCAGTGGTATCAGGTGGGCTTGGATTAAATTAAATGGATGTTTGACAAATTAGAGAAGGTATCATTATAATTCATATTATCTATATTAATAAAAGGAATTCTCCTCGATGTCCAGCGAAATCTACTGAACGCAGAGATCTGAAATTTTAAATATAGGTGTGCTGAAGGGTCGGAAAATGCACCTCCAAGCCGGAATTTTAATTTTAGTTTTCGTTTGTGAGTTATGAGTGAAAAACTGGCAAAAAACGTGCATTTTTTGCGTTTTCAAAACATAAGTTTTCAGTAATAAATTTCAATATCAAATCACTTACAGATGGCTTTGGCTATTTTTGTCATCATACCTCATACCTTGGAAATAAAAGCAACGCGATCGCTTGATTTTGTTAGTCCATCCTAGACGATTCATTTGTTTAGAGTGTCAAGGCCCATAGACATATGGCATTTTCAACCTACACGGAAGAAGGATAATCAACCTTAAATATGGTCAAACATTGTTCGATTTGGCCGAAACTCACTATGCAGGGGTTTTCTGGGCCAAGGAACTCGAATCTGAGGTCGCTTTTACCAGGCGACGCTACATAATCGTGGTATGTAGTCCACGTGATTTAGGTGTTAATAAATATAATGATTTAACTATTATGATCTTAATTTTAAATTTTTGAAATAATTATCGTGGGCGAAGCCGCGGGCACATGCTATCTTATAATAATAAAAGGACGTGTTTGTCTGTCTGTCCGCGATGATCATCGAAATCTACTGAACGCAGAGATCTGAAATTTTAAAGATAGATGGACTGAAAGGTGGGCAAATGCACCTCGAAGCCGAATTTTTAATTTTAGCTTTCGTTCGCGAGTTATGAGTGAAAAACTGGCAGAAAACGTGATTTTAGCGCTATCGAAGCATCAGATTTCAGTAATACATTTCAATGTCAAATCAATTGCAGTTGGCTTTGGCTATTTTTGTCATACCGTGGAAATAAAAGCATCGCGATCGCTTGAATGTTGTAAGCCCACGCTGGTCGATTCGTTTGTTTAGAGTGTCAAGGCCCACAGACATATGACATTTTCAACCTACACGGAAGAAGGATAATCAACCCTAAATATGGTCAAACATCGTTCGATTTGAACGAAACTTGCTATACAGGGGTTTTCTGGGCCAAGGAACTCGAATCTGAGATAGCTTTTACCAGGCAACGCTATCTAATCGTGTTATGTAATTCACGTGATTTAGGTGTTAATAAATATGATTTAACTATTATGCTCTTAATTTTTTATTTGTTATTCTTGAAATAATTATCGCGGGCGAAGCCACGCGCACATGCTAGTAGATAATATGACTTGTGTCTTGCTCAATTTACGTTGTGTTAGATGCGAGGTTTCTGGTCTATCTCCTGTTATAAGTTGTGCTATGATTACTCTTACAGTATTTTATGTTTCATATAGTTTGATCCAAGAAAGGTTATACTCTTATTTACGATGCTGTAAATATTACTATTTTTAATAATAATAATTAAAATTATTTTTATTATTATTTGAATTCAAAGATCGTTTCTGTACCAATCTAAACTTTTATTTCTAGCGTTCTATTGTAAGTTAAATCTTTAACTTAAAATATTTTTTGTTTAGAAGATACCTGTAACGATTCTAAATGTAAATACAACGTCCTAAAATTAGTCTCTCTCTCCCCCCCCCCCCATCTATCTCTCTGTCATACAAACACACCCACACAAACACACACGTTCGAGCGCGCGCACGTATACCTCTTTTCGAAATGGTTTCATTTTTTCTCTTCTTCACCTTGTTTTCTTTCCCTATCTCTTTTTCTTTCTTCCTTCCTTTCTTCATTCATTTTTATCATTGCATAAATTAAACTTTTTTTTTTTTTTGCTTTTTTATTGCTATTTTCTTTCCTTGGTTTCTGTTTCTTCACTCCTGTGTTTTATTTTCCTCTGTTTTCTAGCTCTTTTTCCTCTATCCCTTCTCTATCGATGTTTCTTTCCTGCTTCATCGTTTTATCTCTCCTATTAGTTCTATATATGCAACGTTCAGGGGATTTAATTTAGAACTTACTTTCTTGTTGTAATTATGACACATTTTATTACAGGATATGACTATCTGCACAGGGTACCATTTAGTAACAGCTGTCTTTCAGTCTAATTGCAAAGTACGAACCATCTCTGAAGCTGTTTCATTTTTCTTCTACGGAGTTTTTGCAGAATTTTCCATAATAATTACATATTATCGTTATGTAACTTATTTTAAATTTATTTGGTAACTTGCCTGATAGGGAACGTAATCTACTCTTCATAGCATGTCTAATTTATTCACATAGACTATTGTCTAGTTAAATTATTATTATTATTATTGCTATTACATCAGGGTTTTAGGATTATTGAAAAAAGTTTCGAGATAAGTTTTGTAGAAGTAATCCATAAAACATGAATTAGCTAAGGTTTTTGTACAATAAGCGAATTAACAGAAAGTTTATAAATTATCTACAGCAGTAATTTTACATAAGAAATAAGCACGTCAGTGAACCATTTTACAATGTAAGATTTTATAGCAAGGGATGAAAATTGCATTTCTTCCATTCCTTATAGTAACTGTCTTACTTTGTACGTTTATGAAATATTGCATTTTATTCCTGATGAAATATTGTAACCTACTTCATTCCTTCGGTTTGAACTGTTTTTACCACCGAGCTTGCAACAGTTGACTTTAATCACTGTAATTATAATCTATTCTTTATTCGGTAAAAATAAGCTTCTTCTGTATAATTTTATTCCTTCTTTTTCTATTCTTCATGCATGCACATGCTTCAAGCTGCTATGGAGTGAAAAATAAGTTCTCATATATCTTTCTTTTACTACATAAAATTACAATTCCTGAGTCGTGATCAGATTATTCCAGCAAGCACTTGAAAACGTATTCCTAAATATTCCTCCAATATTTCAGTCATCTGTTCTCTGAGTTTTGTTTCTTGGGGGGCTTTGGTGTTGTTTATTTCTTATGATGTTTATTTTTTCCTTGCTCTTCATCTCTTAACCACTATGTATGTGTTTGCCATGCTTTATGACAGATCCTGGTATGGTTTTCCTTTCGCCCTGAAATATAATTAAAACTTTTCAAGAAAGGGGGCGGGAGGTATTCAATAATTTATTATAAGGACGATATATGTCTCACATGCACGTCTTTTTCATTCTCTGTCTCTGTTCCACTCTCCCGCACTCGTTTTCATCTTCTTTCTTCATGCATAATAATAAACCATAGTGCCTGGTGCAGTTTTTCATATTCATTCTTAGAGAATAATATTGTGCTGTCAAAAGATTCGAAACGAGAAAAACATCTATGGAAATGATACACTTCGAGCAAAAGGGAGGTATGTTCTCTTGGTCTTACGTTATGCGGTAATTAGTAAGTTCCAGTGGGTAAGAGAACTTGTGGGTGTCGCCGTTACCAATTTGTCGAATAAACAAGAACAAAGGATGTTTAAGAACAGGAGAGGGAGTTTGCTCTCTTATTAAAGTGCTTTGAAATTAAGAAACTAATTTTCGTAATGATGGGAAAAAGGAAATGATGTATGGGTGGTTGGTTTAATACCAGAAGTCTCGCTGAATTACTTCGCTACAGTTATACTTTATTAAGTTCCATTGTATTGTTGGCGAAAGGAGGTTCAATGAGTAAATAAGAGATGATACGGTAACCTTTTTTAAAAGTAGATACCGATAGCAGGGTCGGACTGGCCATATGGGCATTCGGGCAATTACCGATGCACCGCCCTAATTTTCGCCGGTAGCTGAAAAATAGCCAGAGGGATGAAAGCTGTGCTTACATATTGAAATGCGATTTGGGTCAACAAAAATTGGAATCTTTTATGCTGATGTCAACTGAAAAGGAAGTTTTAGAAAACAGTAACCAGGGTGTCATTATTTATGACGTAGCGAAAAAGAGTGCACTGTTGATATATCTTCTGGTTGTTTAATGTAAATATGCTATGCACTTTATTGCCTGTATGTATGTTATACTGCGATTCTAAAACAATAAACTTGGCGTTTTAATCATTACACTACACGATTTGACTAAATGTGTTGGAATAAAAAAAAAACTCTTAGCTCTATTGGTAATTAGCTCAGCTTAGAGTAAAAAAATTCAGAAGTTACAGGTACTTAAAAAATTCTACTATAAATAGTACTGAAATAAATGCAAAAAGAAGTCACGAATATTTTTCTTGCATTTACCTATTAATATACTTGAAAATATAAATCGACAGTGATTTAAAAATACATATTATTTAAATTCTCTGGCGGTATAAGCCAGTCATAGTTTTGGCTTTGAATCGCGTGGCGAACAATGCACCTTTTCTTGAGGGTTAGACAACTGAATATGCAATTCCTGCAATATGGCCTCTTATTCTATATCAGAGAATAATTAATAGAGTGTACAACGAGAAAGCTGTTTAGCCCATGCTTAGAGTAGAGAAAGTTATGTGACTGTAACAGACTTTCTAATAGTCACAATGATGTGAGCTATAAGTTTGTTAACGGTCAAAATTACGAGAAAATGTAAATATAAAAGTTAACCAACTTTTTTTAAAAACAGTTTTGCATAGTCTTGATTTCTCTTTCGTCTGTTTGTTTATTTATTTCCTCTTTCATAAAAATTCTTCTTTCAAGCGAAGCATTTAGTGAGGTAAATATTTTCAGTCTAAAAGCTAAATTAGGTAGAAAATGGTTTAATCCAGGTTTGGGAAAATCGGACTAAGTTGGGTTCAAAGCTCAAACTGTGATTTCTCGCTGCCATTAATGTCGCAATCTAGAAGAAAGTAAATCGCTCAGTGAGAGTATCAACCAACTAGATGCTAGAGTTCACAGTGCAAACTCGAATTCCAAACCTTTAGTATACATTTTTTCAGTAACTTTAATAGTAAAATTCTCACCACTGATTTACGTACCATCTGAACTATTAAACAGTTGCCTACATTAAGTAAAGAGGGAGGAGTGTAAAATTAAACAAGTATTTGACTTACTTTTTTAATCAAATTAGCCTATTTGACATACTTGAAAATGTAACGAATGAAATAAATATCCTCTATTAGAAACATGAATATAAAAAGGACTGTCAAATAAAGAATCCGCCATTTAATGCGAAAAGAGATAACCACGAACTTGTGTCTACCCGTCAATCATGAAAACCACAAGTTATGGAATGCATTTATTTGAACTTAAAATTAGGCAGCAGTTCTTTAAAGATGACTTGCATAATTTAATTAATTCTTGCTTCAGTGTAACATTACAGTGAAATATTTCCTTTCATACAGTACGTGTCTTCTAAGAATTCTCTCTTTTTGCTTTAGTGTTATTAAGTTTCCAGAGTTTTCTGCGAGAAATTAATTTTATCTGAAATCTTGGATCATATTCTAAGAACCGTGTAATGTGCTCCTCCCAACTAACATTCTTCTTTATTCTTCTTTTTTGAAGCAATCATGAATTTGTATTTTTCCTCTGGAATGTGATGTCGCAGTTACAGTAATGAACCTTACATACACAAACATAGAAGCAGACATATATATATACACACATACACATCTACACACATACACTCACACCACAACTGAAAGGAAGGTTAAGTTGGTAAGAAAATGAGACAGAAATTTTATGCAAAATGAATTGCCAAACAGTTTTTGTAATGTGGCTTATCAATTGGTTAGACAGTAAGGAAAAGGCGTAACCCACTAACATTGGCTTTGTTCCATAGGAAGAATAATTACACGGCTGAATATAACAGATTCCGGAGAGTCATATTCCATGAAAGGCGTGTTATGCCGCTTCTACACGGAGCAATATGACGACTTTAACGCTAAGAGCAGATACACGTATAAAATAAAAACGCCTTTTACCCTACAGCAATTCTTATTTAATATTTTTGTCTGGAGTACTATGCATTTTTCAAGACGAAAATATGCAAATAAGTAAGAGAAAAGGAAGCAGATAAAAAAGTATGAACGGAGGTATTTCATAAGCAGCCTAGCCAGAACCGAGCATCAGTGTAAGAGATTTTTATTCTCCTAGAGGTCACTTAGTAACTTGTTCCCATGGGGCATGCCAGATGTGAGGAATTAATGGGATTTAATATGGTGGCTGGCGGGGGTGTGGAGCTAGAGAAGGGAAGAGGGGGCCCACGAGTAGGAGAAGGGGAGACACTGGAGTCAGATTGCGGCGAAAAGTGGATTTCTGGTGAAATTAGTGACTTCTGCTGGGAGGTTGTGAAATTCCTTCGGTATATGACTTCATTCTGGAACTTGTATTTACTTTCTTAGGTCTCTTGGCATAGGCGTAAAGGTTCTATTGGCCTAGTGGATAGAGGTTTTCCGGTTCAATTCCTGGCCTGACTCCAACATGATTTTTCAGGCTGTCAGATCCATCCTTTACTTTGTCTTAATCTTGTTATAAAATTTAAATGAAGTTTCCGTTTTTATACTGTTTTTGTTCTTATGCCTAAATCTTTCAGTGCCCATAATTTCATCCTCATGGAATTTCTTTATTTGTTAAAACTACAAAACTAAAAATTATTGTATAAAAACTACATTTGAAAAGCAATGTGTTTTTAATTCTTTTCGCAGCTGAACTATATAGATTAATATAAGCACTCATCATTTGAAATCATCAGTGCGCTCAAAGTTTGAAATCATTAGGGCAAATTTTAATAGAATAGCTGGTATGTGTAAATGACTATTATAACATCCAATAAAACTCCTCACATTTAACAATAATACTCTTTTAATCTTATATCTCTGCTTGTATATCCTTTTTAGGTGCCGCATTAGTGCGTCAGTAGCAGTGGAAAGGTTAAATAAAAACACTTCACTGTCATTCTTTGTTATTCTCATAATGTTCTATTAACAACTGTCTTCCTCATTGTTAACACTCGGCATTTATTTATGTTGTTTGTGTGATGTTGTCTAGAGCCCTAACGTGATTCGGATCCTGTTAAATTACAAAGCCTTGCTATCGAAACATAACCTTTAGTAATCAGTTCTCATATTTCATTAGGAGCTTTCTTCTAAAGGTCTTAGCTATAAAACCCTCTACAATTAGGCTACAGACTATTTATGAACTTAGGGCTGTATTAATTTTTCGTTTGATAGTACTTTTTAAATGTGAAATGTTTGGTTTTATGTAGACGGTTTTTAACATACTCTTCCAAAACTCACAAAAGAACTTAAATTTTAGCCATCGTTAATCAGAATAGTCAAACACAGAATTGAAAATTCTCCATCCGCGTAACAAATTAGTGCATTCTTTCAACACTTGAAAGCTTCCTCTCCAAAATTACCTTTCGTAAGATAAAACAGTACTTGTTTACACAGTAAATGAGTCAGTTAAAATAGGGCTGAAAATCGATTAAGATTTCTAATCGAGTTAACGCTTGACTTCAATCGATTAATCGACCGATTAATTGACTGATTAATCGACAAACAGGTCGGTATTTTAAACGAAACCAAAGTGTACATTTAATATTGTTTTACACGTTTAATAACTACAGATAATCAGAAGAAATCCTGAATTAATGAATACCATTATTAGTTAATTAGTGAAAAAATATATACAAAACTTACATTTCCGATTACTTTTTCAGCCAAGACTTGCAAAACTAAACTACCCTTCAGGTTTCTGAATAACGGGAATTGTTTGGACACAATAGACTGAATGACACATGATGTGCCAAGGCCGGAGAAGCGAGAGAAAGGAGTTTGGTCATTTGACCCATTTCTCGAAAAACTTTTTCATAATCCGACTAAACCGATTAATCGAAAAATGTAATTGATCGACGATTAAATGTTTAATCGATTAATCGAGCCGGTTAATCGATTAATCGATACAGCCCTAGTTAAAATATAGTCTTTTAAAACTTTAGCCCCAAAATAAAAATTGTTCGAAGTCAATGCGTAACCATTGTTACCGAAAGTGTAGTTAAGTGGTGAGTTGCCACCACACTCTCAGTAGAACTTAATAATCAAAACAAGCTGTATGGTATCCTCCATATAAGTTTTCATATGTACATAGAATTATAGAATTATATACAGTGAAAGTACTCGTAGTATAGGCCTAACTGTGCATATCCAATCCTGCCTATGATTATTCAAATAGTATGGTTATGGTTCACCAAGTAATCTTTTTTTTTAATTTAATTTGCATGAAAACTGCCAGCTTTATTGAAAAAGCGCAAAGAGAACTTTTTTTAACTTAGTTATAAAGTTGCTTTGACAATATAGTCATAGTGAAACTTACAGTTTACACTAATAAGTTATATCAAATTTTAGTGTAGCAATTTGCATTCGCCTGGAATTCTTAGCGTTCATTGGATATATTTTTTTTTAAGTAGCCAAGAATACGAAAAACCGCCAGACCTGATTAGTGATGAGCGAGACCAGTCTTGGTCTTGCAGTCTTGGTCTTGGTCTTGCAGAAAATGCAAGACCGAGACCAAGACCGTATCAGCGTTAGCAAGACCAAGACCAAGACCGGCCATGCAAGACCGAGACCAAGACCAAGACCAACCCTGCAAGACTCTGGCAAGAACAAGACCTAACTGCAAGACTCTTGCAGTCTTGCTATTTTAAAAAAGTTTTATAAAGCCCCGTTGTGTATGCAGCGAGCCAGCGACCACTACTCAAAGGCGCCGCAGAGTCGCTAGCCGGAGTAGTCCCAAGGCTGGTAGGCCTATAATGTAGAGGTTGCCTCATCGTGCGGTAACCAATGAGAGCAGACCCGGTGCATGACGCTGTCCATATCCAAAAACGAGCGCACCATTCAAATAATACATGTGAACTCCGTATAGGGCTACAACATCTCTCAGCACTACGTTAAAACGAATTACTGCAATGAAAACTTACAATTAATCTGAAGGATTTCCCTGAATAGCATTCCATACAGCTAGTTCCTTCAATTGGTGGGAGTTAAATTCACGATAAACGCTCCATATTCAATTTTAAAATGTTTAATTGCAATAGTTCTCTAGTATTATGGTACGAAAGACAAACACATGTAATAAAGGCCCTAAGTCATAAATGAAATTTCATTTTGCGTACAATATAAATACTGACCACATAATTTATCAATAAAACTTAAAAATTCTGCCATACAGTTATTTAATAACTAGTTTCTCTAACCTCTCACTGGGTTTAAAGGAAGCTATGACTGAGGATTTATTATAATTTTTTTATTACAACCAAATGTCATACTACGATGAATGGAGCAATAAAGTTAAGTCTGAAAAAAATCAGGTATTCTTCATAATTATTCAATAAAACACTATTAAACCGTAGATTAATTAAAACAGGAACTTATTTGACGGGTATACGCTAGTTATTACTTTACAGTTACTTATCTGATTGTACTGTAGCTATACAGGCCTACATTTTGTTGATGATAGGTAGGACATCCACTGAAAACCTTTTTTTACTACTACAATTTTCTTATTGACACATAACGGTGGGGTGTTTAAGTTCTTGCTGCTAATTCATATTAAGGAAGCATATCGAATGGGAAAAGATAATAAAAGTAGAAAATGCCTGGTCTAGAAATATTTTCTTGCATGAAGAATAGTTATGATTATTTATGACCCAATTAGTTGAAGGCCCGAAACTTGAAAGCAAGTAGAAAGTAATTTATGAGGGGTAGCGGAAATCTTTAAAGTGCAGAATGTGTTATAAATTAGAACTAGGGTATATGGAAAGATAAATATTATTTATTGCAGCCTATGGGTTTGGGTTTCGAAGGGACATTGTGTGATTTTCTATAGATTGCACAATTTCTAAAGCATCTGCTTCAATGCCGTTATGTTTTGTTACTATATTATACAGTTTTAAACAGGCCAGATAGAACCTCTCTCCTATGCGGAAATCTTTTAAACATTTCATACACATCCTGTTAATATTACTTCTTGTCTCCACTGCCGTTCATTTTGAAACTTTACAATATAATATTAATAATTTTACTCTCTCAAATAGTGTACAGCATCTCGTGGATTTTGGGTTTAAAGTTCTGCAATAGGATAACAGAGAATATTTAAATTTACACTCAAAGTTTACTGTTCTAGCTTATATCACCATGGACGTTTCGGCAAACAGCTTGACATCACATTAGTGTTTACATGGTCAAAGCAACTAAAAGCAATTAGCTTCCGTTACTTTTACAAGCAATAACACACATGTAAATGGTGTAACTTTAAATCATGTAAACGCCATCGATCACAGTAAGATGCATAAAAGAAAATTGCAAGACTCTTGCAACAAGACCAAGATCGAGTATGCAAGACCGAGACCAAGACCAAGACCACTGGTGCAAGACCGAGACCAAGACCAAGACCAGGGTTACCTATGCAAGACCAAGACCAAGACTGAGAGTGCAATACCAAGACCAAGACCAAGACCGCCTTGGTCTTGGTCTTGCATTTGCTCATCACTAGACCTGATGGGCAGAAACTTTTGAGTCATTTTTTTTTTAAAGAATATTCTCAAGAGATTCAACTACATCCCCTTAACGGATCTCCAGGATCGTTTGCGACTCGATAGGACGTTGAACAGTCGTACCAATATCCGAATATAGTCGTATGCTAGTTGAAACTGTCGTATACTTTGTGATTTTTCAGTATAATGAACGTATTGTGTTAATAATAATAATAATAATAATAATAATAATAATAATAATAATCATAAATAAATAAATAATTGGCATTATATACTGGCATATATGTCATGCAACTGTTAATAATTCATCTTATTTGTAAATGATTAGGCGTATTTCATGATCTTCCGATGTGCTAAATTTGATAAAATACAATAAAATAAAATAAACAGTAGTTGCCACAGTGTTGTAATTATTCCAAAAGGAACAGGACTGCTTTCCAGTCATATTAATTTTAGCAACATGCTTACAACAAAAACCACGAGAAAAGAAGAAGCTGAATATGTTTAAAAATTTAAATTTCGCCAGTAGATTGTTTAAAAAAATATAAAACGCTATGTTAAAAATTGTCGTACAAATAGGCGTACGATTCATGATTCCGACGTACTTCGTACAAATCTATGAAATAGTCGTATGTGTACGACTATAGTCTTACGTATGGCAAACCTGAAGGAACACCCGGCTTTTTTTTTTTTTTTTTTTTTTTTTTTTTTTTTTTTTTTTATAATATCGATAACTTTACTATACAAAAGTATATTACAATTGAGGCAGCAACAGACATAAAATGCACATGTAACTTGTATTGAGGTTGCTATCCATTGATAGTCCTCAGACCCGGCTATTGTGATTCTCTTTCAGAGCAGAATTTATATAATTGTTATAAGCAATCATCAAGTAAATTCATCAGTGAGCACTGAGTTTCAAATCGATGAGAAAAAATCACTAGAATGTACTTGATTTCCATGAGTAACAATTCTAAAACGTGGATTATATTCCCCACATTTTAACACAGAACATTGCTATGTCAAGTTTATATCTCTGCTCTTATAGTATTTTAGGCGACGAATTTATTTGTTCTTTCCATGCTAATTTAAAACATTAGAACAGAACGGATAATACTTATCGAGTCAAGCATGGCTAAATAGTAGGGACAATCCACCTAGAAAAGTACTCACTTGGGACAAAAATGATATTTGATTTTTACTTCATCTGCCCGTACTTACCGTAGGTAGAAAAAGTATTTTGTTCGACCCCCAAATTCGGAATTAAATTTTTAGACAGCTTGAATTAAAAGTAGAACTTCTAGCACAAGACACACGAAGTAAAAGTTCACATTACCTCACTAGTGCTATAAATCTTTATGCCACTCCATTTGTATCAGCTTTGGTATCAGTCACATGGAAAACACTCACTTAGTTGAAAATATTTGCATGTAATTATTAAATAGACTCAGTTTAATAAAAATTGGCAATTTTAAAAGTTACTACGCCTTTTTAAATGTGAAATTTCTCTTCATTTTTACAACCAATTTACAAGAAGGAAATTTCGTACATAACAAATTAGACTAAGAGCAAACTTTTATTTGGGCAGAGGAAGTTATGTGAGGTGTACATCAGATTTTTGCTGTCGTTTCTACTGAACGATTAAGCTGTTGAAATATGTAGAGTCATACTATTTCCACTGTGTGTACAGGAATGAGTCTTACAGAATTTCAAGTGAACTAGTTAGGCTATAGCATTAGGGTTTGGGAAAAACTAGAATCGTGAAGATTCAGCGAATTCACAGAATTAAACACAGTGTGCGGCAAAACAAATTATTCACGCTTACATGAACTTTTAATTATTCCTTTTAACAAAGAATCTTAATTATTATTCATAGATGTGTATCTTAAGGCGTTTATTTTTATATGATGTCACTTTTTTGACAGATTGAATGTTATAATAGCATTTTCTGAAAAGCAATTATTTTTATAACGTAATTATTTAAGGAACAAATTCCCGAATTCCGGTAAACACAGAGCTTATATGCCAGTTTTCTTTCCAGTAGCTGGCATCCTTCACTTCTCATTCTCAGAAAGAGTTTTTATCGTTGAGGGGTTAACTAATTAGGGTAGTACAGGAAATAATTAACACTGGTATGGAAAAAGGCACCAGCCCCTCCTCTCCTCTCTAACTAAAAATAAGAAACTGATCCTAAAGAGTAATACCCTCCATAATCATGGCCAAATCTTATGTGTTTAAATCAGGCATTAACAGCGTATAATAAAAAACCTTATTTCCCTACACTTAATTCGATGTACCTACAAATTCCATATTGAGCATATTTCTATAGACTGCCAATTACAACGTTTACATGCTGGATTAAAATCTATCGTATTCCGTTTTCCGTATACAGACCTACACCAAGTTTTAGTTCCCCCTAAATGACCAGTAGGCCTACTCTAAAAATATTTTGTACTATAAATTGAGTCAACTTCTCCAAATAATAATAATAACTTTAAGTTTAATGATAATACTATAATGATATTAACGGCAACGGTAATAATAGATATAATAATAATAATAATAATAATAATAACAAATAATAATAGGCTAATACTATGTGAAACTCAGGTATCAAAACTATTTCAAAAGTTCTTTCAACTACAAAAATATTAGCAAAACCGCTAATTCATGACCTGGAAGTACTTCGTGTAGATCTAAACACTACCTAAGTGAAACACAAGGAGCTGTCATTCTGGACTTTATGAGGAAAAAGATTAATACTAAAAAAATGGAGGAATATGTGTGTGGATTTAGGCTAAATGAAATCCACTTAACCGTTTTCGTCCGAGCCGTGTTCTATCAACGTCAGGGACCACTGAACGTTTCCAGGAATTTTTCTGAAAAATGTAACAATTCGATGGAGGTGATGATAATGGTGATGATGATGATAATGATAATAATAATAATAGTAATAAAATAATATTATAATAATAAAAATAGCAGTATCAATACAGTTAAGTACTTTCATAATGGAAAGAAAAGATAGTGTAAAAGGAGAGTAACTTAATAGTAATTTTATTCTTTGAACATCCATGGTGTTACAGATTGACTGGGCACCACTTACAGTTTTTACATTTCAAGATTTATAGGAAAATCATTATTTTAATGCACCCTGAAAGAGATAATGCGAAACAGTATATTATTTCTTGCCTTCTTTTGTTTTCTCTCCTTTCTCTATACCTCTCTTTTTCCCCTCTTTCTCTATACTTCCACCTATCAAAGCTAGAGCGATCTTCGCCCTTTACATTATGGTAAATGGAAAGCTACGATTAATTTCAAGTGACAGAATGTATTTTATGATTCCTGGAAGCGTAAACCACCTTCCAGTTTGAAAAGTTATAACAAGGCAGTTTTTGGTGATAGCTTGAAAGGTAATTTTTCTCAAAATATACAGCAGTATTTCATTAACATACATTATCCCATTTCACTTAATGTTACATGTAGATCGGTCCAGTGCGAATAATAATATAATCTGATGTAGAGGTAGATATGGACAGGAATAGCATTAAGTTATGTTTGCCATTAATAACAGACTCTCAGTAAGTAATAATTAATTCTAAGTTCTCTGCTATCAGAGCAGATACTGCAGACTGCCTAGAGTAAGCATGAATATGATATGTTGTATCGTATCACCAATTCTCAAATTATTTTTTTATTCTCGCACCACCCCTGAGGCCAAACAATTTTGCACACGTACTTCTCACCTGTAGTATGTATGAACCAGTATAATAAAATCCAGTGCAAAAACCATTTAAAACACCAGTCATTTTCAAAACAAGTCTGAACGCATGGTAACAATTTCCCTTTATATAAAATAATGATATTCATAATCAGATATGAAGGAAAATTACTAGATGGCACCCGTCTTAGGTAGGGGTAGAGACGTATTTTGCACGGTTCTTAGCGATACCCGAGGAGCACCACGAGAAATACTTGACTTCTTTTCTCGTTTTTTTCAATGGTGAGTGTTTAGAAGTTAATGTATTTAATGCAATTATATTGCTTTTACAGGAACTATCATTTCTAAAAGTTTGAATGTACATAAAAAGTATACAAATCGGTTGATTTTTTTTTCCTTTCCGAAATATTTAACTGAGGTTCTTCTTAAATTAAGCGATAAAATGCACTGTGTTGTAAAGGCTTTCAGAACAACTAAACATTGCATAACATTTTAATTAAGAATACAATGATTGGTCTCCTTGTAGCCTGTTTTATCAGCTTATGTTACTACTTAGTAATGTAATAAAATAATTTTAAATCAAATTGAAATAAGTTCTGGAAATCTTAAAGATAAGCTGATAATGGTGGTAATAATAATAATTTTATTTAACCTGGTGAAAGTTAAGACCATAGGTATTTTCTTCCACTTCTCCAGGGGCTAATAATACATTAAACGATATAAAATACATTAAATTACACAAAATAATACACTAAATTATATAAAATACGTTAAATGATACCGATAGAATTAAATTACACAAAAAGCATTAAATGATATAGCCTAAAACACATGGACACAATATTTTGTTAATAATAATGTGCTAATAACGATCATATTAATAAAAAAACTTGCTATTAAATATTGCGTACTATTCCATAATTTCATACTATTGCGTTATATAAACTTAATTAACATAAAATGTGAAAAAAACACTATTAAGTACGGTACTTTAGATTGAAGAAGAAGAATTCTCAGCATTAAATAGTCTATTTAGCCTTGAAGTAAAACACGTGGAAATACTAAATACAGACGTTTCATATAAAATAATTATGTTAATACAAAATGAAAAAATCAGGATTTCAGATTGCGAAGAAGTGAGACCGCAATACAGAGTATCGCAATACAGAATAAACAAGTAATCCCGATGGTGATAATTTAACTGTACATAGAATCTAGCACTTCCTTCAGCGCAGTCAACGAGACTCTTGAAAAATGTTTAATGCATACACCCGAACAAATAATAATTAATGAACACCTGTGCAAGATGAAATTAGAGGAAAGCAGGTGAAGGACCTCATAAAAGTATGATACTCAACTCCAAGATTCTTTTTTTTTAAAAGCAACTACTGTACTTGACAATTTCAAATCATCATGAAGTGTGAAGTAGTCTTTCCGACTGGGTACATCCAATGTAGAACCCCGTAGTTAATGAACACCACGTGAAATTGAATGACTTAGGATTTTTGGTACATGTAACTAAGAAAGAGAAATATAAAAACTCTTCTCTAGGTGTTGGAGAGAAGGAAATAGAGATACGCTTAAGTTCTGTCCTCTTTAACGAAGCTACTAAGGCATATGTATGTAACTTAGGATTAAAAGGGAATGAAAACACCTCCCTAACTGTAGGTACAGTACTTTGCAGCTGGCCCGATCGTCCATAGTTACAATAAAAGTAATAACAACGTCAGGTTGCTTACGGTACTTCGAATGTACAGGAGGGGGCGGCAATGAGGTTATTCTGGATAAATTTCCTGTTTCAAACGCAAGTCCACTTTATAATTTACACAGTAAATGTTCGTTAATACCAAACCCCACCCCTCTCTTACCCATGAACGGAAATCTGAAAAATATTGCCTTCATGGCAGCCCTCATGATTTAACTCTCGCCCCCACAAGTAAAACGGACGATGGAAGCGTTAACCTTACCCAGAAATTACCAACTGGAAATCTTATCACTTCATCTACATTTCTGCCAACACTTACATTAATTATCTCAGGTCTTTTATTCTTCTTCTTGTTTTTAATCACACTAGCGTCATCAAGTGAAAAAATACTGCAATCTTCATCGCCAACTGTACAAATATGGGTTAACCGAAAGCAATGACAAATGACTTCCAAGAAGAACAATTTCTAAAATCTTTTTGCACAATGGCGTCTAAAAAGCAGGAGGAGGGGAGAGGTCCTTGAAGAAATGAATGCAGCATAGAAATTTGTGTACCGCAGAACCTATCATTTCAACCTGGATATATGAACAATCACCGCCTACTTTCATAATCAAGCTGAATGTACGTTCATTAGACAAATGTAAGCTTGCAGAGGATATTAGCATTTCAACCTCATTCCATATATCGATCCCTACAGAGAGAAATTATGAATTCGCACCTACGTACACACGTGTACAATAGAACATGTAAAATCCCCCCCCCTCTTCCCATGAAGTCTGTACAGTGAATACATAATTATTCTACTTTAACGAATAAAATCGATTTGCTGTAGACCCATAATGGAATACATTTTTCTTTTCGTAAGTTGAAGAGGTATGCTTCTTCCACTTCCTTTGCTTATACAATATATTATCCCCGAACGTTAGTCTGCACCGCTACGATAGACTACTATACGCCTACACCTTATCCGGTAAGGCTTTTAAGAAATTATTTCTAATTTAACAAAGTCGTTTACTTTATTCATTTTAGTTGTTTTTTTAAACTATTTTTCTATAGAAAAGCAGTAGAATCGCGGAGTAGTTAACCTTTTCATCTGATTACAATAACCTTTTTACACCAGAATAGGTGTTTTTTTTAATGCAGAGATAGTTGTCTAAATTTTCGGAAAAATTAGAGGCAATGGTATTTTACGTCGTTCACTTTGCAAGAGACGTAGTCGCTGCTTATTTGTATCTGTCATTTAAATAATACGTGCTCTTAAAGATAAGTTAAGAAATGACTATTTCTGTTTACGAAGATGCAACTAATGGGGAATAATTATACCGTAATTTAAAAGTGGAAATTTTATATAATCCCCAGAAACGTTTGAGGTTTAATCCCCCGTTATTTTGACAGTGATCTGTTTGGCTTATGCAAACCACAGGTTAATAACTCGTTTTAGTTTTAGCAGACCATTTCAAATGTGTCTCAATATGTAACAGATTTCATGCGAAAATTATCAGTTGTCTCATTTAAATAACAGCTGCAGTAAGGAGCTATGGTGGTAACCTAACCTATCTTCATATGTCCCTCGTTCACATTCTCTATGTTTTATGATTTGCATCTGCTTTGTTCCGTAATTTGAAAAATGAAGGCCAAAAGACTAAGTTGCGCTATTTAAGTATGCTCAAAGGCAATGGCTGCATGTAAATTTGAAGTTCTTTTTAAAGTTCAAATTCTAAACCAACCGCAAAATGTGACCTTCACTTTAAAGCAATGGTGTTGGTAAGATTTTCGTTTATGGAGATGTGATTTATTTAATATTGAATATGATAACTTTAGGAAGCGAATTTAACTTTAATATGGATTAGTAGAAAATAATTAAGCTTATGATCTTACTTATGTAGGAAGTGCAAGAAGAAGCATTAACTCTGTTAGTAGCTTCGTTCATTGCTTTTACTATTACACTCTAATACGTTACATTATATAATATTAACTATATGCATTAGTGTTCCTTGAAGTCATTAAAATCTACGTACGTGTAAGGGTTTTTATTTTTAATTCCATTCCAAAGCTGAAGAGCACATTCTTGATTTTGGGGGTCTACTGTTCATAGAACTACTAGTTCCAAATAGCAGTTAATTTAATCTTCTCTGTTTTTCATTATCTATGCCAGCGGTCCCCTAACTTTTTTTTGTCCTGGGACCCACCTTCACCTAGAAATTTTTTTCGCGACCCACTACTACATAACGATAACCAATATAGGCTATATAAAATACAGCACATGTTTTTCATGTGCTTTTCAATAGTTTTATTGTGTTCAAATGCCTTATATTCCTTATATTGAAAACAAGTTTAATTTTTCCCGCCCTTTTCGCGACCCACCGAAATTGCTCCCACTGGTGGATCGCGACCCGTAGTTTGGGAACCACTGGTCTATGCAATTAACCGTTGTCCACTTATTTGTAACAACCCTAATAATATATGGGTTAAAATGAGAATTGTTGTGAATCCATTTTATGTAGAATGCCAGATATAAAAGTTCATATGCAGGAAGAGAGGGGGGTTTAAGCACATTTAAAAGGGAATGAGAGAGGAAACGTGCATGTGTAATATATCTAGCAGACATGGCGGGGGCAGGTGAATTCGAATACAAAGTTAGGGAAATAAAAGACATGGCCTTCCAGCGATTTCTGTGCCGTATTAATCAGTACGTAGGCTTACGTATCCGTCATTTTCTTGTGTCGCTGTCTAGGGCTTAAGCTAGTTGTCTGCTGTTGCTTTATTAACAATCCTAATGTTTCTCGTGCCTGGCGGAAATAACAACAACCGACGCTGCCATCTGTATTCCGAAATAAATCCACTTTGCATGGTCTCCTATACGTTATTAAAAACAAGTGTGCATTCCCTGATTTAAGTTACCATGTGGGATGATTCATAATTCTCAGATGTTTTTTCCATCAACGCCAGACTATTGAAACTTATTACATGTTCATTTATATTCCTCTTCCTAAAGGCTGCTACATTACGATAAATAGTTAAGCTCTCTCTCTCCCTCCCTTCCTCCCTTACATAAAAGTTACGTACTATGTTTCTAAATTTCTCCATGCAAAGACTAATTCCTCTTTCCCGCATCACTATAAATCAAGCTTGTGGCTGTGAAATATTCGTTGGTATTGTATATCCATTAAATATTATTTTAAATGCAAATGGACAAGTTTTTAACGATATCTTATCGAGAAACTTCAGTAAATATTCTGTCCATCTGGAGAACATATCGAATAAAGTCATAACTAGAATACTTCAAATTTCATTCCCATAAAATGTAGGTTGTTTTTAGTGTGTTTTGTTTCCATTTGTGACAACTTATATTATGAAGAATGTACAAATGGATGGCAATTTTAGCGAGTTATTCGTTATATTGCTTGAATGAAATTAATAGTATGAGAATTGAGCCTTACTTAGTTCTCTTACACCTAATTTTAAAAATACGTAATTTGAAGAAATTCTCTGAAACTATGGTGAAGAGATTCTTTCAATTTTGACAGCTATGAGTGCAAGTATTTTTTCTTCACTTTCTTCTTTCTTAAATTGTTTTCTGTTATTTCTCCTAGCATTGCTCGTTTGCATTTTTGGGGTCATTTATAGTTCTTCGAAGAAAAATGTAAGTTATCACGAAAGAAAAAGGGACAAGCTTTTCAGTCAGTTAAACGTAAAAAGTCCCAGAACTTCGTTGCCTTTGCGTGACAACAGTAATATACACTTTAAAATCAAGAGTGAAATTACTGTATCAGAAAAAGTGCGTTGTCTAATTTTTTGTACTAACAGTAATTTTGGTCAGTTCTCATGAAAGTGAAGCAGATACACAAGAAAATAAAGAACGCAAGAACAAGAACAAGAATAATAGTGTGGGTAGAGGGGATAGAAGGAATTAGGCCTACACATCATGGAAGACAGAAAACAGATCTTTTAAGACAGGCGAAAGAGCATAAATTACCAGCATACTTTTTCTATAACGTAATATGCATCAGCTTAAGAGCTCCATCGCCTGCAGTTGAGGACTATTACAAATAAATACAAAACAATATTACTACATTTTTACGAGGTCAACTACATGGATAAGTGTTTCAAGTTTCTAAAATAATTCTTCAAGATTTACAATCGACAATAGCTACTTTCTAAGTCAACTGCAAGCGGAAGAAAAAACAATTAAGTGCAGTTCGAAATTGCCTAGAGGTTTCACCAAGATACTAGAGTAAAGCCCAAATAATCCGGTCTAGATGGGACCGTAATTTGTTTTCCGAAGATCAAATAACTCTGATTTACGTAAGTGCTCAAAGAAGTTCGGAATTTAATTTTTTATAATAATTGTTAGTGCCTTTAAAAAACATATTTGTAAAAATCACTCTAGTATTTTATTATAGATACCAGATTCCAGGAACAGAAATAAAATTGCTACAGAGTTTATAATCAAAAAATAGAATTAAATGCAATGCACCATTTACCCGCAAAAGGCATGGACTGCACTATCTGTCTAGACAACATTCCGAAAACACTTTTTTTTTCTAAGTAGCGTAACACATGTTTTCCAATGTTATTTCGATTTCAGTTTTTGTCATGATCTTACATGAACTTACATGAACTTACATAAAAAAAATTGACGGTTTATTTTCAGTTTTCCAACAAAATAACTGAAACATACAAGAGACCTGAAACCTGAACTGGTCTGATAAGTTATAATATTAATAATAATAATAATAATAATAATAATAATAATAATAATAATAATAATAATAATACAGAATTTTTATTCCTAGTTCGTATGAACTTTACCTTGGCGAAGATCCCCCATCGATTGCAAAGTTTTTCTCCATGGGCCTCTTCCATTATTATTACAATTATTACAGATTGTTGGTGATTTTTCTTGTCAACCTTTTAGGATTTTAGCCTGTGATCTAATCTCATTTTTTCTTTGTGGTGTCTTTCTTCCTTTATGTTATATTAGTAACTCAGAAATTTAAGGTCTTCGATTACAGAATCTCTATCGAAACCTCTTTTCTCACCGAAGATCTAATAAGTGACTGTTATTAATAATTATTATATTAATTGTTGTTACGTTTGAATAGGAATATTCCTTAGTGATATTTTTCTGGATTAACTTTTATACATATAAAGAAGTCAATTTTTTTGCAACTCTCCTTTTTGTATTACACAGTTTTTGCAAAATTACAAAATTTACTAATTATTACAAATTACAAAAATATAAATTATTACAAAATTATTACAAATAAAAATATAAATAATATAAACATCATTATTACAATTACAAAAAGGTATTATTTACCCCGCATGAGCGTAGCTCGTGTTCGGGGTCAGTTCAGTCATACTAAAATTATATTACAAACATTATATAAAAAACAAACATATTATAGATTTAGGCAAAAACAATAAGATTGTTCATATGAAATAAATACATGAATAATGATACTAAAAAATAAAGTACAATGACATAACAGAGACACAAACAAAATACCTCATGTTAAAAATTAAAAAATTTACAATTGAGAATGAATAATGGAAAACAAAGTGAGTATAAGTACCATTACAAGTTAGTTTTAATCAATTCGAATACTTCTTTTTAGCGTACAGTTAGGGAATGTTCGCAGACTGAAGACATTGTAGGCATTAATGCATGAGATGCAGTACGGAAGAAAGTGAACTAAGCAGATATCTTACTGCAGTGCCGTTGAGAGAGTCCAGACAGGATCTGTAATTTTTATTAAAGCAGAACTTCCGTTCCGTCTTAAAGTGACTCGGCAGTAAATGTGACATCACATCCACGAACTTCTTGATCACAGGAAATGTTAATGCTTTCCAGAAATTCGGAAAATATATATATATATAACCCTTTCTGAACTGTGCACTCGTGGAAACATTCAGTTATTTCAGTTTCTGAACCTTGAGTGTGCTATTTTTCATTTATGATTTCCACCTATTCTCAGTATTTAAAAAACATTAGAAATCTAACCTAATTAAAAAAACTTATCTTATTAGGTATATAATTAACATATAAGTAGCATAAGCTACTAGTCTAGGAATATAAAACCTTATATAAACAATAAATTAGTAATAAATATTAGGCCTACTAAAAATTCTTTAAATTGTTAAAAATGTATTTAAAGTTCATAGAATAAGTCTTGTACGAAAATGCAGAAGTTGTCTTCTCCGCGTTTCGACGATACTACGTCATCTTCAGGTTAATTCTGCATGAACTGTAGGACTGTTGCGTTGTGGGCTGGACGGTCAGCCTTCAGTCGCTATAGGTGCAGTAATATTTAGTAATATTTATGACTAATTTACTGTTTATACATGGTTTAATGTTTCTAGACTAGTAGTTTATGCTACTTATAAGATGTTATAAGATAAGTTATGTTTTGTAAAATAAGTTAGGTTTCTAATGTTTATTTAAATACTGAAATTATAAATTAAAAATAAATAATGCTCAGTAGGAAAATTAAAATAGTTGAAATACTTGAGTTTGCTGTTTAATTTTAACGTCGTATTGCGCTCTCGGAAGAATATTCGTTAGAATCATTACCTATAAAATAAAATAAAACTCAAGTTGTTATAAAGATCTAGTCTAAATTTTCTCGCACTGCAAGTTACATAAAACGTTATTTACGACCTTCATTTGCTGTTATAAGAAGCAATGTATTTTGACATTATCTTTCTTGACATGTTCTCCATTACCAGGTTAACAATGTTGTGATGCATTTCTATAGCTTAGGTTCAGATCTACATGAAGGTTTGCGGAACTCCGAAGTATTTTTTGTGTGTGCAAAATAATGGTTTCAACACGTGGTGGGACTCAAAGTACCGTGGAATTTTCAGTCTATCAATCACCTTCAGCAAACTATGTAAGCGTTCACCTGCTGCCCAGAAGAAGTCCACTACATTAGCTGGCAAGGTGTACCTTTATTTCAGTTAAATATGTTACTGCATAAAGCGACATCAGGAAAAACTAACCATCAGCTCATTATTTCATTGAATTGCTACGTTTTATTTTAAATTTAAGGACAAAGGATGGAATACTACATTGAATAATCTCAGGACTTATAGATTTTATTCTTTCGTTACTTTAAAGCAATTGACTACCTATTATAAAATGCTTGCTCTTTATAGTTTGATTAGTACACGATATAGGAAAAACAACTCTACAGAAAAGAACTTCATAAATTGCTGAACTTATAAATTCATTTTCAGTCATTTTGATTTTTTATAGTACTGAACATTAAAGTGGTCTAATATTGAATCCTATTAAAGTGAAATGTTGACATTTCGTTCAGACTGTATCCTTTTTTTATTATTGTTGAATTTTGCCGTAAATAATTGTATTCCCTTCATCGAAAATTTACTAAAATTTATGACAGTGAAGAACTTGTTACATTACAGTAGCAAATACTGTCCATTCCCGATTTCTTGTACACTTCGGTAAACTCCATAAAGTAATTTTAAACGTTCGTCTTCCATGTATTTCTAGGTCTGGATTTCATCTCATTAAAATAATGTAGAGGCAGGGGAAAAAGCGGACCGACTAAAATATCTAAGTTGCCGATATGAGCCACTGCGCATGCCTAGCGGCATTCACAGTATAGCAAGGAATGTATTGAAATTTGTTCTAGTGTCGATAAATTGCTTGAATTGAGAAATAATTTAACTCAATTTGCATTGCTTGTGAAAACAAACGTTTCCGTTACATCTCTTACATTTATTTACGTATCACAAGGCTCTGAAATCAGCTACAAGAGTCGGTCCACTTTTTCTACCTGTACAATACGTCTACTCTTACAATTCTGATTATAATTCCAATGTGTGCTTCATAGTTTTCCTCTGTTACAGTCCGTAAGTATTTTCTGTGGTTCGATCCTTTGCATGTACTTATTTTGGGACCCAGCGCTTCTTCATGTAGTAACTTCAGAGCCATCTAATAATTGGCTGTTCAGTTGGGAAGCCTTTAGTTGCTTTGGGTACGGTTTCAGGTTCTGGCTCACTGATACCAATGAAGTATTAGGCCTATAAACACTCGGAATCCTATATCACAATAAAGATTCTTCTTCATAACCCTGTAACAATTCCTGAGTAACTGAAACTTTATTATATACAGAGTATGGGTAGGCCTACTTCCACTTTAATATTTTATTATCGTACTATTACAGTAATGTAAAACATTCTGCCTTTTCACTTCTGAGATAAGAGTATAATATGGTAGAAATTCATTGTATTAGAAATTACGATTAAATAAAATTGTGTCTACATCCGTTAGTTTCCATTCTAAACAATGAAAGTTCATAAAGTTCAACGGAATGAAGGATATTTTAAAATCCATTTCCTCTCGCTTAGACTTAAGATAATACTGTACCTTCATAATGTTCAAGTATAGTTCATAAAGTTCGACGGAATGAAGAATATTTTAAAATCCATTTCCTCTCGGTTAGACTTAAGATAATGCTGTACCTTCATAAAGTTCAAGTATAGTTGATAAAGTTCGACGGAATGAAGAATATTTTAAAATCCATTTCCTCTCGGTTTGACTTAAGATAATACTGTACCTTCATAAAGTTCAAGTATAGTTCATAAAGTTCGACGGAATGAAGAATATTTTAAAATCCATTTCCTCTCGGTTAGACTTAAGATAATGCTGTACCTTCATAAAGTTCAAGTATAGTTGATAAAGTTCGACGGAATGAAGAATATTTTAAAGTCCATTTCCTCTCGGTTAGACTTAAGATAATACTGTATACTACTGTACCTTCATAAAGTTCAACGGAATGAAGAATATTTTAAAATCCATTTCCTCTCGGTTAGACTTAAGATAATGCTGTACCTTCATAAAGTTCAAGTATAGTTCATAAAGTTCGACGGAATGAAGAATATTTTAAAATCCATTTCCTCTCGGTTAGACTTAAGATAATACTGTACCTTCATAAAGTTCAAGTATGGTTCATAAAGTTCGACGGAATGAATATTTTAAAATCCATTTCCTCTCGTTAGACTTAAGATAATATTGTACCTTCATAAAGTTCAAGTATAGTTCATAAAATTCGACGGAATGAAGAATATTTTAAAATCCATTTGCTCTCGGTTAGACTTAAAATAATATTGTACCTTCATAAAGTTCAAGTATAGTTCATAAAATTCGACGGAATGAAGAATATTTTAAAATCCATTTCCTCTCGAGATAATACTGTACCTTCATAAAGTTCAAGTATAGTTCATAAAGTTCGACGGAATGAAGAATATTTTAAAATCCATTTCCTCTCGGTTAGACTTAAGATAATACTGTACCTTCATAAAGTTCAAGTGTAGTTGATAAAGTTCGACGGAATGAATCATATTTTAAAGTCCATTTCCTCTCGGTTAGACTTAAGATAATACTGTATACTACTGTACCTTCATAAAGTTCAACGGAATGAAGAATATTTTAAAATCCATTTCCTCTCGGTTAGACTTAAGATAATATTGTACCTTCATAAAGTTCAAGTATAGTTCATAAAGTTCGACGGAATGAAAAATATTTTAAAATCCATTTCCTCTCGGTTAGACTTAAGATAATACTGTATACTACTGTACCTTCATAAAGTTCAACGGAATGAAGAATATTTTAAAATCCATTTCCTCTCGGTTAGACTTAAGATAATACTGTATCCTACTGTACCTTCATAAAGTTCAGGTACAGTTCATAAAGTTCAACGGAATGAAGAATATTTTAAAATCCATTTCCGCTCGGTTAGACTTAAAAGATAATACTGTATACTACTGTATCTTCATAAAGTTCAAGTATAGTTCATAAAGTTCAACGGAATGAAGAATATTTTAAAATCCATTTCCGCTCGGTTAGACTTAAAAGATAATACTGTATATTACTGTACCTTAAACATCGATAACAAACATAATTCTGAATGCGCTATTCTTTCCAAGCATTGTCTGAACTAGAAAGTGTTATTCGTAGTACGCGCAAGAAGGAAATTGATATACGGTTTATACGGTGAACTTGGCGGTACGGTTTCCTGAAAGCAATAAAACTGAGCCCACACCCACATGACGTGTGTCAGCCCGCAGCATATCAATCAGATTGTTCCCAACACCTCCCGCAGTGTTTACACTACCGATTCCGTACCTTATGTAGGTCATGCAAATTAATGCCCGATGTAAAACATATTGCGAATTAGCATGACCTGGAGGTGATACTAAATCCTGAATGCGCGCACTGACTAAAAGAGACAATGCACACAATGTGACATATTGTAAAGTGACGTCTACCTCAATTTAAATTCCAGTTAAATCTGATTATATTTTAGTGAAAAATTTCCTCGTTCTATTCTGTTCGCAATTTTTTTCTTTCACTTTCTTCCGTCATACAACCAGTAGGTCGAAACGTAAAATGCTTTAGAAACTGGGAAAAAATGAGTTAGGCCTAATAAAAATTTTAAAACATGGATTCTTATATTTTTTGGGTGGAAGAAATATCCGTTATGGTAGGATACACAGTTACTGCGGAATGTAACAGATAACTCGTATTTTGCCCTAAATATTATATGACAAATAAATCAAATTATCGCGATTTTACTTAAAGTTATAGTTTTTATTCTTTTGTTTGTTCTCTTTCTGCTTGCACTAATTTTCGTTTTCCTCTTCCTTATTTGTCATTTCATACCTCTTCATCCTCTTTCGTCGTTTCTTAGATTATTTGTCGTGAATATCCGCATGCTTTTTATGCTTACCGGTACATTTTTAAAGATCTCAAAACTGTTGCACTGTATAATATTTATGAGTGTTTTATATGTCACCTGGTGTTCTTCTACAATTTAGTTACAATTTCATGATTTTTAACTTAAATAATTTGTATTATGCCTGTTCACATGTAACTATTTTTAAATATCGAATCAAAAGCCAATTTCAGAAAAGTCTTATCCTTACAGCATTTGTGGAGCTAATTTGATAAATGTAAATTAATTTCTATTTTGGCAAAATGACAGAAGAGTAACCTCAAAATGTTGTCAATCCTAGCATCTAGATATCAACAACACTACAACCCAGATCTGTAGATCTCAAAAAATTTCTAATGCGATGAAATTGTAATTATTAAGAAGTTTAAAAAAAAAAGCTTTGTGGCCACCTTTCTGGATGTCACGTGGGAGCTGAGTATTCACTTATCCAAGAACACTTGTCTGATTATGAGTTCAAATACTGGTAATTTAAAATGCAGTAATATCTACACAAAATATACCATACATTCACAGGCTTGAATAAAACCTAATGGCCAAGGCACGAAGTGTAGTCAAGTAGCCACAAACAGATAATACCGTATGCTTACTCCTAATCTCATGTAACATAAATCACTGTTACCCTGAAGTAAACAAGTGAATGTAATTTCAGAAGGCGAGATTTGAAAATTTGTTTCAAGCATGCATTCACTGATATCACACATCTTAATGTCCACAAAACGAATAAATTAGAACTGAAAGAAACTAGAACAAAAACACGAGAGAAGATAGAAAATAAAAACAGATATACATCCAGACATGTAATATGGTACACAAATGAAATTTTTGTAATGTAAGAGAAGGGGAAAGAACTGTGGAGTTGAATAAAAAATTGAATACTATGATAACATGTAGAACAGAACCGTTTCCACGCCAACAGACGCTCTTACTGTTCTCTGGCTCGGAGAACTAATAAAGTAACACAAGAAGATAAATAATATGTGTACTGTTAAACAGACCGAGTGAAGATAGTGTATGTTTCTCTTGTATTTTCCAGTGCATCCACAGATGATAGCATGACTTTGTTGACATGTAATTTATACACCACTCAAATGTGATGTTTTTCCATTATTTTTCTCTTGTCGTTTCTAGTTATAAATTATAGATAACTTAATCATTAACAGAAATGGTAAATTTTGTCATTTGACTTAAAAATGGCAATCATAGACATAATATAGTACAGTAGGACCTTCATAATCTGGCATGCTCGGGGATCTGTCAATGCCGGATTGTCAAATATGCCGGATTATCAAGGTTTTTAAAACCTGGTTTAAAAAGGTGATATAAACAAAACTACAGTTTTAACATACAAAAACTAATAGTAATATTAATAATAATAATAATAATAATAATAATAATAATAATAATAATAATAATGTTATTTATTTAACACAACAGAAGATATTACAGTATAAAAAATTTGAAGTAGCCTGTGTAGTACTGTACTGTAAAAACGAAATTGAATTGAAAAAGCCGAACGGTTCCTATTTCTCCCGTACGCGTCCGACTCCGTGCTAAGTGCTAAACACCTCAAAATAGGGGAAAATCGATTTCTGATGGGTGCCGGACTATCTGGGTCTGCCGGACTATCAAGTGCCGGTTTATCGCGGACTTACTGGTACTGGTATTATTTCACTCAAATACTGGACATACTATTCCAAAAGGTCATGAGGATCGTCTGAATTGTTCCAAAATATCAGCAACTTTTCTGATAGTCGTGTATTAATCATCATACGCAAAATTGACAAATTTTGCATTCATTGCTGACCTATTATTAATGTTTCCTTGCAGAATCATTCTTATATCCCAGCAACGTTAATTAAAGACACAAACCAGAATTAAATATTTATTCAGAATCAGATTTTATTTCAGAAGACCAATTACCTGAGAATGCATTCTTGTGGGAAAACATTCCAGTGGGTGCTTTCATTTGTTCATAGTTTTGGAAACAGAATTCGGCCTTACAAACTTCGTACGCATGCACATATGTAGAGCTACACAGTGCATAGTAAATATGTGAATTGAGTTTCCATAGAATTCGTTACTGAATATAAGATGGTGCCATAAATTTAATCTTGCACATGAGCTACCCCTTTTTTCTCTCTAACTCATGATTTAACTATTTTCTCATAGGGTCGTTAAGAAAATCTACCTTCATCTTATATAATAGAAA
This sequence comes from Ectobius pallidus, assembly GCA_964059195.1. Taxonomy (NCBI): domain Eukaryota; kingdom Metazoa; phylum Arthropoda; class Insecta; order Blattodea; family Ectobiidae; genus Ectobius; species Ectobius pallidus. The sequence continues at coordinate 65,966,151 of CAXKWD010000004.1, forward strand.
GACCCCTAAGTGTAGACGTGTTATTCTGTAAATCGTATGACTCACTGCCGTAAGCCCATAAAAACGTCTAAAGATATGCAAATCGAAGCCTTTGAAACCTATTCAGACCAAGTAAGCTTATGGTTAATGCCTTCACATGTGTTCAACCACGTTTCTTACGCTATTCACATTTCTTTATCGGATCTTTCAATTTAATTTCAAATTTAGTTATTTTTTTTAGTCCATTCAGTATTTTAGCTCATGAATCGGGCTCTTTCTCGTTGGAGATACAATAATAATCAGCATTCAATCCAGTATAAGAATATGTGAAAATTCAACCAATCGCTAGTGTCTGTGTTGGCATAATTTTATCGTTTTACTTTTATCAGTTTCGTTTTATTTCACCCACATGTACTTGTTTTTCTAAATGTAAATTCAGAAGGACTGAGCATTGAAATTTCTTCATACTTGAAGCTTCTTCCATAAAAAAATTAATCATTGAACACAACGATTGGGAATATGTAAGCTGCTTATGAGTAAAAGGAGATATAAAAGTAATATCTTAATTATTTTGTTTGCGGTGAAGCATTTTAATTCCTATATAATAATAAATACGATATTAATTACAGAATATCATTATAATAATGAGGTTAATGTACAACAAGTACAAGTACAAGGAATTACAAGTACAACCACTTCTAAATCAGATCGAAAAATTCAGAGAAGAATGGATTAAACATTTAGATCGCATGCCAGAGGAAAGAATACCTAGACAGGCATTGAAGTACAGACCTAAAGGACGAAGATCGATTGGACGACAGACTAAAAGATGGACTGAACAGATATCAGACCGGAACAGGCAAAAGCCTAATCCTTGGAGGAGGAGGAAGAAGAAGAAGGTTAATCTAAAAAATAAAACAGCTGATGTTTCTCTAAAAGTTTTCGTCGCAGCGCCCAGTCGAGATATATCGTTTGCTTTGTCATCGGTTAACAAACGTCTCCTAGATGACGTTTTCTATTTCGCTTATAATGACACAAAACGCGACTGTTTTATTATTTTCTCTGGTTTCATTTATTCACTACATGCTTAATTGTTCGCTAAATAGTCACAATAAATGTAAATAGAGATCCGAATTTCTCAAGATAAATTTCCGACCTTTCGTGACATTACTTGTGATAAAATTTAAATGTGTCAGTTACTAGAGAACCGTATTGTAAAATTAAAATTTAGAATGTGTAGAGTTCAAAACTTATAACCCCAATAGAGGATGAAACAGTGACTTTTTAATGAAGTTATTACGAGTTGTTACTAAAATGATTACATAAGTTAAGAAAAGGATTGAAGCAGTAGTTTTCCATTTTTAAAACTATGAAATAAGATACCTTATTTAGAATTTTCCCGCCATTTGTACAAAAATATTTGGTTTCTTCTGTAATTTTTTCCTAAGGTACTTATTAGCTCAGGAAATGAGAGCAAAATCAGTTTGTTTGAAAGAATGAGAATGTTTCTCTTTGTTGAAATATTGTAAAAACAAAGAGCTTCAATTAATATTTTATTTTCTCATTATTTCACTTAATTGTACTAAAAATATAATTTAATTTTTCCTGATTGGCATATTAAAACTGGCAGATCCGGTAATGTAATTTTTATATTAAATTTAGATCCTTAATGTTTATGGACTCTTTTCTTACTCTGTATGTTTTAATTGTTGGAAATGCGGAGTTTTACGTACACGTTTGAAAAGGTTTTTCCCCTATGCAGAGAAATAAAGTTCCTGATGTATCGATTTTGCTAAAAATAGCTCTAAATTAATAAGTTGAAACTAGGTAGTAACAAAACAAAAATGTAAACATTTATTTCACTCAAAGTTCAGTAGAGCGCTTATAGAGGAGTTAATCTTAATTGAATTTATTTATCCTGGGTACGTTCAGTAATTGCTTATTAATATTACAACGTAACTTCGTGATTTTACACTCATAATTTCATGAAATGCCAGTACCTCTATTGAGCATTCATACAATAGCGTTCTTCTTGTAAATGGAAAATATATCCTTCAAATATAATAATGAAACTATAATAGCCTATGCTTTTTGCTGAAACGATTTATTGCAAGTTAACCATTTCTTTTGTAAACCTGTTACTTCACAATCAATACAGTCTGCTTCGTTTAATATAGTAATGCAGCTACGTTTAGTGTATAAACTCTATAAGGGCATTCAAATACCAGATGGATGACTAATAGAATTCATGTAACAGGAAAGGGTTTTATTCAACCAATGCTTATGAAACGTAATACGTTTATATTTATTATTGAGCAAAGCACATCCATTTGCGTAATACTAATTTCCCATATAAGTAAGTTAAAATGTAGCTAAGCAAGCACTATAATCTTACTTATACGCTGTGCATAAAATTACTCTCTAATGTGGGTTTCATACATTTGTGCTTATAAGAATAACATTACAATTACCGTAACTGTGAGTGTAGCATATGCGTCTAATGGATAATATTACAAACTGAACATCAACTTAATTAGATATGAAGGCGGCTAGAATAATACTCCGGCAATTATTTTCCTTTATATAGATGTGGAAAATAACATACATATTGACTTCTTCCGTGAGACATCTATGAACTAAATGGCTTTAAAATTAAGTTATATACTGTTCCTTTTCCTTCACGCATTAGACATTATTAAATGTAGCAATCTTGTTCATGCCATCGTTTTTTAGGTCTTCCAATATTTCTTTTCCCATCGGTTTATAATTTTTAAAATGTAATGTCAGTCTCTCTATGTCCATTCTTTGTACTTGTCCATGTCCACTTGGTAGGTATCCATTTGGTTTTATGTATCCAAGTTTCACTCCCATATAATAGTTTTGGCACCGATATTACTTTATAGAATTTTTAATATTGTGTCTTTTCTTGCTTTATTTTTTATTTTCTTGCTTTTTTTTAAAATCATTTTATAGTGCCATTGAGATAATCAAACACTTCCAATTTTTTTGGTAGATCAGATTCTTTTTGATTCGATATATTGCGTCCTAAGTATTTAAATTCTATAACTTGTTCCACGATAGTATTTTCTATTACAATTTTTGATCGGATGCTCTCTTTTCCTCTTTATGCCATCACTTTAGTTTTGCTTAAAGATATTGTCATATATTCCTTTGCTATTTTATTTAACGCTTATATTGACTATATCGTTGTACATATTATGTGCAAGTCAATAAAAAAATTATACAGTATTTCTCTTCAGAGTTAAAAAAGTTGGCTATTTGTAATTTATGTTGAATGTTATTGCATATGTGTTCTACCCTAGAGGATGTTTTAATATCGGAGAACCAATAATAATAACATAAATTACAAATATGCAAATAAAATGGAAATAAATAGAGAATAACATTTGTTACACTAATCAAAATAAAAATAAACTCATAAATACTAAAATGTTAGTTCTTAATTTATTATAAGGTAACGGAACCTTACTCGTTCCCAGCCCTTCCAGATTTTGAAAGTAAATTTACAGTATTAGTAATAGATCTGGAACTTAAACAAATCCGCCTTCGTGGCAATTTGGTAATTTGGCCTGTCGAACCAATTTTATTGTTAAAATTGTCGTTTTACTTCTACTGTTGTAACTAAAGAGACAAAAATATTGAACACATCTCGATTTTCACGATTGTTCATAACTGCCAAATATGTCGTCCGTAATTAAAATTTAGATTTCAGTTTCACGTTGCATAGTGGTTAGACAAAAGGTTTGACTGTTTAATTTAAACGATTTTAGCGTCTAAAGAAGTAAGTAGCAAAGCTCTCAGATAAAACCGAATTATTTATACTGTTGGGGAATCTCCTCAACAGTATTTAATATCTACTAAAGCATCTTTTCATCTCATCCCTTTTTAACCGTTAAAATTTTAGCATTTGAAGAAATATCACGTAAGACTGAATCCTTACCCCTTTCACATTTCGTGTAAACAGAATTGCCAGAACTGACATATCCCCTTTGCTTCCCATATATTCCCAGGTTGATTTCACATTTTTTTTTCTTACTCTGTAGTAAGGAAGGGTTCTTGGGCTTGTAAACCACACGATTGAGTGCTCTGTATATATCACGTTACGATGATAAATCGAGCGTATATTAAAATGAAAAAATAGACCTTTTATTGTATCCTTTATTTTCAGCAAAATGCCGTGGAGATATTTTCCCAAGCAGAAAAAATTGGAACGTTAAAGGTTGGAAACATTAAAAAAAAAGTCTCATACTTGGATTAGTGAGTAGTAGGATGTATTATTTAGTGTCTTAATAGTTGGTTCGGTTACTTCATAGGGGTAGAATTGAGAGGGATGTAAAAAGAGTTAATATGTGGCAACCCCTTATTTACTTATTCTTTAGCTATCCTTTCTAATAGGGTGATTCACCTACTCATTTACCATTGTGAACCAAACGACCATGAAAAGAGGAGGGTCACTGACTTTTTATGTAGTTTTTTCCTACTTTTTGTCGATACCTGTTCAGTCGATTCTATTTTTTCCCAGTTTTCGGAAATGATCGGGGAGATAGAGGATGTAGCTGGTGTCCTTTTGTAGTAATTCTATTGTTTGTGGGGTGTAATACGGATGATTACATCAGGGGAGACGTTTGAGTCAGGTTTTGTTGAATTCCAGCCTTATAGAAAGCTACCCCTCTTTTTTTTTTTTTGGTTGAAAAAAGTATGATTCTGCGGAAATTGGAGACAGGGCTGATGGAAATACGATATCAATTGTGTGTGAACGACTGGAGCAGGTATCATGCCTTGAATAATAGGATATGAAGAGAGGTTAAAGTAATTGTTCCTTTAGAAGTGGATAGACGAGGGATCTCTATGTCATCACGTTTAGGCAAATCTGGATTCTGAATCTAGAGGGCAGGAAGGAAGGAAGTTCCTTTGGAGTTTGGATATTTGGATATTATCTAAATTTTTGTAAATATTATGTCGCGAACTTGTATATAAAATTTAACTTTAAGTATAGATTTTTTTTTCAAAATTATATACTATGGTTTGCTTCTATGGCAAGTAATTCGCTGGTAAACATTTACATGGTTCTACCTACCAAAATGTAATTACAATGTGTAATTTTCTTATTATTTACTAGAATATACTGCATTAAAAATTATTCTAACTGTGCCAAATCTGTATAGGCTACTCTGAACAAAGAAGTACTTTTACTTTCAAAAAATTAATATAGCCCACATGTTCTATGGAGAATAGACTTATGCCATTTTGATAGTAAAAATGTTACATGTATTTTCCTAAATAGTTAGCAGTTATATAAAAAAAGAAATTACTTATTGGTTTCAGAGAAGGCTATCTCAACGAACTGTGCATAAAATAAATTCTACCGAAACAGTTTTCCCCCAGTAGTCTGATTTAATGAGATAATTATAACATCATAGCTATTATGCTCAAATGCCTGTGATGCCTGTTTTAGAAACATAGCAAAGTTTCTATTTTACAGTAGCCCATATTTCGTAGTTTTTAAAAATCATTTATTGCGAAAGTGGGAACTAATGGAAATGTTCGTCTTATTGAACAGAGACGGCAGCTTCTCCGTAATCTTACAGATTTCCTCGTCTTATGTTACTATTCCCAATTTCGCAATAAATAATAAGATACTGAGAAATAAGAACTACTACGAAAATAAGAAATTTGCCTTTTATAACTGCAACATAAATGTAATCTCGAGTAGGATTTATTAAGATTATTCCATGAATAAAATGAACGGATTTTGTATTAAAAAAAATAAAATAAAATCTTACTTTTTCAAAATTCTGCCCTCTGTGAGTTCGCGGTATACTAAATGAATGAACAGTCTATGCATCAATTCGAGTTCCAAATGCTACCAGTACTGCGTTACCATAAGATGGAGAACGCTAAAAAGGCACACGAAGTGGCTTGGACGCCGAATCGTAATTGTGTTTTTCATCATTACACATTTACATTATTTCAATTGCTAAACAAGTTGTGTTGTATAAATTAAAGTGTTTTTATTCTATTCACTGGCAGCATGTGACGTATTAATCACGGCACGTTGATGCCTTACGTGATAGCCAAGACGTTTTATCAGATAAAATTGCATCCTTGCGGCTCGAGAAATATAAATGATCGTGATTGGTCTATATCCGAGGAATTTCTAAACTTTTTGGTCAGTAGCAAATGAATGGAATGGAGTAGTCAATGCAATTCTTATTCCTGTATGAAATTCTGACCCATCGCTTGTATTAAAACAAAGGTCTAAAAATGATTCCCTGCGGTTATATTTGATACATTTCATCCCATTGTGGTGTTACAAAATGTAGTCTATCATGTTGCGAAATAGAACCACTTCTCCGTGTGGATGTTCGAATGCATTAAAATTCCATCAGTGTTTTTATTGTATGTATTCATTGTATAAAATTTATATTCTGAAATTTAATATTTAATTTTAAGCCAACTGTTATTATTCCTTAAATTCTGAAATCAATATTTAACATATATAGGTGATTGGACTGATGACTGATGAGTAGGACGAAGTTTATTACCTAAAACATTTTTTCACAGTACCTAACCTGATCTATTCCGTGAATTTCTTTGCATAAGTTAATTCTTGTTTAGTAATTGATTTTTTAGTTCAAGGGCGTACACCTTGATCTCTATTCTGATAAAGACATATAACTCCAGGATTAGAGAAGCTAATCAATATTAAATAGGGAATGACATTCACTTTAGCCAGGGATATACAAATACTTTTCTGTGCTGTATACCCATCTGCAAATCTACAATCCTAATATGAGTATACCTATCGTATAAATTCAGAAAATTCAAGGGCTGGTAAATTCATTATTACTTTATCGTGTTTATATATATATATATATATATATATATATATATATATATATATAATATAATATAAAGTGCCGTATTTAAATATTATTTAATTAATTTCTCCTTTCACATCTTTCTGACATTACCATACCTTAAGAATTGCTTCTTTGATTACATGGTTTTTCTACCAAAATGTAATTACAATGTATATTTTCCTTATTATTTACTAGAATAGGCTGCATTAAAAAATTATACTTTCTGTGCCAATCTTTGTACTCTGTACATCGAAGTATTTCTACTTTCTTCTATTATAGTGTGTTGCACTTACATTTGTTCCCGAATTTCTTCATTTCTAATTCTTTCCATCCTAGAAGTTCTATTTGCTCTTCTCCAGATATCCATTCCTGTTGTTAATAATTTCTTTTTTTCTCTGTTTTTAATTGGCCAAATTGCTGAACCATACTGTACAATTTTCTTAAATGTTGAATCATAAATATAGGCCTACTGTTTTTTTTTTTTCCTTCTAGTGATATGTCTGTCACACAGTATCCCATTTAACAAGGATATCGCTGAGTGTTTCTAACCTGAATTTCTCCATTCTACCATCTTTATAAATCGTTATGCCTAAATATTTGTAGCTCTCTGTGTTTTTAATAATCACTTTATTATTTCAAGTTGAATCTTGTTGAATTCCTCGTATGCATATATGTTTTGTTTTTTCCTGTTTGATTGTCAAACTGCTGTTGTTGTTATTATTATTATTATTATTATTATTATTATTATTATTATTATTTGTTATACTATTCATTTATTCACACATTATTACGTTTATTTATTCCTTTACTACATTACCTAGTGTAAAATCTGTTTATTCTTCCGTTTAGCATTATTCTTGCCTTGACTTCATGCAAAAGCCCTATATTGTGAACACTAATGTGCTTTGTATTAACCTCTCTTTGATGAGATTAATTCAGGTTACTATATAAGTCTGATAAACAAGTCATTCGAATTGCAAAAACGAAGTTCATTGATCTGAGAAGATATAGGATGAAGATAGAAATATTTGGAAGTGCTGAATCGTAAGCGACCTTCACCCCACATGCACTTGAACTCTATCGGAGATAAAGAATTCTCAATGCTGGATTTAAATAATGAAACGATTTCATACTTTTTAAAGATTTTTGTCAACTTGTGACCTTCCGTGTATAGGTTTAAGCAGGGGCTGACATTGCGACACACGAATATTTTCTCTCTCTTTTCCATAGAATATAAAAACGACAAAAGTATAGCTGTCTTCTGTAGAAATTAGAAAAAAAAAGGATGCATATAATGCAACCCATGTCTCACTTCTCTTCTTCAAGGTTTTCTGTCTAAAGAATTGCCACAAAAAAGAGGATACGGCCGTATCGAGTGTAACCTCTGTCCTTATTTTTTTCTCCCCTTTGATCTTCATTCACTTTCCTTTTCCGAATCCCCTCTAGCATCTTGTTATAAAGACCCTGGGGAGAGGAGTTAATCGTGTGGCAGCTTTTATTCAGTCATGCGCCGTATCCTCACTGACATCGTGTCAGAAAATTTACCCAAAGGAGCTTGTGAAATGTTGGATATGGAATCGAAAGCAGAAAATGATTACACTTAGGCCTATATTTAGCATATTTTAGTAACCTTTAAAAAAATTATCATGTGAAACACTGCAAACAGTTTTCGATATTCTGGAAAGTATTAATTAGCAAAAAAGTTGTGTAAGTTTGCTAATGGCTAAGGCCCAGAAGTTAGTGGTCTGTCACAAGACAAAATTTGCATGGAAATATGCTTTAAAATTTTGAAATATCCAGTGAAGTATGCTCTACTATTTAAGTAATTTTAATACTTTATATTTTCTTGCTAGCTAAATGACATTGTAAACTGAAAAAAAATAGAAGTTGTGTAAATTGCATTAAAAAACTTTTAAAAAATAAGGGCAATGCATCAAATTTTAGTAAAAAATTAATGAAGTGAAACGTCGCTTTAATGTTATCCAATCAGTTCCGAAAATACTAGCCTATGTATTATCCATTATTGTACGGTGGTTCACAAAACATTCACTTAACCAAATATGCTGTAAATGTTTGAATTAACAGATATATGCTTCATAATTAAAATCTGTCAGAAATATACTGTTAAAAATGTGACTAATTAATACAAATATAAACGTTTTAATATGAAGAAATATGATGCAAAACCAACAACATAGTCTATGAAAAATAAAACCATTAATTTTCTCTTATATCTTTCATGTCTTGTAGTATGCATTTAATACTAGCATGTAAAAGAGTGTGATTTTTCGTGAACTTCTGGGGGCTTCTAATGGCTCTTCACGAAGTAGTCAAAAGCTGTTATGTTTTCCATTAAAACGTAGTTATTTTCAACTACTAAAAAATTATGGAATTGTAGAGACTCCAACAAGGGTATTCTCAAATCAATGTAGAATTTCTTTATCACATATTTTCTTAAGCTCATATCATTCTTACTGAAGTAATAACGAAGGCAATTATTATTTGAAAAGTGATTAATTTTAATGACGTGTCTGCACTTGTTTGTTTGTTTGATTACGTCTTTATATCGTGCTTCAAGAGACACCTGGCGGCTTCGTAAGATACAAAAGATCACGTCACCATTGCAACGTTAATTACTAAATTACAAAATAACCTTGAAAGAAATATATTTGTTTGAACCTTTCACTAAATGTAAATTAATACAACACTATTTTTTACTTGCTCTTGTAAGATTATCACTTTGAGTCTGCTTTGTTTTCAGCTGCAGGCCATATAGAGTCCAGTGTATTATTACGCGTATATTACCAGTCTCCTGATACAGATTCAGCTCTTCGTGTCGAATCTTAAAGAAATCCCACTTCAATTGATAGTTCCATTACATGTTTTCTTCTATTTCTTCTGTTGAACTACTTCTTCGTTTCCGAGATCAATGAGCTTAATGTGCAAGGCAAAATCTATCGTTAATTTGCTGCGATAGCAAAAACTGCCTTGCGAATGTCCTCGTTTTACTCTGAGAAATGTTTATGTGAGCAAGAGAAATAGGTAATTGCGTTTGTGAAGTTAAGTTGGACCTTGATTATAAAAGTGTATTGACCTCCTACATATCTAGACATGAAAAGAAGAGTAGATTCCGTTATTATATATGTGTGTATATATAATATGTGTGTATATATATATATATAAGATGCATTGTATAATATTTTCTTTCTCTCGTGCATGTTATAAAACTCCAAAGAAAGAAAATATGACATGAAAGAAGTAAATTTCGAAATTATGATTTTTAATCTTCACAGTTTTATTAATTTCCTGTGACCACTAGAACAAAGTATCTTTGGCTACATGCTGATTTAATAAATAATACAAATGTTTCTTCCTTTCTTATGCAAATGGAAATTGCTAAATCTTAGTTCACTTCCAAATTTTAAAACTGTTCTTTTACTTTCCTCGTTCTATGTTCTGCAATTCTTTGTAAGCTGTAACTTTGGGATTTTATGCTGTATCTTATGACCTATATTTCCTCTTTTTTGGAAATACAGTATCTCCAAATTCAAATTATGTTTTAGAAGGTATATTTTAAACCTTTTCAGCGCAGCTGTCGTATATTTACGTCACTTCAAAAGATTGTATAAATCAGAGATATAAGTTTATCAGCATAATGCTTCACTTAAAGTATGCGGATTATTATCCATATGATACAATTCCATTCATAGTATTCGTCTAATTTGTTAACATTTTCCAATTCAATGTCAAACTTAGAGCCCACTGATTATTTTCCTCTATGTTTGCTTATATCAAAATTTGTATAATATTATCTTTGCTTCGTCTAAGTTGTCATTATTATTATTACTATTATTATTATAACATGCCCTAGTTTCTGTGTCATAGTTCTATTTTCAAAGATTTTGGTCAGAAGCAAACAATGAAGCCTCCTGTTGAATGGCTAATTGCGACATTTTTTTTCCCACGAAACAGTCGAAAAAACATTTTTCCGGAATTCTACGTGTAAATTCGTTATCGAAGGTTATGATTGTTGGATTTCTGCACTTACGATACTATATGCGTCATAGAGAGGACATTAGGGAGAGGGGGAGAATATTATATCATGTGGATTGAACTTGGAAGTTCGGGTCACTGTCCTTTATATCTTTCTCTCTCTTTCTCTTTCTCTCTGACCATTCATTCATCTCCTGGGTTCTACTACAAGCCATAACACCTTTGCTCGGTTCGAAGAGCAAGAATGGCACAAGAGAATAGTTTGCTGAAGTGACAAGTTGCCATTGTACTGTGCTAGTCGTTCGTTGGAATGTAGATAGGTGTGTTCAGGAGGTTATTTGACCTCCTTGAACAGACTGTCAATTACCAAGGTTTGATTCGCATTCGAACGTTAATATGTATATAGAGTACATGAAACAAAAAATGTTACACAGTAACAAATTAGAAAGATCAAGTTTTGAGTAGGAAATGATCATCGTAAATGCCAATTAAATTTCTTATTGCACGCTTATCTTTCGATAGCAGTTAAAACATGATTGTATGAGGTCGGTATTCTTTGTTGTCCCCAAAAGCCTTGACTGCTACAAGAATATCACTCCTTATATCACTTCTTAGAGCATCCTATGGATTTAGGGAATAGGATTGTGTAGGCCTACCCATAAATAAAAAGTTACGTTCATAAATATGTTTATTTACCTTTATGTCAAGAACATCGTGAATGATCCTATAGACTAATAATTATACCACAACACAAACATCAACAAAAACTAAAAGATAAGTATAGGTAAATAATAAATAAACAAAATAATTAATAAACAAACAATATATAAAATGTAAAACAGAGAACATTACTGGTAGTTAAATAAAGCTAATAATATAAAAGATGTTGGAGAGTCAGTTTTATAAAACACTTTTAAATATATTCAGTGAAACGTAACTAAATTCATATGGTAGTTTATTTTAAACACTGTAATAGCTATAGCATGTAACCAGTATTTCGATTTTGTCGATCTTCCACACGTGATTGGTTTATAAGATTATTCCTAGTGTGATATTTATGATTGTCTCTTCTGAGAGTAACAATCTAGATTTTTGTGTGTGTAGTAAACAAGGAAAAATATTTTTATTAAATTATTAGTTAAATTAATAAATGTTAAATATATTAATATTGTATGATGTTATTAAAAATTATTATTAATGGTAGTAAATATTAGCCTACACCGAGAAATCTTACACCTATGGGTGTAGACACAGGCTAGTGCTAATTTCGGTTCAGTGCTAATCGTCTCTGTATTTCTTTTGTTTTTAAAGACGTGATTCAAAGTGAAATCCGCCTTGTCCTTCTGGGAACATTGCTACAACGTTGCTTCATTGCTTCAACGTTGGCATCTTCAACGTTCAAGGTTCATGAAGAAAAACGGCATATGCTGCGACGGGAGGTTCACTTCCGCGCGATTCGCTTTATTACATCCCGGGGACACATAACTGAAAATGCAGTCAGGCATAGTGTTTTGAAATAATCAAATTGAGCCGTAAGAGATTCATTCCTATAAAACTAAATCTTGCCTTATCTTACATAAAATTTTCGTTGGAACGTCAGCTATCTGTATTAAAGAAACGTTTATGGGTTTCTCTCTACATTTTAAATTATTGCTTTTCTTATATAGACATAGCCGGCCCTACCACCCGGCGATGAAATTGTACTAATTAATAGGTAGGCCTACAGTCCGTCGATCGTATTATGCTGAGGTATGTCGACAGTAACATTTTGTGATATGATATTAGTCTAAGATAGCAATTTTAAAGTTGATAAAAATATGTTTCGTTATTGAAAGAAGATAGTAGGCCTAAGTTATGTTAGCTATTCCAGCAATATCGGTTGGAAATTTGAAGTTAATGCTTCGAGAGAAAAAAAAAAAGCCGGAGTACAGCTGGTAAAGAAAATATAAATTTGTTCAGCTGGTCTCAATTAAAACACAGCTCACGTATGAGAAGTAAAAATTGAGTTTTAGCCCCCCCACCCGTAAAGAAGTTTGTTGCATTAGCTGATAATCCGCAGTTGCCGGACAGAATGTTTTACTGCCCTACTGCTGGAATATGTGGGAGGATGCCACACAACTGCCTCGGATTATCTTTCCCCATGCCTGTACATTCGCCACCTGGTTGCTTAATACACACGCGCAAACTTTGTTAAACGGATGTTGTTGCTAGTAAAAGATAGACGTTACGTTTTGTATATTTGCATGCTATCCGCGGAACCTATTGTCAGCATCTAGAAATGCAACCATTTTGCTCCCAAGGCGTGGAAAAATCTGGAAACATTATCAATGCAAATTAAATATTTACATAAAATGATACTTGTATTTGTACTTACATTTTTTAGTTGTTTCTTTCCTTAATTTAAGCATTGTTATGTACAAAGGCGGTTATGTAAAGGCAGAGGCAAATAATCCTACGATCGTTGAATCAAACCACAGTATTGTCTGGAAACAATTGAAGTAGAATTGAAATGGGATTGTGATAAAATGTGTTCTGTGGCCTGCGTGTGTAAAATAAACTATAAGCTAATTAATTTCAATATTAAGTTGGATGTAGACGTTCATATATCTTTCTAGTGATTTGTAAATAAATAATAATAATAAAAATATTCAAAGCAATAATAATAAGTAGGGGCGGATTTCTATGACCCATAAAATAGGATATATGCATGCATTTATGACCTAAAGAACATTAAAATATCACCAATAAAATTTAAAATCTGACTTTACCACTTACACATTGTGTAGTTTTTTTTAAGTTTCATTACAATTAAAATGATTAAAATATAATGTTAATTATTTAAAATATCTGTAAATTCTCAAAAAGTATCAGTATAATGTAAATGAAACTTTCTTTAATATGCACACAAATATGCCGAAAATATGACCTAAATATGCATTTTCATACTAAATATGCTAAAATAGTTGAAAATTTCCTAAATATGCAGTTATATGCACAATAAAAGCCGTTCCATTTTCACCAGGAAGCTTGGAATCGGGTTTAAATTAGTCGGAAACCTGAAATAATGCAAAAGGGATTAATATGATATGCCATAGAAATCCGCCCCCTAATAATGAGACAGTCTACTGTTAATTGAGGGGTCTATTAGCAAACACGGCAACCTCTATTTTGATAAAAGGTAGAGGTGCTAACTTCTAATGAAAGTTTCATGCCTTTCCTGCTGCATATTTAGCGTATGTGTTAGAAATCCGGCTTTCCACATAAGGGAGGAACACAGATTTATAACACAATACACTATATGTGTACCAGGAACTGCATTAAACTTGTATTAGAAGTTGGCATCTCTATATTTTATCAAACTGGAGATTGCCGGGTTTGCTACTAGACCCCTCAATTGTAACAATTATTATTTTATTAGTATTGTTGTTATTGTTAATAGCCACTGGCTACTAGTTTAGATTTACATCCGAAATATTGTAAAATAACCCTTTCCCTGCTTCAGTTTTGTCATTCTATAATATGCCTACGAAATGTGTAAAATGCTTTACATATTATGAAACTTTACCTACTCATTTTTGGCATTGTGTACACGTGTCTGGTCATTTCTAAAATGCCTGATTTCAAACACATTGCCGGTAATATAATATACACTAAAAAATAGACACATGGGGCCTATTATTTATTGCAGTTGTTTCTTTTGTTACAGGCAAAATTTTGGAAACACTGTCTTCAAAGCATCTTCCTTCAGCACATCCTTTAAATCTCGGTTTAACCATAAGACCACCCCCAAGCCCACCTTCTCAACCTCCCACACCTCCTCGTACTCCTCTTTCGCCACCTCAGCACAAGTCAAGTCACAGTCCTCTGCCATCCCACCAACATCAGCAGCAGCAACAGTCCATGTCTGCACAGTCATCGAGGTCTTCACCGCATAACGCACAACATAACCATGGTGAACATCCAACAGCTGCAGCCCTTAATGAGATTTTGCGTAATAAAATGGCGGACAGCATGGCCAAACTGGCTGGTTTGCAGCCGAATTCTATCATCGGAAATCCAAGGGTAAGTTCAATATCCTATAACGTAGAGAATTTAGTTTAATATTAACATGTTATGTGTGTGTTTGTGACTTGAGGCTTTCCCGGTATTGATAATATGTAGGCCTAATGGCTTACGGTGAATAGAAGGATTGATTCCGAGCTTTCGGCAGATTCCTCCGCTGCCATCTTCCGGGAGAAGTGAGAAGTGAGCTGATATCTGTCTTATACAGGAGAGACAAGAAATTTTAGGGGGATGGGGGCAATGTTTATTTTCAAAAGAAAGCCTTAGAGTTTCTATTTTCGAAAGTAAATATTTTTTTTCTTCTTCTTCTTCTGAAAAATTTGCTTTTATGGACATGTGGGATTTATAGATTTAGTGATTCTAGTCTTTTTACTTCCACTTTCTTTAGTGTAAAATAATGAACAGATTTACGAGAATAAGTTAAATATAAGTTACTTACAAATGGTTGAGTGTTAAACGAAATTCTCTCGTTCCTCTCATATTGCTTTTAAACGTAGACTTAACAAGAAGCTTGTGATCATAATGAAAAAAAATTAAAATAAAGTAATTTTAAGTATATTTATAGAGTAATTTCATACTAAATTATTTTGACACAAAATAAATTTTCTAAATGAATATTTAAACTGAAGTCTAGACATCTCTTCTTAAAATTCTCTTGTTTGTTTCCCATTCATGCATTTCTGCATGTACCACGTTTAAATCCAGTTCTGTTTACTGAACCCCAAGGTTGAGAGTCGCATTTCGTTTCCATTGGCCCTTGAACGTAGACATATTAATGGCTGAACACACTGTTCATCATGAGGAGTGATTGAAGCACTCACACTAATGTCCAAATTAAAGCATACGGTATGGAGATGTCTTATGGATATAAGTCTTGGAGCACAATTCGAGTTCTGTGATCTGTTGTTACGTGTTCATAGCAATCTTGGAATTTCGAAGAGTTTAGCCTTCAAAGCATCCAAGATGACGTGGTAGTAATCGGATACGTTTTGTCGCCCAGCTCCTTCATTTGACCCTTTGTGTACAGATCCTATTTACGCACCTTTCCTCAAACATTAACTTAGAAAGATGTCTCCTGAATTTATACAGTGTTCCTCAGAAAAGAGCCTGGTTAGTAAAGTGCATTGAAGCGTTGAATTTATATGTTTACTGGAGGGCACAGAGGGCACATTAGGAAAGCTGAGGACAAAAATGCGTTAAGTTATGCTCAGGTCAATGCTTTCATCACATTGTTAACAAACACTGATAAACATTTATTTCCGTATTTTTTATAAACAAAAATCTCAGATGAGCTGTGAGCAATATTTCTTTCACTTTTATGAAAGGATATTATCAAAACTTTCTTTGTTTTCGTTAATATATTTCCTGATAGGGCGTGCGATTTATTACACACTGAAATTAATATTCTTCTTTAAGTTATTTTAGATCGACAAAGAAGCATGTGGTGTAATATCATGTAAGCTCCAGTTACAGTCAATAAAATCTGAAAATCAAATAAGTTACTAGCTTAACCTTTTCACTACCGGTACTGTTAACGTATAAATGCGTCACCTAAAAATACTGTATAAAAGCAAAGATATAAGACTAAAGCAATTATTTTTGTCAAATATGAGGATGTGTATGCACATTGTTCCTCATCGACTTCAAAATTAGAGCCCACTGATAATTTTATTTGATGATTGCTTATGTTACAGAATTCAGCTCTGAAAAGTCAATATTTTTTTAATGAGTACTTCTGCTATGTTTTAAATGAAATGATCAGACATAGGCCTAATTTAATTATGGATTCCTTATGTTCCTGTATTGCCATATATTCTCTTTATCGAACGTATTCATTTAATTTACACAACGATACATTTCCTTTTGCCAGATCCGTTCCATTCTGACCACATAAAACACTCTTTTTTTTTCACGTGAAACGTTAAGGTCTTTAAAACAACCTTAGCAGTTTTCTTTTGTTATGTTATTGTTATGAATTTGAAAGCTTTGTCAACTTGATATGCTAAAAATAACTAAAAGTCGTCTCCTCTGAGAAGCAAAGCGAAATGAAGAAAATAATTTTGTGTAAATTCAATTTTCCTAGTTCGATTTCACCATTAATCTTAATTATCTGCTTGGAAAGTTACGCCTCGACTCTCTGAATGCTACTTAGGTTTGCAAGCACTGGAGTACATGTTTCGGTTAGTGAATTTCTCCATATTTGGATCCCTGCATTACAGCGTTCTTGGTTTATGGTTTATGCCTCTTCTCCCTTCCCTCTCTACTCCCAAGAAACATTGTGATGTAATATCTCGATTTGTATCTCAAACTATTCCCTAGTTCTGTAGATAATAATACAAAACATGCAAAACAAAGGAACGGGGAAAGAAACCTATGCAACAAGTCGGGGTATTTAAAATGTAATTTGAAAAGACAATGCCAAGTCTCTTCTCCTTAATAGTAATTCTGTTGTCTTATTGTATATTATTTCACACGCAAAAATGTGTAATTCACAAAAGTACAGGTATAAGAATGAGTTTGTAAAGAAGAGGGAAATGAGAGGGCAATTTGCACAAAGATCTCCGCAGCATTGGAAGTTCCCTTTCTTCCCGCCCTACAGAGTTTTGTCTTATAATATTCTCCATAATTTTTTCTCACATTACAAGAAAGAGTTTTTCCCTTTCTTTTCGTTTAAGTCATTTTCTTCCGTTTATGAATTTTTTACAAGTTTTTATACTGTCAAATGAGGTTCGTCATTACCCTTTCCAGGTGAATTTCTTACAATGTAAGTAGAAGTATTGTGTCAGCTCTAATGCGTTGCTTTATCGTGATTTTATGAACCTGAATTTTAAAATTCAACATACCATAAAGCTTTATTTCTCAAACGTAGTCTAAGATATGCCTATTCTCATAAAATAAATTAATATTAATTATCAGCTGACTAAAAATAATTATTTATGATTTATTTTCTCTGCCTAGTTAAAACAGTTGGTTAACCACTGGCTTTATGCTCCCAAATTCGAGGGTTCGATCCCGGCCAATATCGATAGCATTTGTGTGCATAAACGCGACGGTCCCATGGCTGTTGCAGATTCATTGGTACACAAGTGACAGTTACAGGTCTAGGTAGCATTACAGAACCGTCGTTAAGCAAGCAAACAAACCAACTAATTAACATGATTCATTTTAACAACAGGCTTAAACATTCATATACTTTTCAAATGAGATTCTACATTACCTTTTCCAGGTGAATTTCTTGTGTATATTATATATAATTTAATTATATAATTTTTATGTATATTATATCGAGTAGAAGAATTTGTATAGAGTTAGTAATTATTTTGTTCCATCTGTGACGTGCCCGGCAGAGTACATGTCCACAACAATATAACAGCAGCTGATATTATAACAGCTACCTGTGAATAGTAACAGTTCACTTAACTTGAATTCATGTAGGCTGCACTGTCTATTTATTACTTAGACCTGTATATATTAAAACCTTATAACTTCTTGTAGTTTTAACGATAACTTATTTTTACCATAGCCTAATTTTGTGTAACCATTATTACTATTTACAAATTGTTTACCGGTACTTAAAAAATATAACTTTCTCAATTTTCTACCTTGTAAGTATGAAATGACAATGCAAACTAAAATAAGCACACTTTATTTTATATTCCAGCTCCCTGCTTGTAATGATAGTGATTTTCATGTTGAAAAAGAAAAGCGGTACAAGATCTGCGTGTGCCATACTGCATATCATAATTAGTTTTAACACTGAAGAGGAGGTAATGGCCCCCCTATCACATGCGTCGATCTGGTATTATGATAATTTCAGTACTGAATATATTAAAATATTGCATTGTATGTATGTATATGTGAACTTTCGAACTAGGGTTATAATTTCTTATTCAAAATTCTCTTACTTGTGTTTTTAATGTTTCCATATAAAACGCAAAAGGAAGATTATATTATATAGGGTGTTCTCTACAATCATGTACTGTATTTTCTAAAATGTACATAAATCTATGTGGTATTTATAGTCGCCGAACCGTAAACTCTCTTTAAAAATTATTTTGTTTTTTCGCTTTTTAAAGCCTTCTAGACTATGAGTTAATAGGGCTAATTGGAAGAAAGCACTGTCACAATAATAAATTCACTTCTCATGTTCTAAGTAATGTAATAGTTATCTATGTTAGGTAGTATGATATTATGTATCCTACTAGTATGCCTATTTTCCAGCGAAATTAAAAGGAATCTAATTAAAAATTAATTAGGCCTACTCGTGAATCCATTAATGTGTTGTATATATGAATTAATTCCGAGGATCAGAATTTATAAACTTGGACATAATCTTCTCAAGAGTGCACTTTGAATTTTGGGTAATTGATTCTAAGGTAGGTCTATTTGTAAGAATCATCTCTCTATTCATTGGTTCACTTCATCAACTTCTTCTATAAATTATGCATATACTCATTGATCGATCGAACATAAGTGATGTATATAAATCGCTTAATCAATCGAGAACACATAATGAGCCACCAGTTTGTAAACTGCACTGGCTTCAACTGGCTAGCCGTCGCCCCCACGAGCATGCATAAAACGGATCGCCGTCTTCTAGGCGTACTTTAAAAGTGACGAAATGAGCAGATCCTGAGACTACAAAAGATCAAAAAAATAGATTGAGTAATAGTAGAACATTTTTTTTTTTGTAATACGCTTATTACTTGTGACGCAAAGGTGTCATAATGACACTCATTTCGACACTTTTTCATTTCGACATCGGTGTGGTATCGATTATAATAGGACATGGAACGATCTTGAGATCTTGAGGGTAGCAGTTGAAATCTGCATTATAAATAGCTTGTATTTGAAGCTGTTGGTGTTAATTTTAATTTTAAAAATTAATTAATTTCGTGCTGTTAAAATCCGTTAGTTGCATGAAGATGACGATAACGAATAGGCCTGTTCGATTTAACCGACGCCATGAGCTGCCATCTACAAACAGCTGATGCAAAGGTCATGGCGCGCTGAAGCGTGATCATCTGTTTGAGTGAATCTAAAACTGAAAATGTAAACATTTAGACTAATAAATGGTCGAACAAAAACATTGGTATGCAACTTGCCTATAGGCCTAATGAATGGTAATTAAGAAACTCGCTTTGCTCGTTTCATAAACATTCTTGTATTTTAATAAATACCATTATAGGATTGTTCAAGGACAGGGCGTAGCTGCTGAGATTTTTTCGGTACGTAAAGCTAATGGAAATCTCTTAAGATACAACCAAACATCGGAGTGCATGTTATAAAAACCTTTTGTTTATTCATTCCCATGAGAATATCAGTTTGCTGAGACACACCGTATAACGGAATTGCTCGATTTACATAATATTTCTTTTTACACATTGTATGTAGATTAGGGGCGGACTCAAGTTCGGGTCTCCTCGCATTTTCCTATCATTTTGTTTTCAACTTCAGAAAACTAAAGTTATTCCATGTTTTAGTAATGAAATCGTTTTTTGTCACATTGGTAGAGACTTAAGGAACAAAAAAGGAATCTTGAAGTGTATGAACTTTGTACATTTACATACAGGAAATATTAAAAGTCATTTGACCTAAGAATTTGGTAAGATGTGTCTAGGAATGTAGTTCGCATTTCAGCTGAATAATAGAAGGTATAAAAGAAGCATTTTTAAGTCTCTTACGATATTACGGAACTGATGTTATCAAAATGACCTCTTGTGCAATCGATATAAGCTTAAGTTGTGGTAGGGTCAGCAGGTCGGATAAAAAAATTTATAATAAAAGAAAATCGGAAATGTTGCTACTTCTCATGGCAAAATCATGGGAAGTTGCACTCATTGGATAGGCTAAAGCACATTAAAATGGACGAGGGTGGTAACAAGGCTTCGAATGTTCATGCATGACTGATGACTCAAGTATAGTGTGACATGACCCAGTAAGTCACAATAACATCAAAAACGTACAAAAATAATTCAAACAAAAAGTAGTTTCTCTGGCCAGAGTATTAACACACAAATTCAATTTCTCAATAAAATTAAACCATAAGATATATAATAAATATTACCTCAAATATAAAAATAAGAAAATATAAATAAAAACGTAAAAGATATTAAATATATAAATGATTGAACCAATCACCAGAATTTTTATTTAAACATAAAGGAATCATAAAACCAATAAATATTTAAAATTTTAACTTTGCAACATATTATAACTTTGAAAATAATCATTCCCATAACTACGATTTATAGAAACTAAAATAGATAACATACTGAAAATGCCAAGAACACCATTCTAAAAAAAATAATTCATAACTATATATATATATATATATATATATATATATATATATATATATATTCAAATACATAAATATAGCAAGATATACCAACAAAATAAGTTCTAAACTCAACAAAGCTACCAATAAATGCATAAGGAGTGCGCGCTTCGAATGCATCTACTGCAATCTACACGATGATAAAAAAACAATGATTTACATTCATAAACATCTCTGTTAACTATTTATGTGTAGAATATAAATCTCAGATAATTTATTTGATCATGCCTTCGTTATAAAAGCAATATGGAACGTGTTCACCTTTATCTCTACCTGATTAAACCTGAGCGCATTCTTGTTGTCATCGCTTGATGGGATTGCGTGATACACTCGCCCACCTCTTCCTATAGAACCATACTTAGTGAACCTAACCGTTTCATGTATGAAGTTAGAAGCTTAGTAATAACATAATTTTGCCAACTAATAACCTGACCTCTCAAATAACATGTGTCATTCAAATAGGTTAACTCTAACTCTATTCATCCGTACAATATAGACCTCAGTGCTTTTCGTCTTACGTCGAGTAGGACGTAAGTGTCCACAGAAATGCGTATGTTATTCTTTTCCTGGCTTTGTGTTTCTCATTACTCCTTTTCTAAATTACCATGATTTGAAACAGATGAATGGATACATTTTAACATTTTGCTATTTTAATTCGATTTTATTTCTTTTCTGTTTATTATGCTAAATATATTTGTTCTAGTTATCTTACATGTTTTTCCGAAACAAACATTTTGACCTTTACTTACTAATTTGTAGCCTATAGTGTTTTGTCATCTTATGATTGTGGGTCGAAGTAAACTTTACTGTAGTCATAATTAAGTAATTATGCATTTACGAACACAACTTACAAAGAAGAAATATGGATAGAGAGAGGAGGAAAGAAGGGAGATAAATAAGAAAGTTAGCAGAAGCGAGAAGGAGCAGATGTGACATTAACATTTATAACTTTTCTCTGAAAACGAATTATATTGGTAGAAACAAAACAGAAAACAATGACAAGAATACAAATTATTCATTACAGTCATACATGTTGGAAGGTTTTAAGAACTGACTGACGTTGCTGGGGCCACACACACACACATTATGTTAATTTTGCAAAGATAATTAGACGTGTTTACTGTCATACTTCCACAGTCATCATCACGTGCAAAGTATAGGTTTCTGTCTGTTTTTACTAATCCAGCTTACAAAGAATCGTTAATTGTTGCTTTTATGGGCCTTTTAAATGGCAAGTGTGCTTTTTAATAATGTAATTTTCCTGCATCGACAGCCTTAGGAAATATTTTGTATATGTGTAGGTAGTCTACAAGTGTAGAGTGTATTATAAGCTTGAAATTAAAGGAATTTGGCATTTGAATATACATGACTATTCCTTTGAAAGCGTATCTTCCCTTCGTACTGAGGTATAAAGGAGATGTAAAAGAGTTCGTCCACTAATTGATGGAAGTGTTAAATCAGATTCCTAGAAAAAGTGTTTTTTTTATCGATAAATTCTGGAAAAGCGAATTTAGAGTGTTTATACCTTTCTTTTGAATATATATTAATGCATGTTCATGCTTATTGTCATTCCACCAGTGCTCACTTTCTGGTATATTCGCTACCGAAGGGCGCGAAAGGCCTGACCAAATTCTTTCAGCCTCTGCTGGGTCTCGAGTGCAAATAATTAATTTTCATTTTTGACAATCGTAATCACACCTTTAGCTGGAGAGTCAGACAATGAAATCGTGATGTGCACTTCTTCACATGGTTGACTACAGCAATATTCAGAAGTCACAGTACAATTTTTTATTCCTGACAATGGTGGAAGGCGTATGAGGAGAAGGGCATTCAGAGGTAGGATTTGAATTAAGAGAGACGTCTATCTTCCCCTCCGCTAGTCATGTCATCCGTAGCCGTATACCTTTAGTTAATGCGATGTGACTCCCTTGAAGACTGGCGTAAGAATGAAACATCACCCCCTAAAATAACAATATTTCGATATTGGACTCGTCCAGACTACTGAGCGTCTTTGTGAGCAGATTCAGGTAGAAAAATATACTGTAATATTTTGGTCTAATGGTGATTTTAATTACCAAAGGCAATACTCTCGAAGCGAAAATCTTCAGCAGTGAACATCGAGATCTTAAAACGCCCAAAAATAAAGGAAATATAGAAATAGGATGCTAATTTGTTATTAGATAGGTATCTTCGTTTTGCACGATATTAGCAGTATAGACGTATGGAATAAAATATGTTCAACATTGCCTCACTGAAGAAATCTACATTATTTTTAAGTAAAATTTCTTCAAGCCGAAAATCAAACCCAGATATTTTATAAGTAGCCCAGTACGTAAAACAAAGGTCCCGGATTCGATTTCCGGTTTAGAAAAATCCTAAAACTGTTAGTCTGATAGTTACTAGTCCGCTCGTCATGTATAAGTTATTAACTGACGTGTGAGTGAAGTTAGCACAGAAAATTTTACGATTTACTTAACCTTGGCCTTCCTTAATTTAGCGGGTGCTGTTCATTTTATAATAGTTCTGTAAACCTTGTGATCACGCCTGTGTTTCGTTGCAGTTGGTCAGCTATGAGATTTGAGTCAGCTTGGAAAGGGAGAAATATTACCGGTGTATGTACCTGCTCATTTGGCCGTAGTTTATTATTTGCTGTAGCAATAAAGACAGTGCAGCTGGTGTGGGGGATAGGCCTACATGTGGACCAAGTCCGGCAGCTGTACTCCACTTCTTCATCTAATTTCAGAGTACTTAAAACAATAAAACTGGCTAAGGATTCAGAGAATACCAATGAGAACGCGTTAAAACATTCGAAAGCTAAGGAGTTTGCATTAAAAATTATAGCTCCGCCCTCCCCAATTTTAAAGTACAGTTAAAGCCTGTCGTATATCACAGCCCGGGCAAGACATTTGATGATTTTGCGTCATTTTTATATGTAGGTTGAAAAGTAGCTCGATTGCATGCAATGTGTGTCATGACTTATTTGATTGCATAAGGGCAATTTGTTTTGGCAACACTTTGCTTCTCAAGAGATAGGTAATTTTTCTGGAATTTTAGGTCTTTTCGCCATTTTATAGCTTTTTAAATAAAGCGTTACATTACGTTATATTTTGAATTTTTCATTCAAGCAAATAACGTCCACAGGAAAGAAAGCAGACATGCATCATACAGCTAACCGTATTTTTAAAAAAATAGATGTATTCATTTTGAACTCTACTACACTTCCAAGAAAATCTCTAAGTGGAGGTACAAAACATTATTTTCAGACAGTAGAGAATCTTTTCATTTGAGAATCTCCGCCAAGTTTCCATGCTTGGTTTCACAACTTTGGTTTAAGGTCTAGCAATAAAGAATTAAAGAATTTTTATTTTATTTTATTTTAAATGGCGCATATTTCATAGGGGCATTTTTATATTCCATAAAAAATAGTGGTAACAAAATAAAAGTGTTTTATATCGGAAATTTAAATATCAATCAATTAGATCGCTCTCTAAAATAAACTCGTTACCGGTACTTCTAAAAGACTAATTATAAGAAACAGTGTGGTGTTTATTGGTGTTTTTTAATTCTGTGTCATTTTATTACTATTTTAGGTCGTAAATGCATTTTATTTTGCCTTTTTTGGTATTATTTGGTCATTAACTATTGTCCTAATCATGACTATGTGCTAGCTCTCGTTTGATGAGGAAAAAAAGCAACACCAAGTGTTAGTTCTGATGCGGCATAGAATGGGGAATTTATTTGGTGAAACAAAAAATTTTATTAATATTCTGTTTCCATTTGTGCATTGATAAACTGTGTACATTGTACTATAGCGTTGGTGATCTAAAGCTGTCTCGAGAAGAACATCACATTTGATAAAGATGTAAAAATTTGTTCTGATGTATTAGGCCTAAAATCATATTCTTTCTAATTAATATATGCAAAAAGGATTTAATTCTAATTGAAAAGAAAACCATATGTCATGTATTTTTTATGACAGAATCGACTCAGATTGTTTATATTTTGAAGATAGGACCGATATAGACTTTTACCTTCGTGGGAAACTGTACCGATATAGAGTTCGAAAGCAGAAACTGGGACCGATTTGGGATACTTCAGAAAACTCAGATTAAATTCTTTCCAGAAAAAATTCTCCTGTACATAATACTGTTTTGTTTCTCCCTGTTTTCCATTTTTAAAAAATCTCCCAACAAGAATAAAATTGATGCAGTGCAAATAGGCCTAACAGAAATGCCTATTGTACACTTGCTCTTAGCTTCTTTGTTTTAATTTCTACAGTCTTTCTTCACTTATTAATCGATCGAAAAAATTTAGTTATAAACAAGATTATTTTTTAAAAAAGGATAAAAATGTTTTTTAAATCCTATTTTATGAACAGCCCGTTTTCGATAGGCCTGCTGTTAAGTATTCAGGTTTGAGTCGATTGCTCCTCCCATTAACGAGTCGCTCTCTCTCTCCCTCTGTCTTTCTCTCCCTCTCCCCCTCTGATATATAAATATAATATATATAAATTGATTGTGCTACTTCCTACGTATAAAGATATTTTATGAGGTCATTTAAAAAGTATAAATACAGTTTAGTTAAGTCATAGAGCTGTTTTCCACTTAAATACACACTTAGGCTTATCTTTAAGTTAAAAACGTTTCGTACAAGCTATCAAACGATATAATTTATTAGTCTGCCACGGTTTTCTCTTGTACCAAACCCTGGAATGTTCGGGCTTAGTTACTTATGTTTCCGAAACGACTCACAACTATCATTATATGTATTTAAATTATACTTAGGTATGTATCGCAGAATTCTCCTTAATTGACGAGAAAATAACATTATCGTTGCGTAGTTATCGGATTCGGTATCAATCACATGTTTACCTAAGGTTTCACCTGGCTTTTCCTCGAACAACAAACGCCTTTTCGCCGATTGAGACTTCACTTCCTGTCGTAAAATAAAATAGGGCGTGACAAATAAGTTTCAATATATTTCCCATCTTATCTCCGAAGTCAAGTGAAGCTGAAATATTTTGGACTATGTCCAGGAGAGCCTTTCGTAAAGCAAGACAATAAATTGATTACACTTGACATTTTCAGCTATTGTGTTTCCTGTCTTCTTTAAATAAAAAGCAGAACCAAGTTTCTGCAGTTACGACTCGCTTGGTTATCCAAACTGAATCTTAAACAGTGCATTCAATTAAATCCCTTTGTAACGGTCGTCTTTTGTCAATTGACGGTTGTTATTACCTACATTATAACCCAAACTAGTAATGATGCCTTATCAGCAATTTTAGATTAACCTCTCCAACTTAAGCAACATACGGCAAAATGTTAAATGTTATCTTACATAATGCCAATTTAGAATCGTTTCCCTGAATTTAAAAGTAGATATAAGCTATTGAATAAGACTTTTATGTTCATAAATCAGCTGATACGAGGAATAGTAACATAAGCAAATAAAACGAAATGTCTTAAAAATTCCTTACTTTATAGACTGATAAAGCTCCGTCTTTTAAAAAATGTTGTTCTTCAGATTAAGAGCATTTAGATAACATTATCCATCTGCTGAAACTCAATAAAAATATTTTATTTTCCAAATATTTCATCTTGTTGAGTAATACAGCTGTTTCATCTCGGTGAACTAATCTTTGGAGAACATTTTCATTGAATCGAGAACAAATCTAAGTCTGATTACATACATGTACTTTACATACTTTACTTATGACTGGACTAATTCAGGAACAATTCAGTCCTGTTCAGATCTTTCTTTAGATCCTTAAGACTTGTGATGTATAGGCCTAGGCCCATGAGAGGGATAGTGGGATCTCATAAAATGAACACTCATACCAAATTGAACCATTAGACTTTTCTACTCTTTCTAAATCGCGCGATATTACATTTCAGCTTTACCTGCGCTTTTTATTAGTATTTACAGGTAGGGGAAAAAAAGCGGACCGACTAAAATATATCTAAGTTGCCGATATGAGCCACTGCGCATGCCTAGCGGCATTCACAGGATAGCAGGGAATGTACTGAAATTTGTTCTAGTGTCGACTGTTGACTTAGCCCATTTCGAAACCCAGAATATCGTTTGTAATCGTATTGTTTTATAACTGAATATATTAATTATTAATATTATTATAAAATACTAACACGAATTATATTTATATTCAGCTACAAGAGTCGGGGAAAAAAGAGGACCGACTAAAATATCTGAGTTGCCGATATGAGCCACTGCGCATGCCTAGCGGCATTCACAGGATAGCAGGGAATGTATTGAAATTTGTTCTAGTGTCGACTGTTGGCTTAACCCATCTCGAAACCCAGAATATCGTTTCTAATCGTATTGTTTTATAACAGAATATATTAATTATTAATATTATTATAAAATACTAACACAAATTTTATTATATTCAGCTACAAGAGTCGGTCCGCTTCCCCCCCCCCCTACCTGTACACTAGACCAAAATGGAACTTACCTCTGCTCCAAAAACTGTCAAACGTTTGCTTCAGTCAACGTTCAGGAGTGCCAGGTTTGGTCTCAAGATTGCATATATTTCTCATGGTTATAATGACGGATAGCGATTTATAAAATATAAAAACCGAGCGAGTAAATTTTTCATAAATGACAATCGCCAACAGCCAGTTTCATTTTGACCGAGTGTAGATTAATTGACGAAAGAGATATATTCAACCTCACCAATATGTATCCTTAATTTAATTAAATGTCATTAAGGATTGAAACACAGTAATTTCCGAACAAATTTATCTTTTATCTGTCTTGAATAATACAATCTGTTCACAGTGAACAATAAGTAATAAGATAACAGATATTAAAGAATGAAATCCTCAATGATAATAAATAATTAATCATTGCAAAGGATTACAGAATATAAAAACGCGGCTTACAATCTAGAATCTCACATCCATTCTGTGCATAGCCTACCTTCCTATTGGAATAGGCTACATGACTGCATTTCCACAGAAGGCTACCATTGTGTGTCTACCATTGATTAATGATTAATGATTATATTCGATTCATCCATTTAAGAACATCACGTAATATACGGCCATTGAAACAGTGTTTCTTCTCAGAAAGTTACGTCAATTGTTAATTGTTTGAAACAAATTGTTGGAATATTATTAATTTTACTTGTCGGCCGCGGTGGTCTAGAGGTAGCGTGCCCGCCTCTGGATCCGCAGGGCGCGGGATCAAACCCGGCCGCGGTAGATGGATTTTTCAGGACGTAAAAGTCCTGGGCACGGAGTCCTCCGGGAGGGACTTTAAGCTGGGGGTTCCGTGTCGTAGATTTTCGGCACGTAAAAGAACACCAAGCCTAAATTAGAGCCTCTGGACAAAATTTCTCGGCCCTTTCACGTCCAAGAAATACTTAGTTTCCAGAGGGGGGTTGCGAGGCGATGGGCTTACCACCTGTCCCTCTACCCTCTCTCGGAAAATAAGCATATCAAAATTAGTATAGGTAATGAAACCTCCACTTGGAGGCCCCTTCGCCCCACCTGGGGATCATAGGGTACCAGATACAGATACAGAATTAAGATTACTTCACACTATCGCAATGGAATGAAATAAACTTAAATTCAGATATGTTGAGGTATTTTCATTCTTTCCATTTATTTGTAACTCGCATGTGACTTGACGTCTTAGGGGTAGATGGTCGTGAATAGGGCTCAAAAATTCTAAAGTGGAATTTTAGTTCCATTGTATTCCTCTATCTTCACGCTTATTTTTTAAGTAATTAATTCTAATTAAAATGCTGCACTGTAGACCTATTGTTAGTAAGCTCCCCAAATTTTCTTTTTGCTCTCCTGTGAAATTATATTTTTCGTTCTACAGGTACCATTTACTCAAAAGCTTTTTAAGCTAAAAGAATTAAACTTTCCAAGTTTTCTTTATAAATGAATGACAAATCTCCCTTAGCAGAGTTATGGAATAATTCATGTAAATACAGAATTTTCTATTACTTTTAGGGAAAAATTCTTTTTTTAGTTATGCAGTTTTCATGCAGCAGTAATATTGCACACTGATTGTGGTAGGGTAAAATTTAGTGCATATTGTTAGTAAGTTCCCAACTTTCACAGAAATCAAATTAACAGAAATGGAATAAAGCGTACCTATATCAAGGCAAGCAGCGGTAAAACGGAATTATCCCCTACATGTTAAAAAATAATATCCTTCCAAACAGTGAGCTCTAAAACAACCAATCTTTACTCATGTGCAGAGTGCACATGCAAAGGAGAAAAAGTTTCCGAAAATCTGACTGTTAACACCTCATTTATGGCTTCTTGAACACACACCATATTCCCTACTATAATATAATGTATTATATAATATGTGTAAAGATATATCGAAGTTGACTATCATAATACGGTGGCTGTTGACTTAAATTAATAATTGTTTAGTTTAACAAAGAAGTAGCCTATTTTTTTCTGTTCTTACCTTTCTCCTGGTTGCAAAATTAGTCTGTTCTATAATTCAGCATGCATTCTAATCCCATCTGAATTTATTTGTACCTATCTTAGATATCCGTCCACATCTTACCTTTTCATTTTTCCTTAACGTCATTCATTCAATGGTCAACCGAAATAAAGATGTTAAGTATGACATAAAATAACTAGGACTAATCCTCAAAAGGGCATTTCAGTATCGTGAGCGCCGTATGCTTGCTTCAGTAAATTTCAGTAGACACAGAAAACGAAGTTAAATTTGCTCATTAACTATGTTCTAGTAGGGATATGTTTTTTTCCCCTGCACAGTTCGTATAGCTATACTCCAGCTATCGAATAATGCCCTTTTTGCATCTTGCAGTTCAAAAGCTTTCTCGTATCTGCCTGAACCTGTCTTAAAACTAAAAAAGTCTCATCTGGCACATAATTAAAAAAAAAATATATCGATGACGTATGGGTTTTCAGAGCTTCAGAATTGTAAATCTTATCTCGATTCTCTTTATCTAAAAATCACAAATACCGGTAGGTAATTGGTGTATGATTCATATTAGGCCTACGTACGGTACGTAGGTTAATATTGCATAAGTGAGAATTAATTGTGAGTACATTCATTTAAAACTTCCACTCCGACGTTTTTAAGTTCCAGGCGACACACAAAAACAAGACTATTGAGATTTGCTTACCAGTAAATGCATTCCGATGTCAAAATAGAGAGATATTTGTTAGGAAAAAAAACTCTTTTGAGTATAATTGAATCTTTGTATAAGAATAACGTTAATTGGTGGTGGTATGTGAGACCAGACGTACATTATAATGTTTAAAGATTTGTTAGGCTCCAATATGGGTCTGTGAGGAGATACCAACCAGCACATTAGCAATATATCACAAACCACTTGTCAGTGACATTGACATTCATGATCCTGCAGTGAGAGAGCCAGTATAGTTTTTATCACTCAGTGAAACTTAATTTGTAAACTTGTTTACATCCATGCACTGATAGTTCTCCACTTAAAGCTATTCTCCTGTGTTCAGACTTGCAATTAGGCCGATTTAGTCAGGAGTACACTGTATTTGTATTTGTATAATATTCAGTTTGCACTTGAAAATATATTTATAAAAATGAAACTCAAATACGAGAGCCGTCCACAAAGTAAGCTTCCCTAGGGCCGTTTACACAAACAAAACAAAATTTAATGGAAATATTTATTGCAACAGATATAGCAAGTGATAGCTATTTTTCAACATATTCGCCACAGGAATTGAGCCATTTGTCATACCGTGGCACCAACTTTTGAACACATGTGCCGTAGAAGTCTGCCGCCTGAGATTTGAACCATTGTGTATAACCTTCTCCGTTTCTCTGTCAATCTCTACTATTCTCTGTCATTCACTGTCATTTCTTGAGGGGTAGGAAAAGATTAAAATCTCTGGGTGCGCGGTCCGAGCTGTAGGGTGGAGACATAAATACCTTCCTGCAAGTTTCCTGCAAAAGTTCGGCTAGGAGATATTTCAATATCCACCCTACAGCCCGGACCTCGCTGCCAGTGATTTCCATCTTTTCCTACACCTCAATAAATTTCTTCGTGAAGACCTTCTGAATTCTATCAGATTTTTAAATGTTTCTATTTGGATTTGGTTTCATGCAAAAGTAATTTGATTAACATTTTATGGAAGTAATGCCTAATGTGTTACCTTTAAATTCTGTCATAAATTTATTTTTCTTAATGGACTAGTACTCATTTATCCTATATAGGAACAATATTTCCATTGTTGTTATATTGCTGCGGATGTGTAATAGTGAGCCTAACGAGGGGATAATCAAGTAAATGATGGCTTAATAAAATATTATAAAATACAGAATAAATGTCTTTTAATTGTTATTTTCCTTTTAACATGCACATATTTGTATTATATTTAATATTAATAAAATTCCGCCTATCGAGAATGAGGTAAGTGGCATAATGAAGCAGAATAGTTAGGCTAAACTGCTTATCACTTTTTCTGTCGTCAGAATCTCGTGTTAACCAACGTTTCACGACATTCAATCAATCAAGCCTTAAGTACCGGTAAGCATTGGCAATATGGCTATATTTCTCACCACAATATCCTCCACACTTTCTCGGATATCGTGCAAGTATTTCTTATTATATCTATAATAACCAAACAAAAAAGCTAGAAGGTTATGTTATGTTTTTACTAGTGCGGTAACCACAACAAAGGAAGTGACATGTATTTATTCGTGCACAGAAAAGAGAGAGAGAGGGAGAGAGGGGGAGAGAGAGAGAGAGAGATATGAGAAGAAAGAGAAAGAGGACACAGGAATATAGAGCAAACGGCTGGTGGTAGACAATCACAAAAACGGTCGAAGAGTGCAATTTCTGGTCCTTATCACCTCTTCTGTCCATTAGAAACACTTTACGTGCATGCTTTTACATAGGGGATTTTTGTCGAACTAACGCCTTTGATGCTTTGATGCTGTGATTTCAAAGCAGTGAACTCTGATCTTTGTTTCGAGTGTGTTTAGTTGGAACGACAAGTTTTAAGCTTGTGATTCATTTTGGGACTTCAGAAGCGGCTTTTCTGACTTTGCAATAAGGTCTGGCACATTTCAGTGTATGTTGAAAGAAGCTTGCATATCCATAACGTCGTCCCTTAAAAACCTATAACTTTGGGCAGAGTTTCCTATTCTTTAATTTCCTTGAATTTATAAATTTATCTTCGGTTATATTTTTCTTCAGTACTGTTTTCATTTTATTTTTCCTTTATGTGTTTCTATATTTATTATTAAGTGTATTTATTTTAGTTTCCAGTTATACCATGTTAAGATCTATACGCTAGCCAATTCTAAATGCAGGCCTCTGGGAGTAAATATTACCCTAATAGCCTAATATTGTTACTTATGGTGGATGGGGCAAATTTCCTTGGGGTCTTCATATTTCTCGTTTCACCAAACCCTCTCTTAATCCAAATAATATTTTTTTTAATTATAGATAATCAATCACGGAGTAGATGATGTAGAATTAGGTTAAATACGAAAATGTTTTTCAAAATTACTTAAGCAGTTTCAAAGATTTGCCACCTTAGTCATCTTCAATATTTATAACTAGCAGGTGCCCGCGTCTTCGCGCGTTTATTAACTCAACAGCCAAATATTTCATTTAAATCATTTATTTAACAGAAAGTGATTAGAACATTATATTGGTTAATATTGACATTTGTGTACATGAATGCATGAATTACATAGTTTAATTTTTAATTATATTGTTAGACTTAGTAAATAAATACTTAAAGTAACTAAAACGAATCATGTGCTGTCATATGGGCATACAGATTCGAAATTAAACGATTACTACGAACCACAGATTCCTGAACCTTTCCCTTACACGCAAATCATACATAAACAATTAAAACGATTCATAATTGAAAAGCTAAAAATCCAAAATCCTGCTTCGAGGTGCATTTCACGATTAGAAAGCGGCGCCCGAGAAAAAACATCATATTTAAGCTCTCTAGTTACGAAAAAAAAGGCATAATGAGTTTCGTCCAAATCATTCAATGTTTTCCCATTTAGGCCTCATTCATGATCCCCTTCTGTCCACCTATGTAAAAAGACCAGAACTTTGCCTGGCGTAACGTTTTAAACAAATGAATCAAGAGCGGGCTAACAATATCGACGCGCTCGACGAAGTGATGTGTTATGTTACTTTAAAATTCTATATCACCGATGCTCTTCTTACCCAGTTTACTATGGCAACCGAGCAACCGAGAAGAGAAAGAGAAGGGCAAGGAGTATAGAAGGCGTTTGCTCTATAAAACCAAGTATTCAGTTTCACAATTTTATTTAAATAATACATTGTTTACAATAGAATATCATTTTGTTAGTAGACGTCTGTGTCCGAAGAACATATTCTGTATAATTCATATTTCATATTTCCACTCAAGTACGATGCCTTTGTACAGCCCAGACCCTATATTTAAAGTACTTAAAAGCTAATTATAAAAGCTGACATGCATCACTTTTGTTCCCATATGTTTTATTCATCATCGTTTCGCCAGAGCTGGAGAATTTTTTTATTTCTAAAAAGCAAGAGCAAGCATGTAAAGGATTATTTAAATTTAAGTATAATGGCAAGTTCGTATTCCCGTTTTTGGAAGATTGGTTGCTGGTCTCTGCTGTAGAGGAAGAATAAGAAAAAGTGTAGAAGTTGAATAAGAAAAATAACAAGGAAAAGGGAAAAAAAGCAATATGTAATTTCTGTTGGTTCGTAGGAAAACTTGTAGCACACATGCAAGCCAGTCATTAGGAAGGCTTACTTTGCAGCTAGAGTACGTGTTTTTGTTCACACAAGTACAGCCTTAATTTTCATTTTAAAACTGCTATAGGGACTTTCCAAATAGTACGCTCCATTCTTGCTCGCTGAGTAGCCGTAGGTGTATTCACATGTATGATTATAACACGTACGATTTTGTGGAATTTATTTTTTTATTGATACATTTCCACAGTCCTAGTGTTTAATCATACTTCCATGTGTAATTTTGTTGAGCTGTGTCGATAATGATAGATTTACAGTTTGATTTTTACTTTCTCTACTTGAACTATGGGTTAGACCTACGCCATAGGCACTGCACAGGTTCGATCCTGTATGGGGTTGTAGAGATTTTTCAGCTAGCCTAATCCTTCTGATGACAGTGTGGCCCTTGCGTCGACTCAGCCTTTAACAGAAATGATTACCAATAGCAATCCTGGGAAGTAAAGGCGGTCGGTGCGTAAGACTGACAACCGTACCACCGCCACGTCTAATGTCTAAAATTCTGGGAGTCTCCACGGCCTATATAGGGAACTCTTTACTATACTACTTGAACTATAGGTAGAGAAAGATTATATTCTATCCTGAATTTCAGTATCGAGTTTTCAGCGCTAATACACGTTTGAAGTCCCCTGAACACAGTTAAGTTATAGAAAGCCCATGTGTGGGTGTGTGTGTGCGCGCGCGCCCGCTTTTTTATTTGTTTGTATTTTTCTTTAGAATCTTACATTTCATATAATAGGTCTATGCCTTACCGATCCATAGTTCCAATGGTGTTGTGCAGGATTACATCGACCATATCTATGCACATGCTAAACAACAGGTAGTTGAAATTAACGTTAAAGTAATTTGGGAAGTATCACACCATATAGCTTTTCAAGAGTCGTGACAATTTATATTCGGCGTCGCCTTTTCACTTCACACACTATTTCGTGAAAAGAGACATAAATCACCAGTAAAGAACATCCTGGTCTCTGTAAAAGTATTGTAACCCTTCTCCTTATCACCAGCATTGGGCCATAAACTGTCTTCTTAAGGTGATAGGTGACATCCTTCTAACGAGACTTAAGGTCTTGTCAGCAAATCTCTCACATCTCACGAGATACAAGATTTCCTCACATAGTACCGGTACATCCGAAATGTGGTAGAGAAAATAGAATAGTTGTACGAAAATCTTGGTTGGTTATTGTTAGTTGGTTATTTTAGTATGGAATATATAAATAGACATTCATTTACGTGAATTCTTAGCTATTAGAAAATTGGATAATTATAATATTATGTTGCTATACTAATAATGCGAACTTGAACTTGTCCTTTTTAACTTTTAGATTGACGTATGAATTCGCTGTAACTGTACAGAAGCAAAGATATAATATCGGTAGAGTATTGTTTTATGTAAAATGAGAGGATTTTTAACCACATGTCATTTATAGAGACCAGTTATTCCACTGAAATTTTCCTTGTTGATTTCAAAGTTAAAGCCCACTGACGAATTCACTCGATGAATGCTTCTAACTGTATATAAATTCAGCTCTGAAACGATTGAAACTAGATTTAGATATAGCTTTAGCTTTTCTAACTGATTCTTCAACCAACCACGTACACAGCCGCAACTATGTAGATCTTCTGAATGATTGCTTTTTGCTTTTTTTATGACATAATAACTCCTAAATTTCAGCAGTTGTATAATCCGTTTCTACTCCAGTTCCAGTTATGAGGCTTCTTTAACCTAGGCATTGTTACACCGGCTCTTTATGACATCTACTAAGAAACCCTGGGAAAAAGATTTTTTTAAATCTAGTTCTGCTATCTAAATATCCTTCCGAAGGAAGGGCTATTACTGGGTTTGAACTTACCATCTTCAGGTGGGATTAAAAATATATATAAATATAAAAAAAACCTCACTGATCACTATTCTAGCAGCCATACTGACGGATGAAACATATTATTATTATTAATTATTATTATTATTATTATTATTATTATTATTATTATTATTATTATTATTATTATTATTATTATTAGTATTAGTATTACTACTACTACTACTACTGGCTTTACAGCCTTAAAGGGACATGTCCTACTGCCTAACAGCTGCTCCTTTTCCTTATTTGATTTCGGTAATAGATTGCAAGATTATGGTCGATGTTGTAAAGCACAGCGGTCTTCCAAATAAGAGCTACCATTTCTTTATACAACTGAATCTTCAAAAGTCCTCACAAAGCTCAGTACACACCATTTAAGGGTCTTCTTCAGAAAAACCCGTACACGATTGGTGTAGAACCACTGTACATCTGCAGCGATAATAATAGCTCTAACAACAATGTACATTCTTTTTTCATCCATCCATCTTTCTTTGTTCTTTTCTTTTTCTTTCCCCACTTGTAACAATTTCGGTGTACACTTCATTGTAGTATTTATTATTATAAATAACAAGTATCAGAACTCAATAAGGATTAAATTACATTTACTGGTATTAGACAGACAGCAATTTATTCCTGGCGCCACAACATTCCTAATGAAGCATTGTGGTCCCTAGGAAGTTCTACTTTATTACCTGTAAGACTTCAGGTTCAGTGTAGAAAATTATTAAAGCTATTCTTCCTTAACTTTTCTTAGAGTTCTTTGTATGTTAAGATCTCATACACTTTGGTATTTTTAAAAGATGTTTGTTAACGTACAAGATGGTATTTCTATTATATTGCTTTCGCTATGCCTCATTTTCATAATAAATTTTCTAAATAATAACGGCAGGAGATTTCTCATTATACATAAACGCGTTAAAAAAGTAACTTTCTAATGACGTTCCATAACTCATTTTACACAAATCGCGTTTCTCTCTTTTTACTCGATGCCTAGAGCGATTATTATAACAGCAATCACTTGTTTGGCAATTTGTTCCGAATCTCTCAGTTCCTAAATAACTACAGGAAGGAAGCATAAAAAAATATGGTGCAAAACATTCATGCTACCTTTGTATAAAGTAAACTTTTATTAAGTTTTATTTTTTACATTATATATTATTACTTACTATTATATATTATGACCTACTGTATACTGAGAACATTTAAAATTTTAAATATGAACCTTATTTATCCCCAGATGAGCAAAGCTCGTGTTTAGGGGGTGTACTTGATTTCTAAGATACGGTCATTTTATTAGGCCTAATTGAACCTAATTGTTTCTCATTTGCAGGTCTTAAACGCAGTTCTAGTTTTTATCCCAAATTCTTCCATTTCTTGGCTAAAAGTAACCTTATAAATTAGTCTGGCAAAAATTAAATCAAAGAAAATAATTCAGTTTATGACTCAAATATTGATTTTTCACATTTATTTTTAAAATTTCCTTCTTATTATTGCTGTGGATGGGTGTAATTAATTTTATACTTTTTATTTTAGTTTGGTGTTTTTACATCTATTACTGGACTTACCCCCATTCAGGTAGTGTCTTGATGAAAAAAGTTGGAAAATTGCAAATTGTCATTTAATTTTAACTGGATAATACTTGAACTTAAATACCACTGAAAAGTTTTACAGTCTACAGTCCCTAGATCAAATTTGGACAGTTGTATTTATATTTTTGTGCTTAATGAGTTTCAATGGGTCGAAGTATAACAGATTTGCAATTTTTTTATTTCGGGATGTGAGGGCTTTTTGGGGAAATATAAAATGAGATTTAGAGAGCTATAAATTTTGTTTTGTTTGAGATAAATAATGCAACGATTATAAAATTAATATTTTTATGTATACATAAAGTATACAGTAATAATATCACTCATCAGCGAGGCACAACACTGCATTGTCTTAAATTTTTCTTATGAATTATTATTAATATCTGTTATGTTACACACAGTGCACAGTACACAAAGTGCAGATTTGAACTTCTGCACAAAATAATTGCGTGGGAATATAGAAATCCACTCTCTGGTGAACGGTACAGGTAAGTCATACAGTTGTGCGTTTAAAAAAAGCTTTGTTGTGATTGTTCTTCTGGTCATTAAGTTTGCCTCAATATCCTTAGCTTTTTTATTATTTCCTTGCCAGAGAATAATTGTTTTTCCTTGCAGGCATTTATTAGATTTCCTGTGTTAGACTGGTACTTTTTCTGCGCAGTCATGTCAGTAAACTCTAAAGCGTGCTTGTCTTTCATAATAATCTGAAATAGCACCATTGAGCATAGTGCGGTATGCTATCTATCTGAACATAACCGCAAATTCAATCTCGCCTCCATAAAGATCTGTGTGCCGAGGTCTATGAGAACGATGTGCCAGTTTTCCACTCATCTACAAGTAAAAAATTTCTTATTGTTAATTTAATATTTTTCAGCCATTAATATAAACTATGTAATATGTATTTTCATGAATGTTTTCATTCTTCGAATAAAGCTAAATTACAAGTTTGATTACAAGAAACCATATTTATCATATGCATCGTGGCAAAAGCTGGTATAAGATTTAGTAATCAAATAAGCCAATGGGTGCAGCCTTATAAGCCTATATATTTTTTGTTTTGTTTATGGGCTTGAAAAGGTCCACAACTTAAGATATGCAACGTAAAGTAATCGGATATGCAGAAAATGTAAGTTTCTTTAAATCTTGGCATTTCAAGACTTCGTAACAAAAGAATATAATTTTTCTGTCCTAACAATAAAAGACAAAAATATATTTATGACATGTTAAATGCAGAAGTATTGCTTTCTCCTGCGAATCGATTTTATGTTTTTATAGGTCTCTGCCCTTTACTGTATTCTGCACACAACAAATCTTCTGTTGCAATTTTTAGTCAGGTTATGTTGATATATAACTTTAAATATAACTTATGTTTTTTTCAAAATAAAAATAAAAATAATAATAATAATAACTTTTATTCAAATTGTAAGGATATTAGTGATCAATTATTTATAAGTTATTTGTTTTTACGTTGTATTCTTCAATTAAAACTTCATTTTGAATTCCTAGCGTCAAGAGATATGGTACTTTTCTCCTTCACACACACACACACACACACACACACATATATATATATATATAGGCCTATATTAGCTTCTGCTTCAACGCCTTCAACTAAGAATAGACTATATTTGTATTCTGTTTATCTACCTGATTGCGTGCATGAATGATTATGTCTATGCATTCCGTCAGTCATACTTCTGGTTAGCATAGCTGACTTTGGGACCTCAGCTCCGGATCCCCGATCCTTCCATTGTTTTTCCTAAGGTAAATTGTCTGGAACGGAGTGCACTCACCTACGTTAGGACTACTGATGAGCTGCTTGATCAAAAATAGCGGCTCTGGCAAGAAAACAATCGACAATGGTCTTAGGAGCCGGCATAATGGCCATATGCATTTATACCTACCGTTTGCCATGAAGTCGAAAGACTGAGGTAGTTAATTATTTCCCTCTGTGGTATGTGGCACCAGGGAGTTCGGTTTAGTTTAGGTATATAGGCTAGAACTATGCATCGGTACATAAGCTAAGTGAGTTGCTTTCCTTCCTCTCTCTCTCTCTCTCTCTCTCTCTCTCTCTCTCTCTCTCTCTCGCTCTCTGATCTTAATAGGCTATTTATTGTTCATTATCAAGGCTGGATTTTGATGACCTAAACATACTTTTAAAATGATCTATAAAATGACTGCAAAAATACAAGAAAATAACCCAAAACTAAAAAAAAAAAAAAAAAAAATACCCAGAAAGTCGTATGAATGTACTATTTTATTAAACAGATTTGTGTCCATTCTACGTTTATGTTGTTGATCCAATTATAGGCTTGTAATTAGCTAATTGGTACACACAGTTAAATGCAAACAGCAAACACGGTCTTTTCTGTATCCAAATTAAAATTATAAGACGATTTCGTTTAAGCATATTTAGAGTTCCGATAATATTCAATGTAAGTAAGTGCACAAAGACTCTATATAATGCAAATGAACAACACTAAACATTGTCTATTTATTTTTTTAATAAGCTAAAAATATGAAATGTGAAAAAATGTCCGTAAAATAACCAAAAAATTACCAAATAATAACAGTGAATTCTAAAAATGACCTAAAAATAAAAAATTGGGAAAAATTACCAAAAAATTGCCCTAAAATTTACTATTTTACAATCTACTAATCATGAACAGAATATCTGCACTAGTGGGCAACGTCCATGACGTTCCAGTTAAAAGATGACATGTCATCAGAATCCGGGCCCTGTTCATTATAGGAGCTTTTGTGAAATAATATACTGAATGTAGTACAAAAATTAGATATTATTGTGTAAGCCCTTCTTCCATATAGGAACTTAATTTCTCGTGAGATGTAACGAACTTCACTAACAAGTGACAAGTAATATTAGTGACTATGTTGCTGAAACGTTGTCTACAGACAAACTCATCACGAAATAGGATTATAATGTCCGATGTTTGCTGGAGAGCTACAGGCTATGCTAGAGGGAAGACCACTCTCGACATTTCTCGAAACTCAGTATGTGTGTATTTTGTAACTTGTTTTCTACTCTTTATTATGAAGCACAAAAACAAAAATAATGGTACGAACACGGGCGTGCCAGAGAAACTTTGTAAAGGTAATTAGTTATACATTAAACATAAGCTCGCAGCTACTAAATACTAGGAATATATTACTCGTAATGAAAAAACTTCATTCTTCTGTGTCCCTAGTTCCTCATGTTCAGATCTCGTTAAAATTCAATACAGAATAAAATTCAATCATTATTAAGTAATCTTGTTTTTTTTTTTCATTCATTGCATCCACGGTGTTATTTAAAAGTAGTTATTATGATTGTGATGAAACAAAACAATTTTTCATGCTTTTGTACATAGTTTAAGAAATATAGCGATTCATAGCGTATTTTTCGTGTTCTTTTCTACTTGTGTTGTAGAATTCGTGGTCCGTATCTGCTGTAATTTCACAGGCGAGAAGCCAAGGCAGTAAAATTATGTTAAATCATCGTTAATGTTCTAAAAGTTGACTTCTATGAAGAGTGATTTACATGGGAAGTAGGTCCACTTAAATGCCCTCCATCAACACTTTTCGTGTATTTGCGTTTGAAGTTTTTCTTCAAAATTACATTAACATAGCTTTTTCTATTAGATTTCAGCAGTAATAAGTTTCGTCGCAAAATTCTGTTAAAATGTTTCAGTGTGTCTTAATATAGCTGCTTACAATGTTATGAGAAGTTCTAAACAGGTTAAAAAATATATTTTTGAACACATATATTCTCTATTAGCTGGTACCCGTCCTTCTTATGGGTAAAAATAGTATTTCGCCAGTTCTTAGCGTTACCCAAGAATCACTACAAGAAAGTGGCCGTATTTCGTTTCTCATTTATAAAATTTTTTTAACAGTTTCTTAGCAGATGTGTGAAAATAGACGTGGCTAGTTTGCCGTATCGGTTTATTAGGATTAGGAAGAGTTGTAGCATAAGAGAATGTCAGAAACACACAGTTAAAATTACATTTTATCAGACTAACATTATGACAAAAATTATCGTTTATTCATGTTAGAAGACCTGGAGCTTAGGTATAACATGCTTTCCCAAGAACAGAGTGCTCAGTCATATTCCATAAACTTGTTTTATTTCCAATATAATATGGTTAATATGGTTTCATGTAGGCCCACAATAAGATTTAACAAAAATATTTTGTTACCTGATATTAAATTAGCGATTTTTTTGTGTGTTACAGGTGATGCTACCTCAGAACATGGCCACCATACTAACACTGGCGGCGTTACAAGATCAACAAAAGGCTGGAGGGTCTGCACCCCCACACCACGGAGCTCCTCCCCATACGGGGGGCTCTACACCCCCTTCATCAGGGTTAGTCATCATGGATCCCACCAAAGGCGGTAAGTTCAATTCATCTTAGAATACAAGCTAAGTGATATTAAGTCCACCTGTGTTCTCTTTGACGTAGTACTCAACCATTATTGAAACGATAGACTAATTAAAATATATATTCTTATACCTTTACCCTTCGCTGGGATATAGTAACTCAGTCACCTTTTCTGTAGCATATTAAAGGAGAAAATAGATGGGAAACGTGAGCATAGAAGAGTCGATAACATCAGAAATAATAAACCCAGGATCAAAGAAGTTATTACATTTCGAAGAAATGCTGCTGCGGTGCTTAACTCTGGTATTCTTGACCAAAGATTTTGTTATTAAAGAGAAGCAAAATTCTCCTTTCTTTAGTTATATGCTTAAAATTTTCTTGTATTCCACTCATACATTTTTTAGTGCTGTAACAGTTTCCCATCTTATTATTATGTATTGAATTCATAATTTCGTTGAGTTTTGTACAGTTGAAAGTTCGTTGTTAAAACTCGTTTACTTTTTTTTTCTCTTCATAACGAATTATGCTTATCTCATTCCGTTTTCTTATATACTTTGAAAACTACGTGCTGTTTTGTAAGTTAGTTTTTATTATGTAATTTTTAATAGTAAAATTATTTTTAAATATTAGGATTATTGAGATATTGATAGGCATAATTTGATCCTTATTCTATGTCAAAATAAGTTTTTTTGGATATTTGTTCGGGAATGATGCCTTAAACACCATGCTTAACAGTTAAGAGGAAGTGGAATGCTTCTTTAGAGTTACAGAAAAAGTTTAAGATACATTTTTAAAGTACGGTACCGGTATTTAATTTTAGATGTATACTTTGCCAAAAAGTTGTCCATCATGTTATACAATTTCTAGGTATTTTGTATAATGCCTTAGTTTCAAACTTTCCCGGTAACATTTGTGTACAGGCGACTGAAGTCATCAATCACGGGGCGACTGATTGTTATTATATCTGTAGGCTATACCTAGGTTTGAAAATCTAATTTTATTAGAAAGTAAATTTGCGTGATAGGCGGTTGAATGTGTAAACTGAGTTACGATTTTCGTAGCTGTGTTCTTCAACTGCAGAAAAAAAAATCCTCACGTTAGGGTATTCTTTAAATTCAACTGTAAGTGAAAATACAATTCTTATAATAGTCGCTGTAAAGCTTGAATAAATTTGTATAACTTACAAGTCGACTGAAGTCACCAGCATGAGACGACAGTTTAATGTATTTAGGTAGTTAAAAGAAATCTCTTATTATGTTGTAAGAAAGCGAACTTGGACGATAGAGCTGTTATGTCTATCGTTTCAAATGTCTTATCAAGGACCATTAAAGTAATAACGATTCCCCGTGATGGTCTTGTAAGTAGTGTACGGGTCGTATAGACACCACCATACATGCTGTGTTTATAACCATGAGAAACATTCTGGACAGCTAATCTTGTAAAATTTTAAATTGCCTCCCCCTCTTCTTCCTCCTTATTTTCCAATCTGTGACAAGAGTCTATATGACCGTATGTGTATGTATGTATGTACTATATGCTAATGTTCCTCTTTAAATACCCTCCCTTTCCCCCTCTCTTACTCAACTCCGATGGCTTCCCCGTCTTGAAAAACATGGCGGGGGTTTTATTCTCTCTCCAGTATGTCTTTCTGTCATTTATATCAATCAGTCCTGTTTTATTCCACATTAGAAGCCATTGAAAGGAGAGGAACATACGATGGGGTTCACCGGGCAAGATGGACACAATGTATAGCAGACGTACCACTCGCATGAAATTAAATTTTATTACGGACATTAATCCCTCGGTCGATTAATCGAGTTGTAACGTCGATAATCTCGCAACAGTCGAGGACAATGTTAAGAGTCCTGGCTTGCAGCGTCATATGGTGCATGGTCGTTAAAATGCTAATTTTATGGTTATTTTGTTACCGAACCAAAACAAAGTGGTAAAATGTCAACTTTTATGTGTGACTGAATTAGCAGTCTTGAGACACCTTTTAAGGGCATCTCTCGAATGCAGTTTTCTAGATTTCTTATGATAAATAACGTAAAACTTTAATTGATGCATAACTCCCCATTTATAGGTTTGTTCTTGCAAACAAACTATAATTGTTTGAGGATTTGTTGTACTGTCCTAATGCGTTGTTTAACAGTTACCTAAATAACTCTGATTCTTGCTGGAACGATAACAAATCATTAACCGATCGATTTATAGGGTATTATGGCTGATGTCATTTCGTATTTAAAGACAAACATGAACCATAATATCATGTTTAATTAATATGTAATTATATATATATATATATATATATATATATATATATATATATATATGCGAATAAGCCCATTAGGACTACGCAAAGTACTTAGAGGTGTGCATTTGCCTTCCTTTGTGCCCATATCTCTTTCATTCTTTTACTGTGGGCTTCCTTTCTCTCTTTAGACCATGTTGTTCCAGCCTTCTTCTTTGGTTTTTCCTCTTGGTCAACTTGCCATTTGTGAATTTTGGTCCTGAATATTTCCCCGTTTTGAACATCTTCTGGTGTAATTTCTGCCAGTTTCAGATCGGTTTTGATTTCGCTGATCCACTTCAAAGTGTCTGTTTTCGCTTAACTACCGTTTTCGTACAATTCGACTATTTGTTTTGTAAGTCTGTCTGGGTTCATTCTTTTAATGTGTCCGTAGATTCTCAATCTGCGTTTTCTAATGTCCTATGAATATTTTTGTATTGTCTGATTTATATTAAAATCTTTAACGGTTTTTTTTTTTTTTTTTTTTTTTTTTTTTTTTTTTTGTGGGGGGTACATCA
The DNA here is from genome assembly GCA_964059195.1 of Ectobius pallidus. Classification (NCBI taxonomy): domain Eukaryota; kingdom Metazoa; phylum Arthropoda; class Insecta; order Blattodea; family Ectobiidae; genus Ectobius; species Ectobius pallidus. The sequence goes on from CAXKWD010000004.1 coordinate 66,010,813, forward strand.
TTTGATTTCTGTTTCTATGATACTTTTCTGTACTTTCTCTTTAGATACACTTGATTACTTTGCGTTATATAAATTTTAGTTTGTATTTTCTGTGGAATAATAATAATAATAATTATTATTATTATTATTATTATTATTATTATTATTATTATTATTATTATTATTATTTTTTTTTTTTCCCCTGGAAAGTTTGAAAATGGAATTATATCCGGCTTTCGTTTAACCCTGAAGAGCATTAGTGATATCTCGGAATTTGGCTTCCTGAATATGTTGCATTTTCAATTGTGCCTAAGCGTAAACAAATGCCATTAACTTAAGTTTCTCTCGTATGCATTTCTGGGGAATCTAAAAGAATTAACACGACCTAAGTTAGAGAATTTTAACTGATCGTCTTAGGAAAGGGAGACTATTATAAGATCATCGAGTGGACAGTTTCACTGCATGGACACCTAAACATAGAACCCCGAAATGTATGATGAGTTAGTAGTCCTACTTTTGATCTACCCCTAATTGTTAGAAAACCCATCTCACTTGTATTACAACAAAAATATAATTTTTATAATTATATAAATGTGAAAGCATTTTGTATGATAGGAATACATTTAGTAAAACTTTTAAGTGTTTAAACATGTTTTACAAGCTGCTGTTTGGACTGTCACGTTATGAGAACGACTTTGTATAATGAATATCAGGTTCCATTTTCTCCAAAGGGAAACCTGTAAAGCGTCTAGGAAATGGTATCGTTCTGCCTATTGTATACGATCAGGTTTATGCCAAAATTTGGAGTGTGTACAAAAAGTCAATTAAACCAATACTTTAATCTCTGCTATTAATGACTTTTCTTAAAATCTGTCTTCTTTACAATATCAGCAAGCAAACACGCTACAAAAATGAAGAGATTCGTGTCCAACTTGAATAGAAATTTAAGTAGAGGCTTTAGAGAAAATGCATTACTTAAATTTTACTGTCCATGTTGCCTAAATTTTACAGTCATGTTGTGTTACTCTTTTATCGGAATTGGTTATGGTCAGCCGGTTTCTTACACTAAATAGGCGTTCACAGCATCTCCATATGGAAAACTTGCAAAAGTTATCTCAGGAATAAATTGAAACGCAACAATAGTTTTCGCGACAGCATTCTGTTGCAGACTCATAAAAATGCACAAGACTTTTTCTTCTCTTTCTTTTACTTGAACCACCAGGTCTTATTGAGCACGATAAAATACTGTGCAACGTTTTTGTGGGTTATAAACAGTATTCTGCCACTTTCAGTTTAGAAGAAGACACGCCTAACGGTCTTCGTATCTCTTACCCATTCTGTGTGAATATACTCAGTTGCTTTGAGCTGGCTTATTACGCCACTTGAGACGCTTATGCACTGTTGCATCTGATTCATAGAAAGACAGGCTGAGAGACGAATAAAACTGAAGGGGGCCTTAAATTGCCAATTTTCCACTTTAAGTGGAGAAAGGAGATTTTTTTTATTACCAACTGTATCATCTTTCCCTCTGCCCCTCTCCTCTTTCTCAAGTTGGTGTCCCTTCCCCTCATTTCCGAAGCCCTCTGTTAGTACTATTGTTCTAAATTTAAAGTAATGGGACCCCCTCTCTCTTCTCTTCTATCTGCTACAATGTCTTTTCAACAGCAATTGCTCCCAATAAAGCACAGTTGTCGGGTACTTTTTTATTGTATGTTTTTGTAATTTTATTGCTATTATTTTTATTATTTGAGGAATGTTCTTGACGAGGAAACAGCGTTTAGACACTTGTGTGACTGAGGGGGAAGGGGATAATATGAAACAGGAGGAGAGAAGGAAGCTTAGCCTGATAATTTCGTGGGAAAGTAGACGTTCGGAATTAGAAGCTGAGTTGCCATTAGCTGCGTAAAGAGTTATGCTAATCAGGATGATATATTGACTGAACCAGTAGATCAGTGGAACTGTCACGTGGTGTTACGGGAGATCCCCTTGCTCCTCTCGCCAGAGGGGATGGAGATTTGATGCCCTGAAACTCCCGCAGGACGTTTCTTAGCTGTCACGTTGGTCTTCCCGCAACATCAGAACAGATGGAAGTGATATCCATGGTAAATTCATATCCTCAAACTATGTTTTGCTCTTTCAAATTTGTATGCAAATTACAAGAGTGGCCTAGAGTGTATTCCGTAACGTAATGCGTCTACCTTGGTGAATAACAAACCATGATTTTTAATTTGTTTAAGTCTTCTATAGTCCGCAGGTATTGTGTGAATTTTACATAAATATTTTATATCATTTCACAAGGTTTTGTGATTTTTAGGATTTTGTTTAGGTATTTCCAGTATATTCACTCGAAATAAGTGGGCTGAAACTTATTTACAGTTATTCTTGTAATGCAGGATCTGAAATCTCACCGTATATGAGGGACTCCAACATATTTCTACGAAAAGTGACCTCATCTCCACGAATAATCAAGTACATAGGCCTAGCCTACATCAGATTTACATGACATTAATTTAAAGCCTAAAATGATTTTATTTTCCTAGAACACTAACTCACCCTGTGTGGTAATGTAGGCTATTGTATCATTGAATTATGATGTAGCCTATGTTTAATCCCTCGCAGGTTGTAAAATAACTAAATGAAAACACTGCAAATGAGTAAGAATACTGCTACATTTATTTACTGGTATCCAAAGGAATAATGCATCTTATCCAGGAGTATGATATTAGCTGTATAAAATCTGCTACCCTAAACGGTTATTTGGGGTTATGAACCTTTATGGACCTAGATCGAATGAGCATAATTATTCAGTTCAAAACAATTTTCATAAGGAAGGAGTCATGATATTTGAATGTCTGAGAAACTCGATTAGATTTTCAAAGTACTTCCTCTTCATTGTCGGAGAGGCTTTGAATTTGCTAATGCATTCGAAGATCACGTGTTGCATAAATATTGGTGATCTTAGGTTTCGCACATTTGGCAGCACTGCATAGTAATGACAATGATGTGTCATACATGACGGAAATTTGCCTTCCAAAGCAGAGCCGTCGCACTGTATCCCTCCCACCCATATAAACCCCTGTCACCCTCGGTGCGTTGCAAAAATGAAATGAAAGGGGTCTTTGAAGTACGCAAATGCACATAAATTTAATTACAATTTACGATCTTCGAGAAACAAAAATGTGTTACGCACGCTTTTAATGGCCGGTTTTATGAAGGAACATGCTCATGTTTATAGGTTTTTCTGAGGTTCATGTGAACAACATCTTTTTTTGAAAAATTCGCTTTGCCATCGAAACCTTTACCCTACTTTCTTACTACACAAGAGAATTAAGCATATGGTCACATATAATTTAAATTAGCTTATGAAATTAGCAAATGGCATTTCGAAGAATCTTTCTCTTGTGTCATGTATTTATAAGCAAAATTATTATTAGGCCTATAATACTTCTAACATTTACCAATATTTTTCTAGCTATGATAGACAAAACTAGCAAGTTTGCCTGTAAAATCTCATGTAGAATAGTAATAAACCATTTTTATTGTAAACATTTGACATCGATTTTACAATAGGTTTTCTAGGATGTGGCGATTAACATAAAATTGCCTACACAGTTCTGAGGACCACTCAACTGGAGATTAAAGTTTCCTGGAATTATCTTGGATTTACACATTTTCGATAGCATTCTGCTGGATAACTTAATAACTGTTGCTGTCGTCATGTTTACTAATATTTTATCGAGAGCTTAGCAGGAAAAATTGAGTACAGGTTTGGCAAGTAAAATGAAATGATGGCAGGACCAACTCCACTCCGATAATAACAGAATACCGGCCATTATTGTTGTAGGTGTTCTTGGTCTTTTTATGATTCCCTCCTTTCCATCTTTACCCCCCGTTCTCCGTATAAGTGGAGTTTGCCAAATCCCGCTGCGTTTCAACTACAGCCGACGTGGCCGCGCCTCAGAACAACAAACCAGTCGTTCAGTATTGAAAGAATATTGTCCTAACCTATAGTGTAGCATGTTGTCGTGTTGTATCTTTTCTCTTAAAAAGAAACACAATTTTTGTCGGCCGAGCAAAGCCAATGACCCGTTGTGACCTGCGAAGTAGACGAACGAACGATTTCAACTACTAGACAGGGACATACATTTATTTAATGTTCTTTTTCACTGCGTTCCGATCATGAATGGAGAGGATATGTTTATAAATTTGTTTCACTTGTCTGTTTTTGTGATGAATGCACCTATGAATGAAATCTTTGCTCCGTTAAAAAAAAATAATAATAATAAAATGAACGATAGTTTCTGTAACAATGGTGGTCATTAAGGCCTGCAAGGAAGTCGAACTAAACTACCCGGCATTCCAGGCCATTATGACTGACTCAATGGAATATTAAATACTGTTAATACTTTTACTTATTTCAGTTACACAAAAAATGAATGTCGGAAAACATAATTACTAGTTATGTAAAGAAACAAAGGTACAGTCATGTGTAACAGGTTTGCATTGTATTGTTTAGTTAATAATTTCTGTTCCATTCATTCAAATATGACCTGAGGAATACATTGTTATTACATTCAATTTCTAACAAAGGTTGTAAGACACAACCGAAAATAGGCAGCTGATCAGTGATCACTTTGCGAATGTTATCCGTACATCGGCAGCTGGACCAAATTTTCCCGGTCATCTAGCTGGGTCATGCCGAAAATTACGATAGAGAGAGAGAGAGAGAGAGAGAGAGAGAGAGAGAGAGAGAGAGATGAACGAGCGAGCGAAGAGAAAAGAGATCGTGATTTTATTATATAGCGTGCCTATATTAAGTGCAATAATAATAATAAATAATAATAATAATAAAAATAGCAGTGAAAAGGGCCCTAAAGAGCACCAATATCATCTTTAAGTAATAATAGAAACGTATTTCTATGGAGTTGAAAACATTTTTTATGATTCATACGTGTTAATCTAGTAGCCTACAAGCCCTGAAAAATGAACTGTGACATAAAAACTCTAAAATTGTTTCAACGAATAAAGGTAAAGGGATAAAGAAAAAAGAGAAATAATAATATGTTTCTAAACCAGTATAGAATCTAGCCAGGGAAAAGAAAAAAGAGGGATTGTTAAGTAGATAAAAATGTGTAGGACCTATTGAAATAATTATTTTGATATCTTCTGCCATTCTACTGTAGTTTGTATTTTTGTTTCTAATAGGCTTGGTGTTTGCGAGATAGAAAAAAGGCACTGGGGTAAGAATGACTAAGAATCTCTAAGTTGAAAATTAGGCTAATCAAAATAGCAGCCACCAGTTATTTTTCGTACATCAGTATAATGTCATATTCATTCGAATCACGCGGAGGTGTTGTGCCAGTCCTTAACCAAACTGGCTCGCATTCAAACCCCGATCCAATCATTCCATGAGAAAAGCAAGGGTAAAGCAAGGTTGGGATATATATTCCGCTATTCTCCGCAATTAGCTTAACCAACACTAACAGGCATATGACAAACAAGATTCGCAAAATAATTTCAGAATGAGTAATAAAATTGATTATTTTGTTTGGGGTTTAAATGCTTTCATTTAAGTCTGCCGCTGGGACGTTCACATAGGCCTACCGATTCTCTCCTGATTTAATTAAGCCTTTCCCAATCACTACCATGGAAGGTACCATAGGCGTAACCAGGCCGACCATATGGGGGGGTTTATAACATCTGGAGAGGGGGGTTCCGGGGCACTCCCCCGGAAAATTTTAAAAATTAAGATGCACAATAACGAGTTTTAAGCTTCCCACGCTTTAAACTCATTTAAGTAATTTATAAGCCGATTTTTAAAAACGTTATATATCACAATAATGAAATAAATAGTACAATTTCCCTTTTTTAATCAATGGGGGAGGGGGGTTCAAACCCCCAAACCCCCCCCTCGTTACGCCTATGGAAGGTACATAAAACTTATAAAAATAAAAACGATATAAATAGCATGAAATCTCACCAATGAGAAGTTAGACGAAAATAGACTGTATTGTAAAACTAAGAAAATGAAGAAAGGTTCACAAAACGCGTAGAAAGACTTGCCTCTCGTAAAATTAATGGTAGGAAGGAAATTAAACAGTAGGCCTGCAAAACATGGTACACGGCCTACAAACGATATGTATAAAAACAATATAAATTATTATTTGAACAGGTAACAATTATTTGAAATGTTAACTGTTAAATGATTGGCTTGATCTACATTTAACATGTTTTCAAGATTGCCAGTGCAAAGCAACCTTGTTTAGTAGGTGATTGATATAACATGTTTGAATGAAGTAGAAAAATGGATTTATAATAGAAACAGCAGCTACATTGAAACTTTTTTACTTTAGGTCAAAACTGAGGCCTCTTTCCTCTAATGTAGGCTAATATTGTTCTTCACTTGTTCGCTCCTGCTGGTGTGAAAATGCGTCTCAAAAATTGTATATAAGTAGAGATGTAAGATTAATAGAGTAAAGCTTTATGTAAAATATGAGAATTTTTATCCACGTGTTGGTATTGTCATTCATAGAAAACAGCTATTGCACTGAAATTGTCGTCATTGCTTTCAAACTTAGTTACCACTGACGAACATAAGTTATGCATGGTATTTACTAGGAAAAAGGAAAATCATTAAGCATTCTAACATGCTTTTACAGATTAATTTGAAATAATCGCTTCTAATATCCAAGAGTTCTTCAAAGTATTAAAACTTAAGTGCTGAACAATTTTCCTAGCAATATAAAATGCAAAAATTTGTAAAACTTCATATTGTGTATAGCATATGAGCATAAATAGTGGTTTTATGTTCATTTATCATTGTTATATCCTGTGTAGGAAAAACAAATTTTTGTTGGACTTCGGGATGAGGGGTGACAGTAAAATTAGCCATCTTACAATAAATGCATGATATAGTACCGTCGAACCCGAACAATAAAATAAAATATATAATTGAAACAATCAGCTCAACTACCTTTATTTTATACTGCATAGGCCTTTCGACACTTACGTCATCTTCAGGGCATTTTTCTGTGCTGGCATGGTTGCATTAACTATTAAAAATCTAACACTGAAGCAGGAAATTTGAAAATGTGCCAGTGCTAGTTATTAATGACACTTTTTAAAGATTTTAATTATTTTACAGTATCAGCATGACAAGATTACAAGACAAAACCATTTTAATATTTAATAATGCATCTACACCAGCACAGCAAGTTGCCCTGAACATAAGAAAGAGTGTCAAAAGACCTAGACAGCATAAAATAAAGGTTGCTGAGCTGATGGTTTTAATTATTATATATTTTGTTTTATTTTACAAAAGTAGAAATTGAATCATATTTCAATAATACATCATAATTTATTGTTATAAAATGTAAAGTTCAAATTATTTTATGAAGTAGCAATTTCAGTGTTGTGATGCGACATAATCCGAACATAAAATAAGACGTGATTAACAAGTTTCAAGAATTTCTTATCTCCACTATGCCAAATCCTGACTGAATGCTTAGGCATACAACCTTTCACGCATGCCTTATCCAGCTTTCAACTGGTATTTCTAGTTAGAAAATTGCATACGCATTCATCATATTTTGGCATGGCTTGAGGTTATTTGAACGAAAGCACGGAAGAAGGCCACATTATCTGAGATTTGACTAATTACGTGCCAATTACCGTTATTGTTCGTGATCTGTCGTCATTATTGTCATCATCTTCACCATCGTTGTTACCACCACTACTTCTAATCATTCTACTTCTTCGGCATTTCAGCTAGATTATACAACTTGTATATTCACATAAGAGTGCGTTTTATTTTATCTCATAAACTTTACTTATCGGAATTTTAAATTCTCTTTTTTATTTCGTCTCCTTTTACTATTCTCCATACATTTTACATCCCTGATTGTTTTCTTGTTTATCTATTTTCTTACGTAGTCTCTTACTTCCCTTAATTTTTTATTTATTTTCCACCCATATGTTTATTCTTACCCAAATTTGAATTTATTAAAGGTCATCTGACCTGCTTCTTCTCTTATTTTTCCATTCGGCCTTTACAGCGAATTTTCTAAATTGGATCTTCTATATTTTGTTATATTTCTTCCCCATTTTCTTTCTCTTATGTCTCTCACCTTTAGTCCCCCTTACTTTTCTTCTTCCTTTTTATTTTTATTGTTATCCCGTCGGGCTATTATTCCTTAGTTGTTATATCTCCCCTCTCACGGTTCCTCACTCGGCTCCCTATCTCACAGTTCTATCTTTTAAGAAATCGTGTCTTTTTGTTCCTTTCTTTTTTCTCTTGCATTTAATTTTCGCTTTCTGTCGTTCTTGCTTTTTTTATTTAATTTTCCCTTTATTTGTCTACTGAATATTTATGCATATTGCATAAATGTGAGTAGTTATTTTAAAAATGAAACGCCTGGTCTGTTGTTAGCATACAACCATACATTTGGCATAGGTAGAGAATACAGTTTAGGCCTGCATGTGAATTAAGCTTTTGAAGTAGGTGGGGAAAAAAACAGTTGTTATAAGATCTCCTTACAAGTTAAAATTATTGTGAATTGCAGTTTCGATGTCTTCGTAGGGCATTTTTTTACAACGAAGTGACTAATTGTTGTGATAATGATATTGATATTCACGTCAGCTCAGTCTGCTGGTGTGAGCCGAATGAACCAAACTTGGAATTATTCAGTCCCAGCTGGTCAGGGAGACAAGGGCAATCGTATGGAATATTATTAACAAGAAACCTACAAGGCAATGTACTTTTAAACACATCCCACGCCATTTGCAATTATTATGAACAGATGTCTATCTACAGCTTGTGACTAAGAATATTTCTGCAAAGAATACGATTGCCAGTATCTAGGCTTAACAAGAGCACACAAAATTCACTGTTAAAGTACATTAGAATTGCATTAGTTATTTTAATGTAATATATATATACACTTATACGAAAGAAGTATGAATGTATGTATGCGTGTAATTTAACATTGGCCTAGGATATGTGACATCCTGTGATAAAATTAATTCGTTGTATTTTTTTATAATTATAACTTATTATGTTTACGATTTTTAAAATATTACTTACCATGATCTTATTATATTTAATTCTAATCCTTTTGTTTCTAGTTTAATTATTTTGTTATATTCAATTGAACTTTCGTTTCTTCATCTTATTTGTTCTTTTTTTTTATTACATCATGCATTACTAAAGAAATCATTAAAACTACATTTGCTTTCGCTCTTTCATATGAAAATGCGTTGGAAAATAGAAGGGAGAGTGAGAGAGAGATAGGAAGGAGATGGATAGAAAGATGTAAAAAGGAGAGTAAGTTGTAGGTAATTGAAAGACCGTTCCACATCATATGTTGCTTAGGTTGATATCTCGGGTCCTTACCGCAAAGAAAAAATACAAATAGGCCTAATTTAAGAGCAGGCCTGCTGTTACCGTGATCAATAATGTTATGAATTCTAATAGGCCTAATATAAAATCAACGATAAAATAACATGCTGTGTAATTTCGAGTAAACTAGAACATGCAAGAGAATATTATAGGAGAAAAATTCCTCGAAAAATTCCTTCCTCGGAGCATTTTTTCTCCTATAATATTCTCATGTAATGTCCAACAGAGACAATAATCTGTGGTTCATGAATACTTACATATATCCGTCTAGAACATGCAATATAAACGTTAAAAACCATGGAGTGAGGTTGTTGAAGCTAGAAACTAAAAGTGTGATATTCTCGTCAAGAGCAGAAAATTACATTTGGTAAATCGAATATTGGGATATGCCATAGCGTAGTAGTTGAGGCGCTGCGCTACAAACCGGAAGGTTGCGGGTTCGATCCCCGATGAGGTCGTTGAAGTTTTTCAATTGGCCTAATCCTTCTAGTGGCACTATGGCCCTGGGGTCGACTCAGCCTAACAGAAATGAGTACCAGGAGCACTCCTGGGGGCAAATGCGACTGGTGCGTAAGGCTGACAACCTTACAGCCTTCATGTGCCGATGTCTAAAAATCTGAGAGCCTCAACCTCCTGGAACCCTCTGGGCCTCCATGGCCTGTAATAGGGAACACTTTACTTTTACCTAATATAGAATATTTGTGGAAGAATTTAGGCTGAAAATTTGAATACTCTTCACTGCAGAATTCTTTTAATTTTCTTGTTTAGCTCGTTTATTCATTCTCTAGCCTTTCCCTCATTCATTTATAACGTAATATCGAATTCCGAATAGCACTACATAATCACGTGTATCTTGTATCCCCTTTTTGGAGTTCAAAGCAATTTAAAACAGGTTTTCAATTTTTCTTAGTTTTCTGAGTTTTTATGCATTCGGAAATTGCTACATTATCATGTGAAAACTTAATCGCGAACCGTAATGTTAATAAGTGAAACAAAGTTGCTCTTCGATATGAATTATATATTATTTGCAAGGTAGTGGTTTCGCACCCGGAAGCGGCAGTAGTTTGAAGGCGCCGTGTTGTACCTGGCGTAATTACTGAGCAAAGATCTTGGTAATTGTCAGGGAGTCTACTTGCGTTCTAGCCTAGAGGAATCTTTCATGTGTGAGACCACGATTTAGAGTAAAGTTCGATGGTTACGATTACCTCACTGCAGTACGTGCTGTACTCACCTGAATATTTCAGGTTTTCGTTAGTAACTTCCTTCTTTCCAGTTGTAACAGTTTTATATTTACAACTATTCAAAACGTAGTATTCTCTATATTGGTCGTAGTAGCAGAACTGCAGTCTTTATAGAAGCATTATTTAATGATACTCAGTGCTTTAGTTGGGCCGGTACGCACCGGTACTGCGTACCGGTATAAAATTATTTTCCTTCTACCATACCGGGAAAAATATGTGCTCCGGTACGTCGTACTGGCAGTACAGGAACGATATTGTCCTAAAATACTTATTAAATGTCCGATTCACCAGAGTGTATTTGTTAATAATGACAAACACTATTAAATTCGCAATAGATATGCGTTCTAATCTTCACCTTCGTGCGCATTTCTACAATAATTACTTTCTCCTATGATTACATGTTGGCTATCCTGATAAGATGCTCGGTTTTTTAAAACTCTTTTTACGAGGCGATATGGAAAATTTTGAAGTAAGGTGAGTACCCCCATAAAATATTTTCCAACTAAAGCACTGATGATACTACAGAAAATTCCTAATTATTTCTGTATACAGAGTGTTTAAGAATACTTTTACAAACTTCGGGCATGGGTTCCTTACACCAAAAGAAGGGAAAAAGTTCATATGAACATATGTCCCATAAGCCTTTTCATCGACGTCTCATGGAAGCATGAGAAATTTCTTTCCCGTAGTGTTAGTTGCGTTAATGTCAACAGCGGCGTCTTACTCATTTTTTTAATTTTTTTTTTTAGTTGGATGCAGTTCTCTGGGATAACACCTCGATATTAAGCATGAATTACGGTACCTCTAAAGCCTGTGATGTAAAATTATTCAGAAAGAATATCTGAAAATATATGTTAGTATTGGGAAGTGTCTTACGGTTCTTCTTCCAAATAGTTTCTAATAATTAGGTCCCTCTTTTCTCATTTTAGGATGGTTTCGTGTATATCGCTTAAACCAATCTGAAGTACAGTACGTTTAACAAGAATAGCAATCTGCTTAGCCGTATTTTATTTTAAATTGTTGTTTTACTTTTGTCCAGAAACAAACGACCACTGAATTATCACAAATTTATTGGACGTCTTAAACCAGAAATATTTAATTTACATATGACTTTTGAACACTAAAACATGAAGCATTCGTTGAATAAACCTGCTAGACATATCCTCCTTTCGTGAGAATATTCTGTTTACTGCTTCATGTTCTATTTAAAACGACCCATATATCACAATAAGCATCTATGTTCTGTGCAAAAGATACCGCTTTTCTTCTTTACGATGTTCTAAAACACCTATTCCAAATCTTAAGACACAAGACTGAGCTATCAAGTATTTTTAATAGCCGTAATAAACTTCTTGGCAAATTTTTGGCACTCCGTTAAATAGGAAACTTGTTCCATTATTTAATTAGTTCCACAGCTCTTATAAGTTTTTTTATTCCCTTGCAAAAATGCAGTTTTTGAACGACTGTGCTCACCTTTTATTAAACTGTGATGCAAAATGAAACAAGCATAACGATGTATAATTTGCAATGCATTGTCGGCCGGTGACAAAAGAAAATTGCATTACAACCTAAATGCAAAATATATTTTTTCGTTTTCAAAGGCCTTCTTATTTCCATAAATAATTTATGCAGCCCAAAGGTCATTACAGCATATTTCACGGATTTACAAGTAATCATCAGCAGCGACGTGTTGGCGTGTTTTACGCTATCTTGGGGTTCGGGATTCGTTACACGTTAATTTGATATCACTTGAGTTCTTTTGTTAACTGTTTTGCTGATCTCAGAAGTTGCAAACGCTTTAGACTAATACATTCCGAGCGGACCATTCGTCCTAAACTAAACTCAATGGCGCTACATCCCTGAAGGGGCTGGCCTACCACCCGACCGCTGTGTCATCTACCACAGGCAGATGGCAGGATTTGGGGCATGAGGTCAGCATGCCTACACCCACGGCCGTTAAATGGTGGTTTCCATGACCGGAGCCGCTACTGCTGTATCAGGTAGCTCCTCAGTTTGAATCATGTGGCTGAGTGCACCCCGTTCCAAACCTCCCTACCTCAGAAAAGTCCGAGGAGGTACCGGGGATCGAACCCGGACCGATGGATCTGTAGTCAACGACGCTAACCACGCCGGTGGTCGGACCAATCGTCCTATGTTGTTCATTCTCGGCACAATAATGAACCCATATCCTTAAAGAGAATCCTGGTTGGGGAGATCACATTTGAAGGCATGTTTCTAAAATAATAATTTGATATAATGACAACTGTTCTAGTTCTTGGTATTATTTCACCGAAATTGATGTCGAGACAGAGTTAATGCAGAACAAAGTTCTATTCATAATTTTGATTCTAATAGGGTAGATTCTATAGCCAAATGAATAATTCATATTTCACTTTACACATCAAGCAGAGATGAAATGTAGATATGACGTAGTTATTTAGCAGATGAGGCAGGTGACAAAGGCTAGGAAACGTCTAGAGATGTCGGGCGAGCAGATAATATATTGTTCTTAAAATTCCATCAAGCTCTTCTTCCATATGTCTCTCCTTTTCTTTTTGTTTTGTTATATATTTAAAATGACCTTTTCCGCAGCATTGTGGATAATTCTGTGCCAAACACTTGTGTCATTTCGAAAGGGGACCGACATAGCGTCCATTCTTGCTCAGGCATGGATCCGATTCTGATAGTGTCTAGGTTCGAATTCCCGATTGTTCATATAGTACTCGCTTGTATTAGCGTATCGCTAATACGATATCACCCAGTAGCATTTTCTTTCTTCACGTGGCTAATGATTGTCTTCTAGGTAGACATATTTGTCTGTTTTCCTTTTGTAAATAAACACTCTCTTCAATTCATTAAGAAAATATTGTTGCATTCCAAACCAAGTACTAACTTAACTCTTCCGTACGTTTTTCTATAACTTACAGGTGAACAAAATTTACTATCGGGACATTACGTATGCATCTTAATATTAGCGTTACAGTCAGCACGTAATATTATACAACTTAGGTAGAGAAAATAAAGATTTCATTAATTTTTTTAAGGGATATAATATTTCAAGTTAAGTGCATGGAGTTAGCTTTCCTGCAATTAATATAGTTTTAATTATTTGATTTACCGTTTAATTTAACAAGTGTTTCATACAATTCTGTAACTATTATTAATTGTTGCTAAATTCAAAGAAATTAGCAAAATGAAGGGGTTTCATAATTAAAATATCACCCAGAAAATTATGAATTACATACTTAAAATATTTAAATAAGCTTTTGTTTGCAAAAAATAATCTATTTGAAAGTTTAAATGAAAGGAAATAGTTAATTTAAAATGTAACTTCCTGTTACTTCTGAAGGTTATTTTTATTTACGTTAGAGTCCATAAAACAAATTCAGTTTGTGTACTAAATTACTGAATTACACAGAAATTCATAAATTAAAAATATATTGAAGCTGCGACATTGTATATTAAAATAACGGAGTAGACCTATTTTTAACTAATAATTAAAATTGGCGTTAAATATGTTATGTACATACCTAGGGAAACATACTGACAATGACTCAAAATTCAAAAGGGGTTTAGAAGAATAATTATTTAACGGTGTTGAGTCGAAAGTAGGCTATTTTGTTACATAACTCAAAAAGTATTTAAGATATTTTGTTGAAATTTTGCACGCTTGGAAAGTTGCCTTATGTCAACAACATACACTAAAATCGTTGATGTCGTTTGTACAGTTTTTAATAACAATTTGCATCACAAATTTTGTGAAAATTTTAATGTGATAGTTTGAAAAATAAGTGAATTTGTTATAGATATATTTATTAAAACCCACCCAGAATCAGAATTTATCTTAATTTGAATATTTGAATTATTCATCTTGTAAACGCTGCTGAGTTTAACTAAAAACACAAATTTTAATAATTAAAAAATATTCTGTTTTTTTTTTCAAAAACTTTAAATTTGCTTATGTTGTACAGATGGTGTATATTATGCTTGCCAACTTTTATTCCCATTAGACTTACAGATCCAGAGGAATTTATTTTTCTAAATATAGCACTAGCTACCTCCCCCTTTTAAGACTGGCAATCTATTTGGAATTTGAACCCTAAAAATGTATATGCAGAGATTCTCTAGACTTCACGTAGATCTTTCCATGTAGAATAAACTTGTTGATTTGTAGAAAATTTTTCTCGTTGCAACAAACCCATGAAATTTAAGAAGTTAAATAGGCTATATGAAAGAAAATGTAGGCTATCTCCCTGATTACAATCACCTCGTAGATTGTTCAGTGGCAGACATTAAAATAGCTTAAACGAATTACTGCACGTTGCACCCACAGTTTGTACAGAAATGGATATAGATTTTTGGGATCTTACATTTTTTTACGAGGCTGTCGTTGGATGTTGCTTCTTTCACTCTTTTTCCCCCCGCTCCCCTACTTCCCTCTCTGTTGTTCTGTCGCGCCAGTAACGTATCTGCAAGGCTCTTGCAACTCGGAAATGTCACGTTTTATGAGGCACTTTAAAAATAGGCTTTTGACTTTAGAGATCTCAAGAGTGAGTGGGGAGAATTTGCAATACGGACAATGGCAGACTTGCAGGCGAAGCTACTGCTATTGCCCTAATGCACCACATTCATCTTATATAGGCCTAGTATGCATCTCGCTGGACAGATTTCGTAGTTAGCTATGCGGGTTTGATCCCCGGAATCTCGTATTTATGTATTGTAAGGCGATTTGGTTGGCTCCGTTGACTGGGTGCTGGGCTGTTGAGTCCGAAAGTTGCAGATGGCCACGGCGAAAAATTTCAGCACGCTTTCGCCGTGAGGTACTTAAATCTGAGATTCCAGGATAGTTAAAGAACTCCATGTCTATAGGCCTATCAGGGTCTCGGAACAAATTTCGTTGGCTTTCCCAGCCTCGGATATACCTCAGTGCCACATGTGACAACGTGCCTACCTCCTGTCATACGTCTCTGACGTCTATTACGTCTATGAAGTAATAATGTAACTGCAGTTGCGTTAGCTGAATATAATCAACAGTTCCTACGGTACGAGTAATATGATCTAGACTACAGATCTTACGGCCGTAAAATATAGTGATTGTTCCAATTCATGAGCGCCTTAGTTCTTGGAGCTAGTTCTACCCAGATAACATTTCCCCCCTGCTACTTAACTGTAGAGATTACAGAACAACAGTCTACCCTCATTGAAAGGCCTAGAAGTAATACTGACAGGTGTCTGTCTTTTCTGGAGATGGTTGAGTCCAGTGTCGTGTGCCGTGATGAATAGTTGCACCCACTGTGTTATTGTATAATAACAATAAGTCCTTTTTCGACCCAGGTGTAAAAATGGTCATCAGCGATCGCCGACTCTATATACACACTATCTCTGGGAGTAGCAGACAATAAGTAACCCTCATTAGGAAGGGAATCGTCGTGAAACTATTCCGGAAAGTCAGCCCAGGCCTCGTGCGGTGGAGTGAGTCGAGGCTCTTAAGTTATGGCACAGTCTATACATGGCTGGAAGAAGGTCTCAAATGAGCCTCGTAAGGACAACCGAGGAACCATTTTACTTTAGAAGTAACAGTTCAGATCAAGAAACAACGCATAACTATCGTACCCCTTTTTATCATTGAAGACGAAAGAGAGAGAGGGAGGTTATAGGTGGCGTACGAATCTTACGGTTGGCCGTGTTCCTTTAGTGGTATGTAGCCCCATTACTGACAATATTTTCGTGGAAATATTAGTCATTATTAAGCTGTTATAGGATTGGAATTCTGGATTTCTAAACTATTAGCACAAGTACTTAGGCATATTGCTGCCATTATTATTTATTGCTAAATTTTATTTTAAAAAATTAGTTGTAAGACGCAGCGTCGAGGACTTGCAATCGGTAGGTTATAAGTTCGAATCAGTCAATGTAGGGGTTTTGGGGGTTTTCGCGGCCGATAAGGTAATTGCCGGACTTCATTTCCCCCTATTGTTCCTGTTCCTGTCCTTGACTTCATTGTTCCTGTTGTTTTTAGGAGACGGTCTGACATTGTGTCCTTTATAATATCATGTTTGTTGTTAAGTGACATTGGAAAAGGGTAATTTTCCAATGGGGAATGAAACATATTAGGAAAGAGATGAAAACGAATGATGTCGAATAAGAAAATAACAAGGCAAATACATTTAAAGGTAGGTCTACCCACTGACTATGGCAGTTTAAATAGATGAAGATCAAGAACAAGAGGAAATCAAATTTAAAAAATTGCACTTAACTCAAAATAAATAGCAGACCAATCAACTAATAATATTAGTGAAATAAAAGTAACATCTTTATGAAACAGAATTTCCCAAGCAAGCTAATACTAATCATGTGACTATTATGTAACAATATTTTTCGCTTTTTATTTTTATTTTTTTATTTTTTTTTATTTTATTTTTTTTTAATTTCCTTGTTATATAATGTAGGCAACAAAAGCTCAAAACATGAACTTACATATTGACAAATAATTAAAAGTATGAACATGTTTCGTTTCGAAGTTTATACAAGTTTTATCATAGCGGTCGTATTTTTTTCGGTGGCGAATAAATTAATGCAAATAATCTGTGACCAAGACGTAGTGACTAAGCGAAGGTGCGTACTGCCTTAACGCAAGCGATTATGCTTTTGGCTTTAGTCGTCATTCAAGAAAACACCTGCAGACAAGAAAACTAGCTTCTGCTTGTCCCTTCCTGCATTGTGTAATGTAAAGAAATAAAACAGGGCACTAAATTGCATTTCTGAAAGTACGCTCGAAACCGTGCCAGATCATGTAAGTCAACCAGCGCAGTAAATGCCACTTCTAAAAGTCGTCTAGGTCAAATTCTATGGGCTGTGCATCTTCCACAGGCTTTCCATTTCTTTTAACTTTTTCCTGCTTAATGTACAGAAGCAAAAATATCAGCAATGTTCAAGCTTCTTCCAATGCAAATTAGGAAAAAGTCACGGCGCATGCTTACGTTTTATATTACGTGACTTGCCTAGGTTATTTTGGCAACGTTACATCTCCGGAAAAGAGTGCAATGGGCCTATTACTAGAGTGTAAGACAACGTACGGTAAAAAAATACACCTTAAAAATTTCGCGTATGCCAAAAACGAGGTCAATTGCTTTTGTGTGATGTAGAACAAATGCCAGTTACTTGATTATAAAAACGTATGCAGTATACGTTTGCCAGATCGACGCATTTGAACACGGAGTCGTCAGCATGAACGTAAATTTCATCTACAGTGTATATTCTTGAGGCTAGACAGGGCATAACTGCAACACATGCATGAGCACTTAAATTAATAGTCTTCTATTAAAACACAGAAACTTCGTCTTGTCGATACCTAAATGAAGAGTTAAAAATATCTGTTCAAATATAATACGAGTATGTCAACCAGCTTGTGGCCATCCTCAGTGAAAATTTACTTAGAAATTAAAATGGATCTAACTAACCATGGTTTTGGTTACGAGCAGGCTTCGAATATTTAGAGTAACGTGCATTGCCCGTGCATTTAGACGTGAACACTGTAAACACGATGCGCAGTGGTATCAGTCTCACGTGATCCATACTAGCAACACACTCCCCTTCCGTCCGGCCCTATCTCTGCGGCGCATGCAAGTGTTCACGTCTAAATGCACAGGCAATACCCAGCATGACGTTACTGTGTATGTACAGTCTCTTCATAGCATAAGCAGCGCGCGCCTCGAGTGCATTTACTGCAGCCTATGTGAAAATAAGAGGACAATTTATTTACATTCATAAACATCACTAGTCGCCATGTATGTGCAGAATATAAATCGGAGATAATTTATTTGATCATGCCTTCGTTATAAAAGCAATATGGAACTTTTTATCTCTACCTTATTATACATGAGCAAATTCTTGTTGTCACTGCTTGTCATCGCGTGATACACACCCCCATCTCTTCATATAAAATGTGGTTAATGAACCTAACCCATTTATGAACATTCCAAGCTTAGTTATGAAACTATGTTGAACCCATCACGTTCTGTGCTAAAATTACACTCAGTTAAGTTTGCGTTGGTTATAAGGACAAAGTAGAGTTTCCATCTTTTAACACAAGGCCTATTAACTTCCTAAGCCAACAGAACAGTATCACAAGGCTCTAGTATGGACTCTACTCTTTCAATTATTATCACTACAGCCCGAATTACTGCCACCAGTATTACCAACTTGAGCTGGCATACCATAATCCCTTGATTCCTATATAACCTCAGGCAAAAAAGTCTTCCCAAACGATGTAATATCCAGCAGTATAAGACACTTAAATCCTAGTTCCTAGTTCCTAGTTTTAGGTTCTTCCCTCGTAACACAATTCTTCGGCTACCAAAGCTTATTCGCTAGTATACCTTTTTTAGTCGGAATTATGTTTTTTTCTGAAGTCTTCTGATTGCTGCACACACTCGTAAATATTACCCCGAATAACATGGTATCTGCCTTATCGTTTTCCCACTTATGTTGTAAACTGTAATCGACATATTTATAGTTTTTTCTTTGAAATCTTAAATTCATAACCCCTTTTCTAATATTCCTCTTCTCTCTCTCTCCCCCCCCCCTCTCTCTCTCTCTCTCTCTCTCACTCTCTCTCTCTGACACAGAAAAAATTCCCACCCGAAAGCGGTCCTGTCATTCTTTTCCTTTCTAAACAGGCAAACCGAACAAAATGTGCTGAGTTGTAATGCGAATGTAATAAATTGAAGTGTTACACAGACTGACTACTTTGACCATGTTGGAAAGGCAGGAACCGTTACTTATATCTCGTAAACACGCCACGCAAAAAAGAAAGGGATAAGTAAATTTTTATTCTTGATCTTTCTGCAACTATAAAACACAGTTATTTTCGTGTAGTTTAAAAATTCTTTCTCATTTTTCTTGTGAAGAGTTAAAAATGCCAAGTATCTTAGTCCGCGTGCGCGTTTATATGTGGAATTCAGGTGACTTCTTAAGACCTCAAGTCTCGCAAACAAATTCTTGGCTTGCTCATTCTTAATGGAAAACGAATTCCAATTCCTTCAATATGAAGCGAGCTTAGGAGAAGAGCGACATATATCAAGTCTGCGGGGGGTAACAAAAGAATGATGACCCCTTACTTCTGGTTTCCTGTTGTTATAATCCCCTCCCCCTCCCATTGAATGGAAGGTCTCCAAGTCATTTATATACTCTTCACCTAATTCAGGGGAAACTTCTAAATGAACTTGGCTCAATTAGTGTGTTTCCTTCATTATCTGCCTTTCTCTTCTTTTCTGCATTTTCTCTGGAGGCTTATTGTTAACCCTTTCTGTACCCCATTGTCACGGATATGGCTCATTATTTTCAAGACGTTTCAGTTCTGTTTAATGAATAAACCTGTAGTTGCTCCCAATAGGTTTTCCTCCGATTTACGAAAATAGTACTTGTATGAAATTATTATTAATTGTTATTATTGTAGCGTTTTTTCGTTCTTATTTATGAATATGTCTTTGGATTGGAAAGTACTGTTTTACATTTTATATATATATTTTTTTTTTCATTAATTAGTCCTATTCTTACATTTGTCCTTCTTTACTTTTCCTCTCTTCCATCTTTGTTTATTCATTTAGGCCTATCCCATGAGGGTATGTTGAGAATTTTCTAGCCATTTTCTTAGCAATTTCTTTTATTTATTTTGTAACGTCATTCCCATTTCTCTCAATCCCTCTGTTGATACCTGTATTTCACCATTCATTTTCCTTTTTCGTTTTATACAGAAAATAATACAATATCAGTGATCTGATTAATATAGAAGTAGGCTATCATTGTAGCAAAAGACTAACATTTGTTTTGTGGAACTGCTTCTTGGCAATTACTGTCATTACTTCATTTTTATATTTTTAATTTTTATACCTAAATTATTTCTTAAAGAACTTTTTTATTCCCCTTATAGGTCCTACAATGTTTAAGCATATTTATTATCGCTCTTGTAGAAGTGACGGCTAATTGAATGATTAATTTATTTCCATTTTCGTTTTCGAATAGAGTGCCCATTTCTTTTGTATATAAAAAATAGATCTGAACTTAATTCTCCTCGATAAATGAACCCATGAAGGGCTTGCTTACTAAGCATTTTTTTTCTTCAGATTTTCATTCAGTCCCACAGCCTGATCTCCAATTTACCCAATATTTATCGGGTCATAGAATTTTGGGCGCTTACTTTAATCGTTTTGAAATCAATTAAGGAAGGTCCTCTATTTTCTAATTTCGAATTTCATAATATCCTATCGTAATGTTTCTGAATTTGGTTTTGATACTAATGATGGATTTAACCATAACTCTAAAGTGCCTGTTTGGTTTATTAGATATAATAAACTAGATATTAAAAGCTAAATAAAATAAAATAAAATAATATAAAATAAAATGACGTCTCACGTTTCTGTGTGGTATAGTAGTATTATTGATGTTGGTCCCTGAATTTTTGTGACAGTGAACTGGTAAATCCTCTGTCTTATGTAGCCTATTAAAAACAATGTTGTTATACTCATTTTCTAACATTCATCCACCTCATCTTGAATAAGCTTTCATCATAATGTTCAATCTGCTGTAAATTGCATGTAATTGTTAAACTATAAATGCACAATAGGGTTCTCTATTTTTTTCTGCAAATTCAATAATAATATTGATATAGGTTGGTACCTTTCAAAGCAGCTATCGGTGAATATATAACCTAAATAAAGTTTTAAAAAAAGTTTCACGCAACCGATGGTATTTCATAGAAGTATGGTCACTTAAGTTTCGGCTCATTTTAATTTTAGTTTTAAAAATGTTTTTCGTTTCCATTGTCGTATGTCATTCTTCCATTTAGATTGTATGCTTTTTAACTTTCTAATTCATGCTGTGTTTCGTTATAAATGAATTGGACTCTATTTAGATCACTATTTTTTCAAACATCTTTCCGAACTGATATTGTACTTCGATATTAGCTATCAATTCCAAAAGCTGGTTTCAATTCTAATGATTTGTGTTGTTTTCCCTAAACATTCTCCAATAATTAGCTTACATATTCATATACGGACATTTATTTATTGGAACCGGTTCTTGTCTATAGTGACAACCCAACCAATTTTAGTAAAAATTCGGAGAAAACAACCTGGTCCCTTAAAAGGATGATGTAGTATTGAGTGGAAAACGTGTTACATTACCATTATAGAATTTAAATCCATGAAATATCGTTTAGAACTTGTCATGTATTTTTCGAAAGATAGTTATCGATGTGACTTCAGCCTAATGGCAGGGGGAATTAAGCATTTATTCACTTGTGGTATTGTACAAATAACTAAAAATAGCTTGTTTTGATTTATTGCTTATACACCTAATACACGGAATGGGAGGGTCTATCCTTAATTAAGCAATGTTTGAGGAAAATAAGCTCGTAGGAAAGTAGTTACAAATCACATATAAAACAGCATAACTCGACCAGTAGGAAAAAAAACCCTGTCTCCAGAAGCAGCTATAACCTTTAAAGTAATAATTTCGTTTTACATGTTAGTAATGGACAATTCGCAATTGAATTACTGTTACAATAAAAGTGCTTATTCCGTATATAATCACGGTAGTGAATAAGCCTTAAATGTCAGTCGTGTCTTTCTTTATATTGGTTTGCTTAATCTTCTTATATCTGAACTTTAAAAAGTATTGTATACCTTCAACAGTACTTGCTTTATTAATAATTAATTGTTATTGAATGGAGTCATAAAACATGAATCTGTAAACTTAGAGTAAACCAAAAGGAAACTCAAAACTGACCAGAACTTTTGTGAAATACCGTCGGTTGCGTGAAACTTTTTTTTAATCGAAATTTATTTAGGTTCTATATTCGCCGATAGTTGCTGTGAAAGGTGCCAATACTGATAACACGGCTGTATGCTGAACCACACATAAAAGGAGGGGGGATGCTGTTAAATGTGACGTAATTTTATTTAATTTATTTTTAAAATTCAGTTTATTGGAACAATATTACAATAATAAAATTCAGTTTATTGGAACAATAACAAGTTACACCAAACAGGTACTTTAGAGTTATAGCAAACATGCTTAATTTCGCAGTACCCCTAATTTCGCAGTATCTTTATTTTATTTATTGCAAAATTGGGAACACCAGTGGAAATATTTCATCTTATTTATCAAAGAGGGCATCTTCTCTTCTGTTTAATACATTTTTTAATTTTCCCATTACTGTTCCTGATTTTGCAGTAAATAAAAATATACTGCCAAATTAGGGGTACTGCGAAATTAGGCACGTTTGCCCTATAATTAAATGCATCATTAGTCCAGGGTCGATGAATACCTTAATAGGCCTAAGTGTCAGCATATTTCATAATTCTCACATAAATAATTTTTTTTGATTAAGTTAACTATTGCACAAGCTGCTAAACCGATTGGTATATAGAAAAGTCATCAGAATACCAAATTATTGTTGATTCATTGTTCTTTGAGTCGCTGTTGTTTTCACGTGAAAACTGGCTGGAGTTTCAGGACACCAACATTTCATTTGAAATTACAAATAAGAGATCCAATTTGCATAGAGCTCGATGATTGATGACCTAGACTGCCTTTCCTTTAGGTTGGAGGAAATTGAGTTTTATATTAGTTTTATAATTTTATCGCTTTTATGGCGTTAGAATTATTATCTCCTTTTCATGTATTGGCATTTTTTTTCTTTTATGGGCTTGGGAATTATTAATGGGTGACAGTGTCCAGAGTGGAGATCAAAATGAAAGTAAAGGTGAGGTAATTAACTACAAAGTTTGTGTTTTAACTTTCAAGATTTGTGAGGAATTATGTTCCATAATTATTTTTAAAAAATGAAATGTTGGTTATAACTTTCCGTTGATTAACTCAGACCCTCTCAGAGTTCATCCCTATGTAGTGACATCTACCTATGATTCTTAGCATCTCAACAGAGAATCCTTTGACTTTTCTTCAAAATAATGAGAGAAGAACATTTACAATTTGCCATCTAAAATCCCCACAACTCCATATCTGAGACTTCATCAAAATAAAATTTCAAATAAGATTTACTAAACGTTTTTTTTTTTTAATAAATATTCACAATCGGTTCAGGAGTTTTGCCCTTTACCTGGGAACAGAGTATAAAATTGTTGTGGAATGAGTAACCTCAAGTATCATTTTCCAGTTTGTTACCTTATAACATGTTGACCGCGATTTTGTTTAAGCTTTTTATGAGAGATCGTTGGTAACATAGGTATGTCTCGCACTTGAGCCGTAATGTATCATGCTTTTTACTTTCGGTAACCATTTCATAGTGTAGTTAAAAGAAAGTTCAATTTCTTGTTTTCAGCGTTAAACACATTTTGAAGTCTCCTGAGCCTAAAAGCAGCCTATTGGTTTGAGATAAACATACCGGTATGTCTGGCTGTGATAGGCTTAAGTTTAAAAAAAAATGAAAAACCTCACCTGCAGGAGAGTTAAAAGGCTACCCACCTCTTGAACAGATTCAAACTTTAATAAAAGGCTTGCCTTGCAATTCATACGGCTCAAAATGAAGCTTAGATAAGCGAATTCGCATTTGCAAAAAATTGCCGCAAACTCTTATGTGAAAGTCAGCGAAGAGTTTTTTAAGTTTCATTTCTGATATTTACTCTGTAAATTCAGTGCTGAGAACATGATGAAACGATGTTACTGACAACATCGTCTTTTACAAGGACTTAGGCATATTTCTAAATTAAATGGATAAGAGCTTTATGTTTACTTGTTTTTCTGGTACTAGTTTTTCTGAAGTTGGATGGTCTTCATAAACCATCTAGCACAATTAGGAGAGAGTTTTTTCTTCTTACGTCACCAAATGATCTTGACCATAACAACTCTGGTATTGATTGAGACTCCTAACCTCACAGGTTCCCAATAATTTATTTCTTTTATGCTCCTTGAGCTAAAAGATACATTATGTCGGTAGCTCTCATTTCTTCAATTTGAAATAAGAACAGTGCAGTTAACTAATAAGAACTGCCGGTAACGAGGTTCTAGTAGCAAATAACTTAAACTTGAGTATCAATTATGGCCGACTGCATCATATTGAAGGTAGTGATTTGCTCATTAGCTGATAGATGATGGATTTTGAATTGCTCAGAAAGGAGGTAGTCATGACAACAGCCTTAAGCGAGGAACAAGGTTTAAAAGAAAAAGGCTTCTGAAACTGGTCTTGAGATAGATACAATGTAACTCCCGGATATCATTTGATTTTAATAATATTAGTGCTAACTACTAGACAAGCTCGATAGGCGTTCGAGCCTTAATTGCTAAAAGAACACCATCCTTTACAAGTACCGCTTTGAAATATCTAAAAATAAAACTGGTAAGAGGTTTGTCAGATGTAAATTTCAAGTTTTTTAGCACGGTAAATGTCTAATCCCTTTTACGAGAAAGGCAGCTGCAGGAACTTAAATGCACTGCAAAAAAAATTACCGCTTATAAGGTCTTTCTTTTTGCTATTTTTGAAAAATTTGCATATGAAATTATATGCAGCACATAAAGTAAAAGGTCTTGACGCTCTCCTTTTAGGGGAAGAATTTCTGAATAACATTATCAGTGAGGTGTTTGTTTGCTTTACTTTATGTAATACAATAAAATTCTTCGAGCAAATTTGGGTGAAGACAAACTTTCTCACTGCTAGTTCCAAACTGTAGACAGTAAATATATAATTTCCTCATTATTATTATTATTATTATTACTATTATTATTATATTTGGGCCTAAGAGAGATTATAAAGGGGGCTGGAGAAAAGTGCAAGCTTCATAACCTGTACTCGTCACCGGATATAGTAAGAGTAATTAAATCACGGAGGATGAAATGGGCTGGACATGTTACGCGCATGGGGGAGGAAAGATGTCTCTCAAAAATAATGACTGGGATACCCGAAGGGAAGAGACCACCTTGAAAACATAGACGTAGGTGGGAGGACAATATTAGAATAAATTTAATGAAAGTAGGATTTGCGAATGATGGTTGGAGGGAGTTAGCACAGAATCGAGTTGAATGGCGGACTCAGGTAAGCGCGGCAATGAACCTCTGGGTTCCAACAAACAAGCTTGCTTAGGAATTGTCTATGAATTAAATGAATTAATTAAAATGTGACATACCACATAGCGAGAGATTTCTAAAATTAAAAAATTAAAAATAATTGCTTTCACCTCTTGGTAATTATACTATCGATCTAGTGGAGATGTCAGGAGCACTTTATCCATGAAGTATTTTGCCCCAACTTTTGACGTGAAAGAAGTGCTCCAAATAAAATATATCGTTAACTCACGGATAGCTTCAGCCCTGATATTACAGCACTGGATTACTTTTCAGTTCTAAAACATATGTTTATAATTTGCCAATTTGTATTAATTAACTGAAAAATGTTTTTCCTCCATATTTATTTTAAAAATCGGAAAGGGAATTGAATCAGATGTGTGCAGTTATATTCACTTACACTTCTAATGATTAGTTAATGTAATTTCACCTCTAGACATCGCTTGGAGATTTAGAAGACACAATTAAAATTCTTTTTCAGTTATGTAATTTGTTTTCTGGAGACTTGGCAACAAAACTACTTGGAAAAATTATGTCATAGGTGAAGAGATTGGCGTGAGGGGAATTTGTATTTGGTCATAGTATTTTAATAAGTAATAATTTGACAGAACAGCTAAGAGATCAGTATTAATAGCCTGTACTCGTTTAGAGCTAAAGGATAAAATACTTCAAGATATTTAATGCTTTTCCTCTTTCATGAGTGGATCTTCTACGGTATTGACAAACAAGTAGACCGCACTCATGCCCCAGAAGTGATTAATTTTAGGATCCATATTTATTTGGGTTTTTGCTAAGCACTGTCACTTTTTGGAATATTGTTTCTTTACCAGCCAATGTATACATAACTCGTAAAATGTTTGTCTCTGACTGAAATCTGCATGTTTACAGCCCTTTCCCACTCCTCTTTGTAAGCCTGTCGTACAAATGTACTGTGATTCTAAAGTACGGCACCATTACAAGTTGAAGGGGGAACTCTACGCATTATTTTATTAAGAACAATTTATTTTGATTCTTTAATTCGAATAAGGAGCTGGTGTGATTCATCCTTCCGTTATGCATGAAGCAGTGGCAGCAATGTTCCTACTCGTGTGTGCCTAGGTGGCATATTAAGGAACCAAGCATGTGCAGCAACAACGGCATATATCCATTACCATATCACATGTCAATAGCAAAAGTTTTATTTGGCACACTCAGATTAATCTACATATGAAGGATTCATAAAAAGAAAGGTCTTAGTCCATTTTATTGAAATTTACAGTAAAAAAAATGTTTCTGATAAAAACTTTTGTTCACATTCTAAAATATGTAACATTTATTTTTAAAAAGTACAAATCGCATAATATTATATTATGTTAATTTACACATTTATTCTATTTCAGTTCAAATATAAATTAACATATTCTGATAGTTATATATAAATAAACATATCTCAGAAATATTGATTGGAATACCCGAAGAAAAAAGACCATTTGGAAGACCTAGACGGAGGTGGAAGGACAATATTTGGATAGATTTAAGGGAAGTAGGATTTTCGAGGAATGACTGGATGGAGTTAGCACAGAATAGGGTTGAATGGCGGGCTCAGGTAAGCTCGGCAATGAACCTCCAGGTTCCATAAAATAATATATAATGTTCCTTTAGCTTGCTTAGGAATTGTCTATTGCCATTGAGTAAGTAAATATAAATACATATAGGTTAAAATTGTCGGTCTCTATGAAGGGAAAAAATAATGTTCGAACCTCGATAGAAGTATTGTGCATCTGTGGAAAAATTGAAGTGGGTTTGCTTGTACTAAAATCACGAAGGAATGCCTTGAAGATAATGTAATTGAGCGTTATTTCTGCAGATCGACATGTTCTTGCTAGAAGTTACTGCACTTTCACAATAGCACGAAGCGAATGCGTTTCTTAATTATCAGTCGCAACTTATAATACGAACTTCCTGCTATTGTTGAAATGTGAAGGAAACGCACATTTCCAGGTCAAGAGACGCACTGCGATCAAAAACACTATTCATCATTAATTAATTTTCAAATTATACATGTACTTACTACCTTGGAGAATTATTTCACAAGGAAATTGTAAGGAATACATTTTCATATTACCTTGAGTTCACAACAGGTCGAAGTATTTCTTTTATTCTTGCACATCACTTTCTTCTTTTTTAAGCGTTTTCACTACTTTAAGGCCTCTTTGTCACCATAATAAAGATAAAGGTCAATAGGCGTTATACACTAAATTTTAATTTATTTATATTAGTAGTTTATATTCGTTTTTACATTAGTATCAAAGGAAACTTGGCACTGTCTATACATTTATTATGTCTTCGACAATAACGCTTATTATTATTATTATTATTATTATTATTATTATTATTATTATTATTATTAGGTAACGTACCCTGTTTTAGAGAGTGACGATGGA
Organism: Ectobius pallidus; assembly: GCA_964059195.1. NCBI lineage: Eukaryota > Metazoa > Arthropoda > Insecta > Blattodea > Ectobiidae > Ectobius > Ectobius pallidus. Next base: position 66,038,931 of record CAXKWD010000004.1, read on the forward strand.
GGCTGGGCCGAAATAGATAAAATGGGCGGAATGGAGTGGTATTGGCCATGATCTGAGTTAGAGAATCCGGTGTCAGTGATTAACATATGAATAAGATTTTGAAAGAATTAGGCCTACCCGTGGAAGAAAACTTAACTAGAGCCGGACTCGAATCAGCGTTTGTCACTGTACATATTTTCCTGGCAAAGTAGGCCTATGCTGTCCTTTGTTCTGTAGCAGAGACATCTGTAACTATAGTAACAAACAACGTATTTTTATGAATGCTTTATTGTCGATGCTTCTTTTTTTCTCATATACTGCTTCCTCTTCTTCTATTAGCCTAGGCTGTTA